>OZ038380.1:106592500-108057500 GCA_964036045.1 Eutreptiella sp. 'Long Island Sound 2002'
GGAGGATATACATATATATATATATATATATATATATATATATATAATATATATATATATATATATATATATATATATATATATATATATATATATATATATATATATATATATATATATATATATATATATATATATATATATATAATATATATATATATATATACAACAACATCAACAAGCAACAACAACAACACGTCTCCGTGCCGTTTTGGCCATTGCTTCAACGCCTCGGATCTTTTGCCCATGTAGCCATCTTGGAGCCTAGGTGGTGGCCTTGCCAAATCCAAGTTTTGAGCCAGAAACGCACCGGTGGCGGCCCGGGGCGGTGGCGCCAAGTCGGGAGGTGCCCTTCCCAAATCTGCGCAGTCATGGCCAAAACAGCCATTTTTCGCCCAAAATAGCCCTAGTAAGGGTTCAAAACAGCAAAACGAAGGCAAACGGCTGCTACACTGCACGCGCGGCTTGACTTTCTCGTGACGAAGGGACAGGGGGTGCCCTCTAACTCCACGATATGTCTGAGAAACGGCCCAAAAAGGCGCCAAAAAGCCCCAAAAACTGCGCAATGTGCACCAGCACCCGAAACCAAGAACGGGCCGTATCTTGGGCTAGGTGCCTCAAAAACGAATTCTGAGGGCACCTAGTCCACCCGCAACCCCCCCGCATTTTGTCGTTTCCAAGCCTCAGACTCGCCCAACGAGACACGCAGACCCCCGTACCAGTGGTCACTTGGTGCAGCCGGAGGGCCGGCCAGCCCACGCATAGTGGGGGCCAACGGTGGGTGCACCAGGGTCCCTGGGGCGAAAAAAATCATTTTTTCCAAAGTTGTTCCTAGACCACTTCAGATGCTCAAACAAGTGTTCTTGGGCCATGTTGAGCCCGTGGTGGCGTTTTTTGGGCCATGGAAAATCCCAAAATGCCTTGAAAATGGGCCGTTTTGGGACCAACAATGGGTCAGAAATGGGTCAAAAGCGCGTTTTTCCAAAAGTGATCCCGGACCATTTATGATGCTCAAACAAGTGGTTTTAGCCCATTTTGAGTCCGTGGCGACGGGTTTTGGCTCCTGGAAACTCCCAAAATGCCTTGAAAATGGGCCATTTTGGGACCAAAAATGGGTCAAAAATGGGTCAAAAACGCGTTTTTCCAAAAGTGATCCCGCACCATTTGGGATGCTCAAACAAGTGTTTTTAGCCCGTTTTGAGCCCGTTTTGACCGAGTTTAGCCCCTTCCAGGACATGTATGCACCACTTTGTGCCCTTCGCACGTACCTTAGAGCCGTGTGGTGGAGCCACCTTGAGTTGGGAGAGGGGTGTAGATTGGAGGATATATATATATATATATATATATATATATATATATATATATATATATATATATATATATATAGATATATATATATATATATATATATACATATATATATATATATATATATACAACAACATCAACAAGCAACAACAACAACACGTCTCCGTGCCGTTTTGGCCATTGCTTCAACGCCTCGGATCTTTTGCCCATGTAGCCATCTTGGAGCCTAGGTGGTGGCCTTGCCAAATCCAAGTTTTGAGCCAGAAACGCACCGGTGGCGGCCCGGGGCGGTGGCGCCAAGTCGGGAGGTGCCCTCCCAAATCTGCGCAGTTTTGGGCCAAAAACAGCCATTTTTCGCCCAAAATAGCCCTAGTAAGGGTTCAAAACAGCAAAACGAAGGCAAACGGCTGCTACACTGCACGCGGCTTGACTTTCTCGTGACGAAGGGACAGGGGGTGCCCTCTAACTCCACGATATGTCCGAGAAACGGCCCAAAAAGGCGCCAAAAAGCCCCAAAACCTGTTTAATGTGCACTGGCACCCCGAAACCAAGAACGGGCCGTATCTTGGGCTACGTGGCTCAAAAACGAATTCCGAGGGTACCTAGTCCACCCGCAACCCCCGACTTTTTATGGTTTCCAAGCCTCAGAGACGCCCAACGAGACACGTAGACCCCCGTACCAGTGGTCACTTGGTGCAGCCGGACGGCAGCCCAGCCCACGCACAGTGGGGGCCAACGGTGGGTCCACCAGGGTCCCCAGGGCGAAAAAAATGATTTTTTCCAAAGTTGTTCCTAGACCACTTGGGATGCTCAAACAAGTGTTTTTCGGCCGTTTTGAGCCCGTGGTGGCGCGTTTTGAGCCATGGAAAATCCCAAAATGCCTTGAAAATGGGCCGTTTTGGGACCAACAATGCGTCAAAAATGGGTCAAAAACACGTTTTTCCAAAAATGATCCTGGACCATTTATGATGCTCAAACAAGTGGTTTTAGCCCATTTTGAGCCCGTGGCGACGGGTTTTGGCCCATGGAAAATCCCAAAATGCCTTGAAAATGGGCCATTTTGGGACCAAAAATGGGTCAAAAAGGGGTCAAAAATGTGTTTTTCCAAAAGTGATCGCGGACCATTTGGGATGCTCAAACAAGTGTTTTTAGCCCGTTTTGAGCCCGTTTTAACCGAGTTTAGCCCCTTCCACCACGTGTATGCACCACTTTGTGCCCTTCGCACGTACCTTAGAGCCGTGTGGTGGAGCCACCTAGAGTTGGGAGAGGGGTGTAGATTGGAGGATATATATATATATATATATATATATACATATATATATATATATATATATATATATATATGTATATATATATATATATATATATTACTACACCCCTCTCCCCTTAAATCTAGCTAACAAGCAAGCAAGCAAGCAACAACAAAATAACACGTCTCCTTGCCGTTTTGGCCATTGCTCCGTCCCAACGCTTCGGATCATTTGCCCATGTTTTCATTTTCAAGGCATTTTGGGATTTTCCATGGCCCAAAACGCGCCACCACGGGCTCAAAACGGCCGAAAAACACTTGTTTGAGCATCCCAAGTGGTCCAGGAACAATTTTGGAAAAAAATGTTTTTTTCGCCCTGGGGACCCTGGTGGACCCACCGTTGGCCCCCACTGTGCGTGGGCTCGCCGGCCCTCCGGCTGCACCAAGTATATATATATATATATATATATATATATATATATATATATATATATATATATATATATATATACATATATATATATATATATATATATATATATATATATGTGGAGGGCCGGCCAGCCCACACACAGTGGGGGCCAACGGTGGGTCCATCCGGGGCGAAAAAAATCATTTTTTCCAAAGTTGTTCCTAGACCACTTGGGATGCTCAAACAAGTGTTTTTAGGCCGTTTTGAGCCCGTGGTGGCGCGTTTTGGGCCATGGAGAATCCCAAAATGCCTTGGAAATGAGCCGTTAAAAGTCGTTTGTTGCGTGCTGAACTTGTGCACTAGGTTCTTTCATCGAAAAGTCCGGGGTGATGAAACCGTCAATGCAGTGAGCGCCAGATTCCGCAAGACGAGGCGCTATACAAAAGTCGTTTGTTGCGTGCTGAACTTGTGTACTAGGTTCTTTCATCGAAAAGTCCGGGGTGATGAAACCGTCCATGCAGTGAGCGCCAGATTCCGCAAGACGAGGCGCTATACAAAAGTCGTTTGTTGCGTGCTGAACTTGTGCACTAGGTTCTTTCATCGAAAAGTCCGGGGTGATGAAACCGTCCATGCAGTGAGCGCCAGATTCCGCAAGACGATATATATATATATATATATATATATATTACTACACCCCTCTCCCCTTAAATTTAGCTAACAACAAGCAACAACAAGCAACAACAACAACACGTCTCCGTGCCGTTTTGGCCATTGCTCCGTCCCAACGCTTCGGATCATTTGCCCATGTAGCCATCTTGGAGCCTAGGTGGTGGCCTTGCCAAATCCAAGTTTTGAGCCAAAAACTCACCGGTGGCGGCCCGGGGCGGTGGCGCCAAGTCGGGAGGTGCCCTCCCAAACCTGCGCAATTTCGGGCCAAAAACAGCCATTTTTCGCCCAAAACAGCCCTAGTAAGGGTTCAAAACAGCCAAACGAAGGCAAACGGATGCTACACTCCACGTGCGGCTTGACTTTCTCGTGTCCAAGGGACCTTTGGTGCCCTCTAACTCCACGATATGTCCGAGAAACTGCCCAAAAAGGCGCCAAAGAGCCCCAAAATCTGCGCCATGTGCACCAGCACCCCGAAACCAAGAACGGGCCGTATCTTGGGCTACGTGGCCCTAAATCCGATTCCGAGGGCACCTAGTCCACCCGCAAGCCCCCACTTTTTGTGGTTTCCAAGCCTCAGAATAGCCCAATGAGACATGTACACCCCCGTACCAGTGGTAACTTGGTGCAGCCGGAGGGCCGGCCAGCCCACACACAGTGGGGGCCAACGGTGGGTCCACCAGGGTCCCCGGGGCGAAAAAAATCATTTTTTCCAAAGTTGTTCCTAGACCACTTGGGATGCTCAAACAAGTGTTTTTAGGCCGTTTTGAGCCCGTGGTGGCGCGTTTTGGGCCATGGAGAATCCCAAAATGCCTTGGAAATGAGCCGTTAAAAGTCGTTTGTTGCGTGCTGAACTTGTGCACTAGGTTCTTTCATCGAAAAGTCCGGGGTGATGAAACCGTCAATGCAGTGAGCGCCAGATTCGGCAAGACGAGGCGCTATACAAAAGTCGTTTGTTGCGTGCTGAACTTGTGTACTAGGTTCTTTCATCGAAAAGTCCGGGGTGATGAAACCGTCCATGCAGTGAGCGCCAGATTCCGCAAGACGAGGCGCTATACAAAAGTCGTTTGTTGCGTGCTGAACTTGTGCACTAGGTTCTTTCATCGAAAAGTCCGGGGTGATGAAACCGTCCATGCAGTGAGCGCCAGATTCCGCAAGACGATATATATATATATATATATATATATATATATATATATATATATATATATATTACTACACCCCTCTCCCCTTAAATTTAGCTAACAACAAGCAACAACAAGCAACAACAACAACACGTCTCCGTGCCGTTTTGGCCATTGCTCCGTCCCAACGCTTCGGATCATTTGCCCATGTAGCCATCTTGGAGCCTAGGTGGTGGCCTTGCCAAATCCAAGTTTTGAGCCAGAAACTCACCGGTGGCGGCCGGGGGCGGTGGCGCCAAGTCGGGAGGTGCCCTCCCAAATCTGCGCAGTTTTGGGCCAAAAACAGCCATTTTTCGCCCAAAACAGCTCTAGTAAGGGTTCAAAACAGCCAAACGAAGGCAAACGGCTGCTACACTGCACGTGCGGCTTGACTTTCTGGTGACCAAGGGACCTTTGGTGCCTTCTAACTCCACGATATGTCCGAGAAACGGCCCAAAAAGGCGCCAAAAAGCCCCAAAAACTGCGCAATGTGCACCAGCTCCCCGAAACGAAGAACGGGCCGTATCTTGGGCTACGTGGCTCAAAACCGAATTCCGAGGGCACCTAGTCCACCCGCATCCCCCCACTTTTTGTGGTTTCCAAGCCTCAGAATTGCCCAATGAGACATGTACACCCCCGTACCAGTGGTAACTTGGTGCAGCCGGAGGGCCGGCCAGCCCACACACAGTGGGGGCCAACGGTGGGTCCACCAGGGTCCCTGGGGCGAAAAAAACATTTTTTCCAAAGTTGTTCCCGGACCACTTGGGATGCTCAAACAAGTGTTTTTAGGCCGTTTTGAGCCCGTGGTGGCGCGTTTTGGGCCATGGAAAATCCCAAAATGCCTTGAAAATGGGCCGTTTTGGGACCAACAATGCGTCAAAAATGGGTGAAAACCACGTTTTTCCAAAAGTGATCCTGGACCATTTATGATGCTCAAACAAGTGGTTTTAGCCCATTTTGAGCCCGTGGCGACAGGTTTGGGCTCATGGAAAATCCCAAAATCCCTTGAAAATGGGCCATTTTGGGACCAAAAATGGGTCAAAAATGGGTCAAAAACGCGTTTTTCCAAAAGTGATCCCAGACCATTTGGGATGCTCAAACAAGTGTTTTTAGCCCGTTTTGAGCCCGTTTTGACCGAGTTTAGCCCCTTCCACCACATGTATGCACCACTTTGTGCCCTTCGCACGTACCTTAGAGCCGTGTGGTGGAGCCACCTAGAGTTGGGAGAGAGGTGTAGATTGGAGGATATATATATATATATATATATATATATATATATATATATATATATATATATATATGTGTGTGTGTGTGTGTGTGTGTACTGTATGTATATATGTATATATATATATACTCTTCGCTACGACGCCGCGCAGTACCGCTGTTGCTGGGCCGCTGCCACCTGCGAGCCGCCACCACACGCACCACCGCAACCGCAAGGCCATGGTCAGAGGTTAGACTATGTACATGCCCGCAGGCACGGTCCCTCTAGTTTGTTAACGGGGTCAGGGGATGCCCCTACGCGCCCCCTGAGTTGTTAGAGGGGTCAGGGGGACACCCCAGTACCGCCATGCATCCCCGCAGCTCCCCCACTGTACGGTTCCCCAGTACCGCCGCGTACCCCCACCGTACGGACCCCAGTACCGCCGCGTATACCCCCAAGACGCCAGTACACCGTCACCTTGAACTCCGCGTGCCCCTCGTGAGTGTTCCTCCCAGGCTGCCACGCCGTCTCAAGTACGCCCCCCATACTGTCCACTTGACGACCTCGCCGTCACACTCCTCTACGCACACATCACCACTTCGTCGCCGCTCCCGGGGCCTGCAGGCTGTCCCCGCAACCCCGTGTAACACTCCCAGGGGGCGCCGGGACGCGTGCACCGTAGCGCCGGCAACGATGTCGCCCGCCCCCAGACGATTCCGTGCACCCCCGGTGTATCCCGAGCAACCACTCCCAAAACTGCCGTAGCCAGGCCGCCAGTAGAGACCCCGGTGCCATGGGAATACCCTACAGGGGTTTGGGCCTTATTACCCTGGTCGGGATGACCCATGACACTTCACTGTTGTATGCGGCGACCCGGGGCAGGCGGGTGAAGCATCCCTGTCCGACCCTCATGCACGGGGGCAGTACGGCTCACCATCAAACCGGCACGACCTGTTACATCGCGTTGCCCGTCATACGCCGCCTGCCAGTACCGCACAATCAGGCCATGAGGGCACTGCTTCTCAGGTGCTACCCCCTCCGCTGCGTCCAGCGTAGGGACGGTAGCAGGTGCACCCACAATTCCTAACCCCATCAATCTGCATCACCCCTGGCTCCCACCACGCCGTCACCATTTCCTCCGTCATCCCACAACCACAGTATCCGCGAGTCGCCCTCCAGAGCCGCCCACCACAGCAGCAGGGGCAGGGCTGCCGACGGCGCACCAGGGCACCGTACCCCTTCCACTTGAACGCTCTTCAGGCCACCCTAGATTGTCTTCCAGGCACTTGAGGACATCTGTCCAGAGTGCCGCAGTGCCCACCTCGCCTTAGGCCACCCCCTATCGGCACGCTCCTTACATGTCCCGCATAGTGGGACGGAGGCACATTGATGAACCCAAACTGACGCCGTCTCCCCGCACCCGTGGCATCGCTGCGGAAGCACGGACCGCGACGGAACGCAGCTACTATCACAACATTGCGACCACAGGTCCTGCCATACATCGCAGCACGCGTCCTGAAGTCCGAGCAAAGCACCCGCCAGCGTGCGTGTTGTGGCACAACTGAGGAGGCTGCGCCTCGCTTCCTCCCACGTGGACACCGGGCGGAGTATCGGTCGCCCGTCGGGCATCACCGGCAGGCTCTCAAGCAGCCGGGGCCACCGCGCAACTTTGGAGCTGTGTGTGCCATGCGCTAGGAGCTCCCAACCGTAGTCCCGTAGGACCTCCCCGATGACATCAACCCCGTCCTGCCCCGGGCCCCTGGCGGATGCTAGAACCAAGCGTTGTCCTCCCGCCCGAGCCTCAATGACCGCCGCGAGGCCCAGGGTGTCAAGGGTGTGACGGGCATCGGCAGCCACGTGGTCGTCCCCCTCTGGCAGAGAGAACATGGCCTCCGTGACGTGGCCTTGCGCGTCGTCGCCCTGTACCCGTGCCAGCTGCTTGGAGCCCACTAACACTGCCATGGACCGCCGCTCCGTGACCGCTGGTATGGCTCGTCGCAGCTGCCGGTCATACAGCCACAACGTACCCACGTCAAGTACGACAGCCACCGCCAGGATTGGGAGACTGCACAGAGGTTGCTGAAGGACCGGCAGCAGCTCGCGAGGCCAGCCCATGACGTTCCCCACAGCTGGATGGTTGGCGTACACCTGGAGCCAGGGATCACTCTGGCCGTCAGGGCTTCTCACCATGGTACCACGCACGTGGGCCCACGATTGCGCCGACACCACGCGGGACCACTCCCTGAATGCCGTGATGTCCCATGCCACCCAGGAACCGATCCACTGGCTGAAGGCCTGCGCCACCGCCGCCATCCAGTGAGGGAACAAGGACATGGCCTCTTCGTGCGCGATGCACGACCGTGGCACCAGCAATGCGTGCAGCGGTGCCCTCTGAAAGGTTGCCCGCAGGTCGCCGGGGAGGCCGGCAAACGGGTTCCACGGCGGACGCTGCTGGATCCTCCCTGGCGGCGGGCAGAAGGGTGTGTCACCTCGCAGGAACGCGTATACCGCCCTCCTTCGATCTTGCATGGGCAGCTGCATGATCTGAGTGAGCCGATGGTTCCTGCGGGCATACACATCTTCCCCAATGTGGACCATGTCCTCCACAAAGAGCCTGGCCTTGGCAGGGCCCCGGGACGACGCTGCTCGCACCGCAGCGAACAGCCGCTTCAGGTCCCCGGGGACGACACCCGCCATCACGGATTCACTCCACCTACAGCCGTGCTCCCTCCACGCCACGAACTCCACCGCCCTGTCTGTCGGGGGTAGCTCCGCCGTGAACTCCTCCACATGCCTGCACAGGAGCCCTGCCACCTCCTCGTCCCGCGCACCCAGCAGGCGCATGTCGCCAATGTCCTCCTCCGGCCCCCCACAGAAGATACAAGGGTGGGCCGGTATTGCCATACGCGTGAGCTTCTGTCTGGACCGTCGCATGACCTACATTGTGGACAAGCGACTGTCACGTGCCCGCAGCATATTTCTGTGCGTTGGGCCGTGGTGTACAACTCCCAGGGGCACCGCCTCGCAGGCACCAGCCAGTGGCGTGTGCGCCGTGGTGCGTGCCGCTAGCGAACGCCACTCCGTCTCCCGGACTTGCTGAAGGGCTTGCATGGATGGCACACGCGGCTCAAGCTCTCCATTATCCCCCGGCACCAAGAGGATGGCGTGCTCCTTTGGTAGGACGAGATGGACAGGCGGGGCCATTGCACGGGCCGCGGCAGAGTCCGGCGGCTCGAGCGGGACTGCCGCCAAGTGCGAGCTCTGCCTCACCACCCAGTGGTGCGGCCCCCCAACTCGGCGTGGCAGCCGCCGCAGCCCCTCCACTACCCAGCTCAGTGCGTGCTGGTTGACCAGATGTGATGTCGGCCCCTTGATGCCACGGTACAGGGCCTCCTGCGCCCTGCGGAGATGCGCTCCTATGACGGACGCATCCAACACGTGCACCGTGCACGCTGACGGGGGCGTGTGCAACAGATATGCCGCCGCGCCAATGATATCTGTGCCTCGGGGACCGTGCCGTAGATGGCACCCGTCCACGTGGGGATTCCGTGGCTGGCCACCGCCACGTTTGTGGTGTCGTCTCCCTGGGGCGACGCGTCAGACGATGTGACCTTAGTCGCCACCGGCACCCAGCAGTACCGGTGGGGTTCCAGCCACGCCACGTCGGAGTGGGGGCTCTGCACCACCCTTCCAAGGGACGCCGCACTGGAGGCCGTGAGCTCCGGGGACAGGACTACCTTTGGCCGATACACCGCATGTGGTCTCCAGGCCAGGTCACATCCACAGACTGACTTGATGGCGTCCAGGGCGGTGGTATACTCCGCCCCCCAAACCGTTGCGGAGCAGGAGGGCTGGTACACCACCACAGATCCCTGTTCCACCGCGCCGCCATCACGCAACGACGTGACGGCGACGTGCGGATCGTGTGGCACGTTGGACATCCGAACCACTTCCGGGACCGAGTACTCATCCGGATCCGGGACAGGGCCTGCTGGTAGCAGAAGGACAATTGCCCACTCGCTGCACCCGTGCACCGCCGCGCATGCCCTGGCAAACGCTGGCCGCCCGTGCCCAACCCACAGTGGTGACGGGTTTATGCCGCCCCCGGCGTGTGGAGTGAGTAGGGGGACGGACGCCGGATCGTCTTGCTGCTGGTAACCCTCAAAGACGTCCCCCAACAGAAACAGGAGGGCGGCTAGCGGGACGAACGGCATGGATAGCCCCGGCTTGGCCGGGTCCCATCCTTTCTCCCTGTACTCGCCCACCACATACACGTCCCCTGCAGTGGACTGTCTATTGCGTTTGCTGGCCTTCTTTCGGCGCACCGGGTGAATTAGCCGGTGAGTCAACGGACTAGGCAGCTGCGGCCGGAAGACGTCGTGGAGCCCCGTGAACCACAGGTGGTCCAGCTGATGGGGTCCTACTCCTGCGTGCGGAAGGTGCAGGTGGTCCGCATGACACTCCTGGAGCTGGATAGCCCAGTGCCCAGGCGCAGGGCAGGGGAGCCGCGCATGCAGGAGGTCATTTGCGGGATCAGTCAGGGATTGTACCGCCGCATCTGTGCGGGGCCCCGAGAGAACGCATATGTCTCTACCCTTGAAGGAATAGGATTGGGACACCCACTTCCGCCCCGCCCACTGCACTTGCGGCAGATGGGCGTGTACACACGAGTACACTGACGATGGCATGAGAAGTCCTACGCGCAAAGTCCCCATCGCCCGGAGTACCCTGTCCACCCACGTATTGCCAGCGTGCGTGGCGAATGACGCAGAGGGCACCATGAACTGCCCGCACACTCCGTACTGCACGTGCATGTCCCGGAGCATGGCCCGCACCTCATCCCGGACTGTCGTCGACCTGTGGTGGGTGAGTTGAGCCATGGTCGCCACGACGGAGTCGCGGCAAATAACCTGGACATCCGCCAACCGTAACCCATGACCCGACCTCACCGCTACGTTGGACAGGTCCTTGGGCAGCTTCTCGAATTGCAGGGCTGCAGCCTTGATGGCAGTATTCAGCTTGATTACCGCCTCCGCTGTGTCGGACAGGTAGGGCGCCGCGTACCGCACGTTGCCTCCAACCACAGCCGCCATCACCTCATGAGGCACCGACGCCGGCCCCAAAGTGTTCTTGCACCAGCCCAGCAGGGCTTCACACCGGAGTACATGTTTCTCCTTCATGGTCGCCACCCCCCTGGGATCGAGGCGTAGGCCCAAGTATGGTACCGTGCCCTTGGCACGTAAGCATACCCATGGGGCCGCCGTGTTCCCTGGGCTCAGGCACACCATGATCGAATGGATGCGAGCAGTATTGGCATAGGCGCATTTGCCGACGTTGAAGGGACATGCCCATGTCCGTGAGATACCGCGCTATCGCCGCTGCATACTCCAGGAATTGCGGCAGGGAGTGCGCTATCAACAGGAGGTCATCACAGTACGCCTGCACCAGGGGTGGCACCGCATGGCAAGCATCTCCCCGCGCCTTGCAGGCAAGGCTCCGCAAGAGAGGTTCTAAGAGGAGGAGGTAGGGCACAGCGCTCTCCGCACTGCCCTGCCGCAGGCCCTTGAGGAGCCGAATGCTCGGCGTCGGGCCGTGCGCGGTGACGATGCGCACCAGAGACCCGCAGCTGAGGGTGTGGAAGAGCCTGATGAGCTCTTCCGGGACTCCCATGTGGCGCAGGAGGAGCGCCAGCGCCCCGTGCGGCGCTGTGTCAAAAGCTTTTGACACATCGAAGGCCAGGACGTGGTTATCCTCCAGCCCACGCTGCAGCCTGCGCTGGGCCAGGAACACCGGGGCAGCCGCCGTGGAGCCCGGCATGGCCCCAAACTGCCAGTCCGCAGCCAGTCCCTTGCGTGCCAGGACAGCTGTGAACCTCCGCATGAGGGGAGTCATGAGCATTCGCATGTCTTGCTGCCCCAGCGCTATCGGCCTGTACTCGTCCAGGTTGCCCGTGGCTGTGCCCTTGGGCATCAGCCAAATAATGGCCTCGTGCCAGGACTCCGGGACGTCCGCACCCCGCAGGATAGCCCTGTACGCGTGCACCAGGGGCCCCTGCACCGGTTCAGGCAGTTGTGCTATGAGGGCAGCCGTGACCCGGTTGGACCCCGGAGCTTTGTCGTCCGCCACGGCCTGCCTCACGGCGTCTTTAAGGTCCTGCAGGGTGTAGTCCTGTACCGACCTCCATTCCTCAGGCACCCCCTTGGGAATGTGGGCCCGGACCAGCCGATCGAAGGCCGGCAGGTTCACTGGCCGCTTGGCGTACAGTGCCTCCCAATACCTCTGGACCTCGCCAATGACGTCCGAGGCCTCCAAGAGCACCTTCTCCGACTCGCGGACGCGTACGGACCACAGGCCCGACGGGGCATAGTTCACCACGTTGATGGCCCCCCGTATCGCCGTCCATCAAAGCTGCAGATCCGGCACCCTGCCCCGCCTGTTGCTCCTGAGGACACCCCGCAGCTCCTCCACGCGTGTCTCTAGCTGGTGGAGCTGTTGGTCCAACGCGGCACGTAGGTCCTCCACCGAAGCGGGGGATAGGTCGGGGTCCACCCGCCGGAGGTGCTGTAGTAAGGCAGTCGCCTCCTGGGAGTGGAGTCCGCCGCGTCCCGTTGCCACAGCTCATGGGCGCGCCAGGCCAGGGCCTGCTGATCCGAGAGGACCTGGGCCAGAGACGCCTCCGTCTCCGCCTGCCCGTACGGGTACTGCGGGTCCACGCCCGATGGCATGCGCACTTCCGTGACCCTTGACACGTCATCACGGAAGGCGTAGAGCAGGTCAAAGACCGCTTGCACCTCCGACGTGCCCATGGTGGCAGTGTCCTGGTCCGGCGAGACCCACGCCTGCAGCCGCCGATCCCCGCAGGCCTTCTGCAGTATTGCCGCCGCCGCCTCACGAACCCCCGGGGAGTCCGGGCGTATGGCATGCAGCCTGCCTTGGGCGTGCGAGTAGGCCATCCTGGTGACCCTCTCTTGGCCGGCCAACGCCAGCGGGAGGTCCAGGACCACAGGGCCATGATCCGACCCCAGCGACGCTGGAGACCGCCCCGGCGCCAAGTGTGGGTGCTCACGCGCCGCCCATGGGACCAGAGGCGAGTTCAGAAGGAAGGAGTCCAGTCGGTGCCCTGCCCTCGTGGGCCTCCTGTCCTCCTCCCGTTCCGGGCCTGCCCTGCGGAAACCACACTGTTCCCACAGGGCTTGGAACCTCCTCGTGGTGGGGTGCCACGGAGACTGCAGCCACACGTTGAAGTCCCCTCCGAGGAGCACGGCCCTGGTGCCACCCGCGCTCTTGGCCGCCGCGTACATGGCCACGTCAGCCCAGAAGGACGCCTTAGACGCCCAGGAGTCGCCGCCGCTGCCCGGGCCGTGGACGTTGATGACCGTGAGGATGCCACCTGCGGTCACCACATCGAGGGCCATGGCCTTGCCCGGCACGATGTCCACGACGTCTCGAACTTCCTCCGCGGCGAACACGTCCGCCCGAAGGGCAATCAAGAGCCCGCCGCGCACCGCTGCCGCCGACACTGCTTGGGCATCCACCCCTAAGTACGCATGATACCCGTGGTGACGCCACTGATTCTCCGAGTGCACCACAGCCTGAGGGTCCTGCAGGCCGGTCTCCTGGAAGAGGCCCAGGATGGCACCCTTGGCCTTCATGACGCCCGCCGCCACCGCCTCACCGTCAAGCATACCTGGGCCAACTGGTACGCCGTCCCCCCGCATCGAGCCCTGGACGTTCCAGGACACCGCCGCTCGGGTGTCGGAGGCGGGGCCCCTTCATGGCTGCACGTGTGGACCGGGGCCCCCCGCCGGATCACGATCACTGGACGGAGGGGGGACACCAGCAGGTCCACGGGGACCACCCGCACCCGGCGCGGGTGGCTGGCGAGGTGGCCCCTGTCCCCGTGGGCCTTTGCCCGAGGCGGCCGTTGTCTGCTGAGACCCGGCAGATGCGGCGGGCTCCCCCTCTGCCTGTCCGCCGGATGTACTTGCCGCCGTACTCCCCGTAGAAGTCACCGCCCCACGCCGTGCTGCAGACCCAATCGCTCCAGATCGCGCCGCCGACGGCGACGCCCCGCGCTCCGCCGCGGGGCGGGCACCTGTGGGCAGCATGAGCACTCTGGACCTCGCCTGGGCCGACGCGAAAGGCCCCGCCTGACCCCCCGGCATAACGCCAGCCAGCATGGCCAGCACCTGGTCCCGTGGCGCCGGATCAGCCGCATGGTCCCGCTGGATGTGGTCCAGCAGGTCCTTGGGGTGGAGGTGGGTGGGCCGGCAGTGCTTGCCAGCTCTCCATGTGCAGTGACCCGCCCCATCCAGCCGAGACCAGGGGCAGACGTTGATCGTCTTCGACCCACGCTGCTCCGTGGCCAAGTCACCGCCGAAGTGCTGCAGCACGTACCAAATGTTGGCATAGGCGCAATACTGAGGCGGGGGCTCCTCTTGGGCGGCGGCTTGGGCGCTGCTTTCGGGGCCCGCCTCGCCGCCGCGGCCGGGGATGCCGCAGGCCGTACCGGTGGCACGCTTGGTGGCTGCGGCAAGTGCAGCATTCCCCACACGGGAAACTGCTCCTCCACCCAGCGGCGCCACGCGTCGGCGAACTTCTCCCGGTCGCCCTCGACCTTCCACCTGGACGTGGAGAACGCCCGGAGCCACGGCCCCATGTTCTCCGCCATGACCAGGCGGAGGGCATCTCCTCCGCTCTACCGGCGGAAGCGTGTCGCGGCCGCGCCTGCCACGGTCCCTTGGAGGTACAGCGCCTCGCCCCCGTCGCCACTCACTGCACTAAGGTGCAGGGCCTCCAGGTCGGCAGGGCGGACCGTGAGCACCGTGCCCTCTCCGCGATCGTACAGGCGCAGTGCCGAGGAGTGGGGCTCCAATGCCGACACAACCCAGCACCACGCCCGCGACACGCTATGCAGCAGTGCCAGCGAGGCTGCCGGCCTGTTGCTGGAGGACTGTGCTGCCGGGGCCCTGGGGAGGGCCGCTGCGTGACCCTACAGCGCCCTGCACATGACAGCTGCATGCTCAGCCTGCCACATGTTGCTCGGGGCTATGGGCCAGACGTCCTGCCCCTGGATCGCCGGCGGCCGCGTGACCTCCACGAAGACCGCCGGCGCCGGCGGGATGTCCTCGGCCGTGCACCTGTGTGCCCTGCGCACCGGCCCCAGCTCCCTGAGGCACTCCCGGAACACCTTGTAGCAGGCTGGGCCCCTGGACTGCTGCCTCCGGAGCCGGCACGCCGTGACGACAACCCACTCCAGTCCCCCTGTTTCCACCCGAACACAGGCCCAATACTCCGCCGCTTCCAACACCACCAGCCGCCCCATATCCGCCACGCCCACAGTATGGGTGGGAGGCACGCTCTCCACCCTGAGCCACCGCTTGGCGCTTTCTTCCCACGGCTGGGGGGCATGCATCCGCTGCTGCTGCATCGCGTCATGCACGTGCTGCAGGGACACCGTCGCCAACATGGACATCCCCCTGTCCGCCGCCGCCGCCATACACAGCAGGGCATGTTGCATGCGCGCCCCGGGCAACCCCACGCTGTGCCGGACGTCCGCCACGTCCAAGGGTGTGCGGGGCGCCGGCAGGGCATCCAACACCGCTGCCAGAGACGGCAGACGCGCGATGGGCCCCATGTCCCTGTTGAGGACCACCGCCGCCACCCACCGCCTGTCCAGCGCGGACAGGAGGTTGCCCGGTCTTGGCACCCGAAGACGGGTGCCGACGGTGGACATGAGGGCGCACACGCCACAGTCCTTGTTGTTGCCGGCTGGCTGCTGCACCTGTGCCGCCCTGGCCGTCGCCAGGTGATGCTCCGCGCCCGGCCACCCCGCCCTTTGACCCCTAGGCACCATGCGCATCGTCCGGACTGCCATGTCCCATGTGTGTGGCCACTGGGGCTGGGCTCCAGATACCGCAGGCTGGCCTAGCGGGTCCACCGTCAACTGCGTGGCAGGTGCCAGGAGGTGGTGAGACGTCCAGTGCCGCATGCTCGGCGTCTCCAACCGGTCGAGGTACACCGCCTCTGAGCCCCCCAGCTCGACGTACCTCGCAATGAGGAGGGCAGCCAGGGTTTGGTCGTGCCGCTGGCCCTCCCCCCCCTCCCTCGGGAGCATCATGGCGTGAGGGGCCAGGCACTGCACCACGTCGGCTGCCAGCGCGACCACGTCGTCGCTGAGCTCCACCCCATGGTCCGCGGCCACCAGGAAGTGGTGCCTGGGCTTGGAGTACAGGTGCTCCAGGGCGCCCCGCAACTCAGCTGGCGGGGGAGAGGCGTTTCCGCAGTCCCGCAGCCAGGGGAGTGCGCCCCGGAGATGCCGCCCTGCTCCTCCCGGCCAGACGGCGGCCCTAAGGACCGGCAGGTCACGCCAGACAGCTCCAGCGACCGGATCGCGCCAGGGCTGTGGCCTGTCGGCTCCCCATTGGAGGACAGCCACCACCACATGCGTGATCAGGGGCTCTGCCGCGAGCTGCAACGCCGTCCCCCCGTCGGTCTCGATCACCGTGCCCCGTGGGGCAGTGAAGACGTGGCCACCGGTCCCACGGACCGCCACCCATCCCCACAAGACCGCCACTGTCTCCCAGCTGGGGTGGCTGGTTCTCCTGGGCAGGACCACCACCGGCGGGCACGGGCTGTTGGTGGCCCACACGCACCATTCCACTCCCACCACACGCTTGTGGCCAGGGGGCCGGAACACCCGGGGCCATGCCTCTGGGAGCCGGCGATGGACGGCGGTCCACACATCTGCCCCGTCAGCCCGCGTGAACTGGAGTCCTTCCACGATGTCCCTGTCCATAGGGCTGGGGAGGCGGGCAGTGCGAACCTCCAGCCCCCGGCCCAGGCGAAACCCTGGCCTCTCTCGGTCTCCCAGCAGCAAGACCTCCGGGTCCGTGGCCGCAAGGCGAGCCGCCACTGTGGGGAGATGCAGGGAGACAGTCCACGGCTGGACTGAGAGGGGCTCGTGGGAGGTCAGGGCAGGCCGCCACAGCACTGCCATCCCTCGCCTAGCTGAGCGCTCTGTCCCACCACTGCGCCCACGCACCCGGCGCTGCCGGCAACGACCAGGACAGGTACGTCATGACCGCCTTAGCCTCCCACTCGCGAGGGTCCATGCCGGCAGAATGTGTCTGCCACGTGCACACCCACCCCAGGTTGGCCTCCTGGACGGTGACCATGTCCCTCCACGGGACCACCGGGAACGGAGTGAGCAGGGCCGCCATGCCACACGGCAACGCCACCGCCCACTCGGTCAGGCCCCCACTCTACACCGCATACCCCACCGCTGGGAGTCCTCCTTGCGCCTTTACCACCACTTCCTGCAGCAACGTTCCGTGGCCCCGGCCCTGGCTGCGGTCCAGGCTGAGGGCCCCCACACGGGCCATGGCCTGGAGGATCAGGAGCAATTCATGGGGTACTCCCCGCGGCACCGGCGGCTGGGGGTGGGCGAACCGGCAGGCATCTGCCCGCATACACCACCCCTTGGACAAGTGCCTGCAGGTTTCCACCTCCCCCGTCTTCGGCCCAGCCTTGTCCGCCACTCCCAGCTCCCGTGGACCCACCTCACGCGCCTCCTTCGCCCCCACGATCTCCAGCTCCTCGTCCTGCTCCATGGCGCTCTGTGCCTCTTCACTCCTCCTGCGTTGGTCCTCCTCCTCCAGTGCCTCCGTCGTCGGCGGCGGGCTCGCGGCGGCCGTGAACCTCGCCAAGGCCGCCGCCACAATGGCCTGCACGTCCACCTCCTCCCCGGCCACCTCCGGCTGATCCTGCTGCTGCTCCTCCCCCGTGGGTTGCTCCCGCCCCACCTCGTCACCGTCACGGCCTGTCTCCTCATCACTCCCCACCGGGACCGCGTGTTCGGACCCCTGGAAGGCGGCGCTCTCTTCGAGGCGCGTGCCCACCACCACCAGCAGCTTGAGGTCACCGCCGCGGCTCTCAAGGCGGTAGCTGCCGGAGGTGGAGACGAGGACCACCCCATCCCCGGTCAGCAGCAGGCGGTCCGCGCCGAACACGACCTCTGCACCCTCGGGGTGCACCGCCACCAAGAGCGCATGGGATCACAGCGCCTGGGGCGTGAGGGGCCGCACGGCCTGCTCGCGACGCCAAGCGTCAGCCCCACCTCGCCACAAGGCCACGTACAGGCCTTCGTCCCGCCGCACGTCCTCCAGCCCTGCCTCGTCCAGCAGGCGCCCCACGGACAGGCGCACCGACAGGGGGAGGCCTTCCTGGGGCTCGGCCGCCCGGACATCACCGGGGTGGGTACCAAGGACCGCCGCGTCCCCCAGCTGGACACAGCGGACTTGGCCGTCGTCCGGGGCCTCGGCCACTAGGGCCACCTCCCGGGCGACCTGCCCTGGGCGCTGGAGCTCGTAGCGCTCCACGGCGCTCGCCAGCATCCCTGCCTCCCGCCGCCCTGTACCCATGAGGCGGTGCCTGTGGGCACCCTCGGCCGCATGGTACCTGTAGTGCCGCTGCTCACAACTCCCCAAGAGAGGGGGCGGCACCGCAGTGGGCATGGGCCGCAGCGGCGCGTGGACCGGGTCCACGTCCATGCCGGCGTAGACGTCGGGCCCGGCGTCGTCTTCATACATGAGGGCCAGCGCCAACTCACCGGGCCCGTACGCCTCTTCGTCCTCCACTTCCTCCGCCTCCTGCTCTTCCTCCGCCCCTTCCCCAGCCGCAACCATCGCCGGCGGCGTGTCCGGCCGCGGCGGGAAGGGCGCCAGAGGCCGCTCGTCAGCGCCTCCGCTCCTTGCCGCCTCCGCCGCGTCCAGCCGTGCCCGCAGGTTGTCGGGCAGCCGGGCCCAGCGGGTGCCCGCATGGAGGTCCATGCTGTACGCCAGCCCCGCCGGACACGGCTCACCGGGTGCCACCTGGCGCCACTCCCGCCACTCCCACATCTAGTCCTCCACTCCTTCCCCCTTGGCACGCCTCCCACTGGGCTCCACGACCCCGCCGCCCTCCGCCGGTGCCTGCGCCTCCGGCACACCCCGCCCCGCGTCCTGTCCCCCCGAAGCAACCACCTCCGACGGCTTCTCCTGGGCCCCTTCCGCCCTCGGGGCGACAACCGCGAGCGCCTGCGCGATCAGCTCGCCGGCGTCAGCCCCCCTCCCCGGCCCTTCCGGCGCGGCTCCAGCGCCCCCCGCGACTGTCCGCCGGTACGCCTCCAGGGCCTGCGCGAGCAACTCGCTGATGTCTCGCGGGCCGGCCGCTGCCACCTCCTGCGCCGCATCCCCCGCCTGTTCCCCCACCGTAGGCCTCCCCATGGGGGCTGCGCCCTGCATCCCACGCGTCGGGGGTGGACCACCACCCGGCACCACCGGCTCAGGCCCCGCCGGCACCACGGGCGGGGCCCCGCGCGGCACGGCTGGATCCGGCACCGGGACCGTCCGCGGTGGAGACCCCGCCGCGGTATGCCCCGGCTGGGGCACCGCCAGGGGTGGCGCAGCCGCAAGCGCCCCCATTCTCCCCGCCTCGCCCGGGGGCACGCCACGTGCCTCCCCTTGCGACACCCCCAGCTGGTGGGCACCCCGCCCCGGCGCAGGCACCGGTACCGGTACCGGCACCGGTACCGTGTGCTGAGGCGGCCGTGGGTGTTGCTGGGGCAGGGGATGCGGGTACACCACATGGTGGTGCGGACGGTGATGGTGATGGTGATGGTGAAGGTGGACGGGGTGCTGTGGCACAGCCGCCGGGTGATGGTGATGGTGAGGGTGGACGGGGAGCTGTGGCACAGCCGCCGGGTGTACGTGTTGGTGTGGGAAGTGATGTTGCATCATGGGGAACCCGACGGGGTGATGAAGTAGGTGATGGAGATGGAGTTGGTGGTGGTGGTGAGCCCCAAAAGGCGGGAAGGGCAGGGGTCCGGGGCCCGGGGGGCGGCGGCATCGGAAACGCACCCGGCGCCGCATACCCCGTCCGCCCCGCCGGTCCCACTAGGGGCCGCCCGCGCTGCGTGTCCTCGAGCTGCCCGAGATCTTGTAGACATCGGAGTAGTCGGTTGAGCAGGTGCATCCCGAACGGCACCGTGGCCGCTGCGAACCGCGCCTAAACGTCAGGCGCGTTGTACGGGTGGGGATCGCGGGCCAACATCTGCTGCAAGCAAACGTCGACGAAGTGGTCCCATCCGTTGTTCCTGGCCGGACAGTCCGCGTCCACGCGCGCCTGGAACGCCGCATACGTGTGCGGCCCGTGTCTGACGAGATCAGACACCGTGTCTACCAGGCGCCGCGCACGTCGCCAGAGGGCTGGCAACTCCGCGGGATTGGTGGGGACAGATACCGACATTTAGCTAACGAAGGCTGTGTGAGCTATGGTCATGGCAGTACGGGCGGACTCTGTGGCCCGTCCCACTCGCTGCTGGCCTTACGTTGCACGACACATTGCACGACACAGTTATCCTCCCCTCTTGCGCGTCCCCGCCCCCCTTCCCTTTCGTGCTCCTTTGCCCCCGGTGTCGCCCCCTTGGTGTGCTCCTTGGTTCTACCCGGTTGTTGGTGGGTGTGTTGCCAGGCAGGGTTTGGAGGGGGGGGGCGCCCGACGCTGACTCTGGTCCCTCCCTCCGGGAGTTTCCCCACGGGGGGGCCGATGCATGCACTCCCCGTCAGGGTGTAACTCTGTTGTACAGGCCGTCCATTTGTACCCGCTCCGTACAAATGGACCTGCGCCGTAACCAGGTACGTCGGCCCTTCCCCACACCGGGGTCGGGTACACTGTGGGTCTCTGGGGAGTCCTTGCGGGATAGGCGCGTCTCTTGCCTACCCCGATGGACGGTGTGCCCTACCCGCAGCCCCTCACAGGACACGAACCGCAGTACGTGCCGTGGGGAGTGCTCTTGGTCAGGCCCATTGGCCACCCCCCCAGGCCGGTGCCAGCTCGGGCCGCTGGCCAACGGTCCCGGGCGTAACCCACCTTATTGCCTGCGGTCAGGTGGGGCCGATACGGACACCGGGGGGGGCCCCAAACCCCTGAGGTCGGGAACCTCACCAGCGTCTTTTGCGGGCTCTTGTCACCCCGCCCCCCCCCCGTTCGCTGCGGTGTTGGTCCCTGCCCTCCAGCTTTCTTCCCCAGGGGTGTCCCCCTGTCCCGCGCCCCTTGCTGTGCTTCCTGGCTCCTGCCGTGTCCCGTCAGCCCCTGCTGTCTGCCCCTGCTCTGGCGCGTTGGTGTCCTTTGTTTTTTTTTTACCTCCACCGCTCGCCACTCGTCTCTCCCCCCGGCGTTTCGGTCTGTCCCCTGCCCCCCCCCATGTCCCCTCGCTGTCTCCTCGCTGTCCTCGCCCCTTTCTTGGGTGGGTGGAGGAGAAGGGGGTGGGGGGGGGGGGCTTCCTGGCTGCGTGTCCTCTGGCGTAAGCACGTCGCGAGCACGGTGCAGGCACGAGGCGCGGCACTTGTCCCTCTGCAGGTTGGGGGGGGCTTTCCGTGTGGCTCCCGTCGTCGCCCTACCTACCCCGCGGTCGCACCCCCGGTGGTCCCTCCGTTGGGGCTTGCACGGCGCGTGCTCCCTTTGGGCACGGTCGTGTGGTCCGTCCTGCACCCTCTCTCCGTTGCCTCCCCACCCTGTCGCTTTGTCCTCGGGGGGGGGGGTCCGCGTTCCGCTACCGTCATCCCCCACCCCTGGGGGGGCGGTGGTGTGTGGGGGGGGGGGGGCGCCCTTGTCGTCTTCCCTTTGTAGCACGCATGACGCAGGCACGACGCAAGCACAACGCAAGTACGGGGTGAGGCACTTGGCTGCAGTGGGGGGGGGGGATTTCTCCTTTGGTGCCCCCATACCCTCGAGGTCGGGTACCTCACCTGCGTCTCTTGCGGGCCCATGTCGTCCCGGCCTCCCCCCGTACGTCGCGGTTTTGGTCCCTGCCTCCTCGCTTTCTTCCCCTGGCGCGTTGGTTTGCTTTGTTCTTTGTTTTTTTTTTTTGCGTCTCCACCGCCCGCCGCCCGTCTCTCCCCCTTGCGCGTCGGTCTGTCCTCTGCCCCCCCCCATGTCCCCTCGCCGTCTCCTCGCTGTCCTCGCCCTATTCCTGGGTGGGTGGGGGAGAAGGGGGTGGGGGGGGGGGGCGTCCTCGCTGTCCGTCCTCTGGCGTAAGCACGTCGCAGGCACGGCGCAGGCACGAGGCGAGGCACTTGTCCCTGTGCAGGGGGGGGGGGCGTGCCGTGTGGCTCCCGTCGTCGCCCTTCCTACCCTGCGTTCGCACCCCCGGTGCCCCCCCCGCTGGGGCTTGCATGGCGCGTGCTTCCTACGGGCACGGTCGTGTGGTCAATCCCGCACCATCTCTCCGCCGCCTCCCCACCTTGCCGCTTTGTCCTCGGGGGGGGGGGGGGCGCTGTCCGCCCCTCCCTACCTTCATCCCCCACCCTTGGGGGGGCGGAGGTGTGTGTGGGGGGGGGGGGGGCTTGTCGTCTTCCCTTCGTTGCACGCATGTCGCAGGCACGCCGCAAGCACGGCGCAAGCTCGAGGCGCGGCACCTGTCCCTCTGCACGGGGGGGGGGGGCATGCCTTGTGGCTCCCGTCGTCGCTCTTTCTACCCTGCGTTCGCACCCCCGGTGGTCCCCCCACTGGGGCTTGCACGGCGCGTGCTCTCTACGGGCACGGTCGTGTGGTCCGTTCCGCACCCTCTCGCCGCTGCCTCCCCACCCTACCGCTTTGTCCTCGGGGGTGGGCCGCTTTTCGCCCCCCCCTACCTGCATCCCCCACCCTTGGGGGGGCGAGGGGTGTGTGTGGGGGGGGGGGGGGCGCCCATGTCGTCCTCCCTTCGTAGCACGCACGTCGCAGGCACGACGCAAGCATGGCACAGGCACGAGGCGCGGCACTTGTCCCTCTGCAGGGGGGGGGGCTTGCCGTGTGTCACCCGTCGTCGCCCCTCTTACCCTGCGTGCGCACCCCCGGGGGGGCGGAGGTGTGGGGGGGGGGGGGGGGGCCTTGTCGTCGTCCCTTCGTTGCACGCATGTCGCAGGCACGACGCAAGCACGACGCAAGCACAGGGTGAGGCACTTGGCTGCAGTGGGGGGGGGGGGTTTCTCCTTTGGGCCTTCCCGCCCTTCTCCATGGTATAGGCTCCGCACCCCAGGATCTCCGGCCGCTGTTGCCCCTTGGCGGTAGTCGCCACGTCTCCGCATGGTGCTCAGTGTCCCGTGCCTGCTCCCTCCTGTGCCCATACTCACTGGAGGAGGTACGTACCCGGGTGGAAACGGATGATGAGGAAGTGCGGGCAGCGCGGAGGACTTACCGTACGCCTCGAATGCTTCTTGCGCCATCCGCCGCCCTGGTCGAGGGGAGGGCCCCTGTTTCGGCACCCAACAGCCCGGGGGGGGCCGACTGCCCATCCTCTCCCTGGTGCCTGTGTATCCACTTCCGAGCGGCCTGATACCGGTGCCGTGGTATCAGTCCACTGGAAGTGGCGGCTACAAAGCGGCCGGGCGCTCTCGTGCCCCGGGCCTCTGCCACCCCCGAGCGCGATGGAGGCCCCTAAGGTCCTATGAGAAGACGCGGGGATACGGGCGGGGGATTCATTTGTGGCATCCATTGGCCACCTAGTTAATCAGATCAGCACAATCTATGCCGCATATATATATATATATATATATATATATATATATATATATATATATATATATATATCTATTTTTTTTCGATGTCTTGCAGATGTTTGTGATGGATCCCCCCCGGCGACCAGGCGCCGCGGGGGGTACAGTGAAACCCTGGCCGGGGGGCAGCCGGGGCCTACCAGGGCCGCGCCCCCCGCGGCATATGGAGTGGCTGCCCGCGGCGGCGGCTCCCGCGGGGGCTGCGGCAGCGGCGGGCGGTCACAGCGTGGAGCCAGCCCTCCCAACGACGCCGCCAATAAAGGCCAGGTGCGTGCCTGCGACATGCGTGCGAAGTGTCGACACGGTGTTTTGCGGAGTGTCCTGCGTAGTGTGGAGAGAGGACGGGGCAGGGCGGAGAGGGAGGGGCCAGGCGTGTGCCTGCGACATGCATGCGACATGCCAACAAAGTGTCCTGCGAAGTGTACTGCGGAGTGTGGAGGAGGAAGAGGGCAGGGGAGGGAGGGGGAGATAGGGCGGGAGAAGAGGGCCGCAGGCTGCGGGCCGGTGCGGACGGAACCAGGGCGCCAGGGAGCGGCAAGGTGGAGGGGGAGTTGGAGGGGTGCCTCGCGAATTGCTCTGCGAAGTGTAAGCAGGGAGGGTGAAGAGAGGACGGGGACAGGGACACCGAGGGCCAGTGACCAAGGGACCTAGGAGGCACGAGAGGACGAGGGAGGGCGAGCAGACGGGGGGCAGGACGGGGCCAAGGAGCCAGGGCAGAGAGAGAGGGCGAAGAGGGAGCGCTGCCACGCGAATTGCTCCGCATTGTGCTCGTGCTGGCCGGAGGGCAGAGGGGCAGAGAAAGCAGGGCAGGGCAGGTGCCACGACGGCACAAAAGAGCGAGCGTGGGGCGGAAGCTCAAAGGTGCCCCACCACCGAGCGAGCCGCCCGCAATGCGCAGTGGCAATGGACAAGGAGGGGAGCCGCGGCGCGTTGCCGCGAAGAGGTCCGCCCCACGTAGAGTCACACGACGAGGGCCAGGTGCGTGCCTGCGACGTGCATGCAACTGCGTGGAGATGAGGGGGGAAAGGGCGGGGCAGGAAGGGAGAGGCAGGAAGCGAACCTGCGACATGCGTGCGACATGCCGACAAAGTGTCCAGCGAGGGGACAACAGGTAAGAATAGAGAGGGGCAAGGGCAGGGGAGGGAGGGGGAGGTAGGGCGGGAGAAGAGGGCCGCGGGCTGCGGTGCAGACAGAACCAGAGAACCAGGGAGCGGCAAGGTGAAGGGGGAGT
The DNA here is from genome assembly GCA_964036045.1 of Eutreptiella sp. 'Long Island Sound 2002'. Lineage (NCBI taxonomy): Eukaryota > Euglenozoa > Euglenophyceae > Eutreptiales > Eutreptiaceae > Eutreptiella > Eutreptiella sp. 'Long Island Sound 2002'. Next base: position 106,617,310 of record OZ038380.1, read on the forward strand.
GAGGGGTGCCTCGCGTGTTGCTCCGCGAAATGCATGCCGGGGGGGTAAAGGGCAGACGAGGGCAGGGACACAGAGGGCCAGGGACCAAGGGACCAGGGAAGGGGGGCAAGTGGGGACGAGGGAGTGTGAGCAGACAGGGGGCAGGACAGGGCCGAGGGGCCAGGACAGAGAGAGGAGGCAAAGGGAGGGCGCTGCCACGCGAAATGCTCCGCAATGTGCTCGCGCTGGCCGGAGGGCGGAGGGGCAGAGAAGGCAGGGCAGGGAAGAGGGTGTGCCACGGCGGCATGAAGGGGTGGGCGTGGGGCAGAAGCACAAAGGTGCCCCACTGCCGAGCGAGCCGCCCGCAGTACGCGGGGGCACCGGACAAGGCAGAGCGCAGCGTAGAGATATACCACGAGGGCCAGGTGCGTGCGTGCGACTTGCCTACACGGTGGCCAGCGAGAGGGAGGGGGAGGGGGAGGCAAGGCGGGCGAAGAGTGAAGAAGGCCGCAGGGGAGTGCGGAGCGACCAGCGAGCCACAAGCCTGGGGGCCGGGGCGCCAGGGGGAGGCAAGGGGGAGAGGGAAAGGGAGAGGTGTGTGGCGGGGAGGGTACAGCGAAGACGAGGACAAGGAGACAGGGGCACAAAGGGCTGGCCAGAGCAGAGAGAGGCAGCGACGAGGGGGACAGGGGCAAGCGCAGCGTTAGGCGAGCACAGGCGGCGAGGGAGGGAGCAGCGGGGGCAGGGTAGGGGATAGTTGCCAAACGTCGTGCCGTGCGCCGTGCGCGTCCTGCAACCTACTCTGACCTCATCCATGCGTCATGTCATGTCCGTCACGCCTAGGACAGGAAGCAGGAAGCGACACGGGGGGACGGGCACCTGCGGCGCCATCCGTAGGGCCTCCCGTGCAGTGACCCCACCAGTGGCGCAGAGGGGACGCGCACCAGTGGCGCCATCCACTGGACCCCCTGCGCCTGTTGCAGAGCGTGTGACGCAGAGGGGACGGGCACCAGCGGCGCCAACCGGTGGGCCCCCTGCGGCGTAAAATGAACTGTACTGATTAACTAGGTGGCCAGGGGATGCCACAAATGAATCCCCCATCCGCCTCCCCGCGTCTCTGCCATAGGACCTCAGGGGCCTCCATCGCGCTCGGGGGTGGCAGAGGCCCGGGGGACGAGAGCGCCCGGCCGCTTTGTAGCCGCCACTTCCAGCGGACTGATACCACGGCACCGGTATCAGGACGCTCGGAAGTGGATACACAGGCACCAGGGAGAGGATGGGAGGTCGGCCCCCCCCGGGCTGTTGGGTGCCGAAACAGGGGCCCACCCCTCGTCCAGGGCGGCGGATGGCGCAAGAAGCCTTCGAGGCGTACGGTAAGTCCTCCCCGCTGCCCGCACTTCATCATCTTCCGAATCCACCCGGGTACGTACTTCCTCCAGTAAGTATGGGCACAGGAGGGAGCAGGCACGGGACACTGAGCACCATGCGGAGACGCGGCGACTACCGCCGAGGGGGCAACAGCGGCTGGTGATCCTGGAGTGCGGGGCCTTTACCATGGAGCAGGGCGGGAAGGCCCAAAGGGAAACCTCCCCCCCCCCCCCGCGGCAGCCAAGTGCCTCGCCCCGTGGTTGTGCTGTGCCTACGACATGCCTGCGACGTGCGTGCAACGGATGGGAGGCGAAAAGGGCGCCCCACCCCCCCCCACCACCACCACCCCCCCGAGGGCGAATGCGGGAAGGGAGGGGGCGAAAAGCGCCCCCCCCCCCCCCCCGAGGACGACGCGGCAGGGTGGGGAGGCAGAGGAAGGAGAGAGCGAGACGAGCCACACGACCGTGCCCGTAGAGGGCGCGCTCCGTGCAAGCCCCGGCGGGGGGACCACCGGGGGTGCGGGCGTAGGATAGAAGGGGCGACGGAGGGAGCCGCGAGGCTAACCCCCCCCCCCCCTGCAGAGGGACGAAAACCACGCCTCGTGCCTACGACGCGAGGGCAACGGCAGGAAAACGACAAGGCCCCCCCCCCCCACAAGCCACCGCCCCCCCAAGGGTGGGGGTTGCGGGAAGGGAAGGGCGGGCAGCGGCCCCCCCTCACCAGCGGGGGGGGCACCGGGGGAGAACACGCAGCGTGGACAGGGCAAAGGCAAGGGCCACGCGGCGTGCCTCACACCCCAGCAGGAGGACAAGTGCCGTGCCGCGTGCCAGTGCCGTGCCTGCGACGTGCTTACGCCGGAGGAAGGGCAACAAGGGCGCACCCCCCCCCCCTCGCCCCCACCTCCCGCACCCACCAAGGACAGAGGCGAGGGCAACGGGGAGATGGCGAGGGGACAAGAGGGATGACGGTAGCGGGCGGCGGACCCCCCCCCGGGGACGCCGCGGCGGGGTGGAGACACAGAGGGGCGAGTTGACCGTGCCCAAGGGGGGCACGCGCCGAGCAAGCCCCCACGGGGGGACCGCCGGGGGTGCAACCGCAGGAAGGGTAGGGTGACGACGGGGGCCACACGGCAACCCCCCCCCCCCAGCGGAGGGACAAGTGCCGAGCCTCGTGCCTGCGCCGTGCTTCCGACGTGCTTGCGCAAAAGGGAGGACAGCGAGAACCCCCCCCCCCCCCGCCTCCTTCTCCGACGCCAAGCCGCAGAAAGGGCGAGGGCGGCGAGGAGACAAAAAAAAAAAAAAAAACGCAAAGCGAGCAACCAAGGACACCAACATGCCGGAGCAGGGACAGGCAGCAGGGGCAGACGGGACAGGGCGGGAGCCAGGGGGCACAGCAAGGGGCCAGGGCCCCTGGGGATGAAAGCGGGGGAGCAGGGACCAACGGGGGGGGGGCGGGGTGACAAGGGCCCGCGAACGACGCTGGTGAGGTACCCGACCTCTGGGGTTTGGGGGCCCCCCCGGTGTCCGTATCGGCCCCATCTGAGCGCGAGCAATAAGGTGGGTTACGCCCGGGACCGATGGCCAGCGGCCCGAGGTGGCACCGGCCTGGGGGGGTGGTCAATGGGCCTGACCAGGAGCACTCCCCACGGCACGTACTGCGGTTCGTGTCCTGTGAGGGGCTGCGGGTAGGGCACACCGTCCATCGGGGTAAGCAAGAGACGTGCCTAACCCGCAAGGACTCCCCAGAGACCCACAGTGTACCCGACCACGGTGTGGGGAAGGGCCGACGTACCTGGTTACGACGCAGGTCCATTTGTACTGAGCGGGTACAAATGGACGGCCCGTACAACAGAGTTACACCCTGACGGGGAGTGCATGCATCGGCCCCCCCGTGGGGAAACTCCCGGGGGGAGGGACCAGAGCCAGCGTCGGGCGCCCCCCCCCCCCCCAACCCAAGGGCCAAGGGGCACACCAAGCGAGCACAGTCGGGGGCACAGGAACACGGAGGGGAGAAGGGGCGAGCAAGGGGGGTGCGCAGCTGTGTCGTGCGAAGTGTCGTGCAACCATACGCCAACGGCAAGCGGGACGGGCCATGGAGTCCACCCGTTCTCCCGTGTCCTTAGCTCACACAGCCTTCGTTAGCTAAATGTCGCTATCTGTCCCCACCAATCCCGCGGAGTTGCCAGCCTTCCGGCGACGTGCCCGGCGCCTGGTAGACACAGTGTCTGATCTCGTCAGACACGGGCCGCACACGTACGCGGCGTTCCAGGCGCGCGTGGACGCGGACCGTCCGGCCAGGGACAACGGGTGGGACCACTTCGTCGACGTCTGCTTGCGGCAGATGTTGGCCCGCGATCCCCACCCGTACAACGCGCCCGACGTTCAGGCGCGGTTCGCAGCGGGCACGGTGCCGTTCGGGGTGCACCTGCTCAACCGACTACTCCGATGTCTACAAGATCTCGGGCAGCTCGAGGACGCGCAGCGCGGACGGCCCCCGGTGGGGTTGGCGGGGCAGCCGGGGTATGCGGCGCCGGGTGCGTTTCCGATGCCGCCGCCCCCTGGCCTCGGGCCCATGCCCATCCCGCCCTTTGGGACTCACCACCACCACCAACTTCATCTCCATCACCTACTTCATCACCCCGTCGGGTTCCCCATGATGCAGCATCACCTCCCACACCAACACGTACACCCGGCAACTGTGCCACAGCCCCCCGTCCATCTTCACCTTCACCACCAACTGGCGGCTGTGCCACAGCACCCTGTCCACCTACACCATCACCATCATCATCACCATCCGCACCGGCATGTGGAGTACCCGCATCCCCTGCCCCAGCAGCACCCAAGACCGCCTCAGCACACGGTGCCGGTGCCGGAACCGGTGCCGGCGCCTGGGCCGGGGCGGAGTGCCCAGCAGCAGGGGGTGTCGCAAGGGGCTGTGCCACAGCACCTCGTCCACTTTCACCATCACCGTCACCATCACCATCCGCACCAGCAAGTGGAGTGCCCACATTCCCTGCCCCAGCAGCAATCAGTGACGCCTCAGCACACGATGCCGGTGCCGGAATCGGTTCCGGTGCCTGAGCCGGGGTGGGACGCCCAGCAGCAGGGGGTTTCGCAAGGAGCTGGGCCACAGCACCCAGTCCACCTTCACCATCACCATCACCAACATCGTCCACACCAGCATGTGGAGTACCCACATCCCCTACCCCAGCAGCACCCACGGCGGCCTCAGCACACAATGCCGGTGCTAGAGCCGGTACCGGTGCCTGGGCCGGGGCGGAGCGCCCAACAACAGGGGGTGTCGCAAGAGGCTGTGCCACGGCACCCCGTCCACCCTCACCGTCACCATCACCATCACAGTCCGCACCTGCATGTGGAATGCCCTCGCCCCCCGCCCCAGCGGCACTCACGGCCGATGCCTCAGCACGCCGTGTCGGTGCCGGTACCGGTGCCAGCTCCAGGACCGGGGCGGGGCGCCCAGCAGCAGGGGGTGTCGCAAGGGGAGGCACATGGTGTGCCCCCGGGCGAGGCGAAGAGTATGGGGGCACCTGCGCCGCCCCTGGCAGAGCCTCAACCGGAGGTTCCCGCGGCGGGGTCGCCACCGCGGACGGTCCAGATGCCGGACCCAGCCGTGCCGCGCGAGGCCCCGCCCGTGGTGCCGACGGGCCCGGAGCCAGTGGTGCCGGGTGGGATGCAGGGCGCGGCCCCCGCGGGGAGGACTACGACGGGGGTACAAGCGGGGGAGGATGCGGCGCAGGAGGCGGCAGTGGCTGGCCCGCGAGGCATCAGCGAGCTGCTCGCGCAGGCCCTGGAGGAGTACCGGCGGACGGCCGTGAGGAGTGGGGGAGCCGCGCCGGAAGGGGCTGACGCCGGCGAGCTAATAGCGCAGGCGCTCGCGGCTGTCGCCCCGAGGACGGACGGGGCCAAGGAGACGTCGACGGAGGCGGTTTCTTCGGGGGGACAGGACGCGGGGCGGGGTGTGCCGAAGGCGCAAACGCCAGCGGAGGGCGGCGGGGTTGTGGAGCCCAGTGGGGGACGTGCCAAGGGGGAAGGAGTGGAGGAGTGGATGTGGGAGTGGCGGGAGTGGCGCCAGGTGGCACCCGGTGTGCCGTGTCCGGCGGGGCTGGCGTACAGCATGGACCTCCATGCGGGCACCAGCTGGGCCCGGCTGCCCGACAACTTGCGGGCACGGCTGGACGCGGCGGAGGCGGCAAGGGGCGGAGGCGCTGACGAGCGGCCTCTGGCGCCCTTCCCGCCGCGGCCGGACACGCCGCCGGCGGTGGTCGCAGCCGGGGACGGGGCGGAGGGGGGGCAGGAAGCGGAGGAAGTGGAGGACGAGGAGGCATACGGGCCCGGCGAGTCGGCGCTGGCCCTCATGTTTGAGGACGACGCCGGGCCCGACGTCTACGCCGGCATGGACGAGGACCCGGCCAACGAGCCGCTGCGGCCCATGCCCACTGCGGTGCCGCCCCCTCCCCTGGGGAGCTGTGAGCGGCGGCACTGCAGGTACCATGCGGCCGAGGGCGCCCACAGGCACCGCCTCACGGGCACGGGGCAGCGGGGGGCAGAGATGCTGGCGAGCGCCCTGGAGCGCTATGAGCTCCAGCGCCCAGGGCAGGTCGCCCGGGAGATGGCCCTGGCGGCGGCGTCCCCGGGCGACGGCCAGGTCCGCTGTGTCCAACTGGGGGATGCGGCGGTCCTGGGTCATCACCCCGGTGATGTCCGGGCGGCCGAGCCCCAGGAAAGCCTCCCCCTGTCGGTGCGCCTGTCCGTGGTGCGCCTGATGGGCGAGGCAGGGCTGGAGGACGTGCGGCGGGACGAAGGCCTGTACGTGGCCTTGTGGCGGGGTGGGGCTGACGCTTGGCGTCGCGAGCAGGCTGGGCGGCCCCTCACACCCCAGGCGCTGGGGTCCCATGCGCTCCTGGTGGCGTTGCACCCCGAGGGTGCAGAGGTCGTGTTCGGCGCGGACCGCCTGCTGCTAACCGGGGATGGGGCGGTCCTCGTCCCCACCTCCAGCAGCTACCGCCTTGAGAGCCGCGGCGGTGACCTCAAGCTGCTGGTGGTTGTGGGCACGCGCCTCGACGGGAGCGCCGCCCCCCAGGGGTCCGAACGCGCGATCCCGGTGGGAGGAGACGGGGAAGCAGGCCGTGGCGGTGACGAGGTGGGGCAAGAGCAGCCCACGGGGGAGGAGCAGCAGCAGGATCAGCCGGAGGTGGCCAGGGAGGAGGTGGACGTGCAGGCCATTGTGGCGGCGGCCCTGGCGAGGATCTCGGATGCTGCGGGCCCGCCGCCGACGACGGAGGAACTGGAGGAGGAGGACCAGCGCAGGGGGAGTGAGGATGCGCAGGTCGCCATGGAACAGGACGAGGAGCCGGAGTTCAAGGGTGAGGAGGCGCAGGGTGCCGGGGAGCAGGACGAGGAGCTGGTGATCGTGGGGGCGAAGGAAGCGCGTGAGGTGAGCCCCAGGGAGCCGGGGGTGGCGGATAAGGCTGGGCCGAAGATGGGGGAGGAGGAAACCTGCAGGCACTGGGCCAAGGGATGGTGCATGCGGGCAGATGCCTGCCGGACGCCCACCCCCAGCCGCCGGTGCCGCGGGGAGTACCCCAGGAGTTGCTCCTGATCCTCCAGGCCATGGCCCGTGTGGGGGCTCTCAGCCTGGACCGCAGCCGGGACCACGGCAGGGGCCACGGGACGTTGCTGCAGGATGCGGTGGTAAAGGCGCAAGGGGGAGGACTCCCGGCGGTGGTGTATGCGGTGGAGAGTGGGGGCCTGACCGAGTGGGCGGTGGCGTTGCCGTGTGGCATGGCGGCCCTGCTCACTCCGTTCCCGGTGGTCCCGTGGAGGGACATGGTCACCGTCCAGGAGGCCAACCTGGGATGGGTGTGCACGTGGCACACACATCCTGCCGGCATGGACCCTCGCGAGTGGCAGGCTAAGGCGGTCGTGACGTACCTGTCCTGGTCGTTGCCGGCAGCGCCGGGTGCGTGGGCGCAGTGGTGGGACAGGGCGCTCAGCTGGGCGAGGGATGGCAGTGCTGTGGCGGCCTGCCCTGACCTCCCTCGCGAGCCCGTCTCAGTCCAGCCGTGGACTGTCTCCCTGCATCTCCCCACGGTGGCGGCTCGTCTTGCGACCACGGACCCGGAGGTCTCGCTGCTGGGAGACCGAGAGGGGCCAGGGCTTCGCCTGCGTCAGGGGCTGGAAGTTCGCACCACCCGCCTCCCCAGCCCTGTGGACGGGGACATCCTGGGGGGACTTCAGTTCACGCGGGCTGGCGGGGCTGACGTGTGGACCGCTGTCCATCGCCAGCTCCCAGACGCGTGGCCCCAGGTGTACCGGCCCCCTGGTCACGAGCGTCTTGTGGGAGTGGAATGGCGCGTGTGGGCCGCCAACGGCCCGTGCCCACCGGTGGTGGTCCTGCCCAGGAGGACCAACCACCCCAGCTGGGAGACCGTGGCGGTCTTGTGGGGATGGGTGGCGGTCCGTGGGGCCGATGGCCACGTCTTCACTGCCCCAAGGGGCACGGTGATCGAGACCGACGGGGGGACGGCGTTGCAGCTCACGGCGGAGCCCCTGACCACGCATGCTGTAGTGGCCGTCCTCCAGTGGGGTGCCAACAAGCCGCAGCCCTGGCGCGATCAGGTCGCAGTGGCTGTCTGGCGGGACCTGCCGGTCCTTAGGGCCGCCGTCTGGTCAGGAGGGGCGGGGCGGCACCTCCCGGGCGCACTCCCCTGGCTGCGGGGCTGCGGAGACGCCTCTCCCCCGCCAGCTGAGTTGCGGGGCGCCCTGGAGCGAGTGTACTCCGAGCCCAGGCACCAATTCCTGGTGGCCGCGGACCATGGGGTGGAGCTCAGCGACGACGTGGTCGCGCTGGCAGCCGACGTGGTGCAGTGCCTGGCCCCCCACGCCATGATGCTCCCGAGGGAGGGGTGGGAAGGCCAGCGGCACGACCAAACCCCGGCTGCCCTCCTCATTGCGAGGTACGTCGAGCTGGGGGGCTCAGAGGCGGTGTACCTCGACCGGTTGGAGACGCCGGACATGCGGCACTGGACGGCCCACCACCTCGTGGCCCCTGACACGCGGTTGGCAGTGGACCCGCTGGGCCGGCCTGTGGTGTCGGGGGCCCCGCCCCAATGGCCGCACACGTGGGACATGGCGGTCCGGACGATGCGCATGGCACCCAGGGGCCAGAGGGCGGGATGGCCGGGTGCGGAGCGTCTGCTGGCGGAGGCCCGGGCGGCACAGGTGCAGCAGCCGGCCGGCAACACCAAGGACTGTGGCGTGTGCGCCCTCATGTCCGCCGTCGGTACCCTCCTCAGGGTGCCGAGGCCGGGCAACCTCCTGTCCGCGCTGGACAGGCGGTGGGTGGCGGCGGTGGTCCTCAACAGGGACATGGGGCCCATCGCGCGTCTGCCGTCCCTGGGGGAGCTGCCTGCGGCGGTGTTGGAGGCCCTGCCGGCGCCCCGCGCGCCCTTGGACCTGGCAAACGTCCCGCACAACGTGGGGCTGCCCGGGGCGCGCATGCAACATGCCCTACTGTGTATGGCAGCGGCGTCGGACGGGGGGATGTCCATGCTGGCGACAGTGTCCCTGCAGCACGTGCAGGACGCGATGCAGCAGCAGCGGATGCATGCCCCCCAGCCGTGGGAAGAGAGCGCCAAGCGGTGGCTGAGGGTGGAGAGCGTGTCCTCCACCCATACGGTGGGCATGGCGGATATGGGGCGGCTGGTGGTGTTGGAGGGGGCGGAGTATTGGGCCTGTGTTCGGGTGGAAACGGGGGGACTGGAGTGGGTCGTAGTCACCGCGTGCCGGCTCAGGAGGCAGCAGTCCAGGGGCCCGGCCTGCTACCGGGTGTTCCAGGAGTGCCTCAGTGGGCTGGGGCCGGTGCGCAGGGCGCACAGGTGCACGGCCGAGGACATCCCGCCAGCGCCGGCGGTCTTCGTGGAGGTCACGCGGCCGCCAGTGGTCCAGGGGCAGGACGTCTGACCCGTAGTGCCGAGCAACATGTGGCAGGCTGAGCATGCAGCTGGCATATGCAGGGCGCTGCAGGGTCACGCGGCGGCCCTCCCCAGGGCCCCGGCGGCGCAGTCATCCAGCAACACGCCGGCAGCCTCGCTTGCACTGCTGCATAGCGCGTCGCGGGCGTGGTACTGGGTTGTGGCGGCGTTGGAGCCCCACTCCTCGGCGCTGCGCCTGTACGATCGCGGGCAGGGCACGGTGCTCACGGTCCGCCCCGCCGACCTGGAGGCCCTGCACCTTAGTACACTGAGTGGCGACGGGGGCGACGCGCTGTACCTCCAGGGGACCGTGGCAGGCGCGGCCGCGGCACGCTTCCGCCGGCAGAGCGGAGGAGATGCCCTCCGCCTGGTTATGGCGGAGAACATGGGGCCGTGGCTGCGGGCGTTCTCCACTTCCAGGTGGAGGGTCGAGGGCGACCGGGAGAAGTTCGCCGACGCGTGGCGCCGCTGGGTGGATGAGCAGTTTCCCGTGGGGGGAATGCTGCACCTGCCGCAACCACCAAGCGTGCCACCAGTGCGGCCTGCGGCGCCCCCGGCTGCGGCGGCGAAGCAGGCCCCGAAAGCGGCGCCCCAGCCCCCGCCCAAGAGGAGCCCCCCGCCTCAGTATGGCGCCTATGTCAACATTCGGTACGTGCTGCGGCACTTCGGCGGTGACTTGGCCACGGACCAGCGTGGGACAAAGACGATCAACGTCTGCCCCTGGTCTCGGCTGGATGGGGCTGGTCACTGCACATGGAAAGCTGGCACGCACTGCCGGCCTACCCACCTCCACCCCAAGGACCTGCTAGACCACATCCAGCGGGACCATGTGACTGATCCGGCACAACGGGACCAGGCGCTGGCCATGCTGGCTGGCGTTATGCCGGGGGGCCAGGCGGGGCCTTTCGCGTCGGCCCAGGCGGGGTCCAGAGCGCTCACGCTGCCCACGGGTGCCCGCCCTGCGGCGGGGCGCGGGGCGTCGCCGTCGGCAGCACCGTCTCGGGCGATTGGGTCTGCAGCGCGGCGTGGGGCAGTGACTTCTACGGGGAGTACGGCGGCAAATACGTCCGGCGGGCAGGCTGAGGGGGAGCCCGCCGCATCTGCCGGGTCTCAGCAGGCGACGACATCCTCGGGCGGAGGCCCACGGGGTCAGGGGCCACCTCGCCAGCCACCCGCGCCGGATGCAGGTGGTCCCCCAGAGCCTGCTGGTGGCCCCTCTCCGTCCGGTGATCCGGATCCGGCGGGGGGCCCCGATCCACACGTGCAGCCATGAAGGGGCCCCGCCTCCGACACCAGAGCGGCGGTGTCCTGGAACGTCCAGGGCTCGATGCGGGGGGACGGTGTACCAGTGACCCCAGGTATGCTCGACGGTGAAGCGGTGGCGGCGGGTATCATGAAGGCCGAGGGTGCCATCCTGGGCCTATTCCAGGAGACTGGCCTGCAGGACCCTCAAGGTGTGGTGCACTCCGAGAACCAGTGGCGTCACCATGGGTACCATACATACCCAGGGGTGGATGCCCAGGCGGCGTCGGCGGCGGCGGTGCGCGGCGGGCTCTTGATTGCCCTTTGGGCGGACGTGTTCGCCGCGGAGGAGGTTCGAGACATCGTGGACATCGTGCCGGGCAAGGCCATGGCCCTGGATGTGGTGACCGCAGGTGGCACCCTCACGGTCATCAACGTCCACGGCCCGGGTAGCGGCGGCGACTCCTGGGCGTCTAAGGCGTCCTTCTGGGCTGACGTGGCCATGTACGCGGCGGCCAAGAGCGCGGGTGGCACCAGGGCCGTGCTCCTCGGAGGGGACTTCAACGTGTGGCTGGAGTCCCCGTGGCACCCTACCACGAGGAGGTTCCAAGCCCTGTGGGAACAGTGTGGCTTCCGCAGGGCAGGCCCGGAACGGGAGGAGGACAGGAGGCCCACGAGGGCGGGGCACCGACTGGACTCCTTCCTTCTGAACTCGCCTCTGGTCCCGTGGGCGGCGCGTGAGCGCCCTCACTTGGCGCCGGGGCGGTCTCCAGCGTCGCTGGGGTCGGATCATGGCCCTGTGGTCCTGGACATCCCGCTAGCGGTGGCCGGCAAAGAGAGGGTCACCAGGATGGCCTACTCGCACGCCCAGGGCAGGCTGCACGCCATACGCCCGGACTCCCCGGGGGTTCGTGAGGCGGTGGCGGCAGTACTGCAGAAGGCCTGCGGGGATCAGCGGCTACAGGCGTGGCTCTCATCGGACCAGGACACTGCCACCATGGGCACGTCGGAGGTGCAAGCGGTCTTTGACCTGCTCTACGCCTTCCGTGATGACGTGTCCAGGGTCACGGGAGTGCGCATGCCTTCCGGCGTGGACCCGCAGTACCCACACGGGCAGGCGGAAACGGAGGCGTCGCTGGACCAGGTCCTCTCGGATCAGCAGGCCCTGGCCTGGCGTGCCCATCGGCTGTGGCAACGGGACGCGGCGGCGGCCGGACTCCACTCCCAGGAAGCGACTGCCCTGCTACAGCACCTCCGGCGAGTGGACCCCGACCTGTCCCCCGCCTCGGTTGAGGACCTGCGTGCCGCATTGGACCAACAGCTCCGCCAGCTGGAGACACGCGTGGAGGATCTGCGGGATGTCCTCAGGAGCAACAGGCGCCGGTCCATCAAGGACTACTGGCGGGGCAGGGTTCCGGACCTGCAGCTCCGATGGACGGCGATACGGGGGGCCATCAACGTGGTGAACTATGCCCCGTCAGGCCTATGGTCCGTACGCGTCCGCGAGTCGGAGAAGGTGCTCTTGGAGGCCTCGGACGTCATTGGCGAGGTCCAGAGGTATTGGGAGGCGCTGTACGCCAAGCGGCCAGTGAACCTGCCGGCCTTCGAGCGGCTGGTCCGGGCCCACATTCCCAAAGGGGTGCCGGAGGAGTGGAGGTCGGTACAGGACTACACCATGCAGGACCTTAAAGACGCCGTGAGGCAGGCCGTGGCGGACGACAAAGCTCCGGGGTCCAACCGGGTCACGGCAGCCCTCATAGCAGAGCTGCCTGAACCGGTGCAGGGGCTCCTGGTGCATGCGTACAGGGCAATCCTGCGGGGTGCGGATGTCCCGGAGTCCTGGCACGAGGCCATTATCTGGCTGATGCCCAAGGGCACAGCCACGGGCAACCTGGACGAGTACAGGCCGATAGCGCTGGGGCAGCAAGACATGCGAATGCTCATGACCCCCCTCATGCGGAGGTTCACAGCTGTTCTGGCACGCAAGGGACTGGCCGCGGACTGGCAGTTCGGAGCCATGCCGGGCTCCACGGCGGCTGCCCCGGTGTTCCTGGCCCAGCGCAGGCTGCAGCGTGGGATGGAGGAAAACCACGTCCTGGCCTTCGATGTGTCGAAAGCTTTTGACACAGCGCCGCACGGAGCACTGGCGCTCCTCCTGCGCCACATGGGTGTCCCGGAGGAGCTCATCAGGCTCTTCCACACCCTCAGCTGCGGGTCCCTGGTGCGCATCGTCACTGCGCATGGCCCGACGCCGAGCATACGGCTCCACAGGGGCCTGCGGCAGGGCAGTGCGGAGAGCGCTGTGCTCTACCTCCTCCTATTGGAGCCTCTCCTGCGGAGCCTTGCCTGTAAGGCGCGGGGAGATGCTCGCCACGCGGTGCCACCCCTGGTACAGGCGTACTGTGATGACCTCCTGCTGATAGCGCACTCCCTGCCGCAATTCCTGGAGTATGCGGCGATGATAGCGCGGTATCTCACGGACATGGGCATGTCCCTCAACGTGAGCAAATGCGCCTATGCCAGTACTGCTCGCATCCACTCGATTATGGTATACCTGAACCCGGGGGACACAGCGGCCCCATGGGTATGCTTACGTGCCAAGGGCACGGTGCCATACTTGGGCCTGCGCCTCGATCCCAGGGGGATGGCGACCATGAAGGAGAAACATGTACTCCGGTGTGAAGCCCTGCTGGGCTGGTGCAAGAACACGCGGGGGCCGGCGTCGGTGCCTCATGAGGTGATGGCGGCCGTGGTTGGTGGCATCGTGCGGTACGCGGCGCCCTACCTGTCCGACACGGCGGAGGCGGTGGTCAAGCTGAATACTGCCATCAAGGCTGCGGCCCTGCAGTTCGAGAAGCTGCCCAAGGACCTGTCCAACGTGGCGGTGCGGTCAGGTCATGGGCTACGGTTGGCAGATGTCCAGGTTATATGCCGCGACTCCGTCGTGGCGACCGTGGCTCAGCTCACCCACCACAGGTCGAAGACGGTCCGTGATGAGCTGCGGGCCATGCTCCGAGACATGCACGTGCAGTACGGAGTGTGCGGGCAGTTCATGGTGCCCTCTGCGTCATTCGCCACACACGCTGGCAATACGTGGGTGGACAGGGTACTCAGGGCGATGGGGACGTTGCGCGTGGGGCTTCTCATGCCATCGTCGGTGTACTCGTGTGTACACGCCCATCTGCCGCAAGTGCAGTGGGCGGGGCGGAAGTGGGTATCCCAATCCTACGCCTTCAAGGGTAGGGACATCTGCATTCTCTCGGGGCCCCGCACAGATGCGGCAGTGCAGTCCCTGACTGATCCCGCAAATGACCTCCTGCATGCGCGGCTCCCCTGCCCTGCGCCTGGGCACTGGGCGGTCCAGCTACAGGAGTGCCACGAGGACCACCTGCACCTTCCGCACGCGGGAGTAGGACCCCACCAGCTGGACCACGTGTGGCTCACGGGGCTTCGCGACGTCTTCCGGCCGCAGCTGCCCGGTCCGTTGACTCACCGACTCATTCACCCAGTGCGCCGAAAGAAGGCCAGCAAACGCAATAGACAGTCCGCTGCGGGGGACGTGTATGTGGTGGGCGGATACAGGGAGGAAGGATGGGACCCGGCCAACCCGGGGCTGTCCATGCCGTTCGTCCCGCTGGCCGCCCTCCTGTTTCTGCTGGGGGACGTCTTTGAGGGCTACCAGCAGCAAGACGATCCGGCGTCCGTCCCCCTACTCACTCCTCACGCCGGGGGCGGCATAAGGCCGCCACCACTGTGGGTTGTGCACGGACAGCCAGCGTTTTCCAGGGCGTGCGCGGCGGTGCACAAGTGCAGCGAATGGGCAATTGTTCTTCTGCTACCGGCAGGCCCAATCCCGAATCCGGATGAGCACTCGGTCCCGGAAGTGGTCCGAATGTCCAACGTGCCGCATGATCCGCATGTCGCCGTCACGTCGTTGCGTGGTGGTGGCGCAGTGGAGCAGGGGTCTGTCGTGGTATACCAGCCTTCCTGCTCCGCAACGGTTTGGGGGGCGGAATACACCACCGCCCTGGACGCCATCAAATCAGTCTGCGGATGTGACCTGGCCTGGAGACCACATGCGGTGTATCGACCGAGGGTGGTCCTGTCCCCGGAGCTCACGGCCTCCAGCGCGGCGTCTCTGGGAAAGGTGGTGCAGAGCCCCCACTCCGACGTGGCGTGGCTAGAGCCCCACCGGTACTGCTGGGTGCCGGTGGCGACTAAAGTCACATCGTCTGACGCGTCGCCCCAGGGAGACGACGCCACAAATGTGGCGGTGGCCAGCCACGGAATCCCCACGTGGACGGGTGCCATCTACGGCACGGTCCCGGAGGCAGAGATCATTGGCGCGGCGGCGTACTTGTTGCACACGCCCCCGTCAGCGTGCACGGTACACGTGGTGGATGCGTCCGTCATAGGAGCGCATCTCCGCAGGGCGCAGGAGGCCCTGTACCGTGGCATCAAGGGGCCGACGTCACATCTGGTCAATCAACATGCACTGAGCTGGATAGTGGAGGGGCTGCGGCGGCTGCCGCGCCGAGTTGGGGGGCCGCACCACTGGGTGGTGAGGCAGAGCTCGCACTTAGCGGCGGTCCCGCTTGAGGCACCGGACTCTGCCGCGGCCCGTGCGATGGCCCCGCCAGTCTATCTTGTCCTGCCGAAGGAGCACGCCATCCTCTTGGTACCGGGGGATAATGGTGAGCTCGAGCCGCGTGTACCATCCATGCAAGCCTTTCAGCAGGTCCGGGAGATAGAGTGGCGTTCGCTAGCGGCACGCACCAGGGCGCACACGCCACTAGCTGGCGCCTGCGAGGCGATGTCCCTGGGAGCTGTGCACCACGGCCCAACGCACAGGAATATGCTGCGGGCACGTGACGGTCGCTTGTCCACCATGCAGGTCATGCGACGGTGGAGACAGAAGCTCACGCGTGTGGCAATACCAGCCCACCCCTGTATCTTCTGTGGGGGGCCGGAGGAGGACATCGGCCACATGCGCCTACTGTGTGCGCGGGACGAGGAGGTGGCTGGGCTCCTGTGCAGGCGTGTGGAGGAGTTCACGGCGGAGCTACCCCTAACGGACAGGGCGGTGGAGTTCGTGGCGTGGAGGGAGCACGGCTGCAGGTGGGCAGAATCCCTGATGGCAGGTGTCGTACCCGGGGACCTGAAGCGGCTGTTCGCTGCGGTGCGAGCGGCGTCGTCCCGGGGCCCTGCCAAGGCCAGACTCTTTGTGGAGGACATGGTCCAGATTGGGGAAGATGTGTATGCCCGCAGGAACCATCGGCTCACCCAGATCATGCAGCTGCCGATGCAAGATCGAAGGAGGGCGGTATACGCGTTCCTGCGCGGTGACACACCCTTCTGCCCGCCGGCAGGGAGGATCCTGCAGCGTCCGCCGTGGAACCCGTTTGCCGGCCTCCCCGGCGACCTGCGGGCAACCTTTCTGAGGGCACCGCTGCACGCACTACTGGTGTCGCGGTCGTGCATCGAGCGTGAGGAGGCCCTGTCCTTGTTCCCTCACTGGATGGCGGCGGTGGCGCAGGCCTTCGACCGGTGGATCGGTTCCTTGGTGGCGCGAGACATCACGGCATTCAGGGAGTGGTCCCGCGTGGTGTCGGCGCAGTCCTGGGCCCAGGTGCGGGGTACCAAGGTGAGAAACCCTGACGGCCAGAGTGATCCCTGGCTCCAGGTGTACGCCAACCATCCAGCTGTGGGGAACGTCATGGGCTGGCCTCGCGAGGTGCTGCCAGTCCTTCAGCAACCTCTGTGCGGTCTCCCAGTCCTGGCGGTGGCTGTCGTGCTTGACGTGGGTACGTTGTGGCTATGTGACCGGCAGCTGCGACGAGCCGTACCGGCGGTCACGGAGCAGCGGTCCATGGCAGTGTTAGTGGGCTCCGAGCAGCTGGCGCGGGTACAGGGCGACGACGCGCAAGGCCAAGTCACGGAGGCCATGTTCTCTCTGCCAGAGGGGGACGACCACGTGGCTGCCGATGCCCGTCACACCCTTGACACCCTGGGTCTCAGGGCGGTCATTGAGGCTCGGGCGGGAGGGCAACGCTTGGTTCTGGCTTCCGCCAGGGGCCCGGAGCAGGACGGGGTTGTTGTCATCGGGGAGGTCTTGCGGGACTACGGTTGGGAGCTCCTGGCGCATGGCACGCGCGGCCCCAAGGTGGCGCGGTGGCCCCGGCTGCTTGAGAGCCTGCCGGAGATGCCCGACGGACGACCGATACTCCGCCCGGTGTCCACGTGGGAGGAGGCGAGGCGCAGCCTCCTCAGTAGTGCCACAGCACGCACGCTGACAGGGGCTTTGCTCGGGCTCCAGGACGCGTGCTGCGATGTATGGCAGGACCTGTGGTCGCAGTGCTGTGATGGTAGCTGCGTTCCATCGCGGTCTGTGCTTCCGCAGCGATGCCACGGGTGCGGGGAGACGGTGTCCGTTTGGGTTCATCAGTGTGCCTCCGCCCCGCTGTGCGGGACATGTCAGGAGCATGCCGACAGGGGGTTGCCTAAGGCGAGGTGGGCACTGCGGCACTCTGGACGGATGTCCTCAAGTGCCTGGACGACTATCCAGGGTGGCCTGAAGAGCGTCCGAGTGGAAGGGGTACGGTGCCCTGGAGCGCCGTCTGCGGCCCTGCCCCTGATGCTGTGGTGGGCGGCTCTGGAGGGCGACTCACGGATACTCTGGTTGTGGCATCACGGAGGAAATGGTGACGGAGTGGTGGGTGCCGGGGGTGCAGGTTGATGGGGATGGGAATTGTGGGTGCACCAGCTACCTTCCCTACGCTGGACGCAGCGGAGGGAGTGGCGCCTGAGAAGCAGTGCCTACGCGGCCTGATTGTGCGGTACTGGCAGGCGGCGTATGACGGCCAACGCGATGTGACAGGTCGTGCCGGCCTGATGGTGAGCCGTACTGCCCCCGTGCATGAGGGTCGGACAGGGATGCTTCACCCGCCTGCCCCGGGTCGCCGCATACAACAGTGAGGTGTCATGGGTCGTCCCGACCAGGGTAATAAGGCCCAAACCCCTGTAGGGTATTCCCATGGCACCGGGGTCTCTACTGGCGGCCCGGCTACGGCAGTCTTGGGAGTGGTTGCTCGGGATACACCGGGGGTGCACGGAGTTGTATGGGGGTTACAGCGCTGCGGCGCCCCCTGGGAGTGTTGCACGGGGTTGCGGGGTCAGCCTGCAGGCCCCAGGAGCGGCGACGGGGCGAAGATGTGTGCGTGGAAGGTTATGACGGTGGGGTCATCAGGGGGACAGTATGGCGGGCGTCGTGGAGACGGCATGGCAGCCTGGAGGGAGCGCTCACAGGGGGCACGTGGAGTTCCAGGTGGCGGAGTACTGGAGTCTTGGGGGTCAACGCGGCGGTACTGGGATCCGTACGGCGGGGGTACGCGGCGGTACTGGGGAGCCGTACAGTGGGGGAGCAGTGGGGAAGTTCCAGATGACGGTGTACTGACATCGTGGGGGTGTACGCGGCGGTACAGGGGACCGTATGGTGGGGGTATGCGGCGGTACTGGAGTCCGTACGGTGGGGGAACGCGGCGGTACTGGGGAACCGTACAGTGGGGGAGCACGGGGATGCATGGCGGTACTGGGGTGTCCCCCTGACCCCTCTAACAACTCAGGGGGAGCGCGGGGGCATCCCCTGGCCCCGTTAACAAACTAGAGGGACCGTGCCTGCGGGCATGTACATAGTCTAACCTCTGACCATGGCCTTGTGGTTGCAGTGGTGAGTGTCGTGGCGGCTAGCAGGTGGCGTCGGCGTGGCAACAGCGGTACTGCGCGGCGTCGTAGTGAAGAGTATGCAGTCGCCTCACCACTGTAACAGCTTACCCCTGGGGGGCGCCAGTCCGGTCGGCTAGAGGCGAGGAGGGCAGGGGAGCGGCATGCTGAGTGGTCCGGGGGGTGACGCGCGGGCCAATGCTATAAGTAGGCTCGCCACGTCGTCGGTGGGGGCCGAACCTGCGGCCTGGCCGCTGCTGTGGCGGAAGAGGCGCAACCACGGAAGCTGGCCAATCAGTGCAGGTAAGGGTCAAGGGTAGGCGCCAGGGCATTGTATGTGGGCCAGATGAGGTGCACCTGGTAACCACGGCCCGGGGCGAGCCTCTGGTGGGTACCCCTACAGGGGGTCGATAACCAAGCTACGGCACCCACCAGCCCGAATCCCAGCCAGCGATATTCACGGGTTGCGCCACTCCCGTCGCAAAGCGGCCGGCGTCCCCCCCTGTAGACCCTCAAGATATATTATATGTGGGCAAGTGAATGCCTCGATGCAGACTGGGCGCTGGCCCCTGACATGGGATGCCAGCATGGTATATATCTGGGGTGTGGGGGCAGCACGGGGCCACGGGGACGTGGAGTTGGTAACGTGTTTCTGTACTATACTAGGGGACTGGTGCGGTGGGAAAATGGCGTACAATGTGGAGACATGGGGGCGATGAAAGCTGAGGGCCAGGCTAGGCTGGAGCCTCCCGGAAATCCTGGCTGTGCACATACAGGCTAGTGCGTGCTGGCAGAGGGATACGTGGAGTCAGGGGTGGTGGGCAGTTTCGGGGACGCGGACGACAATGGATTACGTGGGGTCATGGGTGTTGGGTGTCTCCACAGTGGCGGGGCAACGTGAACGATGGAGGGTCAGCTCTCGCTTCGCCGCATGTGTGCTGCTTTGTTCCTTGGTTGCTGCTTTGCGACGGACAGAGGTGCCCTTGCTTTCTGCTTGTTGCGATGCTGCTGCGCTGCTTTGCCTTGCCCCCTTACCCCCGGCGAACAAACGGGCCAGCGTCCGTCGCCGTTGCTAATGCTAACGCTTTGCAGTTGCCACTGCCCCCAAAGCCTGGTTGACCGGTATCCCCGGTCCTCTGGGTCCTCCGTCATGCTGTGGGCCACCTCAGGCAGCCCTGGGACCCACGGGATCGAGCGAGGCAGGAACCACCTGTCGGCGCGAGATGCCCGGTAACTCCAGTAGACGGCATGATAAGTGGTTATGACTATGACTATGACTATATATATATATATATATATATATAGATATATATATATATATCCTCCAATCTACACCCCTCTGCCAACTCTAGGTGGCTCCACCACACGGCTCTAAGGTACGTGCGAAGGGCACAAAGTGGTGCATACATGTGGTGGAAGGGGCTAAACTCGGTCAAAACGGGCTCAAAACGGGCTCAAAACACTTATTTGAGCACCCCAAATGGTCCGCGATCACTTTTGGAAAAACGCGTTTTTGACCCATTTTTGACCCATTTTTGGTCCCAAAATGGCCCATTTTCAAGGCATTTTGGGATGTTCCATGGCCCAAAACGCGCCACCACGGGCTCAAAACGGCATAAGAGCACTTGTTTGAGCATCCCAAGTGGTCCGGGAACAACTTTGGAAAAAATGATTTTTTTCGCCCCGGGGACCCTGGTGGACCCACCGTTGGCCCCGGCCGTGCGCGGGCCGGGCTGCCCTCCGGCTCCACCAAGTGACCACTAATACGGGGGTCTAGGTGGCTTGTTGGGCGATTGTGAGACTTGGAAACCACAAAAGGTGGGGGGTTGCGGGTGGACTAGGTGCCCTCGGAATTCGGATTTGAGCCACATAGCCCAAGATACGGTCCGTTCTTGGTTTCGGGGTGTTGGTGCACATGGCGCAGATTTTGGGGCTTTTTGGCGCCTTTTTGGGCCGTTTCTCGGACATATCGTGGAGTTAGGAGGCAACAAAGAGCTCTTGGTCACCCTGAAGTCAAGCCGCACCTGGAGTGTAGCAGCCGTTTGCCTTCGTTTGGCCGTTATGACTGGGTTTCGGGGCCGTTTTGGGCCAAAAAAGGCTGTTTTCGGGCACAAAATGCGCAGTTTTGGAAGGGCACCTCCCGACTTGGCGCCCCCGCTCCGGGGCGCCACTGGTGAGTTTTTGGCTCAAAACTTGGATTTGGCAAGGGCGCCACCTAGGCTCTAGGGTGGCTAGAGAAGAGTAGAGCCCGGAGCGATGAGTGTGAGCAGTGGCCAAAACGGAAAGGAGAAGTGCTTGTTGCTTGTTGCTTGTTGCTTGTTGCTTGCTTGCTTGTTAGCTAGATTTAAGGGGAGAGGGGTGTAGTAATATATATATATATATATGTATATATTTATATATATTTTCGATGTCTTGCAGATTTTCGTGGTGGATCCCCCCCGGCGACCAGGTGCCGCGGGGGGTACAGTGAAACCCTGGCCGGGGGGCAGCCGGGGCCTACCCGGGCCGCGCCCCCCGCGGCATTTGGAGTGGCTGCCTGCGGCGGCGGCTCCTGCGGGGGCTGTGGCAGCGGCGGGCGGCCGCAGCGTGGTGCCAACCGGCCCGACGACGCCGCTGATAGAGGCCAGGTGCGTGCCTGCGACATGCGTGCGACATGCCTGCACAGTGTCCTGCGTAGTGTCCGAGGGGGAAAAGGGCAGGGGAGGGAGGGGGAGGCAGGGCGGGCGTAGAGGGACAAAGGCCGCAGGGGGGTGCAGTGCGACGTGCGTGCCACAAGCCCAGGGACCAGGGCACCAGGGGGCGGCAAGGTGAGAGGGAGTGGGAGGGATGCCTCGCGTATTGCTCCGCGAAGTGTATGCCGGGGGGGGTAAAGGGAGGACGGGGACAAGGAGACAGAGGGCCAGGGACCCAGGGGCCTGGGAAGGGGGGCAAGGGAGGACGAGGGAGAACGAGCACACAAGGGGCAGGGCTGGGCCAGGGAGCGGGAGCAGAGGGGGGGAGCAGGGAGGGAGGGTTGCCTCGCGAATTGCTCCGCACCGTGCTCGCGCTGGCCGGGGGGCGGAGGTAAGGAGGAGGAGGCGAGAGAACAGAAGCATGCTAAACGCGGACCTTATGCATGGCTGGTGTGAGCGGACCAAGGGCAAGAACGAAGGGGGTGCCCCGCGACCGAGCTGACCGCCTGCGGCGAGCGGGGGCCCTGGACGTGCCGCGGCCGCTAGGCAGCGTGCCCCCGGAGGTATCGTGTGCGGTACAAAGAGCGTGCCACATACCAAGAGCTCAGGACACCAGGGGGCAGCAAGGGAGAGAGGGAGTGGGAAGGTTGCCTTGCGCATTGCTCTGCACGGTGCACGCCGAAGGGAAAGAGGGAGAAGGGGGACAGAGAGATAGGAGGCCGGAGACCCTGCAACCAGGGACGAGGGGCAGGGCAAGGTGAGAGAGGGCGAGCAGACAGGGGGCAGGACAAGGCCACGGGGCCGGGGCACAGAGGGGGCAGAGAGGGAGCGCTGCCTCGCGAATTGCTCCGCACTGTGCTCGCGCTAGCCGGGGGGCAGAGGGTCCGAGATGGCAGGGCAGAGAAGGGGGTAACATGGTGCCCCACAACCGAGCGAGCCGCCCGCAGCGTGCGAGGGCACTGGGCAAGGCGGGGTGCCGCGGCGTGCTGCCACAAGGCAGCCCGCCCCCAAAGGTGCACTGTGCTGTGTGCCTGCGTAGTGTCATGCATCGAGGGCCGGCAAGGACGAGGGAAGAGGGCACGGGCAGGGCGAAAGAGGTAGGACACTTAGAAGGTGAGCGAAGGCAGTACAGCCGGAGCAGAGAGAGGGAGCGACGAGGGAGACAGGGGCTTGCTCAGCACCAAGCGAGCACAGAGGGCGAGGGAGGGAGCAGAGGGGGCAGGGTAGGGGATAGTTGCCATGCGTCGTGCCGTGCGCCGTGCGCGTCCTGAAACCGACCCCGACCTCATTCATGCATGTGTCATGTCACGTCAACCAAGCCTGGCGCCGGAGGCAGGAAGTGGCACGGGGGGACGGGCACCTGCGGCGCCATCTGTAGGGCCTCCCGTGCGGTGACCCAACCTGTGGCGCAGAGGGGACACACGCCAGTGGCGCCATCCACTGGACCCCCTGCGCCTGTTGCTGTTATTGTGGCGCTGAGGGGACGGGCACCAGCGGCGCCATCCGGTGGGCCCCCTGCGGCAGCGATTATGCTCATCCGATTAACTAGGTGGCCAGGGTATGCCACAAATGAATCCCCCGCCCGTATCCCCGCGTGTCTGCCATAGGACCTCAAGGGCCTCCATCGCGCTCGGGGGTGGCAGAGGCCCGGGGGACGAGAGCGCCCGGCCGCTTTGTAGCCGCCACTTCCAGCGGAGTGATACCACGGCACCGGTATCAGGCCGCTCGGAAGTGGATAAACAGGCAACAGGGAGAGGATGGGCAGTCGGCCCCCCCCCGGGCTGTCGGGTGCCGAAACAGGGGCCCTCCCCTCGACCAGGGCGGCGGATGGCGCAAGAAGCCTTCGAGGCGTACGGTAAGTCCACCCCGCTGCCCGCACTTCCTCATCATCCGTTTCCACCCGGGTACGTACCTCCTCCAGTAAGTATGGGCACAAGAGGGAGCAGGCACGGGACACTGAGCACCATGCGGAGACGTGGCGACTACCGCCAAGGGGCAACATCAGCTGGAGATCCTGGGATGTGGAGCCTATAGCATGGAGAAGGGCGGGAAGGCCCAAAGGAGAAAACCCCCCCCCCCCCGCTGCAGCCAAGTGCCTCACCCCGTGCTTGCGTCGTGCTTGCGTTGTGCCTGCGACATGCGTGCAACGAAGGGACGACGACAAGGGCGCCCCCCCCCCCAACACACCTCCGCCCCCCGGGGGGTGCGCACGCAGGGTAGGAGGGGCGACGACGGGTGACACACGGCAAGCCCCCCCCCCCCCTGCAGAGGGACAAGTGCCGCGCCTCGTGCCTGCGCCATGCTTGCGTCGTGCCTGCGACGTGCGTGCTACGAAGGGAAGACGACATGCCCCCCCTCCCCACACACCCCCGCCCCCCCAAGGGTGGCAAATGCAGGTAGGGGGGGGCGAAAAGTGGCCCCCCCCCGAGGACAAAGCGGCAAGGTGGGGAGGTAGCGGCGGGAGGGTGCGGGAGGGACCACACGACCGTGCCCGTAGGTAGCACGCGCCGTGCCAGCCCCAGCGGGGGGGGCACCGGGGGTGCGAACGCAGGGTAGGAAGGGCGACGACGGTAGCCACACGGCACGCCCCCCCCCCCCCTGCAGAGGGACAAGTGCCGCGCCTCGTGCCTGCGCCGTGCTTGCGACGTGCTTACGCCAGAGGACGGACAGCGAGGAAGCCCCCCCCCCCCTACCCCCTTCTCCCCCACCCACCCAGGAAAGGGGCGAGGACAGCGAGGAGACGGCGAGGAGACGTGGGGGGGGGGGGGGGGCAGAGGACAGACCGACGCGCCAGGGGGAGAGACGGGCGGCGGGCGGTGGAAAAAAAAAGAAAAAAAAAACAAAGAACAAAGCAAACCAACGCGCCACGGGAAGGAAGCGAGGAGGCAGGGACCAAAACCGCGACGTACGGGGGGAGGCCGGGGCGACATGGGCTCGCACGAGACGCTGGTGAGGTACCCGACCTCCGGGGTATGGGGGCCCCAATGGAGAAACCCCCCCCCCCCCCCACTGCAGCCAAGTGCCTCACCCCGTACTTGCGTCGTGCTTGCGTCGTGCCTGCGACATGCGTGCTACAAAGGGAAGACGACAAGGGCGCCCCCCCCCCCCCCCACACACCACCGCCCCCCCGAGGGTGGGGGATGACGGTAGCGGAACGCGGACCCCCCCCCGAGGACAAAGCGGCACGGTGGGGAGGCAGCGGAGAGAGGGTGCGGGACGGACCACACGACCGTGCCCAAAGGGAGCACGCGCCGTGCAAGCCCCAACGGGGGGACCACCGGGGGTGCCACCGCAGGGTAGGTAGGGCGACGACGGGAGCCACACGGCAAGCCCCTCCCCCCACCAGCAGAGGGACAAGTGCCGCGCCTCGTGCTTGCGCCGTGCTTGCGACGTGCTTACGCCAGAGGACAGGCAGCGAGGAAGCCCCCCCCCCCCCACCCCCTTCTCCTCCACCCACCCAAGAAAGGGGCGAGGACAGCGAGGAGACAGCGAGGGGACATGGGGGGGGGCAGAGGACAGACCGAAACGCCGGGGGGAGAGACGAGTGGCGAGCGGTGGAGGTAAAAAAAAAAAAAGAAAAACAAAGGACACCAACGCGCCAGAGCAGGGGCAGACAGCAGGGGCGGACGGGACACGGCAGGAGCCAGGAAGCACGGCAAGGGGCGCGGGACAGGGGGACACCCCTGGGGAAGAAAGCTGGGAGGCAGGGACCAACACCGCAGCGAACGGGGGGGGCGGGGGCGGGGTGACAAGAGCCCGCAAAAGACGCTCGTGAGGTACCCGACCTCAGGGGTTTGGGGGCCCCCCCGGTGTCCGTATCGGCCCCACCTGAGCGCAGGCAATAAGGTGGGTTACGCCCGGGACCGTTGGCCAGCGGCCCGAGGTGGCACCGGCCTGGGGGGGTGGCCAATGGGCCTGACCAAGAGCACTCCCCATGGCACGTACTGCGGTTCGTGTCCTGTGAGGGGCTGCGGGTAGGGCACACCGTCCATCGGGGTAGGCAAGAGACGCGCCTATCCCGCAAGGACTCCCCAGAGACCCACAGTGTACCCGACCCCGGTGTGGGGAAGGGCCGACGTACCTGGTTACGGCGCAGGTCCATTTGTACGGAGCGGGTACAAATGGAAGGCCCGTACAACAGAGTTACACCCTGACGGGGAGTGCATGCATCGGCCCCCCCGTGGGGAAACTCCCGGAGGGAGGGACCAGAGCCAGCGTCGGGCGCCCGCCCCCCCAACCCTGCCTGGCAACACACCCACCAACAACCGGGTAGAACCAAGGAGCACACCAAGGGGGCGACACCGGGGGCAAAGGAGCACGAAAGGGAAGGGGGGCGGGGACGCGCAAGAGGGGAGGATAACTGTGTCGTGCAATGTGTCGTGCAACATAAGGCCAGCAGCGAGTGGGACGGGCCACAAAGTCCGCCCGTACTGCCATACATACGGGTTCGCCCGTTCACCCGTGTCCATAGCTCACACAGCCTTCGTTAGCTAAATGTCGCTATCTGTCCCCACCAACCCCGCGGAGTTGCCAGCCTTCCGGCGACGTGCCCGGCGCCTGGTAGACACGGTGTCTGATCTCGTCAGACACGGGCCGCACACGTATGCGGCGTTCCAGGCGCGCGTGGACGCGGACCGTCCGGCCAAGAACAACGGATGGGACCACTTCGTCGACGTCTGCTTGCGGCAGATGTTGGCCCGCGATCCCCACCCGTAAAATGCCCTGACGTTCAGGCGCGGTTCGCAGCGGCCACGGTGCCGTTCGGGGTGCACCTGCTCAACCGACTACTCCGATGTCTACAAGATCTCGGGCAGCTCGGGGACGCGCAGCGCGGGCGGCCCCCAGTGGGACCGGCGGGGCGGCCGGGGTATGCGGCGCCGGGTGCGTTTCCGATGCCGCCGCCCCCGGGCCTCGGGCCCCTGCCCTTCCCGCCTTTAGGGGCTCACCACCACCACCAACTCCATCTCCATCACCTACTTCATCACCCCGTCGGGTTCCCCATGATGCAGCATCACTTCCCACACCAACACGTACACCCGGCGGCTGTGCCACAGCTCCCCGTCCACCTTCACCATCACCATCACCCGGCGGCTGTGCCACAGCACCCCGTCCACCTTCACTGTCACCATCACCATCACCGTCCGCACCAACATGTGGTGTACCCGCATCCCCTGCCCCAGCAGCACCCACAGCCGCCTCAGCACACGGTACCGGTGCCGGTACCGGTACCGGTGCCTGCGCTTGGGCGGGGCGCCCAGCAGCTGGGGGTGTCGCAAGGGGAGGCACGTGGCGTGCCCCCGGGCGAGGCGGGGAGAATGGGGGCACTTGCGGCTGCGCCACCCCTGGCGGTGCCCCAGCCTGGGCATACCGCGGCGGGGTCTCCACCGCGGACGGTCCCGGTGCCGGATCCAGCCGTGCCGCGCGGGGCCCCGCCCGTGGTGCCGACGGGGCCTGAGCCGGTGGTGCCGGGTGGTGGTCCATCCCCAACGCGTGGGATGCGGGGCGCAGCCCCCATGGGGAGGCCTACGGCGGGGGATGCGGCGCAGGAGGCGGCAGCGGCCGGCCCGCATGACATCAGCGAGCTGCTCGCGCAGGCCCTGGAGGCGTACCGGCGGACAGTCGCGGGGGGCGCTGGAGCCGCGCCGGAAGGGCCGGGGAGGGGGGCTGACGCCGGCGAGCTGATCGCGCAGGCGCTCGCGGCTGTCGCCCCGAGGGCGGAGGGGGCCAAGGAGAAGCCTTCGGAGGTGGTTGCTTCAGGGGGACACGACGCGGGGCGGGATGTGCCGGAGGCGCAGGCACCGGCGGAGGGCGGCGGGGTCGTGGAGCCCAGTGGGAGGCGTGCCACGGGGGAAGGAGTGGAGGACTAGATGTGGGAGTGGCGGGAGTGGCGCCAGGTGGCACCCGGTGAGCCGTGTCCGGCGGGGCTGGCGTACAGCATGGACCTCCATGCGGGCACCAGCTGGGCCCGGCTGCCCGACAACCTGCGGGCACGGCTGGACGCGGCGGAGGCGGCAAGGGGAGGAGGCGCCAACGAGCGGCCTCTGGCGCCCTTCCCGCCGCGGCCGGACACGCCGCCGGCGATGGTTGCGGCTGGGGAAGGGGCGGAGGAAGAGCAGGAGGCGGAGGAAGTGGAGGACGAAGAGGCGTACGGGCCCGGTGAGTCGGCGCTGGCCCTCATGTACGAGGACGACGCCGGCCCGGACGTCTACGCCGGCATGGACATGAACCCGGCCCACGCGCCGCTGCGGCCCATGCCCGCTGCGGTGCCCCTACCTCCCCTGGGGAGCTGTGAGCAGCGGCACTGCAGGTACCATGCGGCCGAGGGTGCCCACGGGCACCACCTCACGGGTACGGGACGGCGGGAGGCAGGGATGCTGGCGAGCGCCGTGGAGCGCTACGAGCTCCAGCGCCCAGGGCAGGTCGCCCGGGAGGTGGCCCTAGTGGCCGAGTCCCCGGACGACGGCCAAGTCCGCTGTGTCCAGCTGGGGGACGCGGCGGTCCTGGGTTCACCACCCCGGTGATGTCCGGGCGGTCGAGCCCCAGGAAGGCCTCCCCCTGTCGATGCGCCTGTCCATGGGGCGCCCGCTGGACGAGGCATGGCTGGAGGACGTGCGCGGGACGAAGGCCTGTACGTGGCCTTGTGGCGAGGTGGGGCTGACGCTTGGCGTCGCGAGCAGGCCGTGCCGCCCCTCACGCCCCAGGCGCTGGGATCCCATGCGCTCTTGGTGGCGGTGCACCCCGAGGGTGCAGAGGTCGTGTTCGGCGCGGACCGCCTGCTGCTGACCGGGGATGGGGTGGTCCTCGTCCCCACCTCCAGCAGCTACCGCCTTGAGAGCCGCGGCGGTGACCTCAAGCTGCTGGTGGTGGTGGGCACGCGCCTCGACGAGAGCGCCGTCCCCCAGGGGTCCGAACACGCGGTCCTGGTGGGGAGTGATGAGGAGACAGGCCGTGACGGTGACGAGGTGGGGCGGGAGCAACCCACGGGGGAGGAGCAGCACCAGGATCAGCCGGAGGTGGCCGGGGAGGAGGTGGACGTGCAGGCCATTGTGGCGGCGGCCCTGGCGAGGTTCACGGCTGCCGCAAGCCCGCCGCCGACGACGGAGGCACTGGAGGAGGAGGACCAACGCAGGAGGAGTGAAGAGGCACAGAGCGCCATGGAGCAGGACGAGGAGCTGGACATCGTGGGGGCGAAGGAGGCGCGTGAGGTGGGTCCACGGGAGCTGGGAGTGGCGGACAAGGCTGGGCCGAAGACGGGGGAGGTGGAAACTTGCAGGCACTCGGCCAAGGGGTGGTGCATGCGGGCAGATGCCTGCCGGTTCGCCCACCCCCAGCCGCCGGTGCCGCGGGGAGTACCCCAGGAATTACTTCTGATCCTCCAGGCCATGGCCCGTGTGGGGGCCCTCAGCCTGGACCGCAGCCAGGGCAACGGCCGGGGCCACGGAACGTTGCTGCAGGAAGTGGTGGTAAAGGCGCAAGGAGGAGGACTCCCAGCGGTGGGGTATGCGGTGGAGAGTGGGGGCCTGACCGAGTGGGCGGTGGCGTTGCCGTGTGGCATGGCGGCCCTGCTCACTCCGTTCCCGGTGGTCCCGTGGAGGGACATGGTCACCGTCCAGGAGGCCAACCTGGGGTGGGTGTGCACGTGGCAGACACATCCTGCCGGCATGGACCCTCGCGAGTGGCACGCTAAGGCGGTCATGACGTACCTGTCCTGGTCGTTGCCGGCAGCGCCGGGTGCGTGGGCGCAGTGATGGGAAAGAGCGCTCAGCTGGGCGAGGGATGGCAGTGCTGTGGCGGACTGCCCTGACCTCCCGCGCGAGCCCCTCTCAGTCCAGCCGTGGACTGTCTCCCTGCATCTCCCCACGGTGGCGGCTCGCCTTGCGGCCACGGACCCGGAGGTCTTGCTGCTGGGAGACCGAGAGGGGCTAGGGTTTCGCCTGGGCCGGGGGCCGGAGGTTCGATTGCCCGCCTCCCCAGCCCTATGGAGAGGGACATCCTGGAAGGACTCCAGTTCACGCGGGCTGACGGGGCAGATGTGTGGACCGCCATCCATCGCCGGCTCCCAGACGCATGGCCCCAGGTGTTCCGGCCCCCCGGTCACGAGCGTTTCGTGGGAGTGGAATGGCGCGTGTGGGCCACCAACAACCCGTGCCTGCCGGTAGTGGTCCTGCCCAGGAGAACCAGCCACCCCAGCTGGGAGACAGTGGCGGTCTTGTGGGGATGGGTGGCGGTCCGTGGGACCGGTGGCCACGTCTTCACTGCCCCACGGGGCACGGTGATCGGGACCGACGGGGGGACGGCGTTGCAGCTTGCGGCAGAGCCTATGACCCCGCATGTGGTGGTTGTGTCCTCCAATGAGGAGACGACAGGCCACAGCCGTGGCGCGATCCGGTCGCTGGAGCTGTCTGGCGCGACCTGCCGGTCCTTAGGGCTGCCGTCTGGCCAGGATGAGCAGGGCGGCATCTCCCGGGCGCACTCCCCTGGCTGCGGGACTGCGGAAACGCCTCTCCCCCGCCAGTTGAGTTGCGGGGCGCCCTGGAGCACCTGTACTCCAAGCCCAGGCACCACTTCCTGGTGGCCGCGGACCATGGGGTGGAGCTCAGCGACGACGTGGTCGCGCTGGCAGCCGACGTGGTGCAGTGCCTGGCCCCCCACGCCATGATGCTCCCGAGGGAGGGGGGGGAGGGCCAGCGGCACGACCAAACCCCGGCTGCCCTCCTCATTGCGAGGTACGTCGAGCTGGGGGGCTCAGAGGCGGTGTACCTCGACCGGTTGGAGACGCCGAGCATGCGGCACTGGACGTCTCACCACCTCCTGGCCCCTGACACGCAGTTGACGGTGGACCCGCTAGGCCAGCGTGCGGTGTCTGGAGCCCAGCCCCAGTGGCCACACACATGGGACATGGCAGTCCGGACGATGCGCATGGCGCCCAGGGGTCAAAGGGCAGGGTGGCCGGGCGCGGAGCATCTGCTGGCGACGGCCAGGGCGGCACAGGTGCAGCAGCCTGCCGGCAACAACAAGGACTGTGGCGTGTGCGCCCTCATGTCCACCGTCGGCACCCTTCTTCGGGTGCCAAGACCGGGCAACCTCCTGTCCGCGTTGGACAGGCGGTGGGTGGCTGCGGTGGTCCTCAACAGGGACATGGGGCCCATCGCGCGTCTGCCGTCCCTGGAGGAGCTGCCTGCAGCGGTGTTGGATGCCCTGCCGGCGCCCCGCACACCCTTGGACGTGGCGGACGTCCAGCACAGCGTGGGGTTGCCTGGGGCGCGCATGCAACAGGCCCTGCTGTGTATGGCGGCGGCAGCGGACGGGGGGATGTCCATGCTGATGACGGTGTCCCTGCAGCACGTGCAGGACGCGATGCAGCAACAGCGGATGCATGCCCCCCAGCCGTGGGAAGAAAGCGCCAAGCGGTGGCTCAGGGTGGAGAGCGTGCCTTCCACCCATACGGTGGGCGTGGCGGATACGGGGCGGCTGGTGGTGTTGGAAGGGGCGGAGTATTGGGCCTGTGTTCGGGTGTAAACAGGGGAACTGGAGTGGGTTGTCGTCACCGCGTGCCGGCTCCGGAGGCAGCAGTCCAGGGGCCCAGCCTGCTACAGGGTGTTCCGGGAGTGCCTCAGGGAGCTGGGGCCGGTGCGCAGGGCACACAGGTGCACGGCCGAGGACATCCCGCCGGCGCCGGCGGTCTGCGTGGAGGTCACGCGACCGCCGGCGATCCAAGGGCAGGACGTCTGGCCCATAGCCCCGAGCAACATGTGGCAAGCTGAGCATGCAGCTGTCATGTGCAGGGCGCTGCAAGGTCACGCAGCGGCCCTCCCCAGGGCCCCGGCAGCACAGTCCTCCAGCAACAGGCCGGCAGCCTCGCTGGCACTGCTGCATAGCGTGTCGCGGGCGTGGTGCTGGGTTGTGGCGGCATTGGAGCCCTGCTCCTCGGCACTGCGCCTGTACGATCGCGGAGAGGGCACGGTGCTCACGGTCCGCCCTGCCGACCTGGAGGCCCTGCACCTTAGTGCACTGAGTGGCGACGGGGGCGAGGCGCTGTACCTCCAAGGGACCGTGGCAGGCGCGGCCGCGACACGCTTCCGCCGGCAAGGCGGAGGAGATGCCCTCCGCCTGGTCATGGCGGAGAACATGGGGCCGTGGCTCCGGGCGTTCTCCACGTCCAGGTGGAAGGTCGAGGGCGACCGGGAGAAGTTCGCCGACGCGTGGCGCCGCTGGGTGGAGGTGCAGTTTCCCGTGGGGGGAATGCTGCACCTGCCACAGCCACCAAGCGTGCCACCGGTACGGCCTGCGGCATCCCCCGCCGCGGCAGCGACGCCGGCCCCGAAAGCAGCGCCCAAGCCGCCGCCCAAGAGGAGCCCCCCGCCTCAGTATGGCGCCTATGCCAACATTCGGTACGTGCTGCAGCACTTCGGCGGTGACTTGGCCACGGAGCAGCGTGGGTCGAAGACGATCAACGCCTGCCCCTGGTCTCGGCTGGATGGGGCTGGTCACTGCACATGGAGAGCTGGCAAGCACTGCCGGCCCACCCACCTCCACCCCAAGGACCTGCTGGACCACATCCAGCGGGACCATGCGGCTGATCCGGCGCAACGGGACCAGGCGCTGGCCATGCTGGCTGGCGTTATGCCGGGGGGTCAGGCGGGGCCTTTCGCGTCGGCCCAGGCGAGGTCCAGAGCGCTCATGCTGCCCACGGGTGCCCGCCCCGCGGCGGAGCGCGGGGCGTCGCCGTCGGCGGCGCGATCTGGAGCGATTGGGTCTGCAGCACGGCGTGGGGCGGTGACTTCTACGGGGAGTACGGCGGCAAGTACATCCGGCGGACAGGCAGAGGGGGAGCCCGCCGCATCTGCCGGGTCTCAGCAGACAACGGCTGCCTCGGGCGGAGGCCCACGGGGACAGGGGCCACCTCGCCAGCCACCCGCGCCGGGTGCGGGTGGTCCCCGTGGACCTGCTGGTGGCCCCCCTGCGTCCAGGGATCCGGATCTGGCGGGGGGCCCCGGTCCACACGTGCAGCCATGAAGGGGCCTCGCCTCCGACACCCGAGCGGCGGTGTCCTGGAACGTCCAGGGCTCGATGCGGGGGGACGGCGTACCAGTGGCCCCAGGTATGCTTGACGGTGAGGCGGTGGCGGCGGGCGTCATGAAGGCCGAGGGTGCCATCCTGGGCCTCTTCCAAGAGACCGGCCTGCAGGACCCTCAGGCTGTGGTGCACTCGGAGAATCAGTGGCGTCACCACGGGTATCATGCGTACCCAGGGGTGGATGCCCAGGCAGCGTCGGCGGCAGCGGTGTGCGGCGGGCTCTTGATTGCCCTTCGGGCGGACGTGTTCGCCGCGGAGGAAGTTCGAGACGTCGTGAACATCGTGCCGGGCAAGGCCATGGCCCTCGATGTGGTGACCGCAGGTGGCAACCTCACGGTCATCAACGTCCACGGCCCGGGCAGCGGCGGCGACTCCTGGGCGTCTAAGGCGTCCTTCTGGGCTGACGTGGCCATGTACGCGGCGGCCAAGAGCGCGGGTGGCACCAGGGCCGTGCTCCTCGGAGGGGACTTCAACGTGTGGCTGGAGTCCCCGTGGCACCCCACCACGAGGAGGTTCCAAGCCCTGTGGGAACAGTGTGGTTTCCGCAGGGCAGGCCCAGAACGGGAGGAGGACAAGAGGCCCACGAGGGCAGGGCACCGACTGGACTCCTTCCTTCTGAACTCGCCTCTGGTCCCGTGGGCGGCGCGTGAGCGCCCTCACTTGGCGCCGGGGCGGTCTCCAGCGTCGCTGGGGTCGGATCATGGCCCTGTGGTCCTGGACCTCCCGCTGGCGGTGGCCGGCAAAGAGAGGGTCACCAGGATGGCCTACTCGCACGCCCACGGCAGGCTGCATGCCATACGCCCGGACTCCCCGGGGGTTCGTGAGGCGGCGGCGGCAGTACTGCAGAAGGCCTGCGGGGATCGGCGGCTGCAGGCGTGGCTCTCGTCGGACCAGGACACTGCCACCATGGACACGTCGGAGGTGCAAGCGGTCTTCGACCTGCTCTACGCCTTCCGTGATGACGTGTCCAGGGTCACTGGAGTGCGCATGCCATCGGGCGTGGACCCGCAGTACCCGTACGGGCAGGCGGAGACGGAGGCGTCTCTGGCCCAGGTCCTCTCGGATCAGCAGGCCCTGGCCTGGCACGCCCATGAGCTGTGGCAACGGGACGCGGCGGCGGCCGGACTCCACTCCCAGGAAGCGACTGCCTTGCTACAGCACCTCCGGCGGGTGGACCCCGACCTATCCCCCGCTTCGGTTGAGGACCTGCGCGCCGCGTTGGACCAGGAACTCCACCAGCTAGAGACACGCGTGGAGGAGCTACGGGGTGTCCTCAGGAGCAACAGGCGCCGGTGCATCAAGGACTATTGGCGGGGCAGGGTGCCGGATCTGGAGCTCCGATGGACGGCGATATGGGGGGCCATCAACGTGGTGAACTATGCCCCGTCGGGCCTGTGGTCCGTACGCGTCCGCGAGTCGGAGAAGGTGCTCTTGGAGGCCTCGGACGTCATTGGCGAGGTCCAGAGGTATTGGGAGGCGCTGTACGCCAAGCGGCCAGTGAACCTGCCGGCCTTCGAGCGGCTAGTCCGGGCCAGCATTCCCAGGGGGGTGCCTGAGGAATGGAGGTCGGTACAGGACTACACCCTGCAGGACCTTAAAGACGCCGTGAGGAAGGCCGTGGCGCACGACAAAGCTCCGGGGTCCAACCGGGTCACGGCTGCCCTCATAGCACAACTGCCTGAACCGGTGCAGGGGCCCCTGGTGCACGCGTACAGGGCTATCCTGCGGGGTGCGGACGTCCCGGAGTCCTGGCACGAGGCCATTATTTGGCTGATGCCCAAGGGCACAGCCACGGGCAACCTGGACGAGTACAGGCCGATAGCGCTGGGGCAGCAAGACATGCGAATGCTCATGACTCCCCTCATGCGGAGGTTCACAGCTGTCCTGGCACGCAAGGGACTGGCTGCGGACTGGCAGTTCGGGGCCATGCCGAGCTCCACGGCGGCTGCCCCGGTGTTCCTGGCCCAGCGCAGGCTGCAGCCTAGGCAGGAGGAAAACCACGTCCTGGCCTTCGATGTGTCAAAAGCTTTTGACACAGCGCCGCACGGGGCGCCGGCGCTCCTCCTGCGCCACATGGGAGTCCCGGAAGAGCTCATCAGGCTCTTCCACACCATCAGCTGCGGGTCTCTGGTGCGCATCGTCACCGCGCACGGCCCGACGCCGAGCATTCGGCTCCACAGGGGCCTGCGGCAGGGCAGTGCGGAGAGCGCTGTGCTCTACCTCCTCCTCTTAGAACCTCTCTTGCGGAGCCTTGCCTGCAAGGCGCGGGGAGATGCTCGCCATGCGGTGCCACCCCTGGTGCAAGCGTACTGTGATGACCTCCTGTTGATAGCGCACTCCCTGCCGCAATTCCTGGAGTATGCAGCGGCGATAGCGCGGTATCTCACGGACATGGGCATGTCCCTTCAACGTCGGCAAATGCGCCTATGCCAATACTGCTCGCAACCATTCGATCATGGTGTGCCTGAACCCAGGGAACACGGCGGCCCCATGGGTATGCTTACGTGCCAAGGGCACGGTACCATACTTGGGCCTGCGCCTCGATCCCAGGGGGGTGGCGACCATGAAGGAGAAACATGTACTCCGGTGTGAAGCTCTGCTGGGCTGGTGCAAGAACACGTTGGGGCCGGCGTCGGTGCCTCACGAGGTGATGGCGGCTGTGGTTGGAGGCATCGTGCGGTACGCGGCGCCCTACCTGTCCGACACGGCGGAGGCGGTGATCAAGCTGAATACTGCCATCAAGGCTGCAGGCCTGCAATTCGAGAAGCTGCCCAAGGACCTGTCCAACGTAGCGGTGCGGTCCGGTCATGGGTTACGGTTGGCGGATGTCCAGGTTATCTGCCGCGACTCCGTCGTGGCGACCATGGCTCAACTCACCCACCACAGGTCGACGACAGTCCGGGATGAGCTGCGGGCCATGCTCCGGGACATGCACGTGCAGTACGGAGTGTGCGGGCAGTTCATGGTGCCCTCTGCGTCATTCGCCACGCACGCTGGCAATACGTGGGTGGACAGGGTACTCCGGGCGATGGGGACGTTGCGCGTAGGACTTCTCATGCCATCGTCAGTGTACTCGTGTGTACACGCCCATCTGCCGCAAGTGCAGTGGGCGGGGCGGAAGTGGGTGTCCCAATCCTATTCCTTCAAGGGTAGAGACATATGCGTTCTCTCGGGGCCCCGCACAGATGCGGCGGTACAATCCCTGACTGATCCCGCAAATGACCTCCTGCATGCGCGGCTCCCCTGTCCTGCGCCTGGGCACTGGGCTGTCCAGCTCCAGGAGTGTCATGAAGACCACCTGCACCTTCCACACGCAGGAGTAGGGCCCCATCAGCTGGACCACCTGTGGTTCACGGGGCTCCGCAACGTCTTCCGGGCGCAGCTGCCTAGTCCGTTGACTCACCGGCTAATTCACCCGGTGCGCCGAAAGAAGGCCAGCAAGCGCAATAGACAGTCCACTGCAGGGGACGTGTATGTGGTGGGCGGGTACAGGGAGAAAGGATGGGACCCGGCCAAGCCGGGGCTATCCATGCCGTTCGTCCCGCTAGCCGCCCTCCTGTTTCTGTTGGGGGACGTCTTTGAGGGTTACCAGCAGCAAGACGATCCGGCGTCCGTCCCCCTACTCACTCCACACGCCAGGGGCGGCATAAACCCGTCACCACTGTGGGTTGTGCACGGGCGGCCAGCGTTTTCCAGGGCATGCGCGGCGGTGCACGGGTGCAGCGAGTGGGCAATTGTCCTTCTGCTACCAGCAGGCCCTATCCCGGATCCGGATGAGTACTCGGTCCCGGAAGTGGTTCGGATGTCCAACGTGCCGCACGATCCGCACGTCGCCGTCACGTCGTTGCGTGATGGCGGCGCGGTGGAACAGGGATCTGTGGTGGTGTACCAGCCCTCCTGCTCCGCAACGGTTTGGGGGGCGGAGTATACCACCGCCCTGGACGCCATCAAGTCAGTTTGTGGATGTGACCTGGCCTGGAGACCACATGCGGTGTATCGGCCAAAGGTAGTCCTGTCCCCGGAGCTCACGGCCTCCAGTGCGGCGTCCCTTGGAAGGGTGGTGCAGAGCCCCCACTCCGACGTGGCGTGGCTGGAACCCCACCGGTACTGCTGGGTGCCGGTGGCGACTAAAGTCACATCGTCTGACGCGTCGCCCCAGGGAGACGACGCCACAAACGTGGCGGTGGCTAGCCACGGAATCCCCACGTGGACGGGTGCCATCTACGGCACGGTCCCGGAGGCGAAGATCATCGGCGCGGCGGCATACCTGTTGCACACGCCCCCGTCAGCGTGCACGGTGCACGTGGTGGATGCGTCCATCATAGGAGCGCATCTCCGCAGGGCGCAGGAGGCCCTGTACCGTGGCATCAAGGGGCCGACATCACATCTGGTCAACCAGCACGCACTGAGCTGGGTAGTGGAGGGGCTGCGGCGGCTGCCACGCCGAGTTGGGGGGCCGCACCACTGGGTGGTGAGGCAGAGCTCGCACTTGGCGGCAGTCCCGCTCGAGCCGCCGGACTCTACCGCGGCCCGTGCAATGGCCCCGCCTGTCCATGTCGTCCTACCAAAGGAGCATGCCATCCTCTTGGTGCCGGGGGATACTGGAGAGCTCGAGCCGCGTGTGCCATCCATGCAAGCCCTTCAGCAAGTCGGGGAGATGGAGTGGCGTTCGCTAGCGGCACGCACCAGGGCGCACACGCCACCGGCTGGCGCCTGCGAGGCGGTGCCCCTGGGAGCTGTACACCACGGCCCAACGCACAGAAATATGCTGCGGGCACGTGATGGTCGCTTGTCCACAATGCAGGTCATGCGACGGTGGAGACAGAAGCTCACGCGTGTGGCAATACCAGCCCACCCCTGTATCTTCTGTGGGGGGCCGGAGGAGGACATTGGCCACATGCGCTTGCTGTGTGCGCCGGACGAGGAGGTGGCTAGGCTCCTGTGCAGGCGTGTGGAGGAGTTCACGGCGGAGCTACCCCTGACAGACAGGGCGGTGGAGTTCGTGGCGTGGAGGGAGCACGGCTGCAGGTGGACTGAATCCCTGATGGCGGGTGTCGTCCCCGGGGACCTGAAGCGGCTGTTCGCTGCGGTGCGAGCGGCGTCGTCCCGGGGCCCTGCCAAGGCTAGGCTCTTTGTGGAGGACATGGTCCAGATTGGGGAAGATGTGTATGCCCGCAGGAACCATCGGCTCACCCGGATCATGCAGCTGCCGATGCAAGATCGAACGAGGGCGGTATACGCGTTCCTGTGAGGTGACACACCCTTCTGCCCGCCGACAGGGAGGATCTAGCAGCGTCCGCCGTGGAACCCGTTTGCCGGCCTCCCCGGCGACCTGCGGGCAACCTTTCAGGGGGAACCGCTGCACGCACCGCTGGTGCCACGGTCGTGCATCGCGTACGAAGAGGCCATGTCCTTGTTCCCTCACTGGATGGCGGCGGTGGCGCAGGCCTTCAGCCAGTGGATCGGTTCCTGGGTGGCAGGGGACATCACGGCATTCAGGGAGTGGTCCCACGTGTTGTCGGCGCAATCGTGGGCCCTGGTGCGTGGTACCATGGTGAGAAGCCCTGACGGCCAGAGTGATCCCTGGCTCCAGGCGTACGCCAACCATCCAGCTGTGGGGAACGTCATGGGCTGGCCTCGCGAGGTGCTGCCGGTCCTTCAGCAACCTCTGTGCAGTCTCCCAATCCTGGCGGTGGCTGTCGTACTTGACGTGGGTACGTTGTGGCTGTATGACCGGCAGCTGCGACGAGCCATACCAACGGTCACGTACCGGCGGTCCATGGCAGTGTTAGTGGGCTCCAAGCAGCTGGCACGGGTACAGGGCGACGACGCGCAAGGCCAAGTCACATCAGGCCATGTTCTCTCTGCCAGAGGGGGACGACCACGTGGCTGCCGATGCCCGTCACACCCTTGACACCCTGGGCCTCGCGGCGGTCATTGAGGCTCGGGCGGGAGGACAACGCTTGGTTCTGGCTTCCGCCAGGGGCCCGGGGCAGGACGTGGTTGATGTCATCGGGGAGGTCTTACGGGACTACGGTTGGGAGCTCCTGGCGCATGGCACACACAGCCCCAAAGTTGCGCGGTGGCCCCGGCTGATTGCGGGCGTGCCGGTGATGCCCGACGGGCGACCGATACTCCGCCCGGTGTCCACGTGGGAGGAAGCGAGGCGCAGCCTCCTCAGTTGTGCCACAGCACGCACGCTGGCGGGTGCTTTGCTCGGACTCCAGGACGCGTGTTGCGATGTATGGCAGGACCTGTGGTCGCAGTGTTGTGATGGTAGCTGCGTTCCGTCGCGGTCTGTGCTTCCGCAGCGATGCCACGGGTGCGGGGAGACAGCGTCAGTTTGGGTTCACCAATGTGCCTCCGTCCCACTATGCGGGACATGTAAGGAGCGTGCCGATAGGGGGTGGCCTAAGGCGAGGTGGGCACCGCGGCACTCTGGACAGATGTCCTCAAGTGCCTGGAAGACAATCCAGGGTGGCCTAAAGAGCGTCCGAGTGGAAGGGGTACGGTGCCCTGGTGCGCCGTCGGCAGCCCTGCCCCTGCTGCTGTGGTGGGCGGCTCTGGAGGGCGACTCGCGGATACTCTGGTTGTGGCATCACGGAGGAAATGGTGACGGCGTGGTGGGAGCCGGGGGTGATGCAGATTGATGGGGTTAGGAATTGTGGGTGCACCTGCTACCGTCCCTACGCTGGACGCAGCGGAGGGGGTAGCGCCTGAGAAGCAGTGCCCTCATGGCCTGATTGTGCGGTACTAGCAGGCGGCGTATGACGGCCAACGCGATGTAACAGGTCGTGCCGGCCTGATGGTGAGCCGTACTGCCCCCGTGCATGAGGGCCGGACAGGGATGCTTCGGCCGCCTGCCCCGTGTCGCCGCATACAACAGTGAGGTGTCACGGGTCGTCCCGACCAGGGTAATAAGGCCCAAACCCTTGTAGGGTATTCCCATGGCACCGGGGTCTCTACTGGCGGCCTGGCTACGGCAGTATTGGGAGTGATTGCTCGGGATACACCGGGGGTGCACGGAGTTGTCTGGGGGCGGGCGACA
Source organism: Eutreptiella sp. 'Long Island Sound 2002' (assembly GCA_964036045.1). NCBI lineage: Eukaryota > Euglenozoa > Euglenophyceae > Eutreptiales > Eutreptiaceae > Eutreptiella > Eutreptiella sp. 'Long Island Sound 2002'. The sequence continues at coordinate 106,656,407 of OZ038380.1, forward strand.
TCGTTGCCGGCGCTACGGTGCACACGTTGCGGCGCCCCCTGGGAGTGTTACACGGGGTTGCGGGGAGAGCCTGCAGGCCCCGGGAGCGGCGACGAAGTGGTGATGTGTGCGTAGAGGGATGTGACGGCGAGGTCGTCAGGTGGACTGTATGGCGGGCGTACATGAGACGGCGTGGCAGCCTGGGAGGAGCACTCACGAGGGGCACGCGGAGTTCAAGGTGACGGTGTACTGGCGTCTTGGGGGTATACGCGACGGTACTGGGGTCCGTACGGTGGGGGTACGCGGCGGTACTGGGGAACCGTACAGTGGGGGAGCTGCGGGGATGCATGGCGGTACTGGGGTGTCCCCCTGACCCCTCTAACAACTCAAGGGGCGCGTAGGGGCATCCCCCGGCCCCGTTAACAAACTAGAGGGACCGTGCCTGCGGGCATGTACATAGTCTAACCTCTGACCATCGCCTTGCGGTTGCGGTGGTGCGTGTGGTGGCGGCTCGCAGGTGGCATCGGCGTGGCAACAGCGGTACTGCGCGGTGTCGTAGCGAAGAGTATGCGGTCGCCTCGCCATTGTAACGACTTACCCCTGGGGGGCGCCAGTCCGGTCGGCTAGAGGCGGGGAGAGAGGAGGAGCAGCATGCTGAGTGGTCCGGGGGGTGACGCGCGGGCCAATGCTATAAGTAGGCTCGCCACGTCGTCGGTGGGGGCCGAACCTGCGGCCTGGCCGCTGCTGTGGCGGAAGAGGCGCAACCACGGGAGCTGGCCAATCAGTGCAGGTAAGGGTCAAGGGTAGGCGCTAGGGCAAAGTATGTGGGCCAGATGAGGTGCACCTGGTTACCACAGCCCGGGGCGAGCCTCTGGTGGGTACCCCCACAGGGGGTCGATAATCAAGCTACGGCACCCACCAGCCCGAATCCCAGCCAGCGATATTCACGGGTTGCGCCACTCCCGTCGCGTAGCGGCCAGCGTCCCCCCCTGTAGACCCTCAGGTTATGTTATACTTGGGCAAGAGGATGCCTCGAAGCCGATTGGGTGCTGGCCCCTGACAAGGAGTGCCGGCACAATATTTATATCTGGGGTGTGGGTGCTGCTCAGGGCCACGGGGACGTGGAGTTGATACCGTGTTTCTGTACTATACTAGGGGACCGATGCGGTGGGTCGGCGGCGTACATTGTGGGGACACGGGGGCGATGAAGGCTGAGGGCCAGGCTAGGCTGGAGCCTCCCAGAAATCCTGGCTGTGCATAAAAGGGTTATTACGTGCTGGCAGTGGGATATGAGGAGTCAGGGGTGGTGGATATTTACGAGTACGCAGCTGACAGTGGATTACGTGGGGTCACGGGTACTGGACGTCTCCACGGTGGCGGGGGTACACGAACAACGGAGAGTCCGCTCTTGCTTCACCGCATGCGTGCTGCTTTGTGCCTTGGTTGCCGCTTTGCGCCGGGCGGTGAAGCCTTTGCTTTCTGCTTGTTGCGATGCTGCTGCATTGCTGCGCCTTGCCCCCTTACCCCCGGCGAACAAACGGGCTAGCGTCCGTCGCCGTTGCTAATGCTAACGCTTTGCAGCCGCCACTGCCCCCAAAGCCTGGTTGACCGGTATCCCCGGTCCTCTGGGTCCTCCGTCATGCTGTGGGCCACCTCAGGCAGCCCTGGAACCCACGGGATCGAGCGAGGCAGGAACCACCTGTCGGCGCGAGATGCCCGGTAACTCCAGTAGACGGCATGATAAGTGGTTATGACTATGACTATGACTATAGATAGATAGATAGATATATATATATATATATATATGTATATATATATATATATATATATATATATATATATATATATATATATATATATATATATATATATATATATATATATATATATATATATATATATATATATATATATATATATATATATATATATATATATATATATATATATATATGAGCAGAGAATCTGAAGGCGCAAGATGGGCCAAATTCTATCACGTCTCTAGGCTGAATATATCGGCCACAAGTAGCAATTCTCCCATTGACCGTTACAGTTGAAGAGGCGTTTCTTACGGTGACTCTCACCGAGGTTTTTGTGGATTGATCGTATTTGTGCCTGAAAGTATCCATCCTGAGAGTAAAGCGAATCAATTCTATTGATTGAAACTTCAAAATAGAGCCGAGATCATGGACTCCATTCTGAGAAAATAGTGAATCAATTCTGATGAAAATTGAATTGAGATACTCCAAATCGCATTCAAAGGGATTCAATTCTTCACCAATCAAGAGCACATGCTGATCTCCGTTTTCTAAAAAGATTGACAACTGAGAAGGGATTGAAAAAGGGACAGAAAGTGTACTTTGATCTTCTGTTCCAAACGTCGCACTTCCAGGATGTGCTTGCAATGACAGATGATTTGGTTATAAAATGAATCGATTCTAAAAATCAAAACAAAGCTGAGATCATGGACTTCATTCCAAAATGAAGGGGGGAATAAATCAATACCAATGAGGGTTCATCATTTAGATTGATGAGGCAAGGAAGAGATGGTTGAAGACGAAATACAGGTCTAAATTTGATGCAGAATGCGTGAATAAGGATTGAGATCATGGACTCCATTCTAGAATGTTGAGAAACGCACTCTGATTCAATTGCTGAGAGTATTGAGAAGCAGCCAGCTCTTCGGCTTCCTTGACCCTCAAGTTCATATGAGAAATTACTTTTTCAGCCTGTGAGAGCTTTGACACAAGGTGTTGTTTGGACAGTTTTCCTAAATTTGCACATTTTTCAAACAGTGATCCAGGGACTTTTCATGAACGGGACAATCGGGCCTTACCTCTGATTCATTACATTGTCAATTGATTCGTTATGCGCTGCTTCATCCGCTCATTTGTACGCATACTTCTTTGCTAATCTTGATTTCAAGATCACCGGACACACAGCACAACCCCTTTCCCACAATTTTTTCAAATGACATAATCCCTTATCTGTTCTCTATGCTGGACGCTAATGAGAAACATGAATAGGACTGCATGCTCTTGGTACACCATCTGACAAACCACTCCCCAACACCAGAATGTCAGAGGACCAAAGCTTCGCCTCCAGGTATTTGACCATGGGTGCGAAAGCCAGAACGATTTGGAGGCATGCTTCTCCTGATGCCAACTGCAGGCGGGACCGCGCTACTTGTTCTGGTAGTTGCTGGTTGACGCAGCAAAAGGTTAAACATCCCGTTACAAGATACGTCAGAGAGTCTGATGAACAGTTTACCATGCCTACAGACCCCAGCCCTGCACCCCAGATCCATCGCCTATGCGCTAAAACATGGCACTCTCTGCGTTGTTGCTGTTGCTGCTGCTGCTGCTGCTGTTCTTGTTGATGGTAGTGTTGTTGTTGTTGTTGCTATCATCGCTGGCGATGATGTTGTACTTGTCCTTGTTGCTGCTGCTGCTGCTGCTGCTGCTGTTGTAGACAGTTTGGATGTCTTTCTGCAAAAAAGTGATTCACGCGGCTAGATTTACTTCAAGCGGAGGTTCCATAGGCCCCAGGGGTACAAATCCACATAGGGGTACAGATCACCGTCCACATCACCGTTAGAATGGCTACAGCATAAGCGCACAAATGGGCAGAATTGCCGACCTAGGGCAGCAGCTTCTTGTCGAAAAGTGTCCCGTTCTGTGATCACCAATCGATCAGCCTCTTCAACAGCCTGAGAAACAGGGGCCAGGCCAAACGGTCAGGGCATAGACTGTTGCCCCCAGAGATCCACGCTGGATGTGTGTTCATTGCTGACCACCAAACATTGTGGACACCACCTCCGCACATGATGCGGGACATGACCTCACAAGACATATGAAGCGTTCCCCCAAAAGACTGCTTGGCAGTGCACTGTGAGCTCTGCGACCCCATGGCACCATCATTGTCAGTGGCAGTTGAAGATGTGACAACAGCCTGCTGCGGCGCCCACTTCCTGGTCCCTGTGGCACACTGCATGCATGCAGCGCTGTATCCCGCTGTATCCCGCTGCTCTTATGCTTCAAAACCAAAAAAGAAGTCAAACTTGTGGTCGCTCAACAACAATTTTCCAAAACCCGTGCCATGACCACAGAATCTTGGACATGCAATCCTAGTCTTTCGGTGCAAAGGAAAGTTTGTGCAATGGGCAATACCAAAGCTAGATAGCAACTCAGAGGAGGTGGCGGTTCTGAGCTTGCATTCAATCAGTGCATGTCCCTCAATTACTGAGACGGCTGAGGCTGACAATGCTCATGACACAATGGGTGAAATGCTGATCTTCTCGTTGGGTGAGAACAGGGGTATTCCTACCGGAGCCACGGATCCACCATTTGCTGCGTGATGCCCTGTTGTAATGCATGTGTCTATTGGTGTCCTTGGAATACCTAATGGTGTTAGTATCCCTTCAAACCCCCCCGCCCCCCGCGGGGGGGGGGGGCTTACATTTGATTTGCAATACCCCCCTAATGAGCCTGTTCCTTTAGATCCTGGTTAGCGTGGAGGACAAAATATGGGGGAGGTGCATCCATTACTGAACACCGTTCTTGGAAATGAAGTCCCAATAGCGGTTGTAGGGGGCGGCAAGGCACTAAAGTGCTTCTGCTAACAATTGAGGAAAGTGGATAGTTGCGATGGTCGGGAATGGATCACTGTGCCCACTTATGATAAGACAATGGGCACGCCGACTATGCGGATGGTGGAAAGATATGTAATTTTTGGGTTCCTTCAAAAGCTGGGTATTAACGATCCAAAGTATTTTGTAACACACTAGGGTGAAGAAGAGACACCCCTTCCTTTGCTTGCTATAGGTTGGTTCTTGAAGGCTGTGAAGATTGTGCCAATTGACACCGGAGCACCACAGGAGTTAGCTCGGCCTCTTGCGGTCAAGTCCAATGTTACCATGCCTGCACAAGTCTTCACATGCCCAACGGAATCAACGTGTGTTGTGGTTGCCTACACAAGCAAGGCTTTTGACAAGCCTAAATTATGAATTTGTTAGAAACCACAATAGCCGATGTGGATTGTTTTCATATCATAGATAAGGAGGAATGGCACGAGGCGATTGACGATAGGTGTCTATGTGCGGTAGCCAAGGCCGGGTGTGAGGTTGACAGGTAGGAGGGCGAAGACGCAGATGGCTTCGACCATAATCCTGATGTTCCTGCGGGCCAAGAAGTGCAAGCCCTGAGACACCACTCCTCGTGCAAATAAGAAATGCCGCGCACACAACAACCCCTAGACACCCATTGTCTCCTCTGCCATGGCAGCATGGCTACAAAGGCCAAGCATGCCAAGCCTGCTCCCAAGAAAGGAAAGAAATTAATTACTTGTGGCCCATTTTCAAGCATTAATTCCTTAGGTTTTTGATTTGGTGCGCTTTGCAAAGCGCAAAATTCAAATTTCATTGTTTTTCACCACTGTTGTCGTGCAACTGGGCACAAACAGCATTGTATTGTCACGCCGCGTTGTTTTCGGTGAACTTTGGATGCCCCTCCTTTCAATACTCTGATTTGCTTCAATGAAGGGGTGGAATGCATTTTCAGAAAGAGCATTGTTGCATGCATGTGCCTCACAACCTGCACCCAAAATGTGGCAACGTAAAAATGTATCTTTCACAACACTCATGAATGTGTGTCTTCTCCAAATGCTCTGTTTTGATCTTTACAGGTGTTGAATTTCGAAACACCAATGTTGCTACGAGAAGCACATAACATACAAAAAAAACGTAATTTCAAACAGCGAAGAATTTGTCTATGACACACACACACAAGTCCAAAAGGGGATGTCCAAAAGAATGTATTGTAGCGTTGCTCCCAAGCACTCCACGAGTGCTGCGTTCTAAGAAGCCAGCCAAGATTAAAACCAAAACTTTCCACCTTACACCTCGATATGTATGTTCATGAGTAATCTTCAAACCATTTACTACCTAACTTCCCTACAATGTTGGACTGGTATTGAACCTAGAAAAAAACACTTCCATTTTAGCACGCTAATACTTTAGGCGGATCTGGCTAAAATCTACTCTGAAACGTGTTTGAATGTTTCCTCATTCCAATGGATACATCACAATTTTCAAAGTACTGAAACATCATCTTTTCATGAAAGAAGCCTCCGTCTCCTTTCTTGAGCAACTATTGACACAACATCTTCGAAAAAACCGTCTAGCGAAACATCCAGTGACACAAGAAATGGACCCTGGAACGCGCATATGGAATATCTTAAGAATTGTTGTACACATTGACGTCCCCAAGTAGGGACGTCCCATGGGGGTATGGTGCGGGTGTGAACAATCCACTCCCACCAAGTGACGGATGCAGCCGAGTCCCCACTAGCTATGAAGGGTCGGTTGGGGTCGCTCCATTTATTTGTTCAATAGCCTTGCCACGGAGCACCGAAATTCTGATTTTAAGGGAGAGTTGCGAAATTGTTTCAAAGGATGGTCCCTGCTACGCCCACCCTGGAGGCCCAAATTAAATCCAATATTTTCAATTTTTGGCCAAAAATTAATTGATAAAACCAAAGTATGCACTTTTTGCGGGGGGTTAGGGGCGTCGCTTGGGAAAATTTTCACCCCTACGAGGTGCCTTGTGTGTTTGTCAACCATTTTACGCCTTGGTTTGGGGGGGGGGTCGACCGTCTTGATGTGTAAAAATATGAAAATGGCTCTCGACTTTAAAATTTGAGATTAATTTTTGGTTTAGATTTTGCAAATTTTAAATGCGTCGCCGGGATTAAAACCTAAACCAACAAAATTTAAACAAAAATGAAATCTCCCTACACAAGCACAAAAACACATAGAACATACCCCTTAGCCTTCGCGGCTCATGTGCTTGGCCATTCCGGCCATTGTTGCCGTTTTAAACCTCCCGGGTGCCCGTTTCCGGGTCCCATAGTGCCGGGGTAGCTTGGGTTTCGCTTGGGGGGTTAGGTGGGTTAGTGGGGGTATTTGGGTTGGGTTGAGAGTTTTCTTGGGGGTTAGGCGGGGGGTTAGCCGGCTTGGTTGGGGGGGGGTTGGTGGTGGGCGTCTTGCCCTTGCGCACCTTTTGGAGGTGCGCCTCTGCGGCTTGGGCTGTGCCGAAGATGAGGTGGCGCTCCACCTCATAGAGCTTGGGGTCAATTGGGTATCTCACCCAAACAACCCCGCTCTTGCGGTTGTGGACACCGATGACGGTCCCCACCTCTACCCCGCCCCCGTATGGGACGTGGGCGGGGGTTCCCACGAGGGGATCGGGCCCCCCCCCCCCTTCCTCCTTCTTCACCCCCCCCCCCCCCCCGCTTCTTTCTTTTGGGGCGGGGACGGCCTTTGACTTTGGGGGGGGGTTTCTTATTCGGGGGGGGTGTCCTCGCCCGGAGGACGACGAAGAGGAAGAGGCGGGGTTGTCGGACTAGGCGACCCAGTCCCACTCCTTCGAGTCGAAATGCTTCCTCTTCTTTGCGGGGGGGGGGGGGGGCTTTGCCCCCCTTGCCCCTCTTTGGGGGGGGGGCTTAGGCTTGGGGGGGGGGGGGGTTGGGGGTCGTGGTGGTTCTTGCCCCCTCCCTTTCTTCCTTCACCTCCCTTGCCTCCCCACCTCCCATCCCCCGCCAAAGCCCCGCATCCTCACACCCCAACCACCCTACCTCCCCCAAGTGTGCCCACGAAGTGGGCTTGTAGGGCCTCGAGGGGCCCCACAGCTCCGAGCACTGGCGGCCGTGCTTGTACTCCTTCAAGCGGCGGAGCACGGCCAACCCAAGCGCGGCGTGTTGGGCGAGGAGCTTGTGGAGCTCCCCCAACCCCACGCTCCGCTCCCCGTGCTTGTCGCTCCAAACGACACGGACGGGGCGCACATCGTCCCCGCAGACCGCCACGTCCTTGACTTGGAACAACATAGGCGCTGGCCGTGGTCCTTGGGACAAACTAAATTTTTGGGACGACTTTTTTTCAAATCTTTTCGTTTAATTGTTAACGTTAATTTTCAATTTTTGAAGTGCCAATCGTGATTTGAAATATTAAACCAAAAATTTTAAACGATGCGTCCGAAAAATTAAACACACACAAAGACACACATGCACACACATACCTTCTGAAATTGTGGGCAGCCCAGGGCATGCAGCACCCCCATCGCCTGCCTGAAGCTCGAGGCGGGGCTGGGGGCCTCTACGGGATCGGCGGTGTTGGCGTCATTGGCGGTGGTGGCCGCCGGGGGTGCCGTCCGAGTGACGGCAGCCAAGCCGCGGGTCGTCCGCGACCCGGGCACCAGGCCTTCGTAGGTGTGCTGGGCCGCGGGATCATAGGGGGGGGGGGGGCAGGGACAGCAGGGCAGACCGCACCAGTGCAAACTGCACCGACTTGCCGTGCCGCCACTGTTGGCGGCAGCCAAGGGCTACCCAGTGCTACAGGCACACCAGGTAGTGGCCGCTGCCAAACTTGACCCCGCGGGGGTCGGCCAGCAAGTTCAGGGCCCCTAGGGACCCCAAGCTGATCCTCTCGGGCAGGGGAGACATGGGACTACCCGGCACTGGTTGCCAGTGCCAGGCGCCCCCTTTGGCAGCATCCCTCCGCCACTCCCCCTTGCCCTCCCCATTTTTCCTAATTCGGCACCAGAAAAGTCGGTACATGACCCAGCGCAGGGTGTAGTGACCCTTGCTCGGGTCAAAAATAATTGGTTGGTCTGGCCCACAGCCCTGATCAAGGACTTGGGCAAGCCAGAGGACAGCGGCTGCCTTGCGGTAGACCGCTGAGTCTTTCCTGAGGGCCTTTTGCAGCCACTCGGGAAGGGGTAAAACAAGGGGTCGGGGGGGGGGGCTGCACTTGGACCTCATCCCACTCCCCCTCCCCATCCCCACCCTCTGGCACCACTACCTCCCCATGCTCTAACTTAACCTCCACCCCCCCCCCCCTGTGGCTGGCTGGCCCTCCTCTCCTCCTTTGCCCTCCCCCTCTCCTCCTTCTCGTGTCGTCTCTCTTCTTTTTCTCGCCGACTCTCGTCAAAGGAGGCGGCGGCGGACGGCGGGCCCCCCCTTCCCCCTCCGGGGGTGGGGGACCGCCAGCTGCTGCTGCTTGTGGAGTTGCGGGAGCAATTGTAGGAGCTGGAACTGCTCCCCGAGGGGGTGCTCCACCCAGCTGGAGGCGGTCCTCCACTTGTTGCATATGCAAAGGAGAACAGATGCAAAAATTAACCTGGGTTTAAAATTTTTCGTTTAATTTTCAATACTTCATTACCAGCTTAAATTTTGAATGTTAAACGACCGCCGGTGTTAAAATTAAACCAAGAAAAGCGACGCCCCCAGTAAATTTTAAACGAAAACTACTGACTACAAATGCGATTCATAGGCAAGCAAACATAGGCACACAAAAGCACATACCACTTTGTCGGTCATCTTTTCGAACATTTTGTTCATCAACGCCTCCATTGCGGCTGGGTCCATGGATAGGGCTTACAAGAGCAAGGCAAAGGGACATGGGTGGGGGGCTATGGTTAGACGTGAGCGTGGCCATTCTACATGGGGTCACATGGGGGGTTCCTGGGGTCCTAAGGGATAAATAGATCAAATTTCAGAAACCACCATTCCCATACTTGCAAAACTACCTCCGCCCTCCTTTCTAGGGATGTGGCCCTAGGCATCCCCCCCCCCCCTCTGGGCCGTGTGATCGTTGTAGGCCCGTTTTAAAATGGCATTTGGGCTTTCTACCACACCCGCACACACCGCCTCCAACCCTACCCCCAAACGTGCCGCATTAGCCACCGCCGTGGTCACATCCTACTGCAGGTAGAGGAGGTAGTTGGGCTGGCTGGCGGCCTTGCAACAATGTGCACTGTACCGACGCGCCACAACAGACGCCCCTAGGTCATTGAGAGGGGGCATGTCGCCGTACAAGCCCAAAAGTAGCTTACAAGAGGTGGGTGTGCAAGGCAAGAGGACATGGGTGGGGGGCTACGGTTAGACATGAGCGTGGCCATTATACATGGCGCCACATTGGGGTTCCTAGGGTCCTAAGGGGTAAATTGATCAAATTTCAGAAACAACCATTCCCATACTTGCAAAAATACCTCCGCCCCCCTTTCTAGGGACGTGGCCCCCGGCAATCACCCCCCCCCCCCCCCCCCCCGGACCGTGTGATCGTTGTAGGCCCGTTTGAAAATGGCATTTGGGCTTTCTACCACATCCGCACACACCGCCTCCAACCCTACCCCCAAACGTGCCGCATTAGCCACCGCCGTGGTCACATCGTGCTCCAAGTAGAGGAGGTAGTTCGGCTGGCAAGCGGCCTTGCAGCAATGTGCACGGTACTGACGCGCGACAGCAAACGCCCCTAGGTCATTGAGAGGGGGCGTGTCGCTGTACAAGTCCCGAAGTAGATCCCTCATGGCAACAACGGCTTGCCATTAGGGGTCCTCCGGGGCGTAGACCAATAGTGGGCGCATCTCCTCCCATGCAAGGAAGAGGGCCCTGGCCTCCTCCCCATCGCGTGAGGCGGTGGCACCCAGCTTCAGCCCCGTGCGTGCCCGGTGGCCTCGGCATTCTCCTTGGGTAGTGACTCAAGGCGCGCCTCAACAAAAGCGACCTGCAGCCGCCCAATGGCCATGCAACAGTGGAGGATGCATAGGAAAACCCAACAGCGGTCAACCACGATGTGAGGTTCCTCTATGCCCCCCCATTATCCAAGCTCCGACCGGTAAGCTGATATTGGTGACGGGCGGTTGCCTCGTTGTCCAAAGTCCGGTGCACGTCCACCCGCAACCAACTGCCGCCGCCTTGTCCCACACCCCCATATTGTAAATAGACCCCATTTGGGGTGATGTGGACACCCCAATGAGGCGGCGGATAAACTGCTGTTCATCCCCAAGGACCAACGCAACCGGCACCCAACACGATGCCCAATAGAAACTTTTGCAGTCGTGAATCGACTACAACAGCAACAAAAGAGTGTGTGCATTGATATCCGGGCATCACTTTTTCGTTTAAATTTTAGCTTAAAATTTCGCTCGGCTTAAATTTTAAGCAGTTTTTCGCTTTTAAAAGAGGAACTTTGAAACGAAGCGAGCGCAAATTCAATGCGACACAAAAGCGCCCAGTACCAGAAGGTTCTCGGCCCAAATAGTGGCCAAAGCGGGCATGTCTTTGTGGCCGCACACGGCCATCCCAATGACCCACAAGTAGGCGGGTGTGCGGCCCCGTTTGCCGTGGTTGAGGAGCCCAATAGACAATTGGGTCCAACTCCCACCGGCACACGGGTAGGCATCCCCCCGCACAATAAACGTGAGGGGCCGGTCCCATTCATTGGTGTCCACTAGTGGTGGACGGGATGGAATGTAGCGGACCCATGAGTGCACGGGCCAACTGCATCCACTAGCGGGTGGGTCGTCCACGTTCACGGGGGGCCGCAACTCTAGCGGCTTAGCCATACCCTTCCACGTGTCCAAGAAGGCTTGCCGCATTGGGATAGGTCGCGGGAAAGTGTGGCCCGTAGCCGCCGTATAGTCAATTCCTCGCCGGGTCATGAAGTTGGAGAGGTGGCGGAACCCCGTCTTTGTGACGTTTAGGTCCAGGAGGAGCCCAATAAACTCGGGCGCGGGAAAAAGGAAGGATGTGCATTGTTTCACCGGGTCCACTTGCTTAGTACGAATAAGGGAGGGGTAGCCAATGTCCATGGCCTCCGCCCATCGGGCCCGGGCCAAGGGAGACGAAGCCACCCACTCACCAAGGAGTCGGGAGACCAAAGAGTCCCGCAAACTCTTGGCTCCACTCAAACGCACAAGACTCATGCTAAGCTCAAGAACAATGTTTCGAGGGAAATGGATAACAAGTGCTACAAAAGAGAAAAGGGGGTATGGAGTGGGGTTGGCGGTCACAAAGAAGAGGACTAAGGGTTGGATACCCAACCCTTAGGCAATCCAACATTTCTACAAACCCATTGGGCAACATTCTACCACGTTAAACCCCCTGAAGAGCCTAGCATACGCATGCAATCAACGGCGCAAGTAGTTTAAAATGTAGAAAATACGAGGTATTCTGGTTTAACTTGCTAAAATTTAGGGGTTTAACATTTAACACCTTTCAAAATTTAAAATTCAAATTTGACATATTGGATTTAACGCGGGTCTCTGGGGACTGAAAGATGATCTTTTTTTTAAAAAAGCCTCCGTCTCCTTTCTTGAGCAACTTTTGACACAACATCTTCGAAAAAAGCGTCTAGCGAAACATCCGGTGAGACAAGAAATGGACCCTTGAACAATCATACAGAATGTTCCAAGAATTGTTTTACACATTGACGTGCCCAAGTAGGGACGTCCCATGGGGGTATGGTGCAGGTATGGGCTATCCCCTCCCACCAAGTGACGGATACACTCGTGTCCCCACTAGCTATGAAGGGTCGGTTGGGGATAGGTACATCCTGTCGGGGTATGGTGTGGCTATGTGCAAGCGCCCCCGACAGAGCAATGGATATAGTAGGCCGGGTCGCGGGATAGGAACCATACCTGCAAAGTACAACCGCGCATCGCATTTTGATGCGGCACTCTAATGGTCCTCATAGCACTTGAGGGTGGGAAGGAGGTTTTCAAGGGGCACATCTCCCTCAATTCCTGAGACGGCTGAGGCTGACAATGCTCATGACACAATGGGTGAAATGCTCATCTTCTCGTTGAGTGAGAACAGGGGTATTCCTACCAGAGCCACGGATCCACCATTTGCTGTGTGATGCCCTGTTGTAATGCATGTGTCTATTGGTGTCCTTGGAATACCTAATGGTGTTAGTATCCCTTCAAACCCCCCCGCCCCCCGCGGGGGGGGGGGGCTTACATTTGATTTGCGATACCCCCCTAATGAGCCTGTTCCTTTAGATCCTGGTTAGCGTGGAGGACAAAATATGGGGGAGGTGCATCCATTACTAAACACCGTTCTTGGAAATGAAATCCCAATAGCGGTTGTGGGCGCGGCAAAACATGAAAGTGCTTCTGCTAACAATTGAGGAAAGTGGATAGTTGCGATGGTCAGGAATGGATCACTGTACCCACTTATGATAAGACAATGGGCACGCCGACTATGCGGATGGTGAAAAAATGCGTAATTTTTGTGTTCCCTCAAAAGATGAGTATGAATGATCCAAAGTATTTTTTAACACACTAGGGTGAATATAAGACACCCCTTCCTTTGCTTGCTTTAGGTTGGTTCTTGAAGGCTGTGAAAATCGCGCTGAGTGACACCACAGCACCACAGGAGTCAGCTTGGCCTCTTATGGTCAAGTCCAATGTTACCATGCTTGCACAAGTCTTCACATGTCCAACAGAATGAAAGTGTGTTGTGGTTGCCTACAAAACCAAGGCTTTTGGGAGGCCTGAATTACGAGTTTGTTAGGGACCACAATGGGCGATATGGATTGTTTTAATATCATAGATAGGGAGGAATGGCAGGAGGCTGTTGGAGATAGGTGTCTATGTGCCGTAGCCAAGGCCGGGTGTGAGGTTGACAAGGAGGAGGGCAAAAAGGTAGATGGCTCGCACCATACTCTCCATGCTCTTGTGGCCACAAAGTGCAACCCTTGAGACACTACTCCTCGTGCCAATAAGAAACGCCCGCACACAACAAGCTTCCAGACACCCATTGTCGCCTTTGCCATGGCACCATGGCTACAAAGGCGAAGAACACCAAGCCTCCGCCCAAGAAGGGAAACAAATGAATTACTTGTGGCCCATTATCAAGCATTGGCTTCTTAGGTTTTGGATTGGGTGCCCGCCGCAAAGCGCAAAAATCAAATTCATTCTTTTGCACCACTGATCCTGAGGATATTGTATAAAGTCTAATTGCCTGATGTCGGATGTCGCATGGGGTGCGCGCGGCGTATCTAGGAAGATGTTTGATGTCAGATGTGGGTCTCAGTTTGATGCTTGCAGGAAATTCTTGGGGACGGGGGCTTGGGAGAAACTGCACCTAAATCTATAAATCTGCCACCCCACCTACGGTTGAAAAAACAAATGTAGAGGGGAAAATCGGAGGCCTTGGAAATTGGGACAATTGAAAAACCATTGATCATTGGGGAACGACCTTAGAAAACAAGAAACATAGTAAACACAAAAACCAAAAAACAACATGTGCAACATTTAAAACCAAAAGAAGAAAAAGGGGGAAATGTGGGAGCACGGAAAATAGGAAAATTGAATAACCACCAAAAATCAATGGCAACATCTTGGAAAACAAGGTTAAAAAAATAAGGTGCAATGGCACAACACACGCAAACAAGCACATGTACACATGTGGGCAGCACCATCTCATTCATTGATGAGTCCGTCCATGTCATCCACAGTTTGGGGGGAGCAGGGTTCGGAGCTGCTTGGCGGTGCTGCAGGACGTGTTAAGGGGTCTGTATCCGGAACAAAGGCATCCCACTGTGCCTACAAAGGCAATGGGTGCTGCATAGCAATGTCCCTTGTTTGTCCACGGTTGCTACCACTTGGTAGTTTCACACCAATCATATTGAGACAGTGCGACAGCGCGGCCCTTGTCAAATCGCGTAACTTGCCACTTTGTGCTGACATTAGTAACTTTGCCAGGATCTTGGCGACACCACGCCTCTTGTCTGGCTTGCGTGTTGTTGCCAATTCGTCTGCGCTGTTGTTTTAACCATCCTCGCAGACATCATGTGCAACATTCACCACCACCTCTGTACAAGGGTGTGAACCTGTAGAAAAGCATGCATAACAAACCAAACATGTGTTGCACCAGATGCGAACCACCTGCTTGCAGGTGGCGGATTGCATACCTCTTCGAAAAATGATGAAGTCATGATTGGCCGCAAGTGTGTCACACATACCATTTGGTGCAACAACTGTGACCACATCGACCTTGTAGCGTTCTGTACCCTTTTCAGATTGTGCCGTTGATGTCAATGGTGTAGCCGGCCCTCCAAAGAAGGACACGATGTCACCATCATCAACCACTGCTTCATTGCCTTGTAGACAGTGAAACACCGTAGCTTCCAGTGATTCTCTTGCATTTAGCTGCCGTGAAACCCTATGCCTTGGGCGCCGATCAAAAGGTGCAAGGGCAGCCAGGTGGTGTGCCACTGCAACGCCTGGTCCCTTTGCCCATTGCTGCAAAGGGGGCAAGTTGGAATGCAATGCATTGCACATGCTGAGGACATGTGTCTCCACAATGTCCTAGATATTAGTGTTGAACCTCCCACGTAACAAGATGGCACGCTCTATAATGGATGCAGCGGGGCAATATGTGCGCAACAACGCAAGGAGCTACCACACAATAACCCACTATGCATGCGCCTTTTCAGGCGCCAAGGCCTCCCACATCTTGGAACTCTGCACGTTTTCAAAGTGCATTACCATGTACTCCTTTAGACCTGCCCACTCTGCCAAGGCATGGTCGCACTTCACATGTGCTTCACGCAACTCATCTTGGTACGACGCCATGAAATGCCGCAACTGTTGTGCACCATATGTGGCATGCTCACAGATCGGCAGAGCTAGCAAACGGCCATGGTCCAACAACACTGCACACTCCAGCACCCCCCCTGGGTCAATCGTTGACTAGCCCTGCCTGATGCCAGCAAGCTACACATCTGTTACTGCACGTGCCTCAACGCTTGGAAAAGAGGGGGATGCTACAAACCTTTGCCCACTTGAAGCAAACTGGACCAACTGCACAATATGCCATGCACCTGTCACAATTTGCTCCTTGAGCTGTAATCAGCTTGGACCCTCCTCTAAGGCAACCTTCTGTAACCGTGCGTGTAGCATATCCGTGGCAGTGGCTAAATGTGCACTAGTGGCCGCACGCAGTTGTGCCACGTGGTTCAAACACCGCATTCCTTGCACGATGCCCCCATAAACCACCCCCCATGCAAGTAAAAGGGCAGCATGATAGTCCTCCCATACATCCCCTCTTTGGTGGAATGTTGCACTTTCAGATCCAAATGCCGTGCCACCGAGGGGGCATTGGCCAAGAAAGCAGTGTTGTGACGTGAATTTGCCTACGATGACATCATGCGACGACTAGTGGGGATGGGTTGCAAACCACTGCGTTTATTAGGCACATGGTCTTGCACACACTTTTGCAACTCGTTCCATTGCCGTGACCCATGGTAAAAGGGCAGTTGGCGATCCACAGCTGCCATGTAATCAGTATGCGTAGGCCGAGCAGCCTCCAATGCATGACCCAGCTTGTGCCACACCACATGGCACGGCTCACCCACGGGGGTCATCGATACCAACCATGTCCCAATCAGGGCAAAAATATTGTGCTCAATGGTGGAGACATCAACTACTTGCCATGCACTGGTACCCCGCACGCCAAAGTTGGAAGACCCGTCCACCGCACAAGTCACAACCCTCTTCACCCACCAAGCGCGATCCCAAAATGCAAGTCAACAGGTCACATTGCAACTGCTTTGTAACCTCCTGTGCATCACCACACGGCACACGCAACACGAACACTTCACACATGCCGCTTGGGCCCATCCCGGGGGAAACAAGCACAATGACATACTCATTGATGCCATGCCTTTTCCTCTGCGATCACTCAAGCGATAGTGCAATGAGTGTTGTCATATATAGGATGTTTGTTACATCATTTTCAATGGCATCATGCATTGCTACAATTGCCTTCTTGACTATCCACCGCCGTGAAGCATGGGGCCCCGGGGCAGATGTCAAGGTGCAATGAAGAAGAATTCGCTCACTTGTGGCACGGATGGAAGCACACATCCGCAACCCAATATAAACTCCAACCAACCGTGACAAAGTAGCTGCTTGAGCGTCAATCCCCGGCACACCAATGACCATGGCCTCCCCCTGATGAACACAACGTTCCTTCCCATCAGTTCAAATGTGGCAGGAGTGGGGTACAATGCATGATATGGTTCAGCACAATGCTGCCTAAAAATCTCCTCAGCCAATCGGTGGTGGTGCCTTACCCTCTGCACAATCTTGAGTGTTGATGTTGTACCACAAAACAACCCAAAGTGGCTTCCCTAGAGACCCAGGTTAGCGCCAATATACTTAATATTTGGCCGAAAAATTAATGTGCTAAACGAAAATTGCCCTTCTTTGCGGGGGGATAGAGTGGTTGCTTAGAAAAATTTCCACTCCCACATGGTGCCTTGTGTGTGGGATTGTCATTTTATCATGTTTGATAGCCAGGGCGGGCGTACCAGCGTACATGCGTAAACACATTAAAATGGGGCTCGCCTTTAAGTTTGACTTTGAAATTTGCTTTAAAATCTAAACTTCACACATTTTTTGTTAGAGGCTGCCAGCATTAAAGTTTAAACCAAAAAAAAAAGACGGTGGCAGTAAAATTTAACGAAATTCAACAAACATGAAACCCTCAAACACAAGCAAAAAAGCAAAACGCACATACCCATTGAACCTCATAACCGAGGACATTTGGCCCAACGTCTCGGGCCTTGACTTTTTCGGACCCCATCTTTGGGTCCCATAGTGGAGGGGTACCTGGGCTTGGGTTGGTTAGGGTAGGGACGTCGCTGGGGTTGTTTGGTTGGAATTAGGTTCTTCTTGGGGCTTACTCGGGGGTTAGCGGGCTCGGTATCCGGGCCGCCGTAGTACCTTATACCCCCCCGCCTTATGCACACACACACACACACACACACAAAGACACTTTGTGAGGGAAACAAGAACCAACCCAATGCGGACACACACACACACACACACATCCCGATAAACATCTTACCTTATACCCCTCTTACCTTATACCTCCGCCACGCATTATGTGCACACACACACACATACACACACACACACACACACACACACACACACACACACACACACACGCACACACACACACACCGGTTAAGGTATGGGAGGGTATGCCCTTTTTCTGTAGGTGGACGGCCAAGCGGGGACCAACAGAAAGACGTTGAAGGTTCGTTTGTGTGTGTTTGTGTTTATCTGTGCATGTGTGTGTGTGTGTGTGTGTGTGTGTGTTCATTGTGGCTAGGCTATAGGTTGTAGATGGCCCCAAAGCAGGTAATGGGGCTAGTTCACACTTTGCTTGGCTGCTATTGTGGCGTTTTATGTTGTGGTGTCTGGGGTTGTGGGGTGTGGGGTGTGGGGCTGTGGTATCTAGGTGTGTTGTGTATGGGGTAGTAGTGTGTGGAGGTGTGGTTTCTGGGGCTTTGGTGTGTGTGGTTGTGGTTTGTGGGGCTTATGTTCGGGTATGTGTTATCAAGGAGTCCGCAGACCAACGGGCCTGGCAAACTCTTGCGTCCATCAAACGCACAAGTGTCATACTAATCTCCAGAACGGTGTCCCGGAAGAAAGGCATAACAAACAAGAGGTACGCAACAGAAAAGTGGGTGTGGAGTGGGGTTGGAGGTGGGCCCAAAGAATGGGACTAGGGGTTGAAAACCCAACCCCTAGGGAATGTCATATCTCTACAAACCCGTTGTCCAGCATTGTACCACATAAAAGAACCACCGGACCCTACCATCCGCAAGCAAATAGCATTGCAAAGGGTAAAATTTTGGAAAATTTTGATTTAACATGTGAAAATTTGTTGTTTAACCTTTAACGACCTTCAAATATCAAAATTGAAAACTTAGCATACCGCATTTAACGTGGATCCTTGGGATTCCAACACTTCCCTCCGCCATGTGTTTTGGCTAGAGGTCTTCGTGCGCATCCCTTGGCCATATGTTCCTTGTACCGGGGCACTACTGGCCCTAGGGGGGCGTGCCACCTGAGGAATGCCACACAAATTAGCCCATGCACAACACACGCACTCAACACCACCAGATTCTGTAAACTCAAGCTGCCCATGAGTATCCACAAACGCTTGTAGTGCCTTTGCACCATTGTCAAGTTGCCTGGGAGAAGCTTCCATCAACACACACAACGCATCCTTCCCTACTACAGCCAATGCAATGGACCGCATCCTATCTTGCTCCACCGACCATGCCACTAACGTTCGTGACATACCATGCTCTGCATGCTGCTCATCCCAGTGATTTGCATGCCGGTCTCTAAATTGCATCTAATGTGCCTCCACACGCACATGCAAACACCTCGCTACTCGCACCTTGCGGTTCTGCAACAGATCCGCTACCACCTCAACAAATTCTGATGATGGTTGTGTCACACCAAATGACGTGATGTCTACTGGTTACTACAAGCACGAGGTACCGGCGCCAAGGTTGCAACACACATGACACTTGCCATGCGGCTCAGGGGCACGCGGTGGTTGTAATGAGGGTTGACCAGCATGTGGTGCGGCCAAGTCCACCGGCGCCAGGGCGGGGACGTGGACGGATGGCTGCAGCTCAGGGACACATAGTGGTTGTGATGAGGGTTGACCACCCTGTGGTCCGTCCAACTCAACCGGCAGGGGCGGGGACGTGGACGGATGGCTGCGGCTCAAGGGGACGTACTGGCTGTGATGAGGGTCGGGCATCGTGTGGTGTGCCTGAGTTAACCAACGCTAGGGCCGCGACAAGGGCAGATGGCTGTGGCTCGGGGGCCTGCAGTGGTTGTGCAAAGGGTTGAGCACCCTAAGGTGCGCCCGAGTCAACCGGCGCCAGTGGGGTGCGCCGCTGGAAGTGCTCCGCCGGAACCCCCCCCCTTGTAGCACAAATTTTTAGCACATCCTAGTTCCCTATGCAAAACTTGTTGCCTTCACCAAACGGACCCCCAATTTTTGGCACTATGACCCCCTTGCTAGTACAAATCTTGGGTGTTCGTCGTCACCCTGTCCTTGCGAAGCACTTGGGCACGCAAAAAGTGCTCGAAACAGTGCTACAACCCCTTGCGGGGTTCCGGCAACGTTTTAGGGCCGCTTCAAGCTCTGGAACCCCCGCCGGAACCCCCTCCAACGCACCCTTCTAGCGCTAGAAGGGGGATCCAACGGGGGTTCCGGCGCCAGACTTCCACCTTCGGTCACACATCCCAACTTCACCAAAGCGCGCACCGGTGGCACAAACCCATTGCATCTCAACTCATCGGTGCACCACAATGTCCTTGTAGTTCAACGCCATTGTCTTTTCAAATATGCACAGCCCTTGCGTGCAACATAGTGCCGCAAGCCAATTTGCATAGTCTTCGTGTTAAGCACATGGCGCAAGCCTCGTTTTGATACATGTGGCTTTTGGGGCGCCCATCCACGCAAGGAGTTTTTCACGTGCATCCTAAATTGGCCGTGCCGGTGTTTGGCGGTTACACTGGAGGACAGATATAAATTGCGATATTTGGTAACAAAATAGTGGGAGCGGGCGACAGTCCAATGGACCCATGGAGTGGCCTTCTACCCCAATTTCTCCCAAAATGGGCGAATGCTTGCAGACAAAGCTTTGGCAGAGGCCACCTAGACGTCGGTAAGAGGCTCTTTTTTACGCTATAGTCTGTGAAGTGCACCACAATCGCGCACAAAAAACGGCAACTAGAACGTACAAACATACATACACCATTGCAAATAATAGTTGGCAAGTGCGTTCGGGGGTGAATGTGAGACCGTTGTTGAAAGGCGGGCTCCTCAAGGTGAAAAGCTAGCAAAATAGTGTGAGAAACGTGGGTAGAGAGGAGTGAATGTGGAGGTAGCACGAGTGCTGGAACCCCGGCTGCAAGGCTGCCTGAACCCCCTTCCAACGCTGGAGCCACTGCTAGAACCCCCGCTAGAGCCCGCTTCCAGCACTTGAACCCCCCCCCTTCCAACGTTGAAACCCCCTTCCAACGAAGTACTGGAAGGGGTTCTAGCGGGGTTCCAGCACTTTTGAACCCATCTTCAATCAATTAAGCGGGGAATGGTACACCTTGTTTCATGCACCAACAAACACTAGAAAGATCATATTTCTTAACTGAGGGGACGTGACATGGTAGCCCCCACCACCCAGTGTCCTACAAAGGGGGGGGGGGGGGGCCTCCGGTAGACGGCTTCGGCTCAGGGGTCGTGCGGAGGGTTGACCACACTGCGGTGCGTCCCAGTCCACTGACGCCAGGGCCGGGATAGGGACGGACCGCTCCAGCTCGGTGGCACGAGCAAAATGTGCTTGTAGGGTGGGTCTTGGCGCTGTGCCTCTTGTGCTTCGCAGCTTTCGCCATGCACAGGTGTGTTTCCCCAAGGTCTGGGAAAGGTCGAAGTACACATGGACCATGTAGTGCTATGTGCTGTCAACTGCCATTCCATGCCGCCATGCCAGTCCTCCATTTTTTTTATGTACTCCAGAGTTGTTTTTGCTTCACTACACCAACCGAGGTGCAAATTCTTGTTGTGCGGCCTCAACCCTAGCGTTGTAGGCCACAGAGCTCAACCTCTCCCCTCGCTTCTACTTTCATTACTGCATGCTTTGGAGCCACATGAGTTCGTTCCGGTCTAAGCCCTAGCGCTCTAACACCAAACCTCGTCCCAGCAACTGCGTGCCCCCTGAGCCGCAAGAATCACTTCCAGTCCCGGCCCTCGCGCACGTCGATGGAACTTCGTCTCAGCCACTAAGTCTTGTTCAAGGCCATGGATTCACGAATCCCCATCCGCACCAGATGGGCGAAAACACAAGAGGCAGTTGCACCACCAGAGGGGTGTGCGGATTCCGTCATGGTGCCCGCGCCGGTTGAGTCATTCCTCCTACAGGGTGATCAACCCTCATCATCATCATCATCATCATCACTGCTGCCTCAAGGGTCAGCATCACGGTCACAGATGCACCATACATTCACAACACACATCCACCAATGCAGAGCTCCTTCTCATATTTCACGTTGTAGCTTCAAAAAGCAGGGCCCTTTGAGGCTTTTTCAAGAACAACGGCACCAGCTCATTAAAGGGTGTACACCCTCCCATGATTCACCGCATGGAGGCTACACCAGTGTACAAGAGTTGCCATGAATCCTTGAAGGGAGTCATCCTCTATGCCGACTATCGATAGAGGCAACCTATAGAGAGGCAGATGTTGTGGTGCACACGGATTTCGGGATTGAGTCCCAGCAGGGAAATATGTCTTTCAAAGGGGATGTTGGTTTGAAACAAGGCCTAAGAAAAAGGTCCCTGCAAGGGTCTGTGCCTATGCATGAACCTAGCACCAGCAACCCATACCCACATGGTGCCTGCACACATGCAATAAGAATCATTGAAGGGGATGCAACGGCGATGGGGAACGTGAACCAATTCACCTGCAACCACACTGTCACACCTAAGAGTGCAGGCTGGCTAGGCTGCCACAAGGGTCAGCATCATGACCGGTGCGCATCCACGCTTCTTGACCCCATTTCAATGCTTTGTTCAACAGCAAGAGAAAACCTACCAGCCAACATCCGAACATGACGTTCTTGCACAAAGTCCAAATTGACAAACCCAAATCCATGCTCCCTAAGCATACTTCACTGCTTAGTTCAGTAGCAAAGGAAAGCCCACTTGCGGACTCTGACCATGCCCTTCTTGCACAAAGCCCGACTTGTACAAACCCCGGATGCATGCTTTGTGACCCTCCTTCAATGCCTTGTTTAGCACCAAAGGAAGGCCCACTTGCGCACTCTGAACATGCCGTTCTTCCACAAAGACCAACTTGTACAAACCCCGGCTCCATGATTCTTGCACTAACTTCAATCCATTGTTCAACAACAAGGGAAAGCCCACTTGCTATCATGAAGATGCCCTTCTTGCACAAAATACAACTTGTACAAACCCTAAATCTATGCTCCTTAAGCATACTTCACTACTTTGTTCAGCAGGCAAGGGAGAGCCCACTTGCCCACTTTGAACATGCCCTTCTTGCACAGAATCCAACTTCTACAAACCCTACATCCATGCTCCGTAAGCATAGTTCACTGCTTTGTTCAGCAGCAAGGGAAAGCCCACTTGCCCACTCTGAACATGGCCTTCTTGCACACAGTCCAACTTGTACAAACCCCGGATCGATACTTTTTGACCCCACTTCAATGCTTTGTTCAGCAAAGAGGGAAAGCCAACTTGCCCACTCTGAACGTGCCGTTCTTCCACAAAGACCAACTTGTACAGACCCCGGCTCCATGATCCTTGAACTCACTTCAATGCATCGTTCAACAGCAAGGGAAAGCCCACTTGCTATTCCGAACATGCCCTTCTTGCACGAAATCCAACTTGTTCAAACCCTAAAACCCTGCTCCTCAACCATGGTTGAGGAGCAGGGTTTTAGGGTTTGCATACTTCACTACTTTGTTCAGCAGCAAGGGAAAGCCCACTTGCCGACTCTAAACATGCCCTTCTTGCACAAAGCCCAAACTGTACAAACAGCTGATCCATGCATTTTGACCCCACTTCAATGCTTTGTTTAGCACCAAAGGAAGGCCCACTTGCCCACTCTGAGCATGCCGTTCATCCACAAAGACCAACTTCTACAAAACCCGGCTGCATGATTCTTGCACTCACTTCACTCCATTGTTCAACAGCAAGGGAAAGCCCACTTGCTATGCTGAAGATGCCTTTCTTGCACAAAATCCGACTTGTACAAACCCTGAATCCATGCTCGTTAACCACACTTCACTACTTTGTTTAGCAGGCAAGGGAAAGCCCACTTGCCCACTCTGAACATGCCCTTCTTAGACAAAAACCAAATTGCACAAACCCTACATCCATGCTCCTTAAGCATACTTCACTGCTTTGTTCAGCCGCAAGGGAAAGTCCACTTACCCACTCCGAACAGTGCCTTCTTGCACAAAGTCCAACTTGTACGAACCTCGGATCCATACTTTTTGACCCCACTTCAATGCTTTGTTCAGCAACATGGGAAAGGCCACTTGCCCACTTTGAACATGCCGTTCTTCCACAAAGACCAACTTGTACCAACCCCGGCTCCAAAACTCTTGAACTCACTTCACTGCATTGTTCAACAACAAGGGAAGGCCCACTGGCTATTTTGAACAAGCCCTTTTTGCACCAACTGCAACTTGTTCAAACAATAAAAACCTTCTCCTCAACCATACTTCACTACTTTGTTCAGCAGCAAGGGAAAGCGCACTTGCCCACTCTGAACATGCCCTTCTTGCACAAAGTCCAACTTGTACAAACCCCGGATCAATGCTTTTTGACCCCACTTTAGCGCTTTGTTCAGCAACAAGGGAAAGCCCACTTGCCCACTTTGAACATGCCATGCTTACACAAAACCCAACTTGTACAAACCCCGGCTCCATGACTCTTGAACTCACCTCAATGCGTTGTTCGACAACACGGCAAAACCCACTATGCTGAAGATGCTGAAGATGCCGTTCTTGCACAAAATCCAACCTGTACAAACCCTAAATCCGTGCTCCTTGCCCATACTTCACTACTTTGTTCGGCGGCAAGGGAAAACCCACTTGCCCACTCTGAACATGACCTTGTGGCGCAAACTCCAATTTGACAAACCCCACATCCATGATCCTTAACCGTGTTGCACAAAGTCGAACTTGTGCAAACCCCCGATCGCTGCTCCTTGACCGTACTTTCATGCCTTGTTTAACAACAAGGAAAAACCCACTTGCCCACTCTCAACATGCCCTTCTTCCATAAAGTCCAACTTGTACAAACCGCAAACCAAAGGTACTTGGCCCCACTTGAATGCTTTGTTCAACACCAAGGGAAAGGCAACTTGCCCAGTGCAAACATGCCCTTCTTCCACAAACACCAAAATGTGAATCACCCTTAGGCCTTTGGCAAGCAACCGCAAATGACTATATTGCTGCCGGCGCCACCGGCTGCGAAGCTCAAGCCATTGCTATTACTTGAGCCCGTTCATCTAAGGCGAAACAAACCTGGGGGTTTTCAATGCAACTTGTACTTCTCCTTCAAGAGATTATATGCCCTCAAAAGCAATTGAAAGCGATCCGTGGCCCAAGTGTCTTTAGACTTATGAGGATGCAGTTGCACACTGAACTTCAAGTAATGTTTCCGAACATTTTGAGCATTAGTGGCACCCAATAAAGTCAAAGCCATGCTGACCTTGTCGTTAGACTTCGGCAATAGTGATCCAACTTCAACCAATGTGGATCCCGGCACGGCAGAAATGTGGCATGGCACCCAAGGTGTAGGCGGAACATTCATTCATGGGTAGGAAGAAGAAGACGACGATGATGGGACGGACATCGTCGCCGAAGCAAATACCGGTGAACATGAGTCTGGCGACAAGGAGGAGGCTGTAGCAAGTGAGTTGCATGGCATGTTGTTGACGGTGTTGATGAGGAGGAACTGCTTTGAAGGTGAAATTGTTGAGGCATCATTGTAGCGTACCCGTTGCTTTCCTTTCCGTTCCAATCTTTGTTGTCCAAGTTGAGCTAGCAATGTTCGTTCTTCGGTAGCGGAGTTGCTGAAAGTGTTTTCATCCGAGGCGGGTTGCAACACCGTGTCAATGGTTGCCTCTTCAACATCTTGCCTTTCACGGGTGTCTATATGTGTATCTGTGCATTGCTTATTGCGGGCTACCGAAGACGGTGTATTGATGGGTGTTTTGCCGGTCGAGTGGGGCATTGGTGTTGTACATTCTGCTCTTGGCTGGCATTGGTGGGATTATGTCTGCAACATGCTTCATGGAGTCGACGATGATGCGTGGTGATAAACACACGACCACATTGCTTGTTGGAAGGACATATTCCCTTTTAGGGGGCTTTCTTGGATGCCTTGCGATGCATTCTCTTGTTGTGGCCTTTCCTATCAGAGTCCATATCCCATTCATGGTACATGGCTTTCAATAAGTTGTGAGCATTCTCATAACTGGTTTCCAACATATATCGAACAACCATGACTTTGGGAACAAGTGACTTCAATTGTGCCCTCCAATCTTCCATTGCCTCGTCACGGTTCTGCAAGAGAATGACACGAAGACCTGCACCTGTGCGAACCCGGCTAAAGCCCAAGTAGAACGCGTTGTATGTCAACGCACGTAGGCTCTTGTCATCCACGACCAAGATGATTTTATCAATTGACCTACATTGCACCGCATGATAAGTTGATCCACAGGTCAAACGGAAGAGATGTGCGTGAGTGTACAAAGACCCCCCGCCTTTTGTACGCACAGCAATGTACCGATGAATGTTGATCTTGCGTTGCACTTACTTGAGAGGAACAATCACCTTTGATGCATCCTCATGTTGCATTCCACTTGTATGCAAAAGGATCAATGGCAATCGTGACACAAAACGGTGGGAAATCAAGCATCACTGCAGCACCAGCACGTGCATAGTTTTCGTTTCATCAGCATGTAGGAAAATGCTATGCAACGGCCCTTGGGTGCCGTTGGACAACGCTTTCTTTGGTGTTAAATTGCTTGTGACGCAACAAATTGTTTTTGGGACACAATATGCGGTCATGTCTTTCAACGTGTCATACATGGCATTTGAATTGTGTCCAAACTTCGTTTCATACTTGTCAACCATTGGCAACCTCCAAGCTACAATGGGCAATCCTTGAGCAATAGCAAATCGTTGAAGCACGACTTCATTCACGGCGTGAACAATCTTTTGATCGGCGCTAACGATTGTCGTTTCTTGCCAAGTAGGGTCCTTGAATTCCTTTTGGGTGATTTCCACGATGGTATCCACCAATTCCATGTGTGTTTGCAAAGCACTAGTGGTCCATTCACGGAAATTGGATACCAACGTGGCATATTGCGGATGCGTGGCTCTATGTTGTTTCATGAGACTCACCTCATCACACTTTTGGAACAATTCTCGGCCAAATGCATCATTCAACTCTTGCGCACCAACTTGGACTTTTACAGATCCAAATAATTCCGTTCGACCAACGGGCGTTAATAGCAAAAAATCACCCAGCAATACGACACACATGCCACCAAATGGTTTATCTTGGCATTGCATGATCTCACAAAGGCGGCTATGAACATCGCGTAGCATGCGACAACCAACCATTGAGACTTCATCCGCCATCAAGTCTTTGCAACCTTCAATATACTTACGCAAGCGGTGCAACCTCACCTTGTCGCTCTCACATTGCAACGTGTCATTGTCTTCATCAAAAACAGCAAGAC
Organism: Eutreptiella sp. 'Long Island Sound 2002'; assembly: GCA_964036045.1. NCBI lineage: Eukaryota > Euglenozoa > Euglenophyceae > Eutreptiales > Eutreptiaceae > Eutreptiella > Eutreptiella sp. 'Long Island Sound 2002'. The sequence continues at coordinate 106,683,330 of OZ038380.1, forward strand.
CCAATGCATGATGGATGGTAGATCCCCTCGCCCAATTGCTTGTGGCGATTCCCAATGGAGCAACAAATCGCACAACATTCCAACCAAACGTTTGCCGTAATCTTGCGTGGATGCCCCATGAGGCCCGATTCTTTCTAGTCACTCTGCTGCATTCAAGAAGACTAAGGGTGCCATTTGCTTTGCACATGAGTCGCAAGAGGCCTGCAACCTCAGGTAATTAGTGATCCTATCGATGATCTCTTCTCGATCCGGACTTCCTATGGATCTAATGTGCCCATCGGATGTCGATGAAACATCCATTTCCGGTGACTCCTCCTCTGCCTTGATATCATGGAACACTCTTTGGGCATGGGAGTAAATGTCATCTCCATGTGGGTAATGCTCATTACCGCCCAATGCATAAAAAAACTTTGTTTCCTTCACCCGTAAGGCATGATTCATTGCCGGTGCCGAGCCCGATCTGAAGTTTAAGGCTTCTTTGAGGATATCAAACCCCTCACTTGACGCCGCACGTCCTTTTCAGTTTTCGCTCTGCACTCTTTGAATGGCTTCTTGCCTCTCTTGCAACGCTTCGGCGAATTTGCTATGCTTCACCTGCGCTCTTGTTTCTGTCAATTCCTCCATCTCCTTGGTTGTGTTGAAATTCACATCCAAGGGGTGCCTAACACCCCAAATCTTCCGGCAACGCTTTCGAATGTCATCTGCCAAGGATTTTCGGCTTGAACCACCTCCGCACAGCTCCTTCTTGACATCTTGATGACCTGGACGCCCCCTGCAAACACTCATGGTGACGCTTGATCCGCTTCACATCGAGCTTCGCATGCCGGTCTGCCGATCGGGTGTGGGTCCTCTTCCGCTTGTGCCCTTGTTGTTGTTGATGATGCCCATGGCTGCCGTTCTTCCCGTGGTCTTGGCGAACAACAAGCGGGAAGGCGTGAAGGTTCCGTTCGTGAGTCTTAGCTGCGGGTGACACCATCTGGATGACAAAGGAGAGAGAAGAAAATGAGGCGATTGCAATAACACCGGGCGGTGCTGGATGGAGCACATGTGCATTATGCACGTGCAATTTGCACCTGTATCGGGGGCACACACATCACGCACATGCATACGGGCACATGTAGCAAACACATGCAAGACATCCCATGTAAGACATTTAACAAGCACTCACGCCTCTTTGTGTCAAACAGCTAACATGAAAAACCCACCGTCATGTTAGACAGCTGATATGGCATGCAATGGAAGACAAAGGTGGTCGAGGCAAGTGGTGCACGGTTCTCCTGCGCAATGCTGCTGTTAGCCCTTTAGTGGGTACGAGACTCTTCTTAGGCTGAGTCTTGGGGATGCTTGAAGCCCGTGCACTGCTTCGCCTTGCTCGGCTTCCAAAGGCAGTTTCACCAGAATGAGGTGACAGAGGTGCAGCCTTCGCATGCCCATGCCCTTGGTGGGGTGTGTGGAAGTTGCACCTAATGATTGGCTCATAAGCCCAACAAGGGCAGTTGCTGCATCGTGCTCATGGAGTGCTACAGCTTGCTTGTTGGCCTCAGCAGCAGCTTGGGCATCTGCCCTTGTCATGGCATTGGTCTTTGTAGGGTCCGTCGCCTTCTTTGCTGCTCGACCCCTTGCCCTCTCATCCATGGTCCTTGCGGAGACACGTCTTCCCGCAACCTTCTAGTTCTTGCCCTACAGTTTCCATTCGGGATCTTCAGTATCCGGCGGCTTCCGCTTTTTGACTTCCTCCTTCATGCATTGCTCCTTTGCTTCTCCTTGTCCTTTTGCTCAGCAATTGGTGGGGCCACCACAGATGCGGATGTGAGCGTCACACGCTGCTGCGGGAGACGATGTTCTTCACCGAAATCAGGTGCTTCGATGGTACACATGTGGTCAATGTGATCATCCACCTTATTGTCCAGGCGCCGCGCATCACACTGCACCGGAGCCGCAGAAGCAAACACAGCCACTTGGAAACGCGGCGTGTAATGGACCAGCGAAGCCACACGGTACCCAACATCGGTGACATAACAATCACCATGCGAAGTGTAGCGCATTTTATTCAGTCCATCATCACGAACCACTTCACCCAATGGATCAGCACCCAACCCGTCGAAGAGAAACGTCACCGTAGAAATGCGGAATCCCGCGGCCCTTCGTGAAATGTAAAAGGACGACAAGAAGACTCCCGCCATCAGATGTACCGGGGCCCAAGCTTATAATTAAATGAGGCGCAACAGTCTCCTCCCACCCCTGACTGAGGTGCCGCAATATGACTTGTGGAAGTCAGCCGGCTTGTAAGCTGCTCGTGAAGAACTCATGGGAACCACTACAAAAAACCTTGCGGTTGCTGCATCCGGTGACAAGTTAGGTAGGGATTGGTACCGGACATTCAGCCTCCATTATGCTGGTGGACTTAGGAAACCGAATCTGGTTAACGTGCACCGCAAGAGCCTCGTTAAGTAGCGGGACACATGGCATGCCTTGGTGATGGAGATGGATGCCCCTTAGCTTTCACTTTGCTTGGTGGCCTTTATCTGTGAAAGCAATGTTATTGTGGCGATGTTCGGCTTTTAAGTGTATGTAACGAAAGCTGCTCAGCAACTACAACACTATGCCAATGATGTTGTGGTTGCATGTGGTATGTTTTTCTGTTGAAGATGGGGAGGAAATTTTTGCAATCCGCAGTCAACACGGAGGACGAGCCCTTTAGCGGCCCATTGGCGTATGGTGTTTTGTCTCCAACATTGAAGGCTTCTGAGGTGCCTTATTGGCCAAAGCAAAGTAGGTATCCACTGTGTCTGAGACAAAAGAATCAAGATGACGGACACTTGACAGAGGCACAGGAAGAGATGAAACAACGCATACACAACTTGGATAGGCATGCTTTTGTACGTAGGGTCTTCGTTCTTGGGGTCCATGGCATGGTATTTTGCAAGTCTCAGTTTCTTGATCCACTTCATCTTTGCATTCACTTCATTGCTTCTTATATCTCCCATTTCATGCATCTAGGTGACAAACTCCATGTAGTCATTCGGCGTACAAATGTTGGCATCCTCTCTCAATCTAGCGATTCGTACAACATCGGTGGATTTGTTGACGCCTTTCAAATTCGTGAGGAAATTGTTGGAAGCGCAAGTGCAAGCCACAAAGGGCGCCAGTGGTCTAAATGTCTTGTTCGGCTCTCGTTTCTGTGAAGAATGGATCATGTCACATGACTGACATCAAATGGTGACAGACAGATCATCCACAAATTTGCCATGAGCGAACACCCGAATAGTGGCCCACACGCCAAGATTTGGGTATCTATGGCGTCCAATTCGTCAACTTGTGCATTGCTCCGCACTCTTTTCTTGTCTGCCCCAGATTTTGCACTTGGCCTCGCATTTGATCAACCACTGTGGAGCATCGTTCCAAGTCGCTCTTTGGATGCCACAAAAGTAGTCCCATCCTATTACTTTCGTTTTCAACTGCCCCCAGTCGAATGCTCCACCACATCCGGAGTAGTCTGCTTCTTTGGGTTGTGTTGGGAACGGTGATGACGCCTTGTCGCAGCTAGACAGTCGTCCAACTTGCTCTGCACTGGCGAGATACGCGCACGGACGTGTTTCTAGTGATGTTGACGATGATCGACTTTGTAATGCTGCTCATTTATCAAATGTTCCTGAATTCGCAAACAGCTTGCTAAACAATGCTGGCCTCCCAATACCCAGTACCGTCCTGCTGGATGAAAAGACAGTGACAGTGATTGTTCTGTGAGGTGTCTAACACGAAATTACGATGACACGTCTATGCCACACATCAAGACATACCCCCCCGATGTCCTTCAACAAACAATCCACTGGTGCAGAGTCCTTTGCATTATACATGGCAAGGGTGAGGTCGTTGATGTGCTCTGGATCAATCCTTCGATAGCGCCTGTGCTGTGCATGCAGATCCTAGTCAAGCATGTGCACATATATCATGTCTATTGTCACCTCCTTTTGAGCACCTTTGAGCAACTGGACCACAACCTCATGGGGATGTGTTCCCCCATTCCATGATTCACGTCGTCATCATCATTTTGTACCGGTGCATTGTGTTACTAAATTGGTGCCTCATAAGAGGCTCATGCACGAGCATCATTAGGATCCACAATTTGGTTAGCTTTGGTGATGGGGTGACAATCTCTGCATTTTTACCGGTAAGAACTTCCTCCGCTTCATCTTCACTCTCATTCGCATCACCTTCTCGGGATTCGCTTTTTGTAGGGTCATTATTTGCTTCCTCTGGTTCATACCGATCTTGAGGGCAAAATCCGTTCACCAAGGAATTCATGGTTGCATTGGAATCCAATCATCAAGCTCTATTCCGGGAGCAATTGGGCTTTCCAATGGGAAACAATGTTGAAAGTCACAAAACTAGGGCTAGTAGTACAAAAAGGGGACATAAACACGAATTACACCGATGTTCAAATGCCACAAAACACAAGCAAGCCCCTTCCGTTGTGATGCAGAAATTTGAAATTGGTAACAACGACATCGGCTAACATGCACCTACTTCCAAAAATGTAGCATAAAAAAGCAGAAAAAATGGTAAAGCCCCCAAATCCCAAAACCCAAAAAATTCCCGAGCAGAACTAATGTTGCAAACCTGCCAGATGCTGATTTCTTGATGTTAATCTGCAATGGTATGGCGGTTTCTGGCGGTTGGCTATTAAGAGTTTGAGGTAAAAAAAATTGATCACTTGCGGAATGTGGGTTTTTCCAACCCATTGAGATAAAGCGTTTGTGTTGATACTGGTCATAAAACTACACTGTCCAGGCTTTGCTACTAGACCACAAATTGGTTATGGCAATGACCATACATCGTCTCTTCGGTGTCATTTTTTGTAGGAAGTTTGACACATACTATAACACGCACATCCGAAAAGAGCAAGGGTCTGTCATTGCGCACAGGCAGCTGTAGCTGACTAGGCCTTTGCTGACGGTACTCTGTGGATCGGTAACTTCAATAAGCACAAAAAAAATAAGAAGCGTAATGAGGTAGAGGACAAGTGCATTAATGGAATTGCATTTGCGCTCCCTCCAATTGTGGGCTCCCTGCATGGACGGTTTCGTGGGCAGCCCACGCGTTTAACCCTCATTGCAAATTATGATGTCTTTGGCCCCCAGCGACATGATGCAGCAAGGCAAGTCAGAAACAATGTTCTGAAGTTAGTGCAAACTAATTTGTAGTTGGAGCATGTGCGAGCCCCCCTTGACATCCGCAGGTATGGTGTCTCCATGGCGCCGTAGCACACCCGTGACATCATTGGGAACAACGCATCCTCCGATAATGGCCTTCGGAGGTCATCGAACAGAGCCATTCATGACTTGTAGTGGCATCCCCAAGCATATGAGACATCCGACATGCCCTGCCAATACTTTCAGATGTGGATATTCATGGGAGGAGTATGAAAACAATGTATGTTGCATGTCTTCAGTGTATAAACGTTGGGGAGATTGTGGACAAACACCCTTTCCTATTTGGAGTGTGCCATGGGTACAAAATGATTCTTTTAAGGGTGCACATCGCATACCGACCACTTTGCAGCGCCCTGCAGTTTATTACTTTCCTCATCTACCGAAATATAGTTAGTGTCCTCCGTGCACATGACCTCATCCACATGGAACGCACGGTCCTTGCTGTCTTATTTGCAGCCCCGCGTCTAAGCATCAGCCTGCGGCGCTCCATTGTAGGGGGGCTCTTGCAGGTTGGCAAATTACGAGCTCTTGTGAGCGAATCTTGTGCCACTTGCGGGCTTTGTGGACACTAATCACTAAACACGCTCCTCTCTTTGTAATGGGATGTGGTGTTAGGCAGTGCCATTGGTGTTTGTACTTTCCCCATGCGGGGTTTCATGTCAAAAATTTTCTACAAAAGCAGTGGCTCCTCATTCGAACGGTTCAGACAGACAAAGGCAGAGAGCTGTACTTGGATGCCATCTCATTGGAATTGCTCCATTGGTCAAACTATCACGATGTGTGCCTGCATGTGCATATGTAGGGGAAAAATGGGAGGCGACCTTGAGTCGGTTGGCTTCCCTTAGCTACATCGACATGCGTGTTGAGATTGTGCAGCACTTTTGTGTCACCCCAACTAGTAACCTAAAAACTAACCGTGCCGACCCAAACCCGTCTTGTGTCTTGCTCCATCGTATCTTGGTGCAGCTTCATGCACTTATAACACCTCTCGACCAAGCCCCCTTCCCTACATTGGAGTTGGTAGCCAAGACAAAAAGGCCAAAGGACAAATGATATGGCCAAACTACTTCCATTGGCCCACTAACCAATTTGCTGTGAACAAATAGAACGCATCAAACACAACAAACACCTGTACGGCGGCGTGTCAACCCTGCTCTTGCTACTAGTTTGACAAAAGAAGATGATGTCCCTGATGCTAAACTATTAACGTGCTTCGGCTGAATCGATAGGACATATGCTCAAAAAACACGGGAACTCATTACCCGGTACCGTACAATGTAGAAATCCATGGCCCCTATGCGACACACTCGTGCAAACTAACCGCCAAATCTTGCACTGCCAGAACAGAAACCGTCACCACAGGGAGTGCATGTCACACATCTGACACACGGTGCAAGTTTGGAACAAAAGGGCACGGGCACGAGCCCACATACACAGGTCAGAGGGTCCACAGCCTGCATAGCCTGCCCTTGGCCTCCCTCCGCGAGCAAAGACTCCGGCACCCACAGCACAGGACTTGGAGCGAACGAGGTCTCAAAGTCTGAATGAGGCTGCAAGATCCAAAAGCCAATGTGTTCGTAGAAACCTTCCTTCCCCCGCTGCCCCCTTTGCTGACCCTAATCCTATCCAAGTTGAGAGGGTGGGTGTACTTGTCCTTGAGGCTCCTGTTGCTACACCTGCAACCCTTCCTACACTGTGTGCTGCGAAGCCAAAACCTGCACAACGCGAGCCATCTCGAAGGCAAAAGCAGGAAACTGTGAACAACATACATGACATGCAACCCCTTGATGTCCTCACTAGCAGAGGGCTGTCACCAGCAACTTATTGCCCTAACCCTCCGGAAGCCAATGAGGTCATGGGTTACCTTGGGCCTTAGCGCCTTTGTACAGAGGGTGATGGGGTGGAGCCGCTCGATGGGATTAAGGTACAATGCATTTACAATCAATGTACGTGCAACTGGCACGCGCATCCAATGCGCGTGCACATGTGACTTCAATCCACATCCCACATTTTGGCCAGGCCTCACACGGCTGTGACGCCGGTGAATGGATAATGAGGGCAACTAGACAACATTTGACAGGACCCGGGTGCACAGATTTCACCTTTGATGGCATTTACTACTCCCGAAGAGGTGTTGATGCGTGAGGACAGAGTTTGCATCAAGTTCCTTATGAGGATTCAAGGTTAGGGAGAAACATCAGTCCCAGTGCCTAACATATGGCACGGTGTGATGTGTTCGATAGATGACATGCCCATTGGTGTGTCAAGAACCCGACACGTTTGTAGATTTGTCAAATACCTTACACTGTGGACAACTCTCTGCCAAGAAGTGGTGATGTGTGGCACCACAGCACGCCAATGAGCGGACAAAAGGGGGTGGATAGACAGCTCGCTCTGGTGTTTTACCTTCTTGTCCGGCCTGTCATCATCTCCTTCCTCGCTCAATCTTCTCTCGGTTGGAGGCAGCTTTTTTCTGCCCTTGCCGTTCTCTTCAAACGAACCTTCCCTTGAAGGTGCTGGAACCGGTTGAGTCGACTGTCGGTGATTTCACCGTCACACAGTCAGCAAATATTGATGTTGGGCACGCGCTCGAAGTTTTGGGTGTCCGGTGCAGCACTGCTCACGGACATTTCCGGCGAGTCCCGTACCCAAACACACAAGAAAAAAGGGTGTAAGATGTTGTGTAATCTAACCTAAAATTGTTGTCTTGAGCCCTGTGTACCCTGCTTCAAATCTGGAAATTCCTCAAACAACGTTAACTGCCACGAGGGCCCGGACAAGGCGAAGTACTAGGACACAACAAAAGCAGACATATCATGTATTTGAAATGAATGTAGCGCATCTGACATTTGACACAAATACAAAATGCACAACATGCTTCAAAATCCTTTCACAAAAAGTGTTTCAGACAAGAAGCTGGAGGGTCAGGTCTGCAAATTTAGGGCCTGTTTACATGTGTGGTGATCCAACACAACGAGTGCACACCTGCATCACGCACATGCGAAGATCACGTGCCGCGGGCACCTGATTCCTTTTATCAGGTGGGATGCCTGACATACCACATAGACAACACAATGAGAAGAAATCATGCAGCAAATAAGTGCCGGCTGCAGAGAGTCGTTCAAATAGTGCTCATAAACAATCCACACTATCCATCACACACAAAAGGCATGTGAGAAAGATGACACACCAAAACAGAATGACACTCAACATTTCATCCTTGCAAATGGATTGGCGGTTGCTGATATGTTGGGCATACATGATACGGATACAAAGAGCCAATGAACCGTACCCAATCAATGTGTGCACCACATGCCAAAGCAAGGCAAAAAATGCACACCTACGCACACTTCCATAATACAATGTCCTCATCCACCTGTATGCTTTCAATAGAGTAGGTAACACGCAAAAGAGAAAAAGAAAATAAGGTTCATTGTTGCGGGTGTTGGGCATCTAATGGAAAAGTATTTACCTTGGGTAACAAACCACTTACAAATTCATTGCAAAAAAGGTCTCCGGGGAATGAAATTTTCAATGCCTATTTCTCCCTTGGTTTGAAAACGCAAAGCAAAACCCATGTCAGATGCACGTCACAATTGTTATTTCATGTTTCAAAGTCTCGACCGCAGCACAGCTTGCCACCCCTAAGACAAAGGCTAAGCGGGCCAAGCCTGCTCCCAAGAAAGGAAAGAAATCAATTCCTTGTGGCCCATTTTTTAGCATTAATTTGTTAGATTCTTGATTTGGTGGCCCGTGCAATGTGAGAAAGTAAATTTTCAGTGTTTTTAACCCCTATTATTCAGCAAATGAGCACAAACAATACTATAGTGTCACACCGCACTGTTTTCGGTGAACTTTGGATGCCCCTAGTTTCAATACTCTTATTTGCTTCAATGACGAGGTGGAATGCATTTTCAGAAAAGAGCATTGTTGCATGTGTGTCACAACCTACACCCGAAATGTGGCAACCTGAATATGTGTCTTTCCCAACACTCATGCACGTGTGGCTTCTTCAAATGCTCTGTTTTGATCTTTACAGGTGTTGAATTTCGAAACACCAATGTTGCTACAAGAAGCACATAGACAAAAACGAGTGTTTCCATTCAGCAGTGAATTGGTCTATGACACACACGTCCAAAATGAGATATCCAAAGGTATATTTTGCAGCATTGCTCCCAAGCACTCCAGGAGTACTGCATCCGCAAGAGAAGACGCCGGCTAAAAGTAAAACCATAACTTTCGACCTTGCACCCGGATATGTATGTTCATGAGCAATCATCAAACCGTTTCTTACCCCACTTCCCTACAATCTTTGACTGGTATCGAACCTAGAAAATAATACTTCGATTTTTCGGACGATACATAATTCAGCCACATCTGTGCAAAATCTACTCGATATGTATGTTTATGACGAATCTTCACACCATTGTACTAGCGAACTTACCTACAATCTTTGACTGGTATCCAACCTAGAAAAAAACACTTCCATTTTCGGACGATACATAATTTAGCTAGATCCGTCCGAAATTTACTTTGCAAAATGTTTCACTATTTCCTCATTCCAATGGGTACATCACAATTTTCAAAGTACTCAAATGTCATCATTTTTTGAAACACGCCTCCATCTCCTACCTTGAGCAATTATTGACACAAGACTTTTGGAAAAAAACGTGAAGTGAAACATCCTGTGAAACAAGAAGTGGACCCTAGATCACGCATACAAAATACCTTAAGCTTGGTTGTACATATTGACAACCCCAATTAGGGACGTCCCATGCGGGTATGGTGCGGGTGTGAACAGTCCCCTCCCACCAAGTGATAGATACACCCGAGTCCCCACCAGCTATGAAGGGTCCGTTGGGGATCGGGATGTCCCGGTGGGGGTATGGTGTGGGTGTGCAACCGCCCCCCACACAACAACAGATATAGTAGGCCGGGTTAGTGGATAGGGACCATACCTCCAAAGTACAACCACGCGTCGGATTTTGATTGGCCACCCGAAGTGTCGTCATACAACTTGAGGATGGCAATAAGGTTTTCAAGGGGCGCATGTCCCTCAATTACTATGACGGCCGAGGCTGGCAATGCTCATGACGCAATGGGTGAAATGCAGATGTTCTCGTTGAGTGAGAGCAGGCTTATTTCTACCGGAGACACGGATGTACCATTTGCTACCTGATGCCTTGTTGTAATGCATGTGTCTACTTGTGTCCTCGAATACCCAATGGTGTTGGTACCCCTTCATCCTCCCCCTTGAGGCGGGGGCTTAGATTTGATTTGCAATTACCCCTAATGTGCCTGTTCCTTAAGATCCTAGTTGACTTGGAGAAAAATATATGGGGGAGGTGCATCCATTACTGAACACTATTCTTGGAAAAGAAGTTCCGATAGCAGTTGTGGGGCGCGGCAAGGCACTGAAGTGCTTCAGCGAGCAATTGAGGAAAGTGGATAGTTGCAATGGTTGGCAGTGCATCACTATGACCAACTATCATAAGACAATTGGCACGCAGACTATGCGGATGGTGGAAAGATGTGGAAATTTTTGGTTCCTTCAAAAGCTTGGTACTAAAGATCCAAATTATATTCGTAATACACTAGGGGGAATATAAGACATCCCTTCTTTTACTTGCTACACATTGGTTCTTGAAGGCTCTGAAGATCGTGCCAAGTGACACCAGAGCACCACAAGTGTCAGCTCGGCCTCTTGCTGTCAAGTCCAATGTTATCATGCCACATCAGATCTTCACATGTCCAACAAAATCAAAGTGTGTTGTGGTTGCCTACACAAGCAAGGCTTTTGAGAGACCTGAATTATGAATTTGTTAGGGAGCACAATAGTTGATATGGGTTGTTTTAATATCATAGATGGGGAGGAGTGGTGCGAGGCCATTGACCATGGGTGTCTATGTGCGGTAGCCATGGGGGAATGCGGCGGCGAGGGTGAGGTCGAGAGGGAGGAGGGCGAAGAGGTAGATGGGTTTGGACCACAATGTTGATGCTCTTGTGGCCACGAAGTGCAAACCTTGAGACACCACTCCTCGTGCAACTAAGAAACGCCCCGCACAAAACAACCCCTAGACACCCATTATCTCCTCCACCATGGCACCATGGCTACAAAGGCCAAGCATGCCAAGACTGCTCCTAAGAAAAGAGAGAAATGAATTCCCCGTGGCCCATTTTGAAGCATTACTTCTTTAGTTTTTTGATTTGGTGCGCTCTGCAAAGCGCAAAACTCAAATTTACTTGTTTTTCACCACTGTTATCGTGCAACTCGGCACAAACAATATTGTACTGTGACGTCGTATTGTTTTCGGTGAACTTTGGATGCCTCTAGTTTCAATACTCTTATTTGCTTCAATGAAGAGGTGGAATGCATTTTCAGAAAAGAGCATTGTTGCATGTGCGTCAAGACCTACACCCAAAATATGGAAAACCAAACATGTGTCTTTCCCAACACTCATGCACGTGTGGCTTCTCCAAATGCTGTGTTTTGATCTTTACAGGTGTTGAATTTCCAAACACCAATGTTGCTACAAGAAGCACATAGCATACAAAAAGAGTGTTTGCAAGCAGCAGCGAATTGGTCTATGACACACACGTCCAAAATGGGAGATCCAATGGTATATTTTGCAGCATTGCTCCCAGGCACTCTAGGAGTACTGCATCCGCGAGTGAAGAACCCGGCTAAAATTAAAAGCATAACTTTCCACCTTGCACCTGGACATGTATGTTCATGAGCAGACTTCAAACCATTTAGTACCCAACTTCCCTACAATACTTGAGTGGTATTGAACCTAGAAAAAAAACAGCTCCATTTTCAAAGGATACATAATTCAGCTAGATCGGTCCAAAATCTACTTGGGAAAATGTTGGACTGTTTCCTCATTCCAATGGGTACATCACAATTTTCAAAGTACGGAAATGTCATCTTTTTCTGAAACACGCCTCCATCTCCTATCTTGAGCAACTATTGACACAAAACTTTTAAAAAAAAACGTCAAGTAAAACATCCGGTGAAACAAGAAGTGGACCCTAGATCACGCATACAAAATATGTTAAGCTTGGTTGTACACATTGACAACCCCAAGTAGGGACGTCCCATGCGGGTACAGTGCGGGTGTGAACAGTCACCTCCCACCAACTGACACATATACCCGAGTCCCCACTCGCTATGAAGGGTTGGTTGGGGATAGGGACGTCCCGGTGGGGGTATGGTGTGGGTGTATGCAACCACCCCCCACGCAGCAACAGATATACTAGGCTGGGTCAGTGGATAGGGACCATACCTCCAAAGTAAAACGGCGCGTCGGATTTTGATTGGCCACCCCAAGTGTCCTCAGATAACTTGAGGATGGGAATAAGGTTTTCAAGGGGCGCATGTCCCTCAATTACTATGATGGCTCAGGCTGGCAATGCTCATGACGCAATGGGTGGAATGCGGATGTTCTCGTTGAGTGAGAGCAGGGTTATTGCCACCGGAGACACGGATGTACCATTTGCTACCTGATGCCTTGTTGTAATGCATGTGTCTACTTGTGTCCTCGAATACCCAATGGTGTTAGTATCCCTTCATCCCCCCCCTTGAGGCGGGGGGTTAGATTTGATTTGCAATTCCCCATAATGTGGCTTTTCCTTCAGATCCTAGTTGACTTGGAGAATAATATATGGGGGAGGTGCATCCATTACTGAACACTATTCTTGGAAAAGAAGTTCCTATGGCAGTTGTGGGGTGCGGCAAGGCACTGAAGTGCTTCAGTGAGCAATTGAGGAAAGTGGATAGTTGCAATGGTTGGCAGTGCATCACTATGACCAACTATCATAAGACAATTGGCACGCGGACTATGCGAACGGTGGAAAGATGTGGAAATTTGTGGTTCCTTCAAAAGCTTGGTACTGAAGATCCAAATTATATTCGTAATACACTAGGGGGAATATAAGACATCCCTTCCTTTACTTGCTACACATTGGTTCTTGAAGGCTCTGAAGATCGTGCCAAGTGACACCAGAGCACCACAAGTGTCAGCTCGGTGTCTTGCTGTCAAGTCCACTGTTACCATGCCACGGCAAGTGTTCATAGGTCCAACAGAATCAAAGTGTGTTGTGGTTGCCTACACAAGCAAGGCTTTCGAGAGACCGGAATTATGAATTTGTTAGGGACCACAATAGCCAGTATGGATTGTTTTAATATCATAGATGGGGAGGAGTGGTGCGAGGCGATTGACCATGGGTGTCTATGTGCGGTAGCCAAGGCCGAGTGCAGCAGTGAGGGTGAGGTCGAGAGGGAGGAGGGCGAAGAGGTAGATGGCTTGGACCACAATGCTGATGCTCTTGTGGCCACGAAGCACCACTCCTCGTGCAAGCACATTGTGCACTTGTATACCCAAGATGTGCACCTTGCGGCATACCAACTCTGGGCACAAAGCTGCAAGGGCGGGGTTGGAAGGGGGTAGTCATGGCTTTGGGGGCACGCCACGTGCTGGGGAGGCAGATTCAGTGCCCTGACTCCCACTATCCTGACTCCCAGACCCTTGGGGTGGGGGTGCAGACCGTGTGACACTGTGGGCAACAATGGACCTTGCCCATTCCTCATTGGCCTTGGCCTGTTGGAGTAGGGTCTCCAACTCCTGGGCCTTCACATGCCACTCAAGGGCAGTTGTGGTGGCCTCGGCCAACTTGGCCTCCAGGCCCACAATCCTCTTCGCCTTGGTCTCACCCTCAGCATCGGCAACCTTCAGCTCCTCCTCGAGGGAGGTATTGGCCTCCCTTCGAGAGGTCAAGGAAGTCCCCTGAATTCAATCACCTCCTTGCAGATGTCTAGCCGGGACTTCCTAACAATCTCAGGGTTGGTTGACACATTGAGGTCCCCAAAGGCCTCGCATGCACCACGGCGGGCAACCGCCTCAATCCCCGCCACATCCACAGCAGCAACACCAGCAGCAGCAGAGTCAAAGGCAGTAGCTGTGGGCTTGGGGACCTTCCGGGGGCTGCAAGGGTGCCGCTCACTTCAGCAAGCTCATCATGAGCACGCTTCAGTCCCCTCCCCCCAAGTTTTTTCCCCGGTCTCAAGTCCAACTATAGGCTTGGACGGCCAAACATTGTTCATGGGGGACATGCTTTCCCCCCAAAACTTTGCAACACCATGATGGAGTCAAAAATGCCCCATCTCTCCCCCGTGGTGCTCAAAAAAAGGCGCACCTTTCGAGAACTCCTGGACCACACTGCAACCCCCCAAATGGCATCAACTACCCCGTCCTTTACATTTGCAACCACCTTGATGGGCAGTCGAATATGATACATTGCACCACTAGCACGGACATTCAGTCCGGAATAATACCCAGTGTCCGCCAGTGGTGCATGCCAGGTCAGAGGGGTCACTGGCCCCACGGCAATGGGTTCATGGAACTCCCGGCCGGAGACCACTTGCCCCGCAGCAGCCTGGGCGGCACCAACTCCACCTTGGCCTCGGCCACTTCATAATGAGTGATGCTCCGCAATGGCCAGGCTAAGAAACACCCGCACACGACAACCCCTAGACACCCATTATCTCCTCCACCATGGCAGCATGGCTACAAAGGCCAAGCATGCCAAGACTGCTCCTAAGAAAAGAGAGAAATGAATTCCCCGTGGCCCATTTTGAAGTATTACTTCCTTAGTTTTTTGATTTGGTGCGCTCTGCAAAGCGCAAAACTCAAATTTACTTGTTTTTCACCACTGTTATCGTGCAACTCGGCACAAACAATATTGTACTGTGACGTCGTATTGTTTTCGGTGAACTTTGGATGCCTCTAGTTTCAATACTCTTATTTGCTTCAATGAAGAGGTGGAATGCATTTTCAGAAAAGAGCATTGTTGCATGTGCCTCACAACCTACACCCAAAATATGGAAAACCAAACATGTGTCTTTCCCAATACTCATGCACGTGTGGCTTCTCCAAATGCTGTGTTTTGATATTTACAGGTGTTGAATTTCCAAACACCAATGTTGCTACAAGAAGCACATAGCCTACAAAAAAGAGTGATTCCAAGCAGCAGCGAATTGGTCTATGACACACACGTCCAAAATGGGAGATCCAATGGTATATTTTGCAGCATTGCTCCCAAGCACTCCAGGAGTATTGCAGTGAAAAGACTGGCTAAAATTGAAACCATAACTTTCCACCTTGCACCTGGATATGTATGTTGGTGAGCAATCTTCAAACCATTTCTTACCCCACTTCCCTACATTGGAGTGCTATTGAACCTAGAAAAAAACACTTCCATTTTCGGACGATACATAATTCAGCTAGATCAGTCCAAAATCTACCCTGGAAAATGTTTGACTATTTCCTCATTTCAATGGGTACATCACAATTTTCAAAGTACGGAAATGTCATCTTTTTCTGAAACACGCCTCCATCTCCTACCTTGAGCAACTAATGACACAATATTCTCGGAAAAACGTCAAGTGAAACATCCGGTGAAACAAAAATGGGCCCTAGATCACATATACAAAATATGTTAAGCTTGGTTGTACACATTGACAACCCCAAGTAGGGACGTCCCATGCGGGTACAGTGCGGGTGTGAACAGTCCCCTCCCACCAAGTGACGGATACACCCGAGTCCCCACTTGCTATGAAGGGTTGGTTGGGGATAGGGACGTCCCGGTGGGGGTATGGTGGGGGTGTATGCAACCGCCCCCTACGCAACAACAGATATAGTAGGCCGGGTCATCGGATAGGGACCATACCTCCAAAGTACAACCGCGCGTCGGATTTTGATTGGCCACCCCAAGTGTCGTCATACAACTTGAGGATGGGAATATGGTTTCAAGGGGCGCATGTCCCTCAATTACTATGATGGCTCAGGCTGGCAATGCTCATGACGCAATGGGTGAAATGCGGATGTTCTCGTTGAGTGATAGTAGGCTTCTTCCTACCGGAGACACGGATGTACCATTTGCTACCTGATGCCTTGTTGTAATGCATGTGTCTACTTGTGTCCTCGAATACCCAATGGTGTTAGTATCCCTTCATCCTCCCCCTTGAGGCGGGGGCTTAGAGTTGATTTGCAATTACCCCTCACGTGCCTGTTCCTTCAGATCCTAGTTGACTTGGAGAATAATATGTGGGGGAGGTGCATCCATTACTGGACACTATTCTTGGTGAAAAGAAGTTCCGATAGCAGTTGTGGGGCGCGGCAAGGCACTGAAGTGCTTCAGCGAGCAATTGAGGAAAGTGGATAGTTGCAATGGTTGGCAGTGCATCACTATGACCAACTATCATAAGACAATTGGCACGCAGACTATGCGGACGGTGGAAAGATGTGGAAATTTTTGGTTCCTTCAAAAGCTTGGTACTAAAGATCCAAATTATATTCGTAATACACTAGGGGGAATATAAGACATCCCTTCCTTTACTTGCTACACATTGGTTCTTGAAGGCTCTGAAGATCGTGCCAAGTGACACCAGAGCACCACAAGTGTCAGCTCGGCCTCTTGCTGTCAAGTCCAATGTTATCATGCCACATCAGATCTTCACATGTCCAACAGAATCATAGTGTGTTGTGGTTGCCTACACAGGCAAGGCTTTTGAGAAGCCTAAATTATGAATTTGTTAGGGAGCACAATAGCCGATATGGATTGTTTTAATGTCATAGATGGGGAGGACTGGTACCAGGCAATTGACCATGGGTGTCTATGTGCGGTAGCCAAGGCCGAATGCGGCGGCGAGGGTGAGGTTGAGAGGGAGGAGGGCGAAGAGGTAGATGGCTTGGACCACACTGTTGATGCTCTTGTGGCCACGAAGTGCAAACCTTGAGACACCACTCCTCGTGCAACTAAGAAACGCCCCGCACACAACAACCCCTAGACACCCATTGTCTCCTCCACCATGGCAGCATGGCTACAAAGGCCAAGCATTGTTGCATGTATGTGCCTCACAACCTACACCCAAAATGTGGCAACCTGAAGAAGCATCGTTCACAACACTGATTCATGTGTGTCTTCTCCGAATGATGTGTTTTCATCTTTACAGGTGTTGAATTTCCAAACACCAATGTTGCTACAAGAAGCACATAGCATACAAAAACGAGTGTTTCCAAACAGCAGTGAATTGGTCTATGACACACACACGTCCAAAATGGGATATCCAAAAGTATATTTTGCAGTGCTGCTCCCAAGCACTCTCGGAGTGCTGTGTCCCTGACCTAAGAAGCCGGCTAAGATTGAAACCATAACTTTCCCCCTTGCGCCCCAATGTGTATTTTCATGGGGAACCTTCAAAACATTTACTACCCAACTTCCCTACAATCTTGGACTGATATTGAACCTAGAAAACAACACTTCCATTTTAGCACAAAAAATCGTTTGGCCAGATCCGTTCAAAATCTACTGTGGAAAGTGTTTGACTATTTCCTCATTCCAATGGATACATCACAATTTTCAAATTACTGAAATGTCATCTCTTTCTGAAACAAGCCTCAATCTCCTATCTTGAGCAACTATTGACACAACCTTTTCAAAAAAACCTGGAGCGAAACATCCGGTGAGACAAGAAATGGACCCTCGAACATGCATATGGAATATCTTAAGCTTGGTTGTACAGATTGACGTCCCCAAGTAGGGACGTCCCATGGGGGTATGGTGCGGGTGTGACCAGTCCCCTCCCACCAAGCAACGGATGCACCTGAGTACCCACCAAGTATGAAGGGTCGGTTGGGGATAGTGATGTCGCGTGGGGGTATGGTGTGCATATTAGGCATGGCAAAGGTTACGATATTTGCAAAAAGCTCCGCACAGTGTGCGATTCATTTCATTCACGGGTCTTGTTGACCCCTCCCCAGAAATTGGAATTTGAAACGCCCATGGATTGTTGGTGGAAATGGAAAAAAAATGCATGTGTTTACAGTCCCATGCACGTCGGGGGTCCCCGACGCTCAGGACGGGGACGAGATCAGAAGTTGCCGCTTAAACCATGCCATCCCAGGGGCCCACATGTGGGCAAAGAGGCTACGTAAAACCTACCTTCTTGGGAGTCCCGGCGCTAGCAATGGGAGGAAATCAGAAATGGGCACTTAACCCTTGTTGTGTTGGGGGCCCACATGTGGGCCAAAAAGTGGCTACATAACCCTTGCTGTCTTGGGGGTCCCCAGCACCTAGTGCGGGGACAAAACAAGAATAGGCCACTTAAGGTCCCAAATATCAGCGCAGGGACAAAATGAGAAAGTGGCTACATAACCTCTACCGTCTCGGGGGCCCAAATATGGGCAAAACCGCGATATAACCCCTGCTGTCTTGGGGTCCCCTCAGCAAGGGCAAAATCAGAAGCAGCTACTTAACCCCTGCCGTCTTGGGGGCTCACATGCGGGCAAAGTGGCTACATAACCCCTGCCGTCTTGGGGGGGGGTAGAAGGCGTGTTTTTTTTCGTGACCTGGTAAACAATTTTTCATCTAGGTTTTGACTTGGAAAAAAAAACCAGTTTTGAAACTTAGCAAAATACCCACGTGCAGAGGTAAAATCTATTAACAAAAACAGTTTCAGAAAATAGAAAAAATTTGGGACATAGTTTTTTTTAATGAGCGTTACCACAGACCCATGCCGTTCACGCAGTGCGCATGTGGTGCAAAGATTTGTATGTGAGCAGCTACATGATGTGGCCCAAGTGAAGTGCAGCAAGTGGCGGTGGCCAGCAGCACAGCAGAATAGAACAACATATCAGAAGTGGCAGCACACACACACGCTACGTCAAGCAATATGAAAACACCTGCAAGTGACTGTGGTACTCGTCATCTCTTCGCTGCAATTCCCTGAGGGCCTCGTCCAACTTTTGCTGCAGTAAGTTGACCTGCTGCACCAGCGATTTCTGAAAAGAATTGCACGATCTCTGGCCATAGCAGTATTCCATGAGAACAGAACGGTGAAGTGCCGTTTAATTTACACACAACAACAAACACAGATGGCAAAACACGGTCATTCCACACAGCGAGGCATCACTAGTGCATGCATCAGTGGACCTGCTCACGGTCCAGCTGCTCCTTTGTGCTGTGAAACTCCACCCGACTCTGATCCCACTTCTGACGCTCCTGAACCCACTGCTCCTTTTCAAGCTGAAAGCTATCGTGCAAATCTTGGACCTGCTGCATGTGAACTTTGTTCCTGTCCAGGAGACGGTTGCAGGGGAATTGTTGTTAAGTCCAAACAAAGACCTGATTCCTGCCTTGTGTTAGAGGGGCTGCTGTAATTCTCTCCAGCGCTGACCCACAAATTCTATTGCCTTCGGCAGTGCACCTCGAAGAGAGGCTGACAGTCAGCCAATCAGTCAGTTAGCCAGGCCAGCAGACATTCAGACAGTCATTCGGACAAGCAGGCAAGCAGATAGAAACACACAGTTTGGGTTTGTTTTCAGTGGCAGACTCAGCTCCAAGCAGTGGGGAGAACCACTGCTGCACAACAAACAGTGACCGAATGGTAATGCAGCCAGCCGTGGTCCCTTAGGTCGGCGGTTCGAATCCCGATCTGCTGGCCTGGCGGACACGCCACAAACAACAGCGCCGGCCGGGATTCGAACCGCCGACATGCAATTCTGCAGTCGGTTGCATCACTATTCGACCGCTGTTTGTTCTGAGGCATTTAGTTCTCCCCATTGCTTAAACCCCTACGGTTTGGGAATCCCCGAGGGAGGAGTTGAAAGGGCCATATAACCCTTGCCGTCTTAGAGTCCCCGAGTGGGAAGGAATGAAATGGGGGGTTCTGAAGCCCCTCCACCCACTTGCGGGCCATTTGCAATTTTCTTCCCTACTCCGAAGCGTTGGGACCCCCCAAACGGCTGGAGTTATGTAGCCAATCTGACCACTTGTGGGTCACTTCCATTTTTCTCCCCAGCTCTCAAGTGTTGGGAACCCCCCCCCAGACTTCAGGGGTTGTGTAGCCATCTCGCCCACTTGTGGGCCCTTTCCGATTTTATCCCCCGCTTTGAAGCGTTGGGGAGCCCCCAGATGGCAGGGGTTATGTAGCCATTCCGCCCACTTGTGGGCCACTTCTGAATTTGTCCCCGGGCTATGAAGCCCATTCCTTTCTATTTGGGGACTCCGAGACGGCAAAGGTTACATAGCCCATTTGATTATTCCCCACTTAGGGACCCCAACATGGTAGGGGCTACGGAGCCCGCTTGAGTCCTCCTTGCTCCGGAACCCTATGACGCCAACATATATGTACCCTTTTCTGATCCTTTCCTATTTTGTGGGGTTTAACATCAAGGGATATGTAGCTCATGATGCATCCTCTTTCTTGGTACCCGTTGATGGCATGACATTGTGTTTGCGGCACATGAGAAATGACACCATCCCCACTCAGAGGGTTGAAGCCAAACCTTCGGCACTCAACAACAAAGTGCGCCCAAAGAAGGATCCCGTGGTGCAATCACTGACCGTGTGTGAAAGGGCATTATCATGTTGTGCCCCCTTCCCCCTCCAAATCTCTTTTGCCTTGCCTGACCAACAAAAGGACCCTTCAAGCATGCCCAATATTTGGGTGTGGCACTGAAGATGGTGCTTGCCACTGATGCAAGGTATCAACTTGGCCGTATGGGGGTGCTTATCCTGCGGCACTTGCGGTGTACAATTTGGGTAATTATCGAGAAATCAAAAAAGAGTACATAACCCCTCTTGTCTCCAGTTCCCCACAAAAAGGAGGAATCAACAAGGCTACATAGCCCTTGCCGTCTCGGGATCTTGAGAGTGCAGAAGAGTTGAATGAACTCCGTAACACCTGCCGCACTGGTGCCCCCATAGCAAGGAAGATTCAAATGGGGCACACAACCTGTGCCTTCTTGGGTACTCCAAAAAAGGGAGGAATCCAATGGGCTACTTTATCCCTATTGTGCCGTGTTGGGTCCCTCAGCTAGAATGAATGGTTTTACTCTATGGCCAAGTTCTTGCACTACTTGTGCACTGCGTGCATACTGCGCACGCAGAGGCTGAGATACTCACCCAAGGATACCTGTCACCCATCCAGTAGCACGGCGAAGCAACAAAGCCCACATGAGAACAACGAAGCTGCCTTCAACTTGGTGATGAACTGTCGTTATGAACGAGCCACTCAGCCTTGTAAAGTACAACTATGCAAGGGCATGCAAGATGCACACATGTTCAAGTGGCAAGTGCCGCGAATGCAAAACTGAGTAAGGTGGAGCAAAATACGCACATGGCCGTGCAGCTCCTATGCAGAGCGTGTCCAGGCATTGCGGACAATCCTCCATTGCCACAACCGTGCAAAGAGGTGCTCCACCCTTGCACGATAGAAGCCATGGACATCATTATACTCTTGTTGGTCGTCACTCAAGTTTTCCGACCAATATAAGGTACAGCGGTGTGCAAGCGGCCCTTATATCCGAAGCGTGGATTGCGAGTCCCTAACCCCAACTCAAGGGGCCACGCAACAAAGCGTGTATTGAGAGTCCCTAACCCCAACTCAAGGGGCCACACCGAAGCGTGGATTGCGGGTCCCTAACCCCAACTCAAGGGGCCACGGAACAAAGCGTGGATTGGACAGTTGGCCGGGTTTCCTCAATAGCACCGGAAAGTTGAAGGCCCAAAATATCGCTCCCTCAAAGATGCCCGGCGCGCACCCCGTGCGCTAACGCCCATGCGGGGGAGGAAATAGGGGTAAAGGGTTGAAAATGGGCAAAACTGGTTGACAATCCAAATATGCCACATCCTAAATGCCTAGGAAGCACAAAAAAAAACCCTAGTACGGAACCAAAAACTTGTGAAAAGGGGCCAAAACTAGGGTTTGAGTATTTGCTGGCATCCAAAACTTCGCACTGCGTGCATGGCATTCCCTATGTAACTACACCCCGCACTAACATTCAAAAAGCAATATCCTCCAGTTGACAGTACAAAGAAGAGAGATATGAGTTTTCCCCAATTTTTTTTGGCTGTCACGTGAGCGCTCCTGAGAAAGATCCTGGACGAACCCCATCTGAAATGGCATGCCACCAAAATCCGAGCAATGTGGCATGTATGATGGAGTCTGGAGGGTATGCAACACCCCCTCTAAAGGCTAGCCCCACTTGGTCATTGATTGCCACAAATACGCGCAACGTGACAAATAGTGTTGTTGCCACTTTTTTTCATTCCTATTCGAAACTGCATTTGCTGCTAGGGTAAGTTTTGCAGCGTTATGCTGTGTCGTCGCTAGTGCTCTGTTCTATGGCCTGCAGCCTGCAAACATAATGCCATATCTAGGCCATGAGGCTTAAAGACCTCTGAGGCAAACCAACATGTTCTCTAATATGAGTACAAAGCTGTTCAGCTTCCAAATCCATTCAATCCCCTGTAGTGCAAGACTTTTGAAGGGTTCCGTCAGAAGGGGATTACAGGGAAAATGACATATGAGCACCTTTCCAGGGGTAGGGTCCCCTTCTTGGCCTACTAGAATGAGCGCATCTGGCTCACTGCTGCCTGGGCTGGGGCAGTGGTCATGGTGTCACGGGTGGTGTAAAGGGGGGATTGGTGGAGTACTGTTGTACAAATCCGTAGGGGTGGGATCCACACTCATTCATTAAACCCTACGACCACCAAATCAACAAGACCGAGTGCATAGGCACCAACAGAAAGCAGACCTTTCCAGCAACAGGGCGTCATGTAACTCTTTTTCACGCACCCTCTCTTTCTCATGCTGTTTGGCATTGTGGGACAGGGTTCGGTCTGCAGCGGCAGAGTGTTTCGCAAGGCGGTCCTCTGCTGCCTTAACTTTGCCCTCCCACATTTCTCTCAGGGCCTTGAACCGCTCACTGTCCTGCTTCCGGTCTCTTTGCAAGGCCTCCAATTTCCCTGCGAACGCACCGACAGGTGGCTTGGCACACTGCAGCATGCACAAAGCTATGGCCCCCTGCTCTGAGGGCCCTCGCATGTGAGTAGCCCTTAATGATGTTTGGCATCCACAAGAAGGAAAAGGCCCACGGGGAAAATGCAGGGAAATGGGAGGGGGCAAATGGGGATGGGGTACTTGGTATTGGGGGATGGTGGTTGTGGGAAATGTGGCAGGACTGCATATATGTAGGAAAGTTTTTGGGAAATATGGGCTGCAACCAGTCCTTGGAGTCAGGGCATGGCATGGGTAGGGGGAATGGGAACATGTGGGCCTCAGAACCAAGAAGCAATACTCCAAACATGAGCAAAGGCTAAAGATCTGGAGGTGATCCTCCAAACTTCGGGATCAGGGGATTGCTAAGTGATACTGTGTGTGGGGGGGGGGGATCAAATTGGCCCCCCCAGGACTTTGGCTGGCACACCCACCTATCCTCAGACCCACCCACCCACCTGCCGGAAACCCTGAGGGAGGGCTCATACAGCAATTTTAGGGAAAAAATTCACACTTCAGTATCCACATGGACCTTCAGCAATCGGCACAGCCAGTGACCCAGTGGAAAGAGAAAGTGCCATGCTGTTGAATGATGCTGGCTCAATTCCCACTAGGAACATTTTTATCACCTGCCTTGGAGTGGTCCACCTGATGGGAAAATCGTTTTCTCATGCACAAACAACGCCTGCCACAAGCAGACAAATACACAGAGGAATTCCATTAAAATAACAGCTCAGCAACGCACCCACCCAAAAAGCTAACCCCCCTGGGGGGGCACCTGCACTTTTCCCAGAATCGGGGAAAACCACCAACCAGCAACAAACCCACCCACCCATTATCACCCCCCCCCCCCCCCGTACAGTATAAACCGGCCACTCAGCAATCCCCTGTTCAGGATGAAAAAGGCATATGTCAATTCAACACTGTCAAAATCAATGCTACCCCAGTGGCACCAAAAGGCATGCAAAACCATATGGATCTCATGTGGTGCAAGAACAGCAGGCACTGCACCGTGGGAGGGCCATGGAGTGGGGGCAAGGGGGCTGAAGGAGTGGGAGGGTGGGAGATGCAACCAGGCATGGGAGGTTGGGTATTTGGTAAAACTTAGTATCAGACGAGACCCTGGGAGGTCTGGGAGAGGAGAGGCCAAATTTGTTGTTGTTCATACTTTTTTTTGAATTTCAAAACAACAACACCAGTCACACCGAACACACTTTTACCCCCCTTACCACAAGATGAACAGAATGAAAGAAACACTTGCACATTGTCCATCTCAATTCCCCATTCAGACTCAATACCTAAGTACTTTTTTAATGGCCCATGAGACTTACGTTGGGTAGAATACCCACAACCGTTTCACAGCCAGCCTGGAAAAAGGTCCCAACGCAATGTCAATGTAAAAAAAATTCCCAACTGAATATTTTTGTGAAATATACATGGGTGCACAAATTATTATACACACATTTTTCACTGTGTGTCCTCAAAAATCACAGCGTTCGAACTCTTCTTTCCTCCTTTCCCCATTCCCCCCCAATTTTTCTCAGAACGCAGCCCTGCACCCCCCTGGTAGGACCCTACACAGACAATCCAACACGCATCAATGCTACTGGAGAAGGTGAAGCATTTAGACCCCAGAGAAAACTTGGGTATTTGCAAGCAGTGGAGCCATGGCATGAAGGGTTGCATGTACTACTTGTGCTGCTTTATACTGCACCACATTTGCACCCATGAAGAGGTGGTCATTTGAAGACAATGTGGAGCACGGAACTGGAGTAGAAAGAGGTGCTTATGCCACACATAGCACATGGAGAACCTAATCAGACTTGACATCCCGTTTTGTAGCTACACAGCAAGCATATTTTTCAACTTGGACGCCAGGCTGATACACAACTCTGGACTTAACCCTTCAGGGGTCTTTACCCTTGGCTTGGATATTACCTGGGTTGCTAGGGCGTCTATGGGCTTTGGGGCAACCTGGTAGGGGTGGAGGCGGTCGTAACGTTCTGCTTGGCCTCGGCCTGGGGATGCTGAGTGTGGATTGTGCCTATCATTGTTGTATCAGGGCCACATCCCCAAAAAGAGCGTGGATCATGGCATACAAAAATCTTGCTGTACTGGGGCAGGAGGCCAAACAGTGGGTGGATTGTGGCCACGGAGACCCTACCATGTTAGAACTGCACCGCAGAAATGTGGAGCTTGTGACAAATGTGTGCTTGCTATCCTCCAGATTCGTTTTTGGCGTTGTAAGCCTCTGTACAAAAAAGCAACCCGAGTAATCCTTCTAAATCGTAACCCAAACGAATAACAGTATTATCCAAGTATCCCAGTTTCTTTGTTGAAAACCCAAGTACAAAGCAATGGCACACCCGGGTTACATTTTTCGACCTTTGCCTCACTCGGGATACACCAGAAAAGGAACTGCTGAGGCTACGACACACACTGCCCACATCCTGCACCGGCTCCATAGTATCCACTCTCCCACACACAACCTCCACACACACACACACACACACAGTCACCTCTCGCTTGTGCACAACCATCGCTATCTCGCCACAAACGCACCCTTGTGCTCCCACACCCACCTTCACCCTACCTCCACCGCCACACTGAAATCCTCACGATACGCTCACACCGACCCTTCACAATACCTTTTTGTTCTTCGACATCCTTGGATAACACTGAGTTGTCAATCTGTAGCGCCCGACATTTCTTCACCCATTCCCTCTCCTTCTCCTCCGAGGCCCTCTCAGTCCTGTCCCTTTCCTCCCTCTCCTTTTGCTCGCGAAGTCTCTCCTGCCTGCCCCTATCGTGCCGTGCACCTTCCTCTCTGACAGTCTCCTGCCTCATCTGATCTTCCCTGACCCTCTCCCTGGCCCTCTCCTCCCTGACCATCTCCCAAACCGTATCGTCCCTCGCTGCCTCGGGCCTCTCTGTTCCATCATGATACCATGACAGACCGTCCCCAATCTCTTCCTCCTGGTGATCCTTCAGTCGACCACCCCTGTCCTCCTCAGGTGATGACAACAAATCCAGGTCCGCCGGCCCATACGCATGCTTACGCCGCTCTGCGGCTTCGGTACTGCTCGCCCTTGGAGCACAATCCTGTGCGTTTGCACTGCGCCTCGCATGGCTGCCCCACTGTTGCAGGCCCTCACTGGGCCCCCCAGTCGCTGCATTGGGGTCTGCAGCCAGTAAACGATCCACCGCAGAACGTTTGTCAGTCGTCCTGCGAGGCAAGCGATAGGTCGCTGGACTGGGCACAGGAGTTTGCAACAGCTGAGTTGCCCCAGACGTGTGCCAGGTCTTGACGCCGACCTGATCTAGCTCTGCTGAATTGGGGGCTGGCATCGTCGCGGGCACCCATAGCCCTTGAGCAACCCCTCAAAAATCACTTGGGGTGTGGCTCAGTCTGTGCACAGCGGAAGACGACATGGTGGTGTCTCGCCGTATTATCGCACACGCGTGTTCAATAAGTCAGAGCCCAGTGGTGCGGTACCCCATCCTCTCCCAAGTCAACAGGAGACCCCAAAAACAACGGAGCACTGCAGAGCACTGATGCAAATGTGACGGCTAGCCGGGCTGCCCAGAGGTTTGGGGCATGACGGAATCCGAAGTTAAGGGCAGTCAGCCAGTGGTCCTTCCCAGTAGCAGCCGCAGAAATCAATGCAGGCAGACCGCACTCTTCTTGGACACTGCCTTTCGCATCACAGCCCCTACAGGAATTTCTTTGCGGTACATATTGGTCCAGTGACTGTGACGCTCCCTTGCCAAATGTGTCTTGATCTTGAACCAGACCCACAGCATTGAGAGAGACTCTAGCCATTGAGATGGGGGGGTTGCACACGGACGTTGGCACGAGACACACCCGTTGATGGAAGGGATCTCGGCGGCAGTTGTGCCTGCCGTGTGGGGGGGCGTGGGCTTGCGGCCCATGCGGTCAAGCTCAGCGATCCACTTGCGACCGAATTCCGTGCGCATGCTGCTGTTGGTGGAGGAGTCTTGAACAGACCTGGTCGCAGTGTCTGTCATCCTGCAGTGGTCACGATGCTGGACTGCAACAGGTCTGGGCACGCAGTGGTCGCAAACTATCGCGTCGACAACACCTCCCGCCCGCAGGAGAACAACATCCGGGACGCACGGTGGAGACAGAGCATGCAACAGTACCTGACGGCTACATCCAATGATGCATTGGCGATAGGGACAGAGTCAGAGTCGTTGTGGGGGTGTGGTCGTGCACGGTTCTCCATGTTGGTCTTGGGCATTACTGTTGGCCTGTTTGTGCACAGGGCCAGGTGCTTGTACATCCGTCGTCTCCCCTTCACAAATTCAACACGCTTCTATATATGTGCAGTTGACACACAGCCCATTGCACGACACCAACTGAAGTCGTACTCGTGTTCAAGTGTTTGGCACAAAATTGTGGCCGTCTGGTACCACACTGGTATCTGCACCAACACTGCGGCTGGACAGCGGATGACTGCTGCCAGTGGAAGGGTTTCGCAGGTTGTCGACAGCAATGGGCAATACAAGCAGGCTCTATCGACCCAACCACAGTTGGCGTTTTGGCTGTGGTCGACACCATGTAAAGGGCGGTAGTTGACCCCCACCGGGTGGCCAGGGGGATACATGTCAGAAAAAAGAAAAGGCAGACATTACAACCAAGAAAACAAACCCCGTCTCCAAAAAGGGCCATGGTCCATGGCGGCCTTTTAAGGGCCTGCGAATGCGGCCCCCAAGGTCTAGACTGGACTGGTGCGGCACTGTCATTCAGGGATCTGGGGGGAGGGTGGCGCTTTTTTGCAGGGTGGGAGGTTTCAAAGCGGCATCACAAGACATTCCAAACATAGTGATAGTGCTTGTTAACTCCTTGTTTCCTGGCATAATGTGAGGCCTGCCGCAATTGAAGCATAGTATGCAGACCTTCATACAATACAGACAGCACTGACGAGCAAGGCACAAAGTCCTCTCTATGATAATCATTCTTGGGAGAGCCCAAATGAGGCTCAGGTCCACAATAATTGCAAAATTCAAGTCCACAGGAATTCCACAGAGTAGGAGTGTGCTACAGCCAATTTTGCAGCCCAAGGAACTGGGGGGGGGGGGGGGGGCACCTTCAGGCCACATCTTTTGTTTGGAGGAGGGGCAGCAATGTATTAGAACATGGGGTGTTTCTGGCTGAATTCTCCCTTTTGGGTGTACGGCCCAACATGTTAAAACAATTCTGGAAAGAGGTGGAGCAAGCAATGAGAATGCTTTTCGTGCGCCATAGGCGCTGCAGTAAGAGTAAGGGCAATATGCTGAAATGTGAATCATACAGGCACTTTTCGGCACACCATGTACACCAATTGTGAAGAGAAAACACCTCAAGGCAGTAAAACACCAATCAAACATCCAAGAATGGGAAAAGGGGATATGGCTTATGGATTCTATGTTCCAACAATTTCCCTCTTGTGGGATAATTACCCAAATGGCCGGCGCAGCGCATATGCTGTAGGCACCACCTTCTCAAAAGAACAAGGCTTAATGCGCAGCTGGCATATTTCTAGCCTAAATGGTGTCAATAAACACCACAAAAGTGATTGTTCCAGGGAAACTCCAAAACTTGAACCACAGGCTGAGGCAATGGAACCGTAGACGGCGGGAGCAATACCTATGTGGCGAGAGATACTTCACATGGCTGGGTAGCCCCCTAGAGCTGATACCCAAAGGAGGGGGCGTGTGTTCACCGTGACCCACCATGGTGGCACACGTGGGGACACCCTCTCACACGGGACGCCTAGGAATGTATGGCACACAGGGAGAGCAACTGCGCCGCGCGGCACTTTTACGGCGCACCCCAAAGCGGCCTAGGCTTTCCCCCCTCCTAAAACGGCCCATATGGAGAGAAAACCCCTTGGTAAGCATGCTTGCTTGGTCGGGATGGGTGACCAAATCGCCGCGCCATGCATGCGCCGCGTCAAAAGCTCTCCCATAAACATGCAGTGAGTGTGGAACATGGTTGACCGTTTCCATTAAATGAGCTTTCACCAGAATCTGTATCACATTGTTCATCAAACAACTTTTAATCCAACATAGGAAGACAATCTTACCCTGCAACCCCCTCGTCCCTTGTCCCCCCCCCGGCGCGTGATGGTCCCCTCCCTACCCTAGGGGGAACGGTTGCCAAATGATGGTCCCCCCCAAGGGGGGATGGCACTGTCAACGTAACCGAGCACTTGATTGCACAGAAAACAAATGGAAACTATTGATTCTCTTTTCGGTTCAAACCACAATGAGCTGGCTTAATCTACACATTGTACGGTTCTCAAGAAAGCTTCTCAGGCTGTCAATGTGCCGTGATTTCGTCCCTCTACTTGGGCTACTGCCTCACAATGAGCCACACATCCCCGAGGAGCTTAAGGAGGGACCAAAAACTAGAGCTCAAACTCGAGCTCAAACTGTTGGAACCGTTGGAGTTTTTGAAAAGGTTGTATCACCCTTGTTGTCTTGGAGAAAAGTAGAGTGGCTATGTAACCCCTTAATATATCAGGGAAAACTAAAATGCTTGTATAACCAAGGACTGTGAACTCTGTGAACTCAGTGAGAAATGAAATGGCTAAGTAATTACTGACGTCTTGGGAAAATTGAAATGGCAGCGTAAGTCCTTGATTTAAAAGAAAGTCCTTTAAAACTCCTTGATTTTAAAAAAAAAGTCCTTGAATTAAAAAAACGATTTAGAAAATGTGAGCTGCATACGAGTCCTCGTGGGGTGTCACGGCGAAGTCAAACCTCAAGCACGTGAAGCACGGGAGTGAGGAAAGAGTTCAGGATGGTGTCCTACAGCAGTGCCGGTTTCGAGCTAATGCTAGCTCCTCATCGGCCTGAAAAAAATCAAAACAACACCAATATCCCACAATGCTCATATGGATCATGTGTATTTACACCACGGCGATTGAAACTTGCTGAATCTGATACACTGCACAGACAATAGTTCAAAAATGAGAATGTGATAATTATCACTGACAGAAAATCACAGCACATAAAACTGAGATCGTCACAGTGAACTGTTGCCGCGACTTACTGTGTGCGCTGCCTCAGCACGCGCTGTGAAGCGTGCAGCTCATCTCTGGCCCTCTTCATGCCCTCAAGCAGGCTTGCAACCTGTGCAAACTCAGCACGGGCCTGCCTCTCCTTGTTAAACAAAGTATGAAACATGCAACAGCGCCAGATTCTTCTCTGTTTTCAGTGCGGCAAAAACACGCAGTGTAGGCACATGTTTGCACAGATTGCGCTCCAGAATTTCAGGGGAGCATCCCAGCGAACAGGCAAACATGAGGTGTGCATCACATGTAACACGCGGACCACCTCTTTGTCCTTCGTTAAATCAAGGACGTTTTAAATCAAGGACCTATTGCTGTGTCCAAGGGTAATGGCTGCATAACCCCTGCCGTCTTGAGGAGGAACGAAATGGCTACTTAACATGCCCCGGCACGGTACTCATATTTAAATTGTCCGTTCAAATTTGACCATTCTAGGTCACACAATAAAGGGGGGGATTCTGTACCCTGGTCCACAGAGGCCAAAAAGATTTTCGGGGCACTATTGACCGCTGGCGCCCAATTTTGTGGTTCTAGATTGTTCACCAATGGTCCTGCCTGACACGTTAGTGCCCCCCATGATGTGCAAGGCCCATTGTTCATCTGCAACCCATCATTGTGCTGCAAAACATGATGCACGCAAAGCGCTTGGTGCTGAGCTCTGGCTGGCACCATTCCCAATGAGACTTCACAACTTGATGCATTGAAATTGTCAGCATAAGCCAATGCAACTGTTCGTCACGAGCGTGCAAAGGCTCTGCAGGGTTGTCATGTGTGGAAGTGAATGGACAAGTCAAAGAGGCTCCCACTTTCATCCCCACTCTATGCGCAACGGCCACCAGGCAGAGGGTGGGGGATCAAGTCTTCCAATGGGGAACAGAATTGAGACCCTTAAAACATGAAATACATTCGAAGCAATTTGAGATTCCTGGAACACATCATGGATAACATGTGGTCCTGACAAACAATTCTCCATGATTCCCAAAAACCACCCTGCACGCCTTGATGCCCATCGGCCGGATATCAAAAAGAGTTGGTGCAGATTGCAATGGTAGTGATATCCGTGCAAAATTGAGGATTCTATGGTTGAAAATTGGAGTGCACAATGTGCACTATGATAAACCCTTTGGGGTTGGAGGGGTTTTCATAAAGGTTGATGGATCACCATGTAGCAAGAAAGGGGGGGGTCGGCAGCTGTGATATCTTTCGAAAACTTGGGAGCTATAACACTGAAGAATATGCAACATGAAATCCTCTGTTCCAATCCCACTCCAAGCTCACACCTTTTGTTTGAATGATTTGAACTGGTGGCAAAATGAGGCCCCTGGTAGGCATGAGTCTTGGTCATACTTGGCTGTGAGGGCAGTGAAACGCGGCCATTGGTTTGGACGCGGACTTGTTTCATCTTCTGAGTGCAACCGGGTGAATGACTTAGCCATTATGCATTCCTGCACCCAGACTCAGACTCAGCTGACAAACACTACCCAGGGCTGCACACTACGATCGGGGTTGGGACATCGAATTTGCACCCCTGCCAGCACCAACAACTTTTTGGGCCTGGAGGGGGGGGGGGGGGAGGGGGCACCCCAAAATGGGCACTTGTTCGAGATTTGTGGAGAGAAATGCCCGCATGGTGGACAGGTTATGGCTGTGCATGGGCCTGGGCTACATTGCCGCTCTCTATTGCACGCCACTGGTGCCTCGTGTCAGATGGCTGTTACAATGTCTCTGGACGAGGGCCTGTATAGCAAATGGGGCGTCTCACCCTCAGGGCCCAGGCTTTGCTTGTCATCAGCCCAAACACCGGGATAGCAGCCCGGCTGAAACTGTCGCCGTCACCTGTGTGCGCAAGGTTGGGGAATGATTTTTGGGGCTGGTGATCATGACATATCGTTTCTATTCTCAGATGTGCTTTTTCCACCCCAACCAAAGCTTTACCTTTGGGATGAACAAAAGGTTTCTCCCTCTGCAAACAATACAAACGTATTGCACAAGGGTTAACAGAACTGAATGATCCAGTCAGAAAGGCCCAGCCCTGACAGTGCAACACTTCCGTGCCTATTGCGGTGGTGTGTGGGCGTGTGTGTGTGTGTGCGCGCGTGTGAAGCGAAGATACTGGTATCACTGTGGGTGTCCCGTTGTTCCTGCTGTGGGTGGTTTGGTAGAGGGGCATTGTCACACAGTGGTTTACCATTCGCCCATCCCCGGTGAAAAATGTATCTTTTGCGGTCAGAACGGCAATCAGAACACAAAAAAAATCGCCGGTGCACAACATTTGTTTTTGCGGCAACATTGTGTAATTTTTTTACTCTAAAAGGCGACTAAACGTGCTTGTCCACAATAATGCCACTTTTGCAATATGTACGCAATATGTCCAACCGCCGGTTCCATACAACACCCCTTAGTGACCTTAACGATGGGATGCCCAGTCCACAAAGCACAAATTACTCTGTGTGGCCACCAATTAATTGGGACTCAGCAAAATGAAGAATATGAAGGTCTGTGGAGGTCCACATATAAAAGCACGTCGAGAGACACCACCTTTGGAACACCAAAGAAGTGGAGGATGTACAGGAATGCGTCAAGCCTACAAAGTTTGCAACCTCTACAAGTGATTGCAGAATGCACATTATTAGGTGAGGTTAGTCTTGGAATTGAAGGACTTAGGCGTTGCACCAGGACTTGTGTTTTGCTTACAAGCCTTGTGCAAATGAGTTGTTAGCTCTTGGATCTCATCCATGAAGTTGGAGTCACACTCCAGCTGGCCGGATGCATTTTTGGTGTATCTATCTGGCACCCGCCACTGTTGAGGACCTCCTGATAGGTGTCCTCCTTTGTGGCAAGAGTGACCATGCAGGGTTACATCTTTGGCCCTTAGCCTTCCATGCTTTGCTCAAGGGAGGCATCATTGCCTTTGAGAGGGGTGGAGGTGGCTTGAACAGTTTCTTGGGGCTCGGAAAGTGCACAAGGGGCAAGCTAAGGTTGTGATTGTCGTAATTACGAAACTTACGCCGTTTGAATACAATTGTAACTACCATAATTACATCAATTACATTGCCGATGTTGTTCGCTTCATGTTTGTGGATGGACATTGGTGCGCTCTAGATGTTTGCCGTTCATTCCTATTGCATTCTTAATGTGTGCCGCTTGTTCTAGTGGTGTTTGGATGCATGCTATGGAAGCCTAGTGCCTTTTGGTTGCTTGTTGGCCCTACTAGCAGCCGTTGAATTTGAATTTTTCCGTTAAATGCTTGTCATAGGTCCCGGGGTCCTCAATTCAGCACCTTGCAGCCCCTACTAGCATACCAAGAATTTGTAACTTTCAGTATGACGGTTGCCATAGGTCCCAGGGTTCCTAATTTCTATACCCAATAGTCCCTGCTAGTATACCACGAATTTGTAATTTTTAGTCTGATGATTGGTACAAGTCCCTTTAGTTTCATGATTCCCATAGGACCCACGGTCTCTATAGGTATCCCGGCTCCTAGCAGCATAGCAGTGAAATCTACATTTAATTGGACTTCAAAGTCTGCTTCCTCCAAGCCGGTGGTAGATGGTGGTTCACTCTCATCTTCTGTCACATTACCACACACTTTATGGGTGGGTGAACTATTTCCAATAAATGATTTCCAATAATACATACGCTTTATTGGCAGGGGCCATCAAGGACCTTCCGGTCGACTCCATTGTTCGCTAATGGGATGCGGCTAGGATTCCGCGAGGCCTATGGGGCATTGTGCCGCCCCTGCTGCACCCGTAATCGAAGTACAATTTGCTTTCTAGAACCCGGAACTAGAATCGCCTTTCCCTTTGGTACTAGTGAGCCGTTTATTGATATCTTAGACTTACCAAGCATGGGAGCAATCAAAAAAGATAACACAACGCAAGCTTGCCACAAGCATGGTTCCAAAGGGCACAATGATCCACATTCCACAACTCAATGGATCAATTACGAAATTATGGAAAATTAAGATTGTAACCACGGCCCGCCTCTGAATTCAACCTTGAACTTTCATGCTTGGAAATGAGGTAGGAGGGCAAAGAAGCTCTTGAGAAACATTATTGGGTGCTTGAGTGATTCGCACAAAGAGATCGGCATTTCTAGTGCTCAACAAACGGCACACAAAAACCGGAGGCGCACAAAACTTGGGGTGAGGCAAAGCAACCCAGTGTTCTACCAACTGGGGTGTGATGTGCAGGCTCTGAAAAGCACAAGACCAACCGTCCTTTTGGAATCCCAAGGCCCGATGCTTGGTTGTAAAGATGGGCCGCTTGAGCACCCCTAAGAAAGGGTGGATCAAAGTAATGGGGCTCAAGGGTTCCCAAAGAAAAATTACGAAACAATTCAAGCAGACACAACAATCCATGCCGCAAACAAACCAATGCAACCCCTCTTTGTCACCGCTATTGACCACGAAAGTTTTCACCACTGGACCACACAATCCACATCCATATTTGTCCTCCCTTTCCCCTCTTTGTACTCGCCAAAAGGCTAGCACCTTTGGTTCGTCGGATTCCGGCGGCAGGTCGCGATCCTTGATCGTCACTGGTTGCTGCATGGCACCAATGACACGTTTCCATGTGGTGGTAGGTAAATTTATGACAATGACGGATATTGGGCACCCTTTTAGGATGCCATTTGTTGTGTGCAACCGACATTCTAGGCATTCCTTAAATCAAAGGTTTATGAAGATGTGCATCCCGGAGGCGCCAAGCTTCCCCTAGTGTCCATGTACAAACGGGGAGACCAATACTTTGTCAGCATGGGCCTACCCCAAGAGTTGGCCAAGGTTGTCATGCAAGGCTCCAGCTAGACCCTCGGTGTAGAGGTCCGGCTGTGGATCACAAATGTGGCAGTGAGGCAGGGTTGGAGGTCAAAAATTTATGGATGAAGCTCCCCAACATGAGGATAACGCCCAGGTCTAGCAAAAACTACACGCCGAATATTGGTTTGAGGGGGTATCGACGGGGGACTCCGAGCAGCGATGGGTCATCAAGTATTGGGGTACAACACAGATGAACAAGGTGCAAAGGGTGAACATTGCCAAGGTCCTAGCAGCGGAGCTCAATCCTAAAAAGACGGGGATCAACAACTATGGGTAACCGTCTGGCTTGGGCTATAGCACAACGTGGGCACATGAGTAGGCATCCAAAATCTCTTATGGGAGCAAAGTGCAGTTGCTGACATGATAGCACCTCGCCAATGCACCACTAGCATGGGTAGTCTACGATGTGGTACCCATTGAGGTGCCCTTGGAGTGGCAGATGTACTCTATGGAGTCGGTGGATACCAAAAAGCCAACGTGCACTGAGTGACGATGGTAGCTGTGAAAGGTGCCAACGAAACCGGAGCGCACTAGGACCGAGTGGCTGTGTGTAACAAAGAGGCCTGCATCAAGAGACAATGCCCCTGGCGAGAATGTTGTCGTGGGAGACAACTGGAGTATGGAGGACTAAGCATGTAACTCCTATGCGGCTTTGTAATATGGCTACTCAATTCGTTTTTGGGCCCAACTCAGCCCAACTCAGCGAAAAGAATAAAGTCGAGAGAATCAGTCTACCAATGGTGATGTCCACCCGTAGCCGGGCTCTGCAAATGTGACCTCCATTTGCATATAGTGGCGACACGTCATGAAATCTAAAGTAGACGTCGCATGCCCACACAAAGATGCCTGACGGCGTTGGGACAAAGAGCCATGTAGGAGTTGGTGAAGTGCATTGGCCGGATAGCTCTATGGGTGGCACCGCTAAAGACCAAAGGGGGCACAACTGCATGGGGGGTCGGCCCACTATATAGACCCGGCATGATACTGCAAATGGCCGCTAGAAGCTGAAACGATGAGGAAGTGACGGTGTTATGGCTATCGGGACGGTTCATGGGAATGCACTTGGCGCATTCTCAAGGCAAGACATTTGTCAACATACAGGCGGTGTATGGCATCCCTTGAACCCCAGACTAAATGGAGCCCTCTCCAAGGCGGTGCTCCGGTACAGTGTGTTACTGGGCAATGCGCCCAAAATGATGTGCACAGATTTGAAATTTGGGTTTGAGTGAAGACAATGCAATACCTAAGGAGTATCACACGACCTCACGCACGGGCCACATAATGGACATGATGCAGCGCAGAACCCAAGCTAGAGGGTAGGTTCCATTGCCCACATATAGCAGTGTCCGAATGGGGGACAAGGATACATGGAATATGTGGACCCTACGCTATAAACAGTAGCGATTGTCCAAGGAGAAGGGGGGCATCCATGCCCTATGCGCACATGGACTTGCGCAGCAAAAGAGTTCACCGTGATGGAGGACACACAAGGCCATATTGCACAGTGCCTTGTAGAGCATAAATGGCTAGGCCCTCCAATTGTCAGGCTTGAGAGCCCCAACGCGGAGTGCAGGGGGCGGGGCACCGACGAGACAACCTCTCAAACATGGCTATGCCCGAGTAAGAAATTACCATCCGGCGTCACCAAAGACCCGGCACATTCGTAGGATAGACTCCATCAAGGTATCGCTGCACGAGTTGCACAATTGTGCCCGATAAAGGGAACGCCGGCCGTAGGCAGACATCGCGGTCACCAGGTGGCATACGGTAGTGGAAAAACACTAGATCCGCGCTTGCCGCAAGATGCAAGAACCGCATGCAGAGTATGGAGGAAGGAGAACGGGGAGGGCACAACCAATATTGCAGAAATGAGGCATGAAGCATGGGTGGAGGAGGGTCAAACCGAGAGAGCCTTGCTTTCTGCTTGTTGCTATGCCGCTGCATTGCCTTGCCTTGCCCCTATACCCCCGGCAGTCCAACGGGCCAGCGCCTGTCGCCGTTGCTAATGCTAATGCTCTGCAGTCGCCACTGCCCCCAAAGCCTGGCTGGCCGGTATCCCCGGTCTTTTGGGTCCTCCGTCATGCTGTGGGCCACCTCAGGCAGCCCTGGGACCCACGGGATCGAGCAAGGCACGAACCACCTGTCGGTGCAAGATGCCCGGTAACTCCGGTAGATGGCATGTTAAGTTGTTATGAGTATGACTATGTATGTATGTATGTATGTACGTACGTACTAATGTATGCATGCATATATGTATGTATGTATGTATGTATGTATGTATGTATGTATGTATGTATGTATGTATGTATGTATGTATGTATGTATGTATGTATGTATGTATGTATGTATGTACGTATATACGTACGTACGTACGTATGTATGTATGTATGTATGTATGTATGTATGTATGTATGTATGTATGTATGTATTGTTGTTGTTGTTGTTGTTGGGGGCACCCAGCACGTGCCGGCTGGGAGAAATTGCCAGACACGCTCTCCCTGGGCAGGGCGCAAGGGAGCAGTCGGCCGGCGTCACGCTGGCCGGGCGTGTGCCGACGACGACCGAGGGGGGGGGGGGGTGGGGGCCGCCATGTCGGGGGGGGGGGGGGGTGCGCGCGCGAGGAGGAGGGAGGAGCCACCTGTGTGTGTTACCCTGGAGCCCTCCCCCACTGCGGGGGGGAGGGTGACCCGACCTGTGAGCGACGGAGGCGGGATGGGGGGCAGGCTGGAGGGACCACCTGTTCGGGCACCTGCGGGGCCCCGCTTCCCCTTGCTCCCGGCCGCCGCTCCCCCGCGTCAGGGGAGGGGGCGTTCTGCCTGCGCGCCCCTGTACCGCACGCGCGCGGGCGCGGTGGGGCGCTGCCTGTGTCCTGTGGGGCCCGCAAAGCACTGCTGGTGCGGCCCTGGTGTGCGGGGGTTCCTGTGGGGCCCGCACAGCACTGCTGGTGCGGCCCTGGTGTGCGGGGGTTCCTGTGGGGCCTGCACAGCACTGCTTGTGCGGCCCCGGCGTGTGGGGGTTCCTGTGGGGCCCGCCCAGCACTGCTGGTGCGGCCCTGGCGTGTGGGGGTCCCTGCGGGGCCCGCACAGCACTGCTGGTGCGGCCCTGGTGTGCGGGGGTTCCTGTGGGGCCTGCACAGCACTGCTGGTGCGGCCCTGGCGTGTGGGGGTTCCTGTGGGGCCCGCTCAGCACTGCTGGTGCGGCCCTGGCGTGTGGGGGTTCCCGCGGGGCCCGCTCAGCACTGCTGGTGCGGCCCTGGCGTGTGGGGGTTCCTGTGGGGCCCGCACAGCACTGCTGGTGCGGCCCTGGCGTGTGGGGGTTCCTGTGGGGCCTGCTCAACACTGCTGGTGCGGCCCTGGCGTGTGGGGGTTCCTGTGGGGGCCTGCACAGCACTGCTGGTGCGGCCCTGGCGTGTGGGGGGGGGTTGCAGGAGAGAGGGAGTATGCCTGGGACCCCCGCCGGCGGTGGGGGGCCCGTAGTTGTCTTGACGTCACGACGCGAGGTCGGTTCTCTCGCTGCACCTGTGATGCGAAAAGGAAGGGAGGGGACAGGGAGGGAGGGGTGGCGTGTGCGGAGAGGGGGGGGGGGGGGCGGGAGGGGCGTGTGCGCGCGTGAGGGGGAGGGGGTGAGGTGAGCTCAGCCGCAGAGCGTCACCGGGCGTCTGACCGGGGCAGAGGAGCGGTCGGGGCTGGCCAAAGTCGGCCGGGGAGCCCAGGGCGCTCGCGGTGTCGGGGGGCCGCGGTCAGCGGTGGGGCCCGCACCCCGCTCGGCGGCGACGAATCCCGCCGAGCATCATCCACGGGGGCGAATCCTGGCGGAGGCGGGGGGAGCGCCACGCCGTCCCCCCGCGGCCGAACCGGACCGGGACGGGCCCCGCCGGATGGATACCGGGGGGGCGGGCGGGGCTGGGCACCGGGGCTCCGGGGCCCGGGTCCCTGGTGGTTGTGGACCGGCGCGGGGGAGACCGGGCGGGCCCATGGGCTGCGGCTGGTGAGGGGGGGGCGTGGAAGGGCTGGGCGGGCTCGAGGGCGAACCCCGAGGGGCCCTCGGGGGCTGGGCGAGGGCTCCCGAGGGCGGCCGTTCCTTGAAGGGGGGGGGGGGGTTGCTCCCTGCCCGGGGGACGACGGGGGCCCCTCTTGAGCGAGGGGGGGGGAGGGCGTGTATCGCCCGGTGTAGGGCCATGTCGATTCATGGCCGCGCGGCATGGGACTATATCCCCAACCCTCCGCGCCGGAGTCCCTTTTTTCGGGGGGGCTGAGGGGGGGCGGGGGGGGCTGGCGGTTGTGGAGTGCACCCTCCCATGCGGGGGGGGGGGTTGCCGGTGGGAGCTCCGTCCGGCTTGGCCGTGTAAACCCGGTGGCGTCCCCTGGGCTCGTGGGCCCCTTCGAGGAAGAACCTCGGATTCGCCGGGGGGGACTCCGCTATATGTATGTATGTATGTATGTATGTATGTATGTATGTATGTATGTATGTATGTATGTATGTATGTATGTATGTATGTATGTATGTATGTATGTATGTCTGTATGTAATCCTTAACCAGTTCCACATCTTCCATGCCTCACAGGGTAAAGGTAGGAATGTTCATCGATCAACGCCATAAGGGTAGACAGAGGTAGTAGTCAGAGAAAGGGTTCAGGTACAGTTACAATAATAGGGCCTCCTGCTCCTCTCTCCTTGTAGGTAGGATACCATCCACTACGGTTTCTACTCCTTTTCAGGTTTCGACAGAAGACGATGTGGGAAGGAGACTAGGAGTCAGTCGGAAGCCTCCCTGCTGAGGGGGCTCAGAGGAGATTCCATCAAGCTGGAGTTCATCTCCCTGGGGTTCCATCATGGGAATATCAGGTGGTCAATGGGGTATTCAACCTGAGGTACCAAATGGGGTTCTTCAATGGGGATCAGAAAGTCAAAAAGGTGGGGTACAATCAGGGTGGTGGACAGGTTCCCCTCCCAGATGTCCGGGTCTGGCCTGGGGACGGATTTATCACAGGGGTCGCTGGAGGTGGAGACGGCACCGGGGTGACCCGTGCCCCGCCGGCAGTCGATGTAGAGCACCGCTGGCCTCCCCCTCTGGGAGCAGCGGTACAGCAATGTCGGTTTTTATTTTGTAGCAACATGTCCGCCACACAATGTCGGACTCTGCAGATGAATCTCAGTTATGTTACCTCCTCCTCCCCTCTCACCCATAGGATCACGGGTCTCCTCCTCCCTTCCTGCTCATTTTGCATCCAGAGAGGACTGGGGCTCCAGAGTGACAGTTCCATCACCATAGAGGTCCCCCTGTCATGGGGGGACCCGGAGACTTAGACCATGTGTAGGCAGAAAAGTCCCCTTAACCCCCCACACGCTCTTGACCTCTTCCCCGAGTGAGTATCTCACAATTTTTCTATTTTCTGGGG
Source organism: Eutreptiella sp. 'Long Island Sound 2002' (assembly GCA_964036045.1). Taxonomy (NCBI): domain Eukaryota; phylum Euglenozoa; class Euglenophyceae; order Eutreptiales; family Eutreptiaceae; genus Eutreptiella; species Eutreptiella sp. 'Long Island Sound 2002'. Next base: position 106,723,684 of record OZ038380.1, read on the forward strand.
GCCGCAGGCAGCGCCGCTTTGAAAACTTTTCGTTTTTATTTTCATCTGGGACCATTATTTCTGAGTTAAAGTGTGCTGCCTGTAGGCTGGGTGCCCGGGTAGCCAGGGTTCAGTTTGAGCCCTACAGGGGGGGGAAGAGAGGACACCTGGGCAACCAAGAGGTCTGAAAGAGCGTCGTGGGTTCTAAAAATAAAAAGCTGTAAGATCCTCTCCGCCATCCCCGCCAGGGCAACCCCCTCTTTGCCTGCCCCCAAGCTTCGGCTTCCACACATTTGACTGTGACAGGTCAGGGAGTAGATAACAACTCAGAAAATTTTATTTTTTCTGCGAGCTGTTGCACCTATTACAGACACTGGGAACAGTTTCTAGATTGCTTCTGGTTTCTCATGCGGTGATGACATAGACAGCGTCAGCCAAAAAAGTCTGTCAGAAGTCAAGGGCACGGGTTGTCACTGTGTTTTGTTTTTCATTTGCGCGACCGCCTGATGCGGTTCTTCACACCCTTTAGGAGCCTACGGGCCTATAGCGCTTGGTTTTTCCTCACCTCATTGTTGGTCGTCAGTTGTCTGCGTCCGCCGTTAGGCTGTTGGGGGGGCAAAGTATGGAGGTATGGGACACGAATCAGGAAAGGAGGTAACTAGGAAGTGGGGGCCGTGTGTGATTGAATCATAGTCAAGCCGTTACCATTCTGATTTGTCGTGACGTGCAGACAGTGAGTATCGACGTCCCAGAATGACAAAAGCTGACATCACTCGCAGGGTAATTCCAACCAACAATGATAGCATCTATGACGCGCAGATAGTGAGTATCGGCGTCTGTGGTAAGTGTGGGGTATGCCAGACAGAGCGCAACTGCCTGAGGCCCAGGGGCATGCAGATAGTGAGTATCGGTGCCTGTACCAGTCCCACAGAGGTAATCTTTTTGGTTTTCTCTCCACTCCACATGTTCAGCCCCATGACAACTATTTCTCTGGAGTTTGCTCACATTCAAAAAGGGGGCACCCCTACAAAATTGCGATGGCTACCCACTCATGGGGACCCTGTAGAAGAACCGGTGGGCCTGTGGGTTCAACCAGACAGCGTCAGGGCCAGGATCATGACAATGTGTATTCTGGCCGGGTCCATTGACAACACTGTGTTGGATGAGGTCCTCAAACTGCGTCCCGATATCGAGACTAATACCTGGAGTTCCCTGGTGGGCAAGTTACCGGATGGTGCTGAGAAGGACATCTGCCGCCAGGTTGTCAAATCCAAGAGAGTACCGGAAAGCTTCTGAAACATCTCCTCAAAATACTCCCTTTTGGATGCCATGCTGGCCACCATTGCAAAAGTCTCGAACAGACCCATGCTTACCGAATGGAGCACTGCACGTCTCAATGCCATGTCCGAACGTCGCTCTATCTGGTCAGCCTTTTACAAGGAAATTTTTAGCGAATCCGACGCTCTCTCAGAAGCTCCAGATCAACCCACAGACGTAGTCCCGCAGGAACAAGGTTCGGAGTCCGCTGATGTCTTGGGTGCCATCTCCCTGGTCAACACCGTTGATGATCTTTCGATCAATGAGGAAGATAAACTTCAGTCCTTGGTTGCTGAGATGTACAGTGAGGATTTTCCTGTTGAAGTTTTGCTGTTGGCAGCCTCGGGGATCAGGAGTAATATTTTGTTGAGGTTGAAGTCAGCCACACCGGTTGAGGGCAGGTTCTGGAAGGGTGTCATGGTAGCGTTGCTCAAGTGGATGCGTCCTCTTAGGCAGGCAGAAGAGGAAGGGCATCGCCTGCAGGCCAAACTTGCTGCAGAGGCTAATAGAAAACGCAACGTTATTTCCAGTCCTTCTTCAGGTGCAGATGCGTCCAAGCCCTCTCCGTCCAAGCCAAAAAACTCCAAGAAACCGCGGGTAGAGGGAGTAGTCAGGGCACTAACGCTGGATGAAACGGCTTCCACTGCTCAGGGCAGTAACTCCGCTGAACCACGACGGGCTAGTGCCTCCATCTCTGATAATGTTTCACCGCCGGTACGACAATGGCAAGCAGGGTCTGGGCTGGGCAAAGTTATTGTTGAGAAGTTGCAGTCCACCACGGATCGTTTAAAACCTATTCTGCTCACTGGGTTTGAACATACTGATGCCCTTGACTCCTTTTTGGGTTGTGAAGCTGCCTTCGGTCAGTTGTCTCTCGACTACAGAGTCTATCAGGACATGCTGTCCCAATTTGGTGAGGTTGTCATGTTTGTTCCGTCCAGCAAACTAGATCCCATCCTGGGAGGTAAGTACCGCGACAGCTTGCGCATCAGAGCATCCAGGGACCCATTGGGCCGCTCACACCTCATTGAGGTGAAGGAATTACAACTGGTTGAAGGACTGCGAAAAATTGGTTCTCATATTCCTCTGCCTGCGCCTGCCAAAGAGGCTCCTGTGAGTACACCTGTTTCAGGTCTGTTTCTCTCGCCGTCTAAAATGCAATCCCCGGTGTGGTGTCTGTTTCCGCCCTTCTCCCCCTCTCATGCCTTCATATCCATGTGGGGTTGGGGCTTTCAACGAGAGTTAGGGGGGATCATTAGATTCCATTCTCCCCCGCCTGGAATGCCTGATGAACTCAGGGAGGTTGTGTCTGCTCACGCCATCTGGGGTCTGTCCAAAGTTTACGATGCCGCAGTAAAATCCACCGTGATAGGAGAGGATGACGACTCGCCGGAACACTGGGTCTCGGCTAAGGAGTGTGTAGAACTAGCAGTGAAACACAGAGATCATAGGTTCTACGACGTGCCTGAATGGGCGGCTGAGGAGTTTTCAAAACGCAAAACGCTTACCGAGGTCAACAAAGTGCGTAAGAAGCTAAAAACGGGGGACTACTCTAAAGTGTCCTCAATTGCCCTAGGCCTTGACGCATCGTGGGGTCGGTTGGCCAGTGACGGGGTTCCCCCTCCTACTGTTGAGTGCAGTGATGCTGAACACCATCGGGTTTTGATATTCCTTTGGCTACCATCTGTACGTTTCTGGCCGGAGGCGCGCTTTTGTGGCCCACGGTGTTGCACGTAAGGTTTTGAAAACGCGTAGAGCGCGCACAACGCGTACAACACGTACAGACCAAGTAACACGCACAGAACACGTAGCACGCCGAACACGTGCCTCCAGAGGCACGTGCAGAATTGGAATACCGGACCGCGCAGAACGCGCAGAACGCGCAGCACGTCGCTTTGCACACGGGCGCTCATCGAGGAGGGGCCGCGTCCTCACAGTTGGGTATCCAACCTACGCGGTTGTCCCCCAGGGTTCGCACTCGTCCCATGGGTAGGGATAGCAGAGGCTCCGCCTCCATGATCATCTCGTTCAAGCCCCCCATTCCACCACACTACTCCTCATCCTCCTCATCCTCCTCATCCTCCTCATCCTCCTCGTCCTCCTCGCCTTCCTCGTCCTCCTCGCCTTCCTCGTCCTCCTCGTCCTCCTCGTCCTCCTCCTCCTCCCCGTCCTCTTCAGCCTCCTCATGGTCCTCCTCCCACACCTCCTCGTCCTCCTCGTCTACCTCCATGTCCCGTGCGCCTTGCACACCTCCATAGCCATGTCCCGGTGCAAAGCACAACACGTGGAATGCCTTTCCACAACCGGTACATTCATAGCCGGTTCTTCCCCTCTTGCAAAAGTGGCACACACGCCGCCGTTGTGTCGCCACCGGCACGTGTACCTCTTGTCGTAGGGGGTGGGCAAAGTACCGCCGCCGCAACACTTGCCATTGCCATTCCCACATACTAGTGGTCTCCTTGCAAAGTCCCAATTGCCGACAAGTTGCGAACACATTCACAACCGCGTACCGGAGCACGAACGCACGCACCGCGTGGGCCCATGTCATCTGGCGGCCAACCTGCCTCATCTGCAGGGCCATCTGGTTCACACCATGGACACCGCGCGACAGTGTGCGGTACGCCGCCACCACGGGGTGCACTTCCCGCCCGCTTCGCCGGTGAGGTGGTCCCTTTCGGGCAAACCACACATTCGTCAACATCGGCACAACGCGGGGGGGTTTGTGCCCGACCTTCGGATTCTTGTACGTGCACAGACTGTACTTGAAATCCGCAATAGTGCACACCGCCGTCCGCCCCTCCTGCACCTGCTCCTTGGCCCATGTCACGCCGTACGTGGACCTCTTCGTCATCATGAGGAATGGCCGCTTGTTGGCGGCCAATTCCTTTGCAAGGCCGTGGGATCCGAAAAAGGAGTCGGCAAATAGCACCGTCCCCTCGGGCAGCAATGATGCCCACAACTTCATGATGTTTTTGGCATCGTAGTTTCCCGCCGCAGTGCCGTAGCAGCGTAGCCGGCCACGTACACCGGTGTACAAATACATGTCCACCACGTACCCCCATGTTGCATTGGCCAGGCAATACAACTTTATCCCGGTTGGGTGCGGTTTCCGGGCTATGAACATTTTCAAGGGGCCCGCTAGCATCCCCTTGTGGGGCACCACGGACTCATCGCCGCAGGCCCCACCCCCCATGCACCACGCTCCCGCCCATTGGCCATTGCAGTCTTCCAGTAGCGAGACGACATCGGTACGTAGCAACCGTTGCAGCAAGTAGTATTGGCGCCGCGTCAGCATGTTTGCCATATAGGGATTGTATAATAGGCCCTTGCGGTCCCCAACCCCGTCCACCTGCATTGGTTGCACCATCCCCAATAGAATTAGAAATGCATTGTACCTAGGTACTAGAGGTAGCAGGTCTGGCCTTCCGTGTTCCCGTAGGGCTTGGCATTGTAGATTCTCTATGGGGGCCATGACATGGTCCCACACCTCGTCCTCAGTATAGCCGATGAGCCAAGATTCCCCGGGCCGGATACCGTACTGGATATCGGCCGCACAGTCATCCCGTGGGAGCCTATGGTCGTACAGCGGTGGTTGAAACTTTGGTGGCATCACAAACAAAGATTGTTGAGAAATGAGACTCTGCAGAACACGCAACACACCAGTGGCAGTTCCAGAGGCAACAACAAAGGCAGCAAAAGCGGAACGTACAGAACGCGCAGCACACGCAGAACGCGTAACACGACCTCCAGAGGCAGACACAGAAGCAGACACGTAGAGCGCGTATTACACGAAACACACGCAGGACAGGGGATGGGGCAATGGGGGCGGCAACACGAACAACTCAATTGTTGCTTTCTTGAACTGGTGTCCGTGCACCCTACATGGTCCACGCAGAGCAGCGGCCGCAGCCGCCACCATTCATCCGAACGTCGAAAAAGTATTCACAACACAATAAATACCGGCGTCGGTGCCCCAATGGAAGCGCCGCCTACCGATGCCACCACTGTGGGGTTGGCTGTGAATGTGCTTGCTGGGCCAACGGCACTGGCCTGGAAAAGAAGAGGGGTTGTGAGGTTTGTCTGCCGCGGACCTCATCGGGGTCGGGCCACTCCTGCGGTGGATCCATTGGCGCGGTCGACTCCTCCTCCGGCTCCGTTTTGATTGGGTGCTGCAAAACACGGAACACGCGTGAAACATGCAACCCACTTCTAGAGGCAATCCGAGAGGCACCAAAAAGAAAACGTGTGGAACGCGCAGAACGCGGAGAACACGGGGCTCGCATCCAGAGGCACACCCGGAGGCTACGCGCAAATCCCCTAGAACGCATAGTACTAATGTGCAACGCGCAGCTGTGCACCTTCCGTGTGCGGGGGTCCCGTCTCCGGCCCCATCTCCGGCCTGCCTGGCTGCTCCCCGGACGGTGGCGGTGGTGGCGGACGTCCTTGCGGCATTGGCTGGGGTGGTGGGAGTATTGGCGCTGGTGGGTCCCCCGGCGGTGGCGGTGGCTGCAGCATTCCTTGCGGTGGAGGATACGTGGGTGGCGGCGGATAATCCGGGGGCCGGTACCTGTACGGGTCGGACCCATAAGGGAGGCTCCCGGAGCTCGAAGGCATTTCCGGATCCGTCTTTATCGGCTGGTACTTGTACCGCGGCTCATACTCGTATCGCGGCTCATACGGATACCCATGCTGCTGCGGATACCCATACTCCTCCCAGGTTGTCTGCAGAACATGCAGAGCGCGCAAAACAGGTAAGACATGGGAAGGCAAATCCAGAGGCAGTCACAGAATCGAACGTGCAGACCGCGTAGAACGCGTAGGACGCCCAAAGCAGACAGGAGGCAACTCCAGAGGCAAGTGAAAAGACCCGTGCCACGACGCCCACCACAGGAATGCACACCCGCTGCCTCTTTGCAACCTTTGTTCTCACCAGTGTCCATGCCCCTGTGTCGGGGAGGTCGACACCTCTGTCCTCCGTTAAGGTGTAGGCCATGAGGCCAGCCATGCGGACCGTGCGCGACAGCTTCTCCTGTACAGACCACGCAAAGCGCGTGCAACACCGGAAGGCACCCCCACAGGCAACGAAGAGGCGCAACGTCGGGAACACGTAGCACGCGCAGAACGCAGAAGACGCGCTACACGCTGCACTGGAGGCGTTACAAAGGGAACACGCAACACATGCAGTACACCTGCAAAGTGTCAGTGGGCATGTCGACAATGTCCTCCGCACCAAACGCACTCAGCTGGTCCATGGTGCGTCGTGGTCGGTATCCAGACGACAGGGGCTCCCCCTTCAATTTCGCCAACGGCAGGCGTGCAGCTGCGGGGTCACCGAATTCCGTAGGCCAGTCCGGGGCTCCGACACAGTTCGTGCACACCGACACCCCCTTGATCAACCCGGTTGCGACTTGGCGGGGTGAGCTGCTGGGGTATCGCTCCTCAAACAGTTCTCTGGCAGCGGCTGTGCTTTGTGCATTCTTCGTGCCACAGCGGAGGACCATCTGCACACTGTACGCCCGCACGTCCGTCACCAGAAGCAGCGCCAGGCCCAATTCGCGGCGCGCTTGTGTTTCCTCGGCCAAACACACTTTGTAGTGTTGGCATACTCGTCCGAGTGACACTTCATATTCCGACTCCAGGGTGCGCTGCATGACCTGCACATCGTTGTCGTAGGCGGCCCCGGCTTGGTACTTCTCCCCTCGGGTTGCACCTGAGGGCATCGTCCTGTGCGGTTCGCCTTCCACTGCGTAACGCACATGCTTGGGCCTCTCCTCCACCTTCTTGCCCTTGCTGCTCTTCTTCTTGGGTGGACTCTTCGTCTTTTCCTTCTTCTTCTTGGACAGCTCCTCCGGCTCTGGCCTTGCCTCTGGCTTTGCCTCTGGCTTCGCCTTCACAGGGGTACCCTTTGCGGCCATGCGGGCAACCACCTCGACGTGGGTGCTTCGGGGTGCGCGTTGGGCGAGGGAGGGCTCGTCCTCGTCCTTCACACTGGCAGCATCACTGCCCTCCTCCTCCTCCTCCTCCTCCGCCTCCTCTGCCTCCTCCGGCTCCTCTTCCGAATCCTCTTCCGACTCGTCCTCATCCGAAATCTCCGTGGTTCCCTCATCTTGGATCCACGTCCACAGCCGGTCGCGCGGAATCTGTAGAACATGCAGAACATGCAAGACACATGGAGGCAACCCCAGAGGCAATACCAGAGGAAGCACGCAGAGCGCCAAGAACGCGCAAAACGCATAACACACAACCAGAGGCAGATCCAGAGGCAACGGAAAAGGGAACGGATAAAACGCGCAGAACACATAACACACCTTTTTGTATTTCCAGTAGCCATCCTTCTTGTTGCGGACGTCCTGCACCACATGCGGCGCATGTGGCTTGCCCTTCGGGGCCTTGACCTGTGAAAGGGTGCAAGAGGCGGTAGGGGACAACAGGCAGCGCAAAATAGTGGTCACATGAACCGCAAACCCGTGAACGTGGTACACCTGATACGTTGTGAGGTTCGTCAACCAAAATTCTTTCTCCTGCTTGTCCTTGGCCCCTTTCTTCTTCCGATTGACCCATCCGGCATGCCACCCCGCTGCGACACAAGGGGGTGAGGAGGACAGCGGTGCAAGGCGAGAAGCGAGATGAAAACGAAGACACACACACACATACTCGTGGCTTGTTTAATTTGAAAGACAACGAAGGCGTCGTGCTTCAGTTTCTCCGGATGCTTCCACTCTCCCAGCTTCCCACCCTTCTGCAACCATTGAGAATGTGTAGCGGGGTACAGGGGTGCAGGCATGGCTCCTGCACCATAAAAGCGAAGCGGCCTATGAATGTTGGGACAAAAACATGCTGCAGAGCACGTAGCACGCGTAGAACGGCTCCGGAGGCAACGTCACAAGCGAAAAACGACAACACACAAAACACCCAACACACGTGGGCAATGTAGCACCAAGGCAAACACATAGGCAGAAGGCAATTGTCGTTGGAATACGCACGATTCAGTTCCATTGGGAACCAGTGCAGGTGTGTGGCAGAGTACACGGGTGAAAGCATGGCAAAAAAAAAAATCGGGGTGGTATGATAGGTGTGAAGCGCTTAGCCCCTGCAGAACGCGTAGAACGCGTAGGAAGACTTCCAGAGGCAGACTCAGAGGCAGCGGACCGAAACACGCAGGACGCGCAACACAGGCAGCACGCGTAGCACCAAGAGAGAGGCAGAGGCAGGAGGCAATTGTGCTTCTCTCCTCGAAAATGGTTGAATTGAGCTAAACGGATAGTTCCATTGCGTCGGGCACCCTCGAAAACCCCCCGGAAGCACAAAACAATCATAAAAGCAAAAACGCGACAAAATTTCGTGCTATGCGTTCTACGCCTGGTAGCCAAAGGAATATGTGGTGATCGAAAAGTGTCAGTTTGCCGCATCATGAGTCCTCAATGGACAGGCTTAACTAAGAAGGTAGAAACGGTGGGGTCCAGACACGTGGCTTTGCTCGGTGTTCCCTCATCACCTGCGGATGCTACCCTCGTAAGGTCAGCAACCATGGCGTGTGGCGATACTAAACTTCACATGTGTACCAATGCAGTTGTCTTGGGCAGGATGGGCCCGTTGGCGGCCCCAGTCCCTGTGAATTTTGTTGAACCGGAGTGTGTTCTTCCCCTTTGGGTGCCGGTCATTTCTTTACAATGGGGACGACAGCACCAAGTGCTAGTCAAGTCAGGAAAGGCAGTGGCAAGACACCGCAAAGAGATTGTGGATGACACTGCTGGGTGGTGGCAGGATGTGTGCAGAGTGACTGAGTGGGATCCTCTGTCTCGGGGATGGTGGACAGAAAAGATTCTGTGTCGATGCGTCCCGCAGGAATGTGTCATGATGTTACATGTTTGGCTCCATTGGACCCCCCCTCAGTGGTCGTTGCAGTACTATGAAGTGCAAGCGTGGAGCTCCATTCCTATTCCTAGTCTGCTACCCCTGTTGCCTTGCCGTGGGGCTGCCTGTCTGCTAATGTTCAGGGGTTAAATAGGTCAGTTGAAATACGCAGGACCAAGTGGGATGAAGTGGTTGAGATGTGTGTCACCTCAGATGCCAGGGTGCTGTTCATTCAAGAAACCTGGGGCTCGGTGAAAAAGCTAGACAGGCGACACATTGATGGCTTTTGGCATCGCTCCTGTGCTCACTGCGATGTTGGTAAAGGCCTGTAAGTCTGGGTTTTGTCATCCTGGGCACAGTTCAAAATTGTTCTTCTGGATACTGACCACTCTTTTCTTGTGGTGGTCCACAATGCCTGGGGTTTGGGGGTCCTGGGTAGCGTCCACATGGCACAGAGGTCTGACGAACTGTTATACAATCAACAGTTGGTGCATCTGATTTTCGGTCTCCAACAGCTACCAGTGTCGTGGCTCATCGTGGGGGGTGACCTGAATAGGGATATCCGCACACATAAATTGTCAGTTGCCCTTCTTAAGTTTCTGGGTGCCCGAGTTGCGTTCATGCAGGGGAGGGTTCATCTTCCCAAGGACTTTTGCATTATAAAAGGAGTCTCGGGGCAATCCTGCGGTATGTGGTTGAGAGAGGTTGGCGACCACCCAGTTGTTTGGATTCAAGGGTGTCAGACGGCAAAGGCAGGAGCCACAGGATCTTTGATGCGCCCAGTTGAACCTCGCAATTGGGACCATGACAGCAGAGTGCTTTTTTCCAATCTCATGGAAGCCATGAGTCTCGGCATCAGTGATGCGTCTAGCTGGCTGCAGGCCTATAGAGAGTGTATCTCAGTCGTCAACCATGTGGTGAGTAGTCCTAAATCTGAAGAGGTCCACTCGGAGCTGAAATCAGTAGTTGCGTCTCTCAAGGCCATTACAGGCGGCCAGGGCTGCAGAGTGCAGCGCTCCCTAGAGTTCAGATTGTCCTCCAAATACTGGTCTACGGCGATTAGTGACTGGAAAGCTGTGTCAGGAACAGGTCTCACGGGGCGAACCATGAAGGTGCTGAAGTTACAAGCAGCAAACCCGTTCATTGCGTTACATCAGGTAGCGGACACATCCTCTCAATCTCTGGTGACGGGTAGGGACATCCTGCAGGTGTTGCCCAGGGAGTGTGTCCTGAAATACCCTGTGCGTTCCACCATTGTTCCTCCTGAGTGGGTTCAGTCTGTCATGCGCCACAGGTATGTGCTGCACCTCACCCCTGTTGCAATCGAGGCCCGCAGGTACCTGATTCTCTCACAAGTGATGCAGGTCTCAGTAGAGTCCCTGTTGAGTATCCGGCACAAACTGACCAGTGCGACGGCAGGGGCTGATGGGTTTATACCAAATCTAGTGAAATGGATGGGGCTGGTGTCCCTCTTCCGAGTGACTCAGATACTCAGACTTCCCTTTGATCAGTGGCCTTTGGAGGTTTTCTCGGCTCTACACCTTACACTAAAAAAATTTGCGGGTGACAATGTCAATGTCAATACTAGGCCTATTGAACTTCTCTCAGCCCTATTTCGCATACAGGCTAAACTGTATGCCCCATTGATTCAGCTGGCCACAGCACCAAGTGAGTCTGGTTGTAGACATTATGCAGGGTTTAAAGGGTCTTCCGCACATGCCCTGCGCCGCATGCTACACACAGTGATCACCCAATCCCCGGCGGTGCGAGGTGATGTTACAACGATGTTTTTGGATTTCTCTGGTGCCTTTGATGAAATCAACAGGCAAGCCATTCTCAGGGTCGATATGTATCCGTTTTTACGTGGAGTTGTGCATCAAGTGGTTCATCACTACATGTCCTTCAGGCAATACGTGGTTTCTGCCCTGGGCCTATCAGAGTCGTATTGTCAAGTGGAGGGTGTCCTTCAAGGGGGGGGTTAAGATCCACTTTTTAAATACTTGCGGTTAATTTGATACATCTTGCCATGCGTCAACTAGGGGTTGGGGTTCCGGTATGTGTTCCTCCCTCGGTAGAAATGATTGCTTCTCTGGGCTATGTAGACGACACAGTGGGGTTTTCTAGCATAGACGACAGACAGCGAGTGGCCGACCACCTTCGTGTTATTATTGACTGCGTCGGACAACGCAACAATAGCTCCAAAATGAACGTTCAAGTTCTTCAGGTCAAGCAAGGCTCAATCTACAGTGTCAGCAAATCGGTCGTCTGGGACGACAAGCCACTGTGGTCCACCAGTAGACACCAACACATAAAATTCCTGGGGGGAAACGCTAATATTTTAGGAGGGTTCCCTACCATCAAAAAAGTCATTACAAGGTGGTCTCGAACGGTCATCAGCAGGCTGCGAGGGTGGCCCGTGTCGGTGGGTGTGGCACACACTGTGATAGAAGGACTTGTAGTCAACAGGCTTGTGTTTCGCTGCTGTGTGAATGTGCCAACGGACGTGCAAATCAGTTCAGTGACAGGGTCCATATGCAGGGTGTACAGACTGGTCTTTGGGTTGGCTCCCAATACTCCACGTGCCTGCATAGTTTCCATTCTAGGAAGAGCTGCCCCACATCATGTCGTTTGGGTCACAGTCATCAATGAACTGTTTCAGTCTCTAAATGGGCCCAACGCCCTGCTGCCCCAATCTGCGTGGGCACACTGGTCGAACCCGTGCCTACATCGCTTTGACAGCGGCTCTCAGCGCATTCAGTCCAGGCTCCAAAGCTTGGGCATTCAGTTTCGCAAACTCGGGTCAGGTCAAGGGGCTAAGTGGTGTGTGAAACCGCCTCGGGGGGATGCTTTTCCTACGGTTTTGTATGTTTTTGGTGATGCAAGCCTCAAGGATTGCTGGGGGGGAGCGACAAAAGTTGTGGACGGTCAGGGTCATGTGTGGCTGGAATACAGTGTATCCCTCTCTGCTATTGGTCTCAGCACCAAATTGGTAGAAGCCTCTGTTGTTTTCTCTGCGGTAGTTGCCATTGCCCAATTTGTCTCCTCCCATGGCGTGTGCTTAAAAGAAATCTGGGTGTGGTCTGACTGTTTGTCAGCTGTGCAGTCTCTGCAGTCCAGAGACATGGCGGACAAAACTGCATCAATCATGGACAGGGTTGTCGCGCATTTTGTCTTGACGCATCTTCCGGTTCAGATGGGTTGGGTGCAAGCACAGCACGATACGGAACTTGATGACTGGATATCATCGTTCAACTCCGGAATGGACTCTGAAGCGAAAGCTGGTGCGCGCGGTGAGCGTCAGGAGGTCTCAGTTCTTGATGTATGGCTGGACAAAGATTCCATTCTTCCAGTCAAAGGTGACAGATTGATTGTCGACCTCAAACGACATTTGCTTGGTCAATTTGATGATGCTCTCCTCAGCGTCTCTTCCTCTTGCTCACCCACCCCTCCGGAGAGATCATGGCGCATGGTGCTACCCGAATCGGTCTCAGGGCTCAAGTGCTGGGTGCACGTGCAGCCATCAAGAATAGAGCATTGGGGAAGCATAAGGGCTTGGAGTGTGTATGCGTCAGCAGACCAGTGGGAGTGGCAGCACGGAGAAGGGGAATGTTCACTGTGCTCCATGTGGTGCCACTCGGTAACACAGCATAGATTCCACGAATGCGTATTTACTAAAGTGCGGGTTCTTGCTTGGTCTGGACATGTCTGCGAAATTCTGTGGGCTGCGGGCATTCCCCGTGACCGTATCGCTCTTCGATGGGCGGGTGTTGCGATTTTGGGACATCCAGGTCTGTTCATTGTCTGGTGTCATCCTGCGAAGGGAGCTGCCATAGCTGATTCCTCGAAATCAGTGAAGCCTGTGTGGCCCATATGGCTGTGGTTAGGCCCAATTAGGGGTATTTCGCTGGTTCTCTCCAAATTGGGTGTCAGTCAACCACATATCCTTATTTATCAAGTCCTGGAGAGCGCGCATGCCATGGTACACGGTGGGTACGATACAGATAATGTCCGGCTTCCGTGCCCTCGGTTTCATTCTCAGTGGACTGCACGAATGAACTCAGGTGTGCTGCTGGGGTTTCAGACGCCAGCTGCACATCTGGTCACTCACACTCCCTCCAACCTGCTCTGGGTTCTTTTCTCGTCTGTCAGGGGGAAAGGCTACGTAGGGCATACTCTGGTGAGTTGCAAGGGGACAGTTAAGATGACGATCTGGCACTCGAAAGTCCCCTCCGTATGGAGCAGCGAATGCCAAGGGAACCTTCATTCTGTCGTCAGAGAGGCAATGAGGAGACGACTGGGGGGGGGAGGGTGTGTATTGGTGCCTCGTGGGTGTGCAATGGCCATGGGAGGGGCTTCGCCAGGATTCGGGATTCAAGCTGTGGAGTTTTATGGTGCGGACAGAGCAGTCGTGTATGTCACTGGGGTGGGTCATTTCTGATGCCTCTCACTCCCGTGGTGTTCCCCCGCCTGTGCTGAAACCTGTTCTAGAAATGCAAATTTGGTAACCGTCTCTCTTCAGGGCGTGCGAACAGGTATCAGCCAGATTCTGGGAGGCACACATCGACATCGGCTCCCAGCACGACTTATGGGTCATACCACTATGCCTATTCTGGGTCTAAGGGAAGCAAAGGAGGATCCATGGGTAAGCAGGGTGGCAAAGGCAAGGGGAAACACATGTGCTAAGTCGACATTACACGTGCTTTCAGAAGGGAGTGGCCTGGGTCGACAGTCACATCCTTGCTAAGTCACATTCGTTCAGAGATTTGATTTGCTTTGTGTTCGGTGTGTAGGTTGTAGGGGAGGCTTGCTGTGGAACTAGGAAGGGGACTGGTCCGAACCCAGACAAAGCGGATTTTTCAAATCAAATCAAATCAAATCATGTCTGTATGTATGTATGTATTCATGTATGTACGTACGTACGTATGTACGTATGTATGTATGTATGTATGTATCTATGTGTGTATGTATGCATGTCTGTATGTATGTATGTATGTATGTATGTATGTATGTATGTATGTATGTATGTATGTATGTATGCATGTATGTATGTATGTATGTATGTATGTATGTATGTATGTATGTATGTATGTATGTATGTATGTATGTATGTATGTATGTATGTATGTATGTATGTATGTATGTATGTATGTATGTATGTATGTAATCCTTAACCTGTATCACATCTTCGATGCCTCACAGGGTAAAGGTAGGAGTGTTCAACAATCGACGACATCAGGGTAGACAGAAGTAGTAGTCAGGGAAAGGGTTCAGGTATAGTTACAATAATAGGGGCTCCTGCTCCTCTCTCCAAGTAGGTAGGATACCATCCATTACGGTTTCTACTCCTTTTCAGGTTTCGACAGAATACGATGTCGGAGCGAGACTAGGAGTCAGTCCGACGCCTCCCTGCTGGGGGGGCTCAGAGGAGAATCCATCAAGCAGGAGTTCATCTCCCTCGGTTTCCATCATGGGAATATCAGGTGGTCAATGGGGTATTCACACTGGGGTTCTAACTGGGGTACGTACATGGGGATCAAAAGATCAAAAAGGTGGGGTACAATCAGGGTGGTATCTTGGGATCATACTGGTATTCCACCTGGGATATGATCGGGGATTCATACTTGGGATCCATCTGGAGCACCCTAAGAACAACACACTCCCTCCACTTCAGCCTCTGGCCTCTGCCATTGAGCGCGGCGCCGTGTCTCGGGAAGATGCGGGTCAGCAGTGCACGGTGGCGGGTCCCCTGGTTGTCGTGTGTGGGGGGGGTGGGGGGTTGCTTCTCTTGCTTTGCCTTTTGCTTGATTACTACCTCAGTTCACATTCCTCTGGAGCTTCAATCAGGGGTACAAACTCTGAAGTGTCTGGGAATCAGTCACTTCATCATAGTCACTGAAATAAAACTGCAAAGTCATGGCCTTCGGCCAGGGATCTGCTGTCACGGGGGGCTACCGGTCCTGCCCTGCGATGCAATGCGGGGCAACCGTGACAGCAGGTCTCACAGCCATCACACAACCTAAATAGGAGCAGAGCTGGATGTTCAACCAGACTCATACATCGATTCAAATGGTGGACGGGTTCCCCTCCCAGATGTCCGGGTCTGGGCTGGGGACGGATTTATCACAGGGGTCGCTGGAGGTGGAGACGGCACCGGGGTGACCCGTGCCCCGCCGGCAGACGATGTACAGCACCGCTGGCCTCCCCCCCTGGGAGCAGCGGTACAACAATGTCGGTTTTTATTTTGTAGCAACATGTCCGCCACACAATGTCGGACTCTGCAGATGAATCTCAGTTATGTTACCCCCTTCTCCCCTCTCACCCATAGGATCACGGGTCTCCTCCCCCCTTCCTGCTCGTTTTGCATCCACAAAGGACTGGGGCTCCAGAGTGACAGTTCCATCACCATAGAGGTCCCCCTGTCATGGGGGGACCCGGAGACTTAGACCATGTGTAGGCAGAAAAGTCCCCTTAACCCCCCACACGCTCTTGACCTCTTCCCCAAGTGAGTATCTCACAATTTTTCTATTTTCTGGGGGCCGCAGGCAGCGCCGCTTTGAAAAAATTTCGTTTTTATTTTCATCTGGGACCATTATTTCTGAGTTAAAGTGTGCAGTCTGTAGGCCGGGTGCCCGGGTAGCCAGGGTTCAGTTTGAGCCCTACAGGGGGGGGAAGAGAGGACACCTGGGCAACCAAGAGGTCTGAAAGAGCGTCGTGGGTTCTAAAAATAAAAAGCTGTAAGATCCTCTCTGCCCTCCCCGCCAGGGCAACCCCCTCCTTGCCTGCCCCCAAGCTTCGGCTTCCACACATTTGACTGTGACAGGTCAGGGAGTAGATAACAATTCGGAAAAAATTTATTTTTTCTGCGAGCTGTTGCACCTATTACAGACACTGGGAACAGTTTCCAGATTGCTTCTGGTTTCTCATGCGGGTATGACATAGACAGCGTCAGCCAGAAAAGTCTGTCAGCAGTTAAGGGCAAGGGTTGTCACTGTGTTTTGTTTTTCATTTGTGCGACTGCCTGATGCGGTTCTTCACACCCTTCAGGAGCCTACGGGCCTATAGCGCTTGGTTTTTCCTCACTTTCATTGTTGGTCGTCAGTTGTCTGCGTCCGCCGTTAGGCTGTTGGGAGGGCAAGGTATGGAGGTAGGGGACACGAATCAGGAAAGGAGGTAACTAGGAAGTGGGGGCCGTGTGTGATTGAATCATAGTCAAGCCGTTACAATTCTGATTTGTCGTGACGTGCAGATAGTGAGTATCGACGTCCCAGAATGACAAAAGCTGATATCACTCGCAGGGTAATTCCACCCGACAATGACAGCATCTATGACGCGCACATAGTGAGTATCGGCGTCTGTGGGACGTGTGGGGTATGCCAGACAGGGCGCAACTGCCTAAGGCCAGGGGCATGCAGATAGTGAGTATCGGTGCCTGTACCAGTCCCACAGAGGTAATCTTTTTGGTTTTCTCTCCACTCCACATGTTCAGCCCCATGACAACTATTTCTCTGGAGTTTGCTCACATTCAAAAAGGGGGCACCCCTACAAAATTGCGATGGTTACCCACTCATGGGGACCCTGTAGAAGAACCGGTGGGCCTGTGGGTTCAACCAGACATCGTCAGGGCCAGGATCATGACAATGTGTATTCTGGCCGGGTCCATTGACAACACTGTGCTGGATGAGGTCCTCAAACTGCGTCCCGATATCGAGACTAATTCCTGGAGTTCCTTGGTGGGCAAGTTGCCGGATGGTTGTCAAATCCAAGAGAGTACCGGAAAGCTTCTGAAACATCTCCTCAAAATACTCCCTTTTGGATGCCATGCTGGCCACCATTGCAAAAGTCTCAGACAGACCCATGCTTACCGAATGGAGCACTGCACGTCTCAATGCCAAGTCCGAACTTCGCTCTATCTGGTCAGCCTTTTACAAGGAAATTTTTAGTGAATCCGACGCTCTCTCAAAAGCTCCAGATCAACCCACAGACGTAGTCCCGCAGGAACAAGGTTCGGAGTCCGCTGATGTCTTGGGTGCTATCTCCCTGGTCAACACCGTTGATGATCTTTCGATCAGTGAGGAAGTTAAACTTCAGTCCTTGGTTGCTGAGATGTACAGTGAGGATGTTCCTGTTGAAGTTTTGCTGTTGGCAGCCTCGGTAATCAGGAGTAATATTTTGCTGACGTTGAAGTCAGCCACACCGGTTGAGGGCAGGTTCTGGAAGGCTGTCATGGTAGCGTTGCTCAAGTGGATGCGTCCTCTTAGGCAGGCAGAAGAGGAAGGGCATCGCCTGCACGCCAAACTAGCTCCAGAGGCTAATAGAAAACGCAACGTTATTTCCAGTCCTTCTTCGGGTGCAGATGCGTCCAAGCCCTCTCCGTCCAAGCCAAAAAACTCCAAGAAACCGCGGGTAGAGGGAGTAGTCAGGGCACTAACGCTGGATGAAACGGCTTCCACTGCACAGGGCAGTAACTCCGCTGAGCCACGACAGGCTAGTGCCTCCATCTCTGATAATGTTTCACCGCCGGTACAACAATGGCAAGCAGGGTCTGGGCTGGGCAAAGTTATTGTTGAGAAGTTGCAGTCCACCACGGATCGTTTCAAACCTATTCTGCTCACTGGGTTTGGACATACTGATGCCCTTGACTCCTTTTTGGGTTGTGAAGCTCCCTTCGTTCAGTTGTCTCTCGACTACAGAGTCTATCAGGACATGCTGTCCCAATTTGGTGAGGTTGTCATGTTTGTTCCGTCGAGCAGACTAGATCCCATCCTGGGAGGTAAGTACCGCGACAGCTTGCGCATCAGAGCATCCAGGGACCCATTGGGCCGCTCACACCTCATTGAGGTGAAGGAATTACAACTGGTTGAAGGACTGCGAAAAATTGGCTCTCATATTCCTTTGCCTGCGCCTGCCAAAGAGGCTCCTGTGAGTACACCTGTTTCAGGTCTGTTTCTCTCGCCGTCCAAAATGCAATCCCCGGTGTGGTGTCTGTTTCCGCCCTTCTCCCCCTCTCATGCCTTCATGTCTATGTGGGGTTGGGGCTTTCAACGAGAGTTAGGGGGGATCATTAGATTCCATTCTCCCCCGCCTGGAATGCCTGATGAACTCAGGGAGGTTGTGTCTGCTCACGCCATCTGTGGTCTATCCAAAGTTTACGATGCCGCAGTAAAATCCACCATGATAGGAGAGGATGACGACTCGCCGGAACACTGGGTCTCGGCTAAGGAGTGTGTAGAACTAGCAGTGAAACACAGAGATCATAGGTTCTACGACGTGCCTGAATGGGCGGCTGAGGAGTTTTCAAAACGCAAAACGCTTACCAAGGTCAACAAAGTGCGTAAGAAGCTAAAAACGGGGGAGTACTCTAAAGTGTCCTCAATTGCCCTAGGCCTTGACGCATCGTGGGGTGTTGGCCAGTGACGGGGTTCCCCCTCCTACTGTTGAGTGCAGTGATGTAGAACACCATCGGGTTTTGATATGCGGTGATCGAAAAGTGTCACTTTGCCGCATCATGAGTTCTCAATGGACAGGCTTAACTAAGAAGGTAGAAACGGTGGGGTCCAGACACGTGGCTTTGCTCGGTGTTCCCTCATCACCTGCGGATGCTACCCTCGTAAGGTCAGCAACCATGGTGTGTGGCGATACTAAATTTCGCATGTGTGCTAATGCAGTTGTTTTGGGCCGGATGGGTCTGTTGGCGGCCCCAGTCCCTGTGAATTTTGTTGAACCGGAGTGTGTTCTTCCCCTTTGGGTGGTGGTCATTTCTTTACAATGGGGACGACAGCACCAAGTACTAGTCAAGTCAGGAAAGGCAGTGGCAAGACACCGCAAAGAGATTGTGGATGACACTGCTGGGTGGTGGCAGGATGTGTGCAGAGTGACTGACTGGGATCCTCTGTCTCGGGGATGGTCAACAGAAAAAGTTCTATGTCGATGCGTCCCGCAGGACTGTGTCATGATGTTACATGTCTGGCTCAATTGGACCCCCCCTCAGTGGTCGTTGCAGTACTATGAAGTGCAAGCGTGGAGCTCCATTCCTATTCCTGAGTTTGCCACCCCTGTTGCCTTGCCGTGGGGCTGCCTGTTTGCTAATGTTCAGGGGTTAAATAGGTCAGTTGAAATACGCAGGACCAAGTGGGATGAAGTGGTTGAGATATGTGTCACCTCAGATGCCAAGGTGCTGTTCATTCAAGAAACCTGGGGCTCAGTGAAAAAGCTAGACAGGAGACACATTGATGGCTTTTGGCATCGCTCCTCTGATCACTGCGATGTTGGTAAACGCCTAGAAGTCTGGGTTTTGTCATCCTGGGCACAGTTCAAAATTGTTCTTCTGGATACTGGCCACTCTTTTCTTGTGGTGGTCCACAATGCCTGGGGCTTGGGGGTCCTGGGTAGCGTCCACATGGCACAGAGGTCTGACGAATTGTTATACAATCAACAGTTGGTGCATCTGATTTTCGGTCTTCAACAGCTACCAGTGTCGTGGCTCATCGTGGGGGGTGACTGGAATAGGGACATCCGCACACATAAATTGTCAGTTGCCCTTCTTAAGTTTCTGGGTGCCCGAGTTGCGTTCATGTAGGGGAGGGTTCATCTTCCCAAGGACTTTTGCATTATAAAAGGAGTCTCGGGGCAATCCTGCGGTATGTGGCTGAGAGAGGTTGGCGACCACCGAGTTGTTTGGATTCAAGGGTCTCAACAGCAAAGGCAGGAGCCACAGGATCTCTGATGCGCCCAGTTGAACCTCACAATTGGGACCATGACAGCAGAGTGATTTTTTCCAATCTCATGGAAGCCATGAGTCTCGGCATCAGTGATGCGTCTAGCTGGCTGCAGGCCTATAGAGAGTGTATCTCAGTCGTCAACCATGTGGTGAGTAGTCCTAAATCTGAAGAGGTCCACTCGGAGCTGAAATCAGTAGTTGCGTCTCTCAAGGCCATTACAGGCGGCCAGGGCTGGAGAGTGCAGCGCTCCCTAGAGTTCAGATTGTCCTCCAAATACTGGTCTACGGCGATTAGTGACTGGAAAGCTGTGTCAGGAACAGGTCTCACGGGGCGAACCATGAAGGTGCTGAAGTTACAAGCAGCAAAGCCGTTCATTGCGTTACATCAGGTAACGGACACATCCTCTCAATCTCTGGTGACGGGTAGGGACATCCTGCAGGTGTTGCCCAGGGAGTGTGTCCTGAAATACCCTGTGCGTTCCACCATTGTTCCTCCTGAGTGGGTTCAGTCTGTCATGCGCCACAGGTATGTGCTGCACCTCACCCCTGTTGCAATCGAGGCCCGCAAGTACCTGATTCTCTCACAAGTGATGCAGGTCTCAGTAGAGTCCCTGTTGCGTATCCGGCACAAACTGACCAGTGCGACGGCAGGGGTTGATGGTTTTATACCAAATCTAGTGAAATGGATGGGGCTGGCGTCCATCTTCCGAGTGACTCAGATACTCAGACTTCCCTTTGATCAGTGGCCTTCGGAGGTTTTCTCGGCTCTACACCTTACACTAAAAAAATCTGCGGGTGACAATGTCAATGTCAATACTAGACCTATTAAACTTCTCTCAGCCCTATTTCGCATACAGGCTAAACTGTATGCCCCATTGATTCAGCTGGCCACAGCACCAAGTGAGTCTGGTTGTAGACAGTATGCAGGGTTTAAAGGGTCTTCCGCGCATGCCCTGCGCCGCATGCTACACACAGTGATCACCCAATCCGTGGTGGTGCGAGGTGATGTTACGACGATGTTTTTGGATTTCTCTGGTGCCTTTGATGAAATCAACAGGCAAGCCATTCTGAGGGCTGCTGATACGTATCCGTTTTTACGTGGCGTTGTGCATCAAGTGGTTCATCACTACATGTCCTTCAAGCAATACGTGGTTTCTGCCCTGGGCCTATCAGAGTCGTATTGTCAAGTGGAGGGTGTCCTTCAAGGGGGGGGTTAAGATCCACTTTTTTACATACTTGCGGTTAATTTGATACATCTTGCCATGCGTCAACTAGGGGTTGGGGTTCCGGTATGTGTTCCTCCCTCGGTAGAAATGATTGCTTCTCTGGGCTATGTAGACGACACAGTGGGGTTTTCTAGCATAGACGACAGACAGCGAGTGGCCGACCACCTTCGTGTTATTATTGACTGCGTCGGACAACGCAACAATAGCTCCAAAATGAACGTTCAAGTACTTCAGGTCAAACAATACTCAGTCTACAGTGTCAGCAAATCGGTCGTCTGGGACGACAAGCCAGTGTGGTCCACCAGTAGACACCAACACATAAAATTCCTGGGGGGAAACGCTAATATTTTAGGAGGGTTCCCTACCATCAAAAAAGTCATTACAAGGTGGTCTCGAACGGTCATCAGCACGCTGCGAGGGTGGCCCGTGTCGGTGGGTGTGGCACACACTGTGATAGAAGGACTTGTAGTCAACAGGCTTGTGTTTCGCTGCTGTGTGAATGTGCCAACGGACGTGCAAATCAGTTCAGTGACAGGGTCCATATGCAGGGTGTACAGACTGGTCTTTGGGTTGGCTCCCAATACTCCACGTGCCTGCATAGTTTCCATTCTAGGAAAAGCTGCCCCAGATCATGTCCTTTGGGTCACAGTCATCAATGAACTGTTTAATTCTCTAAATGGACCCAACGCCCTGCTGGCCCAATCTGCGTGGGCACACTGGTCGAACCCGTGCCTACATCGCTTTGACAGCGACTCTCAGCGCATTCAGTCCAGGCTCCAAAGCTTGGGCATTCAGTTTCGCAAACTCGGGTCAGGTCAAGGGGCTAAGTGGTGTGTGAAACCGCCTTGGGGGGATGCTTTTCCTACGGTTTTGTATGTTTTTGGTGATGCAAGCCTCAAGGATTGCTGGGGGGGAGCGGCAAAAGTTGTGGACGGTCAGGGTCACGTGTGGCTGGAATACAGTGTATCCCTCTGTGCTATTGGTCTCAGCACCAAATTGGTAGAAGCCTTTGTTGTTGTCTCTGCGGTAGTTGCCATTGCCGAACTTGTCTCCTCCCATGGCGTGTGCTTAAAAGAAATCTGGGTGTGGTCTGACTGTTTGTCAGCTGTGCAGTCGCTGCAGTCCAGAGACATGGCGGACAAAACTGCATCAATCATGGACAGGGTTGTCGCGCACTTTGTCTTGACGCATCTTCCGGTTCAGATGGGTTGGGTGCCAGCGCAGCACGATAAGGAACTTGATGACTGGATATCATCGTTCAACTCAGAAATGGACTCTGAAGCGAAAGCTGGTGCGCGTCAGGAGGTCTCAGTTCTTGATGTATGGCTGGACAGAGATTCCATTCTTCCATTCCAAGGTGACAGATTGATTGTCGACCTCAAACGACGTTTGCTCAGTCAATCTGATGACGCTCTCCTCAGCGTCTCTTCCTCTTGCTCACCCGCCCCCCCGGAGAGATCATGGCGCATGGTGCTACCCGAATCGGTCTCAGGGCTCAAGTGCTGGGTGCAGCTGCAGCCATTAGGAATAGAGCATTGGGGACGCATAAGGGCTTGGAGTGTGTATGCGTCAGCAGACCAGTGGGAGTGGCAGCACAGAGAAGCGGAATGTTCACTGTGCTCCATGTGGTGCCACTCGGTAACACAGCATAGATTCCACGAATGCGTACTTACTAAAGTGCGGATTCTTGCTTGGTCTGGACATGTCTGCGAAATTCTGTGGGCTGCGGGCATTCCCCGTAACCGTATCGCTCTTCGATGGGGGGGTGTTGAGATTTTGGGACATCCGGGTCTGTTCATTGTCTGGTGTCATCCTGCGAAGGCAGCCGCCATATCTCATTCCTGGAAATCAGTGAAGCCTGTGTGGCCCATATGGCTGGGGTTAGGCCCAATTAGGGGTATTTCGCTGGTTCTCTCCAAATTGGGTGTCAGTCAACCACATATCCTTATTTATCAAGTCCTGGAGAGCGCGCATGCCATGGTACACGGTGGGTACGATACAGATAATGTCCGGCTTCCGTGCCCTCGGTTTCATTCTCAGTGGACTGCACGAATGAACTCAGGTGTGCTGCTGGGGTTTCAGACGCCAGCTGCACATCTGGTCACTCACACTCCCTCCAACCTGCTCTGGGTTCTTTTCTCGTCTGCCAGGGGGAAAGGCTACGTAGGGCATGCTCTGGTGAGTTGCAAGGGGACAGTTAAGATGACGGTCTGGCACTCGAAAGTCCCCTCCGTATGGAGCAGCGAATGCCAAGGGAACCTTCATTCTGTCGTCAGAGAGGCAATGAGGAGACGACTGGGGGGGGAGGGTGTGTATTGGTGCCTCGTGGGTGTGCAATGGCCATGGGAGGGGCTTCGCCAGGATTCGGGACTCAAGCTGAAGCGTTTTATGGTGCGGAGAGAACAGTCGTGTCTGTCACTGGGGTGGGTTACTTCTGATGCCTCTCACTCCCGTGGTGTTCCCCCGCCTGTGCTCAAACCTGTTCTAGACATGCAAATTTGGTAACCGTCTCTCTTCAGGGCGTGCGAACAGGTATCAGCGAGATTCTGGGAGGCACAGATCGACATCGGCTCCCTGCACGACTTATAGGTCATACCACTATGCCTATTCCGGGGCTAAGGGAAGTAAAGGAGGATCCATGGGTAAGCAGGGTGGCAAAGGCAAGGGGAAACACATGTACTGAGTCGACATAACACGTGCTTTCAGAAGGGAGTGGCATGAGTCGACAGTCACATCCTTGCTAAGTCACATTCGTTCAGAGATTTGATTTGCTTTGTGTTCGGAGTGTAGGTTGTAGGGGAGGCTTGCTGTGGAACTAGGAAGGGGACTGGTCCGAACCCAGACAAAGCGGATTTTTCAAATCAAATCAAATCAAATCATGTATGTATGTATGTATGTATGTATGTATGTATGTATGTATGTATGTATGTATGTATGTATGTATGTATGTATGTATGTATGTATGTATGTATGTATGTATGTATGTATGTATGTATGTATGTATGTATGTGTGTATGTATGTATGTATGTATGTATGTATGTATGTATGTATGTATGTATGTATGTATGTATGTATGTATGTATGTATGTATGTATGTATGTATGTATGTATGTATGTATGTATGTATGTATGTATGTATGTATGTATGTATGTATGTATGTATGTATGTATGTATGTATGTATGTATGTATGTATGTATGTATGTATGTATGTATGTATGTATGTATGTATGTATGTATGTATGTATGTGTGTGTGTCTGTGTGTATGTATATAATTTATCTTTTTATGTCTGTGTGTGTACATGGGTGTTTCGCTGGGGGGCGCGGGGCGTCAAACAAGCTGTTGTAATGCAGCGCGGAACACCAATTCACAAAATTGGGCATTTTGTCTAAATGTCGTCGTTCTCACGTGTGAAAAAGTGTTACCCACCATTACGTCCGACGCATGTGTGCATACGCACACGCGCCAACACACAATCACACACACACACACACACACACACACACACACATTTCGATTGAGCTATGGATACATTCCTTCGAAGTCATTCAGGAGTTTTTTTTCCATTCCTTGTGCATCCCGCAAGGGATGGGACAATCCTTGGGGAATTAGATCGAAACACTTGGTGTAATGCATCCCCAGGATCACGACGGGGTCCCTAGTGCTTGGGACTCTTCAATAAGGAACCAATGAAGTGAAACCTTTGGCTACCCTATTAGCCACGTCCATGTGTCTTCCACTTCCCACAACACATTTGCTAGGCTATCCCAAAAAAATACTGGCGTGCTTTTCAAAAGACGGATTGAGGACAAGGCCATTCCATTTGGTGTCTTCTAGCCCCTCTTTAGCGCTGTATAGCGGAGCACTTGCCGACTTAGATGCCACACTTTGATGGGGCTGCATCACGGTGCTTTGGATATTGCTTCTTGAAGGCTTCTACCAACGGCTCCACTTGGGTGCCTCCTATGTGTGCAGCGCAATATAGTAACAAAGCAGCACGCATGCGGCAAAGCAAGAGCTAACCCCGTTTCGGTGTCCATTCGTGTCACCCGTTGGACGCCCACCGCCTCGGACCATGTGCATTCCGCAATCGGCCGCGCACGCGCAAGCCCAATGACACATGGCCAGGGTGTAGGGGGCTCCAGCCTAGCCTGGCCCTCAGCCTTCGTTGCCCCCTGGTCCTCATTGTTTACGACGCATGTGCCGAGGCCCCACCTTAGGCCCCCCCCAGTCGGAGCTACAGTCATTTACATCACCACACAATATTACTCGGTGGCCATCAGTAGCTATGAGGTGCCCCCGCTAGAAATCCCGCGCACACCCCAAATATACACAGATTTGGCACCCATTGTCCAAGACCATGACCCGAGCGGACTCATGATACTTGTACATGCCCGCATATGGTATACTACGAGGGTCCACAAGGGGGACGGCGGCCGCCCCTCGGCATGAGAGGCACAACCCGTGAAAATAGCTCGCTGCGATTCGGGCTCGCGGGTGCCGTAGCTTGATTATCGACCCCCTGAAGGGCTACCCCCAAGAGGTTCGCCCTGGGCTGTGGTTACCAGGTGCACCTCATCTGGCCCACAAACGTTGCCCTGACGCCTACCCTTGACCCTTACCTGCACTGATTGGCCATCTCCCGTGGTTGTGCCATCTCCGCCGCAGCGGCGGACAGGCCGCAGGTTCGGCATGCACAGACAACGTGGCATGCCTACTTATAGCATTGGCGTGTGCCTCACCCCCTAGACCTCTCCTACAGCCTTTGTGCACTACGATACTTCACGAGCTGCTCAGGCATGTGCCCCCCATAAAGTTCCATGTGCCTGCTGCCACCAGGTAGGCTACATATATATAGTTTGTTGCCGTGTGCTTGACGCCACTCCGCCCAGTCCCACCGTCGTTGGGCCGCATCGCCACACCGCCGCGCCGGCCTACTACTGCAGGCACCTGCCCCCATGTGCGGGATCCCCATCGCACGTGTCGCCGTGACTCCACTGTCGTGTGCCGGAGTCAGATGGTTACGCTATGTACACGCCCGCAAGCACTCTCCCTCTACTTTGTTGGAGGGGCCAGGGGATGCCCCAGTACCCCTTCTGAGCTGTTCCAGGGCTCAGAGGGGCACCCGAGTACCGCCAGGCGTCTCCCGGTACTCCCACTGTATTCCCCAGTACCGCCACACGTCCCCTAGTACTTCCATCATATTGCCCCCAGTACCGCCATGCGTACCCCAGTACTCCCACTATATTGTCCCCAGTAAAGCCGCGTGTCTCCCATGACTCCCACAATCATGTCCCCAGTACCGCCATGCTCCCCTCAGTTCATCCACCATATAGTCCTCAGTATTGTCATGCTTCTCCCAGTATTCCGACCACCCTGTCTCAAGCACCACCACACGTCCCACAGTTTTTCCACCTTACCGTCCCCGGGGCCCTCAGGCGGCTCCTACAACCCCGTGAGCTCTCGGGGCTAGGGGACGCCTCCGTACCCTCACTGATCTCCCTCCGGGGCCCATGGGCAGCCCCAACGCCCCCCCGGCTGCACCAGTCACCGTCTGCCGGTAGTTCTCCACCCAACCCACGTCATCGCGGACGCTGCCGCAGCCCCACGCTCCGTCCGTCTTGTCGAGCCACCCCCCCGCCGACCCTTACTGCGCGGGTGCCGGGGAGCCATCAATATCCTCCAACTCCCAGAGTAACCCGAGGAAGAACTCCCGTAACTGCCGTAACCGGGCCGCCAGTAGAGACCCCGGTGCCATGGCAATACCCTACAGGGGTTTGGGCCTTATTACCCTGGTTGTGACGACCCATGACACCTCACATTAGTATGCGGCGACCCGGGGCAGGCGGGCGAAGCTTCCCATCTGCAATTGAACCTCGTGTGCGGAGGCAGTACGCCTCACTATCAGGCCGGCACGCCCTGCCACATCGCGTTAGCCGTCACACACCGTGTGCCGTGCCGCACACATAGGCCAGTAGGAGATGACTCCTCAACAAGCATTGTCACCAGTCTGTCCACCAACCTCACGCCTGGTCATTCGGCATCATCCCCAACGCCCGCAGCCTCCCCATCAGGTTCCCGGTAATACCACAGCCAAAGAACCCGCGAGTCACCGTCCAGAGCCGCCCAACACAGCTAGGGACACAGCCGCTGTCAGTTCATTGGGGCACCGCACCCCATCCACCCGGACGCTCCGCAAGTCGCCCTGAATTGCCTTCCAGGCACTCGACGACAGCTGCCCAGAGTGGCGCAGTGCCCACATGGCTTTGGGCCACCCCCTACTGGCGCGTTCTCGGCACGACCCACAGAGCGGGGCAGAGGCATAGTGATGCCCCCGAACCGGCGCTGTCTCTCTGCACCCGCAGCACTGCATCGGGAGCACCGACCGTGATGGGACACAGCCACCTCCACAGCACTGCGACCACAGGTCCTGCCACGCAGCACTGCATGCCTCCTAGTGGTGGATTAGCGCACCTGCAGGGCACGTGCACGAACAGTACGGAGCAGGCTTCGTCTGGCCTCGTCCCACGTGGACACCGGGTCAAGAACTGGGTGTCCGTCCGACGTCGCCGACAGGCGCTCTAGTAGCCCGGGCCACCGCACTAACCTGAGAGTTTTGGGTGGCGCTCGCCAGGAGCTTCCACTCATAGTCCGGTAGGACTTCCCCGATGAGATCCACCCCGGCCGGTCCAGGGCCCTGCGCGGACGCGATCACCATGCGCTGTCCTCCCGACCGAGCGTCGACAACCGCCCCCAAGCCTAATGCATCCAACGTGTGACGGGTGTCGGCAGCCACGTTGTCGTCTCACTCCGGCAGAGATAGCAGTACCTCCGTGATGCATTCCGGCGCGTCGTCCCCCTGGATCCGTGCAAGTTGCTTGGACCCTACCAAAACGGCCATGGACCGTTGTCCTTCCGCCACCGGAATGACCCTTCGTAACTGCAGGGCATTGTTTGTGGTGTACCAGCCTTCCCGCTCCACGGCTGTGTGGGGGGCAGCGTATACCACGGCCCTTGACGCAATCAAGTCCGTTTGCGAGTGGGACGTGTCCTGGCGACCGCATGCTGTGTATCGGGCGAAGGCTGCCCTTTCCCCGGAGCTGACGACGTCCAATGCAGAGGCCCCGGGAAGAGTGGCGCAAAGCCCCCGTTCGGACGGGGCATTGCTGGAACCCCGCCGGGACTGCTGGGCACCAGCAGCGGCAAAGGTCACGTCATCTGATGCTTCCCCTCAGGAGGACGGAGCCACCAACGTGGCAGTGGCGAGCTATGGCAGCCCCACGTGGACTGGTGCCATACGTGGCACGGTCCTTGAGGCGGAGATAATCGGGGCGGCGACGTACCTGCTCCACACCCCTCCGTCGTGCCACACGGTACACACAGTAGATGCCTCCATCATAGGGGCACATCTGCGCAAGGCACAAGAGGCCCTATACCGCGGCATCAAAGGGCCTAACCTCCCATTTGGTCAACCAGCATGCGTTGACTTGGATTGTGGAGGGGTTGCGGCGGCTGCCGCGCAAAATTGGGGGGCCCCACCACTGGGTTGTGCGGCAGAGCTCGCACTTGGCCGCAGTCCCTTTGGAGGAGCCAGACTTCGCTGCGGCCACCGCGAGTGCCCCGCCTTTGCATCTCATGTTGCCCAAGGAGCATGCAACCCTCTTGGTACCTAGGGACGATGGGGAGCTCGAACCGCATGTACCCTCCATGTTGGCCCTCCAGCAGGTCAGGGAGATGGAGTGGCGCTCATTGGCAGCGCGCACCAAAGCCCATACACCGTTGGCCGGTGCTTGTGAGGCGGTACCTGTGGGGGCGGTGCACCATGGCCCTACACATAGGAACCTGCTGCGGGCGCGTGATGGCCGCTTGTCCACCATGCAAGTCATGCGGCGGTGGCGGCAAAAAATCACCCGCACGGGGATCCCGTTGCATCCCTGTATCTTCTTTGGAGGGCCCGAGGAGGACACTAGCCACATGCGCATACTATGTGCGCGGGACGAACCGGTGGCGCGACTCCTGTGTGAGCGCGTGGAGGAGTTCACTGCGGAGCTTCCGGTGGCAGACAGAGCGATGGAATTCTTGGCCTGGAAAGAACACGGCTAAAGGTGGATGGAGTTCCTGATCACAGGCGTCGTCCACGGAGACCTCAAACGGCTCTCCGCGCTGGTGCGGGCGGCTTCAACTCGGGGCTTAGCGAAGGCCAAGCTGTTCTTGCAGGCCATGATTGCAGCGATGTGACGGCGACATGTGGATCGTACAGCACGTTGCACATTCGAACTACCTCCGGGACTGGACATTCATCAGCATCTGGGACGAGGCCTGGCGGCAGCAGGAGGACTATTGCCCACTCGTGGTGCCCACACACCGCCTCGCACGCCCTGTCAAATGCGGGCCTCCCGTGTACGATCCACAAAGGCGGGCGGTCAATGCCCCCCCCCGGCATGCGGCGTAAGGAGGCGGACCGACTCGCAATCGTCCTGTTGTCTGTGACCGTCGAAAACGTTCCCCAGCAGGAACAGCAGGGCGGCCAGCGGCACAAACGGCATTGATGGCCTTGGGCAGTCCGGGTCCCAGTTGTCGTCCGTATACCCGCCCACCACATACACATAACCGGAAGTGGACTGCCTAGTGCGCTTGCTCGCCATTTTGCGGCGCACCGGGTGTATCAGGCGATGAGTCAGGGGACCGGGCACCCGCGATTGGAAGACCGCCTGGAGTCCGGTGAACCATTGGTGGTCCAGCTGGGTGGGTCCAACCCCGTGGGGGGAAGGTGCAGATGGTCCTCGTGACACTCCCAGAGCTGAACGGCCCAGTGCCCAGGTTCGTGGCACGGGAGCCTTGCGTGCGGAAGGTCATTCGCGGGATCCGTGAGGGACCTCACTGCCGCATCTGTGCGGGGTCCACACAGCACACCTATGTCCCTACCCTTGAAGGTGTAGGACGTGGTCACCCACCATGGCCCAGCCCATTGCACCTAAGGCAGGTGGGCGTGCACGCACAAGTACACCGACGATGGCATGAGGAGTCCTACTCCTAACCTCCCCATCGCTCGCAGCACCCTGCCAACCCACGTGTTCCCCGCATGCATCCCGAACGTCGTGGAAGGAATCAGGATATGTACGCATACACTGTATTGCGTGTGCAAATCTTCGAGCATACCCGCAACTCACTGCGGACCACGGCCGAGCGATGGTGCGTGAGCTGAGCCAGGGTTGCCACTACAGAGTCACTGCATATGACCCGGACATCCGCCAGCTTAAGCCCGTGGCCTAACCGCACGCCAAGTTGGACAGGTCCTTGGGCAGCTTCTCAAACTGCAGGGCTGCAGCCTTGATGGCAGCATTCAACTTCACCACCGTCTCCGCCGTGTCCAACAGGTAAGGCGCCGCATACCGCACCATGCCGCCTACCACAGCCGCGATCACCTCATGGGGCACAGGCGCCGGCCCCAGTGTGGTCTTGCACCAGCCTAGGAGAGCCTCGCAGCGGAGTACATGCTTCTCCTTCATGGATGCCATCCCCCGCGGATCAAGGCGTAGGGCCAGGTATGGTACCGTGCCCTTGGCCCTCAGGCAGACCCACGGAGCCGCCGCATTGTTAGGGTTCACGCACACCGTGATCGAGGGGATGTGAACGGTGGTGGCGTACGCACACTTGCTGATGTTGAGGGACATGCCCATGTCTGCCAAGTATTGAGTGATGGGCGCCACATACTCCAAGAATGGCGGAAAGGAACGTGCTATCAGCCGGAGGTCGTCGCAATACGCTTGCACCAGGCCCTTGGGGTTTGCTGGCAAGGCTTCGCAAGAGGGGCTCCACGAGGAGGAGGTAGAGCACGGCGCTTTCCACACTGCCTTGCCTCAGGCCTCGGTGGAGACGAATGCTCGGCGTGGGGCCATGCGCAGTAACAATGCGCACTGCGGAGCCGCAGCTGAGGGTAGGGAAGAGCTTATAACCCCCGATGGGACCCCCATGTGGCGCAAGAGAAGTGCCAGTGCCCCATGCTGGGCCGTGTCGAAAGCCTTGGAGACACCAAAGGCTAGGACATGATTCTCCTCTTGTCCTTGGTGCAACCTGCGCTTGGCCAGGAACACCGGGGCCGCCGCCGTGGAGCCCAGCATGGCTCCAAATTGCTTGTCCGCGGCCAATCCATTACGAGCAACGACTGTTGTGAACCTCCTCATGAGGGGCGTCATTAGCATTCTCATGTCCTGCTGCCCCAACGCTATAGGCCTGTACGTGTCCAAGTTCCCCGTGGCCGTGCCCTTGGGCATTAGCCAAATGATGGCCTCATGCCATGACTCCGGGACTTCCGCACCACGAAGGATGGCCCTCTAAGCGTGTACCAGGAGCCCGGCTCAGGCAGCTCCGCAATAAGTGCAGCTGTGACCCTATTGGATCCCGGCGCCTTGTCGTCCGCTACGGCCTGCTTCACGGCGTCCTTGAGGTCGTGCAGGGCATGGTCCTGTGCCGACCTCCATTCTTCCGGCACAGCCCGAGGGATGTGGGCCCTAACCATTCGTTAAGAGGCTCGTAGGTTCATCGGCCTCTGGGCATACAGCGCCTCCCAGTACCTCTGGACCTCTGCGATGACCTCCGAAGCCTCCATGAGCACTTTCTCCAACTCGTGGCCACAAAATGGACACCACCCCGAGGGCGCGTAGCTAACCACGTTGATGGCTCCACGGATCAAGGTCCATCAAAGCTGCAGGTCCGGCACCTTGCCCCGCCAATAATCCTTTATGGACCTACGCATGTTGCATCTGAGGACACCTCTGAGCTCCTGCACTCGAGTCTCAAGCTGTTGGAGCTACTGGCTAAAAGCAGCATTCAAGGTCTCCATGGTGGCCGGAGACAAGTCGGGTCCAACTGCCGGAGGTGCTGGAGCAAGGCAGCTGCCTCCTTGGAGTTGAGCCTAGCTCCGGCCGCATCCTGTCTCCACATCTCGTGGGCGCGCCATGCCAGGGCCTGCCGATCCAAGAGGACCTGTGACAGAGACGCCTCCGTCTCCGCCTGTCCATACGGATACTGCGGGTCCATGCCCGACGGCATGTGCATCCCCGTCACCCTTGACACCTCGTCGCAGAAGGCATAGAGCACGTCAAAGACCGCGTGTACCTCCGACGTGCCCATGGTGGCAGTGTCTTGGTCTGACGAGAGCCATTGTCGAAGCGCCTGATCCTCATAAGCCTTTTGCAGCGCTGCTACCGCCGCCGCACGGAGCCCAAGGGAGTCCGGGCGTATGGTGTGCAGCCTCCCTTGAGCGTGCGAGTAAGCTAGCCTGGTGATCCTCTCCTTGGCAGCCACTACCAGCGGGATGTTCAGGACCACGGGGCCATGGTCAGACCCCGACGACGCATGAGACCTTCTTGGCGCCAGGTGCGGGCGCTCACACATCGCCCACGGGACCAGCGGCGAGTTAAGGAGGAAGGAGTCGAGCCTATGCCCCGCTCTCATGGGCCGCGCGTCCTCCTCTGCTGCTTCCCCCGCTCGGAGGAACGCGCATTGTTCCCACAGAGCCTTGAACCTCCTCGTGGTGGGGAGCCCTCAGGACTCCAGCCACACGTTGAAGTCCCCTCCGAGGAGCACTGCCTTCGTGCCGCCCGCGCTCTGGGCCGCCGCATACATGGCCACGTCAAGCCAAAGGGACGCCTTATACGCCCAGGAGTCACCGCCACTGCCCGGGCCGTGGACGTTGATGACCGTAAGTGTTGTACCCGCGGTCAGCACATCGAGGGCCATGGCCGAACCCCGCTCGATGTCAACCACGTCTCGAACCTCCTCCGCAGCGAACACGTCCGCTCACAGGGCAATCAAGAGACCGCCACGTACCGCCACCGCCGACGCCGCCTGGGCATTCACCCCGAGGAAGGCATGGTACCCATGGTGACGCCACTGATTGTCCATGTGTACTATGCCCTGGGGGCCCGTCTCCTGGACCCACGATGGCGCCTTCGGCCTTAGAAACGCCCGCCGCTACCGCCTCGCTGTCGAGCATACCCGGGGCCGCGGGCGAGCCGTCACCCCGCATCAAGCCTTCGACGTTCCAAGACACTGCTGTCGGGGCGTCAGAGGCATGGTCTCTTCACGGCAGCACCGCTGAATCTGGATCCCCCGCCGCGTGCGGGTCGCCAGAAGGAGGAGGACCGCCGGCGCCTGGCGCGGGCGACAGGTGCGAAGATCCTTGAGGGAGACCGGCCGCCGACCCCTGCCGCCCACCCGTTGAGGAGGCCGTCGCCGGGGTCGTTCCACGAGACACCGTGGTAGACCGCGCGGTCCCACCGCCAGTCGCACCCGCTCCCGTGCCCCCCGTCAAAGACACCGCTACAGACCCGCGAGCCAAACTCGACGTCGCCGACCACAACGCCCCGTGTGTCGCCGAGGGATGGGCTCCCGCAGGTAACGCGAGCACCTTTGATCCAGCTTGGGACGCTGCGAATGACCCCGCCATCGCTCCACGCATAACGCCGTTGATCATGGCCGGCGTCTGCTCACGCTGAGCCGGATCCGACCCGTGATCTCTCGCCACATGGTCCACGAGGTCTTAGGGGTGAAGGCGTCTAGGCTTCAAGTGTTTGCCTGCCCGCCGCGTGCAATGGCCTGCCCACTCAAGCTTTGACCAGGGGTAGACGTTGAGCTTCTTCGACCCACGCTGCTCCATGGCCAGCTCCCCCCCGAAGTGCCGGAGCACTACTCTGATGTTGGAGTAGCCGCCATACTATTGGGGGAGGTCCTTCTCGGGGGGCGGCTTCGGTGCTGCTTTCGGGATTGCTTTTGCCACAGCGACCGCAGGGGCGGCAGGCCGAACCGGCGGCACACTGGGTGGTTGCGGCAGGTGCGGCATCCCCCCCACGGGAAACTGCTCCACCTAGCGGCGCCACGCATCGGCGAACTTCTCCCGGTCGCCCTCAATGTTCCACCTGGACATGGAGAACGCCCAGAGCCACGGCGCCATGTTCGCCGCCATGACCAGGCGGAAGGCATCTCATCCGCACTGCCTGCGGATACGGACCGCTGCCGAGCCTACCACGGTCCCCTGGAGGTACAACGCCGTGCCCCCTTTGCTGCTCAGGATACCGAGGTGCAGGGCCACCAAGTCGGCGGGGCGGACCGTGAGCGTTGCATTCTCCCCACGATCGTACATACGCAGCGCTGAGGACTGGGGCTCCTTTGCCACGATGACCCAGCACCCTGCCCCCGACCCACCGTGCAGCAGCGCCAGAGAGGCCGCGGGCTGTTTGCTGGACAACTGCGTTGTTGATGCCCTGGGGAGGGCCGTCGCTTGCCCCTGGAGTGCCCTGGACATGGCAGCCGCGTGCTCAGCCTGCCACATGTTGCTCGGAGCCACTGGGCTGACGTCGTGCCCCGGAAGTCGCAGAGGCTGCATCACCTCCACGAACACAGCCGGCGCCTGCAGGATTTTCCTGGGCGTGCACCTGTACGTCCTGCACACGGGGCCCATGAACCGGAGACATTCCCTAGGAACCCCATAGAAGGCCGGGCCCCTGGACTGCTGCGTCTTGAGCTTGCTCACGGTGACGATAATCCATTCCAGGCCCCTCTTGTCCACCCGAACACAGGCCCAATACTCCGCTCCCTCCAACACCACCAGTTTCCCCATGTCCGCCTGGCCCACTGTATGATTGAGAGGCAAGTCCTCCACGTGCAGCGACCGCCGCGCGCTCTCCTCCCACCGCTGAGGGGCATATTGTCGCTGCTGCTGCATCGCGTCCTTCACGTGCTGCACGGAGACCGTCAAAACCATGGATATTCCTCCCTCCGCCGCCGCCATACATAGCAGGGCGTGCAGCAGCCGCGCCTCGGACATACATACATACATACATATATATATACATATATATATATATATATATATACAAATATATATATATATATATATATATATATATATATATATATGTATATATATATATATATATATATATATATATATATATATATATGTATATATATATACATATATGTATATATATATGTATATATATATATATATATATATATATATATATGTATATATATATATATATATCCTCTAATCTACACCCCTCTCCCAACTCTAGGTGGCTCCACCACACGGCTCTAAGGTACGGGCGAAGGGCACAAAGTGGTGCATACATGTGGTGGAAGAGGCTAAACTCGGTCAAAACGGGCTCAAAACGGGCTAAAAACACTTGTTTGGGCATCCCAAATGGTCTGGGATCACTTTTGGAAAAATCTGTTTTTGACCCATTTTTGACCCATTTTTGGTCCCAATATGGCCCATTTTCAAGGCATTTTGGGATTTTCCATGAGCCCAAACCTGTCGCCACGGGCTCAAAATGGGCTAAAACCACTTGTTTGAGCATCATAAATGGTCCAGGATCACTTTTGGAAAAACGCGTTTTTCACCCATTTTTGACGCATTGTTGGTCCCAAAACGGCCCATTTTCAAGGTATTTTGGAATTTTCCATGGCCCAAAACGCGCCACGACGGGCTCAAAACGGCCTAAAAACACTTGTTTGAGCATCCCAAGTGGTCTAGGAACAACTTTGGAAAAAATGATTTTTTTCGCCCCGGGGACCCTGGTGGACCCACCGTTGGCCCCCAACGTGCGCGGGCCGGGCTGCCCTCCGGCTCCACCAAGTGACCACTGGTACGGGGGTGTGAGTGGCTCGTTGGGCGATTCTGAGGCTTGGAAACCACAAAAAGTGGGGGCTTGCGCGTGGACTAGGTGCCTTCGGAATTCGGATTTGAGCCACGTAGCCCAAGATACGCCCCGTGCTTGGTTTCGGGGTGTTGGTGCGCATTGCGCAGGTTTTTGGGGCTTTTTGGCGCCTTTTTGGGCTGTTTGTCCGACATATCGTGGAATTGAAGGGGACTAGAGAGCTCTTTGACACGGTGAAGTGAAGCCGCACGTGCAATGTACTCACCGTATCCCTTCGTTTGGGCGTTTCGCCCGGGTTTTGGGGCTATTTTGGGCGAAAAATGGCTGTTTTTGGCCCAAAACTGCGCAGATTTGGGAGGGCACGTCCCGACTTGGTGCCCCCGCCCCGGGCCGCCACCGGTGAGTTTTTGGCTCAAAACTTGGATTTGGCAAGGCCACCACCTAGGCTCCAAGATGGCTAGAGTAGAGTAGAGCCCGGAGCGATGAGGTGGAGCAATGGCCAAAACGGTGAGGAGAAGTGCTTGCTTGTTGTTGCTTGCTTGTTGTTGCTTGCTTGTTGCTTGCTTGTTGCTTGTTAGCTAGATTTAAGGGGAGAGGGGTGTAGTAATATATATATATATATATGTATATATATATATATATATATATATATATATATATATATATATATATATATATATATATATATATATATGTATATGTATATATATATATATATATATATGTGTGTGTCCTCCAATCTACACCCCTCTCCTCAACTCTAGGTGGCTCCACCATCCGGCTCTAAGGCACGTGCGAAAGGTACAACGTGGTGCATACATGTGGCAGAAGGGGCTAAACTCCATCAAAACAAGCTCCAAATGGTCTCAAAACACTTGTTTGTGCACTCCCAATGGTTCAGGGTCACTTTTGGAAAAACGCGTTTTTGACGCATTTTTGACCCATTTTTGACCTAGTTTCGTCCCAAACCGGTCCGTTTTCAACGGATATTGGGATTTTCCATGGGCCAAAACCCATCTGAATGGGCTCAAAATGGGCTAAAAACATTTGCTTGAGCATCCCAAATGGTCCAGGATCACTTTTGGAAAAACGCGTTTTTGACCCATTTTGGACCCATTTTTGGTCCCAAAACGACCCATATTATAATTCTTGAATGATTCAAGGCATTTTGGGATTTTCCATGGGCCAAAACGCGGCACCACGGGCTCAAAATGGTTAAAACCACTTGTTTGAGCATCCCAAATGGTCCTGGATCACTTTTGGAAAAACACGTTTTTCACCCATTTTTGACCCATTTTTGGTTCCAAAACGGCCCGTTTTCAAGGCATTTTGGGATTTTTCCGTGGCCCAAAACGCGCCACCACGGGCTCAAAACGGCCCAAACTCACTTGTTTCAGCATCCGAAGTGGTCTAGGAACAACTTTGGAAAAAATGATTTTTTTCGCCCCGGGGACCCTGGTGGACCCAGCGTTGGCCCCCACCGTGCGCGGGCTTGCCTGCCCTCCGGCTCCACCAAGTGACCACTGGTACGGGGGTCTAGGTGGCTCGTTGGGCGATTCTGAGGCTTGGAAACCACAAAAAGTGGGGGGTTGCGGGTGGACTAGGTGCCTTCGGAATTCAGATTTGAGCCACGTAGCCCAAGATACGCCCCGTGCTTGGTTTCGGGGTGTTGGTGCGCATTGCGCAGGTTTTGCGGGCTTTTTGGCGCCTTTTTGGGGGGTTTCTTGGACATATTGTGGAGTTGAAGGGCACTAGAGGGCTCTTTGAAACGGTGAAGTCAAGCCGCACGTGGAGTGTAGTCACCGTTTCCCTTCGTTTGGGCGTTTCGCCCGGGTTTTGGGGCTGTTTTGGGCGAAAAATGGCTGTTTTTCGCCCAAAAGTGCGCAGATTGGGGAGGGCACCTCCTAACTTGGCGCCACCGCCCTGGGCCGCCACCGGTGAGTTTGTGGCTCAAAACTTGGATTTGTCAAGGCCACCACCTGGGCTCCAAGATGACTAGAGTAGAGTAGAGCCCGGAGCGATGAGGCGGAGCAATGGCCAAAACGGTGAGGAGAAGTGCTTGTTGCTTGTTGTTGCTTGCTTGTTGTTGCTTGTTAGCGTGATTTAAGGGGAGAGGGGTGTAGTAATATATATATATATATATATATATATATATATATGTATATATATGTATATATATATATATATATATATATATGTATATATATATATATATATATATATATATATATATATATATATATATATATATATATATATATATATATATATATATATATATATATATATATATATATATATATATATATATATATATATATATATATATATATATATATATATATATATATATATATATATATATATACCAATCGCGCCGGGTGCGGGTGGTCCCCCTGAACCTGCTGGTGGCCCCCCTCCGTCCACACGTGCAGCCATGAAGGGGCCCCACCTCCGACACCCGAGCGGCGGTGTCCTGGAACGTCCAGGGCTCCATGCGCGGGGACGGCGTACCAGTGGCCCCAGGTATGCTCGACGGTGAGGCGGTGGCGGCGGGCATCATGAAGGCCGAGGGTGCCATCCTGGGCCTCTTCCAGGAGACCGGCCTGCAGGACCCTCAGGGTGCGGTGCACTCGGAGAATCAGTGGCGTCACCATGGGTATCATGCGTACCCAGGGGTGGATGCCCAGGCAGCGTCGGCGGCAGCGGTGCGCGGCCGGCTCTTGATTGCCCTTTTGGCGGACGTGTTCGCCGCGGAGGAAGTTCGAGACATCGTGGACATCGTGCCGGGCAAGGCCATGGCCCTCGATGTGGTGACCACAGGTGGCACCCTCACGGTCATCAACGTCCACGGCCCGGGCAGCGGCGGCGACTCCTGGGCGTCTAAGGCGTCCTTCTGGGCTGACGTGGCCATGTACGCGGCGGCCAAGAGCGCGGGTGGCGCCAGGGCCGTGCTCCTCGGAGGGGACTTCAACGTGTGGCTGCAGTCTCCGTGGCACCCCACCACGAGGAGGTTCCAAGCCCTGTGGGAACAATGTGGTTTCCACAGGGCAGGCCCGGAACGGGAGGAGGACAGGAGGCCCACGAGGGCAGGGCACCGACTGGACTCCTTCCTTCTGAACTCGCCTCTGGTCCTGTGGGCGGCGCGTGAGCGCCCACACTTGGCGCGTGGGCGGTCTCCAGCGTCGCTGGGGTCGGATCATGGCCCTGTGGTCCTGGACCTCCCGCTGGCGGTGGCCGGCAAAGAGAGGGTCACCAGGATGGCCTGCTCGCACGCCCAAGGCAGGCTGCATGCCATACGCCCGGACTCCCCGGGGGTTCGTGAGGCGGCAGCGGCAGTACTGCAGAAGGCCTGTGGGGATCGGCGGCTGCAGGCGTGGCTCTCGTCGGACCAGGACACTGCCACCATGGGCACGTCAGAGGTGCAAGCGGTCTTCGACCTGCTCTACGCCTTCCGTGATGACATGTCCAGGGTCACTGGACTGCGCATGCC
This sequence comes from Eutreptiella sp. 'Long Island Sound 2002', assembly GCA_964036045.1. NCBI lineage: Eukaryota > Euglenozoa > Euglenophyceae > Eutreptiales > Eutreptiaceae > Eutreptiella > Eutreptiella sp. 'Long Island Sound 2002'. The sequence continues at coordinate 106,762,938 of OZ038380.1, forward strand.
ATCGGGCGTGGACCCGCAGTACCCGTACGGGCAGGCGGGGACGGAGGAGTCTCTGTCCAAGGTCCTCTCGGATCAGCAGGCCGTGGCCTGGCGCGCCCATCAGCTGTGGCAACGGGACGCGGCGGCGGCCGGACTCCACTCCCAGGAAGCGACTGCCCTGCTACAGCACCTCCGGCGGGTGGTCCCCGACCTATCCCCCGCCTCGGTAGAGGACCTACGTGCCGCGTTGAACCAACAGCTCCACCAGCTAGAGACACGCGTGGAGGAGCTGCGGGGTGTCCTCAGGAGCAACAGGCGCCGGTCCATCAAGGACTATTGGCGGGGCAGGGTACCGGATCTGCAGCTCCGATGGACGGCGATACGGGGGGCCATCAACGTGGTGAACTATGCCCCGTCAGGCCTATGGTCCGTACGCGTCCGCGAGTCGGAGAAGGTGCTCTTGGAGGCCTTGGACGTCATTGGCGAGGTCCTGAGGTATTGGGAGGCGCTGTACGCCAAGCGGCCAGTGAACCTGCCGGCCTTCGAGCGGCTGGTCCGGGCCCACATTCCCAAGGGGGTGCCGGAGGAATGGAGGTCGGTACAGGACTACACCCTGCAGCACCTCAAAGACGCCGTGAGGCAGGCCGTGGCGGACGACAAAGCTCCGGGGTCCAACCGGGTCACGGCTGCCCTCATAGCAGAGCTGCCTGAACCGGTGCAGGGGCTCCTGGTGCACGCGTACAGGGCTATCCTACGGGGTGCGGACGTCCCAGAGTCCTGGCACGAGGCCATTATCTGGCTGATGCCCAAGGGCACAGCCACGGGCAACCTGGACGAGTACAGGCCGATAGCGCTGGGGCAGCAAGACATGCGAATGCTCATGACTCCCCTCATGCGGAGGTTCACAGCTGTCCTGGCACGCAAGGGACTGGCTGCGGACTAGCAGGCAATGCCGGGCTCCACGGCGGCCGCCCCGGTGTTCCTGGCCCAGGGCAGGCTGCAGCGTGGGCTAGAGGAAAACCACGTCCTGGCCTTCGATGTGTCAAAAGCTTTTGACACAGCGCCGCACGGGGCGCTGGCGCTCCTCCTGCGCCACATGGGAGTCCCGGAAGAGCTCATCAGGCTCTTCCACACCATCAGCTGCGGGTCTCTGGTGCGCATCGTCACCGCGCACGGCCCGACGCCGAGCATTCGGCTCCACAGGGGCCTGCGGCAGGGCAGTGCGGAGAGCGCTGTGCTCTACCTCCTCCTCTTGGAACCTCTCCTGCGGAGCCTCGCCCGCAAGGCGCGGGGACATGCTCGCCATGCGGTGCCACCCCTGGTGCACGCGTACTGTGATGACCTCCTGTTGATAGCGCACTCCCTGCCGCAATTCCTGGAGTATGCAGCGGCCATAGCGCGGTACCTCACGGACATGGGCATGTCCCTCAACGTCGGCAAATGCGCCTATGCCAATACTGCTCGCATCCATTTGATCATGGTGTGCCTGAGCCCAGGGAACGCGGCGGCCCCATGGGTATGCTTACGTGCCAAGGGCACGGTACCATACTTGGGCCTGCGCCTCGATCCCAGGGGGGTGGCGACCATGAAGAAGAAACATGTACTCCGGTGTGAAGCTCTGCTGGGCTGGTGCAAGAACACGTTGGGGCTGGCGTCGGTGCCTCATGAGGTGATGGCGGCTGTGGTTGGAGGCATCGTGCGGTACGCGTCTCCCTACCTGTCCGACACGGCGGAGGCGGTGATCAAGCTGAATACTGCCATCAAGGCTGCACCCCTGCAATTCCAGAAGCTGCCCAAGGACCTGTCCAACGTAGCGGTGCGGTCGGGTCATGGGTTACGGTTGGCGGATGTCCAGGTTATCTGCCGCGACTCCGTCGTGGCGACCATGGCTTAGCTCACCCACCAAAGGTCGACGACAGTCCGGGATGAGCTGCGGGCCATGCTCCCGGACATGCACGTGCAGTACGGAGTGTGCGGGCAGTTCATGGTGCCCTCTGCGTCATTCGCCACGCACGCTGGCAATACGTGGGTGGACAGGGTACTCCGGGCGATGGGGACGTTGCGCGTAGGACTTCTCATACCAACGTCAGTGTACTCGTGTGTACACGCCCATCTGCCGCAAGTGCAGTGGGCGGGGCGGAAGTGGGTGTCCCAGTCCTATTCCTTCAAGGGTAGAGACATATGCGTTCTCTCGGGGCCCCGCACACATGCGACGGTACGGTCCCTGACTGATCCCGCAAGTGACCTCCTGCATGCGCGGCTCCCCTGTCCTGCGCCTGGGCACTGGGCTGTCCAGCTCCAGGAGTGTCATGAAGACCACCTGCACCTTCCACACGCAGGAGTAGGGCCCCATCAGCTGGACCACCTGTGGTTCACGGGGCTCCGCGACGTCTTCCGGGCGCAGCTGCCTAGTCCGTTGACTCACCGGCTAATTCACCCGGTGCGCCGAAAGAAGGCCAGCAAGCGCAATAGACAGTCCACTGCAGGGGACGTGTATGTGGTGGGCGGGTACAGGGAGAAAGGATGGGACCCGGCCAAGCCGGGGCTATCCATGCCGTTCGTCCCGCTAGCCGCCCTCCTGTTTCTGTTGGGGGACGTCTTTGAGGGTTACCAGCAGCAAGACGATCCGGCGTCCGTCCCCCTACTCACTCCACACGCCGGGGGCGGCATAAACCCGTCACCACTGTGGGTTGTGCACGGGCGGCCAGCGTTTTCCAGGGCATGCGCGGCGGTGCACGGGTGCAGCGAGTGGGCAATTGTCCTTCTGCTACCAGCAAGCCCTATCCCGGATCCGGATGAGTACTCGGTCCCGGAAGTGGTTCGGATGTCCAACGTGCCACACGATCCGCACGTCGCCGTCACGTCGTTGCGTGATGGCGGCGCGGTGGAACAGGGATGTGTGGTGGTGTACCGGCCCTCCTGCTCCGCAACAGTTTGGGAAGCGGAGTATACCACCGCCCTGGATGCCATCAAGTCAGTCTGTGGATGTGACCCGGCCTGGAGACCACATGCGGGGTATCGGCCGAGGGTGGTCCTGTCCCCGGAGCTCACGGCCTCCAGTGCGGCGTCCCTAGGAAGGGTGGTGCAGAGCCCCGACTCCGACGTGGCGTGGCTGGAACCCCACCGGTACTGCTGGGTGCCGGTGGCGACTAAAGTCACATCGTCTGACGCGTCGCCCTAGGGAGACGACGCCACATACGTGGCGGTGGCGAGCCACGGAATCCCCACGTGGACGGGTGCCATCTACGGCACGGTCCCGGAGGCAAAGATCATCGGCGCGGCGGCGTACCTGTTGCACACGCCCCCGTCAGCGTGCACAGTGCACGTGGTGGATGCGTCCATCATAGGAGCGCATCTCCGCAGGGCGCAGGAGGCCCTGTACCGTGGCATCAAGGGGCCGACATCACATCTGGTCAACCAGCACGCACTGAGCTGGATAGTGGAGGGGCTGTGGCGGCTGCCACGCCGAGTTGGGGGGCCGCACCACTGGGTGGTGAGGCAGAGCTCGCACTTGGCGGCGGTCCCGCTCGAGGCGCCGGACTCTGCCGCGGCCCGTGCAATGGCCCCGCCTGTCCATCTCGTCCTGCCAAAGGAGGACGCCATCCTCTTGGTGCCGGGGGATAATGGAGAGCTCGAGCCGCGTGTGCCATCCATGCAAACCCTTCAGCAAGTCCGGGAGATGGAGTGGCGTTCGCTAGCGGCACGCACCAGGGCGCACACGCCACTGGCCGGCGCCTGCGAGGCGGTGCCCTTGGGAGCTATACACCACGGCCCAACGCACAGAAATATGCTGCGGGCACGTGACGGTCGCTTGTCCACCATGCAGGTCATGCGACGGTGGAGACAGAAGCTCACGTGTATGGCAATACCGGCCCACCCCTGTATCTTCTGTGGGGGGGCGGAGGAGGACATTGGCCACATGCGCCTACTATGTGCCCGGGACGAGAAAATGGCTGGGCTCCTGTGCAGGCGTGTGGAGGAGTTCACGGCGGAGCTACCCCTGACAGACAGGGCGGTGGATTTCGTGGCGTGGAGGGAGCACGGCTGCAGATGGACTGAATCCCTGATGGCGGGTGTCGTCCCCGGGGACCAGAAGCGGCTGTTCGCTGCGGTGCAAGCGGCGTCGTCCTGGGGCCCTGCCAAGGCTAGGCTCTTTGTGGAGGACATGGTCCAGATTGGGGAAGATGTGTATGCCCGCAGGAACCATCGGCTCACCAAGATCATGCAGCTGCCGATGCAAAATCGAAGGAGGGCGGTATACGCGTTCCTGCGAGGTGACACACCCTTCTGCCCGCCGGCAGGGAGGATCCAGCAGCGTCCGCCGTGGAACCCGTTTGCCGCCCTCCCCGGCGACCTGCGGGCGACCTTTCAGAGGGCACCGCTGCACGCACCGCTGGTGCCACGGTCGTGCATCGCGCAAGAAGAGGCCATGTCCTTGTTCCCTCACTGGATGGCGGCGGTGGCGCAGGCCTTCAGCCAGTGGATCGGTTCCTGGGTGGCACGGGACATCACGACATTCAGGGAGTGGTCCCGCGTGGTGTCGGCGCAATCGTGGGCCCTGGTGCGTGGTGCCATGGTGAGAAGCCCTGACGGCCAGAGTGATCCCTGGCTCCAAGTGTACGCCAACTATCCAGCTGTGGGGAACGTCATATTGGCCTCGAGAGGTGCTGCCGGTCCTTCAACAACCTCTGTGCAGTCTCCCAATCCTGGCGGTGGCTGTCGTACTTGACGTGGGTACGTTGTGGCTGTATGACCGGCAGCTGCGACGAGCCATACCAGCGGTCACGGAGCAGCGGTCCATGGCAGTGTTAGTGGGCTCCAAGCAGGTGGCACGGGTACAGGGCGACGACGCGCAAGGCCACGTCACGGAGGCCATGTTCTCTCTGCCAGAGGGGGACGACCACGTGGCTGCCAATGCCCGTCACACCCTTGACACCCTGGGCCTCGCGGCGGTCATTGAGGCACGGGCGGGAGGACAACGCTTGGTTCTGGCATCCGCCAGGGGCCTGGGGCAGGACGCGGTTGATGTCATCGGGGAGGTCTTACGGGACTACGGTTGGGAGCTCCTGGCGCATGGCACACACAGCCCCAAAGTTGCGCGGTGGCCCCGGCTGCTTGAGAGCCTGCCGGTGATGCCCGACGGGCGACCGATACTCCGCCCGGTGTCCAGGGGAGAGGATGCGAGGCGCAGCCTCCTCAGTTGTGCCACAGCACGCACGCTGGCGGGTGCTTTGCTCGGACTCCAGGACGCGTGCTGCGATGTATGGCAGGACCTATGGTCGCAGTGTTGTGATGGTAGCTCATTCCGTCGCGGTCTGTGCTTCCGCAGCGATGCCACGGGTGCAGGGAAACAGCGTCAGTTTGGGTTCATCAGTGTGCCTCCGTCCCACTATGCGGGACATGTAAGGAGCGTGCCGATAGGGGGTGGCCTAAGGCGAGGTGGGCACTGCGGCACTCTGGACAAATGTCCTCAAGTGCGTGGAAGACAATCCAGGGTGGCCTGAAGAGCGTCCGAGTGGAAGGGGTACGGTGCCCTGGAGCGCCGTCGGCAGCCCTGCCCTTGATGCTGTGGTGGGCGGCTCTGGAGGGCGACTCGCGGATACTCTGGTTGTGGCATCACGGAGGAAATGGTGACGGCGTGGTGGGGGCCGGGGGTGATGCAGATTGATGGGGTTAGGAATTGTGGGTGCACCTGCTACCGTCCCTACGCTGGACGCAGCGGAGGGGGTAGCGCCTGAGAAGCAGTCCTTCATGGCCTGATTGTGCGGTACTGGCAGGCGGTGTATGACGGCCAACGCGATGTGACAGGTCGTGCCGGCGTGATGGTGAGCCGTACTGCCCCCGTGCATGAGGGTCAGACAGGGATGCTTCGCCCGCCTGCCCCGGGTCGCTGCATACAACAGTGAGGTGTCATGGGTCGTCCCGACCAGGCTAATAAGGCCCCAACCCCTGTAGGGTATTCCCATGGCACCGGGGTCTCTACTGGCGGCCTGGCTACGGCAGTATTGGGAGTGGTTGCTCGGGATACACCGGGGGTGCACGGAGTTGTCTGGGGGTTACGGCGTTACGGCGCTCCCTAGGAGTGTTACACGGGGTTGCGGGGACAGCCTGCACGCCCCGGGGGCGGCGACGAAGCGAAGATGTGTGCGTAGAAGGATATGACGGCCAAGCCGTCAGGTGGACAGTATGGCGGGCGTCCTGGAGACGGCGTGGCAGCCTGGGAGGAGCACTCACGGGGGGCACGCGGAGTTCAAGGTGGCGGTGTACTGGCGTCTTGGGGGTATACGCGGCGGTACTGGGGTCCGTACGGTGGGGGTACGCGGCGGTACTGGGGAACCGTACAGTGGGGGAGCAGCGGGGATGCATGGCGGTACTGGGGTGTCCCCCTGACCCCTCTAACAACTCAGGGGGGGCGTGGGGGAATCCCCTGGCCCCGTTAACAAACTAGAGGCACCGTGCCTGCGGGCATGTACATAGTCTAACCTCTGACCATGGCCTTGTGGTTGCGGTGGTGCGTGTGGTGGCGGCTCGCAGGTGGCATCGGCGTGGCAACAGCGGCGTCGTAGCGAAGAGTATGCGGTCGCCTCACCATTGTAACGACTTACCCCTGGGGGGCGCCAGTCCGGTCGGCTAGAGGCGAGGAGAGAGAAGGAGCGGCATGCTGAGTGGTCCGGGGGGTGACGCGCGGGCCAATGCTATAAGTAGGCTCGCCACATCGTCGGTGGGGGCCGAACCTGCGGCCTCGCCGCTGCTGTGGCGGAAGAGGCGCAACCACGAGAGCTGGCCAAACAGTGCAGGTAAGGGTCAAGGGTAGGCGCCAGGGCAATGTATGTGGGCCAGATGAGGTGCACCTGGTTACCACAGCCCGGGGCGAGCCTCTGGTGGGTACCCCTACAGGGGGTCGATAACCAAGCTACGCCACCCACCAGCCCGAATCCCAGCCAGCGATATTCACGGGTTGCGCCACTCCCGTCGCGTAGCGGCCGGCGTCCCCCCCTGTAGACCCTCAAGTTATATTATACGTGGGCAAGTGGATGCCTCGAAGCTGATTGGGTGCCGGCCCCTGACATGGAGTGCCGGCATGGTATATATCTGGGGTGTGGGTGCAGCTCAGGGCCACGGGGACGTGGAGTTGATACCGTGTTTCTGTACTATACTAGGGGACTGGTGCGGTGGGTCGGCGGCGTACATTGTGGGGACATGGGGGCGATGAAAGCTGAGGGCCAGGCTAGGCTGGAGCCTCCCAGAAATCCTGGCTAGCATATACGGGCTATTGCGTGCTGGCAGAGGGATACGTGGAGACAGGGGTGGTGGGCAATTACGAGTACGCAGATGGCAATGGATTCCGTGGGGTCACGGGTGATGGACGTCGCCACGGTGGCGGGGGTACGCGAGCGACGGAGGGTCCGCTCTTGCTTCGCCGCATGCGTGCTGCTTTGTTCCTTGGTTGCCGCTTTGCGCCGGACAGAGAAGCCCTTGCTTTCTGCTTGTTGCGATGCTGCTGCGTTGCTGTGCCTTGCCCCCTTACCCCCGGCGAATAAACGGGCCAGCGTCCGTCGCCGTTGCTAATGCTAACGCAATGCAGTTGCCACTGCCCCCAAAGCCCGGTTGACCGGTATCCCCGGTCCTCTGGGTCCTCCGTCATGCTGTGGGCCACCTCAGGCAGCCTTGGGACCCACGGGATCGAGCGAGGCAGGAACCACCCGTCGGCGCGAGATGCCCGGTAACTCCAGTAGACGGCATGATAAGTGGTTATGACTATGACTATGACTATATATACATATATATATATATATATATATATATATATATATATATATATATTATATATATATATATATATATATATATATATATTTATATATATATATATATATATGTATATATATATATATATATATACATATATATATATATATACATACATACATATATATATATATATATACATATATATATATATATATATATATATACATATATATATATATATATATATATATATATATACATATATATGTATATATATACATATACATATATATATATATGTATATATATATATATATATATATATATATATATATATATATATATATATATATATATATGTATATATATACATATATATATATGTATATATATATATATATATATATATATATGTATATATATATATATATGTATGTATATATATGTATATATATATGTATGTATGTATATATATATATATATATATATACATATATATATACATATATATATATATATATATATATATATATATATATATATATATATATATATATATATATATATATATATATATATATATGTATATACATATATATATATATATATATATATATATATATATATATATATATATATATATATATACATATATGGGTGATGGACAGAGGGGGGGGGGGGGGAGGTCTATTTGTGCAACTAGCAGGGAATTTCCGCAGTCCGCCGGTTTCCAGGAAAAGGATGTTGCGAGGGTGGTGGTATGTTATATATTTTTGAAAGCTCCAAGAAAAGGGCGTCTCGGAAATGTAGGGTTGGGGGGTGGGGCTCCGAAATCATATTTTTGTAGAATAGGAGGCCAAAATTGGAGGCTACTGCGATTTTTGGCGATTTGCCCGCGCAGGTCACGCAAGTGTACAGCCCAAGTTTCCCCGCTCTAGGGGTAGCTCCTACATATCGCTTCCTCACGGCACAATCAAACAGGCTGTATCAATGAATTTTGATGTGCTGAATTCAAAAATGCAAGAGTCAAGCCTCAACAACACAATATGATGAAGATATTGGCCGCTTGGTGTCAAGGCTTTGGGTCCTTGCAAACTTGTCCCAACACGTTCCTGAATGTTTGTTGTGCGGTGCTGCATGTTTCGTGAATTGCATGTTCATATTGTTGAGTTGCAAGGTGGGACTTGGATTTTTTGAAATGTCCACATCAAATTGCATCAGTCCAAGTTCCAGCTTTTTTTTGGCAACGGAACGATGTAATTAAGGGAACAAGGCAAGTAGTTGACAAACCAGCCAGCAACTAATTTGCTTGATTCGCGGATTTCAGGCAGCACGGTCTAAAAAATTCCTGGTCGTACGGCCCCACTAGCATTTCAACGGGCCGTGGGACCCGTTTTGTTTTTATTCCCCGCATTCAAAATAGGGGGGTAGGGTCATCAGCCAAAGTGGTGCCAATCACAGGGCGGCCCAACCGAATTCCCCCCAATTCATCAGCTACTTCCACAAAGAGGAGGCTTCACCCCCCCCCCCCCCCGTCCAACCCGCATATGTATATGGGGTTTCACTTTGGGGGGGGGGGGGATGATTCCAGCCAAAACGACACAAAATCAGCACTTTCATAGCCGTTTTTGGATTTCCTCCATATTGTTCCTGGGGTCTTTATTGTAAAGTTGCCCCCCCCCCCCTACTTTCTGAGTGTCTATTGTTTTCGGAACTTTTGATGGATCCCCCCCGTCGACCAAGCGTCGCGGGGGGTACAGTGAGACGTTAGCCGGGGGGCAGTGGGGGCGTGCCAAGGCCTCGCCCCCCGCGACATTTGGATTGGCCACCCGCGGCAGCAGGTCAAGCATGGGCTGTGGGATCGGTCGGCGGCCGCAGCGTGCTGCCACAGAGGGCGGCGACATATGCAGTAATTGGAGCAGCCCCAAGGTAACAACGATGTAGGACACGTAGGATGGGACAGGGTAGACAAGGTGAGTGTCCTGCTGCTTGCTTCGCTCATTGTCGTGCTGCGTGCTCTGCTTTCTGTGTGTACAGAGAGGGCGGGGGGAGGACAACCAGAAGGAAGGAGAGGAGCAGGGCACCAGGGAGGCCCAAGGAACGGGCGCAGACAGGGAGAGGGAAGAGACGGAACGGGTAAGCAAGGACAGGTAGGATGGGACAGGGGATGATGTGCTACATGCTTCGCTCAGTGTCGTTCTTAGTGCTCAAACGACGGGGGCAAGAGTAGGATAGGGGGATAGGACCACAACACAGGAGGGGCAGGACCCAACACAACCAGGAAAGAGCAAGCAAGGGGCTAGCGCGGGAGGTGTCACGCAGATTGCTTCGCTCGGTGTCGTGCTACGTTTCTGACTACTTGACCATTGAGTACCCTAGTGACTACGGCTGAGACAGTGCTACGTGGGGGGCTTGCAGCAGACCCCAACACCTTCGGACGCCCGCACAAGGCTAGGGTGCTACACGGTGACTGGGCTATGTCGGGTACTCTCGAGTGCCAAACCCCTGGGCTGCTGCCAAGGAACACTTTCATTGACTATGCCGCCAGAAGGGGTGACTGGTTCAACGCTGGTGCACGCCTAGTGCAACCTTGCGGTGTGGGTCTGCCACGTCGTCCTGATGGTTGCCATCGTAGTGGAGGTGAGTGTCATGCAGATTGCTTCGCTGGTTGTCCTGCTTAGTGTACAGCTTCATGCGACTACACATAGGGGACCGGGGCAGGACAACCAAAGGGAGAGACCGACCGGGGTACCGGGGACGCCCAGGGCACAAGGCAAACAGAAGGAGTGGGGAATGGGCAACTACTTCGCAAATTGTATTGTTCCGTGCGCGCTCAGGTAGAGGGAGCACGGGTAGGACGGGGAGAAGGGGCCAGAGCACCGGGGGGCCAAAGCCCAACAAAGCAGGGGACAAGGGCAGAACAGGAAAAGGTGGGGTAGGGCAGGAAGCGTACAACACCCTAGGCACGGGCGCGCCAGAGGGGGCAGCCAGAGAGAGTGGGAGGCGGAAGCACGGAGAGGGACACAGAGCAAGCAGAGTGGAGAGCAAGGCGCCGGTGACCCAGGGGAGAGGCGGGGAGGAGGGCACGAAAGGCTAACTTGCCGCGCTCCGTGTCGTGCTACTTGCGTGCCCTGACATGTACGTACCCGCTATGCGTGTATCCTGGGGGCCTACTGGCTGTCAAAGCAGATGCCATCCGGGTCGTGTGGGCACCAGGAGGGCGAGCACCAGCGGCGCCATCGGCCGGGCCTCCCGTACAGCAAGCTGAGGTTTGGCTGGAGCGGCGCGCAGAGGGGACGGGCGCCAATGGCGCCATCCATTGGACCCCCTGCACTCGTCAAATGGTGGCGCTCACGGTGCCCAAAGAATGGCCCATCTGGCGGACACGCAGAGGGGACGGGCACCAGCGGCGCCATCCGCTGGACCCCATGCGTTTGTGACAAAGAGACCTTGTGAGATGTGAGTCCTCAGGCTAATGACCGTCGTGGAATGTGCGCGGAGGGGATGGGCACCAACGGCGCCATCCGGTGCGCCCCCTGCGACGGGGACTATACAGCCTAATTAGGTGACCAGAGGATGCCAAAAAAACCCCCGCCCGCCGCCCCGCGTCTCTACCATAGGACCTCAGGGGCCACCATGGCGATTGGGGGTGGCATAGACCCGGGGGCCCAGAGCGAACGGCCGCTTTGTAGCCGCCAGTTCCAGCGGGCTGAGACTGAGGCACCGGTATCAGGCTGCATGGAAGTGGAGACACAGACACAACGGAAAGGATGGGTTGTCAGCCCCCCCCCCCCCGGGCTGTTAGGTGGCAACACAGGTGTCCTTCCCTCGACCAGGGCGGCGCATGGCACAAGAAGCCTTCGTGGCGTACGGTAAGTCCTCCCCGCTCCCCGAACCTCTTCAGCTTCCGTCTCCAGCCGGGTACGTACCTCCTCTAGTAAATATGGGCACCGGAGGGAGCAACCACGGGCCACTGACGACTCGGCCGTGCCAAGGTGACTACCGCCATGGGTGACGAGGGTACGGACTCCGATTTGCTGCCCACCCCCGCCCTTATGCATGCCCCGTTGCTTCGCTTCGTGCTCGCTCATTGCTGTGTGCACCTGTGAGTGGGACGAGAGGCTCCTGGTAACTACACTCCCACAGAACACCCAACCCCGCCGCGAGAAGATTAGGGGGGGGGGGTGGACATGCATGTACCTTGGGCGACCGAGCTAGGCATCAAGGCCACCGGAACGGGTGAGCGCACTTAAACGCAAAGTGGCTGCCCGTGGGAGAGGCGGAAGGAGGCGGAGCAGAAGGAGAGAAGGACACCCAAGGGCTGGGAGAAAACCCGTTGTCGTACTTCCGTGCTTACTGCCCCGCCTTCTCGTTCATTTGGTGTCTGTTTCGGCGGGGCCGTGGGGTTTCTCTCACCTCAGGCATGGCACATACTGGGCCTCGTTTTCTACCCTCCTGTCTGCACGGGCCCACCCACGGAGCATAGCAGATAAGGACAAGGGCGGGATATGGGTTGGGAGTTGGACACGCAAGTAGCGAAGCAATATGCAATGGTGAACATGGTGATGGAGGTGGTACGGGAAAGCCAGGTGTGCGTGGTGGTGTTGGAAGTGGTGGTGCTACACGGCGTGTCCCATCGGGTGATGGTAAAGGTGAATGGTGATGGTGATGGTGATGGGCTCCAAATGGCAGGACCGCCACAAGCAGGGGGCCCGTACGTGGGGGCGTCGGGAATAGGTGTGCTCCAAGCACTTTCCCCTGCAACTCGGCTGCTAGTCGTGCTGGTTGTCGTCCACGGTGTGCGTCCTCTAGCTGCCCATAGTCCACTTGGAGATGTTGGAGCAGCCGGTGGAGGATGTGGACCCGAAGGGTACCGCGCCCGCCGCAAAGTGCACCTGCACGTCAGGCGTGTCAAGCAAGGGGGGGGGGGGTCGTTGACCAGCACTCGAAGCAGGTAGAGGCCGACGAAGTTGTCCGCCCCGTTTTCCCTGGCTGCACGATCGGGTACCACACGCACCTGGAAGGCATTGTACGAGCGTTGCCCGTGTCTGATGAGGTCAGACACCGCGTCCACCAGACGGCGGCCATGCCGCTAGAGGGCTGACAGCTCCGTGGGGTTGGTTGGGATTGGAGGCAGCGACGTAATGTTTATGGAGGCTGGATGAGCTACGGATAGCACGAGGGAGAGGGGAGAGGTGGTGTACCGCAGGCCCAACCCGTGACTCGGGATTGATATGCTCTATATGGAGGATGATTGGGATTGTACACACGGAGCAGGCCACGGTGCATGACAAGAGGTCCGACGTGCCGACCCCCTCTTGTTTCCCCCGCGCTGTCTCCGCCTTCGTCCCTGCGCCCCCGTCCCACTGCCCTTTGGTGGTGGAGGGGGGGGGAGGGCGGTTGGGCGGGGTTGGAGGGGGGGGGGGGGGGCAGCATTAGTCCCCTTCCCTTGGCGTTACCCCAAGGGGGGGCGGCGATGCTTGCACTCCCCATCAGGGTCCAACGCTGTTGTACGGGCCGTCCATTTTTACCCGCTCCGTACAAATGGACATGCGTCGTAGCCAGATACGCCGGCTGTTCCCCACACCGGGGTTTGGTACACTTTGAAATCACTAGTGGAACCCTTGCGGGGCAAACGCGGCTCTTGCCTGCCCCGATGGACGGCGTGCCCTACCCGCAACCCCTGACTAGGCACCAACCGCAATGCGTGCCGTGGGGAGTGCCCTGTGTGAGGCCCATTGACCACCCCCCAAGGCCGGTGTCACCATGGGCTGCTGGCCTACGATCCCAGGCGTATCCTGCCTTCTTGCATATGCTCAAACGGGGCCGATACGGTTACCGGGGGCACCCCCTAACCCCTTAGGTCAGGTCCCGTGCCAGCATCCCCCCGTTCGCTTCAATGGTGCTTGCCTGGTTTGTTCCGCCCCCGCACCCGCGGCACTCGCTGCCCTCGCTCCCCACCTCCCGCGTTCCCTCTCCCGGGCTGTTTCCCTGCGTGCCCTTGCTTCTTCCGCCGTACCCTTTTTGCGTGTGTCCTGTGTCTGCACATTGTCACGGGGGCCATGGGGTGAGGGCTTGGTCTTGTGTTGCTTCGTGCGCAACTACGTGTTCTTCTTTGCGCCGTTCCGCCCTGCCTATTGGCTGCCGCTGCTCTGCCTGGCCAGGTTCGTGGCTTAGGTACGGGCCGTGGGGTGGGGGCGGGGTCGTGCTTGTGGTGTTGTCACGGCCGGCCACGGGGATGGCGGGGGATGGGCTGGGCCATGTTTTCTGCCCACCTATTCGCATGGGCGCACGCACGGAGCATTGCAGGCATGGATACGGGCTGGAATTAGGGTGGGGGCTGGACGGGCAGGCAGCGGGGCACGTAGCACGACAATGTGTAACCCCCGTGCCCTAGGGTGCCATTCTCCCCCCTTGTCCCGCCTCCTGCTGTCCTTTCCTCGCGCGGCCGCCGTGCGTTAGCCTTTGCCCCTCTTGTTCCTATGGCTTTTCGTGCCCGGTTTAGCCATCCTGGTTTATTCCGAGCCTACCGCCTTCCCTCCCGGTTCCTTTCATGTTGGTGTCTGTGGGGCCTCTGGGGAGGCATTCACGTGCCTCTCTCACCCACGGGCATGGCACACCCAGGGCCTTGCTTTCTACCCTCTTGTGTGAACGGGTGCACTCATGGAGCGTAGCAAGTATATATAAGGGCGGGATATGAGTTAGGAGTTGGACACGCCAGTGGCGAAGCAATATGCACGACGTCGTGGTTTCTTCCTGCCCTAGGGTGTCCTTGTCTCCCCCCCCCGCCCCCCGCCCCCCCCCGTTCCCGGGCGGCTGCATTGCGTTTGCCTGGGATCACCCGTTCTGGTGACCTTTTTGCCTGGCACGGCTGCTCAGAGTACATGCGAGTCTACTGCCCCCCCCCCCTATTCATGTCGTGACGGGGTTGGGGGGTCCGTGGGGGGGGGGGGGTTACCAAGAGCCTCTCGTCCAATCCACACGCGCACACAGCAGCGATCAAGCACAAAGCGAAGCAACGGGGCCCATATAAGGCCGGGTGGTGGGCATCAAGTGGGTGTTTGCATGCTAGTCACCCATGGCGGTAGTCGCCTTGTCTCGGTCCATCTGGGTTGTGCCTGTGCTGGCCATGGGGGTGGCAGAGGAGGGGCTGGGCCTTGTTTTCTGCCCACTTGTTCTCATGGGCGCACGCACTGAGCATTGCACGTTCGGATAAGGGCGGGAATAGGGTTGGGTTTTGTTTTGGGCGAACACCAAGAGAGGCAGGTTGCACAACATTGTGTTACCCCTCTGCCCCAGGGTACCTTTGTCCCCTCTTGTCCCGCCTCCTGGTGCCCATTCCGGGGGCGGCCGCCGTGCGTTTGCCTTTGCCCCTCTTGTTCCCGGGGGTTTTTGTCTCTGGGTTAGCCGCCCTCGTTAACATGCCGTTCAGGCCCATCTCCAACACCAACAGCAAGCGGCGTGTGCAACACAGCCACCGCAAGTGCTGCCCGCTCCCCATGCGGCGCCGGCAGGGGCGCCAGCAGTGCCAGCACAGCCTATGTATGCGGTGCATGTTCCCCGTGCGGTATCTGCGGGGATGCCGCCGGCTTAGGCTGCACCGGTACCCCCGGTAGTGCCGATGGGGATACCTCAGGCGCCAGTGGCACCAGCGGCCCAGGTAGTGCCGACGGGGATGTAGCGTACGCACGTTGCGCCGGTGCAACCTCCGCCCGCCCGCAGGACTACCCCAGGCGCAGCCAGCGCTGGTGCGAAGCGCACCGACGTGGCAGTTGCTAGCGCAAGCCGTGCCGGTGCGGCCCCCGCAAGCGGCACCGGCATCCCATGTGGCTCCCAGAGGCGTGGCGGCATCTGTCCCTCCGGTGTTGCCGGCAGGGGTACATCCGGCGCCACCGGTGGTACCGATGGGGGTACCTCAGGGGCCCGTGGCCCTAGCGTCCGAAGCAGTGCCGGCGGGGATGCAGCACGCGCACGATGCGCCAGTGCAACCCCCGCCAGCAACAGTACCTCAGGAGCAGGCGGAGGCGGTGCACCACGCACCAATGGGGCAGCCGCCAGCACACGCCGTGCAGGTGCAGACCCCGCATGCGGCACCCGAACCCCATATCGTTGCAGGAGGGGTGCCGCCGGCAAAGTCCGCGGCTCTGCCTCTGGCGTTGCTAGCAGGTGCCTCCGACGCGTAGCGCCGGAGCCCTGTGCGGCGCAACTAGGGATGCAGCAGGTGCACGCAACGGGGGAGGCGGACACACGCGGCGTTGTGACCACGGGCGGCGCAAAGGGAGACGCCGCGGATGCAGGGGCTAGTTGCGGCCCCACAGGCGAGGCCTGCGGCAGAAGGGGGTGCCACGACTGGCCTCCCCGATATTAGCATGCTACATGAGCAAGCCCTGGCTGCTAGCCGTCGGGAGGCGGCACGAAGCGAACGGGCAAGGGAAGGGATGGCCACGGTTGGCCACTCCGGCATCAGTGTGCTGATCGAGGAGGCCCTGGCTGGAAGCCATCGACGGCAGGCAAGGGGCAAGCAAAGTGCGCATGTTGCTGCGGATGGAGGGGAGGCTGCTAGTGGGGAGATGGGACTGGGCCATTCGATTGGTGTCGACGCTGGGCGAGAGAGCGAAGGTCGAGAGACGAGTTGGGTGCAGGAGCAGTCAGCGGCACGGGCGGGTGAAGTGGGGGTGAACCAGGAGGCAGTGGCGGAGTGTGAGGAGCGTACGGCGGCTATGGGGGTGGTAGAGTGTATGTGGGGGTGGAGGCACTGGCGTGTTGTGCGGCAAGGGGAG
Source organism: Eutreptiella sp. 'Long Island Sound 2002' (assembly GCA_964036045.1). NCBI lineage: Eukaryota > Euglenozoa > Euglenophyceae > Eutreptiales > Eutreptiaceae > Eutreptiella > Eutreptiella sp. 'Long Island Sound 2002'. Next base: position 106,779,449 of record OZ038380.1, read on the forward strand.
CCATGCCCGGGCGGCCGGAGTACGAGATGGACTTTGCCACGGGCATGAACCGCACCCGACTGCCGGCTAGCAATCGGGCACGGCGGGATGCATCGAAGGCGGCGCGCAGCGGGGCTACAGACGAGCAGCCCCTGCCCTTGGTACACGCTAGAACACCCAATCTCATTCTAGCCTAGAACGCGGTAGAGCGGCTAGAAGGAAAAAAAGAGGGGGGTACACAAACCCATGGGCATAAGGGGGCGGGGGTATGAAGGGTGCAAAGTGGGCCCCTATCACCATACTAGGGGGTCCATACGTTGTTTTTCGGAAAATGACATTTTTGACATGAAATTGAGCAAGTACAAAAAACCGTTCCAGGAACGTTCTAGCGGCGCTCTAGCGCCGCCCCGCTAGAACACCGCAAGAACGCCGCTAGAACGGTTCGCTAGAACGCCGCTAGAACAAAAACATATACATACATTTGGCAAGTAAAATACACCAATGTGGGAAGGGGGGGCTTCCATAACACACGGACACATAGAAACCATCACATTTGGTACATGTCTAGTCATATGTGCGCCCACACACACACACACACACACACACACATGCAGGCAAGCAATTTGACATAGGCACAGGCACTGTGGGGCTGTCCTCCCTTCAAGCCCTTGGTTGGCGGGGGGCGCTTTGCTTTTGTCAAACATTTCACATGGGGGGGGGGGGCTTGAGAACCCCCTGGGGGGGAGGGGTTGAACTCAGGGGTCAGGGAGGGTGTTCTTTTCTTTGTTGCACAGGTGCATTTTTATTTGATTTTTGTGCTATTGGACTGACGAAATGCACCTTTGAAGTTGCAGGTATGCCATGCAATGTTGTGCAGTGTTGTGGTGTATTGTGGTCTCGTAAGGTGTAAAGTGGTGTCATGTAGTGTGGTGTGTTGTGGTGTGATGCGGTCTGTTGTAGTGTGTGATCTGCTGTGGTGTGTTGTACTGTGCGGGGGGGGTTAGTGTGTTGTGGTCACATGACGTGCCCTGTGGTGTGCTGTGTTGTCACGTGGTGTGGTCGGCTGTCATGTGGTGTGGTCTCGTGTCATGTGGTGTGGTGTGGTCTGGTGGGGTATTGTGCGATGGGGTTGCATGTCTGGCTGGTTGAAGGGTGTGTTGGTTGCTTGGCAGGTTGGGTTGTTTGGCAGGTTGGGTTGTTTGTTGGGTGTTTGTCTGGTTGGGGCACGCTGTGTGGTGTGTGCACCCTGTGGTGTTAGGTGCTGTATGTTGTTGTGTGCTCTGTGGTCAATGATGTCAGTTTGTGGGTACCATGTAACTACTGCTATTCTAAGGGAGGGGGAGGGGCTGATAAGCAGCTACTATTTTTGTTCTAGCGGCGTTCTAGGGAGACGTTCTAGAGGCGATCTAGCGGCGTTCCAGTGGCTGCTGGAACGCTGCTAGATCGCTGCTAGAACAGTCCCCGCGAACGCCGCAAAGGAAAAAAACAGTAACTCCTTATTAGCCCCCCCCCTCCCTTAGAATGGCAGTAGTTACATGGTACCCACAGACACAACATCATAGAGCACAAAACAGCATACGGAACCTAACACCACAGGATGCACACACCACACGGCGTGCCCCAACCAACCAAACACCCAACACACAACCCAAGCTGCCAAACAACCCAACCTGCCAAGCAACCAACATACCCTTCAACCAACCAGACACGCAACCCTATCGCACGATACCCCACCACACCACACCACACCACATGACACCAGACCACACCACATGACACTCGGCCACAGCACATGACATCCGACCACACCATATGACCATACTGTGGTCTCGTAAGGTGTAAAGTGGTGTGGTGTGATGTGTTGGATTGTGTTGTGGTGTGTGATGTGCTATGGTGTGTTGTATTGTGTGGGGCGGTAGTGTGTTGCGGTCACATAAGGTGCCCTGTGGTGTGCTGTGTTTTCATGTGGTGTGGTTGGTGGGGTTGGTTGAATGGTGTGTTGGTTGCTTGGCAGGTTGGGTTGTTTGGCAGCTTAGGTTATTTGTTGGGTGTTTGTCCGGTTGCGGCATGCTGTGTGGTGTCTGCAATGTGCTGTGTGGTGTTGTATGCTGTTGCGTGCTCTTTGATGTCATGTCTGTGAGTACACATGTATTTGCTGCCATTTCAAGGGAGGGGGGGGGGGCTGGCATGCAGCTAATTTTTTTGTGCTAGCGCCGTTCGCAGGAACTCTTCTAGCGGTGATCTAGCCGTGGTGGACCTGGAGGCCCACGTGGAGGCGGCCCTCGCGCGGATCATGGCTGCGGCCCGCGATGTCCCGCCGGCTGCGGCACAGATGGAGGGGGAAGGCAAAAGCCAAGAGAGTGGCCGACGGATGGAGGGCACTAGTGGTGAGGGGGATGACGGACTTGAGATCACGGGGGCCCGGGAGGCGCACGACATAGTGCACGGAGAGACAGGAGTGGCGGACAGGGCGCGGCCCAAGATAGGGGAGGTGGAAACCTGCAGGCACTTGGCCAAAGGGTGGTGCATGCGGGCTGACGCATGCCGCTTCGCCCAACCTGGACCCGTGGTGCCGAGGCGAGTACCCCAAGACTTGCTCCTGATCCTCAAGGCGATCGCCCGCGTGGGGGCCCTCCCCTTTAGCCGCTCCGACCGCCATGAGGGGCTGCTGCACGACGTGGTGGAAGCGGCGCACGCTGGAGGGCTCCCGGCGGTGGGGTACGCGGTTGCCAACGAGGGCAGGATCCTGTGGCCAATGGCGCTGCCCTGCGGCGTGGCGACCTTGCTCACCCCGTTTCCGGTGGTCCCATGGAGAGACATGGTGACTCTCGAGGAAGCGTCCTTGGGGTGGGTGTGCACGTGGCACACGCACCCCGCCGGCATGGACGTGCACCAAAGGCAATCTCGCGCCGTCGGGACATACCTGTCGTGGTCGCTGCCCACGGCGGGTGTTACCTGCACACAGTGGTGGGACATGGCGCTGAGCTGGGCCCGGGATGGTGGCGCCGTGGCGGCCTGATTGGACCTGCCGCGCGAGCCAATCACCGCCCAACCGTGGACTGTCTCCCTGCACCTCCCCACATTAGCAACCCGGCTGGCAGTGGTGGATCCACGTGTCGGTCCGCTGGAGGACGAGCCGGGGTTCCGGCTGGGATAGGGGACGGAGGACAGATCTGTCCGCCTCCCCAATCCTGTGGCGCACAGCATCCTTGAGGGGCTCCACTTCACGCGTGGGGACGGAGCCGATTTGTGGGCAGCGGTCCACGGCCGGCTCCCGGATGAGTGGGATACGTCCCTGCGGCCTCCTGGCCCCGAAAGACTGGTGGGTGAGGAATGAAGATTCTGGGCGGCAAATGGCCAGTGCCCGCCACTGGTGATGTGGCCAAGGGAGTCGGGCCCTAGCCCCAGCTGAGAGACCATTAAGGTCCTGTGGGGTTGGGTGACGATCCGTGGAGTTGGAGGACACACCTTCATGGCCCCGCGAGGCACAGCTGTGGATACGGATGGGAGAGTTGCGCTGCAGCTCACTGCAAAGCCCGTGACCAGCCACGAGGTCGTGGTCGCCCTCCAATTGGGCGCCTCAAGGCCTCAACCCTGGCAAGACCCGGCTGCTAGGGTGCTATGGAGGGACCTGCCAACGCTGCAAGCTACCATTTGGCCATGGGGGGAGGGAAGGCAGCTTCCGGGTGCGCTTCCTTGGCTCTTGGATTGCCCGGACGCCTCTCCACCGCCAGCCAAGATGCGCAGTGCCCTGCAGGGACTTTATCGGGCCTGCAGTGAGTCCGGGGTACCACATCACTTCTTGGTGGCCACAGACCACGGGGCCGAGCTGTGCGACAACACGGTGGTGCTGGTTGCGGAAGCGGCACAGTGTTTGGCCCCCCACGCAATGATCCTCCGGAGAGAGGGGTGGGAGGGCCAGCAGTACTGGAAAGTGCGACCGCCCCCCTCGTCTCTCAGTATGTGGAGGTGGGCGGCTCGGAGTTCGTGTACCTTGACCGCTCGGTGGAGCAGCGTGTGCGGCACTGGACTGCCCACCACCTCTTGGCCCCCAACGTGCAGATGACCGTAGCCCCCCTGGGCCTGCCTACGCTAGGGGGTACCTCGCCGCGGTGGACGCGCAGCTGGGACACGGCGGTCAACACGCTACGCATGGCGCCGAGGGAGCAGAGGACGGTGTGGCCGGGTGCGGAGGACGTGCTGGCGATGGCCCGGGCAGCACAGGTCTGACAACCGGCACGCAACAACAAGGATCGCGGTGTGTGTGCGCTACTGTCCACCGTCCGTACCCTACGCCACGTGCCGAGGCCGGGCAACCTCCTCCCCATGTTGGACAAACGGTGGGTAGCGGCAGCCCTCAATAGGGAAAGCAGGCCGGTCGTGCGTTTGCCCTCACCTGGGGGGTTGCCCACTGCGCTACTACATGCCCTCCCGGCGCCGCACACTCCTCTGCGGGTGGCGGACATCGCGAACCAAGCGGGGTTGCCTGAGGCACCGCTGCAGGTCGCCCGGCTGTGCATGGCTGCGGCGGAGGGGGGAACGTCCCTATGTCTGTCTCCCTGCAGCGCGTCAAGGATGCGCTGCCGCCGCAGAGGCCGCATGCCCCCTAACCGTGGGAGGAGCACGCCCGGTGGTGGTTGCGTGTGGAGGACCTGGCGCCCACCCACGCCTTAGGCCACGCTGACATGGGAAAAGTGATAGTATGCACGAAGACCCCCCCCCCTACCTCCCCCCTACCTAGTCCCCCCCTACCCCCCCACCCCCCCCTCACCCCTCCTACCCCCCCCCTATCCCCCCCCTACATCCCCCCCTACCTCCCCCCACTACCTCCCCCGCCCCTACCTTCGTCTCGCTTCGCTCTACGCGGGGGCCAGCCCTCGCACCCCCCATAAATAACATGACTCCTGCGGTGGCCACAGACCGCCTTTTAAGTGTAAGCCTTGTGTGTGCACCCCGTTTTGTGTGTACCACCTTGCCTGAGACACCTGAAACAACAAGACTCCTACGGTGGCCACAAATCGCCTTTTATGTGTTCCGCCTTGTGTGTGCACCGCCTTCTGTGTTTACCGCCTTGCCTATGGCCCCTTAAATAACATGACTCATGCGGGGGCCACAGGCCGCCTTTTGTGTGTTCCGCCTTGTATGTGCATCGCCGCCTAGCCTGTGGCCGCTTAAATAACAGGACTCATGCGTTGGCCACAGACCGCCTTGTGTGTGCACCGCTTTGTGTATGCCGCGCCATGAGTGCGCACGGTCTTCTGTGTGTGTGATCCTACCCCCCCCCCTCCTCCCCCCCCCACCCCATCCCCCCCCCACCCCCCCCTACCTTCTCGACCCCCCCCTGCACCCCCCCTACACCCCCCAACCTGCCGCTACACCCCCTCCCCCACTACACCCCCCCCCTACATCTCCGCCTACCCCCCTACCTCCAAGGTAGGGGGGGGGGGGCTTCGCGCGATACATGGAACGGGGGTGGTGTTGGAGGGTACGGAGAACTGGGCCTGTATGCGGCTGGAATAGAGGGGCGTGGATTGGATTATGGTCACCGCGAGTAGGGCGGTACAGCAGCGGTCCAAGGGTCCTGCCTGCTACGGGGTCCTCCAAGACCATCTGCGATTCTTGTGTCCCGTGCACCGGGCGTGCAGGTGCCCGCCCAAGAACATCCCGCAAGCAAAAGCCGTGTTTGTGGAGGTGATGAAGGCACCACGCGTCCCGGGGTAGGATGTATGGCCCGTAGCCCGGAGCAACATGTGGCAGTCTGAGCAGGCGGCAGCCATGTGTAAGGCGTAGCGAGGGCACGCGACGGGCCTTCCACGGGCGCCAGCAGCGCAGTCGTCCAGCAACCCGCCGGCGGCCTCCCTAGCAATGCTGCATGGTGGGCCATGGGTGTGGTGCAGGGTCATTGTGGCGCTGGAGCTGCACTCCTCTGCGCTGCGCATGTACGACCACCGTGAGGCAACGGAGCTCACGGTGCGCCCCGCGGGCCTGGAGGACCTGCACCTCAGTGCCATGAGCGGCACCGGGGGAACCGCTCTGTACCTCCACGGGACCGTGGTCAGCTCATCGGGGCTCCGGTTCCGCAGGCACTACGGAGGAGATGCCTTCCGCCTGGTGATGCCTAAGACCATGGCGCCGTGGCTCCGAGCGTTTTGCACCACCTGGTGGACCCTCGCAGGTCACCGGGAGAAGTTTGCCGATGCGTGGTGCTGGTGGGTGGAGGGGCAGTTCCGTGCAGAGGGGATGCTGCACTTGCCAGTATGCCACCGGTCCGGCCATCTCCCCGTGCGCTCGCGGTGGCGAAGGCTGTTCGGAAGGCAGCACCGATGCCTCCCCCACCAAAAGGGCCTCAGCGGGCCGTATGGGCACTGCGGAAGCCCGCGTGGCTTCGCTGTGGGCCGCTCCTGACCCTGCTCCCGTGCTCCTCGTCGAAGACATCGCCGCAGACCCGCGAGCACCACTCAACGCTGCAAACGATGACGCCTCGTGCGCTCCTGAGGGTTGGAGTCCTGTGGGCTGCGCGAGCGTCGACGAGCCAGCCCTGGCCACCACACAGGGCGCCACCAATCCACCAGGCATCACGCCCTTCATCATGGCCTGTGCTTGCTCACACTAAGCCGGGACGGACCCCCGGTCTCTCGCCACGTGATCCAAGAGGTCCTCGGGGTGGAGGCAGCTGGGCTTCAAGTGTCGGCGAGCCCGCCACGGGCACTGGCCCGCCCCCTCCAGCTGAGATCAGGGGCACACGTTGAGCTCGCCTGTCCCACGCTGCTCCGTGGCCAGTTGTCGCCTGAAGTGCTTCAGTACCACCCTAATATATTGTAGTTGCCCGTGGGGCCCTCCCGGCGGCAATCTCCTCCGGAGGTGGGCGGCAGGGCTCGGCGTCCGGTTGTGCCGAGGGATCAATGCACCCGCCGCCCAGTGCCGGTGCCGCCGGCCCTCCTGCTTCCGGCGAACCGGGCGCGGCTGATGATCCGGATCCGGTAGCGATGCCGTGAAGGGATGCCGCCTCGGACGCCCGAAAATGGAGTGTCTTGGAGCGTCCAAGGCTAAATGCGGGGTGACAGCGTGCCCACGGCCCCGGGCATGCTCGATAGTGCGCCGATTGCATCGGGCATTGTAAAGGCAGAAGGTGCCATTTGGGGTCTCTTCTAGGAAAAGGGCCTACGGCACCCCCACGGCGCGGTGAATATGGAGGATCAATGGCGTCTCCACTCGTAACATGCCTTCCTGGGGGTCGATACCCAGGCGACATCGGCGGCTGCGGTACGTGGCGGTCACTTGATTGCCCTTCCAGAGGACGTGTTCGCTGCGGAGGAGGCTCGGGATGTGGATGGACATCTTTTTGGGCAAGGCCATGGCCCTCGATGTGGTGACCGCAAGTGGGGCGCTCAGGGTCATCAACGTCCACGGCCCGGGTAGTGGCGGTGACTCCTGGGCGTCTAAGGCGTCCTTTCGGACTGACGTGGCCATTTATGCAAGGGCGAAGAGCGCGGGAGGCACGAGGCCGGTGCTCGTCGGGGGGGACTTCAACATATTGCTGGTGTCCCCAGGACACCCCACCACGAGGCGGTTCGTGGCCCTATGGGAACAGCGTGGGTTCTTGAGGGCGGGACACGCGGCAGAGGAGGACCGGCAGCCTACGCGTGCAGGGTATAAGCTGGACTCCTTCCTGCTCAACGCACCGATGGTCCCGTGGACAATGCGTGAGCGCCCGTACCCGGTGCCAAGGAGGTCTCCTGCAGCGCTAGCGTCCGACCATGGCCCCGTGGTCCTGCGCATTCCACTGGCAGTGGCTACCAAGGAGACAATGACACGGCTAGCCTACTCGCACGCTCAGGGCAGAATCTACGCCATGCGTGCGGACTTATCAGGGGTCCGCGAGGCAGCGGCAGCAGTGGTGCAGCAGGCCTGTGATGATCCGGCGCTTCGGGAGTGGCTCTCATCAGATCAAGACACTGCCACCACGGGCACGCCAGAGGTTCGGGCGGTCTTCCACGTGCTCTATGCCTTCCGTGACGAGGTGTCGCAAATGACGGGGGTGCGCATGCCATGAGGCATGGACCCGCAGTACCCGTATGGGCAAGCGGAGACGGAGGCGGGTCTGTCCCAGATCCTCACGGATCAGCAAGCCTTCGCGGGGCGGGCCCATAAGCTGTGGAAACGGGACGCGGAGGGGGCAGGGCTCGCCTCCAGAGAAGCAACTGCCCTGCTACGGCACCTTCGGCAGGTGGACCCCAACTTCTCCCTCGCCACCATGGAGGACTTGCGCGATGCTTTGGACCAACAGCTTGAGCAGCTTGACCATCGCGGGGAAGAGCTTAGGGGTGTCCTTAGATGCAACCCGCGCAGTTCCATCAACGACTACTGGCGCGGCAAGCTGCCGGATTTGCAACTACGGTGGGCGGTGATCCGCGGGGACATCAACGTGGTCAGCTGCGTTCCCTCCGGCCTATGGTCGGTGCGCGTCCGGGAGTCGGAGAAAGTGCTCATGGGGGCCTCAGAGGTCATTGGGGAGGTCCGGAGGTACTGGGAGGCGCTATATGCCAAGAGGCCGGAAAACCTACCGGCCTTTGAAAGGCTGGTCCGAGCCCACATCCCTCGGGGTGTATCTGACGAGTGGAAGTCGGTACAGGACTACACCCTGCAAGATCTCAGGAACGCCGTAAAGCAGGCCGTGGCGGAAGACAAGGCGCCGCAGTCCAATAGAGTCAAGGCAGCCCTCATCGCGGAGCTGCCCGAGCCGGTGCAAGGGCTCCTGGTACACGCTTACCGGCCCATCCTGCGTGGTGCGAAAGTCCCGGAGTCGTGGCATGAGACCACCATCTGGCTGATGCCCAAGGGCACGGCCGCGGGGGACTTGGATCCGTACAGGCCCATAGCGTTGGGACAACAGGACATGAGAATGCTTACGACTCCCCTCATGAGGAGTTTCACCGTAGTCCTAGCTCGTAAGGGATTGGCTGCGGACTGACAGTTAGTGGCCATGCCGGGCTGAACGGCGTGAGCCACGGTGTTTCTAGCCCAGCGCAAACTGCAGCGGGGACAGGAGGAGAATCATGTCCTCGCCTTTGATGTCTACAAGGCTTTCGACACCGCGCTGCATGGGCACTAGCTGTCCTCTTGCAACACATGGCGGTCCTAGACGAGCTTATAAAGCTCTTCCATACCCTTAGCTGCGGCTCCTCAGTGCGCATTGTCACAGCGCGTAGTCCCATCCGCCCCCATCGAGGCCTGAGGCAAGGCAGCGCGGAAAGCGCCGTGCACTACCTCCTCCTCTTGGAACCCCTCTTGCGGAGCCTTGCCCGGAAAGCCCAAGGGGACGCCCCCAGTGCTGTGCCGCCCCTGGTACAAGGATACTGTGACGACTTCTTGCTGATAGCACACTCCTTACCGCAGTTCCTGGAGTATGCAGCAGCAATTGCGCGGTACGTCACGGACATGGGCATGTCCCTCAACGTTGGCAAGTGTGTGTACGCCACTACCACTCGCATCCCCTCGATCATGGTGCACCTGAACCATACAAAAGCGGTAACTCTGTGGGTCTGTTTGGTGGGCAAGAGTACTGTGCCGTACCTGGGCCTCAGACTGGATCCGAAAGGAATGGCATCCATGAAGGAGAAGCATGTACTGTGCTGCAAAGCTCGCCTAGGCTAGTGCAAGAACACCCTGGGTCGGGCGTCCGTACCCCATGAGGTGATGGGCATTGTACGGTACGCGGCGCCGCACCTGTCGGACACAGCAGAGGAAGTGGTGAGGTTGAATGCTGCCATCAAGAATGCGTCCTTGCGGTTTGAAAACTTGCCCAAAGACCTGTCCAAGGTGGCGGTGCGGTCTACTAAAGGGCTTGAGTTGGTGGGTATTCGGGTGCTGTGCTGTGACTGTGTGGTAGTAACTTTGGCTCAGCTCACGCATCATTGCTCACCTGTGGTCAAAGGTGAATTGAGAGCCATGCACACGATCTGCACACATAGTACGGGGTATGTGGTCAATTCATTGTTCCTTCCACGTCGTTCGCGTTGCATGAAGGAGACACGTGGGTCAACCGAGTGCTCTAGGCGATGCAGACGCTGGGAATAGGACTCCTCATGCCGTCATCGGTGTACTCGTGCGTGCACGCCCATCTGCCGCACGTGCAATGGGCTGGACGGCTATGGGCGACCCGGTCCTACATCTCCTCGTAGAGACACCTGTGTGTTGTCTGGGCCTTGCACGGACGCGGCGGTGAGGTCCCTGACGGATCTAGCGAATGTCCTTCTGCACGCGCGGCTTCCATGCCAGGAGCCCGGACACTGGGCCGCACAGCTTCGGGAGTGTCACGAGGACCATCTGCACATGCCCGACGCGGGAGTTGGGCCCGCTCAATTAGACGATGTGTGGCTAACGGGTCTCCAAGCGATCTTCTAGTCCCGGGTGCCCAGTCTCATCATCTACTTCACCCGGTGCGACACAAAAAAAGCCACCAAGCACACAAGGCAGTCCGCTTCGGGCGATGCGTATGTGGTGGAAGGGTATAGGGACGACGACTGGAACCCGGACAGTCCAGGGCCGTCCATGCCGTTCGTTCCGCTTGCCCCCAGGATGTTCTTATTGGGGGATGCCTTCGACGGTCATCGGCAACGGGACTATTCAGTGTCAATCCCCCTTCTTACGCCACAATGCCGGGGGTGGTCTTAGCCCTCCGCCTCCGTAGGTTGTACGCGGGAGGTCGGCCTTTGACAAGGCATGCAAGGTGGTGTGGGGACGAGAGGAGTGGGCCATAGTCCTACTATTGCCGTCAGGCCCTACCCCTCAAGCTGATGAGAGCCCGTTCTCGGAGGTGGTCAAGCTAGACAAAGTACCACATGATCCGCACATCGCTATCGCTTCGCTACGCGAAGGTGGGGCAGTGGAGCAGGGAACGGTGGTGTTGTATCAGCCGCTCCACTCCACGGCCGTGTGGGGAGCGGAGTATATCGCTGCCCTCGACGCCTTCAAGTCCATTTGCGGATGGAAGTACACTTGACCACATGGAGTGTATCGGCCGAAAGCTGTTCACTCACCGGACCTGACGGCTTCCAATGCGGTGTCGCTAGGGAGAGTCATGATGAGCCCACATTTGGACGTGGCATGGCTTGAACACCGCAGGTACTGCTGGGTGCCAGTAGCGGCGAAGGTCACGTCGCCTGATTCCTCTGCCCGGGAAGACGGGGTCACCAATGGGGCAGTGGCGAGCCATGGCAACCCCATGTGGACGGGTGCCATCCGCGGCACGGTCCCCAAGGCGGAGATCATTGTGGCGGCCACATACTTGCTCCACACCCCTCCGTCCAGCAACACAGTTCATGTTGTGGATGCCTCCATCATGGGGGCGCACCTGCGCAGGGCACAGGAGCCTCTGTACCGCGGCATCAATGGACCAACCTCCCGTTTAGTCAACTAGCACGCGTTGAACTGGATCGTGGAGGTACTGCGCGGACTGCCACGCAGAGTTGGAGGGCCCCGCCACTGGGTGGTACGGCGGAGCTCGCACTTGGCAGCAGTCCCGCTGGAGGAACCAGACTTCGCTGCGTGGGTAGAGGCAAAGGCCCCGCCCATACACCTCGTGTTGCCAAAGGAACACGCAACCCTCTTGTTGCCCGATGAAGATGGGGTGCTAGAACCACATGTGCTCTCCATGCGGGCCCTCTAGCAGGTTAGGGAGGGGGTGTGGAACTCATTGGCGACATGCACCAGGGCCCATACGCCGTTGCCTGGTGCTTGTGAGGCGGTGCCTCTGGGAGCGGTGCATCATGGCCCTACGCCTAGAGATGTGCTACGGGCACGGGACGGCCGCCTCCCCACCATGCAAGTCATGCGACGGTGGCGGCCGAAAGTCACCCGTACGGTGATTCCGGCGCTTCCCTGCATCTTCCGTGGAGGACTCGAAGAGGACACGGGCCACATGCACATAATGTGTGAAAGGAACGAAGTGGTGGCGCGGCTCCCGTGTGCGAAGGTTGAGGAGTTCACTACGGACCTACTACTCGTGGACAAAGCCATGGACTTCATGTCATGGAAAGAGCACGGATGCAAGTGTATGGAGTCCCTGATAACAGGAGTAGTTCTAGGAGAACTCAAGCGGCTCTTCGCGGCCGTGAGGGCTGCGTCGTCCCGGGGCCCTCCGAAGGCCAAGCTGTTCCTCGAGGACATGATCTAGATTGGGGAAGATGGTTCCGCCCGGAGGAATCATCGAGTCATTAAAATCATGCAACTGCCGCTGCGCGATCAAAGGAAGGCCGCGTATGCATTCCTACGAGGTAATACCCCCTTCTGTCCGCTGGCTGGAAGGGTTAGGTAGTTGCCGCCGTGGAACCCTTTCGATGGCCTACCAGGCAGCCTACAGGCGGCCTTCCGGAGGGCGCCACTGCATGCGTTGTTGGTGTCCAGGTCGTACATCACACATGCTGAGGCCATGTCCACGTTTCCCTGGTGGATGGCGGCGGCGGCACAGGCCTTTAGCCAATGGATCGAATCCTACGTAGCCCAAAACTTTCCCGCATTCCGGGAGCAGTCCCGTACGGTGCCTGCACAGTCTTGGGCGACCATCCGTGGTACCATGGTGCGCGACCCAGATGGTCGTGGCGAATCCTTGCTCCAGGTGTTGGCAAGCCATATTGCCGTCAGGAACATCATGGGCTTGCCCCCTGAAGTGCTAGTCTTCCAGCAACCGTTGTGTTCCCTCCCAGTTCGGACAGTGGCCACCGTGTTGGTCGTGACGCACTGTGGCTGTATGACCGGCAGCTAAAAAGGATCGTTCCGGTGGCGGAGGGGCAAAGATCCATGGCAGTTCCAGTAGGGTCCAAGCGGCTTGCGTGGATCCAGGGCGACGACGCTCTGGGTCGCGTCACAGAGGTGCTGCTATCGCTGCCACAAGGGGACGACAACGTGGCTGCACACGCCCGTCACACGTTGGATGCCTTGGACCTTGGGCCGGTAGTCGAGGCCCAGTCCGGGGGACAGCCATTTGTGGTCGCATCGGCCTAGAGCCCCGGTCAAGCCAGGATGGACGTCATCGGGGAGATAGTGCAGGACTATGGGTGGAGGCTCCCGGCGGGGGGCAAACCGAGTCTCCGGGCAGTGCCGTGGCCCCAGCTACTTGAGTACCTCTCGAGGAAATTGGACGGACGGCCAGTGATCGTCCCGGCGTCCACGTGAACCAGGCGAAGCAGAGCCTGCTCCGTAGTGCCATTGCCCGTGCACCAGCAGGTGCGCTTCTGCGCCACCATGAGGCCTGCAATGATGTATGGCAGAACCTGTGGTCTCAATGCTGTGAAGGCGGCCGTGTCCCATCACGGTCGGTACTTCCGCTAAAGTGCAGCAGGTGCGGAGAAACGGCGCCGGTATGGGTGCATCAGTGTGCCTCTATCCCACTTTGTGGGTCATGCCGAGAGCGCGCCGGTAAGGGATGGCCCAAAGCCAGATGGGCGCTACGCCACTCAGGACAACTGTCGTCGCGTGTGTGGAAGGCAATTCGGCGTGACTTGCGGGGTGTCTAGGTGGATGGAATGCGATGCCCAGATGACCCGACTGCAGCACTGCCCCTGCTGCTGTGGTGGGCTGCGATAAACGGTGACTCACGAGTTCTGTGGCTCTGGCATCACCGAGGAAGTTTGTAGGGAAACTACTGGTATCGGGGGTGATGCTGCATGGCTAGGTGCGAAGATGGTGGACACGCCGGGTGTTGTCCATCTTATGGACGCGAAAGCGGTAGTGGCATTTGAGAAGTGGTCTCCTACCAGCATGTGTGTGTGGCCATGGCGGACGCGATATGACGGCCAACGCGATGTGGCGGGTCGTGCCGGCCTGATAGTGCACCGTACCGCCTCCGCACACGCCGCTCAACTAGTAAAGTAAGGCTACACCCGCCTGCCCCGGGTCGCCACATACTACACTGAGGTGTCATAGGTCGTGCCAACCAAGGTAATAAGGCCCGAACCCCCATAGGGTATTCCAATGGCACCGGGGTCTCTACTGGCGACCCGGTTACGGCAGTCAGGGGGCTTCATCCTGAGGTTACGCTGGGAGTTGGGTGAATACGCCAGTGTCCCTATGCGCACGCCACTGGTATTGGCCGTGTAGCAGATCGGCAGGCCGGGCGGTGCATGGAGTCACGGCCGCATGGCAGCATGGGTTGTGTGGGGGTGCTACAAGTGGGTGGCGAATGGTGGACAGGTGGAGCTGAGGGGGCATTGGGGCCGCCCTTGGGCCCCGGAGGAAAATCAGTGGGAGTACGAGGGTATCCCGTGACCCCGGGACCAACTCAGGGAGGTACAAGGGCCGCCCACGGGCCCCAGAAACAATTCGGTGGAAGTACTGGGGTGTGCCGAACACCTCGGGAGACTCATGGTGGTGGTGGGGTGTCCCTCTGACCCCTTGAACAAATCAGAGGGAGTACTGGGGCATCCCCTGGCCCCTCAAACAACCTAGGAGGATAATGCCTGCGGGCATGTACATGACATAACCATCTGACCTCTGCAGGCAAAACTACTAGCAGCGCGGCGGGAGAGGTGGCAGTCATGAGCGCGGGGAAAGGCACCCACGGCTAATGGGCCTACGCGGTGGTGTGGCAGTATGGCCCGGCGGCGGTGCAAACAGGCAGTGGGGCGTCGCACAAACAAAAGCAGCACGCATAGTCTACGCGGTGGCAGCGAACACGTAGGACTATATAGGGGGAACATGCCGTGAGCGGCCCGTGGTGTATTGTCGTACACCGTGTCTGCATGAGAGGTCCAGGCGGTGAGGCATAGGCCTATGCTATAAGTAGGCATGCCACGTTGTCAGTGGATGCCGAACCTGCGGCCTAGCCGCCGCTGTGGCGGAGACGGCACAACCACGGGAGCTAGCCAATGAGCGCAGGTAAGCGTCAAGGGTAGGCGTCAGGGCAAAGTATGTGGGGCAGATGAGGTGAACCTAGTTACCACGGCCCGGGGCGAACCTCTGGTGGGTACCCCTACAGGGGGTCGATAACCAAGCTACGGCACCCGCCACCCCGATTCCCAGCCTGCGATATTCACGGGTTGTGCCACTCACGCTGCGGGGTGGCCAGCATCCCCCCTGTGGAACCTCGTGATATATCATACGAGGGTATGTACACATACCACGGGTCAGCTCAGGTCACAGTCTTGGGGAGAGGGCACCAGTCCTATATATCTGTGGGGTCCGAAGGGGGTAAACCGCGGGCGCGGCTTGTGGCTACTCGTGGCAATAGAATGCTATCGTGTACTTATATACGACGATGTATCACGGATTGGGGGTACGCGGTAGATGCCCGGGGTGGGCACATGGTTCGGATGGCCTGTACGATGCGGACAAGGGGGCAATGAAGGCTGAGGTCCAGACTAGGCTATAGCTCCCCGGAAACCCTGGCTGCGCATCTTATGGGCTTATGCACGTACGCTACCGGTTGTAGGGTGCACAAGGTCCGAGGGGATGAAACGTCAAAGGATACTACGGTGGACACGGTGACGGGGCCTGCTCTTGCTTCGCCGCATGCATGCTGCTTGTTGCTATGATGCTGTGTTGCCATGCCTTGCCCGTTTAGCCCCGGCGATCCAACAGGCCAGCGCTCGTCGCCGTTGCTAATGCTAGTGCACAGCAGTTGCCACTGCACCCAAAGCCTAGTTGGCCGGTATCCCCCGTCTTATGGGTCCTCCGTCAAGCTGTGGGCCATCTCAGGCAGGCCTGGGACCCGCGGGATCGAGCAAGGCAGGAACCACCTGTCGGTGCGAGATGCCCGGTAACTCCACTAGACGGCAGCATAAGTGGTTATGACTATGACTATGACTATATATATGTGGGTGTTCTGCTGGGGGGGGGCAGGGGTCAAACAGGCCCAGATGTTGCAAATAGAGGGAAATTTTCCACCGTTTTTGGATTTTTGTCCGAATATTGTCACTCTCGCGCGGAAAAAAATCGCCCCCCCCCCTATTTCGGACGTGCCGAATCGAAAAAAAACAAGGGTTAGAGCGTGGTGTGATGGTGGCGAGTCTCTGTCGAGGCCCGAAGTCGGGCGATTTCCCTGTTTTTTGCCTATTTTTTTGCAGGGTGCCCGCAGCAGATATGGAAAAACCCCCAACTCAAGAAATTCCACTACAGAGAGCGTGCGCGCTTTTGGGGGGTCTTATTTGGAGTTGACATAACAACAAAATATTGCAAAAGAGGTCTAGGGCACAAGGGGCAAGGAAAGGGAGTAGGGAAGGGGAGGGGTTGGCACATTCTTGCACCCTAACTGGAAACACATGGCGTCACAGCTCTCCTTTAGCTAAGTTGAGCACATTCTCAAGCACTCAAATTGACAACAAATCTTGAATATCTTTAACTTATCGTTGAGTTAGGACCTGAGACCAAAACCAATAGATTCGGCATGAGAAAATGCATCCTTTTCCCCTCCTTCACTTGTGGATTTTGCGACAATATGTTGGAGTAATGGACCCGACATGGTTCACCGGTACCTGTGCAGCAAATCATCTGGGCAGATTGAAACCCCGACTCGTCGACAGTAAATGGCCCGTGGCGCCAACATATCGTTGAGTTGCGGTCCGAAACCTTGATTTTTGAGTTCGGCACACTCAAAATAGCGGGGGGAGGGTTCCAACATGCCCAATGGACCAAGGTACCATGGCCGACCGTTGGCCCGAACCGGACTAGCTGCTATTCGAAACTGTTTGCCCCCCCCCCCCCCGGCAGAAGGTGTATGGGTGTTGGACAAGGGGGGGGTCTATTTGTGCAACTAGCAGGGAATTTCCGGGGTCCACTAGTTTCCGGGAATAGGATGTTCCGAGGGTGGGGGTATGTTATGTGTTTTTGAAATGTCCAAGAAAAGGGCGTCTCGGAAATGTAGGGTTGGGGTTGAGGGCTCCGAAATCATATTTTTGTAGAATAGGAGGCCAAAATTGGAAGCTACTGCGATTTTTGGCGATCTGCCCGCGCAGGTCACGCAAGTGTACACCCTAAGTTTCCCCGCTCTAGGGGTAGCTCCTACATATCGCTTCCTCACAGCACAATGAAACAAGCCGAATTAATGAATTTTGATGTGCTGAATTCAAAGATGCAAGAGCCAGGCCTCAACAACACAATATGATGAAGATATTGGCCGTTTGGTGTCAAGGTTTTGGGTCCTTACAAACTTGTTGCGATACGTGCGTGAATCTTTGTTGTGCGGTGCAGCATGTTTCGTGAATTGCATGTTCATATTGTTGAGTTGCAAGGTGGGACTTGGATTTTTTGAAATGTCCACATCAAATTGCATCAGTCCAAGTTCCAGCTTTTTTTTTGGCAACGGAACGATGTGTTAAAGAAATTAAGCGAACAAGGCAAGTAGTTGACAAACCAGCCAGCAACTAGTCTGCCAATTTCGCAGATTTCAAGCAGTACGGTCTAAAAATTTTCCGGCCGTACAGCCCCACGAGCATTTCAACGGGCGGTGGGACCTTTTCTTTTGGATTCCCCGCATTCAAAATAGGGGGGGAGGGTAGGGTCATCACCCAAAGTGGTGCCAATCACAGGGCGGCCCAACCGAGTTTCCCCAAATTCATCAGCTATTTCCACAAAGAGCGGGCTTCACCCCCCCCCCTCCCCGTCCAACACTCATATGTATATGGGCGTTTCATTCCGGGGGGGGGGGGTGATTCCAGCCAAAACGACACAAAATCGGCACTTTCGCGGCCGTTTTTGGATTTCCTCCTTACTGTTGGTGGGGTTGTTATTGTAAAGCCCCCCCCCCCCCCCCTATTTTGGATGTGGAGAATTCCAAAACCAAAGTTTCGGCCTGATTTGAAACAGTGGCACGTCAGGGCGAAGCTGCCAACATGGGCCATTTCGGAAGAAAACCTGCCTATTTCACCTGCCATACTAGAACATGCACCACTCAAAGCGTTATTCCTTTTTACTTCTGTGCCACTTGCACTGTGGTCCATTCACCCACATAGTCTTTATTTTTGCACAAAGCATTCCTTTGTGCAAGGCACATGGCATAGAAGCATGGCAGGTTGCGGTATTTTACACTGTCCAACTTGCCAACGGAGGCCCATGGGGACCTCTTTGCGATACCCGTGATCGTTTGGGCTGTGGGATTTGCAACTCCCGGTCCAAGTAAGGTTTACTCTACTCTTCATACTTGGAGTATTTCCCACTGATGGGGACACCCTTGGTGTGCTTCCATAAATAATCAACACAATCCCGGGGAGTGAGTTTCACTGGAAGGGTTGCATACCACTCCCACAGGATTTTTTTGTATGCCAGCGCCTAGCCCATCACAGTCGCTTTTTCCGTGCTCGGGCTCTATGAAAACCCAGTCCCCTGGCAGCCTGAACTTGCTGTCATGTTTTGACAGCCAAAGCATCATTGTGGAGTTGGAGAACTCCTGTCGTGCCATGTCACTCATGTAGAGAACACGCTGCACACCTGTTTTACGTTGGGCCCGGGTGACAGCATTGCACAGGGCCTCTTCAATAACAGTTTGGCCCTTATCCGGGGCACCCGATCCGATGTAGCAGCAGCAGGATTTTTTGTGCTGCCCATCTACAACAGTCCATGCTGCTGTGACCACAAGCAACAGAATTTTCAATTTGTGGTACTCTTCATGAGAGACTATGGCCTTTGCAGCCAGCTCCTGTCTCTCAAGAAAGTCCACGTGGCAACATATAACACCTACAAGGGGTTACCCATAGACCTCTGTGGTCATTACATTAATCCACTAGGCCCTGTAGTCGTGCCGCAAGAGGTCTGTATTAGCAGACGGGGAATGATGGAGGCCATAGATGCCGCGCGGCGTGAGCCAATGCTTAACGAACTCCATAGTGGCGAAAAAGATTTCGAATTTTCTGAGGATGATTTGCGGCTCCGTCATACCATTCACGCTTTGGTCAACACCTTCCTGGTGTTCTCCGACGGTAGCCTGAAATTGTGCACCCTGTTGTTTGACAGGGTGCAAGGTGCAGGAAAAGGTGTTGTACACACAACGTACCGAGAAGTCGATGTCTTTGGACTGGCTCCTCGCAGATGGATTGGCGGACACTATGCCGCCAAGAAGGATAGCCGCCAACAGGGCACCACCCTGGTGGATGTCCTATGTGCCGTAGCCCCCCCCCCCCGGGGCAAGCAGGGTCCCCGAAAAGGGCCAAAACATGGTCCCCATCATCAAAGGAAGTTCGCCCACACAAACATCGTTTCACAAGTTAGGGCAGTGCCAGTGTCAAAGTGCTCATGGCACGTCGAATCTCATCTCACTCTGCTCCTGCCCCTGCCCCTACCCACTGCCTGTTGCTCCCCTATGCACAGGACTCTGCCAACAGCAGATGAGATTTTGGCTGTAGTCCATGCAGAATTTCATGTCCAAATGGGACTGCAAGGACGAGCAGTGCGAATTCAGTGCGAATTCTGCAGTGGGCAGCGGCTGTTCATCAAATTCGATCAAAGCCGGGAATATTCTATGTGCCTGCCGGAAGATCGGATAGGCTCTGTGGCAAATCTGGGCCAAAAATATTCCAAAATTAATTGCGTGCAAGGGGAATGTGAAACCTGGGGAGGGGGGGGTTATCAGGTTTTGCCGCCATGCTAGGCCCTCCGTTTGTCCGATAAAGCTGTTGGTTCATATGAATATCAGTATGTGGACGGGATGCATGGGACTATAAATCCCTCCAGCCTGTCAAAGCCAGCCTGCTTGTGTTGGAATTATGGAGAAATATAAATTCTGCCCTAGCTGCACAAATCGATAACCCCTCGGCTGAACAATTTCGGATGGTCGGGGGCCCCTTTTCTTTGGGTTGGGGCTCACAGAGATGGAGAGCAACCGTTTAATTGGAGATGGTGATTTGCTTGAAGAAGGGGAATTGGTAGACATCAGAAAAATCAAAGAAAACAAGGGATACTCCGTAGGGAGAACAAGCAAGGCAGAATAGTGCAAAAAACCTGCAGAAAAACCCTGCCTAACCCGGAACGCCAAAAAGGTCGGCCCCGGTACTCAAAAAATATGGTCTCCTATCCCCCCCCCCCAAACCCTACATTCCCAAAACGGCCTTTTCTTTCGAAAAGGTATAACATCCCCCCCCCCTATGGAGCGATATTTTTGAGAAAAAAGGCAAAAACCAAAAAGTCGCCAACTTTGCGTCGGAATCACCCCCTCCCCCTTGCAAAACGCCCATATCTATGACATTTTCATGACACATATGGCATACTAGTGATGGTCTTGAATTTTTAGGAGGATCTTGCTAACAAATGGCCGAAAAAAAGCTTACTTTCACCTAAAAAAAGGACCATCGCATGGCACCCTGGCGTAAGAGATTCCTCATTCAAGACCCATTTGCAATCATTTGATGACGATCCTCATTGGAAATGCCTACATTACATGGAGGGATGCACAGCCACAAGTTTTTCTAAGCAGGTAGTTCATTTAAAGTGAGCAATGCGACAGGTGGTGCAAACAAGAGGGTGACTGGAATATTGTTGAAAGTACAGCAGATGGGTTTGAAAGCTGCTGGCATTGTGTTTCACTTTCAATACGCCTTGGTAACAAATGCCTCCATTGCATGCCATACCACTGTAACCCCATTGCAGAGTTGTGTCGCCATCCCGGCATCCCATTTCCTGCATTGGGTGGATGTGCATGTGCATTGATTTCCGCCCAAGCACTTGGCACTGGGGAAGGGTCCAACTTGTTTTTAGTAGCCCCAACATAGTACCTTGTGCTCCACTGAGGCGTTGTTTTGCCACTGGGATAACTGTTGCCGAAGCTGATGGTTCTCAGACTTGACTTGGTGGTGCTTGACCGCCAATCGGGCAATCATGACCTCGCTATCGGTTTCAGTGTGCTCTCCATTGCATACTGAACACTCCTCATTGAAGCTGCCAGTCATGTCACAGTCTGAAAACGAGTTACAGTCATTACAGTCATGGGTGCGGTTACTGCTGCAGTCGTCAGGCTGCAAGCACTATGAGTTGGGCCGTTAAGGGCCTGAATGCACACAGCCCAGTCAAAAAGGACACACACACACACACACACAAAGCAGAAAAGGCAAATGCCCTCATGTGTCCACAAGGCCATTGCTTAACAACTGGGGGGGGATCGAGGTCACCCACTCTGGATGGGGGTTTGACCCACATGCAACGGTTGATGAAGCACGCAACCGCAATGACATGGCAAAAGTCAATAGCTGAACGCCTCATGGCCATTGTGGTCCTTGGCAAAGGCTTCAATGGATTGAAATCGTGATGTTACTCGAAGGTATCACTGCAATCAGTCCTAAAAGTGATGTCACTCTGAGTTATCACCGCAATCAGTCCAATCAGCCACACTGGGAAATGAAGAGTCACCGCACAATCCTTTCTCGCGTGTTTGTGTGGGCTGCGGATTGCACCCTTATCTGCCCATGCCAACCTGAAATGAGCCCAATGCTGGTTCTTCTTTGGTTGGGTGGGACAGTCATTCTAGTGGTCGGCTTGGGCCAATGACACCCCTCCCCCCCCGCATGAGGTAGAGGATTTCTGGGTTCGGGTCTAGGTTTTGCCTTTATGGGCAAACCTCCAAGGTACGGAAAGGCAACCTCTTTTAGGTTCCTGCAACCCCTTCTTGATTTGGATTTCAAGCACTGGCAAGGCTACGATTACACAGAAGCTTTCCACATCACCGCTCAGAGCCACCAACACACCCATCAGAGTTTGCCTTTACAAATAGTCCAACCTTAACACAAGCTGTTTGCCCAAATATTGAATGGGCCTTTCTTGCCTTGTTCTTGTCTAACCGGAGCAGCAATTCCATACGGGAGGAATACATTGACATTGTAAATCAAAAATTTTGCTACAAATGTTAAGATCGATATGGAGAAAATGTGTGTGTGTGTGTGCTGGTCCACCTTGAGCAGTGGCCCCGTGCCCACCCATCAGCCCACAAAGAGCTGCCATTTGTAGGTGCACATTTCCACACACATGCACAATAAACAGGTACAATGGCAGGGCCATACCACATTCATCAACGCAATAATAGTCATCAACAGGGTTGTGTGGGCCTTCAATTTGCATTTGCTGTTGATAACTACACATAATGCACAGAATGCAGAACATGGGGAAAAAGAACAATGGAATGGAAGCAGGGGGCAAGCAATTTGAAATCCCATGCCGGGCTCAGGTCTGTGATAGGAAACAGGTGCGTGTCGGCTGTATGTGTGTGTGTGTGTGTGTGTGTGTGTGTGTGTCTGCCAATTGCCGCTGCCCCACTATGGGGGATGTTTGCCAAGGGGGTAGGAACACAGCACCAATTCAGGAAAGGGCATATAAGTCAGACTGGGTTTGCCAGCAAGAGACAGTACAGCACATGCCAGCACTTTTTGCCTCATGCTGGTTTTGCGCTGCTGTGGGCTGCGCTGTGTCCTCGGGCGCTGTGCAGTACCATGTTGCTTCGTGCTGTTCGGTGCGGTGCTGTGCTGCGTTGTGTTGTGCTATTGGTGTTGTGCCGTGCCGTGCTGCGCGGTGCAACTACTTTACTACTTAAACCACATCAAAAAAGACCTTCCAAAACAAGTTCATGTGGCTAGCCTACACTTGGGGCTTGGCAAAGGCCCCTTGGGTTGCTAAGAACAAGAGTAAGTTGCCTTGGAGGTAGGGTGGATAGTCGAGCACACTTTGAGGACCTAGATCTGTCTCCCGCTGTGAGCAATCCTTCCAAAAGAAGTTCATGTGGGTACCCTAAGTTTTTGGTCTTGTGGAAACCGTGGATTGATAAAAATAAAGCTAAGGTACATTTGAGTTAGGCTAGATAGTCAAGCACACTTTGAGGACCTGGATTTGTATGCTGCTATGAGCAATCCTTCCAAAACAAGTTCATGTGGCTAGCCTACACTTGGGGCTTTGCAAAGGCCCCTTGGGTTGCTGAAAACAAGAGTAAGTTACCTTTGAGTTATGGTGGATAGTTGAGCACACTTTGAGGACCTGGATCTGTATGTGGCTGTGAGCAATCCTTCCAAAACAAGTTCATGAGGGTATCCTATTCTTGGGGCTTTGCAGAGACCTTGGGTTGATAAAAACAAAGCTGAGTTACATCTCAGTCAAGTTGGGCATTTTACTCTAACTGTGACTCTCGTTGTGACCTTGGGTTCCTTTGGGTCAACAATTTAAAACCCAGATTCATGGCAATTGGCAGCACAGAGTCTTCTTCTGCTTTGCTTTTGGTGCTACTGTGAGTGCTGGAAGTGAAACAGCCAGGCTATCCTAGATAGTAATTCTCACGTGTGCAATTAATATCCGGTACTGGACATTTTTTTGCAACTACTAGATATTGTTCGGGGGGGGGGGGGGGGGTAGTCCCAAATGTGATGTATTGCCTTGTGGGCCCTTTAGGTGATGAATGATGATGAATGGGACCATAGGTAGGTCCTTGCGCACCGCTAACATGTGTCAACACCTTATGGGCAAAAGGAGTTCTTTCCAGTGCCGTGCACATGCTGGGGTTCCTAGGGGTCACCCATGGGTGCAAATTCATCAAAATGGTCGCCACTATCAACCTGCAGCTGCCACCCTTGTTGCCTGCCAGCTGGCGCGGCGCCATAGTGAGCGACACGGCGGCGTTCCCAAGGCGGGCCCCAATTGCGACGGGCAAGATGCGTGGTCTGCATGGAACTTGCTTGCGGTTCAGGCATAGGGGCATAAGCATTTCGTCATCACATAGAGCTAGAATGCAAAGTATAGAAGCTAAAAAATGGCACGAAAATGCTGGCCATATTGCTTAGGATTTCTGACCATGCTCGGCCCTTATGCTTAGCAAATGGGACTCGCATCACAAGGTACATTGGAGAAATGGGCACCAAAATTTCTTCCGAGGACGGTTGGCCAGAAGGTGCATGGAACGTTCCCAAAAAAAAATGCTTAGGAAAATGTTTGGAAGTTTTGGCAGCTAGGTCTGCGGAAGTTTTGGCAGCCAAGTCGGGCCCTAAAACACAACCGATATCGCCGAGCAAGTTTCAAAAATGCGGGCATTTTCCCACTGAACCTTCCCTGCGATATCGGTTGCATTTTGGGGCCCCATTTCAGTGCCAAAGCTTCAGACAGCTTTTCCGGGCAACTACGAAAACTTCCACGCATTTTCCCCATAATGTCTGGGGCATTGAAGGATGGCAATGTTCCTACCCAAATATCTCAGCTTAGCAAAAAGATATACAAAATAGAAAAGAAAGGGGGCCTGTGCTAATGCATAAGAAATACCAAACCCCTGTTTTGGCAACAGGGCGGTGGGGGAAACACGTCCCGCGACCTAAGCATCATGCGTCCAGACGCAAAATGGAATACATATGTGTCTACAGCATGGACTGCCCACACACCCTCTGGAACTCAAGTGGTCCTAGAGCAACAAAGTGACATGTTGCCAAAACTCCAATGGATCATGGGCCTTAAGTCGCAGTGTGAGTGTCCTGGTCCGCTTCGCTCAGTAGTTGTTGTGGAAGAATCGCTCACATGAGCATACAAATCCAGTCGCTCCAAGTGTGCTCGGCTATCCACCCTAACTCAAAGGTAACTTACCCTTGTTTTTAGCAACCCAAGGGGCCTTTGCAAAGTCCCGAGTATAGGTTACCCACGGAAAGTTGCTTTGGAAGGATTGCTCAAAGCAACATAGAGATCTTGGTCCTTAAACTGTTCTTGAGGGCACACTCACCGAGGCCCCCAGCGAACAGTTTCCCTTAACGTGTTGCACAAGGTCCAGGACTTTTATCAGCCTTTGCCCTGGGCAATAGTATCGATGGTGACACACGCCGCTTTAGGTGGGGGGGTTGGACCTCCGTATTGTGGGCAAACTTGCAACAGCCATGTCCTCCGCTGACCCCTCCAACAACTACAAGTATCTGCCACACCCCAAGGGTACTCCGGACGTCACGGTCTCCATGCCGGGAACCCTGATGTTCGGCGCAATGGGCAAGTACATATATCCTGGGACCCTCCCGTATAAAAAGCAACACTCTGACACACGGCACCGAAGCACACCCCTCTAGCGCAAAGCAACCACGGGTCCAACCACCCTTAGCACCCGCGGGACCCTATCCCACCGTGGGTGGGTGGATGGGTAGGCAGAAAATTTTGAAATAAAGAAAGAGAAACATAAGTTTTTCGTGAAAAACAAGGGTTTGCCAAGGGAATGGGAGGGTATGTAACTTAGACTAGGTGTACTTCTCTCTAGTACTGCCCAAGGTACCAATGCTAATTAGCGTACACAACCAGGCAAAGCCCCGGCGGGGCACACCAAAGAGATAAAAACCGAGGAAACAAAACACGCAATATCATATGAACCCCCCCCATCCCCCCCCCCCCCCCCCGTGCGCCACCCCTCAACCCCAATGGCAAACTAATGTCATGTGTAGCTAAAAATAAGGCCCTTATCAATCCCGATGGTCTGCGCTGCACACTCGAACATCAAGAATACGGCAAGCCGGCTTATCGTAATCTCCTTGACTTGTAGCTCGCCAAATGTGTCAGGGTCATCAACCAACTCCAGAGGATTGAAGGTCACACCGGAGTGCAGTGTGTCCAGTCCCTCACTCCGGCAGGAGCATTTGAGTCTGGTGAGCTACACATAGCCAACAGGGCCCACAGCAACAAGCTCTTTTGGCCTGTCTGGCGATGGCCGTGAGAAGTGCCTAACGCACTCGCTCCCGCTCGATCAACATATTGGAGAACACGCGTGCGGCCACCCCTGTTTCTCTTGCAGCCTGCCTGCAGCACATGTGCAGTTGCAAGGTGGTTATGCCCCGAGGCCGGGGCCTCAGCTTGGGCTGTCGGTAAAGCCCTCTCGAAACGGTCCGTAAAAGAGATTTCGATGTCTTCAGAAAATGCACCGCGGCCGAGGATGAGGGCAACTTCGCCACGCGCCGCCTTTAGGTCTGGGCCGCAAGACCGAACTATCTGGGCGGCCACGCCTGTTCCTTCTCCAATGATCCCCAGCACCGATGGCTCGCTGCTGTTCGTGATAGTATGCACGAAGTCGCCCCCCCCTACCTCCCCCCCCTACCTACCCCCCCCCTACCCCCCCCAACCCTCCCCCCTACCCCCCCCCCTACCCCCCCCAAACCCCCCCCTATCCCCCCCTACCCCCCCCCCTACCTCCCCCCCCTACCTTCGGCTCGCTTCGCTCGACAAACGGCTCGCTTCGCTCGACGCGGGGGCCAGCCCCCGCACCCCCCTTAAATAACATGACTCTTGCGCTGGCCACAGACCGCCTTGTGTGTGCACCGCCTTTTGTGTGTACCGCCTTGCCTGTGGCCCCTTAAATAACAAGACTCCTGCGGTGGCCACAGGCCGCCTTTTGTGTGTTCCGCCTTGTGTGTGCACCGCCTTCTGCGTGTACCGCCTTGCCTGTGGCCCCTTAAATAACAAGACTCCTGCGGTGGCTACAGACCGCCTTTTGTGTGTTCCGCCTTGTGTGTGCACCGACTTCTGTGTGTACCGCCTTTCTTGTGGCCCCTTAAATAACAAGACTCCTGCGGTGGCTACAGACCGCCTTTTGTGTGTTCCGCCTTTTGTGTGTTCCGCCTTGTGTGTGCACCGCCTTCTGTGTGTACCGCCTTGCCTGTGGCCCCTTAAATAACAAGACTCCTGCGGTGGCCACAGACCGCCTTTTGTGTGTTCCGCCTTGTGTGTGCACCGCCTTCTGTGTGCACCGCCTTGCCTGTGGCCCCTTAAATAACAAGACTCCTGCGGTGGCCACAGGCCGCCTTTTGTGTGTTCCGCCTTGTGTGTGCACCGCCTTCCCCCCCCATACCCCCCCCTACCTTCTCGACCCCCCCCCCTACCTCCCCCCCTACCCCCCCCTACCTCCCCCCCCTACCCCCCCCTACCCCCCCAACCCCCCCCTACCCCCCCCAACCCCCCCCCTACCCCCCCCCCCTACCTCCAAGGTAGGGGGGGGCGACTTCGTGCGATATATGTGTTCGTTGCGGTCGCCTGAGCGGGACTCCTCCTAGGGTAGCATGAAAACGTTGAGACACTCGTCAACGAAGCATTCGAACAATGCAAACACGACCAATCTAATGTGCTCTTGCACCTTCAGGCCACAATGAATGGCCACACGGCACGTGGGGGAGGTCGCCAGTATATCCATCCGGCAACCTTGAAGCCTTGAAGCCTTTCAACGGACCCACGCCTGTCACACCCTTTGGCACGAGCGCGTCCTCAGTGGCAGACTTGATGGATAACAGATCCGCAGCTGCGTGGCAGCCGAACGAGACATATAGCCAAATTCCATGACTCGCCCCCCCTGCAGGGCTCCTGAGTGGTACCGGCTGCACACGGTTGGGGGGTGGCATGGGTCAAGAGTCCATGGGGGAGACGAAGAGCAGAGCCGCAACCATGACCCTGAACCGCACAAAGCCTGCGGTCACGTTCCCCTCATGGTTGGACGGTCCAGATCGGTGGGGGCCCGCAAGCACCATGGGGATTGGAAGCAAGTTAGCCCTACTAGGTGAGTGTATCTTCTCCTCCTCCTCAATTTTGCTGGACTAGGCATAAACTCACCACTTTCCCGCCTGATTCAACCTCTAGTGAACACCTCCTTTGATAGGCTTTGTGGTGTAGTTACTCTCATTGTGATGCACAAGCACACCACAACGTTTGCACCACATTTTAGCACCATTGTTGTCGACCTCCATATCATGTCAAAATTGAGCCGCCCGTTTGGCTCACGTCCATTTTGTACCACGCTTTCTCATTTGTTTCTCGATTGCAGTGCTTGTTGTTTTGCTAGGGGGGGGGGGGGGTAGTACGGGAGCGTTGGTTGCGGGGCAGGGGTTTAGTTGGGGCGGTTTGGAGGGTACATGCCCGCAATGCCAAGCGTTCGTCCAACTTAGGCTCCCCTTACGCTTTACCTTCGTCTAACTATACCATCACCCTGAACCTGACTGTAACCCTTGGTTGGGCCGTGCTACCCATCTTGATTAGGCTGCACAATTTGTCCCTAATTTCCTTCATGGCTGCTTTGGCCACATGGTTGCTCCCCATTTTGCACCTTAACAATAATTCTAACCCAACCTAGGCTTGGAGCTAGGGGTGGGAGTAGGGCTAGGGTTAGGGATAGGGCTAGGGCTACGGCTAGGCATGGGGGTACGGGTAGGGCTAGGTGCGTGGTGAGGTGTACGCTGATCGTTGGGTTGGGTGTTAGCTTGAGGGTTGAAGGATAGAGTTGGGGTGCGGAGCGGACAAAATTTTTGTATGGGGCCTTCGGCGCCCATGGACTCCTAAGGAGGACTCATTGTTCGGCGGAGGCGGCCTAGGGGAGGGGGGGGGGCATTGCATCCTACGACCAGCGAAGTTCCCCGCTCCCGGGGAAGGGCAGGGCGTCCCTATCACCACACGGTCCGCCGAGGATCAGGAGGACTTAGATGTGTCAGCTGCTGTGTGTGGGGGGGGGGCATCCAGCTGCAGCATCCTTGCATGGGGCGTCCCCATCCCAATACCATCCGCACAAGATCGAGGGGACTCGGGTGTATCCGCCATTGTCTTGGATTGCAACAACTTGCCATTTCTAGCTACGAGGTGTTAGTATCCCCCCAAGGTGCATAAAGGACTGAGGGGACTCAGGTGCATCAACCCTTGTGGGGGCGGGGGGAGGGGAAGGACTGCACCCACTTGCCATTTCCAACCACGGGGCGTCGCCCGGGAGGGGGGGGCCTCTTTGGTTGCAGACGCCAAATACCCCCGAACGTAATCCTTCGCTAGGTCTCCCAAAATGGTGTGGCATTGGGGCAAAGGATAGCAAGGATCACCCCACTAGATGGTATCCCAAACTCCGCGGTTGCTTGTGCCAGCTCCAAGCATGACATAACCACATCGCGGAAAGTGGCACCCGCAGCTACAAACGACTGCCCCTCCACTAGACAAACAACAGGCGGCTGGGCCTTGTACGCTGTCAGCTCTCCCCTCTTGTCTGCCATGTCGCGCCACCGACACCGTTGGGGAGAAAGCTTGGCCTGCCGCACAGACAATCTAAGCCGCCGCGAACTACGAAGCACCTCAACCGCATCGCCACATTTACCTGAATTGTGGTCCTCCGTAATCACCGGGGGGTCTGGTGCATCGCCGCGTAGAATAAGGACAACAATAGTTGACGTCTCGATACCCTTAGGTACACGCTAGAAGACCCTATTTCGTTCCAGCCTGGATGGCGCTAAAAGTCTGGAACGAAAAAAGAGGGAATCACCCCAACCCGTGGATGTGGATATTTGGTGATATCAACGGTGAAACTTGGTCCACCACGACTATTCTAGGGGGTCCAAGTCTGATTTTCCAGAAAAACCCACTTTTGACCCCGAGCCAAAGACGAAAAAAAGTGTTCTAGCGACGTTCTAGCGCCAATCGAGCAAGTCGCTAGAACGGTCCTAACTAAAAAAAAAACTAGAACAAAAACATTCACGCACGTTCCACCTGTAAGGGACACAAAAGTGGGGCTTGGGGGGGATAATCCACATACACGCATACAATTCAACACACTTCACGCATGCATAGGCATATCTGATCCGACACACATACACAAACACATACACTCGCACACTTTGGCATTGTCAAGGGTGGGTAGGGGGGTTATAGGTGGAACACAAACACCGCACAAACACCCCCTGAGTGTCGGGTTCTCACCCCCCCTCCCAACCATCTTGCACTATGGGTGCTGGGGCTCACCTACCTATTGGGCCTTAGGTGAGGGAGGGTATCTCGTTCCTTTTTCCGGGTCCGCCTTTTTTCTGAAAGTGCATTTGAAAAGTGGCCGCGCCGTGGACATGCATTGACAGATAGGTTTGTTACTCCTTACCTCCTCCCTGCTGTGTGTGCCTGTGTACCGCCGCCGTTCGGAGCTGTGCTGTGTGGGGTTGTGGCGTGTGAGGGTGTGGTGTGCTTTGTCCCCCCGGCGGTCTGCCGTTGGATGTGGCTTGTTGGTTGGTTGGCTGTTGGTTTTTTGGGTTGCTTGGTCGGTGGTTTGTTGGTTAGTTCGTGGGCTGCTGAGTTTCGCTGGCTGGCTGGCTGGTTGGTTCGTTGGTTGGTTGGTTGGTTGGCTGGTTGATGTGTGGGTAGGGTTTGTTGGTCAGTTGGAGTGTGCACATGTGCTCCAACATGTCGTGTGTTGGCCGGGCACTATGCTGCATGTTGTGTGGTATTGCTGCATCGTCCGCGTGTGTATGTGTGTGTGTGTGTGTGTGTGTGTGTGTGCATGTATGTGTAGCCACTGCAAGCGTCTTGGGGGGTTTTACAAACGTTTCAGTTTGCCGTTCTAGCGGGGTTCTAGCGAGGCCTTCCAGCGGCGCCCATCGCTCGCTAGAACGCCGCTAGAACGTGTCACTAGAACGTTGCTAGAACAACATAATGAAATGTTTGCAGCACCCCGGAGGACCCTTGCAGCGGCTGCACGTACATGCTAAGAGAAACACACAAGATGCAGCAACACCACAGAGCATGCAGCGCAATGCCTAGCCGACACACAACATGCTACAACACATGTGCACACCCCGAACTAACCAACAAACCCTACCCACACCTCAACTAACTAGCCACCCACGCAGCGAAACTCAGCACCCCACGAAGCAACCTTCCAAGAACCAAACGTCCAACCCAAAAATCAACCGGCAACAAAACAACAAGGTAGGTTGCCATGCACACCTGGGCGAGGGGGAGCGTAATACATAACCTTGGAGGAGGCGGGACAAAGCATAACATAACTACACTCACACAGTCAGTTTGGGGGCACAGTCCCAAGGGGAGGGGGGTAGCAAGGGAGGAGGGATGGTGGGAAGCGGTCACCTGTACAACAGCATAAGCACACAAAGCAGGGAGGAGGGAAGGAGTGCCACACCTCCTTGCCACGGCGCAGCCACTTTTCAAATGCCCTTTCTAAAAAAAGCCACACTTGCAAAAAGGAACCCGATACCCACCCTCACCTTAGGTCCAACAGGCATCTTAGCCGCAGCACTCACAACGCGAAATGGGAAGGGGGGCGGGGTGATAGCCCGACACTCTGGGGGTGTTTGTGCGCTGTTTGTGTGTGCCCTCCTACCCTCCTCGCCTCCTTCGACATGTTAGGTTACGTGTTGTTCTCTGCATATGCCTATGCAAAATTGTGTATGTGCTTGGGGGGGGGGGGGCACATATGTGTATTCATGAGTCAAGTGTGTGGGTTGCTATGAGTGTATGCGCCATGCACCCCCCAGCCCGCTGGGAAAATTTGTTTTTTGTGCTCTTCTTATTCTACCAGTCCATGCTAGAGCAATTTGTGTTCTAGCCCGGATTTTTCTAGGCTAGAACGTCTAGGCTAGAAGTTCTAGGCTCCAACGAAATTGAGTCCTCTGGCGTGTACCTAGGGACGGACATTGTGAAGTCCTAGTACCACCCTAGCAATGCGCTGTTGGTAAGGTCGTGTCACCTTTGAGTGCGGGCGGCGCAAGTGGTGGCACATGGCCTGCTCAAATTTGTCAGTGGCTTGTAACATTATGGAAAACTAAGGGACAAGAAAGAAACTCGGTAATCACTTGGAACACTCATCACTCAGTGAATTTCGGGCCACAACGTCGATCTAAGAAGCCCCAAAATGGGCTCAGTGAGTGCCTCCTTGAAGGTAGGAAACCTGGATGTGGAACACACTTCAGGGTTAAACTTTCGGGTCTATCACCTACTTACGGGTGTGACTTTTTGGTTTGAAACCCTCGTCTGTAACCTACGTGCTGGTTTGACTTTTTTGTGTTAAACCGAGGTCTGTAACCAATTTTCTAGTCACTTTGTGGTGGCATTTTTTTTATAAAATCTTCCTAAAAACCTCTTCTTAAATCCTGCCACAGACCAGACATATGCAGTGGCACAGGCCCGGACACATACACACACACACACACACACACACACACACACACACACACAGGTGCAAACACAACACAGACACACGCACAGCTTGCGATGCACAACACAAACGGTTGTTGGCCAAAAGAAAGATCGCCGTCAGTTGGTCATCCAAAGACACAAACAAAGCATGTTGAACACCCTGGTTCGCTCATGTTGACCACCATCTTGAGGCATTTCTTTTTTGTGAACCAAATAATGCCTATGAATACAGTCTTAGCAACGAATATGGAATTTGAATGTGATTGGACAGACTGCAGAGGTTGCAAAAAATGAGCAATTTGCAGTGCAAAACACAAAGGGTTGTTGGCTGAGCGAAAAATTTTGGCCAATTAGTCATCACACAACACAAATAAAGCATGTCCAACGCCGTGATTCTCTTATGTTGATTCCCATTTGGAGACATTTCGTCTCTGTGCACCAAACAATGCGTGTGAACATATTTTCAGCAAGGAATCTGGAACTTGGGTGTGACTGGTCGGAATGCAGAGGCTGCAGCAAAGAAGCATGGAATGCAAGAACGGCTGTGATAGGATGTAGGGCGCGCGGTACATGTAGTGGAGATGAGGATTCCTAGACCCAAGGCGATGGTGAGCACACCGACATAGCCTTTCGCGTTGCGGACCGAGTCAGAGGCCTGCAGCAAGCGACGACCATGTGGCAGCTTCAAGGTTGCCTACAGTTGTGGAGTATGTCTTGCAGCCCTCACGTCGCTCCACAACTTCAGCACCCCGAGGAATTCGGTACACTAAGTTTCATCCTACACATTTAGTTTCAATTGGCAGAAAAGGTACATTTGGTTGAAGTACACCAAAGTTGTGGGGGGGGGGGGGGGCAGAATCCCTTTGCAATGACCTAGCACAACCTATTCAATTCACAACACACGCGACAACCTCTCAGAGAGGGGGGGGGGTGGAACCCCTTCGGGATGAGCTAGCAAAGCTTGCTCATTTTACAGTATTTGGGATAACAACTCGGGGAGGGCGGGGCTAGAACCCCTTTGGAATGAGCTGGCGCAGCCCGCTCACTTCATAGTACTCGGGATAATCTCTAAGGGGGGGGGGGTCTGGAACCGCTTTCAGACGGAGCTGGCGCAACCTGCTCACTCGACAATACTGGAGAAATTCAAGTAAAGGTCACTATTCCCTTTCCGCACAAGACAATACTCTTCCTATGCGGTTCAATACACATAGCGCACATCGCGGCCCATGGACACAATGCCTACCTCGGGTGGGTGAAAGCAAGCAAATTCCTTGGACAATGTGTGGAAGCCACGAGTTGCGTGTAGTCGGAGAATTGCGGTGCACCTGCACAACTGTTGACCTGTACACTCTACGAGGGAAATCGGTGATGAATTGCATTGAAACAAAAAGGCCATATGGCCAATTATTGGTTGCTAGGGCTCTCTCAGACCAACTGCGCGGCCCAACTCCTTGCTGCATATCCTTGGGAAGACGGAGCAATCCCACATGCTGCCAGCACATCCAAAAGCTTGCGCTTGCGCTCCTTGGCGGCCACTTCTGCAGCCTCGTAGGTGTCATGATGCATGCGAAGGCGCGTCCCTTCAGTTGTAGCCGTTGCCGATTCAGTCTTTTGGCCCCTGTTGCGCCGCATCACCGCCACCTCCTCCTCCCCTTGACGCCGGGGGTGGGCCCTCGCTTCCTTTGGGGCGTTCACCGCCTTCCGCTCACGCTTCCGCGCTCGCTTGGCGCTCGGTTCCCTTGTGGCCACTCGCTTCCGCTCCTCCACCTCTAGCTCGTGCCGCAAAGCCCTCCGGATGTTCTTCAAGTCGTGTTCCGCATTGCTAGTCTCCATTTCCCTAGTTGTCTTCGGGACTTTGGCCACCTTTCCCTCGAGGTTGCCATCTCCATATCTCTTTGAGGCTGTTTCACCACGCCCTTTACCAGGGTTGTCTTTGATGCGATGACGCCCTCCAACGGATCTCGCTAACTACCGCGCCACATACCCGTCACCCTTTGCCGTTGCCCAATTCAAAACGCTGTGCACTACCACGTTGCCACCAATTGCACAGATTTGCCTCAGCAATGCCGCACCAGCCTTGTATTGAACACCATTACACAGCGGCACGCCGTCATAATTCCCCACCGTACTCTTCGTGGTCAAGAACCGAAAAACCTCGTCAGTGAGGCCCAAGGACACCTTGGTGGAGCCACCATCTAGCACCTGCATTGGGGCACAATGCACGCGCACAGGCGGGAGATCCTATGCCGTGTTTGACCGCAAATAGAGACTAGTGGTCAGTCCATTCCCATATATCGCACGAAGTCGCCCCCCCCCCCTACCTTGGAGGTAGGGGGGGGGGTTGGGGGGGGGGAGGTAGGGGGGGGTAGGGGGGGGAGGTAGGGGGGGGTAGGGGTGGGAAGGCGGTGCACACACAAGGCAGAACACACAAAAGGCGGCCTGTGGCCACCGCAGGAGTCTTGTTATTTAAGGGGCCACAGGCAAGGCGTGGCACACAGAAGGCGGTGCACACACAAGGCGGAACACACAAAAGGCGGTCTGTAGCCACCGCAGGAGTCTTGTTATTTAAGGGGCCACAGGCAGGGCGGTACACACAGAAGGCGGTGCACACACAAGGTAGAACACACAAAAGGCGGTCTGTAGCCACCGCAGGAGTCTTGTTATTTAAGGGGCCATAGGCAAGGCGGTACACACAAAAGGCGGTGCACACACAAGGCGGAACACACAAAAGGCGGTCTGTGGCCACCGCAGGAGTCTTGTTATTTAAGGGGCTACAGGCAAGGCGGTGCACACACAAGGCGGGGTATACACAAGGCGGCACACACAAAAGGCGGTCTGTAGCCACCGCAGGAGTCTTGTTATTTAAGGGGCTACAGGCAAGGCGGTGCACACACAAGGCGGGGTATACACAAGGCGGCACACACAAAAGGCGGTCTGTAGCCACCGCAGGAGTCTTGTTATTTAAGGGGCCACATGCAAGGCGGTACACACAAAAGGCGGTGCACACACAAGGCGGTGCACAGAAAAGGCGGTCTGAGGCCACCGCAGGAGTCATGTTATTTAAGGGGGGTGCGGGGGCTGGCCCCCGCGTCGAGCGAAGCGAGCCTTCTGTCGAGCGAAGCAAGCCGAAGGTAGGGGGGGGAGGTAGGGTGGAGGAGGTAGGGGGGGGGAGGTAGAGGGGGGGGGGGGTAGGTGGGGGGGGTAGGGGGGGGGGAGAGGTAGTGGGGGGGCGACTTCGTGCATACTATCCCATTCCGGAGGTGGCGGTGTCTGGCAAGGTGGCCACGGCACTGCTTGATTGGCTAACTGGTGCAGCAACGGGTAGTGGAAATGCGGGAGAAAATCATTGTTGAGGATGACATGAGCTGGTACGAGACGGCGGTGTTGCAATTGATAGTAGACGATGCCAACATTGGCAGCACTGCCACATCTAGCTCCGCGTTGTCGTGCACTACATCTGGCCATGGGTTGATGGAGGCCTACGGAACGCAGCAAAGGGCGCAAAAGGGCATTGGTCAAATGGATCCATGAAGTGCCTGTAACCTCCACCATTAAATCACTCTCAACTCAACACCTGCAGTCTGCAAACCTCTAAATTGACGCAGCAAGTAGCGAATTTTAGGTCTAACTCCCACACCGGGAACGCCCTTGGTGTGACTGTAAGGTCTTAAACACACCTTAGCAACCTACTTTCCGGTCACTTTCTGGTCTGAAACTCAGGTCAATACCCCCCTTTACGGTCCCTTCCCCGTCTGCGTTTTTTCATCACCACTTCAGTACAAGCATCCCATAAGCAGTGGGGGGGGGGTGGCAAAGGGTGAACCTATGCGCATATGCAGCGGGAAACTGCATCTTTTTTGCCTACGGTGAGCCACCCCGCTTCATGTGCAACTGACACGCCCAATAAGGGGGCATCCGGAGGGGCGAGCTCCCACCTGTAGAGCATGGCCCGCTTCTTGTCGTGCTCGGACAAGGGAAACCCACCAACGTCCGCACCTATCGACACGATGATGGTCGGCGGACCCGCGTCGCCAACAATAGTGTCAACCAGTGTTGGAGACGACAACAACTCCTAGGCATGGACCGCGCTTCCCAATGGGCCATCCTGCTACTTGGGTGTAGCGTGAGGAAGCGGGAGCTTGGGCATGGGCGGCAGCCTATTCTTGGGGGTACAAACCTGACATTACGGGTCGACGGGGACCTCTAAAAGGGGCAAAAAGTTTCACTGTTGGCCTTCGAGGCCATCAGTGAAACTCACACAAAAATTCAACTACCTGCAAACCGGCTGCCGGCCCCATATCTCATATTGTTGCACTGTCAACAGCACATGGTGCTGGAACACACAGCACAGAAGCCAAAAAATGGCAAGAAAGTGCTGCGCATATTGCTCAGAATATTTGGGGATGCTCAGCATTTATGCTCAGCAAATGGGACTCATATTGAAGGGTTGATTTCCGAAGTCCCAGCCAAAATTTCTTCCGAGTTCCCCCGGCACGGTCGGCTGGGAAGTCCATGGAACATTCCTACAGATATCGGTTGCGTTTTGGGACCCGATCTGGCTGCCAAAACTTCCTAGCATCTTTCCCAGGGATTTCAAAAACTTCCTGGCGTTTTTCCATTGGTTTTTTGTACAATGAACTACACCGTTCTTGGTTCCCAAATCCCACACCTCAGCAAAGAAACACACAAAAAGAAAAGCATGAGTGTTCACTTAAGCTTGAAATGTGAATGTTCAGTGGGCAAGACAACGCCCTGTAAACATGAAACTTCTTACGGTGTACAATACAAATCCACTACTTGTATCCATTTGCGAGTTAAAGTGGACCCAGAGCTACATAGTGATTTGGTTGAAAGAGGCCAATGTGGAAAGGCGCTTCGATGTCTTGAGCCTGATCAAAAAAGATGTGTTCCATGAAGCCCCTAATCCGAAAAAAAGCAGGTTGCTTGTTCATTTCACCTTGAACTGTGAATGATGTACTCCCCTTCGCTGAGCATCTGCACAGGACAACCATCACTTGACATTGCATCCACATCCACCACCCCTCCCCCAAGACTATGTACAACCACACGGCGATACTTCTTGGGTTGAGGTTGCGGTTTAGGGTTGTCACTGGATGATGAGGAAGAATCTGAGGCACTTACTGTGGAGCCACTAGATAGGTGCACATCATCATCATCCGAATCATTATCCTCAGGACTGCTACTGCACCCACTATCACTGCTGCTGCTGCTGCTGCTACTGCTAATACTGCCACTGCCACGAGGGCACACAAGTTCTTGCTCAATGTCGTTATCAAGAATGCGTACACGCGCCAACTTCGTACATCTCATGGGTTGAACACGTTGGTGCTCGTTCAAACCCGTAGGACCTTGAAATGAAGCAGCACAGTCCTTGCCCTCCGAAGGGGGTACAATACCAATTGTCCCAGGGTTGGAAACTCTGCTTTGAGGGATGGGCCCCACACGTCCCTTACCCTTTCCCTTGTCCTTGAGCGCCTTACGGCGTGCAACACAGGACTTAAATGTGGCACGGCTCTTCAGACCCAGTTTGGGCCACTTGCGGACAGCTTCCCTGTCCAGTGGTACCCATTAGCGCACACCACGCTTTGAGCCACCGGTCCCACACACACACACCACATCACTCTCGGGATTTGCACCCGGAAAGGTGCATTTCACCGAACGTGTGTCTGGGTGCATATATAGGGAGCAGCCACCTCCCTCTTGGAAATGCAGCAAATGCTCTACGAGACGTTGGAAGACCGCATGCCACACGGCATTGGCAGCAACCATGCACCCCTCCGGAACAACGTTTCGTTGGACCGGCGACCAAATTTGGGTACAGGGGGGCTTCTTTTTTTCCTACACGAACTTTTGATACCGCTCATGCTTCAAACTTTCACTAGAACTGGCATCTTGCCTAGTACTAGTCACGGGGGCATATCTCTTGGCCACCCTTGTATGCCGCTCGCCGGCCTCATCGGAATACGGCATGGGTGTCCATGGATTAAACCATATGTCTGTGTATACAGTATATAGTATGTGGGACCACCCATGCATATATAAGGTTGCAGTGGAACCTTCTTCAGCAAACTCAGGGATGATGTGCGCAATATATGTGTACAACATCCCCATAGCTTGCCGTGTGACAGTTGCCAAGTTATTAGAACCATAGCATAGATGCACCATGTGGCAAAATGCCAGCACCAAGAAATGGAATGGCAGGGGGAGCACCATACCCCCTACCAGTCTGCCCATGATTGTGCGGGCCTCGCGACCTGTGAGGCTAATGCCTGCCTGGAATCTACCTCGTACGTGACGCATGTGCTGCCTGCTATCAGGCGGCAAACATCCCGGATCATACCTCCTTGCCACCTGTGCTATGACCTGGAGCAGCTCATGGTTGTAGGGCGTTGGTAGTGTTCGACTTGTGACACCCAGCATCTTGGAGGCCCCTCCTTTGGTGTCGTGCAATACAGGTTGCACAATACAAACCTCTTCCAGGTTAGAGACCCCCTAAAACTTATTAGAACCACGCACACCATTTAGACATCCCCCTTTGTGAAAAAAAAGTTCCCCCGCCGCATTCTTATTCACCCAGGGACGGGCCACACAGGCCTTTTGCCGGCACTTAGACCACAAATGGTGGTGATCGGCAGTGATTGCCCCAAACCTTATATGTAGGGTGGTGTTGTGCACTGCACCAGCATACTTCATATGTTGCTTAAATGTACAAGAAGGCAGGGCTTGTAAGGCCTCTGCACGTTTGGGTAGCCACTCGCAATCACCAACCTTGGGAAGGTCTTGCTAGGTCAACATGTCTGTGAACCTAGGCACATTGCCAGACATTGGGAACCACTGTCCCTGGAAATTAATTAAACTGATTTTTGTGTTAATATTTGGACGGCCCCGGGACCCGTAACCGTCCACGTAGAGGCCTAAGGTCGGGGTGGCATGGGGTGATGAGAGTTTGTGCCGCCCTTGGGCGGCCAATGAGCCACACTTTTTTAGAGGTAGATGGCATAGCTGTGGTAACAACTTCCTGTTGTCTAGGGAGTAGTCTACTGCAGGAAGATGCAGGTCCTGCTGCTGCCTTAAAGCAACCATTCACCAACCAACCCTTGGTTGGAGATGGTCGAAGGTGCGCAAGACTGCGGCTGGCACCACATGCTCATGGCGAAGGTGAAGTGCAGCAGCGTGGCACTGTGGTGCGTGGGTAACTGATGTGGCCTGTGTGGTAGGCAAGGGGCGAAGGGGCCTACGCACAACTGTGAAGGTGCCACTTGGGGGGCGCGGTAGTTGGTCTAGGTCCTTGGCCTCCAAGGCGGTAGTTGTGGAGACGTTCATGGCAAAGGCTGACAGCATGAATTGATCAGCTGGAATAGGGCATATGATGGCAAATGCCTCCATGTTGGAGATCTCCCCCTTCACCCATACAGCATAGTTGTTCACAACAAGTTCATTGTGAAACATGGTGCCTGTGAAACAGACGATTGCACAACCTACCTACCCATGTATGGAAAGCCCCAATCAGTACCTTTCACTAGAGCCTTGTTTTGCTAGGAATGGTTGCATCAGTTTCGAGATCCAAGGGCCCAAAGTGTGCTCCACTATCCGCCCCCTCACTCCGGGCCACCGTTTTGGTTTCTTTCAAAGGACCCATGTGTGGAAAGGCCCCAGTAGTGGATTTCACCATAGCCTTGTTTTGCCAGGAATGGTTGCATCACTTTCGAGATCCAAGGGTCCAAAGTGTGCTCGACCATCCGCCCCCTCACTCTCAGCCACCGTTTTGGCTTCTTTCAAAGGACCCATGTATGGAAAGCCCCAACCAGTGCCTTTCACCAGAGCCTTGTTTTGCCAGGAACGGTTGCATGAGTTTCGAGATCCAAGGGTCCAATGTGTGCTCGACTATCCGCCCCATCACTGTGGGCCACCGTTTTGGCTTCTTTCAAGGGACCCATGTGTGGAAAGGCCGAAGTACTGCATTTCACCAGAGCCTTGTTTTGCCAGGAATGGTTGCACGAGTTT
This sequence comes from Eutreptiella sp. 'Long Island Sound 2002', assembly GCA_964036045.1. NCBI lineage: Eukaryota > Euglenozoa > Euglenophyceae > Eutreptiales > Eutreptiaceae > Eutreptiella > Eutreptiella sp. 'Long Island Sound 2002'. Next base: position 106,819,295 of record OZ038380.1, read on the forward strand.
CGAGATCCAAGGGTCCAAAGTGTGCTCGACTATCCGCCCCCTCACTGTGGGCCACCGTTTTGGTTTCTTCCAAGGGACCCATGTGTGGAAAGGCCGAAGTAGTGCCTTTCACCAATCCTTGTTTTGCCAGGAATGGTTGCATCAGTTTCGAGATCCAAGGGTCTAAAGTGAGCTCAACTATCCGCCCCCTCACTCTGGGCCAGTGTTTTGGTTTTTTTCAAAGGACCCACGTATGGAAAGCCCCAAGCAGTGCCTTTCACAAGAGCCTTGCTCTGCCAGGAATGGTTGCATCAGTTTTGAGATCCAAGGGTCCAAAGTGTGCTCGACTATCCGCCCCCTCACTCTACGCCACTGCTTTGGTTTCTTTCAAAGGAACCACATATGGAAAGCCTCAACCAGTGCCTGTCACCAGAGCCTTGTTTTGCAAGGAATGGTAGCATCAGTTTTGAGATCCAAGGGTCCAAAGTGTGCTCGACTATCCGCCCCCTCACTCTACGCCACTGCTTTGGTTTCTTTCAAAGGAACCACATATGGAAAGCCCCGACCAATGCCTTTCACCACAGCCTTGTTTTGCCAGGAATTGTTGCATCAGTTTCGAGATCCAAGGGTCGAAAGTGTGCTCGACTATCCGCCCCCTCACTTTGGGCCAATGTTTTGGTTTCTTTCAAGGGACCCACATATGGAAAGCCCCAACCATTGCCTGTCACCAGAGCCTTGTTTTGCCAGCAATGGATGCATCAGTTTCGAGATCCAAGGGTCCAAAGTGTGCTCGACTATCTGCCCCCTCACTCGGGGCCACTGCTTTGGTTTCTTTCAAAGGACCCACGTATGGAAAGCCCCAACTAGTGCCTTTCACAAGAGCCTTGTTTTGCCAGGAATGGTTGCATCAGTTTCAAGATCCAAGGGTCCAAAGAGTGCTCGACTATCCGCCCCCTCACGTTGGGCCAGTGTTTTGTTTACTTTCAAAGGACCCACATATCGGAAGCCCCAACCAGTGCCTGTCACCAGAGCCTTGTTTTGCCAGGAATGGTTGCATCAGTTTCGAGATCCAAGGGTCCAAAGTGTGCTCGACTATCCGCCCCCTTACTCTGGGCCACTGTTTTGGTTTCTATCAAAGGACCCACGTATGAAAAGCCCCAACCGGTGCCTTTGACCATAGCCTTGTTTTGCCAGGAACGGTTGCATCAGTTTCGAGATCCAAGGGTCCAAAGTGTGCTCGACTATCCGCGCCCTCAGTGTGGGCCACTGTTTTGGTTTCTATCAAGGGACCCATGTATGGAAAGCCCCAACCAGTGCCTTTCACCAGAACCTTGTTTTGCCAGGAATGGTTCCATTAGTTTCGAGATCCAAGGGTCGAAAGTGTGCTCGACTATCCGCCCCCTAACTCGGGGCCACTGTTTTGGTTGCTATCAAGGGACCCAAGTATGGAAAACCCCAACCACTGCCTTTCACCAGAGCCTTGTTTTACCAGGAATGGTTGCATCAGTTTCGAGATCAAAGGGTCCAAAGTGTGCTCAACTATCCGCGCCCTCAGTCTGGGCCACTGTTTTGGCTTCTATCAAGGGACCCATGTATGGAAAGCCCCAACCAGCGCCTTTCACCACAGCCTTGTTTTGCCAGGAATGGTTGCATTAGTTTCGAGATCCAAGGGTCGAAAGTGTGCTCGACTATCCGCCCCCTAACTCGGGGCCACTGTTTTGGTTGCTATCAAGGGACCCAAGTATGGAAAACCCCAACCACTGCCTTTCACCAGAGCCTTGTTTTACCAGGAATGGTTGCATCAGTTTCGAGATCAAAGGGTCCAAAGTGTGCTCGACTATCCGCCCCCTCACTCTACGCCACTGCTTTGGTTTCTTTCAAAGGAACCACATATGGAAAGCCTCAACCAGTGCCTGTCACCAGAGCCTTGTTTTGCAAGGAATGGTAGCATCAAGTTCGAGATCCAAGGGTCCAAAGTGTGCTTGACTATCCGCCCCCTCACTCTGGGCCACTGTTTTGGTTTCCTTCAAAGGACCCACGTATGGAAAGCCCCGACCAATGCCTTTCACCATACCCTTGTTTTGCCAGGAATTGTTGCATCAGTTTCGAGATCCAAGGGTCGAAAGTGTGCACGACTATCCGCCCCCTCACTCTAGGCCAATGTTTTGGTTTCTTTCAAGGGACCCACATATGGAAAGCCCCAACCACTGCCTGTCACCAGAGCCTTGTTTTGCCAGCAATGGATGCATCAATTTCGAGATCCAAGGGTCCAAAGTGTGCGCGACTATCTGCCCCCTCACTCGGGGCCACTGCTTTGGTTTCTTTCAAAGGACCCACGTATAGAAAGCCCCAACCGGTGCCTTTTACCATAGCCTTGTTTTGCCAGGAATGGTTGCATCAGTTTCGAGATCCGAGTGTCCAAAGTGTGTTCGACTATCCGCCCCCTCACTGTGAACCGCTGTTTTGGTTTCTTTCAAAGGACCCACGTATGGAAAGCCCCAACCGGTGCCTTTCACCATAGCCTTGTTTTGCCAAGAATGGTTGCATCAGTTTCGAGATCCAAGGGTCCAAAGAGTGCTCGACTATCCGCCCCCTCACTTTGGGCCAGTGTTTTGCTTACTTTCAAAGGACCCACATATCGAAAGCCCCAACCAGTGCCTGTCAAGAGAGCCTTGTTTTGCCAGCAATGGATGCATCAGTTTCGAGATCCAAGGGTCCAAAGTGTGCTCGACTATCCGCCCCCTTACTCTGGGCCATTGTTTTGGTTTCTTTCAAAGAACCCACGTATGAAAAGCCCCAACCGGTGCCTTTGACCATAGCCTTGTTTTGCCAGGAACGGTTGCATCAGTTTCGAGATCCAAGGGTCCAAAGTGTGCTCGACTATCCGCGCCCTCACTCTGGGCCACTGTTTTGGTTTCTATCAAGGGACCCATGTATGGAAAGCCCCAACCAGCGCCTTTCACCACAGCCTTGTTTTGCCAGGAATGGTTGCATTAGTTTCGAGATCCAAGGGTCGAAAGTGTGCTCGACTATCCGCCCCCTAACTCGGGGCCACTGTTTTGGTTGCTATCAAGGGACCCAAGTATGGAAAACCCCAACCACTGCCTTTCACCAAAGCCTTGTTTTACCAGGAATGGTTGCATCAGTTTCGAGATCAAAGGGTCCAAAGTGTGCTCGACTATCCGCGCCCTCAGTGTGGGCCACTGTTTTGGTTTCTATCAAGGGACCCATGTATGGAAAGCCCCAACCAGCGCCTTTCACCACAACCTTGCTCTGCCAGGAATGGTTGCATCAGTTTTGAGATCCAAGGGTCCAAAGTGTGCTCGACTATCCGCCCCCTCACTCTACGCCACTGCTTTGGTTTCTTTCAAAGGAACCACATATGGAAAGCCTCAACCAGTGCCTGTCACCAGAGCCTTGTTTTGCAAGGAATGGTAGCATCAAGTTCGAGATCCAAGGGTCCAAAGTGTGCTTGACTATCCGCCCCCTCACTCTGGGCCACTGTTTTGGTTTCCTTCAAAGGACCCACGTATGGAAAGCCCCGACCAATGCCTTTCACCATACCCTTGTTTTGCCAGGAATTGTTGCATGAGTTTCGAGATCCAAGGGTCGAAAGTGTGCTCGACTATCCGCCCCCTCACTCTGGGCCAATGTTTTGGTTTCTTTCAAGGGACCCACATATGGAAAGCCCCAACCACTGCCTGTCACCAGAGCCTTGTTTTGCCAGCAATGGATGCATCAATTTCGAGATCCAAGGGTCCAAAGTGTGCGCGACTATCTGCCCCCTCACTCGGGGCCACTGCTTTGGTTTCTTTCAAAGGACCCACGTATGGAAAGCCCCAACCGGTGCCTTTCACCATAGCCTTGTTTTGCCAGGAATGGTTGCATCAGTTTCGAGATCCAAGTGTCCAAAGTGTGTTCGACTATCCGCACCCTCACTGTGAACCGCTGTTTTGGTTTCTTTCAAAGGACCCACGTATGGAAAGCCCCAACCGGTGCCTTTCACCATAGCCTTGTTTTGCCAGGAATGGTTGCATCAGTTTCGAGATCCAAGGGTCCAAAGAGTGCTCGACTATCCGCCCCCTCACTTTGGGCCAGTGTTTTGCTTACTTTCAAAGGACCCACATATCGAAAGCCCCAACCAGTGCCTGTCAAGAGAGCCTTGTTTTGCCAGCAATGGATGCATCAGTTTCGAGATCCAAGGGTCCAAAGTGTGCTCGACTATCCGCCCCCTTACTCTGGGCCACTGTTTTGGTTTCTTTCAAAGGACCCACGTATGAAAAGCCCCAACCGGTGCCTTTGACCATAGCCTTGTTTTGCCAGGAATGGTTGCATCAGTTTCGAGATCCAAGGGTCCAAAGTGTGCTCGACTGTCCGCGCCCTCAGTGTGGGCCACTGTTTTGGTTTCTATCAAGGGACCCATGTATGGAAAGCCCCAACCATCGCCTTTCACCAGAGCCTTGTTTTGCCAGGAATGGTTGCATTAGTTTCGAGATCCAAGGGTCGAAAGTGTGCTCGACTATCCGCCCCCTAACTCGGGGCCACTGGTTTTGGTTGCTATCAAGGGACCCGAGTATGGAAAGCCCCAACCACTGCCTTTCACTAGAGCCTTGTTTTACCACGAATGGTTGCATCAGTTTCGAGATCCAGGGGTCCAAAGTGTGCTCCACTATTCGCCCCCTTACTATGGGCCACTGTTTTGGTTTCTTTGAAAGGACCCTGGTATGGAAAGCGCCAACCAGTGCCTTTTACCACAGCCTTGTTTTGCGAGGAATGGTTGCATCAATTTTGAGATCCAAGGGGAGAAAGTGTGCTCGACTAACCAGCCCCTTACTCTAACCCATTGTTTTAGTTTCTTTCAAAGGACCCACGTATGGAAAGCCTCAACCAATGCCTTTCACCACAGCCTTGTTTTGGCAGTAATGGTTGCATCAGTTTCAAGATCCAAGGGTCCAAAGTGTGCTCGACTATCCGCCCCCTTACTCTGAGCCACTTTTTTGGTTTCTTTCAAAGGACCCATGTATGGAAAGCCCCAACCAGTGCCTTTCACCAAAGCATTGTTTTACCAGGAATGGTTGAATCAGTTTCGAGATCCAAGGGTCCAAAGTGCGCTCGACTATCCGCCCCCCCACTCTGGGCCACCGTTTTGGTTTCTATCAAGGGACCCACGTATGGAAAGCCTCAACCAGTGCCTGTCACCACAGCCTTGTTTTGCCAGCAATGGTTGCATCAGTTTCGAGATCCAAGGGTGCAAAGTGTGCTCGACTATCCGCCCCCTCACTCTGGGCCACTGCTTTGGTTTCCTTCAAAGGACTCATGTATGGAAAGCCTCAACCAGTGCCTTTTACCACAGCCTTGTTTTGCAAGGAATGGTGGCATCAGTTTCGAGATTCAAGGGTCCAAAGTGTGTTCGACTATCCGCCCCCTCACTTTGGGCCACCGTTTTGGTTTCTTTCAAAGGACCCACGTATTGGAAGCCCCGACCAGTGCCTTTCACCAAAGCCTTGGTTTGCCAGGAATGGTTGCATCAGTTTCGAGATCCAAGGGTGCAAAGTGTGCTCGACTATCCGCCCCCTCACTGTGGGCCACTGCTTTGGTTTCCTTCAAAGGACTCATGTATGGAAAGCCTCAACCAGTGCCTTTTACCACAGCCTTGTTTTGCAAGGAATGGTGGCATCAGTTTCGAGATCCAAGGGTCCAAAGTGTGTTCCACTATCCGCCCCCTCACTTTGGGCCACCGTTTTGATTTCTTTCAAAGGACCCACGTATTGAAAGCCCCGACCAGTGCCTTTCACCACAGCCTTGTTTTGCCAGGAATGGTTGAATCAGTTTCGAGATCCAAGGGTGCAAAGTGTGCTCGACTATCCGCCCCCTCACTCCGAGCTACTGTTTTGGTATCTTTCAAAGGACCCACGTATTGAAAGCCCCAACCAGTGCGTTTCACCACAGCCTTGTTTTGCTAGGAATGGTTGCCTCAGTTTCAAGATCCAGGGGTGGAAAGTGTGCTCCACTATCCGCCCCCTCACTCTGGGCCACTGTTTTGGTTTCTTTCAAAGGACCCACATATGGAAAGCCCCAGCCTGTGCCTGTCACCAGAGCCTTGTTTTGCCAGCAATGGATGCATCAATTTTGAGATCCAAGGCTCCAAAGTGTGCTCGACCATCCGCCCCCTCACTCTGGGCCACTGTTTTGGTTTCCTTCAAAGGACCCACGTATGGAAAGCCCCGACCGGTGCCTTTCACCATAGCCTTGTTTTGCCAGGAATGGTTGCAGAAATTTCGAGATCCAAGGGTCCAAAGTGTGCTCGACTATCCGCCCCCTCACTCTGGGCCACTGTTTTGGTTTCTTTCAAAGGACCCACGTATGAAGAGCCCCAACCGGTGCCTTTCACCATAGGGTTGTTTTGCCAGCAATGGTTGCATCAATTTCGAGATCCAAGGGTCCAAAGAGTGCTCGACTATCCGCCCACTCACTGTGAACCACTGTTTTGGTTTCTTTCAAAGGACCCATGTATGGAAAGCCCCAACCAGCGCCTTTCAGCAGAGCCTTGTTTTGCCAGGAATGGTTGCATTAGTTTTGAGATCCAAGGGGCGAAAGTGTGCTCGACTATCCGCCCCCTCACTAGGGGTCACTGTTTTGGTTGCTATCAAGGGACCCATGTATGGGAAGCCCCAACCAGTGCCTTTCACCGGAGCATTGTTTTACGAGGAATGGTTGCATCAGTTTCGAGATCCAAGGCTCCAAAGTGTGCTCGACTACCCGCCCCCTTACTGTGGGCCACTGCTTTGGTTTCTTTCAAAGAGCCCATGTATGTAAAGCCCCAACCGGTGCCTTTCACCAAAGCCTTGTTTTGCCAGCAATGGTTGCATCAATTTCGAGATCCAAGGGTCCAAAGTGTGCTCGACTATCCGCCCCCTCACTCCAAGCCACTGTTTTGGTTGCTATCAAGGGACCCATGTATGGAAAGCCCCAACAAGTGCCTTTTACCACAGCCTTGTTTTGCCAGGAATGGTTGCATCAGTTTCGAGATCCAAGGGTCCAAAGTGTGCTCGACTATCCGCCCCCTTACTGTGGGCCACTGTTTTGGTTTCTTTCAAGGGACCCATGTATGGAAAACCCCAACCGGTGCCTTTCACCAGAGCCTTGTTTTGCCAGGAATGGTTGCATCACCTTCGGGATCCAAGGGTCGAAAGTGTGCCGGACTATCCGCCCCCTCAGTCTGGGCCACTGTTATGTTTTGTATCAAGGAACCCATGTATCAAAAGCCCCAACCGGTGCCTTTCAGCAGAGGCTTGTTTTGCCTGGAATGGTTGCATCTGTTTCGAGATCCAAGGGTCCAAAGTGTGCTCGACTATCCGCCCCCTCACTCTAGGCCACTTTTTTGGTTTCTTTCAAAGGACCCACGTATGGAAAGCGCCAACCAGTGCCTTTTACCAAAGCCTTGTTTTGCAAGGAATGGTGGCATCAGTTTCGAGATCCAAGGGTCCAAAGTGTGTTCGAGCATCCGCCCCCTCACTTTGGGCCACTGTTTTGGTTTCCTTCAAAGGACCCACGTATTGAAAGCACCGACCAGTGCCTTTCACCAAAGCCTTGTTTTGCCAGGAATGGTTGCATCAGTTTCGAGATCCAAGGGTGCAAAGTGTGCTCGACTATCCGCCCCCTCACTCTAGGCCACTGTTTTGGTTTCTTTCAAAGGACCCACGTATGGAAAGCCTCAACCAGTGCCTTTTACCACAGCCTTGTTTTGCAAGGAATGGTGGCATCAGTTTCGAGATCCAAGGGTCCAAAGTGTGTTCGACAATCCACAAGTACCCACCTATTGAAAGCCCCGAACAGTGCCTTTCACCAAAGCCATCAGTTTCGAGATGCAAAGGTGCAAAGTGTGCTCGACTATCCGCCCCCTTACTCTGAGCTACTGTTTTGGTTTCTTTCAAAGGACCACGTATTGAAAGCCCCAACCAGTGCGTTTCCCAACGGCCTTGTTTTGCCAGGAAGGGTTGCCTTAGTTTCAAGATCCAGGGGTCGAAAGTGTGCTCGACTATCCGCCCCCTCACTCTGGGCCACTGTTTTGGTTTCTTTCAAACGACCCACATATGGAAAGCCCCAACCTGTGCATGTCACCAGAGCCTTGTTTTGCCAGCAATGGATGCATCAGTTTCGAGATCCAAGGCTCCAAAGTGTGCTCGACTATCCGCCCCCTCACTTTGGGCCACTCTTTTGGTTTCCTTCAAAGGACCCACGCATGGAAAGCCCCAACCGGTGCCTTTCACCATAGCCTTGTTTTGCCAGGAATGGTTGCATCAGTTTCGAGATCCAAGGGTCCAAAGTGTGCTCGACTATCCGCCCCCTCACTCTGGGCCGCTGTTTTGGTTTCCTTCAAATGACCCACGTATGGAAAGCCCCAACCACTGCCTGTCACCAGGGCCTTGTTTTGCCAGGAATGGTTGCATCAGTTTCGAGATCCAAGGGTCGAAAGTGTGCTCGACTATCCGCCCCCTCCCTCGGGGGTCACTGTTTTGGTTTCTTTCAAAGGACCCACGTATGGAAAGCCCCAAGCTCTGCCTTTCACCAAAGCATTGTTTTACCAGGAATGGTTGCATCAATTTCGAGATCCAAGGGCCCAAAGTGTGCTCGACTATCCGCCCACTCACTGTGAACCACTGTTTTGGTTTCTTTCAAAGGACCCAGGTATGGAAAGCCCCAACCAGCGCCTTTCACCATAGCCTTGTCTTGCCAGGAATGGTTGCATCAGTTTCGAGATCCAAGGGTCGAAAGTGTGCTCGACTATCCGCCCCCTCACTCGGGGGTCACTGTTTTGGTTTCTATCAAGGGACCCATGTATGGAAAGCCCCAACCAATGCCTTTCACCGGAGCATTGTTTTACCAGGAATGGTTGCATCAGTTTCGAGATCCAAGGGTCCAAAGTGTGCTCGACTACCCGCCCCCTTACTGTGGGCCACTGCTTTAATTTCTTTCAAAGGACCCATGTATGTAAAGCCCCAACCGGTGCCTTTCACCAGAGCCTTGTTTTGCTAGCAATGGATGCATCAATTTCGAGATCCAAGGGTCCAAAGTGTGCTCGACTACCCGCCCCCTCACTTGGGGCCAGTGTTTTGGTTGCTATCAAGGGACCCATGTATGGAAAGCCCCAACCAGTGCCTGTTACCACGGCCTTGTTTTGCGTGGAATGGTTGCATCAGTTTCGAGATCCAAGGGTCCAAAGTGTGCTCGACTATCCGCCCCCTCACTCTGGGCCACTGTTTTGGTTTCTTTCGTAGGTCCCACGTATGGAAAGCCCCAACTAGTGCCTTTTACCACAGCCTTGTTTTGCCAGGAATGGTTGCATCAGTTTCGAGATCCAAGGGTCCAAAGTGTGCTCGACTGTCCGCCCCCTTACTATGGGCCACTGTTTTGGTTTCTTTCAAGGGACCCATGTATGGAAAACCCCAACCGGTGCCTTTCACCAGAGCCTTGTTTTGCCAGGAATGGTTGCATCACCTTCGAGATCCAAGGGTCGAAAGTGTGCCAAACTATCCGCCCCCTCCATCTGGGCCACTGTTATGGTTTGTATCAAGGGACCCATGTATCGAAAGCCCCAGCCGGTGCCTTTCAGCAAAGGCTTGTTTGGCCAGCAATGGTTGCATCAGTTTCGAGATCCAAGGGTCCAAAGTGTGCTCGACTATCCGCCGCCTCACTCTAGGCCAACCCCATGGCCAAGAATGCCCCATACTTCCGAGCCGTGGTGGGGATGCGGGGCCGGCGCGCTAGCACAAGCCATGCATCCAACAAAGCCTTTGACTCCTCCCTCTCCGCACTTTGAGGGTGGAAGATGGAGCATCCTTTTTTACAGTCCCCAACGTCGCCCTCTAGGAGGATCTTGTCAGCAACGGACAGCCCCTCGGACTCAGGCGAATGATTGCCATGGTGCAATGCAAAATGCGCGAGATCACCCACTGCCGGGGCATCACAAGGAACGGGGTCACACTACAACCCGCCCAACGACATGCCTCCAGCCAAGAAGCATGCGTGGTGTGCGTGACCCGGTTCCATGGTCCAGTGCACCTTCGAGCCACACCATGTCCCGGTGTCTTTGTTCCAAACTCCCTCATTGAAGATGGAGGCCACGTGAGGGGCCGAAGATACCCCAGCCAAGCGCTTGATGAACGGCATGTCGCCACCAAGCCGAAGCGCAGCTGCAACATCACCTTCAGGACCCCAATGGACTGTGCCATGATCAAGGAAGCCTTGAAAGGCCTGCAACGAAAACGGTGCCACTTGTTCGAATCAGGGTCTAATTGAACCGGTCTAATGACGTTGTAACGAAACGAGGCAAACAGCGCCACAACACGATTAGCACACTTCCGTTGGGAAACAATTGGAACAACAATTGCACCATTGCGTGGCACTGTTGTGTACCTCAAACAAGCGTTTACAAGGGATTCCTCGGGTCAGCATCTGCTTGGCATGGCAGTTGGCCAGCCCCACTGCCCAAACACCGGCAGGCGACCGGCACAACTAACCCATGTTCAGCAATGACATGGTGATTTGGGTCCACCAACTATGCGCCACAGGGTACACATCCCCTCGGACAAGGAAAGTCAGGGGGAAACTCTAGTTAACTCGCACGATGGACGCGGGTACACAGGGCCGAACGTAGTAGTCCGGTTTCAACCGTGTAACCGTGTACCGATACCGCAACTGCCGCAAGCTAATCAGCTTGGAGACCTGCCGAAAGGCATTGTTGGGGGACCGCATGTTGAGCACCAATTCCACCATGGCCTCGGGGGTGAGAAGGCACCGGGCATATTGTGGCACGGCCGCCTTACACGCCTCCTTGTGCACAGATGCACTGATGACCTTTGCGGTCATCCGAAATTGGTGGTGGGCCCACGGGGACGACGAGGCTCACTGCCCCAACAGCTCCCTAACGCGATCATTTCACAAACCGGTCACACCGCTTTGTAGAACGAGGTGGCTCGTTAGGTCATCAATGGGAGAAGGCATATAAAAACAACCTAAGGTGAGTGGGCACAAGGTGTTCTAACGGTGTGCTAAGACGTTAGAACAAGCTGGTGGTCTAACCAAAAAGTGTTCTAGTTGTTCTAATTAGAACGGCGCTCTAAAAGACCACCATTGGGTTGCTGATAGGTACCTAGGGACCATGTATGGAAAGCCCCAACCAGTGCCTGTTACCACAGCCTTGTTTTGCCAGGAATGGTTGCATCAGTTTCGAGATCCAAGGGTCCAAAGTGTGCTCGACTATCCGCCCCCTCACTCTGGGCCACTGCTTTGGTTTCTTTCAAAGGTCCCACATATGGAAAGCCCCAACTAGTGCCTTTTACCACAGCCTTGTTTTGCCAGGAATGGTTGCATCAGTTTCGAGATCCAAGGGTCCAAAGTGTGCTCGACTATCCGCCCCCTTACTGTGGGCCACTGTTTTGGTTTCTTTCAAGGGACCCATGTATGGAAAACCCCAACCGGTGCCTTTCACCAGAGCCTTGTTCTGCCAGGAATGGTTGCATCACCTTCGAGATCCAAGGGTCGAAAGTGTGCCAAACTATCCGCCCCCTCCATCTGGGCCACTGTTATGGTTTGTATCAAGGGACCCATGTATCGAAAGCCCCAACCGGTGCCTTTCAGCAAAGGCTTGTTTGGCCAGCAATGGTTGCATCAGTTTCGAGATCCAAGGGTCCAAAGTGTGCTCGACTATCCGCCGCCTCACTCTAGGCCAACCCCATGGCCAAGACCGCCCCATACTTCCGAGCCGTGGTGGGGATGCGGGGCCGGCGCGCTAGCACAAGCCATGCATCCAACAAAGCCTTTGACTCCTCCCTCTCCGGACTTTGAGGGTGGAAGATGGAGCATCCTTTTTTACAGTCCCCAACGTCGCCCTCTAGGAGGATCTTGTCAGCAACGGACAGCCCCTCGGACTCAGGCGACCGATTGCCATGGTGCAATGCAAAATGCGCGAGATCACCCACTGCCGGGGCATCACAAGGAACGGGGTCACACTACAACCCGCCCAACGACATGCCCCCAGCCAAGAAGCATGCGTGGTGTGCGTGACCCGGTTCCATGGTCCAGTGCACCTTCGAGCCACACCATGTCCCGGTGTCTTTGTGCCAAACTCCCTCATTGAAGATGGAGGCCACGTGAGGGGCCGAAGATACCCCAGCCAAGCGCTTGATGAACGGCATGTCGCCACCAAGCCGAAGCGCAGCTGCAACATCACCTTCAGGACCCCAATGGACTGTGCCATGATCAAGGAAGCCTTGAAAGGCCTGCAACGAAAACGGTGCCACTTGTTCGAATCAGGGTCTAATTGAACCGGTCTAATGACGTTGTAACGAAACGAGGCAAACAGCGCCACAACACGATTAGAACACTTCCGTTGGGAAACAATTGGAACAACAATTGCACCATTGCGTTGCACTGTTGTGTACCTCAAACAAGCGTTTACAAGGGATTCCTCGGGTCAGCATCTGCTTGGCATGGCAGTTGGCCAGCCCCACTGCCCAAACACCGGCAGGCGACCGGCACAACTAACCCATGTTCAGCAATGACATGGTGATTTGGGTCCACCAACTATGCGCCACAGGGTACACATCCCCTCGGACAAGGAAAGTCAGGGGGAAACTCTAGTTAACTCGCACGATGGACGCGGGTACACAGGGCCGAACGTAGTAGTCCGGTTTCAACCGTGTAACCGTGTACCGATACCGCAACTGCCGCAAGCTAATCAGCTTGGAGACCTGCCGAAAGGCATTGTTGGGGGACCGCATGTTGAGCACCAATTCCACCATGGCCTCGGGGGTGAGAAGGCACCGGGCATATTGTGGCACGGCCGCCTTACACGCCTCCTTGTGCACAGATGCACTGATGACCTTTGCGGTCAGCCGAAATTGGTGGTGGGCCCACGGGGACGACGAGGCTCACTGCCCCAACAGCTCCCTAACGCGATCATTTCACAAACCGGTCACACCGCTTTGTAGAACGAGGTGGCTCGTTAGGTCATCAATGGGAGAAGGCATATAAAAACAACCTAAGGTGAGTGGGCACAAGGTGTTCTAACGGTGTGCTAAGACGTTAGAACAAGCTGGTGGTCTAACCAAAAAGTGTTCGAATTGTTCTAATTAGAACGGCGCTCTAAAAGACCACCATTGGGTTACTGACAGGTACCTAGGGACCATGAGCTTGTGATATCGGAGAGGGACCAACTGGTCCAGCTTTGCATAGATCAACTCCCCGGTTGCGATCACCTCCGGCAGGGCGTGGGTGGCGATGTGGTCCTCATCCCCCACCATTGTTGCATGCAACACCCGCCGATTGCCACTGTCCTAAGGGCCGTCTGGGGAGGGGAAAGTGTCGTTGAAGATGGGCGTCCAATGTTCCCAAAGGTGTGCTTTGTACTTCGCCTTCCACAAAGGCGCTCCTACCAAACGACACTTTTCAATACCAAGTGACCAGCCGCTTGCAAAGCTTGGGGCTCGGTAATCTCCACCACAAGTGCGACCATCGTACCACGGCCTCGGAATGCCGGGCCCAGTTCAGGGGGTATAATAGTGGCACTAGAATTTGGTTGGGGGCAGGAGTGGTATACACAACGGCGGTGGTGATACCAAAAAGCGGGGCCACAAACCGCGTACCCACTGTAGTGGGCGGTCGGTGCAGGGGAAGTTCAAGGTGCACAACTTCCATCTCATAGAAGCGCATCTTGTACCCCATGAGTTCATACCCGTGCCCCTCCAACCCGCGGGGCTTTGTCTCTTCGAACACGATGCCCGTACTTTTAGGGGCGTTGAACCTCATTGTCCGTGGTCTCCGCCTTCCCCCGCCCCCTTGCGCTTCTTCGTCTTGGGCTTCATGCTGGGCATGTTGTCCTAGAAGCCATTGCACACCGTGGCGGTATCGAGATGCCGGGAGTGGACAATCATGGAGGAGAGGTGGTAATTGTGCCGCGTGACACAAAGCAAGAAGCTGCTCACGGCCCTTGTCTTCTACTCCTTGAAGGTGGACCGGGCGATGGACAGCAGAGCACTCTGGGTGTCGGCCAGGAAGACAACACGGCTCATGGTGGAGGGCATCTCGAGCTTATGGAAGTGGCTCAGGGCGATCGCACCGGTACTGGCACGATTTTGAGGGGCCTTGACCAAATACACGACAAAGTATGGAGGCATGTGGCACTCTTAACGAAAAGAGGACAAAGAGGTATGTGCAAGGGTGCACGCAACTGTGGCAACCATTTGCAATGCAATGATGTCACGAAGAAGGGGATTTGGAGTGAAGATGAACGATGTGAAAATGAACGCAAAAAGTTGCAGTAAGACATGAAAGTACCATCGGGAAGTCACTTAACGGGTTCATTTTTCCGTGACTCCTCTCAAGTTCTGTACCTAAAAGTCCTCCCTGAAGTCCTTGGGAAGTAGTTTTTGGACCCCGTTTGAAAATTTCCCAACCAGCCCCTCGGAGGACCCATGACCTCTACCCACTTTAAAAGTATCCCCAAAGGGAAAATAATAAGCTTCGGATCCCCTGTGAAATCCTACTTCAACTCGTAGGTATGGGCTTTTGGCAAGAAATTCCCGGTAGGACTTCCCGAAATACACCGCACATGTGGGGATAGGGGCTCCTTGGGGATGCATCAGGTGCGTGCACTCCCTGCCCCCCAAACCAAGTGGTGCCCGAGTCCCATTGGTCGTCTGTGGTCCGTGTGGGCACAAGGACGCTTCATGCTGGCAAATTGTAGTTGGATGCAATCCCTTCCCCCCCCTTTCCCATTGCGGCGGAGACACTCAAGTCCCTCCGGTTGTGGTTGCACCATGTTGGGATAGGGGCGCCCCTTAGGGTGATGTTGCGGGTGGGTGTATGACCCGCGGATGCAACCATGTCGCCCTGGCCATGAGTTCCCAGTTGTAAGATAGGGCCTCCCAATGCTTGTGCCTGCAGAGGATCTGCGACGGGGCGGCAACGCCCCTCGTGGAGGTTACACCGGAGTCCCTCCCAGGTCTAGGCGGGGCCGTGTGGGGATAGGGAGGAGAAGCGGGTCACCCACAATCGTCCAGCGAGCCTGTTGCTCACACGATCTCGTGAAGGCTCCAAGCTCAACATCCTACAAATTACCGGAAATGGCATGGTGACCAGC
The DNA here is from genome assembly GCA_964036045.1 of Eutreptiella sp. 'Long Island Sound 2002'. NCBI lineage: Eukaryota > Euglenozoa > Euglenophyceae > Eutreptiales > Eutreptiaceae > Eutreptiella > Eutreptiella sp. 'Long Island Sound 2002'. Next base: position 106,834,416 of record OZ038380.1, read on the forward strand.
ACGGGGAGCGTCCCGCGCAATCTGCGACCTCAGAAACGTTGCGGGCAGGAACGTGCACCGAGGAAGGGTTTGCCCGACTATATACGAGCGGTTGAACCACGAGGGTTGTGTAGCGGGGTGAGGGATGAGGGCACGGACTAAGTCCAGCTAACTACTGCCCAAGCGCCGCCCTTTGCTTAGTACCCGGCGGGCTAAGAGCCTGCACCTGTAAGACTGTATCCTGGGCTTGTGGCGGGTGCGGGGGCCGGGACTTTCTTTGCAAATATTTTGTGCGTGGAACACACAACAACAATCGGGATTGCGAAAAGACCATGTGGAGAATTCGTTAGATCAAAAGAAGCGGCGATGAGACACGTAAAGGTCTGCTCCAATTTGAATTGCTCGTATAGGTGCGAAATAATCGTGTTACTCGTTTGCAACTGGACTGCGAATCAGCAGACGTAGACTTGTGATGTTGACAACCGAGTACCACCGAAGCTCAGCAACCGAGTACATCCGTAGCCGACCAATGCAACGAAACTCGGGCTCTTCATTGAAGTGCTTGCCGTAAACCCCGCAACGTTGGGGCCGCATCTCCGTGCCCCATGTGCCCCGCTGAAACGCCCCCCACGGTGACGTGGCAGCCCCCCGGGTACATGCCAGTCCCCTCCGTCGGAGACGAAACGTTTGGGCACAAGAACGCCCCATGCAGGGCTAGTGCATACAGACACGGTTCCCCCCCCCAACACACAACGGCGGACACACCCAAGTCCCCTTGGTCTTGGATGGACGTTGTGTGGATAGGGACGCCCAGTAGGGGGATTGAATAGGTGTGTGCAATTCCTCGCCGCGCACAACAGCGGACACGCAGGAGTGTCCTTGCTTCTGGCCGGACCATGTGACGATAGGGGTGCCCCGTGCAGGCATGGTGCGACTCCGTGTAGTCGCTCCTCCCCCCATTGGCGGTGGATACGAACGAATTTCGTCGGGCCTTAGCACACTGTGTGGGAATAGGGACGCCCCTTGGGTTATCGAGCAGTCGGTTGCAGTCTCCCCGCCCCACGGGACCGGGAAGTGATTTCGTGTTCCGGGTTGACCTAGCGAGGCGAACTTTAGAGTGACTTCCCGTTGGCAGTTTCAGATCTGAAACTTACTTCCCGGAGGACTTCCCCGAAGGGTTTTGGGTCCCATTTAACCTCCTACCATTCTTTGCAAATGGGCTACAACACTTGTGCCCAACCATCAACCTTGCATACTTGCATCCGTGCCTCTTGGTTTTTCGGAGCACTCGTCGCGGTGAGCCATCCAAAATTGCCAAACCAAGGTCGACCGCATGCATAGTTACCATATCCTTCGATCCACGTCGGTTCAACAATGCCCTAGAGACCCATGTTAAATCCAATATGTGAAATTTTCAATTTTAATTTTTGAAGGTTGTTAAATATTAAACGTATAAATTTTAACATGTTGAACGAGAATACCTAGTATTTTCTAGATTTTAAACCATTCGCGCCGTTAATTGCATGCGTATGCCAGGGTCTTTAGGGGGTTTAATGTGGTAGAATGTTGCCCAATGGGTTTGTAGAAATGTTGGATTGCGTGAGGATTGGGTGTCCAACCCTTAGTCCTCTTCTTTGTGCCCACCCCCAACCCCACTCCATACCCCGTTTTCTCTTGTGTAGCACATGTTATGCCTGTCCCTCGAGACGCTATTCTCCAGCTTACCATGATGCTCGTGCGTTTGAGTGGAGCCAAGAGTTTGCGGGACACTTTGGTCTCCCAACTCCTTGGTGAGTGGGTGGCTTCATCTCCCTTGGCCCGGGCCCGATGGGCGGAGGCCACGGACGTTAGCTACCCCTCCCTTATTCGTACTAAACAAGTGGAGGCGGTGAAATAATACGCCTCCTCCCTTTTTCCTGTGCCCGAGTTTATTGGGCTCCTCATGGACCTCAATGTCAGAAAGACGAGCTGCCGCCACCTCTCGGAATTCCGGACCCGGAGAGGAACTGACTATGCGGCCACTACGGGCCACACTTTCCCGCGACCCATCCCAACGCGGCAAGCCTTCTTGGACACGTGGAAGGATATGGCTAAGGCGCTAGAGTTGCGCCCCCCCGTGAACGTGGACGACCCACCCACTGGTGGCCGTAGTTGGCCCCTGCACTCATGGGCCCGCTACATTCAATCGCGTCCACCACCAGTGGACACCATTGATTGGGACGGGCCCCTCACGTTTATTGTGTGCGGGGATGCCTACCCATGTGCGGGTGGGAGTTGGGCCCAGTTGTCTATTGAGCTCTTCAACCACGGCAAACGGGGCCGTACACCCGCCTACTTGTGGGTCATTGGGATGGCCCTGTGCAGCGACAAAGACATGGCCGCTTTGGCAACTCTTTGGGCCGAGATCCTTCATGTACTTGGCAGTTTTGTGTCGCGGTTCGCTTCGTTTCCAAATTCCTCTTTTAAAAACGAAAAATGGCTTAAATTTAAGCAAAACAAAAGTTGAAGCTAATATTTAAACGAAAAAGTGATGCCCAGATATCAATGCACACACTGTTTTGTAGGTGTTGCAGTCGATTCACGACTGCAAAAGTTTCTGTTGGACGTCCCGTTGGGGGCCTCCTGCGCTGGTCCTTGGAGGTTACCAGCCTTTCATTCGCCGCCTCATGGGGGTGTCCACCACCCCAAAGTGGGGTCTATTTACAATATGGGGGTATGGAAGGGGTGGGGAGGGTGGGGATACGGTCTCTTACGACTAATTACTTCCACGTCGGTTGGAGTTTCACCACATGTACCACCGGTGCCCAGCATAGAACATTGGAAGAGAGGCCAATATCATCCCGTCACCCGTGGCAATTTTAGGAAATTTGTACCAACTTGCATGCGATATGCTTCGGTCCGCCGCTTGGAAGTTTTCGAAACTCCTTGGAAAGATGCTCGGAAGTTTTGGCAGCCAGATCGGCCCCCCAAAACACAACCAATATTGGTAGGAACATTCCATGGACTTCCCAGCCGACCGTGCCAGGGGAGCTCGGAAGAAATTTTTTAGCCCGAACCCAGTGGAACTTTGTTTGGAAACTTGGCGCCTACCTTGCCTGCAAGATGCCATGGAGAACAGTACGTTGAAGCTAATGTTTGTCTACCCTTTGTCTGCTTTGCCTACAAAATTGCATGCATGCATGGAGAACATTGTGCTCAAGCTTATGATTGCTTCCCCTTTGAGCTCCTTTGTGAATTTGCACTTTTGGTTTTGACATGTGCAATGCCAGTTTGGGCGGCCCGAAAATTGCTTTGCAGGGGGGAGATGGCATGGGCGCCCGGCGAAGGAGGGGGGGGGGGGTCCAGAAATGGACTTCCGTGCCAAGCCCTTTGTTTTGTGTAAGGACGGTTGTTGCCACCAAAGGCGCCGGAACACAAATTTTGGCCCGAATTTTATTTTCGCTGAAAAAATTTCCCCCACATATGTGTAGTCAACATGATCAGCGCGACGTGGGGATCATTTTGAGCCATGTATGTTGGGGTGGGATCCCCCCCCTCGCCCCCGGCACGGCAGGAAGGGCAGCCCCGGCCCAAACCCCCCTCCCGGCACGGCCCCCTCCCGGCACGGCCACCAAGGAGGGGGAGGGGGGGGTTGGGCAAATGGGCTTCCATGCCATCTCCCCCCGGCAAATGAATTTTCTTCCCGCCTTGATCCTTGGTGCCTGCTTTGCCTACAAACTTGCATGGAGAACATTGTACTCAAGCTTATGACTGTTTGCGCCTTGTGCCTTGTGAAGCTTTGTGCCTGCTTTTGTGGTTTTCCCTTTGCACGTGTGTCGCTTTTTCACCTCGGCCCCTTTGAGTAGATTCACTATTGTATTCCCTTCTTGTGCCCAGAACACTTTTTGTCACCTGCAATAGACATGTCTGGTAGCCAAGGTAGTGCCGCTAGTGCCTCGTGTTCGTCCGCTCAGCCCCCGCGGCCCTTTCAACTGCTCCCTGAACCAGATTTGGAGTTTGAGGGCGAGCTCATTGACGCGGACACAGCCAATACCTAAGTGCCCAAACCGGGTGATACACAATCGCGCCTCCAACACGCCTTGGCAGCAGTGTGCCTGCGGCATAACACAGCCTCCCGTGCCGTCAAGACAGGGATTGAAAAATGTTTATGCATCAGCATAGCCAACCAGGTATCCTTCGGCTGGATGCGGTATGCATCAGGGACGACCACGTCTAAAAAAAACCCTTAGCATCCTTGGTTCAATGGACTCTGACGGCTCAATACAGAAACCTCCGCATTGTTGGTCCGGATCCAAAATACAACACGGACCGGACCTTTGCAGAGGAATGTGATGAGAGGTTGCTTGTACATTACATGTACTTGAAATCAATACTATCCACACACCCGGACAGCACCATTCGCGAATTAAAGTGGACGCAGAGCGATGTATTTAATTGGTTCAAAGAGGCCAAGGTGAAAAAGCGGTCCAAAAAAGTAGTTACCTGCAACTTGCAGTCCCCCCCCTCTCATTTCTTCATGTTCCGTTCGAGGTTTTGAGGGTTATCATAAACGATACCTTCTGTGAGTCCCCGCATGCAACGATTCACAGCGCCCCCAGAGCCACCATCACAGGTTCACATGTGATGGAGGTTATCGGGGAAAAGGACGGGTGTGGGACCAAGCCCCCTTAGGCACGTGGCAAAAGGTGCCCCCCCCCCCCCCGACGGTGAGGTGTTAAGAACAGACCAGCAACCCACGTACCATGCGCACGGTGTCTTGTGGGGTATTGAGTTGCTCTTGGCCCCAGCCCCCAAACCTTCTTCCGGGGGCGCACCAAAGCGGCAGAGACTTACCATCTTAGGTGCATGGTTGCAGGCCAAGGGTGAGGTCCAGGGCCAGGTTGAGGCCCCAGAAGACCCCCCCTGCCTATGCTGGGGATGCAGTATGTTGCAGTCTTGATCAGCCCTGTGTTTCAGTCTGCAAATTCTGCTGCCGTGCCTGCCCGCGCCCAGCCACCAGCTCCAGCTCCCGTCCCCATCTCCTCGGGTAGACGGGCGGAACTTGGGAGTGGGAACCCCAGCGCCGGTAGCAGTGCCGGTGCCAGCAACCCTTCTCCAGCAAAGGCCAATTTGTGGGAGGGGCAAGCAACCGGAGGAGCAGCAGGAGCAGCAGCAGCAGAGTCCGCCGCCGCAGCACAAGACATAGAGGACCCCAAGGCCATGCAGGCTGCTCTCTGCGTAGCTGTGGTGGTGGATGTTGCAGCTGTGCAAGTCTAGATGGTGCTTGCACAGTTGAGTAAGAAGACGCGTAGCTGATTTGCGGCCGGGGCACGCTACGGGCCATGGGGGGAGGGGGTGGTGGTGGGGGTGACTCGGGGGCCCCTGACCCCCGCAAGCAAATGCAGCATCGTGCTCCGATTGGGGAGATGCCCCCAAACCTGGCCAACGTGGTTCTTGAACTGGCCATTTTGGATCGCAGTGTGGGGGTGTGTGGGGAGCTGGGGGTTCTAGCTCAGTTGAGGAAAATTATCCTCAAGGAGTACCGATTACTAGGTAATCGGTACTCCAAGTTGAAAGGACAATTTGAGCAAGCCCTCAAGTTGTTTAAGAAGGCTGAGCAGGATGTCGAGGAGGGGGTGGGGGGGAGGAGGCAGGGGGGGCAGGGGGTGAAGACTAGGGAGGGAAACTGCGGGCAGCAGCTACTGCCCACCAGGCCAAGGCAGAGCATCTGCTGGGGTAGATGCGGGGGCCTTGGGAGGAGGCAAAAAAATGCCGCCTACTTAAGCCCCCCCTCCCCAAGATGCCCCCCAGCACCCTTCCCCCCTTTGGGAAATGGGAGGTGACAGGGGGACACCAGGAGGAGCTCCTGCATGATGTGGTTATCTCGGGCCACCTGGTGGGTGGGAGGTGTACGACCTCGCGGCCACGGCAGCTTCAAAGTCGTGCTCCCAGAAGTTGAGGGAGGGTGGTATTTGAGTGAGAATGCACACCGCCCCCGAGTCCTGCACTCGCCGCAGTATGTATGTGGCTGTCAGGGTGCTCTTGTGGCACATGGGCCACCCTGTGAGGGTGTGGGGCAACCCACACACTCCCAAAAAATTTTCTACGTGGGGGCGCCAGTGCTGTGAGTTAATGGACAAAACTCTAGCATGGGCCCCGGTTAAAGGGAACTTGAAGTGCCGCCGCACTGGCTGGGGCCCTGAGGCCCTGAAGGGGATAAAAGATGTCTTTGAGAAGTTGACCCTGGTTAGGGGGGGCAAAGGGCTCGTCCCCTTTGCCCCCCTCTTGACTAACATGGTGCCCATTGTGGTACTTTACTGCATCGCGAATCCTGAGTGTGGCGATGTTATCCTTGGGGCGGGTAAGGGGAAGGGGAAGGGGGGGCCGAAGGGGCGGGGGCGATTGGGACCATTCAGACTCTGACCCAAAGATTGCAGTGGGGAAGGGGAAGGGGAAGGAGAAGGGGAAGCGGAAGGGGAAGGGGGGGGGGCGAAGTGGGGCGGGCGATTCAGACTCTTCAGAGTCTGACCTAGAGATTACGGTGGGGAAGGGGAAGGGGAAAGAGAAGGGGAAGGGGAAGGGGAAGGGGAAGGGGAAGGGGGGGGGCAATTCAGACCCAGAGTCATCTAACTCAGAGTCCGAGGTGCGTATTTCCTCCACAGGCGTGCAGAGAGGGCGGGCGGCCCCTGAGTTCGGGGCCCCTGCAGGTAAGAAGAGGAACAAGACCAGCCCCAGCCCATATGTACACTGGAGTGGCAAAGGGCAGGAATCACGGGAGCACGAGTCACTGCCTCTCCCCATAGTCACACAAGTCATGACTCCTTGACGATGTGAAAGGGACCGACCACTGACCTCGCTGTTGGATGAGGTCATTCCCCCTCATCCAAGGTGGGGGGGATTCGTGGCCACGGGAGTTGATTCTCCTCATTTCCCCCCCTGACACCAAGGCCAAGGCCTATCACAACGCTCAGCCTTAGGGAGGACTGAGAGGGGGGTATATATTCTGATCCTCACCGTTCAAGCCAATAAATAACAACAAGGCATTGAGGCGCTTGCTGTGCTTTGGATTCTGAACACATTGGAACCAACAACTGAAATGAACCGCAACTGCAACTGAACTGCTTGTTGGCATTCATTCATGCTTCCATCCCCAGCTGTGCTTGGTGTGCCTGTGTGAGGGGGCGGATATTCGAGCATACTTTCGACCCTTGGATCTCGAAATTGATGCAACCATTCCTGGCAAAACAAGGCTGCGGTGAAAGATACTGGTTGGGGCTTTCCATCCGTGGGTCCCTTGAAGGAAACCAAAAGAGTGGCCTAGAGTGAGGAGGCGGATAGTCGAGCACACTTTGGACCCTTGGATCTCGAAACTGATGCAACCATTCCTGGCAAAACAAGGCTCTGGTGGAAAGCACCGTTTGGGGCTATCCATACATGGGTCCCTTGAAAGAGATCAAAACAATGGCCCAGAGTGAGGGGGCGGATAGTCGAGCACACTTTCGACCCTTCGATCTCGAAATGGATGCAACCATTCCTAGCAAAACAAGGCTCTCGTGAGACGCACCAGTTGGGGCTTTCCATACATGGGTTACTTGATAGAAACCAAAATAGTGGCCCACAGTGAGGGCGCGGATAGTCCAGCACACTTTCAACCCTTGGATCTCGAAACTGATGCCACCATTCTTGGCAAAGGGAGGCTGTGGTAAGAGGCTTTGGTTGGGGCTTTCCATACGTGGGACTTTTGAAAGAAGCCAAAACATTGGCCCAGAGGGAAGGGGCGGATAGTCGAGCACACTTTCGACCCTTGCATCTCGAAACTGATGCAATCATTCCTGGCAAAACAAGGCTTCGGTGAAAGGCACTGGTTGGGGCTTTCCATATGTGGGTCCTTTGAAAGAAACCTAAAACGGTGGCCCTGAGGGAAGGGGCGGAAAGTCGAGCACACTTTCGACCCTTGGATCTCGAAACTCATTCAACCATTCCTGGCAAAACAAGGCTTTGGTGAAAGGCACTGGTTGCAGCTTTCCATACATGGGTTACTTGATAGAAACCAAAACAGTGGCCCACAGTGAGGGGGCGGATAGTCGAGCACACTTTCAACCCTTGGATTTGGAAACTGATGCAACCATTGTTGTTAAAACAAGGCTGTGGTAAAAGGCTTTGGTTGGGGCTTTCCATATGTGGGACCTTTGAAAGAAGCCAAAATAGTGGCCCAGAGTGAGGGGGCGGATAGTCCACCACTCTTTGGACCCTTGGATCTCGAAGCTGATGCAACCATTCCTGGCAAAACAAGGCTCTGGTGAAAGATACCAGTTGCGGCTTTCCATATGTAGTTCCTTTGAAAGTAACCAAAATAGTGGCGCAGAGTGAGGGGGCGGATAGGCGAGCACACTTTGGACCCTTGGATCTCGAAACTGATGCAAGCATTCCTAGCAAAACAAGGTTCTGGTGAAAGGCACTGGTTGGGGCTTTCCATATGTGGGACCTTTGAAACAATCCAAAAATGAGGCCCAGACTGAGGGGGCGGATAGTCGAGCACACTTTGGACCCTTGGATCCTCAAACTGATGCAACCATTCCTTGCCAAACAAGACTCTGGCGAAGAGCACCGGTTGGGGCTTTCCATAAGTAGGTCCTTTGAAAGTATCGAAAATAGTGGCCAAGAGTGAGGGGGCGGATAGTTGAGCACACTTTGGACCCTTAGATCTCGAAACTGATGCAACCATTCTTGGCAAAACAAGGCTCTGGTGAAAGGCACTAGTTGGGGCTTTCCATATGTGGGTCCTTTGAAAGAAACCAAAACAGTGGCTTAGAGTGAGGGGGTGGATAGGCGAGCACACTTTCGGCTCTTGGATCTCGAAACTAATGAGCCATTCCTGGCAAAACAAGGCATGGTGAAAGGTACTGGTTGGGGCTTTCCATACATGGGTCCCTTGACAGAAACCAAAACAGTGGCCCACAATGAGGGGGCGGATAGTCGAGCACACTTTCGACCCTTGGATCTCGAAACTGATGCAACCATTCCTGGCAAAACAAGGCTGTGGTAAAAGGCTTTGGTTGGGGCTTTCCATACGTGAGTCCCTTGAAAGAAACCAAAACAGTGGCCTAGAGTGAGGGGGCGGATAGTCGAGCACACTTTAGACCCTTGGATCTCGAAACTAATGCAACCATTACTGGTAAAACAAGGCTCTGGTGAAAGGCACTGGTTGGGGTTTGCCATACATGGGTCCCTTGAGAGAAACCAAAACAGTGGCCCAAAGTGAGGGGGCGGATAGTCGAGCACACTTTCAACCCTTGGATCTCGAAATTCATGCAGCCATTCCTGGCAAACCAAGGTTCTGGTGAAAGGCACTGGTTGGGGCTTTCCATACATGGGTCCCTTGATACAAACCATAACAGTGGCCCACAGTGAGGGGGCGGATAGTCGAGCACACTTTGGACCCTTGGATCTCGAAACTGAAGCAACCATTCCTGGCAAAACAAGGCTCTGGTGAAAGGCACTGCTTGGGGCTTTCCATACATGGGTCCCTTAAAAGAAACCGAAACAGTGGCCCAGAGTGAGGGGGTGGATAGGCGAGCACACTTTGGACCCTTGGAACTCAAAACTGATGCAACCATTCCTAGCAAAACAATGCTCTGGTGAATGGCACCAGTTTGGGGCTTTCCGTACATGGGTTTTTTGAAACAAACCAAAGCAGTGGCCCACAGTGAGGGGGCGGATAGTCGAGCACACTTTAAAGCCTTGGATCTCGAAACTCATGCAACCATTCTTGGCGAAACAAGGCTGTGGTAAAAGGCTTTGGTTGGGGCTTTCCATACGTGGAACCTTTGAGAGAAGCCAAAACGGTGGCCTCGACTCAGGGGGCGGATAGTCCGGCACACTTTCGACCCTTGCATCTCGAAACTGATGCAACCATTCCTGGCAAAACAAGGCTTTGGTGAAAGGCACTAGTTGGGGCTTTCCATATGTGGGTCCTTTGAAGGAAACCAAAGCAAAGGCCGAGAGTGAGGGGGCGGCTAGTCGAGCACACTTTCGACCCTTGGATCTCGAAACTCATTCAACCATTCCTGGCAAAACAAGGCTTTGGTGAAAGGCACGGGTTGCAGCTTTCCATACATGGGTTACTTGATAGAAACCAAAACAGTGGCCTACAGCGAGGGGGCAGATAGTCGAGCACACTTTCAACCCTTGGATCTCGAAACTGATGCAACCATTCTTGGCAAAACAAGGCTGTGGTGAAAGATACTGGTTGGGGCTTTCCATACGTAGGACGTTTGAAAGAAGCCAAAACAGTGGCCCAGACTGAGGGGGCGGATAGTCCGGCACACTTTGGACCCTTCGATCTCGAAAGTGATGCAACCATTCCTGGCAAAACAAGGCTCTGGTGAAAGTCACTGCTTGGGACTTTCCATATGTGGGTCCTTTGAAACAAACAAAAACGGTGGCCCTGAGTGAGGGGGCGTATAGGCCAGCACACTTTGGACCCTTGGATCTCGAAACTGATGCAACCATTCCTAGCAAAACAATGCTCTGGTGAATGGCACCAGTTGGGGCTTTCCATACATGGGTTACTTGATAGAAACCAAAGCGGTGGCCCACAGTGAGGGGGCGGACAGTCAGGCACACTTTCAACCCTTGGATCTCGAAACTGATGCAACCATTCTTGGCAAAACAAGGCTGTGGTAAAAGGCTTTGGTTGGGGCTTTCCATACGTGGAACCTTTGAGAGAAGCCAGAATGGCCCAGACTGAGGGGGCGGATAGTCCGGCACACTTTCGACCCTTGCATCTCGAAACTGATGCAACCATTCCTGGCAAAACAAGGCTCTGGTAAAAGGCACTGGTTGGGGCTTTCCATATGTGGGTCCCTTGAGAGAAACCAAAGCAGTGGCCCAGAGTGAGGGGGCGGATAGTCGAGCGCACTTTCAACCCTTGCATCTCGAAACTGATGCAACCATTCCTGGCAAAACAAGGCTCTGGTAAAAGGCACGGGTTGGGGCTTTCCATATGTGGGTCCCTTGAGAGAAACCAAAGCAATGGCCCAGAGTGAGGGGGCGGATAGTCGAGCGCACTTTCAACCCTTGCATCTCGAAACTGATGCAACCATTCCTGGCAAAACAAGGCTCTGGTAAAGGGCACCGGTTGGGGCTTTCCATACATGGGTCCCTTGATACAAACCATAACAGTGGCCCAAAGTGAGGGGGCGGATAGTGGAGCACACTTTCGACCCTAGGATCGGGAAACTGATGCAACCATTCCTTGTACAACAAGGCTGTGCTGAAAGGCACTGGTTGGGGCTTTCCATACATTGGTCCCTTGAGAGAAACCAAAGCAATGGCCCAGTGTGAGGAGGCGGATAGTCGAGCACACTTTCGACCCTTGGATCTCGAAACCGATGCAACCATTCCTGGTACAACAAGGCTCTGGTGAAAGGCACTGGTTGGGGCTTTCCATACATGGGTCCCTTGAGAGAAACCAAAGCAGTGACCCAGAGTGAGGGGGCGGATAGTCGAGCACACTTTAGACACTTGGATCTCGAAACTGATGCAACCATTACCGGTAAAACAAGGCTCTGGTGAAAGGCACTGGTTGGGGCTTTCCATACATGGGTCCCTTGAGAGAAACCAAAACAGTGGCCTAGAGTGAGGGGGGGGGATAGTGGAGCACACTTTGGACCCTTGGATCTCGAAACTGATGCAACCATTCCTGGTACAACAAGGCTCTAGTGAAAGGCACTGGTTGGGGCTTTCCATACATGGGTCCCTTGAGGGAAACCAAAGCAGTGGCCCAGAGTGAGGGGGCGGATAGTCCAGCACACCTTTGACCCTTGAATCTCGAAACTGATGCAACCATTCCTCGTACAACAAGGCTCTGGTGAAAGGTACTGGTTGGGACTTTCCATACATGGGTCCCTTGAGAGAAACCAAAACAGTGGCCAGGAGTGAGGGGGCGGATAGTCGAGCGCACTTTCAACCCTTGCATCTCGAAACTGATGCAGCCATTCCTGGCAAAACAAGGCTCTGGTAAAGGGCACCGGTTGGGGCTTTCCATACATGGGTCCCTTGATACAAACCATAACAGTGGCCCAAAGTGAGGGGGCGGATAGTCCAGCACACTTTCGACCCTAGGATCTCGAAATTGATGCAACCATTCCTGGTACAACAAGGCTCTGGTGAAAGGCACTCGTTGGGGCTTTCCATATAGGGGTCCTTTAAAAGAAATCAACGCAGTGGCCAACGGGGATGGGGCGGATAGTCGAGCACACTTTCAACCCTTGGATCTCGAAACTGATGCAACCATGTCGCAAAACAAGGTGAAAGGTACTGGTTGGGGGTTTCCTTACATGGGTCCTTTGAAAGAAACCAAAACAGTGGCCTAGATTGGAGGGACGGATAGTCCGGCACACTTTGGACCCTTGGATCTCGAAACTGATGCAACCATTCCGGGCAAAACAAGTCTGTGGTGAAAGGCACCGGTTGGGGCTTTCCTTACATGGGTCCCGTGATACAAACCATAACAATGGCCCACAGTGAGGGGGCGGACCGTCCAGCACACTTTCGGCCCTTGGATCTCAAAACTCATGCAACCATTCTTGGCAAAACAAGGCTGTGGTCGAAGGCACCGGTTGGAGCTTTCCATACATGGGTCCCTTAAAAGAAACCAAAACAGTGGCCCAGAGTGAGGAGGCGGATAGTCCAGCACACTTTCGACCCTTGGATCTCGAAACTGATTCAACCATTCCTAGTAAAACAAGGCTCTGGTAAAAGGCACTGGTTGGGGCTTTCCATACATGGGTCCCTAGATAGCAACCAAAACAGTGGCCCAAAGTGAGGGGGCGGATAGTCGAGCACACTTTGGACCCTTGGATCTCGAAACTAATGCAACCATTCCTGGCAAAACAAGGCTCTGGTGAAAGGCACTGGTTGGGGCCTTCCATACATGGGTCCCTTGATACAAACCATGACAGTGGCCCAGAGTGAGGGGGCAGATAGTCGAGCACACTTTCGACCCTTGGATCTCGAAACTGATGCCACCATTCCTGGGGCTTTCATACTTGGGTCCCTTGAAAGAAACCAAAACAGTGACCCAGAGTGAGGGGGCGGATAGTCGAGCACACTTTCCACACTTGGATCTCGAAACTGATGCAGCCATTCCTGGCAAAACAAGGATGTGGTAAAAGCCAGTGGTTGGGGCTTTCCATACATGGGTCCCTTGACACAAACCAAAACATTGGCCCACATTGAGGGGGCGGATAGTCGAGCACACTTTCGACCCTTGTATCGCGAAACTGATGCAACCATTCCTGATAAAACAAGGCTCTGGTGAAAGGCACTGGTTGGGGCTTTCCATACATGGGTCCCTTGAGAGAAACCGAAACAGTTGCCTAGAGTGAGGGGCTGGATAGTCGAGCACACTTTCGACCCTTGGATCCCGAAACCCATGCAACCGTTCCTGGCAAAACAAGGCTCTGGTGAAAGGCACTGGTTGGGGCTTTCGATACATGGGTCCCTTGATACAAACCAAAACAGTGGCCCACAGTGAGGGGGCGGATGGTCGAGCACACTTTCGACCCTTGGATCTCGAAACTGATGCAACCAATCTTGGCAAAACAAGGCTGTGGTAAAAGGCACTGGTTGGGGCTTTCCATAGATGAGTCCTTTGAAAGAAACCAAAGCAGTGGCCCAGAGTGAGGGGGCGGATAGTCGAGCACACTTTCCACACTTGTATGTTGAAATCGATGCAACCATTCCTGGCAAAACAAGGCTGTGGTAAAAGCCACTGGTTGGGGCTTTCCATACGTGGGAAGTTTGAAAGAAACCAAAACAGTGGCTTGGAGTGAGGGGGTGGATAGTTGAGCACATTTTGGACCCTTGGATCTCGAAACTTGTGCACCCATTCCTGGCAAGACAAGGCTCTGGTGAAAGGCACCGGTTGGGGCTCTCCATACATGGGTCCCTTGATACAAACCATAACAGTGGCCCACAGTGAGGGGGCGGATAGTCGAGCACACTTTGGACCCTTGGATCTCGGGCCTCTGCACCCATTCCTGGCAAGACAAGGCTCTGGTGAAAGGCACCGGTTGGGGCTCTCCATACATGGGTCCCTTGATAGAAACCAAAACCGTGGCACAGTGAGGGGGCCGATAGTGGAGCACACTTTCGACCCTTGGATCTCGAAACAGATGAAGCCATTCCTGGCAAAACAAGGCTCCGGTGAAAGGTACTGGTTGGCTTAGGCGGCCCTATACGCACGTAGCAAAATTGCCACAGTTCCCAAATGGGTACCACCCCAAAACGGGGGCTGAAAAACCACTTTGAAAAATTGCACAATTGTGCTTTGCAGAGAACACCCCCAAAAACGTGTGAATTGTCCAAAATGACTGTGTGTAGGGGGTACAACATGTGCCAGTCAAAAGACATGTATCCCCTTCAAATTTGGGCACTGCAGTGTCCATCCAAAGAAAAATCCAATTCTTCCAAAACATCCGCTGCTAGATTTCAAACCATGCCGTAAAATGCAACCTAAAAAATGAAGCAAGGAGGACGACAGGCAAACACATGCAAAAGTCTGGTTTGCTTTTTGTTACCGCGTCTGCTGACCCAGTCACTGTGATTGTATGCGAAGCGTCAAGAATGATGCACCACCAGTGGTGCCGACCAACAACGGAGGCGCCGCCAGTGCAGGCAATCCAATAATAAATGACAACAACAATGCTTGCAAAAGAAATGGCCCAGCAGGGGTAAAAAAAATGCGAGTCGCTGAGTTTGGGCACTGCGGCGCCCAAAATTACCAAAACATGAAAAAGGGCACCAGTCTCACACCTGCATAGAACAGGACGCGCGACAGTGTGCAAGGCGAGGCGAAAAAACTACTGACATGGTCACAGGCAGTGCCAACCGCACAACGCAGTCTACTTCTTCTTTGGTGGAGCCTTCTTACCCTTGGCCTGACCTACTTTGGTGTGAAACATATTGAGGGGGGTACTGTCCTTGGCCTTTTTGGCTGGCCTTTTGGGGAGATCATCAACCTCATCCCCACTGTCGTCGGAGGACGGCTTCTTCTTGCTGGGGGTGCTCCTCTTCTTGCTGTCACCACCGACCAGCACGATCTCGTCATCCTCCTCTTCCTCCACATCGTCCCCCCCCTCCTCATCTTCTCCTTCCCCAGGCCGCTGCACCACAACTGGCATACAGTCCCTAATCCTTGGCATCCAAGCGTCCCAGTTAACCAAGTAGACACAGTCCATCTCCTGCACATACGCCGCTAGCTGTTCACAGAATTCGTTAAACGAACCCTGGCGCCCAGTGAAGCAAGCTGCGAGACAGGGGGACTCAGGAAGGCAGGACAGGAGCTGTGCTGGCAATACAGCCGATGCTGTCAAAAGCAGGAGCCAAACTTCATCCTCGGATTGTCTGTCGCGTCGGGGAATAATACCAAGCACACGCAGGAGCCAACCAGCCGCTGCCAGACCAATGGTGCTGCCGTATGCACCCTGATCGCAAATGAAAATATTCGGGACCTTCACCCTAAACTTGTCGGGGACACAGAAGCAAATAGTCCTCTCCTCGAACCGATAGGTCGGGTGACCGACTGCCTGATCAAAAAAAGAGGTCATAATATACTGCCAGCCTCCACACTCCTCAGAGTCGCGCAATTGATTAACCAGGAACTTAACATCGGCCGCCATTCCACCAATAGCCACAGGTACCAACTTCGCAGCAACCTTCAGCACCAGGGGATGGATATTGTCCATTTGTTCCTTCGTACACCCAATGAAGACCTGTTGTCAAAAGCACATTTCATTACAGATGGGCACTGCAGTGCCTAAAGTGACCAGCAATGCGAAATCCATCCGTTTCTTATGCCTAATGGTTGCGTACTGCTTTGTACTCCCTCAATGCAATCGTATACGGGATGGCCTTGCCAGGAACCAACGCAATTGCCTCTGCCCGAGCTCCGGTTGCTTCAGTCCCATCCTGCGGCTTGTTGAGCCAGATAGTTGTTGATTTCTCCCCATCAGTCGTTGTCACTGCAATTTCCTTGACAGGCCTCGCCAGCGCAATCCTCAGGTCAGCCCATTCCTCATCCTGCCACAGCGGTGCTTTCTGGATAGTGTCCAAGCTTGGTAAGGGATTTTCGGCACTCCGGGTCCATTTCCCCAGTGACAATTTGGCGGCCCTCGGCGACTTTGCAAGCAGTTTGCGGACTCTTTGCATTCCATGCACGTTCACTGTTAGAACAGGAGACCACTGGTACCACTGGGAGCGAAACAGCCTTACGTCGTGGATTCGGGGGGGGGGGGGGTCAACAGCGATTGCGCCAGACCCAGCCGCCCCATAAACATACGTCGAGAAGGATGGATGAGCGTGTTGTCCGGGTGAAGGTACAACATCTCCCACAGGCGGTCCCGCTTCAACAGTCTGGCCTTGGCATGTAGTCCTGCGATCTTGGCCCCATCTCCAGCCATGTAGAGCAGTATTTCATCCATCTGGTCGCCATGCAGTCCCGTCAACGGCCGCAGAGTGTATGGGCTGAGCATTGCAGTGCAAAAATTAGGGTCGCATCGAATTTGGGCACTGCAGTTCCCATGAGCACCTAAAGACGACGAAAACAGATGCTTCGAGGACATAATACCTTCACCGGCAGTCTTCTCAAAGGTGTCAATAAACTCAGCCACGCGGCAACCAGATATCTGCGGCAATGAGACCAGCGGTCTCCAATTTTTCCAGATTGAGTCCTGGCAGGGATACAGTGTTGGACAGGCCACAGGTACGCAAAGGACTGACAACGGTGGTCTCATCGTGCATCTCTCATACCACAGATGTTTTCTCGCCAAGCCGGCCGCACTTCCGCAGAGCCACCAGCAGCATCTCTTTCGCTTTGCCCTTCTGCACTTCAGTCCAAATTCGAGCGGCCACTTGTCCCATACTCACCTTGCTCACTGAGTGTTGTACCGCATTGTGATCGCCTCCAATAATCTCTCTGATGTCAACAGGACAGTCGTGTCTGATCTCCTCGCAGTAGACGTGTTGTAACCAGCCCGGCAGTGCCCGTAACTTCTCACAGTATACTCGGTGAAGTCTTTGGAGTGCCGTCAGGATATGAGCCCCGCCCAAGCAGTAGGGAATTTCAGCTGATAGAAAAATGCACCACAGGGAGATGGTAGATGGGGGATATCAGCGAGATGGGCACTGCAATGCCCAAACGACCAGAATGTGTGAAAATTACGACGCGTGTGTGACAGGATGGTAGTGTACCTTCGTTTCGCTATATGAGAATGTTTGAGATAGGCCGGCAGGGTGGATTTGTCCTCAGGCTTGGGATCCGCGATAGTACTGAGTCCTCGTCCCTCTCTCTGGTCTGCCCACGCGTGAGGTCGGTGTCAAACTTTATCTTGGTCAGCTGTATCTTGACCACTTCCTTTTTGATCCACGTTGTCCGGAATGTTTCCGTTGCCCGGTCTGTCCCCGTCCGCTTCACTGGAGCCTGCCCCGACTGCGTCCGTGTCTTCTCAACTGTGTGAACGGCTTGCGATGCGGTCTGCTGCTCATCCCCTTCCGGCAGTTCGGTATCCGAAGGCATAGCTTAGCAAAGGGGCTAACAAAGGGTCACACGACAAACTACAAAAGGCCACAGGGCTGCAAATTGTTGATTTACAGGCTTCTAATGTTGATGACTACTGGCAGCGCTCGACGATTGAACACAGATGGCAGAAATAGCATCACAGTCGGATGCACCTGGTAAAAATCGAGGGTCAAACTCATTCAGCTCCGAAAAGACAGCCACGGGGGCGTCGGAATCATCACTGTGAACAGACACTGCTTCTGGAGGGGGGGGGTCCGGGTCCCATCCATCATTGACCACAAAATCAGCAGCCCTCAGGTTTGGATCTCCGGCTGCCCCACCAGCAGGGGGGGGGGGGTCCTCATCACTGTCACTGTCGCCATCAGCATTGGGGGGGGCGGGTATCCGGGTGGGGTCCCTTTGCGCAAAAGCGCGTGCTGGCCGGCGTCGCTTGTACCGGTATGGTGTATTACATGCGCGTAACATGTCCTGTGCCTTTGCTACTGTTGTGTCCATATCACCTGGAGGACGCTGTGGCACGTGTCTACCCAGCTCTGTCATCACATCAGCATCAACTTTAACAGGTTTAACAAGTGTCTGCAATGTCTTGGCACATAGATCTCGGTAATGCTCTGCAGTGAGCACCGTATCTAGTGCGCAAGGAAAATACATCTTGGCAGGGTCCCACCTGTCTTGCACGATACTCGACTTCTGACCGGACCAGACCGGGGGGGGGTATAACACCAACATCGAATCGCGCCATCAATCTGGTGAAACGACGATCAACCAGTTGTGGCAGTCCCTTGGGAACATTAACGTACTGCAGGTCCTTTGGGGTCTGGTCTGCAACGGGAGTGAGTATAAACAGGTCATGCACATGTTGCAACGTACAGTTCCCAGGGTGTTGTGCCATTAAGTGCACAACACGGCTTAACAGGGCCTCACACGGTTCCTCACTGTGTGCCACCCCAGGTAAGCGGGCAAACCACTGGGACCACAACAGCCTAGCAACAACAATGGTGCGCACATATTCAACCTTGTCCTCATAACCTAGGAGGAGCCTCAGAAGGACGTGTAGACAACGGCTCAACAATGGCCCTGCAGCGTGCTGCTCTCCCTGTGCAGACCAATGACAATCCCTCACTTGCGACCCAATAATAAACAAGGCTGGATTGTAACCATACAGCAGTGTTACCAACCCTTGCACCTGTGTAAGAAGTGTGCTGTAATTCGCGTTACCCGGTCGGTGCAAACCCCTTAGAGTCTTTAACTTCTGTTCCAAAGGTTGGCGCCACTTTTGGGCCAAGTGCAAGAGCACCAGAATCATACGCTCCATATAAATGAGTTTCGGAAAACTGGGCACTGCAGTGCCCAAATTGAGTGAACCATAGGAAAAATAGGTAAATAAAGGGAAGAATCTTCTGTAGCACAGGGTTACACAATATTTATATGGGTGCCATGTGCCGTACACTACCGGGGTACGTGTAATGAACAGGGGCACGTTGTACCGAGCATAGCTGATGCTGTGAACGAGCTTAAGGACACGGTAGTGAATATTTTCGTCGACCAACAATGGAATGCTGCACCTCCTGGAGCCCGTGAATAATAGAGACAAGGTCGGGGGTAGCGGACACAGTTAGGTCTGTGAGAAAAAAGGGGGTCCAAGCTGGGCTGGTAACATTATCCCGTCGTATGTCCAAGGGACAACGAACATGTTGAAGGCGGATGGGGTCCTTCATCAACGCTTGCAAGCCATCAATGAAGTTTTTATGGCTCTGCACCAACAAGTCTGCAGTGTACGCAATCCTCTGCCGCAAGACCGAGAGGCTAGGAAAAGACGGCATAATGTCGACAGGTCGTTTCAAGAGTATGATAGCACCAGCTGTACAATTAAGGGACCGGTTCTCATTACCAGGCACAGGCCGGAAGTTACGTCTATAAAAATTATCAAACCATAGAACAGCGGGTTTACCTTCCAAGGTCCGCCAAAGACTGGTGCACGCAGTTGCTCCTTGAACTGCAAAGGAGGGTACATGGTAAGAACATTGACCCATGTGAGCCAAACACCTACGTTGCACACGACTCTTGGGTTGAACACCTACAGCCCTCTTGGCACGTGGACGACACCTCTTGTGTAGAACAGACCATATATTAAAAATCTCTTGCTCAGCAACACGGAACCATTGGTCCGGCAGACAATTAACGGTCCGCCTGTCCCTTTGTTGGATGTATTCACCAACAGACCGCCTACTTCTCCACTCCAACCGGAGATCTAACACCCACGTACAAAACGCATCGGCACCCTTATCCACACCCACAGCCTCAGATAGATCCTCCTTTGAAGCATATACCTTCGAACTAAGGAACTGCCGGAAGGGAGCCGCATCCATGGACAAAAGTCCTGTTCGCAGGCAGCAAAGGTAAGGAGACAAAGAAAACAGAGACACTATCACAAAACAAACTTGATGCGGCATAGACCAAAAGCAGCTAGCGAAGCTCCAAACAATGTATCTCCCAATGGACGTGGAACGTTCCAAAGCCTGGGTACACTCCAAGGTGGCAGTCAGACAACCGGCAATATATTTCCAATGAGCAGAGGATGAGTACCAACGTCCGATGATTCATACGTCCTTTGTCAGGTGTTACGCAATGGGAACCAATAGGAGTGAAATACGGAGTTTTAAATTTTTTGGACACTGCAGTGCCCAAAAGTACTGGAAGTCCATTTTCAAGTGCACATTTGGACAGGAATGGAAGTGATTGGGCAAGATACATTGTACGTGGCCTTCCGAGTATAACACCGTGGTGCGATGACCCATGGATAACGGGTATGCCAAGTTTTGATGCATGCTGCTACAGTATGACATCACCAGTGGAGATGACTACAGAGGTGTACTGGAGAACCCACTGAAAAAAGCCATTTCAAATTTTTGGGCACTGCAGTGCCCAAAAATTTTAAATGATACAATTTTCAGCCTGGAATAGGGGGTGTATACGTACACCTCTGGTAGCAACAAAAGGCAAGGTTGTTGTATCCCACGATGAAAATCCACGTGGGGTTGGCCGAAAAAATGATATGCTTTTTTGGGGGGCAAAAAACGGATGTTGAAATCGCCCTGAATCGTGCCTTTAAGCAACGAAGTCTACGTGCGTAAAGGGCCGCCTAAGGTTGGAGCTTTCCATACATGGGTCCCTTGACAGAAACCAAAACATTGGCTCACAGTGAGGGGGCGGATAGTCGAGCACACTTTGGACCCTTGGATCTCGAAACTAATGCAACCACTCCTGGCAAAACAAGGCTGTGGTAAAAGCCACTAGTTGGGGCTTTCCATACGTGGGTCCTTTGAAAGAAACCGAAACACTGGCCTAGAGTGAGGGGGCGGATAGTCGAGCACACTTTAGACCCTTGGATCTCGAAACTGATGCAACCATTCCTAGCAAAACAAGGCTCTGGTGAAGGGCACTGGTTGGGGCTTTCCATACATGGGTAACTTGAGAGAAACCAAAGCAGTGGCCCAAAGTGAGGGGGCCGATAGTCGAGCACACTTTCGACCCTTGGATCTCGAAACTGATGCAACCATTCCTGGCAAAACAAGGCTTCGGTGAAAGGCACTGGTTGGGGCTTTCCATACATGGGTCCCTTGATAGAAACCAAAATAGTGGCCCACAGAGAGGGGGCGGATAGTCGAGCACACTTTCGACCCTTGGATCTCGAAAATGATTCAGCCATTCTTGGCAAAACAAGGTGAAAGGTACTGGTTGGGGCTTTCCTTACATGGGTCCTTTGAAAGAAACCAAAGCAGTGGCCCAAAGTGAGGGGGTGGATACTCGAGCACACTTTGGACCCTTGGATCTCGAAACTTATGCAACCATTCGTGTCAAAACAAGGCTTTGGTGAAAGGCATTGGTTGGGGCTTTTCATACATGGTTCGTTTGAAAGGTATCAAAACATTGGACTAGAGTGAGGGGGTGGATAGTCGAGCACACTTTGGACCCTTGGGTCTCGAAACTTATGCAACCATTCCTGTCAAAACAAGGCTCTGGTGAAAGGCACTGGTTGGGGCTTTCCTTACATCGGTCCCGTGATACAAACCATACCAGTGGCCCACAGTGAGGGGGCGGACCGTCCAACAAACTTTCGACCCTTGGATCTCAAAACTCGGGCAACCATTCCTGGCAAAACAAGGCTCTGGTGAAAGGCACTGGTTGGGGCTTTCCTTACATGGGTCCCGTGATACAAACCATACCAGTGGCCCACAGTGAGGGGGCGGACCGTCCAACAAACTTTCGACCCTTGGATCTCAAAACTCGGGCAACCATTCCTGGCAAAACAAGGCTCTGGTGAAAGGCACTGGTTGG
This sequence comes from Eutreptiella sp. 'Long Island Sound 2002', assembly GCA_964036045.1. Lineage (NCBI taxonomy): Eukaryota > Euglenozoa > Euglenophyceae > Eutreptiales > Eutreptiaceae > Eutreptiella > Eutreptiella sp. 'Long Island Sound 2002'. The sequence goes on from OZ038380.1 coordinate 106,856,296, forward strand.
GGCTTTCCATACATGGGTCCCTTAAAAGAAACCAAAACAGTGGCCCAGAGTGAGGAGGCGGATAGTCGAGCACACTTTCGACCCTTGGATCTCGAAACTGATTCAACCATTCCTAGTAAAACAAGGCTCTGGTGAAAGGCACTCGTTGGTGCTTTCCTTACATGCGTCCCTAGATAGCAACCAAAACAGTGGCCCAGACTGAGGGGGCGGATAGTCCGGCACACTTTGGACCCTTGGATCTCGAAACTGATGCAACCATTCCCGGCAAAACAACGCTATGATGAAAGGGACTGGTTGGGCGGATAGTTGAGCACACTTTCGACCCTTGGATCTCGAAACTGATGCAACCATTCCTGGTAAAACAAGGCTCCGGTGAAAGGCACTGCTTGGGGCTTTCCATACATGGGTCCCTTGATAGAAACCAAAACAGTGGCCCACAGTGAGGGGGCGGATAGTCGAGCACACTTTGGACCCTTGGACCTCGAAACTGATGCAACCATTCCTGGCAAAACAAGGCTCCGGTGAAACGTAATGGTTGGGGCTTTCCATACATGGGTCCCTTAATAGAAACCAAAACACTGCCCCAAAGTGAGGGGGCGGATAGTCGAGCACACTTTCGACCCTTGGATCTCGAAACGGATGCAACCATTGCTGGCAAAACAAGGCTATGGTAAAAGGCACCGGTTGGGGCTTTCCATACATGGGTCCCTTAAAAGAAACCAAAACAGTGCCCCAAAGTGAGGGGGCGGATTGTCGAGCACACTTTCCACACTTGTATCTCGAAACTGATGCAACCATTCCTGGCAAAACAAGGCTGTGGTAAAAGCCACTGGTTGGGGCTTTCCATACGTGGGAAGTTTGAAAGAAACCAAAACAGTGGCCCAGAGTTAGGGGGTGGATAGCAGAGCACACTTTGGACCCTTGGATCTCGAAACTGATGCAACCATTCTTGGCAAAACAAGGCGCTGGTGAAAGGCACTGGTCGGGGCTTTCCATACTTGGGTCCCTTGATAGCAACCAAAACAGTGGCCCAGAGTGAGGGGGCGGATAGTCGAACACACTTTGGACCCTTGGATCTCGAAACCGATGCGACCATTCCTGTCAAAATAAGGCTCTCGTGAAAGGCACTGGTTGGGGCTCTCCATACATTGGTCCCTTGAAAGAAACCAAAACAGTGGCCCACAGTGAGGGGGCGGATAGTCGAGCACACTTTCGACCCTTGGATCTAGAAACCGATGCAACCATTCCTCGCAAAACAAGGCTGTGGTAAAAGGCACTGGTTGGGGCTTTCCATACATGGGTCCTTGGAAAGTGCTGTTGCACGATTTGTATACGACGACTCAAGAGGGGAACCTTGTGTGTCACGCCGTTGCCAAGGAATATCGCCTTCAATGTTGCCCCGGCACAGGGTCAAACTACATGGTTTTTGTGGTGTAGGATTGTGACTCGGTGTTGCAGGGTATTCGTCCATGGGGTTAGCGATGTTCTCGGGGGATGTGCAGGAAGCTGTTAACTGGTTCCAAAAGCATGCACACAACAAGCATAGTGTGCAAGGTGGAGGGTCGTCTGCGGATGAGGGGTTGGCAGTGGGAACCTTGCTGCAGCAATCGGTGGTGAACAAGGAGAGTGTAGTGGTCGAGCAGTGCTTGGGGTGGGTATATGTGTCTTTCGACATCCATGTTCTAGTCCATGGTTGGGCTTGGGCTTCGGCTTGTCGCGCCCGTGAGGCCGTGGAGATGAAGGTTGCACAAACGGCGCTCCATAGACCTCCCGTTTTTGCGACTGATGGCACAACCACCAGCGGGACTTAGCGAAGAAGCGTCACAGGCCATCCTACAATTGGGTTCCAATCGTGTTCTAATACATTGTTTTAATTACGTTCTAACGGAACCAAACTTAACACGCGATGCATCAGAACACGGTAAGAGTATTCCGTTAGAACACTGTTAGAACAATCTCTATTTTGTATAGGCCTCCACGCAAGCAGCCGTAGCGGCTGTGCAGGTGCTGCAGCCGGCCCCAGCACGGCACCAGCCATTGCAGCCCCCGCCCCGCGAGGTGGAGCAGCTGCCTCCCCAAGCCCTGCCTCAAGCTATTCCGCTGGAAGGCCCTCCCCCGCAAGTTCATCAACTGCCACCCCCTCTCCAAAGCGAAGACAAGGGGGGGGTGCCCGCGCCCTCCCCCTCCGATGCGGCAGAGCTGCTCCGCCGGTTGGAGAAGGTGACCCGCTGACAGAAGCGGGTCAATGAGAATCTAGAGGACGCGGGGGGCAAGAAGAAGTTGGTGAAGGCGGAGAAGAAGTGGGCAAAGGAGGTGGCGCAGTGCTTGGCGGAGAGGGTGCAGCCGGAGAGATCCAGGGTGTGAAGGGGGAAGGGAATGTGAAGGAGGAGGATCCGGGGGTGGAGGTGGATCCGGATGAGAAAGTGCCGGAGGAGGAGCCAAAGGGGTGAGCGGATGTGGTAATGGTGGCGGAGGAGGTGCACCAATGTCGGGCGAGTCACTGGTTGGCGGGGGTGATGGGGGTGGGTGATGGCAGCAAGGGGCATGTGCCATTGGCACTTCCACCAAGCCGCCCTGCTATGGCAAAAATAAAGGCATTGGGTGTGTGCCCGTGCAGAATTTTATTGGTTAGGCATTATTGAAGGCATTGGGCGTGTGCACATGCAGAATCTTATTGGTTTGGCTCGAGTGAAGCCACTGGGCATGTGTCCATGCAAAATTTTATTGGTTTGGGAAGAAATGAAGGCATTGGGTGTGTGCCCTTGCAGAATCTTATTGGTTAGGCAGAACCCCTTTCGTTCCTTTGGTCACGTGTGTGACCCTGAGCCATTTTTCCCAGCTGTCGTGCGATCCCGAGGCTGGATACCATCACCCATGACGCCGTGCAACTATGGACGGCTTTGGGGCCCGGGCTGTGCCGTGCGGTAGCGATCCGACGCCAGGCGTGCACGGTGGGAGATTTAGAGGGTGTATAGCGTTGGGCTCCAGTGGCAGAACTGTAGGCGTTGGGCATGTGCCCATGCAGAATTTCAATCCATTGGCAGAATTGGAGGAATGGGGGGGGGGGGGAGGGGCATGCAGAATGTTATGGGGTTGGCAAAACTGACGGCACTGGGCGTGTGCCCATGCAAAATTTTATTGATGTGGTGGAACTCAAGCCACTGGGCATGTGCCCATGCAAAATTTGATTGGTTTGGCAGAATTGAAGGCATTGGGTGTGTGCCCATGCAAAATTTTGTTGGTTTGGGGGAACGGAAGTCATTGGGCGTGTGCCCATGCAGAATGTTACTGATTTGATAAAACTGAAGGCATTGGGCGTGTGCCCATTCAGAATTTCATTGCTTTGGCAAACACGAGGCATTGGGCGTGTGCACATGGGCAGCTTCATTGCTTTGGCAAGCAGGAGGCATTGGGTGTTTGCCCGTGACTGAGTGTATTGTTTTGGCAGAACCGAAGGCATTGGGTGTGTGTCCATGTAGAACTGCATTCGTTTGGACGAAGCAAAGGCATCGGGCGTGTGCCCATGCAAAATATTATTGGTTCGGCAAAAATGAAGGCATTGGGCCATTGGGCGTGCCAATGCAGACCTTCATGGGTTTGGCGGAACTGAAGGCTTTGGGTGTGTGCCCATGCGGAATATTATGGGGTTGGCAAGAATGAAGGCATTAGGTGTGTGCCCATGCAGAATTTCATCGCTTTGGCGGAACCCCATTCATCCCCTTGGCCCCTGCGCCATTTTTCCAAGCGGTCGTGCCATCCCGAGCCCGGATACCCCAAGCCGTGACGCTTTGAGGCTATGGACGGCTCTCAGGCCGAGGCTCTGCTGCGGTGGCAGCGACCCGATGTAAAGTGTGCAACGTGGGAGGTTCAAGGGTGTACAACGCTGGGGTCCAGTGGCATAACTGAAGGCATTGGGCGTGTGCCAATGCAAAATTTCGTTGGTTTGGTAAAACTGAAGGCATTCGGCGTGTGCCCATGCGGAATGTTATTCCTTTGGCGGAATTGGAGGCATGGAGTGTGTGCCCATGCAGAAGTTTATCGCTTTGGCAAAACGGATGGCATTGAGCGTGTGCCCATGCAAAATGTTATTGCTTTGGCCAACAAGAGGCATTGGGCTTGTGCCCATGAAGAATTTCATTGGTTTGGCGGAACTCAAGGCATTGGGCGTGTGCCCATGCAAAATTTTGTGCTTTGGCAGAACTGAAGGCAGTGGGCGTGTGCCCATGCGGAAATTCATTGGTTTGGCAAAACTGAAGGCATTAGGTGTGTGCCCATGCGGAGTTTTATTGGTATGGCAGAACTGGAGCCATTGTGCGTGTGCCCATGCAAAAATTTTTGGTTGGGCAAAATTGAAGGCATGAAGCACGTGCCCATGCAGAAGTTTTTTTGGTTTGGCAGAAATTGAAAGCATTGGGCTTGTGCCCATGCAGAATGTTATTGGTTTGTCACAGTTGCAGGCATTGGGCATGTGCCATGGAAAATTTTATTGCTTTGGCGGGATTGTAGGCATTCGGCGTGTGCCCATGCAGCAATTTTTTAGTTTGGTAGGACAGGAGGCATTGGACGTGTGCCCATGCAGCATTCAACGTGCAGCGCTTGGGCCTGATGGCTGGCGCTGTGTGGGGCCTAGTCGGGGGCACCACGAAGCTGGGGCCCAGGGGAGAGCCGGAGGAGCGCCAAGCCGGGGGCGGGTTAGGGAGGCGGCGTGCCGGGGACGAGAGGGACGCAACAGATGTTGTGCTTGCCGCGCTCTGGCGCCGTTTGGCCCAGCCTGGCCAGAGCAGCCATATCCGGTGCGTCCGGTGGAATCGGTTCTCGGCAATCAAACACAGAACACCAGACAGCGAACCGAAGCGCTGACCCGATCACCAAAAAACAAAGTGCACACGACATCGAAGAACCCATAGGAGCCAGACTTGGGACGCGCAATGGCCCAAGTAAAAATACCTCAAAAGGTCAGTTGAGGAACATCCCCTACTCCCGGCCAAAAGTGTATGGTGATGGCGACCGCCCCACCCCACTACCACCACTACCACTGCCCAGCGCCCTACCCCACCGGCCCACAACCCGCCGTGCACGCTGAGCACCAACGCATGGGATGGCCGCACCACCCACCCGCCGCTCAACCCCACAACCCCACCTACCAGCAGGGACCGCCGAGGAAGTTTGGCGCCAACATCCTCCTTGTGTGGTGCCGGCCGCGTCAAGGGGGACGCCGCTGGCCTGTGGTGAGGCGTCCCCCGTCACCAAGTGGACGTCAATAACTTCGTGGTGGGGCGCTAGTCAGGTGACAAGGATGCCATGCAAGAGCCTATGTTGAGGAGTCCCTGCAGCCTTAGTCTCCCCCTGCGTAGTCTCACGGTACGCCCCTACGTAACCCAAAATTGCGCTCTTGCACAGTCCCACGCCGCGCCCCGGCACGGTCCCACACTGCGCCAATCCGCAGTTGTATGCTGCGCCCTTGCGCAGCCCCACACCGCATCGTCCCACACGTCGCAGCCCGAGGCTACTGCCCTACGGGGCACCAAACTATGCCCCTGCGCAGTGCCACACTGCACCGCAATGCAATCCAAAGCTACCCCAGCTCAGCCCCATGTTGCGCCCTTGCACAGTCCCACACTGCACCCCTTGGCAATCCCAGAATGCACCCGTGTGTAGCCCGACACTGCATCATCCGGCACTGCCCAGCCCCACATTGCACTCCTGAGCTGCCCCACGCTGCGCCCCTCCGCGGGCCCACACTGCACCCCAGGGCACTCCCAAGCTACGCCCAACCACAGCACTATGCAACGCCCCTCCACAGCCCGCGATGGCGTTGTCTCAAACTGCGTAGCCCCGCACGGCACCCCTGCGAGGTCCCACGCTGCGCTCCTCCGCAACCCCGCGTGGCGCCCATCCACAACCACATATTACGCCCGTGCACAATGCCACGCTGCACCCTGCCCCAACCCAACACGGCTCCCCTAAGAAGTCCCACCATGGGCTTGTTCGCACTCGATCACTGCTCTCCTACGGAGTCCCCCGCTACGCCCTAGCGCCGCCCCACCCTGCAACCCGGTGCAGCCAAACGCTGTTTTGTCACGTGGTCCCATGCTACGCCCCTGCACGGCAGCACACTATGCCTGTGCACAAGCCCATGTTGCGCCCTTGTGCAGCCATGCGCTATGTTCTTGCGCGGCCCCATGCGGCGCCCCTGCGCAACCACACACTGCACCCTTGCACAAACCCATGCCCCGCCCCTGTGCAGCCCCGCGCTATGCCCCTGCGCAGCTCCAGGTTAGGCCCCGTACAACCCCACGTTGCGGCCTTGAGTAGACGCACGTTCCGCCCCATCGCAAGCCCATGCTGCCGCCGTGCGCACCCACACGTTGCGCCCCAATGCAGCCGCCTGCTGGTTTCCTGCGAGGTCTGATTCTGCGCCCCTATGTTGCCAGGCGCTGCGCCCTTGCATAGTCCCCGGCTGCACCCCTTTACAGCTACAGGCTGCACCCCCGCACAAACCGACATTGAACCGGTGCGCTGCCGCCCGCTGCGCCTATGCGCGGTCCACGGCTGCACCCCATTGCAGGGGCACGTTGCTCCACATCGTAGCCCCAGGTTCGTGCACGCTCCCATGTTGCGCTCCGGCGCGGCCGCACGCCGCGCCAATTAGCAGCTATATGCTCCGCCCTTGCACAGCAACACGCTACGCCCTTGCAGGGTCCCGGGCCTTGCCCTTGCCCGGGCCCGAGCTGCACCCCTGCGCAACTCCAAGCCCCGCCCCAGGCAGCCCCATGGTGCCCCGTTGTGTGGTTGCCTCCTCTACCCCTTCACAACCCAAGGTTGCGTGCCCATGCAGCCGCACGCTACGCCTCTGCATAGTTGCACTCCGCGTCCCTGCACAGCCCCACGTTGCGCCCTTGCATAATGTCGTGTTGTACCACTGGCAGCCGCAATTTTCTAGCGGCCGCCCTTCGGCTTTCATGTCGCGTCGGGTAGGCCAACCATAAACCGAAAACCAGAAAACCCCCCTCCCAAGCCCCCCTCCCCTCCAAGGGGCCTCAGGGAAACAGTTAGCCGGGGGGCTAGTTGGCGTCCAAGAGGGGTCACTTTTCCCTGGCTAGACACACCTGAAGCATACCGCCATGCGGTGTCCCTATCCTTGCACGGTCCGCACAGGGCCGAGGGACTTCGGTTGGACAGCCGATGAGTGTGCCGGGGGAGAGAGTGGGACACTTGAGCATACCTCCCCAAGGACATATCCTTGACCGAATATTGCCTAGCATGACAAAGAAGACTCGGGTACATCCACCACTTCGTTGGGGGGAGGAGGGGCCGCACAAACCTGCATGATGCCCCCACAGGGCGCCCCTATCCCCACACATTGCATCCAACCCTTGGTACACGCTAGAGAACCCAATCTCGTTCTAGCCTAGAACGCTCTAGCTAGAGCGTTCTAGCCTAGATTAGATCAATACTAGAACGATATAATGTCTACCAACATATCCGAATTTCTTCATTGTTCCGTGCGTGCGTGCGTGCATGCTTGCTTGCTATTGTCCGTCGTGCATTGTTCCATGCTTCCTTCTTTCCCGCTTAGATATTGCACGTTTCTTTGCAATGAAACGCCCCGCCACTACCCCCCTTGCTCCCTCCTCACCCGGGAAGGATACTTCCCTCTTGTCCAAGGCACTACGGGAGTTGAGTGGGGCCTCAACCCTCAAGGATGAGCAGGTGGGCCATTACTTGGCCACATGGGCGCTATCATGCCCCCTAGCACGGCGGCAATTCAACAACGCCGTGCAACATGTGAACTCCGCCACTTCTACCCAAACCACGGGTGAGGCGTGCAAGGCCGCCGTTGAGGCATACACCGCCTCCCTACTTCCCCCCACCGCCATGTGTGAACTAGTGCTCAACATGAGGGCCCCCAAGTGGTCGTGGAGGACCCTCTCGGAGCTCTACACGCTCCGTAAGTTGGAGTATCACCGCACCGTCCCTAGTGGCCCCTACTCCCGGCCAATTTGTACCGAGCGGGCTTTCCAAGCCCGTTCGAAGGAGTTGGTCGCCCCGGTGCAATTGGACAACCCCGTTGCCACGGTGTTGCCCAAGGCCACCGGGATCTCATGGCCCTTCGCCTCATGGGTCACATACATCCTCTCCCAGCCGGGCTTGGTGCGGTCAATCAACCGCACCTTCCCGTTGACGTTAATCGTCCGGGGAGATGCCTACCCCGTGGCCAGGGGCAATTGGACCCAACTCACGATCTCCTTGGCCAACTTCGAGAGCTTGGCCCGCTCCCCAGCGGGCCTTTGGGTGTTGAGCATGGCCAATTGCGATGACAAGGCCATGGAGACGCTTGGGACGTTGTGGAAGAGCAATTGGGAGGTAGTCCTCTCACCTAGTGCCTTTCACTCGTTCTAGTTTTGATCTAGTCGGCCTCAAACACCGCTCGCTAGACGCTAGATTGGACTAGACTAGAACGAAATTAACCACCCCCCATGTCTCGTGTTTAGGTGATTCAAGAGATCATCGACACGGGGGTGGCCCAATGGGGGGCCTCCAAGGAGGAGGCAAAGGTGATCCTCGGGAGGGATCAACCGTGGACGCCACGGGTGATCGGGGTGTCCACATGCCCCTAAGTGGGCTCCATGTTCAATGAGGGCATATATAATGCCCCAACAAAGACTTGGGAGGGTAGTGCTAACCCCCGGACCATGGAGGGTGATGAGGCCAACTACACGACCTTCCTCCTTGGAACGCCCTCCTTGCAAGCCGCCGGCTGCACTACGCAGCCCATTTTGAAATTGCCACGTGCCTGGGTCGACTTGTGCATTTTGCACTTGACAATGGCCATGGGCCGCTTGTTGGGGGAGTTTCTCGATCGGGAGTCTAGGTTGGTCACCCCTGTGCTCCGTCGAGACCTGCAAATTCTCCTGTCGGAGAGGCGTGCAGGTTGGAGCGTTTATGGGTCAGCATCCCCGGATGGGGAGGAGACGGCCAATTTTTTTGACGCATGGCCGGATATTGCCTCGGCATTAGGCCCAGCACAGCCAAGTACAAGGCCATCGCGAACATGTGGGACCTGCTGCAGGCCCTCTATTGTACATATCAGGCCCCTAACCCTTCGAATTGTGCTGCTGTTGCGCGCGATTTCCGGGGACACTGCACTGCTAGAATAGCATCATGGTATCTACTAAGCCTTGAGCAGGATGTAGATACCATGTTGCGGAACATTAAGCCTTTTGGCCTGGCTATGTTCTCCGGTGACATTTCGGAAAGCATTAACGGCTTTCTGAAACATGGTCACAACGAGCACAGCAACCGGGGGGGGGGGGGGGGGCGTCGGGTGGAGGGGGTGGACGAGGTGTCGGGTCGTCAATTGTGGGCCATCCACAGGGAGGCCAATGTGCAAGCGCAGTGCATGACATGGTTGTTTGCGTACTTTGACGTGTCTTGGGTTGTGCATGGGGGGCCACGGTCGCAAGTGCCATGCTCGGGAAGGGATGCCATGGAGGTAAGGAGGGGCCAGGGTCACATGCAGGCTTCCCGTAACCAGGCTTTTGCAATCCAAGATGGCTACGCGGGAGCAGTTGGACGAGCTGGTGAGGCAGGTATATTTCGTGGTGTGCGTTCTAGCGGTGACCTAGGGAATCGTTCTAGTCTTGATCTAGGCAGCACGATCGGCCGCTAGACTGTCGCTAGAACGCCGCTAGAACAGTTGCCTAGAACGCCGCTAGAACGCTCTTGCGCTACAGAACGCAGCGAGCCAGGCGCTGATTGCGCAAATCCTGGAGGCGGACAGGCGTGCGGCGGGGGAGCCGAAGGCGGAGCAGGCCCCGCACCCCAAAGCCCCCCTCGCCAAGCCCAAGCCCAAGCCCAAGCCCCAACCCCAAGCCCATCGTCCACCGTCGCCACCCCCTCCCCCATTGGTAGCCCGGAAGGGGGCGGCGGCGTTGGAGGAACCGGAAGAGGTGGAGGCGGCGCGGGGAGAGCTCAAAGGGTTCTTGGATTCCCGCGCCGCCTCCAGGGCGGCCAAGACCCGGGCGAGGCGAAAGTCTCGGCCGGGAAGGTAAAATTGCGGAGCCTCGTGGAGGATGGAGCGGAGGAGGAAAGGGTGGAGTGGGCGGAGGCCAACCTTCGCAAGGCGAAGGCGAAGGTGGCCGAGAAGGCGGCGGCGGTGGAGGGGTTCGAGCGGGCGGTGAGGCAGTGCGAGAGGCACTTGGCGGCGGTGGTGGCGAGGGTGAAAGACGAGGAGGTGGCGAGGTGGTGGAGGTGGACGTGCATGGCGAGATGGAGGAGGAGGCGAGCGTGAGGGATGAGGAGGAGGAGACCAAGGTGGAGGAGGCGGCGCCGGCGGGGGGGGGGGGGGGCGAGCGACTAGCTCAGGGGGCGGATGGGGTCGAGGGCGGGGACCCTCTAGGACCTGCCATGGCACCCGGCAGTCGTGGCTGGCCCCCCCTTCCAAACCTGGACACGCCCCTCCTCGTCGCCCTGGAGAGTCCGGTATGGACTCTCCGGTTTTTGTTGGTGCGGGTGCACCACCGGCTGTTGGGGGCGGGGCGGTGGGTATGGGTGGACGGGGGGGGGGGGGGTTGTCCACCTGGACAAGCCCCTACGCCTGGGGGTGGTCCACGGGTCGTGGGGGTGGCAACGTGAGTTGCCGGGGCAGGGAACAAGCGGTGGGGTGACGTGCCCCCCCCCCCCCCCGAAAGGGGGGTGAAGATGTTTGAGTTGGCGCAAACCAACATCTTCACCCCCAAGCGGAAAAAGGGGTGGGCCACCCACTAGCGATTCGTCGCCCACTGCTGGCAGGGGCTGGGCTTGGAGGGGGTTGAGTGGGTGGAGAAGGCCTGGGTGTGGACGCCGACCAGGTCGGCGCTGCTGGACTTCGGGGGTTTCAGCCCCGAGGCGGCGAACCAGGGGGTGTATGCCGGGGTGGTGCACGGCATCGCCACCCGGCCCAAGCCCAAGCCCAAGCCCGCCGCAGCCCCCGCTGGCGGCCCCCGGCAGGCGCATCCCCCCAACCCGGCGGACGCCTTCACCAAGGCACTGGGCGCCATCTCCCCCGCCCTGGACCGCCAAGGCACGGTATGTCAATTACGTTCTAGCGTTGATCTAGCGAACTGTTCTAGCGCTGATCTAGCCACCGCCGTACCGCGGCCGCTAGAACGTCGCTAGAACGCGGCTAGAACAGTTGCCTATAACGCCGCTAGAGCGCTCCTGCATTTTGTTTATCTCTTCAGGTTGTCACCGTGCAGACGTGTGGAGGCGACCCCCGCGGGGTGCGCGTGCAGTGGCGCGATGGTGGAGGGCAGACGCGCCTCGTGGGGGTCACCGAGTTGAGCCGGATGTTGGGGACGAATCCCAATTTGGCCCTCTCGGTGCTGGAGGGTTTCGGTAGGTGGGAAGCGGGCAGGAGTGCGGGGGGCATGGACCCGCAGCGCAAGGGCTGAGCCAGGTTGCAGGACCGGGGGGGGGGATGACAGCAGCAGCAGCAAGAGCAGCAGCAGCAGCAGCAGCAGCAGCGGGGGGAAGACACCCCCCCCAAGGCCCCCGAACCCCCCCCCAAGGCCCCCAAGAAAAAACCCCGCCACTTTGAGAGTAGCGACGAAGAATAGGCGCCCCCCCCAAGCCCAAGCCCAAGGCCAAGCTGCAGGCCAAGGGCAAGGGCAACGCCACCTCCCCCCCAAACCCCAGCCCCCCCTATGCAAGCAAGGGGCCGGGACCCCTATGGGAATGTGCCGGGTGTGGGGGACAGCCGGTATGTCCCTTGGGCGGAGGGGGGCAACGGGGGGACCGTCAGCCAAGTGACGGTGTTGGGGTGTTGGGTTGAGGAGTTGGACCCGGGGGAGTGGTGGGTGGTGTCGCAGGGGTCCAATGGGGAGGGGGAGGGGGGGGAAGAAGGGGAAGAAGGGGAAGAAGAGGAAGCGGGAGAAAGAGGGGGGCACCTTCCGGGTGGCGGGGGACCTCCTCTTCCTCACTTTGGAGGAGGCGGAGGCCCGCCTCCGGGACGCCTTGGAGGCCGGGGACAACGGGGACGACGGGGATGACGGGGACGACGAGGGGCACAAGGGTGGTGACAAGGGGAAGGGGGGTGACAAGGGGGGTGAGGCGGGGGGTGACAAGGGGGGTGAGAAGGAAGGGGACACGGGGGCTGGGGGTGAGAAGGGGGGTGCCGGGAGCAAGGATGAGCCCCGGCAACCCCCCACCACGATGGAGGGGTAACCTATGTGTCGCGACTCGCGAATGGGGGCCTGGGGGGGCACGGGGGCTAATCGGGCTAACCGGGCCAATCAGGCTAACCCACCACCACGTGACCCGGCGCCGGCCCGCCAAGTGACCTTCCAAGTGACCTATGGGGTGCGGTGGGGAGCTAACCGGGCTAACCGGGGGGTGGGGGGGGGGGTAACCCGGCGCTCCGTGAGTCGGGTCCAGCATCGGGACCCTGTGATGGGCCACGGCTGGCCATGGTAGCCGGGGCAGCTTCTCTTTGACGAGTGGCGGAGCATTCATATATATCGTTCTACCGGCATTCTAGCGAACCGTTCTAGCGGCGTTCTAGCGGCGTTCTAGAACGCTCGCTAGAAGGTCGCTAGAACGACGCTAGAACGAAAAATTTTTGGACTCCAAAATCAGGTGAAAACAGTGAAATTGTGAAAAAAAAAAGTATGGGCCCCCGAGTATGGATAGGGGGGTCCAAGTTGGACTCCTCATCCCCCCCCCCCCCTGCGGGGGGGGTATCCCCCTCTTTTTTTCGTTCTACCCTCTCTAGCCTGTTCTAGGCTAGAACAAGGTTGGGTATTCTAGCGTGTACCAAGGGAAGACCCAAGGAACTGGGATGTGTCAGCCACCATGTGGAGGGCGAGGACCTGCACCCTCCTACACCATCCCCCCGAGGGGCACCCCATGACCACACTGTCCGTCTAGGAAGAAGCGGACCTTCGAGAGGCCGCTACTGCGTACGGCTGGACTATAAGCACCCACCTGCCATTTTCCGCCACGGGGCGCCCCTATTCCCACACAATCCGAGCACCGTCGAGGGGACTTGGGTGTATTCGCCGCTCTGTGTGCAGGAGGGGGCTCCACACACCTGCATCATCACCCCACCAACAAGCCGATCACAAGACCGTCAGCAGAGGAACGAGGGGAATTGGGTGTTCCCGCAAGTATGTTGCGCGGGCAGGGAATGCACCCTGCTTCACCATCCCCCCCGTGGACGTGCCTATCCTCAAAGCACGGGGGGGGGGGGCCTCGGTTCTGGACGCCAACTACCCCCCCAACTAACTGTTGGCCACAGGCCCCTTGGGGGGGGCGGGGGGGGGGGGGGCATCTGAGGGGGGGGGTTCAAGGAGGGGGAATGGGGGGGGGGCTCCGGGATGGTCTGTTGGGGGGGTCCAAGTGGGGCAATGCGGGGTGGTGGTGGGGGGGGTCCAGGTGGGGTGATTTGGGGTGTAGGGGGGGGGGGGGCATAGGCTCCCCTTACCTCGACTTGCCCTCCCTCTAACCATACCATCACCATAAACCTAACCCTAACCTTTGCAGCCAGTTGCTTTGGCCATGCCAGCCATGTCGATTGGGCTCACCAAGGTCCCCCCAATTTCGTTCATGGCTGCTTTTGCCACATGATTGCTCTCCATTTTGGACCCCAACACTCACTTTGACCCTAGCCTAGGGTGAGAACCAGGGCTAGGGTTAGGGCTAGGGCTAGGGACACCGAGCTGGTGGAACCGGTCTTGGTTTTATAACCCTTTTTAGTGTCTAGGGTGGACCTACCAGGTTTAGCAACAGCAGCAGCAGCAAGCAAGCAGCAGCAGCAAGCAAGCAAGCAGCAGCACGCGCGAAATGGGTAAAAATCAGAACTCCGTCGTGGTGCTTTAGATTCGGGTGAAATTTTGATGGATGATACCTATGGGTGTGAAGTACAATCACACAAAGTTTGAGCGAGAAATTCAACGGTGGCGGCCGGGAACGGCATTCGCAAGTGGCAGACCTCTGTTTCAAAAACTGCATTTTAGGGCCAAAAACAGCCATTTTTGGGCCAAAAAAGCCCGGGGACACATTCAAAACGGCCAAACGAAGGGAAACGGTGGGTACACTCCATGTGCGGCTTGACTTCCCTGTGTCAACGAGCTCTTTGCGGCATTCTAACTCCGTGATATGTCCAGGAAACGGCCCAAAAAGACCCCAGAAACTCCAAATGCCGACAGCCACAAACCAAGACTAGGCCATATCGTTGGCTACATGGCTCAAAATGTGATTCCGAGGGCACCTACTCCACCCGCAACCCCCCACTTTTTGTGGTTTCCACCCCTCAAAAGTGCCCAAACGGACGCCTAGACCCCAATACCTAGGCCCACTGGGCTGCACTAAGCTGCAAGCTCAAGCCCAAATAGGTGGGTGGTGCCCAAATGGGTCAATAGGGTCCAGTAGGGGCAAAAAGATGACTTTTCTCAAAAAATGATCCTAGACCATGTGCGACGCTAAAAGAAGCGTTTTTGGACCGTTTTGACCCTACGGTGGCCCATTTTGGTCCTCCGAAAATCCCAAAATGCCTTGAAAATGGGCTGTTCTGGGACCAAAAATGGGTCAAAAATGGGTCAAAAATGCATTTTTCCAAACCTCATCCTAGACCATTTGGGGTGCACAAACGGGTGTAATGAGCCCATTTGGAGCCCATTTTGGGGCATTTTGGCCCCTTAGAAGTCCAAAAAGCCTTGAAAGTGGACCTCGTGGTGATAAGGTTCACTTGGAAGCTGATTTCACCTTGTCAAGAGCCATCAATGTGTGACTCATTCTTGATGTCCCTCACCAGTCATAGCTGATGTTCCCTCCCCCACCAGCTCGGTCCCAATATTCAGTCTTGATTAGGGTTAGGTGTAGGGATAGGAGGAGGCTGAGGGTTGGGGGTTGGTGTTCAAGTCAAGGTTGGGTTTAAGGGTGGTGTTGGGGTGCAAATAGGAGAAAATTTTCCTGAGGGCACCTTTGGTGTTCATGTAGCTTCGGGCGCCTTAGGTGCCCATGGAGGCCCGAGGGCGACACCTTTGGCAACTAACTGTTGGCCGAAGGCCCCTAGGGGGGGGGGGGGGGCAGGGGTAGTTGGTGTCCCACGACCCGCGGAGTCGCCCCCCCGTGCCTCAAAGCATCCGCCGAAGACGTAGGGGACTTGGATGCATCCACTCTCATGTGTGTGGGGTGGGGGAAGGGGGGCTGCACACACTTGCACCATCCCCCCAAAAGAATGCCTATCACAAGACCGCCCGGGGAGGATTGAGGGGGATTGCATGTGTCCGCCGCTATGTGCACGGGCACGGGCTTCATTCATCTGCGGGATCCCCCAGCGGGGCGTCCGTATCCCCATAGCCTCCGCCCAAGACCGAGGGGACTGTGGTATATCTGCTACTCTAAGTTTGGGGGGGGGAGACCTAGGCCCCCAACCTCTACCCATGATTGAGACGACTCACATGTATCCGCTGCTATGGGTGCGGGGGGGGGGGGGGGCTACACGCACCCGCACCATCCCCCACATGGGCATCCGCATCCCCACACGCTCCGCCCAAGACTGAGGGCACTGTGCTATATCCGCCGCTCTGTGTGCGCGGGGGGGAGGGAGGCAGCTGCAAAATCTCGCCAAGGGGTGTCCCCATGCCCAAACGGTCTGCCCGGGACCGAGGGGACTTGGGTGTATCCACCGCTGTGGTGGGGGGGAGGGCCTGCACCAACTTGCACCATCCCCCCAGAGGGCGTCCCTATGCCCGCACGACCCGCAGAGCACCAAGGGGACTTTGGTGTGTTTGCTGGCAGGGGAGAGGGGGGGTTGCATTGTCTTGCAGATCCCCTCACGGGACTGCAGACTCGGGTGTATCCACCGGTGTGTAGGAGGGGAGGGACTACACACACCCGCCCCATTTCCCCAAGACATAACCCTACCTCCACACCATCCGCATAGGAATGTAGGATATAAGTGGGTGCAGTCCCTCAACCCCACACACAGCGGTGGACACACCTAAGTCAACTCGGTCCCATGCGTAAAATGTGGGGATACGGACACCCCGTGGGGGCGGGGGGGAGGCGGGGTGCGGGTAGGTGGACTCCCTTCGCCCCCACATAGCGGCGGATAAACTCTACTCCCCTGAGTCCTTGGCGGATTGTGTGGGAATCCGGGCGCCACGTGGCAGGAATTGGCAAGTGCGCGCAATCCCTCCCAGCCCACACATAAAACCACCGACACACCGAAATCACCTCTGTGCTTGACGGACCCGGCGGGGATAGGTGCGCGCCATCCGTGAATGGTGCGAGTGGGTGGGGATAGGGGTTCGTCATGCGGGGATAAAGCGGGTTTAGTACCTCCCACCTCAAACATAGGAGGATACACCCAAGTCCCATGTTCTGGATGGACCGTGTGGCGATAGGGAAGCCGCGTGCGGGGTTGGTGCAGGTGGCTGCGCTCCCTCCACCCCACACAGCGCTAGACACACCCCAGCGCACTCACCCTAGAGGAACTGTGTGGGGATAGGGCTGCCCGGTGGGGTGATGGTGCATGTGGGTGTAGCCGCCGCCCTCCACGCGCCTAACAGTGGATGCACCCGAATTCCCTGGGTTGTGGGTGGACCTTGTGGGGATAGCAACATCTTATGGGGTGCTTTGGAGGTGGTTGCAGTCCCTCCCGGGTCCCCTTGGTCTGGGGCATACCATGTAGGCACACGGGCGCCCCGTTGGGGGGATGGTGCAACAGGGTGTAGCCCCCCACTCCCGCCATGGCGGAGCGTACACCTAAGTGCCCTGGATCCATGACGGAGTTGGGTGCAGATGAGGATGCCCCGTGTAGGGAAAGTGCAGGTGTGCAATTGCTCCCACATAGTGGCACCCAATGGGTGGATGGTCCGGGTGGGTGGCGTCCCGCTCTTTCTTACAACGGAGGACACACCCGAGTCCCCTTGGTTTCGGCGTACCATGTGGGCATAAGGGTGCCCCGTTGGGGAGATGGTGTGGGTGGGTGTGCCCCCCCCCCTCCCAATGGCGAAGCATACACCCAAGTCCCCTCGGTGCAAGATGGACCATGTGGGGACAAGGCGCCGGTGTAGAGATGGTGCACGTGTGCAATTCCTCCCCACAACAAAGTGTCACATACACCCAAGTCCCTGTTGTCCCGCGTTGACCATGTGGGGATGGGGAAACCTCTTGGGGGGATTTTGTAGGGGTTTGCAGTCCCTCCGCCCCCCCACACATCCGCGGATCCAACCGGCCCCCCCCGGTCCTAGGCGCACCATTGAGGGATAGGGAGGCCCTTTGGGGGGATTTTGTAAGTGGGTGCACTCCCTAACCCCCCCTCTCCAACACACACAGCAACAGACGCACCCGATTCCCCTCGGTCTTGGACAAACCGCCTGGGAATACGGAAACCCCATGGGGGGATTTGGGCGGTAGATGCGGTTCCTGCCCGCGCACGCAATGGTGGGCACACCCGAGTTTGTCCGTGGTCTTGGTCGGACCGTGCGGCGATAGGGCCGCCCCGTGCGGGGTAGGGCCGGGTGCGTGCAGTCCCCTCCCCTCCCCATAGTGGCGGATACACCCGAAGCCCCTTGTTCCTCGGCACACCATGTCCAAATCGGGCCGCTGCGTGGGCAGATGGTGCGGGTGGGTGCAATCACCCCGCCCCCCCAGCCACCCCCTCCGCACACACAAAGGCGGATACACGCGAGCCCCCTGTGTCGTGGATGTATGGTCTGGGGATATTGGCACCACATGGGGTGACGGTGCAGGTGGTTACCGTACCCCCCTCCTATACAGTCGCAGACACACCCCAGTTTCCGTATCCTAGACGGACCGTGTGGCAACAGGGACACCCCATGTGGGGAGTTTGTACAAGCGTGCACCCCCCCCCCCCCCTCATAGCGGTAGACACACCCGAGTCTCGTCGGATCGTGGTGGGCCGTGTGGGGAGACGGACCACCCGTGGTGGGATGTTGCTGGTGCATGCGGTCCCTCTCCCTCTTCACAGCGGAGGTTGCACCCGAGTCCTCTCGGTCCCAAACCGTGTAGGGATAGGGAGGCCCCGTGGCAAGAAATGGTAGGTGGGTTCAGTCCCCTCCCCCCACACACAGCGGCACACAAACCCGAGTCCCGTCAATTCAGCGCGGCCCATGTGGGGATGGGGACATCACGTAGTGGGATAGTGCAGTGCCCCCCTCCCCACAGCTAGCAGCGGATACACGAGGTCCCCTTCCTCATGGATGGACCATGTGGGGATAGGGACGCCCCATGCGGAGATGGTGTAGTTGTGTGTGGTCCGTCATGCCCCCCCACAAACGTAAGTCCCCTGCATGTCTCCTAACCCCTCCCACAGAACATCGGACACAACCGAGTCTCATCTATCTTGGACCGTGTGGGGATAAGGATGCTATGTGCGCGGATTGTTGCGGTATGTGCGGTCCCTCGCCGCCCACGAGCGGCAGATAGCCCCAAGGCTCTCGGTGCTTGGCGGACCGTGTGGGGATGGGGCTGCCCCGTGGAAGAATGGTATGGCTGAGTACAGCCCCCCCCCCCCGCGCCACACACACACACACACACACACACACACAACGGCACATACACCCAAGTCCCCTGGTCCTAGACGAAATAGGTGAGGATAGGGACACCCGTGGGGGCATTTAGTAGGTGGGTGCCACCCCCCCCCCCAAAAAAAACGGCGGAGCCACCAGAGTCCCCTCTTTCTAGGGCAGACCTTGTGCGGATAGGGCCTCCCTGTTGGGGGATGGTGCAGGTGGGTGCATTCATCCCCCCCCTCCCGCCGCCCCCACACACAAAGGAGGACATGCCCTAATCCCCTCCGTCGTGGAAGGACAAAGTGGGGACCAAAGCCCCCCATGGGCGAATGGTGCAGGTGGGTGTTGTCCCCCTGTCACACACAGCCGGCGACACACCTCAGTTACCTTGTCCTAGACGGACCATGTGGGGATAGGAACACGGGGGGTGCACTCCCTCCCCTCCGACAGAGCGGCAGATACAGCCGAGTCTCCTAGGACTTGGGCGAGCTGTGCGAGATTTGGGACGCCCCAGGGGGGGATGGTGCAGGGATGTGCGGTCCCTTTGCCCCCACACACCGGCGGTTACCCCCATTCCCCTCAGTCCCAGACCGTGTGGGGATCTACAAGCCCCATGGCGGGAAACGGCACATGGGTGCAGCTCCCCACACCCACAGCGGTGGACACACCCGAGCCCCCTCAATTCCCCACACAGTCCGCCCAAGACCGTGGGGACTCTAGTACATACGCCGCTCTGTGTGTGTGGGGGGGGGAGGGGGGGCACAGCTGCAAAAATCCCCCCGAGGGGTGTCCCTTTACCCAAACGGTCTGACTAGAACCGACGGGCCTCGGTTGTATCCAGCCCCGCGTAGGGGGGGGGGGTCTTCACCCACTTACACCATCCCCCAACGGGCCACTCCCATCCCCACACGGTCCTCCCAAAGCCAAGCGAAATGTGGTATATCCGCAGCTCTTTGAGTGTGGAGGGGGGGGCAATTGCAAAATACCCCCACGGAGTGTCCCTAGCCCCGCATGGTTTGCCAATGTCCGAGGGTAGTCGGCCGTGTCCGCTACTATGTGGGGAGGGACTACACACGTTTGCCCCATCCCCCCATGGAGCATCCCAAGCCCGACACGGTCCATAGAGGAGCAAGGAGACTTGGATGTATGCACCGTTGTAGTAGAGACTGCACCCACCTGCAAAATCCCCCCACAGGGCGTCCCGATCCCCACATAGTCTGCCGAGGATCTACGGTAGTAGGGTGCATGGGATGTTGCGTAGGGGAGGGGGACGACACTCACGTGCATAATCCCCCCACAGGATGCCCCTATGCCCACACAGTCCGTCACGGACCGAAGCGACTAAAGGTGTGTCCGCTGCTGTGTGAGCGGAGATGAACCGCACCCACCTACAAAACCCCTTCACGGAGGGTCCCCGTGCCCACACAGTGTGCCCAAGACCGAGGAAACTCGGGTGCACCGACCTCTGTGTGGCTGGGGAGGGACTGGCTGCATACACCCGCTCCACCCTCCCACCGGGTGTGCCTATCCCCACATGGTCCGCCTAGGACCGAGGGTACTCCGGAGGTCAAGTGACCCCGAAGGAGTGCCTCCGAGCCTCGTTTGTACCAAAGTGAGAAAGAAGCAGTTAGGCAAAGATAGAGGCAAAAACACGCGCAGAAACAGACCTCTAAGGCAAACAAGCATGCCCCATACACTAGAAGTAATGCTTTCCATGTGTACAAAGCGGCTGGCACTACTCCACCAAACACCGTGGGAGGGTAGGGACTGAACACACCTGCTCCACCCTCCCACCGGGCGTCGCTACCCCCACACGGTCCACCCAAGACCGAAGGGACTTAGGTGTAGCTGCTGACAACGTGGGAGGAGGGGGGAGGGGCTGCACACACCGTCCCATCCCCCAAGGGGGTATCCCTATTTCCCCTTCCGTCCCCTATTGCCGGCGAGGACTTGGGTACATGGTACCTCCCAACCTGAGCTATGGTGGTGTGTTTGGTCCTATTAAGTTGGGTGAGAAGTGTCGGAGGCAAGAGTTCCTTGGGATGGTGGATCGGCCCGGTGTCAAGGAGCGCTCTGACCCTGGCTCGGGTGGCCAGGGTGCTAGCATGCCCGTCACCGAAGTTCTGGGGGCAGGTCCCAAGTGCCGGCGTGGCGCGTCCTTGGGGTGAGGTAATGGAAGAAGAGGGTGGAAAGGGTGTTATTACTGCTGAGTGTGTGGTGGTTGTGTGTTACCCTGACGGGAGGCCACTTAGCAAGCGGTGGACGGACCGGCACGCCCTCCTAGCAGGGAATGCGGGGCTGTTACCTGGTCCCAAAGTCTTCCTTGCTGCTGACTGTGGGGGTACATTTTACGATATTGAGGTTCCTTGTGGGATACGTACATACATACCTACGATATACACGGAGGCCGGCCGAGTCCATCGGGCCCTTGGCTCGGCCTAGGCACAATAAGAATGAATTGCAAGCATCCTAAAGGCACATAGAATGTCCTGTATTCTCATGGCCCATCTCCTGGGTATGCCTTCATGGTGCCAAAAACCTTCGGTACCCTCTATTAAATCCTCCACTTGACATCACCTGGAAATAGGCAGTTCACATTGACCAAATGAGGCAGGCATGCCGCTGCGAGGACCACTGCGAGAAGCATGAGAAAAGTGCGTCAAATCAAGGCAAAACAAAGGGTTTCAAAAAGATTATTCAAGACAAAAGGCAAGTGGAAGGGATCCCAACAAATGAAACCAAGTCTTTATTGGAAGGAGATGACTGAGAGCCAGAAGAAAGACACAAAGTATCGTCATCAGCGAGAACTCTGCAGAGCTGACATCTGTGCAAGGCGGCAAAAGGTGACACTCCACCTACTGTGGTGAGGGACCACTTCCTTGAGCTCCCATGAGCCCAGGTTTGCGAGGGACTGTCCTCCAACTTCCCTGAGGCATGAGCAGCGTCATACATGCTGTGAGGGGTCTCACTGTTCAGGGACAGGCGAGCAACCCATGACATTAGCTCGTCTTGGGAATCCTCAGAAATCAGGGACTCCATGATCATGAGGAATGATCCCGTTTCGATACAACACAACAGTGTCTTGTGCAGGTGTAATGGCATCTGCCAAGTCTAAGGAACGGGGCACGGCAGGTGCTGTGATGTGTGAGTGACCCAAACCGGACAAAGGATGACAGATGGATGACTTAAGTGTACCCATCTCTTGGACGAAAATCTGCACATTCATTTCCACAAATGCAACTGTGACTGGGAACACGAACCCACTGGATGGAAAGTGCCGTGCTTTCCACCAGAGATGACAATTCAATTCAAAGGTCGACATTGGTGACCAGGCTAACTCCATGACAGAAATACTTTGTACTGGACAATCGGTATCAACGCTGTTGGGGAGGGCCATACTTGTGAAAGGCCAATCAGTGGAGGCCACGGATAACACAAATAGTATCTGTTATCTATTTACTCTCCCTCACCACAAACAAGAGACTCCCTCTGAATTTGGTTAGGAAATTTCATCAGATACCACTCTTGTTACACACGCCCCACGCAACACAATTGTAACACAATGGTTGGTGGGTCATGGCAACCAGAGGACCTAATGCCATCTGCAAAGCGCTGCCCTCACCACCCCCCTCACAAGTCACTTTTGCGGCGCCACAAACATCGGCATCAAACGTTCCACAGGATCTCTCCAGAACACTCGCTGCATACCTCTTAATCTGCTTGAGGGTATCCTCAATGCCCACAACAACAGCCTTTCGCTTGGCAATCTTTGCACTGCCGATTCCTGTGAAGCTCGACACGTATTCACCGTCTTCTGCACGGGTCCCCATGCACCCCCAACAAAAAGCAAGGGCTCAAGAGAAGACCCTGCAGAGAAGCAAGTTGTGGGCATGCAGAAGGGTCATCAACATGCAGTGTTCATTGGTATGGCACACCTCTTTGTTTTGGTACACATGAGCACACTAGCTGCTAAAAAGCAGTTGATCTTCCACACAAGCCGGGGATTTACGGGGGTTGACAGTGCTTTTGGCCACCGGCCCCCCCCTTGTGTAAATTGGTGTAAATTTTCCCAAAAGTGGTGTAAATTTGCGAATCTGAGCGGCGTTAGCAACCTCTTGAACTACATTTTGTGTGTTTTTAATTTTCTTTAATTTTTGGCGAAGTAAGCAGGGCAAACAGGCACAGAGACATGGAATAATGGGCAAAACGGGCCAAAAGTCAGCGACGTGCGCATGTTCATTCAAAAGTGCGGTTGGCAAAGGGTACATGGGTTCCTCAATTTACACCGAGTTTACAGAAATTTATAGAAATTTACGCCACGTTTTGAGCAATTTACAAAAAGATACGTAAATTATAGCGTAAATTGGATCCCCCCCCATTATTCCCCGGCTTCCTTCCACACTTCCAATATGCGTGCTGCACTGCTTGGGGTGGACTAGATGATGGGCATGGAATCCTGTCCGCTGACCGCAGGGGGGCTAGTGGGCTGGATGAAGCAGATGGGATCCTACCCACTAACAGCAAACAATTCGGTTTGTGTTGTTTGGCTCATTCAATACAATTTGTGGGGCATACAACGTTACATAGTGGCATCTAGTCCTCCCATAGAGGATTCCCATTGGGCTGTGGTGTCTTTGTGGGTTTTCTTTCATAGGGTTCGTGTCCGGTTATGAACATAGTATTCTTACCCATAAGGAATGATAGGTGTACAATTTTACCCACAAAGAGATCACCGCCCCACAATTTTCCCCATAAATGGTATCCGGTGGTTTTCTTTCAATCAGGTACCACACCCACCAATGTGGTCCTCCTCTTCAATTCAGTCCACAGTTGTAGAGTGTTTCCATGAATTCCCATAAATGGGCCACGCCTATGGGCTTTGGTTCCTCTATGGGTGCCGTTATGGGGCTTCTGTCCCTTTATGACTGCAGACATGGTAGTTGTGGTCCCTTTACACCCCCCCCGAATCGGGGGGAAATTTGCGTTGAATCGAGCCAATGAATTGGGGGGCATTTTATGAGAAAAATGCACGCCATTCGGGGGGCTGGAGGTGGAGCATTAGGTCTTGGGACACTGTGAGGGCCCCCTTGGGCCAGCTCACATGCGAAAAGTGCAACACAATTACAAAAGCTACCAAGAAATTTCCAGAAATGTTGTTTGTGGCTACAATGCCCAAGAGGGAATACGCTCGTTCACATCACCATTCATCATTGCAAGCAAATACCCAATCTGTGAATCATGAGACATAAAGCGCCGGTCAGGGGTCAACAGGCCTTTCATGATGCGAAATGACCCCTCAGCAACGGTCATAGTCACTGGGAAGGTGAGGGCATTCAGAGCTGCATGGCCCAAAGTTGCCAAACCCATGTGGTTGCATGCCCTCTCCCACCATTGCAGCACATCAAATTCACGGTCATCAACAACCCGTTGCTTCCAATAGAACTTCCACTCACCACATGCACACAACACTTGGATTTCAGTTGCCGTGAACAGATTGGGATACCTCTTAATGTCATTTGGCATGTTGTCACGTTGCCTTGGATCAAACACCCACAATTCATCATAGAACGCTAGCGGTGTTCCTTTATATATGGAGATGACTGCCAAACACTCTTGAGCAACCTCTTCCAACTGTTTTTGGTAATAATTCTTCATATCATCATTTCGCAACAGGCTGCGTATGGGCTGCACGCCAACCATTGCAGAAACATCTTCTGCAAATGTCTCCAGTTGGGCCTCCAAGGCTCGAAGTCTAGTGCACAACCGATGACCAAAGGGCCGATTGGTAGATAATCAAGCAACAACTTACCCACACACTCAATGTACCTTTGACACCTGGAAGTGGACCGGTTTCCATTAACCAGGCAACACATATGTTTCATGTATGTACATAGGGCTGCCATGTTTGGGTGCTCTTGCAAGGGAGCTTACCCATGTCACGGCACGTGCCGCGGCACACTTTCCAATGGTCCCCCCCCTCCCCCCCCCCCCCTCCGTGTCATGGTGGCACAGCCGGCACAGCCGGCACAGGTGACACAAGTGCCGATCACCCTCACACAACACGACATAGCGGCGGCCCCGTGCGGCACCGTGGCACGGCACGGCCGGAGCCCCCCCCCCCCCCCCCCCGCCGTGGCTGGGTAAGCTCCAAGGGCGTGGCAAATCTGTTACCTATGTGACGCCGACAAGTTCACAACCTGAGATTTTTAAAATATGCCAAGAAATGCTCATTAAAAGCCTTTGCACAATAACTAGCATTATCAACGAGCACACAAGTGCCACTACATGGCGTGGGAGGTTCAGGTTTCCAAGCTGCAATGACTGCATCACCCACAGTTTGGCCATTTACAGCCTCGCACCCTAAAACATCCCTGGCAGGTGGCAGCTAACATGTGCGCTGTGATACCCTGGTGACAAAGCACCTGTGCTTGAGAGGGCTGCGCGGGGGTTAACCAATGTTGCCACTAGCCAGATCTCGCTTCGTGCGCAAGGCGTTGTGCGACCTAAAGAATGAGTCTCCTACGAGTACGGTGTGGGATGGGAGCTGTGTTGCCCACCTACACATAAGCTGCCGGGCATTGAGGTTGCCTGCACCAGAACCATGTCGGCGGACGACACCCCGGCGTCCGGTGTAAAAAGACAAGTCAACGATGTACGTAGCACCGGCTTAGCAGTAGAGCTTAACGTTGGTATTGTGCGCTTTCCACACAATGTACATTTTTAGGGGCCTAGCCCGTAGGCGCGTATGGGGCATTAGGCTATCATCCCCAGTGGCAATCCCGCCCATGGCCAATCCTGCGGACCAATGGGCACTAGCCGCCTCAATCAACTACATCACATCCCGTCAACATTGGAGCTTACCCATGTCACGGCACGTGCCGCGGCACACTTTCCGATGCCCCCCCCTCCCCCCCCCCCCCCCCCCCCCCCCTCCGTGTCATGGTGGCACGGCCGGCGGAGCCGGCACAGGTGATACAAGTGCCGATCACCCTCACACAACACGACACAGCGGCGGCCCCGTGTGACATGACACACCCTCTGTGGCGGCACCGTGGCACGGCACGGCCCGAGCCCCCCCCTCGCTGTGGCTGGGTAAGCTCCATTGTTTGTGCAAGTTGCAGTATTGCCCGCGGAAGAGAAATTGGGCTAGGTACAACAACTCCTTGCGGTACCCAACCCGATCTACTTGCATGGGACGCACCATGCCTAGCAACAGCATGAAGGCGCTGTAGCGGGGTAGATGGAGGATGAGGCCCTCCCTCTCCTTGGCCCGGAGGGTAGCCTCTTGGGGATCTACGATGGGAGGCATCATGCAGTCCCATATACCATAGGTGCCAAGGTTCTCCAACCTTGCCTCTCCGGGACGTATGCCATACTCAATAGAAGCGGCGCAACCTTGATTGCGGAGGCGAACACCAGAAAGGTTGATGGGCATTTTTGAGTGTACTAAAAGCAATATACCACGGATTGTGGCCACAGAGTAAACACACAAAACACCGTACACACCATTGACAATCTCCAAAAGCATGTCCACAGGCACGATAACCGGGACGTCTGAAACGAGGAAACCGCGGACAACGCGCACGACATCTTCCAGAAGCATGTGTTGAGGCAAAAGATGGAAGGTGCAGAACACCAGCAACGCACAAAACATGCACAACGCCATTGGATGTTACTTTCTTCGGAATCTCCTTCAACCTTGTCCGACCAAGCTTTAATCTTCCTGGCAAGCAGCCTGATATTGTATGTGCATTTCCCGTTGTTGGTGTACCCTGTAGAAATGGAAAACACCTGCTTGATTAAAATGGATGTTGTTGTAGTGCATGTCGGAGTGGTGTATCTTGTGGACTCCATTTCAAATGGACACTATGGCAGCGCTTATTACCCACTTTGCCAAAAAAGCCGCGAAAGAGCGCTCCATCTCATTTTGTCACTATACGGAGTGATAAAACCAATGAAATTAAGAAGAAGCGTGCCAAACATCGCTCCATTTCGTTCTGTTGTCATAGCACGTGATGAAATGCGAGTTTAGGAAAACAAATGAGGCTGAAATGTTTTTCGTATCGTTGCTATAATTACTATTGCACCCAAACTCAATGCATTTGACGACAACTCCCTCCGATTTGACAACACCTCCCAACGCCTTTGCCACCCTCATCTCACTCGTTTGCGAAAAACCATCGCCAAAACACCCTTTCCATATTGATAGCATCCTTGTTTAAAGGATAAGATAAAAGACCAGGCTTTGTTGGGGATCCGTGGGGCCCTATACCGTTTTCTTTGGTGTTTCCCATGCCACTACATCTATGATCCACCAATTAAAAAGGGCCTGAAAAATTTGTATGTTTTCATGGATGTCTTGTGATTTGGGGCAATGTTCTACCTCAACAATGTAGGATATGGAAAGAAATCTGCAAGAAATTAAAAGCGCTGGTAAACATCCCACGATGCAGGGTGGCCTCGATAGGAGCAGGGGGGTGTGGAGCGCCTAAAAAAGGGCGATTTCTATTTAAATTGTTCTCCACGGTCCTGCGACCAAAAACGGTTCTGTAAACGGCAATCACTGGCCCCAGCCGGCATCTGTAACCTGAAAAAAACTGGCCCTCCAGGTCTGCGCAAATCGGCCAGATTTTGCCGGACCAAAAGTGGCCCTCGATAGGGGTTTTTTTACCTTAAACCTTAACACTTTTTACCTTTTCACCTTAAATTGTGTTAAAGCACATTTTTGCGAAAAAGCACACCAAAGATTGGTGCAATATGCATTGGAATGGTGACTAGCCAAAAACTTAACACCATCTTTGCAAAAACAAGTGTGCCAAAATCGCTCCGTTCATTTCAATCATGACAGGGGCTGTAGGGGGTATTTCGTAATAGAAAAAAAGCAGGCAACAAGTCGCTCCCTTATCAGTTTATCACCGTAGACGAAGATGAAACCTATTTTTTGAAGAAAAAAAGGCGCGCGACAGATTCCTCTATTTCAAATTTTCATTCATTCAGATGCGGTGACAAAATAGGAGTTTGAAAAAAATCCACCACAAAGATTGGTGGTATGAGCTGTCATTATTCGAGAAACATTTACCACCAAGGACATTCACAACAATCACAATGCGAAAAAAAAAAGTGCACGCAGAAGCGTTCCATTTCATTTTATCTTTAGAAATCGTAATGGGATGTAGGTGTCCAAAAAAAAGGGCGCCAAGGATCAGTCCATCATTATTCTACCACTATAAAGGATGATAGAAGCAATTTTCAAAAGAGAACGGGAAAAAGATGAGTCCATTTTATTTTATTACTAGATAGAGAGCTGGAATGTAGGTTTCATAAAAAGTAAAACAGAGTGCAAACAGTCACTGCAGTATCATTGTATTACTACACAGGCTGGTGAAAGCCATGTGTTTTCAAAAGCGTTAGAAATTGTTGCATTTCAAATGGTCATTACACGTGTTGATAGAATCTGAGTGAAAAAATGCCCAAAAAGTGTTGACGGCTTGTTGTTTCAATAGGCAAAAGAGCTAAGAAAAAGTAGTTTCCAAAGAGGCTTGTTGCGGTGTATGCTTAGGTTGACCCGTCTACCCGGCTCAACACACACTTTGCCGTTAAAAAAAAGCGCCCACGGTTGCCCCATTTACCCTTTTGATTGCACACAATGATGTAGTTAAAAAGGGCGCACCCAGGATCGCTCCCTTCCGTTATGGTAGCATGTCGTGTAATAAAAAAGGTCTTCAAACAAAGCGCGCCGAACATGGCTCCTTTTTTTATCGCTTTTCATGGGTATGGTAGATTTGCAGCGGATTTACACCGCTTTTTCCCAAGCAGGTTGGAACAACAACGATTGAACATGTCCCTGCTAGGCACATAATAGATAACGAATCTAGGAAGCAGAACAAGGTGACAGACAGGAAATGCATTGGTAGGGAAGCTGGGTGTCCTAAGTGACATTAAACGAATGCGGTTAAGAACACTATAAATGTTGGAAAAAGAAAAGGTCTGCCCGAATAGAGAAAGGGGATACCTATCCATTATGGAGATCATTACCCAAAATTACCAAACACTACGCGAAAGAGAAAAACATTGTACCACTGCCTTGCCTGTTTGCCAAATGGCCATGTGGAAACATGAATGAGACCATTGACGGTGTCATGCAACAATCTATGGACCGCATTGCTATGAGATTGTCTCACTCATGAAAACACTTCACTCCCCCTCCCGTGACTTTAGACCCGGGTCTTATAATTTTTTGCCCCTGAGCCATGTCACGTGAATCTTATATAGTGGTCCTTTTGAAGTGGGTCCTCTACTTCTTTCATACGGAGCACACTGTGACCTGTTTTCCCAGCCACCAAAGAATGCCGGTTTCGGTGAGGCAATCTTTATCCATTTGTATTTTTCAACCGAAAAACACTGTTTTGGGGGACAATGACATTATCATTATGTCACCACACATTTTCACATAATGAATTGAAACATTGATGCATACATTTATGAAGAATTTTGAGGTTCAACAATCTTGGTACAATTCCTCAAACATTTTATTTATTTCATTTTTCTCAGTGTCATTATTATGAGTACGCTACACACATTCAAGATCCACATGATGAAGAAGGTTTGGAAGAAGAGGGTGCAAATCCCAGTAATATGATTAATGTATGATACTCTCGTCTCGCAACCATTTGAGGCCAACTGGGCAAGTCACATGACACAATCCCATCACGCAAAGCATCCAATGAATGTTTTTTGTCATTTTTTTGGGTTGGGGGTGAGGTTGCGGACAATTTTGCTTTATTTCCTTGCGCTCCGCGAAACTTTCCCGGGTGGGTCTTATATAGAGGTGCGCCCTACAGAGTTCCTAGGGCAAGGGGCCATTAACAATCTTTACAACATTTTAAACATTGGATTAATCAAATTCATACGGGACCAAATGCAGCTTTGTTTCACTGCAACGTGCTGTGCCGTCATCCGGTATGTTAGTTGCGTCTGTTTGCCGTCTTTTTCTTTATTTTCCGTTATGAAACATCTTTTGGCCGCCTTCATTAGCCAATTGAGAGCCTTGCATAGGGGTGGTTGGTGACGGGCCTGTTTGACCCCTCATGTCCCCTCTATGGTGCCCATGTGTGCCATCGCGAGCTACCAACCAGCCTTGGGCAGTGTACAAGGCTCGCCTACCTTTCTCCGAACCCGTGGCACCCAGCGGCGCGGGGGGAGGGGGGGGTAGGAACGTAGGTAGGGTAGGTAGGTAGGTGCACTCGGTCGTGGAGAGGCGCCCCATGGTTCCCCCTGGCGTCGCCCCTGTGACGAACAGGAAGAGGCTCCGCGCGTGAAGAGGGGAGGCGGCTTACATCCCGCTAGACCTGACTGTTGGCCCCCAACAAAGCGGCCCCGGGCAACACCGGGAGGGCTGATCGCCGCCATCGTGACGTGCTTGTCTCGCCGGGAGGGTGTGCCCCCGTGCTTGCGCACGTCCCCTCCTTTGGACGGAACCCTAGAGGTTTCACCGGACTTCCTGGCGTATCCCGTTCCCAAGGCATGCATGCACATTCTTGGTACTAGGGTTCCGAGGCGCTTGGGTGTCGCACGCACCGCCTCGAGTCCCAAAGGAGCGCAGGCCTTAGGATGCAGCCTTACCCCCGGTCTCCGGATCTCGTTTGGCCGGGTCACCTGCATGGCACGGGCTGCCTCAGTGCCCGGGCTGTGGGCACTGAGTTTCCTGCTGTTGTGCGGCGTTTGTGTTTGGGTCCGGTTGGCGGTTGGGTGTGGGTTTTGTTAACCCCGCCAGTCCTGGCTGGGGTCCTGAGCGGGTGTGTTTGGGCACGGTTTGTGGTGTTGTCCCTCTAGTGTCGGCTGTTTGTGGTGTTCGAGGTTGGGGTTCGGTGTCGGCCTGCTTATGGGACGTGTGTGGTTTCGTGGGCGCCCCGCTTGCCCCCCGCCTTTTCCGGTTCCGGCGTGCGGTGTGGGTGTCTGTGCTGGGCCCGGGTCTCGGCTGTGCCCAGCCCTTCTTGGCTGGGTTGTCGGGGTGTGTTTTTTGCACTTTTGCTTTTTTTTCTTTTTTTCTTTTCTCCTGTCCCGGGCCTTGTGGTCCCTGTCCCCCCATCCCCTTTCTTTTGGGTTGGGCTGGTGGCTCTCTTTTTTTTTTTTTTCGGTGTCCCTTTTCCCGGCGGGCCGCTATTCCTGGCTTGGTGTTGCCGGTCTTGGGTGGGTGGTCCCCCTGTGCCTCTTTGGGGGTCCTGTCTTCGGTGCCTTCTGGGGGGGGGTTTGGCTGCCTCTGGTGGTGTTGGCGGGCGGTTTGGCGGCTGTGGGCTGTTTTCGCACCTTTTCCCCCTCCCCCCTCCGTTTTTTTTTTGGGGGGGGGGGGCTTGCCTGTTCCTCCCTCTGCCTTCCCTCGGTTGGTGCACGCACTGGCCTGCCTTGAGTGTTGTCTTCCGGGCTGCTGTTTTCAGTTGCGTTCTGTTTGGTCGCGCTCCGGCCCCATGGGTCGGGTGGGCTATGTACACGGTGGGCTCGGCGCCCCTTCTTGCCGGGTTAGGTCCTGGCTCTGCCGGCTGGGCGGGTGAGCCAGGCGGCTGCTTGTGGTTCTGGGTTAGGGGGCTGGGGTTGTTGGTGTCCTTTCCCCTCTGCAGTGCCGGTTTTAATCTTCTGGGTGGTCCGCCACCGTTGTTGCCAGGCGCGCTGTGGCCCCGTGTGCGGCCTGCGGTGCTGGTGTGTGGCGTGCTGGTGCGGCGCCTTCCAAGGTGTGCGGCGGCTGGCTTCGGTTAGTCCTTCAGGTTAGGGTCAGTTGTGTCGTGTTGTGCCGCTCTGTGCCGAGTCGCGTCGCGTCGTGCTGTCGCGCATTGCACTGTGGTGCGATGTGGTGCGGTGTGCCTCGGTCTCGCGTGGTGCCGCGGTGGGTCAGTGGAGGTCAGCCTGGCCTGTGTCGTGGTGCGGAGTGCGGGCCGGAGTGTGGCTGGTTGGCGGCTGGGGTGCGGTTAGGTGTGGGTGTCTCGCTGGGTCCGTGCTGTGGGGGCTCGGGCGTGCCGCTCGGGCTGGTGGGTCGGGTAGGTCGATCGCGTGACGGTCCGTGGGGTTGCCCTTCCTGGGGGCCTGTGCCTTGTTCCCGTGTCCTTTGGGGGTTTCGGTCCCTAGTCCTGGCCGCGGTGGCCGTGCCTTCGTCCTCTTCCGGTGCCTGTGAGGTGGCCCTTGTGGTGGCCAGGGTCGTCGCCTGGCGGTGAGGGCGTGGTGGTGTGCTGTGCGGCGGCGTTCCCTGCGGCTTCCTCTGTTGGTGTGGCCCGTTCTCCCCATGTAGGTGTGACCTCCATTCTCCGTGTGGTTTCCGGTGGCTGGTGGGTGTGCGCTGGTGTGATCCGCACGGCGTCCGATGCTTGCTTCGGTGGTGTGTGTTGGGGGGTGCGTCCCCGGGTGTCGTGGGGTGTTTGGTTGGGGTGGGGCGGCGCTGGTCCCCCCGTCGTGGTATGCCCTTCCTGGGTGTGGGTCGTGGCGCCTGCCGTGGTGCCCTTTTCCTCCGTGCCTTGGTCCCCGCTCCCGCCCCTTCCTGGTTCTTGGGTGGTTTCCTGCCTCCATGTGGTGTCTCTTCCGGCGTCCTGTCCCTGTGAGTGCCTGCCCTCACTTGGGTTCCCTCCGTGCCCTCTTCCCTGAGTGCTCCTTGGTGTCCCTTGCCCTTCCCTTGCCCTTGTCCTGCCCCTTCCTGGTGTGGTGGTGGCGGGAGGGGCGGGGTGGGGAGGGGGCGCCGGCGGCCCAGGCCTGGGGGTGGGTTGCCTGGAGCCACCGGCGGAGGGCTTCAGGGGTGTAGGGGGGGCGGAGGCCCCGGACCGCATCGCGGAGGAGGGCCTCCCATGCCGCTTGCGGCATGATGGCCTCCGGGGCGGCCTCGTTGGGGTTTGCGGGGGTGCGGGTGCGCACCTCCTCGAAGGTATGCACCATGTGCACCCCTTCGTGCCTTCTCGCTCCCCCGGCCCACTTCACCCAGCGGCGGAGCTCCTGCAGAGCGGGGGGAGACCACCAGGCGAGGTGGGGGGGGCCTGGGGGGGGGAGGGGTCCGTGCCCGGGGTCCTGGAGCGGCGGGGGGACGTCGTGGACCTGCGGTGGTGGCGGGGCTGGCGGTGCCTGGGGGAGCGGGAGCGGCGGTGGCGGGGGCTGGGGGTGGAGGACGGGTACGGGCGGAGGGGGGAACGGGAGGGGGAGGTGGACATGGGGCGGCGGTGGCGCGCTTGGTGGCGTCCGGGGGAGCGGGAGTGGTGGTGGCGGGGGCTGGGGTTGGTGGATGGGTATGGGCGGCGGGGGGAACGGGGAGCCCGGCGGGGCGTGTGGGGGGAGGGGGAGGTGGACGTGGGGCGGCGGTGGCGTGCCTGGCTGCGTCGGGGGGAGCGGGAGCGGTGTTGGCGGGGGCTCGGGGTGGGGGTCTTGTATGGCCAGTGCGGGGAGGGGGAGGTGGACATGGGGCGGCCGTGGCGCTCGTGGTGGTGCCCGGGGGAGCGGGAGCGACGGGAGCGGGGTCTCGGGCGGTCGTGGTGGCCCCTGGGGGAGCGGGAGCGGCGCGAGTGGGAGTGTGGGCGCCGTGGGCGAGTGTGCCGTGCGGGGAGGGAGCGGGGGCGCCGCCGTTTGCGGGACCGGGCCCCATCGCTCGAGTCGGGCCAGTCAGGAGGCGTCGGCGGCTCCTGGGGGGCTTCGCGTGGTGCCGCCTGGTACTGGGGGGGGGGGGGGGGGGAGGTCCCCCGTCGTCCATGGATCCGCCACGTAGGGGTGTGGTGGCGGCAAGGGCTGGTGGTATGGGCCGAGGGACTGTCCTTGGCGGGGTTGGGCCCAGGGGGCCCCTTCGGCGTAGACGTTTTGGCTGGGGGGATAGGGATACGGTTCCTGGTACCGGGGGGGTGGCTGGTACGGGGCGGGTGGCTCCTGGCGGTAGGTGGGGTATGCGGGTGGAGCGCTCGGCTGCCATCCCATTCGGTGGTGCTGTTCGTGCACGGGGGGTTGTGGCCCGGTGGGGTAGGGCGGTGGGCAGTGGTAGTGGTGGGGGTGGTGTTGGTAGTGGTGGTGGTGGGGCCGCTGGTGGTGGTGGTGTGGGTAGTGGTGGGGTTGGTGTTGCGGGTATGGCCCATGGACCCCTTGTGGGTTTTCCGGTCCCCCTTGTGGGGGTGGGGGGTTGGGCATCGTGGGCAGTCCCCGGGGCTGCACTATGTGGTGGGCAGGGGGGGCGGGTCCGGGGCCGGGCTTGACGGTGATGGTGGTCGAGGGGTCCCACGTGCCTGGGTCGGTTTGGCCGGCGGTGGTGGTGGTTTGTGGGGGATGGATAACGGGGCGCTTCGTGACGGGGATGCGGACGAGGGCTTGGACGGGGTCGTGCTGGGTGGCCGCCTCTGCGGTGGTGGTGGGTGCCGGTGGGAGGGGGGCGTGGGTTGCGGTGGGTGGGGGCTCCTGGCTTGGGTGAGGGTCCGGGTGGGGGTGGTGTCGGTTGGGTTTTTGTCGTTGCGTCTGTGGTGTTGTGTGTGCTCGCGTGGGCGCCGGCTTGGGTTTCGGGGGTAAGAATGTAATAGGTTGGGTACAGTGAGCGTTCCTCGGCTTCAACCCCTCTTTTCTGTCATTCCCATCAATTGTTGTTCTTTTCTCACTGCCAAATGGGGAGAAGTCATAAACGTTGCCCCTTCCCAATATCCCTACCAGCCTTGTGGCCAATAACTCACCTCAAAAATACCCCCCCCCCCGTGACTGTAGACCCACCGAGAAACTTCCATTGACAAGACCCACCCCTTTTTTGAGCCCCTCCTCGGCAAAGACAGCTATAAGACCCACTTCAAAAGGAGCGATTTCGTTCTAGCCTAGAAAAGTTCGCTAGAACGTTCCAGCCTAGAATGGATCTAGCTTGGAGCACAAATTGTTCTAGCCTAGACTAGTAGAGTTGGTAGAATACAGAAGACAAATGATGAAAGTAGGTATTGGGGCCGCATGACACATGCAGCCATAGCAACCAACACACTTGACACAGGCATAGGCATATGCCCCCCACCCCCGCCCACACACTGTGGCATCTTCATCCAGACAACATAAAACACAACATAAGATGTCAAGGGTGGGGAGTGAGTGGTAAGAGGCCAAACATAAGCACCGCAAAAACACCCCCCGAGTGTCGAGCTACCACCCCCTGTCCCCCTTCCATGTTGTGGTTAGGGATAGAGTGGTAACTTACTTGATGTGCTAAGGGTAGCGAAGGTATCCGTGTTCTTTTTGTAGGCATGCCTTGGCTTTTTAACTGGTTGAATTTGAAGAAATGTGCACAAATTGACAGCAAGAGGTGGGTGTGTTCCTCGTTCCCCCTCCTTGCTGTGTGTGCCTGTGGTGTGGGATGGTCTAGTGGACCCCTGCCTGCCACCATCCCTCCTCCCTTGCCACCCCCCCCTCCACATGGGTTATGCACTATGCCTCTTACCAAGCTTTGTGGGTAGCTGTGGTATGCTTTGTTCCCCCGCATTCAAGTTATGGATGACCCCCCCCCCTCCCGTGTGTGCCGTGCATCCCGCACTATGCGTTTGTTGGCTATTGCTTTTTGCGGTTGGTTGGTTTGTTGCTGGTTCATTGATTCGTCGGGAGTTGAGTTTGGCAGGCTCAATTTTTTCTTGGTTCGTTGGTTTGGTGGGTGGGTGGATGGGTGTTTGTTGGCTAGTTGATGGCGTGTCTGTGTGCGTGTGTGTTCTGAGGACACGTGTTGTGTGGTATTGTTGCATAGCGTGTCTGTGTTTAAGCATGCATGTGCAAGCATTGCGAGGGTATTTTGGGGGTTGTACACGTTTCATCTTGCCGCTCGAGCGGCGTTCTAGCCAGGTGTTCTAGCGGTGTTGTAGCGACCATAGCGGCACCGCTAGAACGCTGTAGAACACCTCGTTACTCTTAAGCCAGAACACCACCATGAAAAATCCAGAACGCCGACCACCCGGAATCTTTGCAATGGCTACGCATATAGGCTTACACACAGACACAACATGCAACAAGACCCACACATAGACACACCATGCAACAAGACCCACAGCATGTGTCCAAGCAAAACACACACACACAGACATACACGCCAACCTATACCAAAGAGCATGCTATAGCACCTGCGCAGAAAAAAGGACACCCAAACAACAAGCCAACAACCAACCAACCGACCAACCAACCAACCACCGAACAAACCAATCAACGAGCTTGCGAAACACAGCAGCCCACAAGTAAATCAACCAATAACCAACCAAGCAACCCGAAAACCAACCGCCAACGAACTAGCAAGCCGGGTACCATTGTGCACGAAGGGGGATTCCATAACTTTGGAGGAGGGCGAACAAAGCATATCACCAACCCACACGACACAACTCTTCACGGTACAGCGGTAGAAAAGACAATCCCTCACCACAGGAACCAAAAGCAAGGAGGAGGGAAAGAGTAACACACCTACCGCTTGGTGTCGATGTGTATGCTGCTCTTCAAAGTCAACTTGCTCAAAAGCCAAAGCACGGTGGGAAACAGTAAATTGATACCATTCTTAAGCTTAAACAGAACAAGCAGGGTAGCCCCACAACAAAAACCACAACATGCAAGGGGGACGGGTGATAGCTCAACACTTGAGGGACTGTTTGCGCGGTGCTTGTGTTTCGCCCCTTAATACTCCTTGCGCACCCTTGAGATGTTATGTTGTGTGCTGTGTTTATTGCGGTATGTGTATCCTTCCCCCCCCCCACCAACCCCACCCTGTTGTCAATTAGACGCGACACATGCATCAATGCTTTTGTTCGGGTTTGTTCTAGGCTAGAGCGTTGTAACGAAGTTCTAGCAAACGCGGTAGAACGGCGCTAGAACATCGCTAGAACAACTTTTTTTGTCTTCAATTCGGGCTCCAAAATGTGTTTCTTTGAAGAATCAGATTTCGACCCCGTAGTACGCTCGTAGGTGCCCAACTTCTACCATTGATATCACCAAACTCCCACGCCCAGGGGTCGGGTAACATCCCGGTTTTTTCATTCTAGTGTTCAAGCGCCACACGGGCTTGAAGGGTATGGGTCTTCTAGCTTGTACCAAAGGTGCGACCGAGACCTTTTTTTGGAAAGTTAGATTTTGCCACCACATATGATGAAAATCTGAAATCGAGCGATCTTTGGGGCGCTGTGTTGAGAAACTTTTCTTTCACAACCCTCTAAAGTGAGAAAATGATGACGGAGCAATCTTTGCCGTGTGATTTGGGAGATATAACTCCCGTCCCTTGCTATAGTGGTAAATTGAAATGCAGTGACCATTGGCACACTCTTTTGAAAAAAAAACGCATTCATCACCTACTATAATGAGAATGGAGCAATCCTTGGCGTGATTTTTTTGAAACATACCTCCCATCGAACTCAACAGTGATTAAAGGAAAGGGACCCATCCTCGACGTCCTTTCTTCTGAATCCTGCGTGTTAATTACATTGGTGGTAAACGCTTCACAATGTGTACACAAGGTGGTTTGTCCCCTTTTGGCAAAAACCCTTTCCACTGCCCTTTTAGCTGATGACAAAGTGTACCATCAATTGTTGTCTGAAATTTTTCGGAACTAATATTCTGTCACCAATAGTATAAAGGGGGTGCAAACTCACCATTTGTGCAAATCTTTAGAGGTAGGTGTAGGGCAAGCAATACCTTTGCGCCTCTAGACGTGCTCATGTGTCATGTCATGAAGCCGGTTCGGACCCCCGTGGCCATCTTGGGGTCACTTGGGGTGTGTATCTATGTGCCGGCAAGCCGCCATTGGCTGATATCATACTCTCCCATCCACCTGATCTAACCCGATGTGATAGTGTGATAGGTTTGGCCATTCCGGCTATGAGCGGCCATATTCAGAACGGAGGCACCGCCAGCGGAGATTTATATATCGGAATATCAGGAATCAACAGGGTTTTATTATCATGATGTTTCCGTAATTTTTCAGCCTTTCGTTCTGATGGTCAATGTATCGGCGACTGTCAGTTGGCTCGCGATTTTGCGTTAACCGATTGGTTAACTGTTATTTCCAGATATTTTGACGGATATTCCGTTGAAGGGTCAGATCTCATCAGCAAAGGGATCGTTGCTTCCGCAATTCTCTAAATAAGCACTCGAAATTTTAATCAGAATTTTTCGCGATGTCGAAATCGGATTTTCGACTTCGACATCGCCGCACTTGATTTGGACTTCTTCGAGTGGTCATACTCCTTTCCCTATGCCCGAATCAGGTTTCCCTTATACTTGCCACCCATTTGACTTGGAGATATAAGGGAAACAAAAGTGAATCGTGGG
Organism: Eutreptiella sp. 'Long Island Sound 2002'; assembly: GCA_964036045.1. Classification (NCBI taxonomy): domain Eukaryota; phylum Euglenozoa; class Euglenophyceae; order Eutreptiales; family Eutreptiaceae; genus Eutreptiella; species Eutreptiella sp. 'Long Island Sound 2002'. The sequence goes on from OZ038380.1 coordinate 106,894,083, forward strand.
ACCACTTTGAAGGACCATATCTACGTGCGAGTGTGAGAAAAGAGAATAAGGAAGGTTGGGTTGCAAACGCCTTGGTCTCAACTTAATTTAGGAAGCATCAAACGCCTTTGGTGTGTACACATGCCCGATCTAGCAAGGGATAATGGTCAAGAATGTATAAAGTGATATATAACTCTTGGACCGTGCAACCGAACATTTTATTGTGACCTTCGAGTGTACCGCATGAGTGTTGGGGTTGCATAGCAACTTTCCTTGGGTTCTTACGTATTTTTAACGTGAAGTTATGCCAATGGAGGGACATGGCATATCATGGTGGGAGCCACTTTTGAGGGTATGTTTCATATGCATGGTATATGTCTTGATATGCTCACGCCCATGTTATATATCTTCGTTCGGCCGAAGAGATGGGGAGCCATACGTGACAAGGGTTTTGCCCATGTCCCAATTGTGGAATTCGAAGCGCTAGACTAAGTCTACCGCATATGTATTGCTCATGGTATGTTTGGGAAAGAGATCCATGAGTGCACTCCCATTTTCATGGGGCATGTAGATACGAGTGGCGAAGGTATCTCCATGCGCCCGATTGGGGATCCAAGTGGGGGAATGGTTCGCAAATGGTTCCAATCATATGTGTATTGAACCATGAGCGGATATCATGGGTGAGCATGGAGATATACTATCATGACAACTTTGTATTTGGTCATATTTTCATGTTTTTGACCTCAATTTTTGCTCATTTTTGCGTTTTGTGTACTTACCTGGTTGGCAAACAGCAAGAAGCCTATGGAGAGTCGAACCATGGTATGTTGTTCATATGTTGGCATATGCTTTGGAGTTGAACACCACCATATGCCGGATCGCGTACTCCATTTGGCTTGGCACACGAAGGATTACAAGAATTGGTCTCAAGATCATGGGCTGACTTGGGCAGTGCGTGGCGCCCATATCCGAAGGGGTTTCGAGGGTAAAGTGGGGATGTACATGGGCATTGGCCTTTGGTCTCTATCCTCCATGAATACTAGACTTCGATTCCATGCATGCTTTGAGCCTTCGGATAAGTAGTAACTTCAATTTTGAGCATATTTTTGATATATGGCCAATATGGTGTGAATTGGCAGTTTTTTGACATGTTATGAGTTCAAACTCATAGGTCATTTCTCCAAGCCCATTCGACTCCAAGTCCAGCCAAGGTTATGTCAGGGTAGGGCGTGGTCCTGAGTGCCACTCTAGGCCATGACACACCACCTCCCCTATTGGGCTAGGATTTAGAGGCTTGGGAGTGAACACATTTTTGGGGTTTGTGTAGTGCCTTGTGACACATGGCATTCAGCCATCTCATTTGACCTGGTTCAGGGCGATATGTTGGTGAGTCAAGGGAAGGTCTTGAGTCCAGGGAATGAGGTGTTTATGGCTGTGAATGTGTATGTTTACCTCTTTCCCCAACTTTGCTTTATTTGTGTTCATATGCCAATTTCAGGGCTTTCTTCCTTGGTGCAATTCTTGTACATGCCCGCCATCGTGAGACAATCGGTGTGCTGAACGAAAGCCCGCAGCCTGATTTGGATTGTGAATTGGGTTATTGCTGTACTTGTGGGATCTGGTTGCCATTCAGGGTTGAAGGAGGATTTTATTTTCTATATTTTTGGATTTGGACCCTGGAAATTGAGGAATGCAATCGTTGATCCGGAGTAAATCAGCAGGGGTTACAGGCGGAAGGGGCACAGCGGGGGCCGGTCCTGGTAGGGACCTTCTTTATGGTAGCAGAGGCTTACCTGCTGCCCCTACCAACCGCCGACCCGGGGACTTGGGCCCTTATGAGCCCTGCCCAAGTACGCCCCGGGTGCGTATTGTGGACTCAGTGGAGACCACGCCGGAGATTGGAGCCATAGAACGACCGAGACGTTCAAGAGCATGGCGAACTCCGGAAGTTGAAGCCCGAAGAGAAGAACGACACTCGGGAAGAGGAGGACGTGACATGGAGGACCGGGTCTCCATGTGCGAGCGTCGCTGCCGAAAGGCATGCAACCTCCGCTCCGCCGCGGAGGACTCGGATGAGGCCTGCCATTCAGGCAGCAGTGGAGGACGGGCCCGGCGATACCGGAAGCGCGGGTCACCCAAGTCTCGGCAAGGGACGCCGGGGCTATGGACACAGACCCCAGCCCGGTCAGGCTGTGGGAATCCGAGGGGCACTCCGAGGGCTATCGGACAGCCCACGAGCCACCTTCGGAGTCGGAGATGTCCGCGCCGATCGCCAGGGCGCATACGGCCCCCGAGCCCGCCCTGAAGCGCGATGCCGAGGGCTTGGAGAGGCCAGCCAGGGGCCGGACGGCACCTGTGCCCCGGCACACGGAACCAGAAACGGACGCCATAGGCGATACGCCTATGGGTGATGAGTCTGAGGTGCCGGGAACCGCGGGATGCGCTGAATCCGGCGGAAAGCACGCTGCGTGCCACTGCGAGCACGTGTCCTTCCTCATGGGCAAGTACCCGAAGATGGGGATGGACGCCATCGTGCGTCACCTTGACCGCCTGGACAACGCCAAGGACGCTCTAGAGGAGGACGTCGCGGGGATCCTGGACGACCAGTCGGCCGCGGAGAACCACATGGAGGAGCTGCGAGCGGATCAGGCCCGGTACCGGGAGAATCTGGAGCTGGCCCTGCAGAAGCAGCAGCAAGTGGTGGACAGCCTCCTCCACTTAGTGGAGGACATGTCGGGACGCCTGAGAAGGCTAGAGGAGCGACAGCCCCTCGCCTCGGGTCCGGAGCTCCCGGCAAAGCCGGCCGCGGTAGAGCTGGTTGAGCGGGTTAAGACCCTCAGGAGCGCCATGGAGAAACCCATGGGCGGCCCTGCAGAGGCACCATACGCGCCTCCGCGTGTTGACCCGGGTGCGCTGCCGTTTGTTCCCCTGTTCAGTGAATCCACAATGCTCGGGGAACACACGGCACCGGCTGGGTCCATGCGGGAAGGGCACGTAACCACGGACCCGAGGAGCCTGACGGTACAGATGTCCCATGCCACCCAGGAACCACCGCCCTCTACGACTACCTATGCAGTTTATGCGGAAGAGGAGATCCAGAACCAGACCATGCAGGGGCGAAACATGGGAAGCGCCGACGGACATGGTCGAGGCCATCCAAGCGGAAACCTGTGGGCGAAGGACCCCAATACGGGGATATGGACAGCCGATGGAGCAACTCCTTCCCGCATTCCAAACCCCATGGGTTCAGGCCCAACTGGACCGCACTCCATGGAGGAGAGGGATGTACGGGGAGTGTACTCACACCCCCCGGCCACAGGTGGTATCCGTCTCGGTGGAGTGGTGGCTGGAGACGTCGGAGACGCCATCAGGATTGACGACCTCAGGGGAATCAAAATCCCCTACTACGATGGTAACCCCTCCAAACTGGATGACTTCATCCCGGATTGGGAGGATTTCGCCGAGGAGGTCGTCGGCGAGATGCGGGGAGCGCCGCGGGATAAGTGGGTATGTCGGACATTCCCACACCGGCTGGCGCAGGACCTGAAGGAGGAGCTGCGGGATCAGATCCGAGAAGGACTGATCCGGACGGAGCAGGCCTGCCTCCAGTGGTTGGAGGATGAGGAGCGGGTGGACGCTCCTAACCAGAAGCTGGAGGACCTGTGGTCCATTCCACTGCCGTTGGACCGCGGTGAGTTGCGGGTCCGGGAGTGGAACCGGTATCTGCGGAAGTACCGCAGATGCCTAAAGCTGGTGGAAGACTGGAACGAGGCCAGTGAAATCCGCCACTTGCTGAAGGATGTCCTCCCCAGCAACTGGAAGAGGCGAGTGGAGGACGAGGAGAAGAAGCGCGCCAAGAAGCGGGTGGCGGTGCGGATCATGGCGGCGGAGGATACCCATTCGGGTATCATGGAGTTCTTCAGGAGGAACCTGGGCGAACCCAACCGGATGTTGGGCCTGAAGAACGCCGTTTATGTGGAGGTATTTGGGGACTCCATGGGGCAAAGGTTGCTGCGCCTCAACAACGTGGAGTGGAGGCGCGGGGAGCCGCTGAGGATGCAAGTCATCTTCGCCCGCATGAGCCTGGACGAGATCGTGAAGTACATCACGGTGGAGTTGAAGCTCAATGCGAAGAACGAGGCCCACGTGCAGGATCGGCATGGTCATGGACAACGAGGACACCGAGAAGACCGCCATCATCGGGAGATCCAGGAGGACACGGCCAACTCCGCGGAGGATGGTAGTGGAAGTGGCCAAGACCACTGGTCCCGGGAGGATCACGAGGAGGCCCATTTCTTCGCGTTTGTGGCGCACAACGTGAAGAACAATGGGCAGGATCGGTCCAGATGGAGCCAGGTGGGACCCAAGAAGGGCAAAGAGCCAAGGAGGATCGGGAACCCACCGCTCTCGTTCCGAGAGTACAGGTCTCAGCACGACGGGTGCTGGGTCTGTTATGGCAAGGGAAACAACCATGCACACGACCATCGTCAGTGCAAGGTGTATGAGGCGGACAAGAAGGCCTACTTCGCAGCCCACCCCGAGAAGAAGCCCAAGGAGCAGCGGATTTCCGATTGGAAGGCGAAGGGCGGAGACGGGGGAAAAGGCCAAGGCAAAGGCCAAGGAAAAGGCGGAGGAAGAGGCTATGGTGGTGGACCTGGCCAAGACCGACGAGTAAGGTCGATCGAGGAAGTTGCTGAGGACATGTTGAGGACGTTGGAGGAACTCAAGGCCCAGCAGCGTGGTGGACAAAGTCCTGGCGGATCGCAGCCGGAAGGGGCTGCGGGAAGTCAAGTCTAGAGGAGCCCCCACGGGAGTGGGACCTCGGAGGTCTCTCCTCCGAAAATCAGTGGAATCCCAGAAAAAGCGAAGGCACATCGGGTGCCGAAGAAGGCTCCGGAAGAGCCAAAACCACTGAGTTTCGCCACTCCCAACCCCTGGAGCGCCCTGCCAAGGGAAGTACATGTGGGTACGGGACATGGCAAGAAGGAAGGAGCGACCACGGAGAGCCCCGTGGACGGGCAGGACCAACCCAAGATCTACACCATCCGTGACCATACCCTTGAGGTCCTGATGCACCCGGACGTGCTAGAGTTGCATGCCGTGAGAGTCGTCCATACACCTCATGGCGACGAGCGGCAGTTGCACTTGAAAGTGCGAGTACGGTGCGGACGAGAGGAGAAGGTGGTGGATGTGTTAGTGGATACGGGTGCCCAGGTGAGCCTGGTCCGGAGAGGGTTGTTCAAGGAGGAATTCCTGCAACCCAGCCGGAGACCGGTCCGCCTGAAGGTCGCCAACGGAGAGATTATGGGTGGTGGCACCCATGAGGCCACTATCAGTATGGAATTCTGGGAGCATGAGCGCTTGAACCGCCCTGATCAGGCGAAGAGAAGCACTCTATCCGGGAACTTCTATGTGGCCGACATTACCGATTGGGATATGATCATGGGGTATGACTTCATGGTGGCAAACGCCATTGGAGCCCTTCCCCATCGGGCAACGCTGGTCCGGGAGGATGATGAATGCCTCACATGGCTGTCCACGGACTATGCATGCGGATCATCCCAAGGGAATGCTGAGGAAGAGGATCGGATCGTCCGAGCGGTGCAGGCTGTGGGTGTCAGGTCCAGAGGAGACCGCGGAGTTCAGCTCACGGAGTATGGAATGGCGCCGCAGGTGTACGACAGGATGATCCAGACGCTGGGAGCCGAAGCGCCCGAGACGGACGTCTTCGCTTCCCGGGATGCCCCACTTCTGCGGAAGTGCAGGAGGCATTGGCATCGAGGAGACTCAGCCTGGCACAGGCATTGGGGTTTGAAGGAGTGGGGACCCATGTATTGGCATGGCTCCCTGGACAATACCAGACGTACGGTGGAGAAGATCATCGCGGATAGGGCGAAGGGGATCCTGGTCATAACCGGCATAGGATCCACCCCATGTCCGCTGGAGGGTCTCAAGTCGACGCTGGACTCCATCACCCTGAACGAGATATCATTCGGGCCAGAGGAGGAGTTGTTCATCGACGCCAAGGGTGTATCAATGCCCTCCCCGGGTCAAGCGTGGGGTACCAAGGCTTTCCTGGTGGATGGGGCGCAAGCCCAGCCCACGGGTGATGAAGCATTCATCCGTAGGGTGGAGGCGGTGCCCATGAAGGTCATGTTCGAGCCCAAGGAGGGGACGGATCAGCCTATTGATGGCATTGACGTCCTGTCCCACGCCGAGATCGACGACGTCGTCAACTACATGCGGATGGGGATGCACGACCGTGTGGCAGCCAAGAAGAGGCGGGCCATGGTCACATCTCCGCATTGGTGGGATGACAAGATGTTGGTCACCGGCAAGTACGAGAAGGATGAGTTCGTGGCGAGGGTCATGGATCACATCGCGGACCAATACGATGGTCCGGTTGGGTCGGACCCACCAACGTGGGGTTTTCCAAGAGTGGGAACCGGTAGCGACGAGCACCAGCCCGAGGCCGCAAATTTTCGAAGATTATCGGTGGGTGTCGAGACCCACGACGATGAAGACGGCATATCGGACGAGGAGAAGTCGGACTCGGACCCAGAAGAGGCCTATACCGCAGTGCGGTCGGTTGTGTCGATACCGAAGCAAGCGGCTGAAGAGGCCCAGGAAAACCCGAAGGTCGCCGAGCTGAAGGAGAGGCTGATCAAGGCCTATCCGCGGCTATTCAGTGGCGTCGCCAACAAGAACCCTCCAGATCGTGGGAGGTTCGGCACAGCGAAGATCAAGCTGAAGCCGAACCCCAAGATCTATCGTCATCGGGAGTACCAACTTCAGGGCGATCGGGCCGAGGCCATGAAGAAGCTGTTGGCCGAGTTCATTGAGCGGGGATGGATCGAACCCTCCGACAGTGAGTGGGCCAGCCCAGCCTTCATCGTGCCCAAGAAGCAGAAAGGCGAGTGGAGGTTGGTGGTTGATTACAGAGGTTTGAACGAGCAGACCGAGCACGACTCATACTCGCTCCCCCTGATCGACTCTATCCTCCAAAAACAATAGAAAAAGCGGATTTTCACGGTGCTGGACCTGAAACACGGGTATCACCAGATGCCGCTACATCCGGACTCCAGGCCCTGCACAGCGATGTCGACGCCGCTGGGGCCCATGCAGTGGAAAGTGGTGCCTATGGGCGCCAAGAATGGCAACGCCGCTTTCCAGCGCATGATGGAGGACCTACTCGGTCCTGTCCGGGACTGTGTCGACCCCTTCGTGGATGACATCATCATCGGGTCCGGCACGGAGAACATGACTGAGGACGAGCTCATCGACGCGCATGAGAAGGATCTGCGCCGGGTGCTCAGCGAGTTGGACAAGCACAACATGGTGTGCAAGCCCACCAAAGCCTCACTCTTCGTGAAGGAAGTGGAGTTCGCGGGTCACGTGGTTGGTCACGGGCAACGCCGTCCCATGCCTGGGAAGCTGGCGTCCCTGCACCACTGGGAAAAGCCCCAGACCATCAGCGAACTCCGATCCTTCATGGGGTTCTGCAATTACTATTCGGGCTATGTCCGGATGTATGCAGAACTGTCGGGGCCGCTGCACAAGATGTTGCAGGTGGGCAAGTTTGATGGTCGGAAGGGGAGCAAGAAGAAGCTTGCCTGGACCCCTGAAGCTGAGGATGCGTTCAACAGCCTGAAGGAGCGACTCCTGGGGCAGTTGATGCTGTTCCTGGTGGACCCCGACAAGGGATTCGTGCTACGGACAGACGCCTCGGACTATGCCGTGGGGGCAGTCCTCGAGCAAGTCCGGGACGACGGGACTCATGTTCCCGTGGCGTTTTGGAGCAGGATCCTGGCCGAGGGCCAACGCCGAACATGGACCGCGAGGGAGAAGGAGACATACGCCATTGTATGTGCGCTCAGGAAGTGGTCTGGCCACATCGGACTGCAGCCAGTAGTGGTTTGCACGGACCACCAGTCCCTACAGAGCTGGCACAAGGAGCATGTCGACACCCCCTCAGGACCAGCGGCTAGGAGGGCCCGATGGCACGAGACGTTCGCCAAGTTCGACCTCAGCGTCGTGTACGTCCCGGGGAAGGACAACACTGTGGCAGATTGCCTCAGTCGCTGGGCCTACCCCGCGGGCAAGGCGTGGATGGACATATCCAGCCATGGCGACGCCGAGGAGACCGAGGAGGCCAAGCGCATCATCGAGATGGAGAAGGTCATGGAGCAAGAGGGAGTCAAGTGTTTTGTGGTGATGGCAAACCGTACAGACCTGGCCAAGTTCCGGGGCGCCCGAGTCCAGGCTATTCGAGAGGAAACACTCGAGCAATGGATGGTGACCCCTGTAGAGCTAGTCAGGTCGGTGCTCACAGAGGACTGGTCGGATGACTATGCGGCATCCGAGCACTGGAGCAAGTACTGGAATGCCGTGAGCGCCCCGTCGGACGACGATTGGCCCGAGGGCTTGACCGAGGATGGCGACAAGTTGTTCCTCAAGGACAAGCTGCTGGTGCCCGAGAACCGAGTGGAGGAGCTCATTGACCATTGGCACAACGCCCAGCTCATGCATCCTGGCCGAGACAAGATGCAGCAGGACCTGGAGTGGCGTTTCAAGTTCCCTCCGGGGTACTACGCCATCCTGGATAGGTACTGTAGCGACTGTGCCGTGTGTCGGGCCACGAAGAGCCCCAACCACTCCACAGCGGGCAACCCGGTGTACACGGCTATACCGGAAGCCCCTATGCGGTCCGTTGCCATGGATGTATTCGCCATGCCTGACGTCACCGTGGAAGGAGAGACCTACGACTGTGTCATCCTGGCGGTGGACAGGCACAGCGGGTATATCGTGGCAGTCCCGGGCAAGAAGTCCAAGAAGAAGGACAAGAAGGACAAGCATGGAGTGGGGCTGCAGGCCAAGACCGTCGCTAATGCCATGATCAGGCATTGGCTGACGATTTTCGATGTCCCAGCTGTCATCTGCAGCGATCGGGGCAGTCAATTCGTGGGGACGTGGTTCAAGACGATGTGTAAGCACATGGGGATTCGGCACGCCAAGACCGTGGCTTACCACAGCCGGTCGAATGGCCGTGCTGAGGTGGCCGGGCGGCAGATGTTCGAGAAATTCCGCCAGCTGCACATTGACGAACCGGGCCGGAACTGGTATAACTCGCTGTGGAGAGTGCTCCAGGCGTATCACGACCTTCCGGGCCCCACTGGACTGTCGCCCCATCGCATCCTGTTCCTACGGGATCGAGTGTCACGCACTCTCCCGTGGATGAACCATGGCAAAGTGGCCCGGGATGCGAACGCTATGATGGCTGAGGCGGACGACACGGCGGCCAAGGTGTGCAAGGCACTACAGGACGAGCATGACAAGAGGGCCAAGTACTTCAAGCAGGGAAAGGTCCAGAAGTATGCTCTCCAAGACACCGTGTGGGTGGAGCGGCACCATAAGGATGTCCTGTCCAGGCATCGGCAGGCATCTTGGTATGTGCCGGGGGTAATCGTGCGGTAGGTCGGGCAGGATGTGTATGCGGTTCGTGTGGGGGATAACAAGATCCTGGACCGCGACCATACCCAGCTTCGTCCCCGAGCACCAGACCCCAGCGGACGTCCCGTCACCTTCGAGTTCACGGCCGGCGATGTGGACTCGGACGACGAGGGTGAGGACGACGACTTCACCGCCGAGAGGATCCTGGCGGACAAGCCGGACCCGGGGACGCCTGGGGGTAGGCTTTATAAAGTCCGTTGGAAGGGATTCGCCGCATCCAGGGACTCGTGGGAGCCTCCGAGCAGTTTCGTGCCGAGGTACACCACGGTCTGGATGGACTACCTAAAGAAAAAGAATATTTCTTTGGATGTCAAGGACATATTGGTCCATTTGGTTGCTGCTGTAGCACCGTAATGGATCCCCCTTGGCATTTTGTTTGTTTCTGTGAATGGGGAGACAAGTGAGGGCGTTCATCCGGGGATTTTTCGGCCTTGATCGGCCATATACCCCCTTCACTCGATCTCCACATATATATTGCATTGTGGTATACTTATTTAGGTCGACCGACGACGGTTTTCTATCTTTGATCCCCTTGGTCCATGTTGTAGATCAAGAGGAGACCGGATATGGCGTAGGGCGCTGGTTATCAGTGTCCTCACCCCTCCCTTGGGGCATGGGGGACGCCTACGACGTGTGTGGGGCCTCCATGTGTCCTTGGGACATGGAGGGGGGGGTTGGAGCCCGTTGGGGTCCTCCCGTCCTCTCTTCATTGGTTTCCGAGCGGATACAACGCTCTGAGAAGGGGGGTGAAGCCGGTTCGGACCCCCGTGGCCATCTTGGGGTCACTTGGGGTGTGTATCTATGTGCCGGCAAGCCGCCATTGGCTGATATCATACTCTCCCATCCACCTGATCTAACCCGATGTGATAGTGTGATAGGTTTGGCCATTCCGGCTATGAGCGGCCATATTCAGAACCGAGGCACCGCCAGCGGAGATTTATATATCGGAATATCAGGAATCAACAGGGTTTTATTATCATGATGTTTCCGTAATTTTTCAGCCTTTCGTTCTGATGGTCAATGTATCGGCGACTGTCAGTTGGCTCGCGATTTTGCGTTAACCGATTGGTTAACTGTTATTTCCAGATATTTTGACGGATATTCCGTTGAAGGGTCAGATCTCATCAGCAAAGGGTTCGTTGCTTCCGCAATTCTCTAAATAAGCACTCGAAATTTTAATCAGAATTTTTCGCGATGTCGAAATCGGATTTTCGACTTCGACATCGCCGCACTTGATTTGGACTTCTTAGAGTGGTCATACTCCTTTCCCTATGCCCGAATCAGGTTTCCCTTATACTTGCCACCCATTTGACTTGGAGATATAAGGGAAACAAAAGTGAATCGTGGGACCACTTTGAAGGACCATATCTACGCGCGAGTGTGAGGAAAGAGAATAAGGAAGGTTGGGTTGCAAACGCCTTGGTCTCAACTTAATTTAGGAAGCATCAAACGCCTTTGGTGTGTACACATGCCCGATCTAGCAAGGGATAATGGTCAAGAGGGTATAAAGTGATATATAACTCTTGGACCGTGCAACCGAACATTTTATTGTGACCTTCGAGTGTGCCGCATGAGTGTTGGGGTTGCATAGCAACTTTCCTTGGGTTCCTACGTATTTTTAACGTGAAGTTATGCCAATGGAGGGACATGGCATATCATGGTGGGAGCCACTTTTGAGGGTATGTTTCATATGCATGGTATATGTCTTGATATGCTCACGCCCATGTTATATATCTTCGTGTGGCCGAAGAGATGGGGAGCCATACGTGACAAGGGTTTTGCCCATGTCCCAATTGTGGAATTCAAAGCGCTAGACTAAGTCTACCGCATATGTATTGCTCATGGTATGTTTGGGAAAGAGATCCATGAGTGCACTCCCATTTTCATGGGGCATGTAGATACGAGTGGCGAAGGTATCTCCATGCGCCCGATTGGGGATCCAAGTGGGGGAATGGTTCGCAAATGGTTCCAATCATATGTGTATTGAACCATGAGCGGATATCATGGGTGAGCATAGAGATATACTATCATGACAACTTTGTATTTGGTCATATTTTCATGTTTTTGACCTCAATTACATCCATTACATCCATTACATCCAAATTGAGTAGCTACACAAATAAAGCTAATGATACAAAAATGCAACCACGTGCAGGTGCAGGATAAAGCACAATCCTACGGTTCAAAAGCAGATTCGGAGTGGCCACTACCTAAACTTAAAAAATGCTTGGCATTAAGTCACCTCTGTAAACAACTTCTCTTCCGCATTACAATCGCCAAAGGCAAGTACGAAAAAGACCCGTCTAAGCTATTGACACCCCCCTCCTATGGCGCTCCTTCAGCTCCTACGCGGACATGTGGACCAAGCTGTCGGCACCTATGTTCCGGGTGGTGGTATATCGTCCCCCCTGGCAGGAGCCTCCCCGGCTCCGGCTCCTGGGGAGCCAGTCCCCTAAGGCTCCCGGGGAGCCAACTCCCCTGCTCCGGCTCCTGAGGAGCCACTCCCCGGCGGCTCCTGAGGAGCCGACTCCCCTGGGCGGCTCCTCGGGAGCCGTAGGAGCCGGTCCGGCTCCTCAGGAGCCAAGGTAGGAGCCCTCCCCTGCGGCTCCTGAGGAGCCAACCCCCCTGACGGCTCCTCAGGAGCCATGGGAGCCCGGGTTCAATTGGGCTCAACAGAGACTAGTACGTAGGCCCAACCCTAGCCCTATTTGTTATAGTGATAGGTGAACCTTATGGACCACCATGTGGGCTTACCTGCTAACATGTTTCAGACACCGTGCCCTTGCTTGAATGAGCCGCTAACCTAGCAACATGAGTGCTCAGGATCGAATTTTTGAATTGTTCAATCCACAAATACCACAGGATAGAAACAATCGTAGGGGTGTCCTTGGACACTTAGGAAAAAAATGTTTATGTTGGGCCCTATCTTAGTTCTTTTCTGCAGTGCGGTGCTCTTGCACTAGTTTATTGGCCAAACAATCTTGTTGCGGGGGTATTAGTAGATTACCCGAGTAGCTAGCCGTGAAGCAATCCATAATGCCAAACAAAAAAAATGAACGGTAAACCCTTAGTGCGGACGAGCTCGCGCACCGAAATAAATATGTTGATGTTATTTATGCATGTAGCGATGGTGCATGGCATGTAGTAACATATTATCAAAATTTTTGTCCGAACGCGTGCACCTTCCACCTAGCTGTATGCTAATTGGCTTGACAAAAGGCATCTGAAAAGGGCCTCAAAAGATGACTGACAAGAGGCTGAAGGCGCGAAGCTTAACGCACGCAAACCTACAAATAATCCGATTTCGGTGTAGACATTTTTCGCTTGCGCAAACCATCCATATTAACACACCAAAACAAACCCATTTGCTGCATTTTAGCTTAATAGGGGCAAAATAGGCCGAAATAGACCATACAAGTAGAGTAGAAAGGTGGGGAAAAGATGTTCCATGTAGACAGTTACTTTCCTATAATTTGGTACAGTATGGCAACAGTGTTCGGCCGTTGCCTTTTTTTTTGCCGCTAGCTGATCTCATCCGACATGGGTTCTGTAAAGCACCAAAAATGAACTTGCCTAATGGTTTGTGACCCTCACTTGTATCTTTGAATTCCTAATCTCTACAAATCCACGTTGGTCATGCTTTCCCTACAATTGAACCAAACCCCAATAAATACACAGCAGCAGGCACACCGTCTCATGTTTCTTTCACATGCCAAATCTGCTTTTTATGCACTAAGATTTAATCATTTAAGCATAAATCAAACCATCCAAAAAAAATGAGTCGATGTAGCTCAAAAATGCCAAGAAAAATTAAAACAACTTAAAAATTCCCATGTTTTTACGGTATTTCATGATGTCCGTGGCTCTCTGTAATTTTCATACTACTTCGTTTCCTTGGTGTTCCATGAATTTCTGCAAACTCCCTGAAGCGTAGTACAATGATCCCTGCAGTGCGTTGTGCCCGCTTCCAAACATAGTTCAATGTCACCATGTGTTTTGCGCACAACCCTCCTTTGCGTGTGCAGTGCCTCGATTACAAACAGCTCAAAAATGCCAAGAAAAATTAAAACAACTTAAAAATTCCCATGTTTTTACGGTATTTCATGATGTCCGTGGCTTTCTGTAATTTTCAGACTACTTCGTTTCCTTGGTGTTCCATGAATTTTTGCAAACTCCCTGAAACGTAATACAATGATCCCTGCAGTGCCTTGTGCCCGCTTCCAAACATCGTTCAATGTCACCATGTGTTTTGCGCACAACCCTCCTTTGCGTAGGCAGTGCCTCTATCACAAACAAGCAAACAAGCACATTAAATCTCACCACCACAATGATCCAGGATTCAAAAGTCATGATGATTCCCATTACCATCCCCACAGCACATAGAGTGCACTGCATGTTCCACAAAAAATTGAAAAAACCGAACTTCGTTTGTCAATATCCCAACCGACAGGACACAAAACCCATCTGTCAACAGCATTTGTCATCAGGCAAAAAGATCTTAAGGTGCCCTAACAAAACCACAGTTCTGGATGAACATTGAACATACACCACACAAAAAACATGCAGGATCGGTACAATGCTGGCAAGAATCCATTTTTGAGGACTTGGCCCTTGCAGATTATCAAACTTTGCCTGGCATATCACAGCCAGAGAATCAAAGCAACACATGAACCCGTGTGTCAAGAGCTGCCACAAAAACCTTACCACCACCTTTCCCCCATCAGTGCACTCAGCCAGCCCACGGAAACGAACACCGGCAGAGGACAAATAATCTAAACCCAGTTTGCAACACAAGCACCCGACTTCAAAATTGACTGTGAACCTTTTAAAAAAAGCACTGGACAGAAATACTCCAAATAGCCAACGCGCCAGTCAAATAAGACAAAAGAGGAGACTGGGATGCTTTTGGAACACCGTTTACTTTCAACTTCATGACAAATGCCTATTTGGGGCTGAGCCCACTGCTCCAGACAAGGCCTGAACAAATTGTGTTCACACAGTCCTTGAGATATTCTCAAACTCTCAGTTGTCCATACATAAGTGTGTGTGCAAAGGGGATGTTGATGGGTCAGAAACTCTGCTACCAAAACACTGTTACCGGAACGAAATAGAAATAGAAGATTGATTTGATCAGCTGGCGTGCTGACTATGGATCCCAGGGTCAAAAGTGTCCAATCACCGAAACTCACAAAATGCACGTTGAACAAATAGACTTGACTTGTTGTAACAGCACAATTTACTTAGAGCTCGAGGAATGCAAAAACTGAAAATTTCATCCATCAAGAATACCAGAACAAAGCAAAGGTGCCTGCACAAAGGACGCAGATTTGTGTGTCGAGCATGAGCTGGATTACATCTCCTTGCTGCAGGGCAGGTTGGATCGAAATTTGCTGATCTTGCAGTACATTTTGCCATCTTACCCCTGTGCAGTTTGGAGCGTGACTTTGTCTTGTACCAATCGAACTCATGTCCTTCCCAAAATTTTCATAGCCTCCATCCCCTGTGCCCAACTTACAAGGAATTGCCACCTTTTCCGGGCAGCCCAGGGACAGCAAACGCACGTGTGTCAGTGGGGTGGTCCAAGCAGATATCGTATGCCCACACATATTCGCCTCACTTGAGCATGCAACGCAAACGCCACCTCTTTAAACTTAACTGCGACCCACAAACCAATTCTGGCTCGATGACCTGATCTAGATCCTCAGATCCCAACCCTCTGAACGTCATGTGCCACACACATCATAATTGGGCTGCAACTCCTTGAAACATTTTTTTTGGTGCAGAATTCAAACGCGCCTTGGGGTCTTGAAGCACAGCGGTTAGCTCAAATTTGTCAAATTGGGGTTTGCGCTTTCTGTGCACCCTGGCATTATGTGACGAAGCAATCGCAATTGCAAATTGGGTGCATGAAACAACACGAAATCCGTTGTCGACAACATTCACCCCCGCTAACTCACAGATCACACGGAGACAGAGCACACAGGTGTGGCTCTCCTATTGGGTCGGGGTTTGTGCGCACCAACATGATGTTCGGGCACATACCAACCCTGTTGGCACACAGAGAGGGGGTGGGGGGGGGGGGGGGTGCGCACTCCAGGAAGTGCGGGGCGACCTAACTGAACTGAGAGAATAAATTTGAAAGAAAGACAAACAGAAACAAATACAAATCCATTGCACACCACAATTTGACGCTCCATGCTGGTTTTTGTCCAAAGAATTCGGTTGTTCAAACAAATGACAAGGAAAAACGCTCCATGCTGGTTTTTGTCCAAAGAATTTGGTTGTTCGAACAAATGACAAGGAAAAGATTCTATCCGAAACCATGGCACTGCTTGCTTCCCTTCCGGACACGCATCAACTGTGAAAAAATGGCCAGGAACCTTAATCCTCTCGTCCAATGTCTTTCGGAGTGCATCTACTTTTTCACTGCCGTTTGGTTGGTGAATTATCACCATAGCCAAGCTGATGAATGCCATCCGACGGATACAATCCACACTGTCTTTAGCCAGCCTCTCGAGGATCTCCACAGCATCCTGACGAGTCAAGCCAGAATGAGACACAGTGCAAACGGTGACAAATGGGGCAACGCAAAGAGCCACAGGACAACACCAACAAGAATGGGATGTCATACATATTGTAGAACCATCGGGGGCAGGCACCGTGTTCCCACATGACCCCACCACGCACCAAGCACAGAAGACAGCATCATTTTCGACAAATAGAAGCAGAGTGGAAAAAGCAGGCAACAGGCAACAGTGGTGCAACTGTACTCTTTGGCCCGAGTACTTGAGGAGTAGCAGACAGAAAACAAATGATACACAAAGAGGCTTGCTGTCTTCAGCTAGCAGCACCTATCGCCTTCTTGTCAGTCCGGTATGCAACTTCTGCCCATAGCGTCCTCATCTTACGGCCTGAGCAGTGCCCAATATTAAAAAAATATCGGTATGGAAAGATCACCAATTCTGAAATCACACAAGTAACGGTGAATCCCATAGGTAATCCACCACCCAAAAGGCCAGTTCAGCAAGCGTGCAAGCAGTGGAGCAACCTGCTGCTTGGCAAAGAAAGCTGAAGGCGGTGCCTTGCCTGGGTTCTGATGAAGCCATACATCAAGCTCAAGGATCAGGTCAATAAGAAATTGGCGTTTGGAGACTATATCATCAGCAGTGAACAAGGCCCTGTGGTACAAAAAAGGGGCTTCAGAAGGATAATGCTGCCATATGGTGCATTACCTCCTATTCCACACAAAATGATGACCATGGCAGTTTGTTTGCTGCAACTCTCAATGACCATCTACTGCTACCTCACACAAGGGCAGCAAGAAGAAGGACTCATAGCTGTGTCCCCCCGCACAGTCCTTGAGATATTCTCAAACTCTCAGTTGTCCATACATAAGTGTGTGTGCAAGGGGGATGTTGATGGGTCAGAAACTCTGCTACCAAAACACTGTTACCGGAACGAAATAGAAATAGAAGATTGATTTGATCAGCTGGCGTGCTGACTATGGATCCCAGGGTCAAAAGTGTCCAATCACCGAAACTCACAAAATGCATGTTGAACAAATAGACTTGACTTGTTGTAACAGCACAATTTACTTAGAGCTCGAGGAATGCAAAAACTGAAAATTTCATCCATCAAGAATACCAGAACAAAGCAAAGGTGCCTGCACAAAGGACGCAGATTTGTGTGTCGAGCATGAGCTGGATTACATCTCCTTGCTGCAGGGCAGGTTGGATCGAAATTTGCTGATCTTGCAGTACATTTTGCCATCTTACCGCTGTGCAGTTTGGAGCGTGACTTTGTCTTGTACCAATCGAACTCATGTCCTTCCCAAAATTTTCATAGCCTCCATCCCCTGTGCCCAACTTACAAGGAATTGCCACCTTTTCCGGGCAGCCCAGGGACAGCAAACGCACGTGTGTCAGTGGGGTGGTCCAAGCAGATATCGTATGCCCACACATATTCGCCTCACTTGAGCATGCAACGCAAACGCCACCTCTTTAAACTTAACTGCGACCCACAAACCAATTCTGGCTCGATGACCTGATCTAGATCCTCAGATCCCAACCCTCTGAACGTCATGTGCCACACACATCATAATTGGGCTGCAACTCCTTGAAACATTTTTTTTGGTGCAGAATTCAAACGCGCCTTGGGGTCTTGAAGCACAGCGGTTAGCTCAAATTTGTCAAATTGGGGTTTGCGCTTTCTGTGCACCCTGGCATTATGTGACGAAGCAATCGCAATTGCAAATTGGGTGCATGAAACAACACGAAATCCGTTGTCGACAACATTCACCCCCGCTAACTCACAGATCACACGGAGACAGAGCACACAGGTGTGGCTCTCCTATTGGGTCGGGGTTTGTGCGCACCAACATGATGTTCGGGCACATACCAACCCTGTTGGCACACAGAGAGGGGGTGGGGGGGGGGGGGGGTGCGCACTCCAGGAAGTGCGGGGCGACCTAACTGAACTGAGAGAATAAATTTGAAAGAAAGACAAACAGAAACAAATACAAATCCATTGCACACCACAGTTTGACGCTCCATGCTGGTTTTTGTCCAAAGAATTCGGTTGTTCAAACAAATGACAAGGAAAAACGCTCCATGCTGGTTTTTGTCCAAAGAATTTGGTTGTTCGAACAAATGACAAGGAAAAGATTCTATCCGAAACCATGGCACTGCTTGCTTCCCTTCCGGACACGCATCAACTGTGAAAAAATGGCCAGGAACCTTAATCCTCTCGTCCAATGTCTTTCGGAGTGCATCTACTTTTTCACTGCCGTTTGGTTGGTGAATTATCACCATAGCCAAGCTGATGAATGCCATCCGACGGATACAATCCACACTGTCTTTAGCCAGCCTCTCGAGGATCTCCACAGCATCCTGACGAGTCAAGCCAGAATGAGACACAGTGCAAACGGTGACAAATGGGGCAACGCAAAGAGCCACAGGACAACACCAACAAGAATGGGATGTCATACATATTGTAGAACCATCGGGGGCAGGCACCGTGTTCCCACATGACCCCACCACGCACCAAGCACAGAAGACAGCATCATTTTCGACAAATAGGAGCAGAGTGGAAAAAGCAGGCAACAGGCAACAATGGATGTGCTGTACTCTTTGGCCCGAGTACTTGAGGAGTAGCAGACAGAAAACAAATGATACACAAAGAGGCTTGCTGTCTTCAGCTAGCAGCACCTATCGCCTTCTTGTCAGTCCGGTATGCAACTTCTGCCCATAGCGTCCTCATCTTACGGCCTGAGCAGTGCCCAATAATAAAAAACCTTGGTACGGAAAGATCACCAATGTGCTGTGGAACATTTGTGCAACACCACCAATAGCACACAGTGACACCACCGTTGCGCCAAAGCGCTTGGGTGCCGTGGTGCTGCAGGGTTGCCGCAATTAGTGCACCGTCGCACTGTGGTGCAGACACACAGATGTGCTATGTGCTATGTGCTATGTGCCATGACCCTATGCAACTACGTTGGCCCAGAGGGCGGGGGGGGGGGGGGGGGCGGTGTCCTTATGGACACTTGTACTGTCCAAACTCAAATGCACATCAGAAACACATACCGAGTTCGGATCTTTGTGGAGAGGTTTCCGCTTCACACAATTTGTAGACTGCAAGCTTCAATATGCACAGAACATCCACGCCCAAGTAGCAGTGATCAGGTCCCCGAGTGTCAAACAGCTTCCGCGCACTCACCACACACTCGCAAAAAGAGAAGCTGTTCTTTGGTCATCTTCTTGCGAGTTCTTTTCTCATAGGAGCGTGCGCGTGCACGGTTCTCATCCGAAAGGCCAATGTAAGATGCGCTCATCTTTGGTGACGCAATGACGCCCCAAAGCTCGTCACATGTCTGTTGGTCGCTTGGGAGGTTACCTGCGTAGCCCGAAGGAACTTGGAAACCTTTGCCATTGATGTATAGGAGACCTTCACAGGCTGCCAATGTCGCTGGCTGGGTGGCCTCCTGTGAAGGGATGCCCCCACGCACCTGAGTTGAGTGTGGGGTGAGCGTGGGTGAAATTCTGAAATCACACAAGTAACGGTGAATCCCATAGGTAATCCACCACCCAAAAGGCCAGTTCAGCAAGCGTGCAAGCAGTGGAGCAACCTGCTGCTTGGCAAAGAAAGCTGAAGGCGGTGCCTTGCCTGGGTTCTGATGAAGCCATACATCAAGCTCAAGGATCAGGTCAATAAGAAATTGGCGTTTGGAGACTATATCATCAGCAGTGAACAAGGACCTGTGGTACAAAAAAGGGGCTTCAGAAGGATAATGCTGCCATATGGTGCATTACCTCCTATTCCACACAAAATGATGACCATGGCAGTTTGTTTGCTGCAACTCTCAATGATCAGAAGAAACCAAACAAAGCAATGACCAATCAGACTTGCAACTTCTCCAATTTTCCTTTTTTCGGCTTGCAGCTGATTGGGAGGGCGGGCTTATAACTAAGGGGGACGGGGGGGGGGGGGGGCAAATTAAGAGAAATAAGAGATTGGAATGCAAAAAAGACTAGGGGAAGGGGGGGGGGGGATAAAGGCAAAGTGGATATACCCCGGTCAATACTTCTAGATGCATGTAGTCATTTTCCAGTTTTTTGGCGGACGGTCTTTCTTGTTTCCTTTTTCTTGTCACAGGCTCCATTTTTCCAGAGGTAAATTTACCGGGTCTCAGGGGATAGTTTCATTGGTGGTGGAAACCCCCGCCACCGGCGCCACCCCCTTTATAGGGGTTGGCTCGTTGATGTTGTGCGTCACAACTTCTACGCTACTCGTTGTTGTCACCATCCCAGACAAGGCACTGCTAACGTGTCAAGACCACTTTCCTTGCAAGGGCGGGGGGATTAGAGCCCTCTGGCTGGACCCCTCAAAAGGCTCACCCTTGACAGGACCCAGAATCCTATTGGGACCTACTGCCAGGCCCCAGAGGTGACCTGGAGCCAAAATTGAAAAAACAATGAAGATGAGGTTTTTTGAATGAGCGTGTCGAGAGCATTCCGGGAAATCATTGTTTGCCATGTATTTGGTGCAAAAAAAAAAATCACAATTTTCATTACCCAAAAACAATTTTGGGCACCTTTGGCACCAGATTTCATTGTCACCACCCCACGTCTGGGTGTTTGCAAGCAATTGAAATGATCCAACTACTGTTGAAATGTCAGGTTGCAAGATGTGTGTGTTGCAGGCCCTGAAATATGAATTACTTAGCATAACTTGATTGCATTATGCCATTGTCCCATGAACCAGTGAACAAGTCGAATGCATGTGTAACAGCGAGTTTGTTTCATTCCATGTTTCATGCTACCTTCTAACAATGGCATTGTCACTGAAGGAGCACCTGTGATCCAACGACATGGGGGCTGAAATGAATTTCTGCATAAATCCAGCAAGGAACCATAATTCAATAAAATGCAACATGAAAACACCACAGTCGAACCCATTATCTTGTTGCGGCACTTCCAGGTTCCAAACTGGCACAGCTGAAATGCGCTCCTCCACAAGTGTGGGCTCCTCCTTGGGGTTCTCCAGCAAGTATCGCGCCACTAGAAACTCGCGGACGTGCTACACAGAGTAGGGGCAGGCACAGGAAAGACAGAGGAAGAGGGATGGCGCCAGTCACCCCACCTTGCATCCACCCTGCACCCTCCATTCACTGCACTTACAGTGTGAGCAAAGATTACCATGGGCAAATATTACCCTATAGAAAATCCTGCAACTGAATCATGGCATTCCAACTGCACAGGTTTAATGAGGGCCCCATGAGGCACATGCTCTTGCTCAGCAACACCAGGGCACACCGCACCTGTCCCTCACTTGGCTCTTCCCCCTCCGCGTGTTAGGGCTCGCGGGGTCATTCGTGTAGCGCTGGGGCGTGCATGCATTGTGTAGCTGTTGGCTGCTAGGGTTTCCCCTCCCCGCCCCTCCCTGCCTCACCCTTGGTGGTGTGCAGGGCCCCCGCCGGTGGCCCTCATGCCCTCGGCTGCAACAGTGGCGTACGCCTCTGTGTGTGATGGCGCACATGCATGGGGCGTGGGACCGCGACAAGTGGCGCATAGAAATTAGTCGCAAAGTGTTGTGCCGCCGGCTTAGCCCCGCCTTTGGCAGGACATCGTTGCCCCAGTTTTGCGCTTCTTGCTTGGCTATTTTGGCCTTTCGCCTCTGTGCCGACCGTGCATCACCATAGGCCTGTGGCCTCATGAGGTGCTTTCATACCGCCTGTGGCTGTGTGAGCCGGGCGTGTCCGTTAACTCCCTCAATCATTCCCGCTCCCATCGAGATCAGTGACCGTACCACAACAAAACGTGCATATAGGGGGGACACACAAGGGGTTAAGTGGTGGACCTGGATTGAGAGCTCTCTGTTACATAGATACGTCATTGCTGAATCCACTTTGATAAACACGTAGTCTTCGTCATTTTTAAAAATAATCAATAGCCACCAATGCAACTTCTCGTTGATGGGGATGAACACAAACTGGTTCTTCAAAATCTAAACCAGAGTGTACAAACATGTGAACACAGAGAAACGATGGGCGGAGAGATGTGCAAACGCGGCGAATCAACACTCACCTTTTTTTTCTTCGACCAACTCTTTGCACAGAGTTTTGGGTCTCGACGCAGTTTCGGGTACCAATGGGCGTTGCAAACGAAGGTGTTCGTAGTTGGAGGTATTCGATGCTTAAGAAATTCCAAATAGAAATCAATGAGATTGTCATTTAAGAACTCCTTTGGTTGGCCACGGTCTAGATCCGCCTGCTCGATCGTAACGGCATTGAGCGAAACCTAGATTAACAGAGGCCCTTCGCTGGTTCCTTCTGCACCCTTTCGCTCAAAAAAGCATGCCCCAGCCCACATGGATTTTTTTAGCTGTTTTTTGTTTTGCACTTTGAAAATCGGCATCTTCTTGATGCACTTTGCCTCACCCAACTCACTTTCAAGGAATGAAGTGCGAAAAAGACGCTCTCGATGCAGTCTCGATGCCGTCAATAAATCCACAACCTCCAACATTCAGTAAAATAATACTGGGGCCAAAATGACACATGTGTTGTGGAACAGTTGTGTGGAACCACCAATAGCGCATAGCTATAGCACTGTTGAGCAGAAGCGTTGATCAAAAGCACGCAGTGACACCATCGTTGTGCCAAAACTCTTGTGTGCCGTGGTGCTGCAGGGTTGACGCAAACGGTGCACCCTCGCACTGTGGTGCAGACACACATATGTGCTATGTGCTATGTGCTATGACCCTACACCGACGTTGGCCAAGAGGGCAGGGGGGGGGGGGTTGTGTACCCACCGTGAGAAGCCCACCGTGGAACAATGAAAGCAGAGGGGCGGAAAGGGAATGCACAAATGGAGAGGAGACAGAGTGGGAACCTGGCAGCATTTGAGTTGTGGCTTTGTGGAGCGATTTGTGGCAGTAGTTCCTGAAGGGGAACTCCGGGTATTCAGCGCATACTCCTGAATGAGAGAATGTTTGCAGGCATGATGCACTGTGTGCAATTGCACGAAGTGCTTGCAACGTGTGTGATGAGTTTTGCACACAGGGTTTACGAGTGCACTACATGCAAACACAACACCTTCGGTAAGGTAGGGTATGAGAAGTCATTTACTCATGAAAAAGAACTGGGACACTATTTGGAGCACACACATAGACTCTTCACATTGGTCCCCTATGGGGTCCCCTGTTAATTCGCCAACAGGGGCTATTGGATCCCCCATTAGGTCCTCTATAGGCCCTCTTGTTGGCTCCCTAATTGGGCTCAAATTGATAGTGGCCATCATGCTGGTAGTGATAGTGATAGTCATAGGCACAATGAGCGACTATGACTGCAACAGGAACTGCGACAGCAACAGTGACAGTGACAGCGACAGCAATGGTGGCAGTGATAGTGACGCCGACAATGAGACTGTGTGACAATCCTATTTGTCAGTCTCCACATGTCACAGGGTTACAAATAGCCAACTGCCCCCCCCACCTCACCAAAAAATTCAACTTGTCCTTATGGCCAGCCCTGGTGCAGACAATGTACTGCGTTACACGCTTGTGCTGTCCAAACTCAAATCCATGGCACAAACACATACCAAGTTCGGGTCTTTGCGAAGACGTTTCCGCTTCACACGACTTTGTTCCCAATAAGTCTTGCCATAAGACACAAAGATCTCGTCCCCAATGGCCACATCGCACTTGGCAACAAGTAAACAAATCGGAACGTGGCCATTGATGAAAGTTTCCTTGAAGAAAGCATTGTTGTAGGGCTCTGCATCATTGGCTGCCGAAGCAGCCCCCTGTCTTTCTGTGAGATCTTTGCAAGGTATTCCATCAAGTACCATATCTTGCCCCATCAGGGTACGTAGGTAGGCCCTACGATGACCTTGCAAATCTTTGCATGTAGCGTGACGTAACAATGTGCCCGCCATGAATGTGATGTCATCATTCGTTTTGTATGGTTGTGATGCAAACAGCCCTTGGCCTCCACCTTTAAGTCGGGAGCTTCTTACATCCACACCATGTCCAACTGTGGCATACTTGGTCCCGAGTGATTCCAATACAGCTTGGTAAGCAGTATTCATGGGGTGAGTGGAATCATTGCGCAATGCTAGTCGTGTCACAATTTGGGATGGCGTATCATGCACAGATTGGTCTACCTCATGAACCGGTGGCAGTGGGCTATGATGAGGGATGCTGACGGTGTCATGGGTCTCAGGGTCTATTGCCATTGGCGATGCATCATGCTCATGGGATGACATATCATGCACAGATTGGTCTACCTCATGAACTGGTGGCAGTGGACTGTGATGATGGGTGCTGACGGTGTCATGGGTCTCAGGGTCTATTGCCATTCGTGATGCATCATGCTCATGGGATGACGTATCATGCACAGATTGGTCTACCTCATGAACCGGTGGCAGTGGGCTGTGATGGTGGATGCTGGCGGTGCCATGGGTCTCAGGGTCTATTGCCATTGGTGATGCATCATGCTCAGTTTGCACTACTCTGACTGGGCTGTAATGATCATCGGCGAATTGGATGGTGACATGGGTCTTATGGTCTACCGCCAATGGTGCCAATATGGTATGCCACTTGTCCTCACAGCAAACACGCAGTGTCAATTGCACTCCCAACCTTTCTGCCAAGGCAACCAGTTCATCAACATCCAAATTTTTCATGTAAGGTGTTGGTTCGGGTAAGGTCCGCCTCAAAGAGAGTGCAATGGCACATTGCAATGGTGAAGGGTTTATTGGTGGGGGGCTGAATTGTTCTGGCATTGCGAAATAGAGGAGTGAGTAAATGCCACAATCACCAAATGCTGCAATGGGTAGTGATTCAGATGGCTGACAAGGACTTGGCGTGCGGTTCCAGGAAATTTTGGCTGCGGGCATTTGCGTGAAGCGCCCTCCATTGCACAAACTTTGCAAATGTTGCGCTACGTGCTCAGGTACATCGACTTGTGCATCACCATCAAAGGTGCTAAGCCCCGGTATTGTTGCCGATAAAATGCGATCTAGAGCACTATATGGTGTGATGTCAAGTTTCTCGGCCACTTGTGCAATGAGCCCCGCCACTGCGTCCTCACTCTCAGTCACATCACCCACAATTCCTATCTTCTTAGGGAGCTTCGCATCTACTCCTGCATCTGGATGGATTTTGCACTCCAATTTCGAAATGTCTGCATCTTCTAAACCATGCTTTTGCATATCCTTGGTCGCATCTGGTTCTGAATCTGAATCGCTTGGGAAATCAAATTGGGAAATAGACCCATCATTTGCATCACCCCCTTGGATGTTCTTCGCTACATCACTTGTGCTTTCATCTTCCCCACTTTCCGGATGCAGTGAAGCACAGTCCACGTCACTTCCTCTCTCCATGTCCGTGTCCTCTTCTAGATCATCATCTTCTTCTAGATCCCAAGTAGAACTCTCTTTCTCCAAATCACAAAGTGCACCCACAGCCTCTTGACAATCAACATCCATTGCTTTATTCTCGATTTCTGCATCTCTGTCAGAGGCAATTGCAACACCACCACGTACAGAAGTTGCACTTCTACGCTTGTTCACTTGTGCCTTAACTAATTGTCGCACATATTCCCCAACTTTAAGTTCGCTACGAGTCCCTTGGAGGCAGCAACGTGCGATCCACCTACACACTTTTTTGTACCTACCCATTGCAACAGCACCTTCGCTGGCCAAAGTATGCAGTGCGGTATGGATGGTGTCCTTTTCGGCACTTGTCAAAGCTTGACGGTTGCTAAATCTCACTTGGTAACCCTGATCTTTGAGTGATGCAAGTGTGGGGCTTTCCTTTTGATAAGCAGACACAGCTACCATTAAGGGAATCCAACCCCCCATGCTTTGAACTGCCATCGCCATACGCGCCAATACCTCGGCCCGATTATCTTGGCGCGGAATGCGCCTCTTTTTCATTCGTGGTTGTTGGTCATTGCCATATGCATCCGTCACAGGGTCGGGGCGTGAATGCGAAACCGGCACATTGTCATTTGTTATGACTGCATAGTTGAAAAAAGCTTGACAAGTGCTTACCTCCACGTTTGCGAGCGGGAGACCCTTTCTTCCACCGAAGTGGCAGTCACGATGAAGAGCGTTGTGCCACCCTTCATCCATGTTCGTTCCTGGAACGATCTTTGCTTGTACGCACTTTGTGGAGACTAGCAACGCCTCATAGTACCATTCGGGCTCGTCCTTCATGGATGTCCATGTGGCCTTTGCATCTGCGGCAGCCAAAATTCCGTTTTGTGCGGTTGTCTCTTTGAGCTCCCTCAAATTGAAGCGGAATGAATTTTTGGGATTACAGGACTCCTTGCCTAAAGCCTTGCCTAAGGCTTTACATAGCCCAAACTCTGCAGTGGCCACAAAACGTGCCCCTTTGACCAAAGTAGTAGAATGAGCCTTCTGGTAGTGCTCAAAAACCCGTCGGACATCATCGCGCACTTGCGTCGCTAACAGATAAAATCCTTGCTCCGGCACAAGTTTGTATCCCAGAAGACGGTTCACAATTGCATTCAGATCTCTAAGCAATGCCTGATAATCTGCATGGGACTCATCAATAGGTGTTAACAACAACTTTTTCCAATGCTCTACATCTTGGCCCAAAAGGACACCTTGCGCAGCCTCGTCTCCAAAGTGTGAGGCAATCCATGCGCGACACAAAATGTGCCATTTTTTGATGTCATCAAAAAAAACAAATTTGGGGGCTGCAGACTGCCTAGCAAATACCTCATTGAAACAAGGCTCAAGGGCATCACTTTTCTCACTAGGCAAAAACCTAGTGTGCAGAACTGTGCCAGATTTCCCTAAAATACTGCCAAGGCAATATGCCACTTTCAGCCAACGTTTTCCGTCTACCACCCCGATGTTCTTGGCAGCTCCATAGGTGGCATCCCAGCGCAAACACTGTCCTTCATCATCATGGTCCACAGTTGCTATTGTGGAAGGTGGGATGTGGGTGTGCATTGCCCTAACCAAAGATTCGATGCATTTAGGACTTGGAAGCTCATTCAAGTCAACCTGTTGGAAATCTCTGCCCTGCAAACTGGCATCCACCATGTGTGCTAGCCATAAGCTTTCAATGGCTCTCCTGGTGAATGCTGCATTATGGCCTGAATCTATGTAGGTCAAATAGACGAACAGTGCAAGGTCCGCGCAGTACAACATTTGCCCATTTTTTACACAAGGCTTGGTGATGGAAATGATCGAAATATCGGACTGCTTGCCCAATTCAGTTAGGACACGAGGGTTGAGCAAATCAACGGTGCCATGTGTATGTTTTTTGCATTTGTATTGGCGGTAAGAAAGGGTTTCAGGCCCCTTCATCCCTATGAGTTTGCGCTTGATGAGACGCCCAAGGATGAATTGACATGGCGATTCAGCACCTTGTGCTTTATGACAATTGACACTTTCAGGCACCCACTCCTTTGAACTTTCAGACATTCCAATGAGGGCCTTCATCTCCACAGATTGGGTTGATGTTTGCTGCGCATGTGCATCACTTGCACAACCTCCAGGCGTTGCACTTGCCACTTGTGCCTTTGTGGCATCATCAATAGATTGTGTTGTGTCTTCCAAGGACGTTGTTGTGGTTGGCATTGATGCTTGCAACATGTGGCGCTGAATGAAGCCACATTGTTGTTGCCGAATGTGCTTGTACCAATTGCTAGGTTTTGAGAAATCCCTCAAGCAATATCCACAATGTGTGTGGAGTTTGCCGGTTGCAAGACATGGATTTTTGCACATGGATGTAGTTGCCTTTCCATCAGGCTTAACGTAGCAATACCCCTCAGAAACTTTTTGGGGCTCGGAACCATGGGTGGGCAAATCACATTCGCCAGGTTGAGCACTCGAGCTCATTGTCAATGATTGGGCCGTACGTGGCACAAGAACCAATCGGTATCTGTTGAAAAACAACTCAATGGGTCAGCTGAGTCAAGCGCAAAGGCTCTCCTCAGATGAAAAGAAAAAAGCAAACTCGAGGGCTTGCCAATGGAAAAAGAGCCACTGAGTCAAGCGCGAAGGCTCTCCTCGGCAGCAAAAAAGCAAACTCAAGGGTTTGCCAATAGAATGCGAGCCACTAAGTCAAGCGCAAGGGCTCTTCTTAGCAGCAAAAAAGCAAGCTCAAGGGCTTGCCAATACAATCAAACGAACGAATGGTCTTGCTGGTTCATGAAAGACAAGTGATCTGTTGACACCAATGGCATTTGGTGGTGGGTTGTGGAATACATACACACACTCTCTCCCCCCCAAGTCCCTCTCTCTCCCCCCCTCTCCATCCCTCCCTCCCTCCCTCCCTCCCTCCCTCCCTCCCTCCTTCCCTCCCTCCCGCCCGCCCGCCCGCCCGCACGCCCGCCCGCCCGCCCTCCCTCCCTCCCGCCCTCCCTCCCTCCCTCCCTCCCTCCCTCCCTCCCTCCCTCCCTCCTTCCCTCCCTCTCTCCCTCCCTCCCTCCCTCTCTCTCTCTCTCTCTCTCTCCCTCTCTCTCTCTCTCTCTCTCTCTCTCTGTGTGTGTGTGTGTGTGTGTGTGTGTGTGTGTGTGTGTGTGATCCGTACTTTCCCTCTCCCCCTCTCCCAGGTTCACTTCAGGTGGAATGAGGACCCCACTTGGTGCGGCATGTGAACCTCAACACAGAGTCACATAAAATGGACATGCCTCTACTCCAACCCCTGGTACTTGTATGAAAAGTAGTATTGCTCATAATTCATTTTTCATAAATGAACGATTCATATATGAACCATGAATTATGAATAGTTTTCATGAACGCTTCTGTGTCCACATTTTTTGTTATGCCTTACCCTTACTCCGTCTTCATGGAGCTACACATGATGGTTGTTCGGCTCAGTGGTGCCACCAGTCTTCGGGACAGCAAGTGTTCCAACCCGTTAGCCCAATGGATGTCATCATCGCCCCTCATCCGGGCCGGTTTGTCGGAGGAAATGGACCACGCTCCCCTCCTGGCGGTCCACAAAACCAAGGTGCAGGCCATCCGTACAGATGCGGAGGCGCTCTTTCTCGCACCCTATCTGATAGGGTGTTTTCATCTTTTGCATAAAGTGGAAAAAATGGCAAGTCTTACAAAAAATCGCCATTCCACAGAAAAACCTCACCTCGAGGGTAATGACCCAGTCCCCCAGGTTTTGATTAGCAATGGCCCATGGGTACCCTAGCAAGAGCAAAACGCGTTCATTTTTCATAACTCAAATTATGATGAACAAAACTACCTTTCATACAGGTACCAAGGGATAGTCCCATGCCGTGCCCTCATTAATCTACCCGTGAAATTCTGTGTCGAAATTTTTTTGGGTAGGGGGGGGGGGGGGCACTACAGGAGGATTCCGGTCCAGCTCCTCAGGAGCCAAAGTGGGAGCCAATCCCCTCCAAACCTAGGGATTAAACCCCCCTCATCGGCTCCAAAGGGGCCGGGGGAGCCATACTTGAATTGGGCCCAAAAGAGACTCCTACCTAGCCCCAACCCTATCCCTACCCTTTACCATCATAGGTGAATCCCATTGACCAGCACGTAGGCTAATATATTTCAGTCAGTCACTGCCCGTGCCCAAATGTGTGGCTAACTTGGCAACATGAGTGCTCGGAAGTAACTTAGGTTGTAACTTAAGCTAATCGTGAAGCAATCTATAATGCTAGAAAAAAATTGAACTGCAAACCCTTAGGGCGCGAGAGCTCGCGCACCGAAATGAATATGATAATTGTATTTGTGCATGTACTGATGGTGCCTCGCATCTAGTAACATGTTTTCAAAAGACTTGTCAAGACTCTAGCTCGTGCGGATGTAGGGGCAGCACCACAAAGTCCTCACTCCCTTGGATGGCTGCCGAAAAACATATTTTGCACTTTACACCCAACTGCATGCTAATTGGCTTGACAAAAGGCATCTGAAAAGGGCCCCAGAAAGATGGCTGACAAGAGGCTGAGTGTGCGAGGCTTTGCGCACTCAAACCCCAAAGTAATCATAGTTTGGTGTAGACATATCTCTAAGGGACATTCAGAACATGCCAACGCGGAGCAAATTCGTGTTTTTTCAGGGTTTTCTCAATTTTTTGTCCAAAGCACCAAAATTTCATTCCGTAGGGGGGGGTATGTGTATGCTTTTCGAAATCTGTGAGAAAAGGCCGTTTCAGAAATGTATGGGTTGGGGGGGGATAGGTGACCATATTTTTGAGTACCGAGGCCGACCTTTTCGGCGTTTCAGGGTTTTCAGGCCTCAGGCTGCTCCGCTCATGCGTGCAGGACACCAACTCACAGGTCTTCCCCTGGGTGCTCCGACATATTGTGGAGTTGGAGCAGAGTGGAAGGAGGTAAATGGATGCATTTTGACGTGCTGAATCCAAATATTGTGGTCTCATGTCCCAACTTGACAGCCTCTTTGAGAAATTCTGCCATCTTTGATTTCTTGCACTCTGGTGAGCTTGATGCTGCAAGTTGCACCAGGCATCACCCGGGTGTCAAAGGTAGTTATTGGTCAAAATCTTCAACATATTGGGGTCTTGAGGGGACCCATGTTGCACATGTCTTCTACACATCAAATGCAACAAATCCACCTGACTGACGTGACCCTCATATGCCCATATGTTGGAGTAATGGGGGTAGGGGTGCGGTGCAGTCTGTCTGAAACCGGACTAGAACAGGCAAAAAAAACCCAACCTGTCAACGGTAACGGCCATTTTTTGAAAAAATATGGTTCCGGACCCCCCCTAACCCATACATCTCCGAAAAGCCCTTTTCAAGGGCTTTCCGAATATACCCCACATACCCCTACCTACGGGACACTCAGTGAGCACAAATCAGGCAACAATGGCACCGACCCCTGAAAACGCTCCGTGTTGGCATAATCGGCACCGTCCCTTAGAGATATGCCCCCTACGCAAACCAACCATATTAAGTCTCCAAACCAATCCGATTTTCTAGGTTTTAGCAAAATGGGGGCAAAATAGAAGGTAGAGTACAAGGGTGGGGAAGGGTGAATCATACCCCGGAAACCCTAATTTTGCAGTGAAAACGTTTGTTGCTCCATGTCTTTTTAAAACAAAAAATAAGACATGGCATAACAACGAACAAATGTTGGCTATTTATGAAAGCACCGATGTGTAGCACGCAACAGCAAAACCCCGGCAAAGAATTGGGACTCGGCGCTTGCAACCTGTTAAGGTTCACGACTGATTTCACCAATGAATCGAAAAGTTTGGTTATTAGCAACCACGGGGGTTGTTCCCAAAAAATTGACACAACCGTTCATTTGGACGCCCAACTAAAACCAATTAAATGCGAACACACACATGGGAGATGCATGGTCCTGAAGTGATGTCTCATGCAGATGGTGACTTTGCTATAATTTGGTTGGCAATAGTGTTCGATGATTGCCCTTCTTTGCACTGCTAACCCATCTCATCCGCGCCTGGGGACTTGAAAGCACCGAAGATGAACTTGCCTCATGGTTTTTCACCCTCATTTGTATTTTTAGATTTATCACATCTACAGGCCCACCTTGGTCATGGTTTTCTTCAATGAAATCCAACCAGAATAGGTACACAGCAACGGTCGCTGTGTCTAACCTTTTTTTTACATGCCAAATCTGTTTTTATGGACTAAAACTTAAACAAAGAGCCTGAAACATGAAGGAAACCATCCAAAAACTGAGTCGAGCTCGCTGCAAAATGCTGAAAAAAAGATACTCAATCAAAACCACTTAAAACAAGTTACACCTCTAAAAAACAAACCCCTGCTAAAAAATAAGATTCCAACAACTCTTAAAAGATGAAGGAAAAAAAAGAGTTCGCCGGTTAAAAAGTGCCAAAAAAACAGAATATTTTTTATTCAGGTTTTTGTGCCAAAAAAAAACCACACACAATGGGAGGGCAGAAATGCAACTCCTAAAGCAAGAAGGTTGCAACGCACTACACAAGTAATCCCAATTCCCAGGCAAAGGCTCAACGACAAACTAGAAGAGCAAAATGTAGCAAAGAATACCACCTGGTGGCATCGGAAAGTACCCCTATGAGAGTGATGCGCAACACGCTTTCTTTGTGGCGCAGCCCCTGCACCTGCACCTGCAGCCCCAAACAAATACTTCCATATAACTTCCATCCCTCCCTGTGTGCACCCTGATCCACCCGTATTGACCACAATCTTTGGAAACAATTAAAGAGCAAAACTGCATGTAACCATGGGCTGAATTGTGCACTCCTGAGTAGTGCCTGAAAAGAAGCTGTAAGGCTGAACAACTCGTCTGTGTGCACTGAATGATGCCTCACAGGAAAGTTTTAGGACTCTGGAACTTGGGGCTACAGGGCAGACTGCAAAAACTGCCAAAAAAAATGAGCATACATTGTATGAATAGATGTGCTGGGATTCAAAGCTCCCCAGCACTATTGCTGCCAAACACTAAGACTGCAGCAATGCACTATTACTGCCAAACACTAAGACTGCAGTAAGGCAGGGGCAGGTGTGTGGCATGGTGCACTGCAGAAGAAATGAACAGGAACTACCTAGCTGGATCAATGTGCGTTTGAAAAGAGCTTTGTATTCGGCAACCACAGCACACTGCTTGTGTAGACAGGCAAACACTGGGCATCACCGTCAGGTGAAGATGATGTAAACCACTTGATGGTGTCGGAACCTGCCGCTGTGCAAATGATGCACAAGACGCCTTCTTTGTGGTGAAGGGCTGCACCGGGGCAGAAGATTCTGATGTGACCACCGGGAGCCCCAAACAAATACGGGACTTGCATCCCTACCTCTGTGCACCCTGGCGGGCCAACATTGGCCACCATCTGAAGCCATTTTGGAAACAATTCAACAGCAAAATTGCATGAAATCATTGGTTGAATTGTGCACCAACTAAGTAGTGCCTTAAAAGAAGCTGAAAGGCTGAACAGCTCATCTTTGAAACTGCCGGCTGCCCAAAGATGAGGCTCGATGTGTGGTTCATCCCTCCAACCCAGGAGCTTCAATTAGCAGTGATACCTGCGCTACGCCCAGGCGGAGCTGATGGAGCAGCTGAGGCACCCTTGCCTCTACCGGCTGAGGACGAAGAACCTGGATCTGTAAAATCTCTTAACCGCAGTGGTTGCGCACGATCGTTCCTGGATGAGTGATGAGAAGGTGACGCTCACAGCAGGGGCTGCACATTTCGATGCAAAACATGCGTATGTCAACTCTGAGGTTGTTTGGGTTGCTTTGCATGCGGCGCCCTCTACGGATGTCATGCATGCCCAAACGTCCAGTGTTGACAGTTTCCGGAACCCAAGCCCCTCAAGATTCCGCATCTGTTCCTGGGCTGATCCGTTAGACCGTTCAGTAGAAAAAAAATTTCCGTGGCATTCATCAAGCCAAAATTGAGCTGAACCTGCACCACTAGGGCCTTGTTGATGCTGGGTGCGAGAGCGGGGTAGCTCCGCCCGACGCCCTGAAAGAAGACACATGCATCTTACTCGGATACA
Source organism: Eutreptiella sp. 'Long Island Sound 2002' (assembly GCA_964036045.1). NCBI lineage: Eukaryota > Euglenozoa > Euglenophyceae > Eutreptiales > Eutreptiaceae > Eutreptiella > Eutreptiella sp. 'Long Island Sound 2002'. Next base: position 106,927,548 of record OZ038380.1, read on the forward strand.
CACGCGCCGTGCCCCTAACCCTGACATAGGCTACGCTGGGGCTTCGGGGGTGTAATGTGACGTCCATTGCTGTGTTCACCAAATCGCTCGAAGATGGCTGGACACGGCAGTCAGTGGAAAGGACCGACTGGATACGGCGACCTGGATACGGCCTGCTTCCCTTCTTGCTCTTTACTTCTGCCAGCCCTGGGTTAAGGGTCCGTCCAAGGAGGAGGGAGAGGTTTAGGAAGTAGGAAGAGGAAGGGGAGAACCGAGCAACCGCGTGGAGGACAGCAGGGTCTCAGGCGAGCCCATGGTTGCACGAGATGCCTTTGGATGATACGACACACAAAGTGCTAGCATGAAAAGAAAAGGAGCTGGATACCTTAATTTGTTTGTCAACGCAGGGGTATTGAACTCGTTCTTCAATTCGAAAACGCAGAGATTCGACCCAGCAAGCGTAAAGGAATCGGCGCTGAAGAAAACAAACCCTGCAACAGGCTTTGCGTTGGGGCCAGAGTGTGTCCAATATTTCCAGTTTGCATTGTTCTTAGTTTCAATCTGAGGCATCTGAAGCTGCAAATGAAGCCTTTTCCAACTGTGTTGCCACAGTCGGCATGGCTGTCGCTTGTATCCCGGTCTAATGTGCAATAAGATGAGTCGCCTGAGATTTTGTGGGGAGCAGCCCCTGGCATTTGGAAATGGGGTCATGTTTTGGTCGGCAGACTCTACGTCGCAAACTATTGCTGATTACTTTGTTCCCAAGCATAGGCAGCCGAAACCCATTCCTCGGCCTCCAGGTAAAGCCGTCTGTTCAAGATGAGTTGCACCACCAGTCATTGCAAAAAACCAGAGCAGTAAAGTGGAAATGGGTGGCTTTAAGCAACGCTAACCCTCAAGCAAGATATTGCTATGCCCACAGAGAACCCACCATCAAACAGGCCCTCTTTCCAGTACACTCACCTCAAAATGATGTTGACTTGCATTTGGGAGCGCAAAAGCAGTCCCAAAACTTCCCCAAAAACGACAGCACCGCGGAGTTTTCTTAGACAAGACGTGGTTGTGCAAGAGTAGGTGTGCCTTTGCCAAGCGCCATGCCGACCTGCCCTGCCCTGCTGCCAGGCGAACAGGTCACTTTGTTCATAACAATTATGATGGCAGCAAACAAGCAACCCACAGGCCAAGGACGAATGTAGTTCCCAGATCGGGGTCGCAAGAGTCGCGTGGCTGCGAGAGTTTCAACACTCCCCATATTATCGACGCAGTGCAATATTTTCCAGGCCACCTGGAAACATTAACGACATTAGCACAGCTCCCCCTGGACGCAACCACATCAGAAAGGACAGGAATAAGCATGACCCACCTGTTCGTGCATTTCGGGGAGTAGGTGGGGAAGTCTGGGTATGGCAGAGCCAACACCTCAAACACCCTTTTCAACTGCCCCCATGCCCTCAAAACACATTTCACCCAGTGCCAACACCTCCAACCCCCTTTTCAACTGCCCCCATGCCCTCAAAACACATTTCACCCAGTGCCAACACCTCCAACCCCCTTTTCAACTCCCCCCATGCCCTGAAAACACATTTCACCCAGTGCCTACAGCTCAAACCCCCTTTTCAACTCCCCCCATGCCCTCAAAACACATTTCAACCCGTGCCAACACCTCAAACCCCCTTTTCAACTGCCCCCATGCCCTCAAAACACATTTCACCCAGTGCCAACACCTGAAACCCCCTTTTCAACTCCCCCCATGCCCTGAAATCACATTTCACGCGGTGCCTACACCTCAAACACCCTTTTCAACTCCCCCCATGCCCTCACAGCACATTTCAACCCGTGCCAACCTCAAACCCCCTTTTCAACTGCCCCCATGCCCTCAAAACACATTTCACCCGGTGCCAGCACCTCAAACCCCCTTTTCAACTGCCCCCATGCCCTCAAAACATATTTCATCCAGTGCCAAAACCTCAAACCCCCTTTTCAACTGCCCCCATGCCCTCAAAACACATTTCACCCAGTGCCAACACCTCAAACCCCCTTTTCAACCCCCCCCATGCCCTCAAAACACATTTCACCGAGTGCCAACACCTCAAACCCCCTTTTCAGCTACCCCCATGCCCTCAAAACACATTTCACCCAGTGCCAACACCTCAAACACCCTTTTCAATTGCCCCCATGCCCTCAAAACACGTCTCACCCAGTGCCGACACCTCAAACCCCGTTTTCAACTCCCCCCATGCCCTGAAAACACATTTCACCCGGTGCCTACACCTCAAACCCCCTTTTCAACGGCCCCCATGCCCTGAAAGCACATGTCACCCAGTGCCAACACCTCAAACCCCCTTTTCAACTCCCCCCATGCCCTCAAAACACAATTCACCCGATGCCTACACCTCAAACCCCCTTTTCAGCTCCCCCCATGCCCTCACAACACCTTTCAACCCGTGCCAACACTTCAAACACCCTTTTCAACTGCCCCCATGCCCTCAGAACACAATTCACCCAGTGCCAACACCTCAAACCCTTGAGGATGTCGCCATCTGCATCACTTGCCATGTGAGTTGGAGCATTTGCAACTAAAAACAAAAAATTGCAGCAAGCTGCAAGCGACTGGGGCTGGGGCATGTGGAATCGTCAACAGCAGTTAAGCTTCTCCTTGCTGTTTTGTTTTGTTTTCTGTTTCTCTCAAGGGGTGCACTCCAGCTGATCACGGCGTCTCGATCCTTCTGAGTTGGTTGCCTATTTGGCATATCTCCTTGGGGCAGCATCTGCCTTGGTCCCATGGGTGCTGCTTGCTGAGTAGTTGTCCTCGGCTAATCTCACACCTCTGCCTGTCACTTATGGGGCCTCGCAACCCTCGCAGACAAAACTGCGGACGAGGCTGAAAGCAGGATTTGGACCGGAAAATCCGACTTTCCAGCCGCCCTACACAAAAAGGTAACACCATAACACAGCACCACACCAATAGGGTCCGGTCCAGCTTTCCCGACTTTGAACACACAACGTCAGCCATAACGCCTCACGTCCGCTGGGCATACTTGTTGGACCATGTATTCTGCCAGCTCTTGAATTAGTTGGGCTGATTGTTCCAGTGACATTCGATCCGAGTCCTGAGGTCCGTGCTTCGCAAAGATTGCATCCACCTGTGCGAGGATGACGCGACCGTGAAAGGCAACTTGCACAATTGCCCAAGCAATTCCGGTCGATCACTGCACTGCATCAGCATCCCCACCCCAAATACCTCATCACTCCACTGGTGATTGTATGTTCGGGTCTCCGTCAAGAGTTTCGCCAACTTGGCCCCCATTTTGGTTTACACCGAATGAAAACCTGCCAGATGACAGTGCGATGCAAACTGCTTTGAGGGGAGCGACGGCATAACAGCGGATATACTTGTACACAGTGACGCGCTCCATAATTTAGCCTCGTTTATTTGCAAGAGGAATCCATTCGCTCGGTCTGAGGTCTGTCCCCTGCAGCCTGCAGCGTCATCTCCAATAAGTCAGTCCCCCTGGGTCCAGTCGACGGCATCCCCTACAAGGAGGCCCACAAGGTTTAGAGATCGGCGTTGGCGCTGCGCTGTGGCGTGGAGAAGCCACTATCGTCCCCAGAAACGCCAAGTCCTGCCAACAAAGCACTGAAAGCTAGGCGCTCCGCTCGGACCATGAAACGAAAACAGGCGACCAAGAACCAAAGGGGGATGCGCAAGTATTCGACACAACTCTTGCTAGGCGATGTACCGAATATCGCGCTGAGGTTCGCTTGTCTAAGATTTATACGTGTCTGCTAAGTGTCCCAGCTGCCAAACATCTGTACCGTACTTGCCAACAGGATTGATGCAAGCAGTGGGCCATACGCAATTGAAAGGGGTTTAACGTGCGGGTTACATGAGTCTACTTGTGACCCGGGGGACCCAGAGGAAGATGGGAATACCCATATCGACGGGATCCCTGTTTGCAACACAGTGTGCACCCTGTGTTCCTGTAACTTGAGGCACGGATGTTTCAAAACTTCCCCCACCTTCCTCCACGGCTCTCGTCCACATGCTGGTCGTGTCCTAGTACAGAGAGGCGGCCCCGTGCAACTCGGTTGAAGGCAAACTCTGCAGTTGAACACCTGATTCTCTCGTCTATCTCCTTGAGAGTCGTGGGGGTATTCTTATTCTTATCCTGGTTCTTGTTCCTCTGAGAAACAAAGGCGGCTGTTGTGTGCTTGAGGCCTCTACACATTCCCCCTCCGAAAATGCAGTCCAGGGCAGGGCACACCAGATCCCTCTTGGTTTCGTCAATTTCATTGACTCGACTACGCAGCTATCCAGGACAAACGCGGCAACAGTTTGTTCGCCTGCGGTCAGCCCTGGAGCGGCAGCATGGTACTTCACGTATCCATTGGTCGGCTGCAAGTAAATTTGACAACTGCAGGGCAAGATAACCATTGAAAACCCATGGCCTACCGGCTTGCGGTTCAGCAGGCAGAAGTCCTTTCAAATTGTAAATTAATTGGCAGGTGAGCGTGATTTCCAAATATCCCTGACCCTCCAGTTCGCTTTCCTGAGCGTCCAAGTCAGTAATCGCAATATCTGGCACGTGCAACTCCACATAATAATGGTACGCGTGAAAATGCCACATGCTCCGAAACTGACCATCAATGTGTTCGATTTCCTGTATAAAATTGCGCATTTCACTGCATCCCCGCGCCGCGGCTAGCCTACCCAGATCCCGCAATGCCAGAAAATTAGAGGAAAAAAAACTTAATGTGAACGATTCTTTTTACGATAGCTTTTCAACGATGGTTCATTATGTTTGTAGCTGGGGATACGTTTCGGATCAGTTTCGTTGCTGTTTAGTAGTGGCTCTTGGGGAGCCGTAAGGGAGGCTCCCATGGATACTTGCTTTTGAATGCATGAATCGCTCCTGTACTCCCCTAGCCGATTCCTCCCCCAAAATTTTCAGGTCCCAGGGGAGTTGGCTCCTCAGGAGCCGTAGGGGAGTGGCTCCCCAGGAGCCGTAGTAGGGGAGTTGGCTCCCTAGGAGCCGCAGGGGATAGGCTCCCCAGGAGTTGGAGCCGGGGAGGCTCCTGCCAGGGGAGCCGACTTACCACCCACCTATGTTCCCGAGGGGTAGCGGGAGCTTTTTCTGGCCTCAAGTGTATGAACCTGTCAAAGCCGCCAACGGAATGCCTTGGGCCTCCAAGACAGGCTCTTTATGTGGCAAGGCAGTGGCAGGCCTGTCGGGTGTTACTGCACAACCACTGCAGATGGGGATGCCCTTCGGCATTCCATCGGGCCGCCCGGGCGCCGTATGTGACACATTGTTGACGTGCTCTCGCGCAGCGGCGGCTGACCGTGTGTGCCTCACACTCCTGGCGAGAAGCCCATGCACCACAATGAGTCGCACCGGGCTGTGCAGGAGAACAAAAGCAAGAACTTCCTTCGAACCGTTGGCATCGTCATTTAGGAGAAACCGGTAATGGTTCCCCATAAGGGCGACAGTAATGTGGTAGTGCGCTATGCAAACCCAAAATCAGAATGACGGGAAAAACGTAGGATGACGTTCCAAAAACATGTATGCAACCGGAGGAAGGAAGCGGAGAAAACGTGCAATACGCGGCAAGCGCCTTCGGTGGCTTAGGTGTAGGACAAGAGGAAGGGGGCATTACTCGATGTTGTGACACCCACTGCAAGGCAAACCAATAGTTCATATTGAAAAGGGTGTGTGGAGATATGTGTAGTGTGCTTCGCCTACCACCTTTGTTACGTCACACCACGCTTCTTCGGGCACTTTGTCTTCACCATGTCCTTCGTCTCACGATTTCGCACGTGCCGCTGAGCACACACAAAACTTTGAATGTCAACCAAGTATGGTGCTCGGACCTGGACATCTTCCCCAGAAGACTACTGTACAGGCCCGCAACTCCTTCAATCTTGAAATCCATCGTCCCGGGAGCCGCCCTCCTCTTTTCTTTCTCTTTCTCCTTCTCGTTCCTCTTTTTTGCTCCCTTCTCCTTTTCCGTTGAATGTTCACCATTCCTCTCCAGCACGATTCTGTCAGCCTTTGAAGGTTGCTCAACCGTCGCAGCAGCAAGGCCCTTCTTCTTTGCCCTAGTGTCAGCCCGTTGCCTTCACCTTCTGTGTCGGCCCCTCAAACACCGTTCGTCATGGGGGCTTCTCCTTCCGCGGTGTGACACCACTGCTCTTGCTCCTGCTGCCATCCTTCTTCATTTAGTTGCTGCTCATATCGGAGTACGTAGGTAGGTGCATTTGGTCGTCGAGAGGCGCCCCATGGTTCCCCGTGGCAGCGCCCCTGTGACGGAGCAGGCCGAGGTTTTGCACTAGAAGAGGGGATGTGGCATACAGAGGGCTACACCTAACTAGCGGCCCCAACAAAGCATCCGCGGTCAACACCAGGAGAGCCATGTGCCGCCAGCCTGTGAGATGTCACACACCTCTAGGGTTTGCCCCCGTGCTTGCGCACGGCCCCTCCTTTGAGCAGAACCCTAAGGGTTCACCGGATTTCTTAGCGTATCCCGTTCGACAGCGGTCTGGGCAAGCCGCATTGTCTTGGTACTTAGGTGGAAGTGCTTGAATGGTGCACACGCCGCTTCGAGTCTGTAAGCACTGCAAGCCTTAGGATGCCGCCTTACACCCGGGCTCCGGGTCACGTTTGGCCGGATCACATGCTGGAGCAGGCTGCTTCATTGCAACGGCTAAGGAAACTAGGTTTCGTACTTCGTTGTTGCAACTTCCCTGCCGTCTCTCCTGACCTTTACCGCATCCACATCACCATTTGCGCTTGTTTCCCGCCTCTCGTGGTTGGGCTCCGCGTTGCATGTCGTTGGGCGTGCCATGGGGAGTGGTCGTGTAGGACAAGGGATAGGGGAAGTAGACACCAGAGGTGCACGTAGGGACGCGAGTAGGGGATGGTTGGGTAGCACGGTGTGGTTAGGGTTCCAGTGTTAGGACATGGGCCGGCACTTAAGGGCAGGAAAGAGAGCGTGTGTGCGGTTGTGCCCGGCCACTCCAGGCTGGGGTCCTTGTCGCGCACTAGTTGGTCTGGGGTCCCTGCTATTCCTAGCTCGGGTCTCTGGTGTGTGTGCTTGTGCCCCGCAAGTCCTGGGTGGGATTTATGGTGCGTGTGGTTGTGCCCAACCAGTCCTGGCTGGCGTTTGTTGTGCCTGTGATTGTGCCCGGCCAGTCGTGGATGGGGATTGTGGTAAGTGTTCTTATGCCCCGCTAGCCAAGGCCGGGGTTCGTGGTGCGTGTGGTTGTTCCAGACTACTCCTGGCTGGGGTTGGTGATGTGTATGTTTGTGCCCTCGTTCTCCTGATACGGATATGTGGTGTGTGCGCCTTTACCCCGCCAAATTTGGCTTAAGTTTTGGTGCAGGTGCTTGTGCCCCGCTGGTCCTGGCCGGGGTTTCTCGTGCAGGTGCTTGTGCCCCGCCAGGCGTAGCTAGCATTTGCAGTGCTTGTGCTTGTGTGCCGCCGGTCCTGGGCTGGGGTTTGTGGTCTGTGTGTTTGTGCGCTTGTTCTCCTCACTCGGCCATGTGGTGCATGTACTTTTACCACGCTGATTCTGGCTCGGGTTTGTGTTGCGGGTACTCATGACCCGCCAGTCCCGGTTGGAGTTTGCGGTGTGTGTGCTTGCGACCAGCCAGTTCTACCTGGGGTCAGCGGGGTGTGTGCTTTTGCCCCGCCAGTCCTGGGTGGGGTTCATGGTGCTTCTGGTTGTGCCCCGCTAGTCTTGGCTTGGGTCCATGGTGCGTGTGGTTGTACTCGCTAGTCGTGACTCGGGTTTGCACTGTGTGTGCTTGTACCCCGCCACTCCTCCCTTGAGCATGTGGTGTGTGTGCTTGCGCCCCGCCACTCCTGGCTACATTTCGTGGTGTGTCTGCTTGTGCCCCGTCACTCATGGCTAGGGTCTGTGGCGCTTGTCTCGTTCTCTTGCCTTGGGTCAGCGGTGCATGTGCTTTTAGCACGCCGGGCCCGGCTGCGGTTTGTGGTGTGTGGGTGAGTGGTCCGGCACACCAGGCCCGGTCTGCGGTGCGTGTGCTTTTACCCCGCCGAGCCTGGCTTGGATTTGTGATGCATGTGCTTCTGCGACGCCAGCCCTGGATGGGGTTTGTGGTGTGTCTTCGTGTTCCCCGCCAGTCTTGGCTGGAGTTTGTTGTGCATGTGTTTGTGCTCTCTTTCTTGTGCCTGTGGTCTTTTGTGTGTGTGCCTTTACTCCGCCAGTCGTAGCTAGGGTTCGTGGTGCCGGTGCTTGGGCCCTGCCAGTCCTAAGTGAGGTTTGTGGTGCCTGTGCTTGTGCGCAGCCACGCCTAGCCGGGGTATGTGGTGCCTGTGCTTTTGCGCTTGCTTGTGCTTTTACCCCGCTAAACCTGCCTGCGTTTTGTGGCACGTGTGCTTCTGCACCGCTAGTCCTGGCCGGGGTTTGTGGTGTGTGTGCCTGTGCCTTGCCAGTCCTGGCTTGGGTCTGCTATGCCTGTGTTTGTGAGCTTGGTCTGGTGCCTCGGGCCTGTGCTGTGTGTGCTTTTAGCCCGCCAGTCCTAGCTGAGGTTTGTGGTGTGTGTGTGTGTGTGGGTGCCCTGCCACTTCTAGCTGCGGTCTATGGTGCGTATGCTTTTGCCCCGCCTGTTGTGGCTGGTGTTTGTGGTGCGTGTGGTTGTGCCTCGCCAGCCCTGGCTAGGGTCCGTGGTGCGTGTGCATGTGCCTCGCCAATCTTGGCTGCGGTTTGTGGTGTGTCGCTTGGAGCGCTCCCTCTCCTGCCCGGGTCTGATGTGCGTGTGCTTCTATGCCTCAAATCCTCCCTGCAGTTCGTGGTGCGGCCGCTGGTGCCTCGCCATTACCGGTTCGGGTTTGTGGTGCACTTGTTTTGACACGCGTTCTTGTGACCCGGGCTCCTTGTGCCTGTGTGGGGCCCCCGCCACTCCTTGCTAGGGCTTTGGGTGTGTGTGTTTGTGCACGCGTTCTTCTGCCTCGGGTTTGCGGTGTGGGTGCGGGTGCCCGCCAACTCCTGGCTGGGTCTGTGCTGGGTGCGCTGGTGCCCGGCCTCCCTTGGCTGACGTTTGTGGTGTGTCTGTTGTGGCCGTCCTTCTCCTGCCCTGGGTCTGTAGCGCATGTGCTTTTACCCCGCTAGCTGTGGCTGGGGTCTGTGGTGCCGGTGCTTGTGCCCCGCTAGTCCTTCAGCTCCTACGTGCACATGTCGGCCAGGCTCACTAGATACACTAGGGGCAGTTGGGGCCGTTTCTGGCTTCGAGCGTGTGTACCCTTCAAAGCCACCAACCGCACGCATTGGGGTTCCAAAGCAGCCTCCTCATGCGCGAAGGCAGTGGCAGGCTTGTCGGGGCTTATTGCACATCCAGTGGAGATTGAAATGGCCGTGAGGATTCCATCGGGGCGCCCCGCGCGCCGTATGTGATGGATTGTTGACCTGGTCATGCGCAGCCGCGGTGCACGGTGTGTTCCTTACACCGCAGGCGAAAAGCCCGAGGACCACAGTGAGTTGCACCGGGCTGTGCAGGAGAACAAAAGCAAGGACCTCCTTCCAACCGTTAGCATCGGCATTTAGGAGAAACCGGTGATGCTTCCCTGGGAGGGCGAGGGTCATGTGGCAGTGCACTATGAGCAAGAAAAATTCACTACCATGTCTTTTATGGGGTACTTGAGCAAGGCGAACCCACCCCCCCTAAATCTTGGGGGGATGTTGAGACTAACACTTAATCATTCTTATCACTCTTTTGACGCTTGAAGTACACGTTGTCAAAGTAACTAGGGTTATAACCCTAGCCCCCCCATGAAGTTCACCCCTAGCACTCAATTGAGGGGAGGTATCTTCCCTCATGGAGGTAACACTGAAATAAAGTAGGCACTTCTTGCCTTGGGCCTTGTAGGTTAAGCCTAGTGGTCTCCCACCTCAAGACCCCTATACTCAATTGCTTCTATCACTTAATGTGGATCTACGTTTTAGCTCATTCTGAAATCAGTTGCTTGCCCATGCTGGCCAAGCCATATCCTGTGTCTGGCCCAGCTCCGATGCCCCAGATTCCTAACTAACTCCATTCCATCCAAAAGAGTGCACATGAAGTGCTTGGTACTATCCTGGGGACCTGAGGCATTTCAGCTTTCACTTAAAATCATCTATTTTGTTTATAAATCATTGGAGCTTTGTATGTAGATCTACATTTGTGTATCTGCAGCCCCTCTTTGTTACACATGTTTTGATTGTGGAAGGACTTATCCTGATTTTATTGATCCGGTGCCTGCACTTGCTTGATTTCATCTTGGTTTGGACTGATTTTAACATGTGGAAAATCATCAAGGTTTTCTAAGACAAATACAAGGAACAAGCACAAGTGTGAGCAAACCACAAACCTTTTCTGGTAGCAGAGGAACGCCCTAGAAGACTTAAGCAGACCACGAAGAACAGAGCACATCTGACACATGGTGAGATTGTTGCTTTCGGAATCTACCATCATCACCATTTTTGTAATGTTGATTTCAAAACCCCTGTTTAGGATCTTTTGTTTCTCTTGCTTACAACCAAAAGGGCTGCTGGCGCCCGGAGAGCTTGAAGTCGACCGAGAATTTGATGCACGAAATAAAAAGATAAGTAAAACACGCCAAAAATATTTTTTTCTAGGCAGCCAAAAATAAAGCTACTTGGCATCAAACACGCTTAGGCCAAAAGGCGCGCGGCGAAGCACGTAAAAACGTACCCACTCCGGCCATTTGTGCGGCATGGCTTCATTATGGGGACGCCATAAGGGACGAGGTGAAAGCAGCCTACACCAGGCACACCGCCCTCCTCCCTCACCGCATGACCCACAACCACTCCCCGGAAGTCAGGGAAATCGCCACGATCCGCCTCCAGACCGCGCAAGGAACCCCGCAAAACATGCCCACGCTGAATACTCCACCAGACGGGCATGCCCACCAACACCAACACCCGCATATGGAACCGCCTGCAGCTTTTACTCCCTTCCCCACACCACGCCATACTCACCAACCACACATACCAGGAGGAAGGACCCCTGGCAGTCTTCTGCGGGGACCTCCATCATTGCCCCAAAGGCACCATCGACACCATCGACGTCGTCGGCGCCTCCATCACAGTAGTGTGTGTCACTCTCTCGCAAATGCGGGTCCTTCACCGCAGCGGAGCACACCACACCGCCTTCATACAATTTCCCGAGTGGCCTCAATACCGCCTCCACCGCCAGTACCTCACACAAACGGCACGGGCAACGGGGAACACTCTGCCGGGAAACCAAGACATGAAAACAGCATACCGGGACTTCAGAACGCAACACGCCTATCCCGTCCCGGCGACAGCGCCCTACACACCCATCGGCTCAAAGCACGAACCCGTCGCCCTGGCGATGGGCCAGGTCCAACCGCTAACCCTACTACTGGCCCCAAACGAGGCCAAACCCACGGAGAGCACCGTCATCCGCCACGGGGCAAAGTGGCGCATACCAAAACACCACATGACAACCCAGGACCCACCGGCAGTTTGCCACGACTCCCAACACATGCCACGCACATCTTGGGCCTGTGACCCCAACGCACCAACCACCCCATGGCCCATATTGCACCTCATAGCAGACCACCATACCCACCCCACAGCCCACCTAAGTCCACAGGCCTACGCATGGGTGGCCCTGTGGTTTCACCACGCCGACACGAACCGCACAGTGGCGTGGAACCCGGACCACAAACCCCAATGGCTATAAACCACAACGCCCACCTGGCCCCGCCCCGACCCCGCAGCAATCGGAATCCGTTACAGCATGCACGAAACGGGCAGAACAGGCAAGCACGAGCACCCCTAGTATCCACTCCACCACTCATGCCACACACCAGAACACCTAATACAAACCCTCACATGCCGAGACCTTAACCTACATCCTCCACTACATCTACTCCTACCTCACACAAGGACAACTGGAACAGGGACTCATAGCCGTGTCCCCCGGCGCGAAACACATCGTCTCCAAAGGAATAGGGGTGTACGCCACCGCCATGCTGCAGCCCACAACCCCGCTGGCCCACCTCACCACGGGCCTGGCCATATACGCCTACCTGCCCATGAACCCATGCCGTCTCCCACAGCCATCATCAGCGGACCTAGTCTTCTTCACCGACGCCTCAGGCGAGTCCGCCCTCACGCCCATCACCGGGGGGGCCGCCCTACAACGGACCCACACCGGGGGACACTACCACATGGACCACCACACGGACCACACCACCTACGGGGCCACGGGGAACTGGGGGAAATAGCCGACGCCATCGCCAAAATCGCGGCCAACATACCCGCCGTCCTGCTTCACGTCGTCCGGACGTGGTTCGTAGTGCACACCACTGTCGACACACACCTACTCCTCCGCATAGCACGAAAGCAACTCCACAAAGCCACCGCAACGAGCCTCGGCACCCAAGCACTACTGCTCTGGAAAGCCCTGCGCAGCCTCCCCCCCTACGTCCAACTTCCCATCGTGAAAAAGCAGTCCCACAGGCACCAATACAGGATTTGTAAGGTCGACATCCAGGCAGTACACCAGCGCACCACGCACCTACCGACCCTCCAGGTGCCAGACCTGGACCGCAACCACACACACCTCCAGCACATACCCCCCAAGGTGGAACCCCATCGGACCCCGGACTGGGTACCAAAGGAGGCCCCCTATACCTCACAGGATAGAGCATACCGTTACCGCAACTCCATCCAACATCTCGCCCGCGTGCTCGGCGACACGGACAGCCGAGCGCACATCCAAGAGCTCCAGGACAAGCTGAAAGTCCCCGTCTACCATTCGGCGCTACGCCCAGCCTGCGTCCGAGCCGAACTGCAGAAGGGATGCATCCAGCTCCTCAGGGAGCAACTACCATTCCTCAACAGAGTCGCCCGATGGCTCGCCCGCAAGCACATCCACGTCCCGGAGTAACACACCCACTGACCATGCGACCACACCACCCCGGAGGACGGAGAACACTTCAAGATATGCCCCCTCCATACGGGCAGGGACACACCAGTGGGTGGTCCCCGGCGGAAACCCTACAGCAACACGAAGGCTGGCCGACCCATAGCCTCGCACCTCAGGCCACCCAACACCTCTTCAGGGATCCCCTGATCAATGAGGCCACCATGAGAGAAGTGGTGACACAGGCCCTGCAACGGCACCTCACCAAACACGCGGAGGACCGAACGGAGGCAGCAGCGCACCTGCAGCCAGGGGCAGTCCGCAGAGCAGCGGCCCAAATGGTACACCGCAAGCGCCTCATGTTAACACACATGGAGCAACTCGCCGACCCCACCGCCAGGGAACACATGCTGCCTCCCATCCATTACCATGCCGTGCATGACCCAGAGGTCCACTAACCTGCTCCATATCCCACACACGCCCCCCCCAATCCGTCCACAGACCTCCAAGAAACCATCAGCGCACCCCAGAGGAACACCCAGCGCAAGACCCCCCCGCCACAAGCACCCGTGACACACCAGGACCACCCGCCTCTCAGCCGCGGGACCACCCAGCACCGCCCAGCCCAGGCAAGCCCGCCCAGGACCACACACACATCAACGTGGACGCGCCAGACCCCGAAAGCCGGCCCCGCCAGACCCCCCCAGCCCCAGGGCAACCCCCCCCTCAAACCGGCAACCGTCAGCGACCCCGACCTCCTCCGAGCAATCCTCCAAGGCAGGGCTCTGGAGGTTCCCCTGGGCTCGTACCGCCGACAAGAGAGCCGGACCAAGCTCACCGTCAAGGCCCTCCGGGACCTAGCCTGCCCGGGGAAACGGCCTCCACGCGACCAGCGTAGACCTCGTCCTCCGGAGGGCTCGCCAACACACCCAAGACCAGCACATCTGGATCCCCCCCATTGAGTGGGGCCAGGCCCTGACACACGACACCGACACCAACGTCACACGGTGAGGAACCACACGCCTACAACGAGTGCCAGCGGAGGAGAACCACCCGGCGGACCTGAACCATCCGTAAAAGTGGGAACAGGCCACCGCACCAAACCGCGACAACGCCCTCCGCGCCGCCAGCCTCCGCAGCCCCGACGACGACCCCCCCCCCCCCCCACCTACAGACAGCGACCACCCCCCGCCGGAGGTCTGGTGTAGGGTCCTCGAGCGCGGGCACTACTACGTAGTGTCCGCCGCCGCAGCGTCTCCCAGCCGTCAATGGGTCATCAGGGGAACCGACACCATGCTTGCCCCGGGGAATGCGCCCCCCGGAGCAATAGGGGACCCCACCACCCCGCACAAGGTCCTCAGGGAGTCCTCCAGCCGGGGCACCAGGCCACAGCCCACGCCCTGGCCCAAATTACCTCGGGGCGGGCGGGCTACCACCTCGGACTAGCCATGCTCTGCCTGTCCCAGTGGATCTAGTGCCGCTGGCCGTCGAACGGTGTCGTGCCCTAGATCTGGGCCATCCCCGCCACCCACACACAAGTCCAGGCGGTCCCCGACACAAGGAAGGACCCCCCCCCCCAGGCGACAACACCCCCTCACCTGAGGGTAACACGCCGTCCACAGGGTCCTCCGGCGCATGGGCCTTAGCCCACCCCTGCAGTACCCTCTTCCCGCCACCGACCAAGAGGTGCACCAAATACGCAGACGCATCTGCGAAATCCTGGCTGCAGCCGTGGAAGACCGCAAGTTTCTCCTCCAAACCTGCCGGTCTGCACGAGACCACACAAGCGCGCCGCTGCAAGCAGACACGTACACCAACACAACGCACGCGAAGCCAGCTTCACACCCCCTGCCCCTCACTCCTCACTCCCGACCCAGTGGCCCGAACACGGCCACCATCGCGCACAGCCCCAGGCCCCGCGACACGATCCTCCCCCCCCCGCCCGAACACCCACACACCCCCGCCACAGACCCTCCCGCCGAGCGAGCCTCACCGCTCCCCACACCCGGCAACCCACACACATCTGCCGCGAAGAGCCCCACTCCCCACGGCACACCCAACCCGCCCAGTGACCCACACATGTTCCCCGCACACACCACCGAAATCCCGGACCCAACCCCCCCGGCCACCGAATGCAGCCCACATGAACTTTTCCCCCCCACGGACGCCGACGCGCACGCCCTCCCGCATTGCAGGAGCCCAGCCCAGCCGGACACGAAAGGCGGAGACCGCAGCCCCCCGCCTCCCCCACGCACGGCTGCAGACCAGATCCGCCCACCGGGCCGCCACGTTGCAGCCGGGCTCCTCCAGCCACCCGCCCCCAACCCGCAGCCCGAGGATATGCCCTCCCTCCTCCCCGCAGTAGCCGCAGTGGAGGCCGCTGGGCCCCTAACGCTGCCCCCGCCCGCATGGCGGCATAACCCGCATCCCCCGAGATCACTACTTCCTCCTCGTCCTTATCCTCTTCAACGTGCTCCACCTGCTCCTCCGACGTCCCCCACCCTGCCGACCTCATTCACAAGGCCACGGCCAAAGCCAAAGTTGCTGCCGCACGCCAGGCTGCTGGAGGCCCCCTGACCCCCACACAGGCAACACCAGCACGCCAGCAGCAAGCCAGGAACCCCCCGCGCCCAGCACCGGACCCCTCACACCTCCAGGACGAGGTCCTCCTCAACCTCGAACCGGTTCCCAAACCAAAACCCGACCCTGAACCGAGACCGGAGCCCAAACGACAACACCGCCCACAACAGCACCACCACCACCACCACCACCACCAACAGCATCACCAACACCACCCACACAACCACACACAGCCCCAAAAATCACAAAAGGCGCGACTGCAGCACCACCAGAAACGCCCCCGCCCCAACCCAAACCCTAATCTGAACGCTAAGCAGGACCATGCACCCACTGCATCCCGAGCCCCCCTGCCCCCAACGAGAACCGTCACCACGGAGGCAGCCACACAACACGACCCCATCCAAATCCTCGTCCACATCCCCATCTCCAAGCGCCCAATCATCGATCCTTGGCAAACCACCACCGCCGCCGCTCAGACCGACCCGGGGACGTGGGACCCCTCGACCGCGGTCACCGCCAAGCCCGGCCCCAAACCCCCCCACTATCCATCAAGCCGTGCATCCTCGAGGTCAGGAAACGATGCCCGACCCACACGCCCCACCGGAACGCCACGGGATCCTGAGGGCGTCCCACAGCACCACCACCACCAGCAGCCCCACCATCACCACCAGTGCTACCAGCGCCCCCGCCACCACCTGCAGCACCACCACCACCACCACCAGCCACAACACTACCCACCGCCGTCCCATGTCCGGGTCCCCCTCCCCCCACGAACGGCACCGCGCTTCCCGTTCCCCGTGCGACCCATACACATCCCCCACCTTCAGCCCCCGCCAACGCCACTCTAGGACCTCAAGGTCGGAACCCTCCCCCCCACTACCCCCCCCCCTCCACCTCCCCTGGTGGTCCGCCCCTGCCTGCGGTAGCTCCGCCGCTGGGTGAAGTAGGCCGGGGGAACGAGAAGGCGTGAAGGGCGCCACTCCTTCCAGACTTTCGAGGAAATTCTCACCGGCACCCCCGCCGACGCCGACGACTCCGCTCCTGAGGCCGCCATGCCGCAAGGAGCATGGGAAACCCTCCTCCGGGACGCGATTCAGGGCCTCCGCCGCCCCCACCCCCCCGAAACTCTCCGCCGGTGGCTCCAGACCTGCCGACCCCAGGCATGGGCCATTGGCGTCCCACAGACCTCGCCACCACCCCACCGCCAGCACACCGGAAAGGGAAAGGGCAAAGGGAAGGCCCGCGGCAAGGGGGCGAGGAGAGGCCCAAGGTGACAGGCACGCGCCCACAGGGACAGGGCAAAGGGGGCACCACAACACGGGGGCAAGGAACCACCGGAGGACCACCAACACTGGGTAAAGGAGAGGGCAGGGGCCACCGCACTGGCGGAGAGGACGCGACGACGGGAACCAGGACGCGCACCGCGAAGGAGGGACGCGCCACATTGGAGGGACCGGCACCGCACCACCCACCACACCCAGTCAACACCGCGAGATCCCCAAGGGACACAGCCGCACGGAGGTACAAAGCGGACCATCCCAGAGGCGCACGCCCGACAAGACGCGCCACCGCAGCCCAGATCCGACACCGCACGAACCACACCGGGTCGCGCCCACCGACCACCGGTCCCCGCATGGGCAGAGGAAGGTACACCCACACAGGAAGAGGGGGGAACACCCACACAGGAAACCACCGAGAGCACCGCACAACCCACCTCCGCACCCTAAACCGCCAGACAATGACCCCGGCCACCTTCCACTGCAAGGGCCACCACACAGACGCAACCGCACAGACACCCGAGGGGGATGGGCACACGGCCGCGACACCAAGGACGGGGGACGGCAGGGAGGCAGAGGGATAGGATGGGAGGGGACCGAAGAAAGCCGAGGGGACCTCGCCAGCCCACTGCACGGAAACCCGCGCACCCCTAGGGACAGGGACCCCCAGAGGACACGGGACCAAGGCACATGCCCCAAGGGAGGGCAACCCAAAGACACCCGCCTGACCCACCAGACGGAACGGGACACCCAAACACCCGCAACACTGACCCAGCGAGCCGCCCCACGCCAAACCAGGCCCAGCGGCCACCAGCCAGCCATATAACCTGAGCCCACGACAAAACACAGCAAAGCCACCAGTCTAACCAGCGCCGACGCCATCCCACGCCGGGCCGGAAGTACAATTGGCCCATCAAAAACCACGGCACAGCAAAGCACGGCACAACGGGACGCAGCCCAGCACACTGTAGCACAGCACATTGCCGTGCAGCTAGTGATTGGAATGAGATTAAAAGATCTCGAAAAAAGTGATACGAGAAAAAATAATCGCTCATTTCATATAAAACGAGAAAAAAAATCGCTCATTTCATGAAAAACACCCTGGTATTCGAGAAAATGAGAAACTGGCATCCAAATCAATCACACTGCGATGCTTCAGGCTCAACAATCAGCTCCCTCAAGCACTCCTTGTGTTTTTGACAGTATGGTGTTGGGGTATTTGCATTGTTGTATTTCCTAGAGGCTTTTGGATGGTTGTTGTTATTGCCTAGAGGTTTTAAAAAGTGCACAAGGCCACGGCCTGATACAACATCGTGAAGAGTAACGCAAAGCATTGAGCAAAAGGGTTGTTATTGACAATAAGGTTTGTTGAATGACATAGTGGCCAAAGCATTTCACCAATGAGTAGCATTGGTATTTAGAAATGCGGAAGCCTCCGACTTCATATCATGTAATGAATACTAAAGCAAACCATGATACAAATGGTGTTAACAATGGTTTGTTGTACGTGATAAGGTTCTTTGAAGGAGCTAGGCCATACGACGTTAGAACTCTGTTTTGCGTTTGCCGACCGACCCTACCAAAATTCCCCCGGCAGCATCCGTCGAAAAGCGCGCACATCCCGTTCACTGGGCTGGATACTGAATAATGAAGATTTGCGGGAAAAGGTGTGCTTTATGTTACGTTATCTGTCTCCTTTTCATCTGAAAAAAATGGCAAAGGTGTAGCAGTCCTGCTGCCTTCACATCCGTTGCTGCTCTCTCTGTCAGTGTTGGGCGGGAAGAAGAAATAGAAAAATAACAGGAGGGAACGAAGATGAGACGAAGAAGAGCAAAGACAAGATCCGCAAGAAGCTGCAGGAGATAAAATCAGAAGAAGAGGAATAAAAACCGTCAAGAGCTGCAGACGAGCAGAAGGTTTGCCGTCGCCGCCCCCCGCAGCAGCTGCTTGCCGCTCCCGCCGCTGCTGCTGCTGCTGCTGCTGCTGCTGCTTGCCCATTGAGTGTTCGTGAGTCCTGTGTCCACTACTTGAGTGTGGGTTCGTGCCGTGAGTGTCCTTGGATTGTTCGTGGGTGCTGTGACTGTCATTTGAGTGTTCGTGGGTCATTTGACTGACCACGGGCTGTTGGTGAGTTTCATTCGTTCGCTCTTTGTGCCTCACAGGACTGACGCAGCGTGCGCGGTGCAGAAGCTGGAGGACATCGCCAGTTTACAACGTGCGTTACACAGCAAAGTCGACCCGTTGCTGCAAGCTGCCGACACCTTGGGTATGGCTGCTGCGCTGCAAGGAGACACTCAGAATGGCGCTAATCAGTGCGCCCAACGTGCTGCGCTGCAAGGAGACACTCAGAATGTCGCTAAGCAGTGCACGCAAGCTGCTGCGCTGCAAGGAGGCACTCAGAATGGCGCTATCGAGTGCGCCCAAGGTGCTGCCCAGCAAAGAGACACTCCCGGCACGCAAGTGAATGTGCACGCCTACTCACAGTGCGCCGCCGCTGATGGCGCTATGGCTGGGATTGAGACACCCAGCTCATGCAAATCCAGCCCTGGGCCCACGTGACAGCGTGGCAAGCGTGGCGGCAGAGGAGTGCGCCAACAGCAAGCTGCCAAGACCCTCCTTGCGCTCTTCGAGGACATATCCCAGCCGCAGGTCAACTGGGACAGGAATTTAGATTTGATGCATGTACAAACTGAGTCTTCCAACGACTTAGGCGGCTCAAGTTGCATGGTAAAAAACGAAGGAAAAGGTAGGAAAATGACAGGTTTCCAAAGGCATCGAAAAATAGTTGTTTTGCTGGATATTTTAAAAGCGTCGCAAACAAGTATGGCAGATTAAATATTTCTATAAGAATGATGTGTCCCATGGGCGAGACAGGGAAAAGTATTGTTTGGTGACTATTCTTTGCGCGAGGCCTCGCGCAAAGACGTTCATTTGTGTCAGATTAATGTGCTACAGCACGACACATTAGGCAGGTTGTCGAAAAATGGAACGCTGTCGTATTTATACACGTAACTTAGTACCATTATCAGGATTGCGTGATAGAGGTAGATCTATTAACGAATAAACTGCAACAATGGTGTACCCAAGAATCTTGAAAAGTAGAAATGTTCCGGAACAAACTGCAGTTTCAAGCGCGAGGCCTCGCGCATGGAACGGCGCATGAAAAACATTAAAGTTTCGGTGATCATTGCGCGAGGCCTCGCGCAATGGAGGTCACAAGCGTTCATAAAAAACAAAATTGGACAGATCCACCAACTACACAGCATGTACGTTCCCTTGATGCGGCGCTGCTGCATGGGCGCCCATACAGGTCCCGCCGGCATCTCCGGTTTTCATACTGTGGTCACCGCTGACTTCACTGCCCAACAGCGATAGAAGCGCGCCGCAACTGGGTACCGCAATCAGGATTAACTAGTGAAATGTGGGATCACCAGACAGTTACAGGTAACCGAAAATGGTGCATGCGACAAGCGAATCACAGAATAATTGGTCGCGCGAAAACTGAGTGACAGGTTGATGTTTGAAATCAAGAAAGTTTTTCAAACAGCGATTTTTACGCAGATACAGTTACGCAATTATTCTTTACAGCAACAATGGCCCTGCGAAAAGAGGTGGACCTTGAGAAGACAGTGGCCGCAGCATCCGGAGTTTCCCGCGATGTCTGCTCAGAAGAACCGCCGTACCACACGGCAGAAGAACTGTGGGAAGGGCTAAAACAGGGGTACGAGGGCGCGCGATTGTTGTTTGTGTTTTTTCTGCGTCTGCGCAAAAATGAACGGACGCGTTGCAGCGTTGAAAAGGCGATTGCGGCAGAAGGGGAGAGATGGGTTGGTGTTTTGATAGAGGAGGCCTGGCGCCTCTATTTGCTGATGCGCCACCGCGCAGTTCCATACCAGGGAAAACCAAAGTCAGTTGTTGCGGTAGAGGGAAGTAGGGCGCAGCGTCGCATTTTAGCAAGGTCAGGTCTGGCGCGATACAGCGCACCTTCGCTGAAGGAGAAGGCCGCAGTCAGGTTACAGACTACATGGGACAAAATTTACCAACAGTGGGTTGTGTTGTGGATGGACAACTGGTACAACAAACAGTTTACCACAAATCCTGACAAGAACGACAAAAGCCTGAACGCAACAGCGTTGGCTGTGTTGCTACTCAAGGACGCACCGCGCTACTGGCATGGTCATCCTAGCCTGGAAGACCTTGAACGGCGTGTTCCTATTGTTGCACGCATGCTGGGAAACACCGAGGGAACGTTTGCACGTATCCTGCACGATCTAGGATTTGCAAGCACCCGACCTGTTGCGCGAAACATTAGGGCACCGCTTGACATTATTCGCCCTGTACCTGCCAAGAGACCACATTGGCGACCCCTTTGTCTAAGCAACGAAAAGGTAAGCGGCAACCTATCACTTCTTAACCTACTGCAATTTACTAGGGACTTGGCGCAGCACAGCCGACCAGTTGTCCCTGTCTTATGTGATGAGAACATACATTACCGCATTTGGAAGATGATGTACGGTGAAAAAAAAACGGGTTGGAACGTCCGGCTTTTTTTGCCATCACACCCTATATTATATGGTTTCTCGCACGCGTACAAATTTTGCGTTACACAAACGTTTCGCTCATTTTGGCCGATTGTGACTTTTTTCCGTAAGGGTTTGTTGCGCAGCTGTGACACAGTCCCCTGTTTTCCCAAGCTGATCACAATGGAGATAACTGTTGGTGCACTGCTGTTGGGTATGGGCCCCCACATACGGCGCCTTAACCGAAAATGTCGTTCCCTTGAGCTGGCACGTCCTGCAAATCGGCGAAGTCGCCTTCGTTACGCTGTGTGTAAGGCCATGCAGGTTCTGTTAACACAATACTGTCCCATGTTACTGTACCTAGGACACCTCGTTAGGCAGTGCAATTGGGCTGGGGAGACGGCCAACACGGGTGTTTTTGCCTCTGAGGGATTGCAGATTGTTATGTGTCTGTTAGACCTTTTGAACATGGGGGACACACTTTTAAAATACGAACGCACTGTTGCAACTGCGCTATTGTGCCACACTGCGTGGCACACAGCCATGCCTGGACAGGCTTTTGCCGAGGAATTTTGTGAAAGTCTGCTTTCCAGCCTTGTGACAAAGAAGGGCCAGAACAGAGGTGCAGTAACCATTGAAGATGTTGACGATCTGTATCAGCTCATCACTATCCGCAAAGAAGGTCACAGGGTGAACGTCTGAAAAATCCCCAATTCCTTTGTCAATTCCGTGCGTCAGCGGTTAACTGCTTACTTGAACGCAGAGCGTGTATATGTGCCTTGGGTTAGGTAGTGCGCTGAGCCTACTTCTGCAATTCAGGCGCATTGGCCGCGCAGGGGTGTACCTAACTTTCCACCGTGTCTTCTAATTCCAAAGGGTTCTAACCACTACAAACAAGTCCTTGTGTCTGTGTTGTTGGTGCTAACGCAGCAGGGGCCACTTAAGGCTGGTTTCAAGCGAAAACTGTCGGAGCTGATCCTCCAACGCAGTGTGTTGGAGGAACAGAGAGAGGCCGACACGCTGCGAAACGTTCGAAGAAGATTGGAGAACATGCAGTGATGCGTGAGGCCTCGCGCAAACAGCATGAAACAACAGGTTAGTACACCCCCTCTCTTGCGCGAGGCCTCGCGCAAGATTGTCAGTCAAAAACAGTGGCGTGCCCCTTCAGTTTTGCATTCTCAACCATACTGTACTCGTATTCGCTAAAAGCACCCCACATATGCATTATCGACGACGATTTTACCCATTTTTAATGTTATGTTTCCTTCAATACAGGCTTTCTTCTCATCGCAGAATGGCAAGCCCCGCCCAAAAAACAGCCGAGGAACGAGAAGATACCGACTATGACCCTGGGACCTCGGGATCGGAGGCTGGAACACCAAAGAAGGGGAGTAAGAAGAAGGAAACACCAGATCCTGGCTTAACCTTGGGTACTGACATCGAGGACCACCTGAAGCCGGACGGGAGGCAGGTGGAGGTTGAGCTGGACAACGTGAGAATCGACCAGGAGAAGACAAAGGGGCAGATCAGACGGAGAGATGCGAAGTTACTGCAGAAGCGTATTGAGTCACTCGAAGCAGCACCGCCAACAGGCCCATTACACGTTGTTCTCTGGGAAGATAATAGTATGTTGCCAACCGACTTTTCGCTCTTCTCGTTGCGCGAGCCCTCGCGCAAAGACGTGTCTCATATCATTATTGGTGTGTATCTGGACAGCACAGCGTGGAAGCGGTTGCGAAGATTCGGGAGAAGCGACGCACCGCGTGTCTGGATCTGCAGCAGTGGCATACTACATGCATCGCCGATATTCTAAAGCCTAGGACACCGTGGGCCTTCCGTGCAAAGCTGCCGGGACAAGCACAAGGAAGCGCACAAGACGTTGAGCCAATTCCGCTGTATGAGGCCGCAGATAACCTCATTGGATGTGTTGAAGACCAGCGGCGGCGAGGCCTACCTGACACGTACAGCAATCTCAAGATCGCCATTGTGGATGCTGTGCAGATGAGTGCCCTGGTTCCAACCGCTGAACTGAAGCAACCTGGTCAATTCGTATGTTCATTAATCGTTGTTTCGGCGCTCTTCGTTGCGCGAGGCCTCGCGCATAACGTTGTCACTTTCAGGACAAAACGTATAAATTGTGGAAAGATTTTATGACGTTTGCCTACTATGCTGGTCCGGAAGCTGTGAAAGGTCTGCAGAGGTTCCACGACAAAGGGGAGAAAGTCATGAAGAACGCGCTGAAGAAACTCGACAGGATCCTGTTGCCGGAGTTCTACAACAAGGTGGCAGAAGTGATGCAGGAAGAAAAAACAACCCTTAAATCCTTGCAGAATTCGTTTGACGACATCATCCTTGAGCAGTGGGTCTCAATGCATCTGGACCACCCGCACAACGGCCAGTACGTTCGGCCTGAGAAAGGTGTGTACCATCGACGCGACGTGGGTTCCATTTCTGCATCAGTGCGCCACACTTTCTCCATTTCTGTTCTTTAGCCAAAGACATGCGGACCCGCAAAGAGGTTGCTGCACTTGTAAGGCCTGCCCTGAAGGTGACTCTTGGTACATGGGGCTATTGGCGAGAGTTTGAAGGCAAAAGTCGCGGTCCATGGCCGGCATGGAAATCCATGATTCGCGCACCACTGTGGCAGGTGGCAGAGAAAGGCAAACCCGCCCCCCTGAAAATCCTCAACGTCCAAAGACTCCTCGGTCAAGAGCCTACCAAGAGCCGTGTGGTCCCCCCACTTGCTGGCGTTACTGGTGACTTCAAGACAGTGGAACAGCAGGATCCATCATTGTCAAGTCAAACTATCACAGTTAAGGCGACCCTAATTGCAGCGTTGAACCACGAACCCCCGAAGCGGTTCATGGAGATTGACAAGAACCTGATTATCATCAACGGCGACATATTTGAACATCTTGCTCCTGAGACGATGTGCCCAGCCTGGCTGTATGAAGAGATCGCGCGTGCCGATACTCTTATCTGCGGCTCCAAAACTGTTGTTGACAACATGTTCAACGTGCTGGAAACGGAAACAGAGAGGCGTCTCAACGATGATTTCAACGCGCCGCGCATTGGCCACATGTTGCTTATTCCCATCTTCAGTTGGCCAGTCAAACCTAAGCCTGCAGGGGATCTTACAACGTTTGACGTTCGCTGGTTGCTGATTGCGTCACCGGATAGCTGGTCGAGAAAGGTATAATTCCCTCATTACGTTCGCTCTTTGCGCGAGGCCTCGCGCAATAACTTCTCCCTCATTGCAGATTCCGAATTATCTGAAGTTTGGACCTCCTCAAGTAGAGGAGATGGATCCTGTTGAATTTGGCGGTCACCTTCCGATAACGACGGTTATGTGGTATTTCGACACTCACCTCTTTCACCTGAAGCAGGATAAGACCTTCAAGCCTGCGTTTGTGTTCATTGATCATCAGCCGGATCTGGTGTGCAAGATCGCGTCCGTCGAGCTGGATTCTCGCATGTACCTTCTTGGTGTTACCTCCGACAATCTCTCCGATTGGGTCAACAGAGTGCAGACTCAGTTGAACCATGTATTGACACAAGAGTCGAAACTGCACGCGTCTGGTGATTGGGACCAGCAAGCCACCTGGGCAAACCGTGGTATTCCCCTATGGGTTTGCGATGACAAGGTGGGTTATGAGGCGTTGTCGTTGAAGGAGGAAGAGACTGTTGAGAAAGGTCAAGCTGCAGAAGCACTGGCCCCTGCAAAGCGGAAGTCTACTGGTGGGGAACCAGCCCCCAAGAAGAAGAAGACTGCCTCCAAGCCTCAGGCAGCGAAGTCGGTTACCGGTGCAGAATCCGAGGCGATGGGGATGAAGAGGAGGAGACCGAGGAAGAAGAGGAGGAGGAAGCGCAGGTCTGCCAGGGCAAGGCAGCGAAGAAAGTGGCAGCGAAGCCGAGGTCCGAGGAAACCGGGGCCCGAGCTCCATTCAAGCAGCCAGCCCGTCAGTCCCAACCAAGAAGCGCGCCCGCAAAGCCACCTCCTAAGGGTAACACGTCCGTTGCTAAGGCTATGGGTTCTAAGATGCAAACTGTTCCGAAGAAAAAGTAATTTCTTCGCTTGTTCTGATATATTATGCGCGAGGGCTCGCGCTATGCATTCCTCTTCGACGACCTTTATGCTGTCACCTTGTGCGGCACATTTTTCTCTGTGATGCATTTTATTGCGCTGTTGTGTTGGTGTTTGCGCGAGGCCTCGCGCAAAGAAGTGGTGCCAGAAAATGCTTCTTGTGGTGCTGCGTGCAACGTGGTTTTCGAAAACTGGTTTTCCAAAAGATTGAAAGCTCACGGGTGTTTTTTTTGCAAAGCATAAATGGTAGAGGAAACAAAAAGTCGTGGTTTTCCCAAAAAAGAAGTTCATTTTAGTGGAAATAAATCATTTTCCGGGGCAGTCGGTTTTGTTGAAAATAAAGGAAAATGGACCAGTTAATTGCTTTTCACAGTGCCGTGGAGAGGCAGTTTTGGGCGCATTTTGACCATGCAACTTGAGCCGCCTAAGAACGAAGCCACTTTTGGTTGTTATAAGCGCCAGACGGGCCTTCTTTTGTGGCGCTGAGGAATGGGCTTGCCTTCCTTTTGTTTCTGGGCTGATATGCCCAGTGATACATGTCAGGGCCAGGCTTGTCTGGTTGTCAAGTATACCACCTTGTGGCGGCCTTTGGCGCTACTTTGCTTTCGCTGGATGCAGAGCACTTACGTGAACATTTATGGCACCTACCAGCATGGCAGCATGGCAGCAAGCATGCATTTATGGCACAGCATGGCACAGCACAGCACAGCACAGCACAGCACAGCACAGCACAGCACAGCACAGCACAGCACAGCAGAGCACAGCACAGCATAGCACAGCACAGCAGAGCACAGCACAGCACAGCACAGCACAGTGCCTTTGCTTTATAATTCCATGTGCATACAAATTTGTTCATTTTTAAGCAGTGGCTGGGTAAGCCGTGCTTTGCACTTTGCACCGAGTGTGAACTGCTCATTTTTTTGCATTTGTTTGGCTGTGCCCCTGCCTGCTTGCTGAGCAGAGTGTCTTTTCTTTTGTTCACCTGCTTTTGTTTTGAAAAAACAGAGGTTTTGTTTTAGTAATTTCATACTATCTTTTTTGCGTGCCATGAGCGCTTCAGGTTGTGTGCCATGAACACTTAACAGGTTCTTAGACCCACTGAGGTGTGCAGGTGGCTATACGTAGGTGACCTTCACATCAACCCGGTCTGAAGCTTTTGGATTTCGGGAAGGTAGTTCAATGTGTCTTTGTGTCATGCAAGCAACAACAAAAAAGAGGTGCACATTGAATAGCAGAGTGCATTGCGAAGTGTGGTTCAAAGTATGGTTCATCGTAAAAGATGCAATGTGGGCAGCAGATGGACCGTTGGAACATGGCCAAAAGAGTTTTTAACCCACAAAGGATGCAATGTAGTTGCAAAGGTAAGGCGGTGCACATGCCACGGCAAACTCTTTTGTGTTGGGGTCAAACCGACCGACGGACCCCGTTTCTTCAAAATACAAAAACAGAAAACAGAATTCTAACTTCGTCTGCCCATATTGGCCAAAATCCGTAATCAACGGGTACCATTCATCGTAGGAATTGCACTCATCGTTGCCTTGAGATAACGTCAACAATGCCTCGTTGTTTTTTGGTCACATCGACTATGTCAAGACATATCAAAAAAAATGAAACAAGAAACAAAAATCGCTCCCGTCATATGAAACGAAAAAAAAGTCGTTCATTAAAACGAGAAAAAAAAATCTCTCATTTCATTTTGGGCAAAAAAAGTCTCATTCCCATGACTACGTGCAGCGAAACGCGTTATGGCACCCCAGCACACGGCACAGCACAGCACGACGCAGCGCGGCGCGGCACAGCAAGGCGCAACCCGCCCCGCCGCGGCAAGGCACGACACGGCATGACACGGCACGGCACGGCAGAGCAGGGCGCACCGCAGCACAGCGCGGAACAGCGCGGCGCTGCACAGCAAAGCACAGGACAACACAGCACAGCACACCAAAGCACAACACACCCCGAAGGCAAGGGACGCTGACCGTAGGCCTAACCCGATCAAACCCCCTCACACCCCGGGAGAGAAAGAATCACGCCCACAGCCGTGGGACAACACCACACCAGCCCACCAGGCACGGGCTAAAGGCCACCACACGCCCGAAGGTACAAACCCCCCGCCCCGGCGGGGACGCGAAAAAAAACGGATGCAACCCCCGCCCCCGCCCCAGCGGCGGCCTGCCCGCACAAACCCCACTAGAATGTTAAACCCGCCACCACCAAACCGACACCGCAGGGGCGGAGGGACAGTGGGCAACCCCAAACCCCAAACCCATGACCCCACAAAGCCGGCTGGCAGAACCGCGCAGCCGGCAGAATCAGAGCCTAACCCAACAGGACGGGCCGCCAGTCCATGCGTGTATATAAACCACACGACGCACGGAGCCGGAGCACGTCCCGCGGTGACCCACAACGCCAACAGGGACCCATTTAGCCACACCGTTTGCCGACCAGTGCGTGCACCAGCCCAGAGGGGGCAGAGGGAGGAACAGGCAAACCCCCCCCCAAAAAAAAACGGAAGGGGGGAAACCGCACCCACCCATGAGCGCACACCCGCCAGCCAAGGGGAAAGAAGGAAAACGGGGGGGACAGTCACACAACCGCGAAGCCGCGCACCCACTTCAGCGAGGCGGGCAACCCCCCAGCCAAGCAACACCAGAGGCGACACCCACGGTACCCGCTGATAGGACAACGAGAGACCACCCCGCCCAGCCTGAAGACGCCCGGACAGAGAAAGGGGCCCACCACGACCACACAGCCGCCGAAGGGCCGGAGGAAAATACACCCAAGACACGCTGGCGCACACCCCCGCCGGGGAAGAGGCAAGCCGCCGGCCACATGGACACGGACACAGCAGGGGGCAAAGAAAACAAAAAACCCAAATGCAGGGGGGAGGGGGAGCGGGGTCCAAGGCGGCCAGGACCGGACCAGGCGACAGCGACCATCACAGAGCCAGAACACAACAGGGCCGAGAACCACACCCACAGACCCCCCCCCTCACATCCACGAAGGCCGAGAGCGAACACCCAAAAAAACAGGGGGGGGGAGAATCCCCACCCACGGCGACCCCGACACAACCCCTCACCGCAGACGGCCCCAGCCAGGAATGGCGGGGTACAGGGGGAGCACGCGCATGAAGGCACACAGCCCAAGACCCCAGCCAGGATTGGCGGGGTGCAGGCAAAAACCAAACCCAAACACACGCACCCTAGACCCCAGCCACAACTGGCGGGGTTACCGCGAAACCCAGACGGGAACACAACCGCCGCACAACAGTACGAAACCCAGTGTCCATAGCCCGGACACTGAGGCAGCCCATGCCATGCAGGTGACCCGTCCAAACGTGACCAGGGGACCGCAGGTAAGGCTGCATCCTAAGGCCTGCGCTGCTTTGTGACTCGAGGCGGAGCGTGCCACACCCAAGCACCTCGGAACCCCAGTACCAAGAACATGCACGCATGCCTTGGGAACGAGGTACGCCAGGAAGTCTGGTGAACCCCTAGGGTTCCGCCCAAAGGAGGGGACGTGTGCAAGCATAGGGGCACATTCTCCAGGCGTGACAAGCACGT
Source organism: Eutreptiella sp. 'Long Island Sound 2002' (assembly GCA_964036045.1). Taxonomy (NCBI): domain Eukaryota; phylum Euglenozoa; class Euglenophyceae; order Eutreptiales; family Eutreptiaceae; genus Eutreptiella; species Eutreptiella sp. 'Long Island Sound 2002'. The sequence goes on from OZ038380.1 coordinate 106,956,468, forward strand.
CACGCTGGCGGTGATCAGACCTCCCGATGAAGCCGGGGACCGCTTTGTTGGGGGCCACCAGTCAGGTCTAGCCGGATGTAAGTCTCCTATCCTCTTCATGCGCGGCACCTCTTCCTGTCCGTCACAGGTTTAACGCCAGGGGGAAACACGGGGCGCCTCTCCACGACCGAGTGCACCTACCTACCTACCTTGAAGTACACTTTGTCAGAGTCACTAGGGTTATACCCCTAGTCCACCCATGAAGTTCGCCCCTACCACTCCATTGAGCGGAGGTATCTTCCCTCATGGAGGTAACACCGAAATAAAGTAGGCACTTCTTGCCTTGGGCCTTGTAGGTTAAGCCTAGTGGTCTCCCACCTCAAGACCCCTATACTCAATTGTTTCTATCACTTAATGTGGTTCTACGGTTTAACTGATTTTGAATTCAGTTACTTGGCCATGCTGGCCAAAGCCATATCCTGTGTCTGGTCCAACTCCGATGCCTCAGATTCCTAACCAACTCCATTCCATCCAAAAGAGTGCACATGAAGTGCTTGGTACTATCCTGGGGACCTTAGTCATGTCAGTCTTTACTCAAAATCAGCTATTTTGTTTATAAACCATTGGAGCTTTGTATGTAGATCTGCACTTGTCTTTCTGCAGCCCCTCTTTGTTACACATGTTTGGATTCTGGAAGGACTTATCCTTATTTCATTGATCCGGTGCCTGCACTTCCCCTATTTCATCTTTGTGTGGGACTCGTTTTGACTTGTGGAAAATCATCAAGGTTTTCTAAAAAAAATACAAGGAACAAGCACAGGTGTGAGCAAACCAGAAGCCTTTTCTGGTAGCAGAGGAAGGCCCTAGAAGACTAAAGCAGACCACAAAGAACAGAGAACATCTGACACATGGTGAGATTGTTGTTTTCGGAATCTTCCATCATCAGCATTTTTGTAATGTTGATTTTGAAAGCCGAGTTTAGGATCTTTTGATTCTCTTGCTTACAACCAAAAGGGCTGCTGGCGCCTGGAAAGCTTGAAGTCCACCGAAAATTTGATGCACAAAAAAAAAATAAGTAAAACACGGCGAAAAAACTTTTCTGGGCAGCCAAAAAAAAAGCTAATTAGCATCAAAAACGCTTCCGCCAAAAGGCGCGGAAACCAAAATTTTGGTAGCTTAAATAGGTAAACAAACGGCGCTGTAAGCACCCTAACGAATAAAGAAACGTAACGCCGTGTCGCTCGTCGCTGTACGTGCCGTAAACGTAAAGAAAACGCTCCGCGAGCAGCGCGTAAAAACCGAAAAAAATTTTTCTAAGACGCTACGCCCCTGAATTCGCACCCTCTCGCTTTCTTTTGTCTCCATGTACCTCCCCTTCCCGTTTCTGCCCCACCCTCGCCGAGTTCCCCTTCTGTCTCGCTGCACGCAAGTCAAGTGGAGGGGAACTCAAGAGAACACGAAAAGGACGACACCATCAGAGACAACGCCGCCGTCCAGGTCCTCGGGTAATACGTAAGACTGCGACACGCCAATGGTCTTGCTGCCTGCCTGCGTGCGTGTGTTTGGTAGTGTATAATTTTCTAGTGCGACACATTTTTATTTTTTCTTTTTAATATTTTCAAAGGCGCAGAGCCACATGCAGCAAAGGACAACACACAGCGAAGCCCACCAGCACGGCACCACAAGGCAGCACAGCACCACTGCACACAGTAAAAGAAGAGCAAGCACAAACAGCACCGCAAAACGACAGCAGAGCACGACAGTACAGCACCACACCACAGCACAGCACCACACAACACAGCACAGGGGAGCAGGGCACCACAGCGAACCACACAAACCACAGGCAAGCAGGCCACACGGCCAGACAGGGACACCGACACGGAAACACGGCACCAGAGGACAACCGCAGGCAACCAGACCATGCGGCGCATCACAGAACACCACAGGACACAGCACAACAGACAGCAACGCACCACAGCACCAGGCACCACAAACAGCGCAGACCACACGAACAGCACAGAGCAAGCGCACCAGCACAGTGCGGCACAGCACTGCACAGAGCAGAGAGGACAGGGAACGGGCAGCTCGACACCCCAGGACACACACAGCACACACACACAGCACAAAGCACAGCGGCGAACAACAGCACGCAGCAACAAACCAGGGGAAGACAGACACAGCACACAGCACAGCGTGCGGGGGGAAACCACAAAACACAGCGCCCCAAAGTGCAGGACCACAGGGCGACGGACAGCGCCCGAGTGCACAACACAGCAAGCAGCGGCACCAAACGAGCAAAACAACACAACATGGCACAAAACCGCACAACGCCGGACAGCGGGACACGCAGCAACGCGGCGCAACATTGCACCCAGGGACACAGCACAGCACAGCACATGGCAGCGGAGACCAAAACCAGACAGCACACCACAACGGGAACAGCGCAGCTGGGCGACACGACCAGAGACACCGCACAACACGCAGCAGCAGCCAAGAGCACAGCACAACACACCAAAAAAAAAAAACAACCCGCCCAAAAGGAGCACACGAGGAGCCGACCAGCGGAAGACCCACAAAACAGACAAGGGGGGGGAGGCAGAAAAAACTGCAAAAAAGCAAGGGAGGGGGGGGCGAAGAGGAAACAGAGGGTGGGAGGAAACAAACACCAAGCCAAGCAGGCCGAGAGGAAAAGCAGGAAGAAAAAAGAAAAGAAGCGCCAAGGCCCATAGCACCCGGGGCCGGAAACAAGAGAAAGCAAGAGACAGCCGGGGCGCAGGGAGGAGAAGGGAGAAAAAGAAGAAAACGGGGGGTGGAAAACAAGAGGACAACAAAGGGGCAACCCCAGCGGGGAGGGAGCCAAGAAAAGTTGAAGGACAAAGCGGCCTCAGGAAAGGTGAGGGGGGCGCAACAAAACGCGCCCGGGAGGCCGGCCCGCCCGACCCGGCCAAGAAGAGCGAGCACACGCAATGTTAAATTCCCGCTTTGCATCTTGTTCCTCTTTCTGAATACTCTCAGTATCCTCTGGTTGCACTTGCTTTGGTGTTTGTTCCTGCTCCATTTCAGGTACTCAAAGATTTCGATGCAAAATAAAACCAGACCAAGACTCCAAGAGGAGCGGAAACGGGATCAATAAAACTAATAAAGAACCTGATGGGGCTGCAAAATGAACAGACAAACGATGGGTGATGTTGGGCCTTGTGCTTGCTCATATGCATGCATGTATGCTTCAGAACCACTCAGGAGTTTAAAGCGCCTTCAGTCTGCACTCTGAAAATGGCAACAACAGTGAATAGTAACTTCAGATCAGGGCACAAATGGTATATCACAGAAATCAGGCCTCCTGCAAAGATGGTCAAACAGACGAACGAAAAATGGATTCTCCATGATAAAAAAGAATAGAAAATAACTTTGAATGTCTTCCAGAAATTTTTTATGGCTCAGGAAATAATAAATTCATGTCTGCAGAACTCAGTATGAACTTCCCTGATGACCTCAGAACTCAGTAGGAATCGCCCATAGTGGAAGCGGCGCGCTCACGGGGCAAAAATGGTCAAAAAAATAAAATAGTCTTATGACCACTATATAGATGCGGAATTTTATGCTGACCCTGAAAATCATATTCCTGTTTTGTGAAACGACCATATGGTGGAGAAAAATGCAATTTACTGAACAGCTCAATCTCAATGAGACTAGCCAGAAAAAAAGATAAAGCAAAGGCCAGCACCCATGTTGTGCTATATTACAAATAGTGTTCAAAGAAGAAACAGTGGAATAATGAACAATATCTCATGGCATATAATACAAGAGATAGACCCTCTTTTGAATTAAAGTTAAGGCATTAAGCGTCTTTCGTCCATATTGGAAGTGATCAAGCTCCATGGATGAAATGTTCCCCAATGTCCCAACCAAACTCCAATGAAGATCAATACCATTGCTCCATATGAAACCAATGTTTGGAGAAATTGTTGCTCATTCATGGACTTTTAACACCCCTCCCAGCCTGAATACACGCATGCTGTAGAGGCGTCGTCCAAGAATGACTCCCATGTTCCAAGTGACCAACAGATATGACCTCAATCTGGCGTCAATGGGGTCCAATCTTACTAAAAATTGGGAGTAGAACCCATCATAAATGACCAAATGTAGACGAGATGAGTCCTCCAAACGGTCTCTGAATACTCCAGTAACGTCCTCGTACGCTCTCGTAGTCGTGAACGACATTCCTGGTCGAAGTATTCAGAAATCCACCTCCGATCCACACGCTTGACCCAATCAATGTCACCAAATCCAATCAATCTCGGCAGATGAACACAGTATTTGAGCCATAAATTCAGTGAAGTAGGCACCATAGATGTCAGGCCAGTACCTCAGCTGTCAGGTGGTTGTAGGTGTTGCTGGGGGCCTGCAATTGCAGCCATGAAACTCCAGCATATGAACTTGAGCTCCAGATCCCCCATCATCACTGTACCAGGATGCCACAATCCAGCCACATGAATCAGCCTGTCATAACACAAATGCCAGGGCATGAGGACTCAGCTACTCGCTGCACGTGTACAACGGCGCGTCCAGACTTCTAACGCGTTGCTTTACGTGTTCGCCTCAACATATAGACCACTGGTTCAAGTCAGGTAGGTGCCCTGGGAATAACTCCCTCCAAAGCCCCAAAACTCAACTTGTAGTTATTTAAACTTGGCTTTAAGTTGACCATAGGTGCTGCGAAGGACCAAGTAATATTCAAAGTACTTTCCAACAATGAATTAACCAAAAGATTTTTGGAAGCTCAATAACCCCAGGTTCCTTGGTACTTGGCTCCCTCCAACTCAACTCCCTCCACAACTTGTCGTAACTCCAGAACTTACTGTTATGCCAGTCATATCCGCCTTTTAAAACTGTTCAATATTCGACCTTGAAACTTCTTCCAACTCCTTTCTTTCTGGTCTCCAAATTGGCCTGCTGACCTTGCTGGCAACGCGAGCAACTCAGAGCGCAGAAAGCCGGCAGTCCCTCTGAAATTCCCACGAGGAATAATAGAGACCAAATAAGGTGTGGCACACTTTCCATGCCTTAAACTGTGCTTTCCTGGATATTTCCTGAACTTCAATGATTGTTCTGCAGAATGAAGTGAAGTTCTGCAACCTTTCAACTTGGTCCGCCAGCGAAAGCATAAAAGCATGAAAACAAACTTCAAGGTGCTACTTCCTCCTCAGTCTCTTGGAACTCACTCAAGGTAACCAGTCTTCTGCCATACCACCAACTGTAGGCTCTTCTTTACGTCGCTGTTTGCCTCCGCGCTGCTGTGAGACTTTCTTGGTACTGACCTCTCCTGGTTCCTGATTGTCCGTGGCCATCTCTTTGTTGGGTTCCTCCGCGCTGGACTTCTTCTTCAATGAGCTGCTGATCCGCCGAGCCTGCTGTAGCGCTGTGTCAAAGGAAGGTGCGTGTGCCAGACAGTAATCCACAAAAACATGATTCAGCTTTCCATCATCATGCAGGAATGCACGAACTGATTCCCAAGTGCTCTCGCTCGTGCCATAGCCTTTGCACTTCGTCAAAAAGTGCCAGCCTTGCCCATATTGCCCTCTCAGGAACTTTTTGACGTGATAAGCTCCAATTTTCTCCATCTCAGTGGGATTGTAGAATGGTATATCCTGCTCATTCGCCACGATGTCCTGTCAATCCGCCAACGCTGCTCGCTCGTCGTCATTCAGCATGTCTGTGTCTCCTTCTTCAATCGTGTCTTCTCCATAGTCATCCACCAGCTCAAATGGGAAGCGCTTCACAAACTCAAAGGCAACAGGTACTTTGCCGCCTAAAGTAGGACTGCAACGCGCCGTAATACCGCCACTGCTGACTCCAGTAACAAGGTAGGGACCGTACAACATAAGATCCTTCGTGGCACCCTTAGGTACCTCCAATTGCTGGAACCTCTTTCTGCTCACAAGCACGTAGTCGCCAAGGTTGAAAACTGCAGGTTTTCTCCTTCTATTGACGCGCTGAAACCGACTCGCTCTTCCTTTGGTCAAGTGGGCTTGCACAACGTGGGCAATTTTGTTTTGTTCCTTGACCAACTCTTGCACTTCAACGTTGCCTTCATGTGGAAAGGGTAGGTCCAAACGTAAAGTAGGCCTTCCATGGAAAACGTCTCCTCGTGAATAGCCAGATTTTCCTCTCTGCTTGTGGTTCATACATATGACCACGTAGTCGTTCAACTGGACCCAATTGCTGGTTTTAATACTCTGCCTCAGAATACGGAGCTCTTCCTGGTACTCATCATTCCTACGCCCTAGGCACTAACAGGACTGCATGCTCCTTGGGCAGTAGACTTTTGGTGTCCCAGATGTGGACGTGTTGCGTGCGCTGGGGTCCTGTCCCAGAACGAAAAAAAAAGATAGGTAAAACACGACGAAAAAATGTTCTGAATAGCTGAAAATAAAGCTAATTAGCATAAAAAACGCTTAGGGCAAAAAGCGCGCTGCGAAATGGGTAAAAACACGACGGAATATTTTTCGACGTGAAATAGGTGAATAGTTTGCGCCGTAAGCACCGTAGCGCTCGTAGGACCCTAACACCGCCCCTGCCGTCGTCTAACTCGCTATAGGCGCAAAGAAAACCGCGTCGCGAGCAGCGCGTAAAACTCGACAATTTTTCGTAACAGCCACGGCCCCTCACGACGCCCCCTGCCGCCTTTTTCTTATTCCTCTCCATGTACCTCCCTCCTCACCCTTGTGCCCGTCACTCCTCTTGCCCTGCAGCTCAGGCAGCGGCCCTGGGGGAAAAGCGGTTAACCCCTAGCAATGAACGCCGATCAATTTGCCAACTACCAGCTGAAGTACAACGACACGGCACAGCAAGAAGCCAAGACACACCAGAGCAGTGTCGCCAAGCTACAGAGCGGTAAGGGAGACACCACAGCACACAGCGACATACCACAGCACGAGGCACCAACAACAGCGCAGACCAAACCGGCACCGAACAACACGACGCGCAGCGCAACAGAGCACCGCACACACATGGAAAGGACACAAACCAACACCACCAGCAAAGCAAAACGGACAGCAGGGCGGCACAGCACGGCACCACACGGCAACGCAGCCCCACAAAACACATGACACACCACAGGGGAGCGGGGCACCACAACAAACCAGAGCACACGGCAGGGCGGCAGGCCACGCGGCCAGGCAGGAGCAACCGCGACAACACACGCCAGAGGAAAACAACAGCAGGCAACCAGACCCAGCAACGAACAGCCGGCAACCACAGGCAACAACACACAGCACCAGCCGGCGCGAACGAAACAACACGGCACCGCCAGCCGGACACGACGCAGACAGCACTACACCGCACGACAAACCACCACCAGAGCAACGCAGGAGCGCAGCCCAGGAGAGAACACAACCACGGGCCACGACAGGGGACCAGGCAACGGCAACAGGGGGCAGCAGCACGGGGAAAGAACCAAGCCCAACACAGGCACACCACACAGCACCGGGCAAAACACAAACCGCACCCCGACACTGCCGCAAGACAGGCAACAACACACACAGAACAGGCACAACCAGGGAGCAACTAACGACACAGCACAAACGCAAAACCGCCCCCACCGGGGCACAAGGCCCACTGCAACACACACCAGTACACCCCACAGTGCAGGACACACAAACCAGCCCAAACACCGCAGAACAGGCACACCAAGGCAAAAAAAAACAAAAAACAGCAGCAAACAAGCAATAAGCAAGAGGGGCGAAAAAAAGAACAAAAAACAAAAAAAAGAGCCGGAGGGGGGGGGGGAGAGGGAAAAGGATAAAACAAAAGAGGAAGAAAAAAAAAGGGGGGGGGGCGGGAGGACCACAAGACGCCAAGGCCCAGGGCACACCGGGCCGGAAAACACGAAACAACAGAGACAACGGGGGCGCAACGAGGAATAAAAAAACACAAATAAAAGAAGAAAAAACAAAAACCCGAAAGCAACCACAAACAGGGCAACCCCAGCCCGGAAAGGGCTGAACAAACCAAGAGCACACAGAGAGCGGCCACAGGAGAAGGAGAGGCGCACCAAAACGCGCCCAGAAAGCCGGCCCGCCCGACCCGGCCAGAAGGAGCACGCACACACACACATCCGGGACCCGGGCGTGGCGTCCTCCGACCCGAAAGGGGCGGTGTCGGCGTCCACACGAAACAGCCCCGGTGCACCGGCCGGGTCCCCCGTCGAAAGACGAACGGTACCGGAAACCGGACGCCTCAGTGACCGGGTCCACACACGCAAACAACCGCAGCGCACGCAGCGCAAGACCGAAGCCGGAGGGACCCGCCAGGGACAACCCCATCGCGGGGCCCCGAACGGGTACGACACGGGGCGTGTCCAGCGCCCCTGCCTCGGCAGGGGCCAGCAGCAGGCCACAAGAGCCTGGTTCTCGGCCGACCTCCACGTGCCCCGCGCAGCCACCCACTAAAGCCGGGGGCGACGGCCCCCGGGCCGGGGGAAGTCACCACGGCGACAGGAAAGCCGACCAGAGCACCGAGAGCGACCGGACGGGACGAGGCGCGGCCCACCAACGCGGGGCCACGAGGCACGCCAGAGAGGCACGCCGCCAGCCACAACCACGGCACCAGGACAGGTGCCAAGCCACAACGGCCACGGGGTGCCGCGGACCCGCAAAGTGCGCACACCACACAATGAACCGTGGCACAGGGGAAGGTGCCAAGGACAGCCGGGCCCCCAAGCCCGCACACCGCGCCCACGTCGAGTGGGAAGCGGGCCCCGGCCGCATGCCAGAAAGGACGAGAGGTTGGGGGCGGGAGAGCGCGCGTCCCCGGACGCCCCACACCCAGGCAAGAGCCGCCCCCCCCCAGGCACCCTTATGCCGCCCCCACAGCGCGCAAGAGTGCGCGCTGTGGAGTTGGTGACGGGTCCCCACGCCCGCAGCCCCCGCACTGCCAGCCAGTGGGTAGTGGGCCCCGGCCGCACGCCCGAACGGACGAGTGGTCGGGGCAGGGAGAGCGCTCTACCCCGGAAGCCCCATGCCCAGGCAACAGGCGCCTCTCCCGGGCACCCTCATGCCGCCCCCACAGCGCGCAAGGCCGGCTCGCAAGAGTGCGCGCTGTGGGTTCGGTGACGGGTCCCCACGCCCGCAACCCCGGCACCCACAGCCAGGGGGTAGTGGGCCCCGGCCGCACGCCCGAAAGGAAACGTGGTCCGGGGTGGGGGAGCGCCCGACCCCGGACGCCCCACACCCGGCGCCCCCCCGGGCACCCTCATGCCGCCCCCACAGCGCGCAAAGCCAGCACGCAAGAGTGCGCGCTGTGGGGTTCGTGACGGGTCCCCACGCCCGCATCCCCCCGCACCCACAGCCACTGGGTAGTGGGCCCCGGCTGCACGCCCAAAAGGACGAGTGGTCGGGGACTGGAGAGCGCCCGACCCCGTCGAACCACACCCAGGCAGGAGGCGCCCCCCCCGGGCACCCTCCTGCCGCCCCCACAGCGCGCAAAGCAAGCTTGCAAGAGCGCGCGCTGTGGGGTTGATGGCGGGCCCCCACACCCGCAACCCCCGCACCCACAGCCAGTGGGTAGTGGGCCACAGCTGCACAGCCAAAAGGACGAGTGGTCGGAGTTGGGAGAGCGCCCAACCCCGGACGCCCCGCACCCAGGCAAGAGGCGCCCCCCCCAAGGCGCCCTCATGCCGCCCCCACAGCGCGCAAAGTCAGCTCGCAAGAGCGCGCGCTGTGGGGTTGGTGATGGGTTACCACGCCCGCAACCCCCGCATCCACAGCCAGTGGGTATTGGGCCCCGGCCGCACGCCCAACAGGACGAGTGGTCGGGGCAGGGAGAGCGCCTGACCCCGGACGCCCCACACCCAGGCAACAGGCGCCTCCCCCGGGCACCCTCATGCCGCCCCCACAGCGCGCAAAGCCAGCTCGCAAGAGGGCGCGCTGTGGGGTCGGTGACGGGCCCCCACGCCCGCACCCCCCGCACCCACAGCCAGTGCGTAGTGGGCGCCGGCCGCACGCCCGAAAGGACGAGTGGTTGGGGGTGGGAGAGCGCCCGACCCCGGACGTCCCACACCCAGGCAAGAGACGCCCCCCCCGGGCGCCCTCATGCTGCCCCCACAGCCCGCAAAGCCAGCTCGCAAGAGAGTGCGCGCGGTGGGGTTGTCGACGGGTCCCCAGGCCCGCAGCCCCCGCACCCACAGCTAGTGGATAGTTGGCCCCGGCCACACGCCCGCAAGGACGAGGTAGGTAGGTAGGTAGGTATCTTCGGGAGCTCGGGATGCCTCCTTTGACAATGCAGGTAGAAGGTCTTACCAAGGGGACGTCCTGTCCCTCCCACTGCCCTATGTCATGTGCCTCTTGAGCCGCTCCCCCATGTGCTTGGGAAGGCATTGTCGCGGCCACCCGGTCCATGTGTCCCAGGTGGGAGGGTGTCCCCACATGTGTCCATGAGTAGGGCCACATGCCCCCTCCTTCGGTCGGCAGCTCTGGGGGCTGCCCAGCCGTGTGGAGTATCTCTCACCACAAGGGGTATTGCTCCCGTGTAAGTGCGGCTAGCCCCATCTGCTCAGATTTTCAGACATTCTGCCCAGATTGGCTACATTTTGGTCATTTTCTTTGCTTCGGCGGAATTGCCGCCTCGCAGCTCAGTCACAGGATATTTCCTATATATTTCTGATATGCCGGATTTGATTCCGCGGTCCATTTCCCGTAAATCCGCCGCGTTCCGCTATTTTAGCTGGAATCGCCATTTGCCGCTGACGCGCGCTCGCGGGCCTGATTGGCCAAACATTTTTACATAAATGGATTATTTAAATTCTTTCAGACAGTTTTGGACACTCAGATGTATTTAGAATAATTCCCCTCAATTTTCTTCATAGACTGGGATTTTCTGCCGGACCACAATCAGCATGGACCTTGCTTCTGTTGTCGCTGCTCTCGCCTCCGTTGGTGTCCGAGTGTCCGGTTCTACACCCAATAACAACATCCAGGGAGACTCCTCGCGTGCCTGCCCCACTGGTCTTGCCGGCCCCGAGCCCTCCGGCACCCACAACGACCCAGGGCAGCACTTTCATGGTAGCAGAGGCTACCTGAATGTTGTTCCTTTGGTGTCCCAACCACAGCTAGCTCCCCAGTACGGCCCCGTAGACTCCGCCACCTCCGGAGACGTAACGATTACGCTGCCGTGGTGCTGTGCGAACGAGGCCTTGAGAGGAATGCCTTGCGCAAGCCCAAATTGCCCAAGAAGGGCACAAATCAGCAGCTGTGGAGGCCCAGATTACAATCAAGATCCCAGTCGAAATTGGCCATCAAGCAGCTGGAATCTCCCAGCCTACGCTAATGGCAACGCTCCGGTGGAGCTTACGGACCTGGCAGGTACCAATACTCCTTACCAATGTCCACATTTTGAGACCATCGACGCCGACATTGACGACATTGAGATGGGTGGTCCAGGTGAGGTACCTACCTACAATCGACCAGCCTCATGGGCACAATGGGACAACCATTTGTCTTCGGAAGTGACCCGTAACCTTGAGGCGCTTGAGGCCCTTTGTCTATTAGCCACGTCTAAGCTGATAGGACAAGAAAGAATCGCCTCTGATTTTTTATTCGAATATTTTTTCCTCCTTCAAGAAGAAATTAATACCAGGATGTGGTGGTGTTCTCAAGAAGATGAATCTTTTGCCATTTTCTTGCAGATCTGGGAGGCAAGCCCCTTCCCGAAGGAGAAGACCAAGGCACCTGTTGCCGGGCCCTCCGCCCCTCATCCCTCTGTTTCCATCCGCGACGATCTAGCCGCTGCGGTTGAGGAAGGGATTTTAGAGGCAGCTAGGCAGGCAAGCCTGGAAATTAGGACTGAAGGAGCTCCCCAAGTGGACTCCTGGCTGCGAACCACTGAGATTAGCGGTCCGACAGCCTGCTCAGGCCCTTCAGGACACGGTATGTACTGTCCTGCCGACTGCTCTTGCAGATTACAGCGAGATACTGAGCTCCAATTGCTCAAAGATCAAATGCAACTCATCATTCAGACGCTGGGAATTAAAGATCTTTTCAAGACCCACATGAGGTCTGAGGGCGCATCATCGGTGGAACAAACAACAGAACCGTCGGAGGAGGCGACAGAAATTTTTTCGATTGCTCCTTCGGTGGACTCTAAGACCACTGACGCAAGGATCAGCAGGACTAAGCTAAAGGAAAGGGTTACAATCTCTCGATCTCAGAGTAGATCGGCGAAGGCTAGGACTGAGGTGCAGAATGCCAAACGAACTGCCTCCCGTACTACCCTTCCTGCTGTTGATTCCAATGCAATAGCCCAGATGTTGCTCGCCCAGACCCTCGCCGGAGCTGGTGTGGCTAATGATGCCGCCAAGGTATCTGCCATTACGGCCGGTGTTGGGCTGGATTCACTTCTAAATCCCACTTCATTGCGACTTCGTCAGGTTGCCAAGCAACCGAAGTATAATGGAAACCCCAGACGTTGGCCTCAGTTCCAACGGGAATTTAAATTGTGGGTTAAGACTCAAAAGCTCCAGGATGATCAGTTCCTGATGGCCCTCTTGGACTGCCTTGAGGGAGCGCCGGCCAACACTTGGCTCAGGACCTGGAGTGATCGTGAGGATTCAAGTTCCCCCCTTACCTTTGATGAGGTGTGGGAACAGTTGGAGGTACGTGGATCCCGGCTGCCAGAGGACCATTACCACCAGATGTTGAAGAATTTTCCTTCGTTCTCGCGATTAATCTTGCACGAAGTGCAAGACAAGAGACAGCGCTTCTGGAATCTCGTAGAAGAATCTGAACATTCAGGCGAAAAATTTTCCAGTGCCGAGCTGAAACATCTGATTTTTGACAAGATCCCCTCAGAAACCGCCGCCACCCTTCGGAATAGACAGTCCGAAGAAAAGGTCAAGACCTGGTGGGCGGAAGTCGATGGCTTTGATGCCTCGGCCAACCGGTTTACGGTCAGGGAGGCACTTCAAAAGTGCTCCCCCACGTCGTTTACCAAGGTGAAATTCACTGAAAACACGTGGAAAATCAAATTTAATGAACACGAGGATCGGGACTTGTTTGTCCAAGTCCTCAACAGGGGAGTAAGTTTCCACGGCCATCGCCTGAAGGCCAGGAACTGGGTGTTTTCGTTCACCCCGCAGGAACTGTGGGAAGAGGTTGAGAGGCTCGCTGACGCCGCCAATCAAAATTTCCATGAGGGTCTTGGGGGAAACAGGAATACCCAGCAAAACACCCAAAATGGGGCCCAAAAGGGCAACAAAAAGGTGAATGACACCCGGAATGTTCAGGATCATTGTAGCATCTGCCTTCTTTTAGGTTCTACGAACCGAGCTAAGACGCATTCTACTGCTAATCACCGATGGTCTGCTTACGACCACAAGGTGATTGGTGAAAATGTCAGTAATTCGCAGAATTCAGACAGGAATGACAGACAGGTGCATGGTGCAAAGGGGGGAAAGGGTAATTCGACCCCCTCCGGTGGAAACAAAAATACTGGAGGCCCTGGCGGGTCCCAAGGCAAAGGAAATCGGACTCCATCCGGCTCCGGTGGGCAGCCAAACGGCCAGACAAGTCCTAATGGCAACGCCGGAGGCGGAAATCGAAATCCAGGCCAAACCCCTCAATCCGGTACAAACAAAGGAAATGCTCCAGGATCACAGGGTAAAGGTAAGGGAAATCCTTCAGGAACCCCTTTCTCTGGTAAGGGCAGAGGGCGTGGCGACGGTGGTGGTCCATCATCCGGCGGCCGTGGCCGTGGACGTGGAAAGGGCAACCATCGTGTGGATCAGGTCTCAGGTGCAGATCAGGTGTCCGATGCGGATCGAGATTATGTCGAAAATGCCCTGAATCCAGCGGATGATCCGTTCCAAGATGAGTGGATCGACGAATCAGGCTGTGTTCACAATGTTAACGCAGCCGCTGGAGGTCAGAACGCCTAGGGGAGCCACGAAAATCGCCCCTCCCCAGGCGATTTCAGGCATGATCCCCAAATTCCAGATCGACCATTACTTGATGTAGGGTCGCTTGTCTCCTCTCCCCTGGATCCGGCAGCGGATCCTTCTGTTGTAGTGGACGAGGTTGGTGTACAGTCCAAGCACAGGGCCCGTCAGTTCGTCACAAAGCTGTGGGTCTCTGATTGCAAGGGAAATTTCCACCTCGCCACTTGTTTGTGTGACAATGGATCAGAGGTAAATCTCCAATCTAATTCATTCTTACCCGACGACTGCGTGTTTGAATCGCCTCATCCTGTTACCCTCGAGGGAGTTTCTGGACATTCTCTCGCAGGTGGGCAACGCGGTTGTTATATATCAACTCATTTGGTCGCTCAAGACCTTTGGGAAGAGCAAAATGTGGAAGAAGTTGTCCTTAAGGATGACTACTTCTATCGTGCTGACATAAAGTATGACCTTTATTTGGGCCATCCTTGGCTTCGCAAGAACAGGGTAGCGCCCGTAGGTCATCGTCGTTGTTTTTTGCTGGAGTCAGGTCCCTTGGAGCGTCCTGAATTTCGTTTTTTGCACGCAGGGTTTAAAAGTGCAGAAGAATTTTTGAAGCAAAAAGTGACACCAAAATTTGGTGAAGATGTCACCATTGCAGAGGTGAATGGGAGTGCCGATTACTCCCAGGAGTTAGAATGTCTTCGTAGGGACTCCCAGCCACGACGCCCTTCGCGCTGGCACTCTTCATCCTACAGAGTTGTCGACAAATGGCGCGATGCAATTTGTGAATACTTTCATGAACATCATTCCTTTTGGCCACAGTATGATGCCTTTGCTAACCGTACGAACAAGCGCTTTGACAAGCACTTCAGCGACGCTTGGACCCACAAATGGGACAAGAAGTTGTGGATTAATCCTCCGTTTCACTTAATCCAGCAGGTCATCCACAAAATCAAGCAGGATAAAACCCAGGCAATTTTAGTTGTGCCCTTGTGGGACGACAAGCCTTGGTTTCAGGAATTACAAGACATTTGTGTAGATTACATCGAACTTCCCAGGAAGATTAAGCTGTATGCCAGGGACGACACAGGTCCCCTGCCACAGCGGTCCTGGAGTTCGCTTGCATTCCTGGTGGATGGAAAGCTTTCTGACTCTAATTCTGCTGATTCTAGTACAGATTCCTGTGTTGGGTCTGAATCTGAGGTTGAGCGTGGTACTGATGATGAATCTATTTTTTCTGATTTTTGTCCGTCAGATACCCAAGGTGATTCAACGTCCAATGGATCCGCCTCGTCTCCCTCTTCCCCAATACGGTCGACATCGAAAAGAATCTTCAGTGCACGGGCGAGGAAAAATCTCCAATCGCGCCGCAAATTCAGAGTTTTTTATGAAAAACCCCCTGTGGAAGCTTTCATGGATCCTTTCGAGGAGCTGGATCACGAAGAGAATCTCTGGGATTTCGACACACGACCCACCTATCTTCAAGAGGCAGTTGATACGGACCTGTTTAGGGACATCCGTAAGAAGATTCTTCCTGCCAAAGCCGAAGAAGTCGCCAAAGTTTTTTCGACAGTAATTCCTGGCGATCAGGTGGACACTGAATTGTGTTCCAAGTCAAGAGAGAAGATTTTTGAGGAACGGAAGGACACAACCCTTTCAGGAAAGTTGATCAAAGACCCCCCTGTCCGTGGACAGTTCGGTGAAGCCTTCATCGAGCTTCGTGAAGGGTACAAGGCAAAAAAACAGCGCCCTTATGAAAATCATGGACATAAACATGAGATCCTCAGAAAAATCATCGAGAGAAATCTCAGGGAATTTGGTTGGCTTGAGGGTTGTATGACCAGCGAATGGTGCTGTTCACCCTTCACAGTCCCGAAGCCACCGCCTGCAGACCAGAACACCATTGATGGTTGGCGAATGGTTGTTGATTTTCGCAATCTCAACGCCGAAACAAAGGCGGATTCACACCCCCTGCCCCTCATTGAGGAGGAAATCGCCAAGAGGGCAAGAGGTCGTTTGTTTTCTGTGCTGGATCTCCGTCACGGCTTTCACCAAATGCCGTTGAGGAAGGACAGCCGACCTCTCACCTGTATGTGCACGCCATGTGGCCCAGTCCAATGGACCGTCATGCCCATGGGGCTGAAGAACGCCCCTTCATTTTTTCAAAGAATGATGGAGGATGTGCTGTTCACAACCCATCCTGAGCTTCGTGCCTTCGTGAGTGTGTACATAGATGACATAATCATCGCGACGGAGGGGGAGGGACTGACCGAAGCCGAGCTGGTGGCCCTACATGAGAAGCAGCTGAACCAAGTTTTGGACATTCTTGACGCCAATCAGCTGATTTGTGGGCCAAAGAAGGGAAAATTATTTTTAAAATCAGTCGAATTTTGTGGTTCTCTCCTAGAGAATGGCACTCGACGACCCAGTCCAGGGAAGCTCGTCGCTATTCAGAAGTGGAAGCGCCCTGAGACGATCACGGAGTTGAGAGGATTCCTGGGTTGTTGCAATTTTTACCACACTTTTGTGCCGAATTATGCCAAATTTGCTGCCCCCCTCACTGAATTATTGAAGGTAGGGAGAGATGCGGGCAAGGCAGGTTCAAAGGTTCGTGTCAAGTGGACTGACGAGTGTGAGGAGGCCTTCCATCACTTGAATGCGGCCCTCTGCGAAGTCGCCACGTTGCATGTGCCCCAATTTGACCGACCCTTCTACATTAGAACCGACGCTTCTAGGTACGCGATCGGAGCTGTTCTTGAACAGGTTGATGAAGCCACCGGCGATCATTACCCTCTTGCATTTTGGTCACGGAAGCTAGCCCCACGCCAAATGCAATGGTCGCCGCGTGAGCAAGAGACATACGCCATAATTTGCGCTCTAAAAAAGTACCAATCGTGGGTTGGCACCAATCGAGGTGAGGTCCTGACGGATCATCGATCTCTGGAGTATTGGGCCACCGAACACATTGATACTGTCGCGAGCCCAGCTGGTCGACGGGCCAGATGGCACGAATTTCTCTCTCTGTTTGACCTCCATGTGTCGTATTTGCCTGGAAAACATAACACGGTAGCGGATGCTCTGAGCCGATGGGCTTACCCCGCCTCAGAGGGGCTGCAAAGTACCAACATCCATGGTACGGAGCAGGACCGCCATGTCATCATCGAATGGGATCAGGAAGAAAAGAAACTCATTCGACGTGCATGCATGCAGTGCGCTGTTAAACAGCACGCATTGCCGTGTCACGACATCACGGCCATCTCAGATCCGGCGCATGCCCATGAGATCTGCACCAAAACGCTGAAAGTCGTGGAAAAAGTCACCGATCCCTCCTCAGGGAGTGTGAAACGGTTTGACTACACCCGACAAGTAAGTCGATTTCGGTTGATCCAAGGCATTAAGCGACGAGATCCGGCCAAAACTCCACCCCTGCCTAAGGATTCCCTGATCATCCGTGACTGGACGTCCGATTACCTGCAGGATCCCATGTTTAAAGAGGTCTTTGGAATTCTCAAATCCAAAGATGCTCACAGGGATGGGATTTTTGCTGAGTACTCGTTGGATGGGGGGAAGCTGTGGATGGAGGGTAAATTGTGTGTGCCAGACGCCCTAGCCCCCCGAGTGTTAAACTGGTGGCACAAATGGGAGTCCCCCCACGCACATGGCCGTCGACTGTGGTCGATGATTAAGCATAGGTTGTTTGGATCGAGGCTCTACACTCATTGCATGAAAGTAGCCGCCGGATGTGCCCAATGTGCTGTCTCGACGCCCCCCAGCGCGAAGAAGCACGGCCATCTGAGGCCTCATCCTATTCCGGAGCGTCTCTTTAACAGAGTCACCAGTGATTTCTTCTATCTCGGTGAACTCGATGACGAAGAGTGCCATTGGACTAATAAAAAAGTCAATGGTGTGCTCCTTATTCAGTGCCGTCATTCCGGCTACATTCAAGTGTTGCCTTGCAACATTGAGTCGATGACTGGCAAGGCTGCCGCCAAGTGGTGCGCGCAGACCTGGATGGGAGGCTGGGACGTCCCATCCGAGGTGGTCACGGATTCAGGTAAAGAGTACACCTCCGAATGGTGGAGAGAATTGTGTGCTCGCCTTGGAATCCACCACCTCCGATGTGAAATCCACTCGCATCGAGCGCTGCCTGGCGAAAGAGCCGGCCGCTCAATAAAAAATATGCTTCGTAAGGAGCTCGCGAGTGAAAAGGATTTCCATTGGATGGAAGTTCTCTTCGCATTGCTTCGCCGTTACCACAACACGCCTTTGTATCATGGCCTTTCTCCAAATGAAATTGTCTTTGGACGAAAGAAGTGTTGGTGGAACATGCCGTTGAATAATCCTCGCCCCTGTAAGGATGCTTCGCTGTTTTTGGACGAAGTCCAACGAGCAGATAAATCTGTGTCGAAATTAATCGAGAAGCATCAAGCTGACTGGCTTTGGGTCCAGAATCAAGGCCGAAAAAACCCCCACAATTTTGAAGTCGATGATCGAGTTTGGCTTCGAAAATCCGAAACCACCCTGGACGGAGATGACAAGCTTCTTCCCTTGTGGGAGGGGCCGTTCGCTGTTACAGCGCGTCTTGGTGAGAACAGGTGGAGGATTCGTGTGGATGTCAGCAGGGAAATTGACGTTTCGGGCGATCGCCTCAAGAGAGAGATCCCCTCCCCCAAGGATCGGGTTAAACCCCTTTTTTGGACTGCAAAACACTTGTCCGATCGGGTCATCGAAGGGGGAAAGTACGAACTCAAGAGGATTGTTGAAGCAAGACGTGACGCCAAGGGCGAATGGGAATTTCTGTGTGAGTGGAGGGGCTTTGATTCAAGTCACAACAACTCGGAACCAGCCCAATCTTTTGTCCATGGGTACACCAAGGGGTTCATCGACTTCCTCAAGAAGCACCCCGAAATTGGCGTACTCCTGACAGATTGTTTGTCGAAACCAGACAGACAAGTGGAGAGCGACGGAAAACGACCTGTGGTGAATCGAGATCCAGCCTTTTACGGCCCTCAGCAGCCACATTCCAGGGCTGATCCGTCGATCCCCCCTCCTGCGGTCAGGCCAGCCCAGGAGCCAAATGAGGACCAAGCTTCGAGTTCGGCCGCTGATTTGCAGCGCCCAAGCCGTACCAGGGCCCGACCAGACAGGTTGGTGGTCACCTGTATTCGTGCTTGGCTGAATTGAGGAAGCCATCCTACCACATTCTGCTCAATCCACTGTTCATTCTTTCTGTTTATGTCATGATGTGGAGAACTGCGAATGTTTGATAATTTGACGTCAATCAACTTTTCTTTGGTCTCCGTTCGGCAGACAAGGCGTAGATACGCTGACGGAGTGTGCTGCCGTGTTCAGAAAAAACCAAACACAGGCTTAATTCAGGCAGATTCGGGGTAATCTTGTCTCTGTTGGTCTGTGCATCTTTGGAATTTGGCTACTCGTGCAGATGGAAGCAAATGTACATAGTGTCAACGCCGGCCGGCGACATTCAGCCCTACAGGCACCCCCTGTAGTACTGGCTGCACCAGATGCGACGCCAGGGACTCAGATCTCACCTTCATTTGCTGTGATGCTGACGCCAAAGTCCAGATTCAGATCCAGGATCCTCAAATTTACCTTGAATTTCTCAGGTTTGTCCATCATTCTGCCACTGTTGTACGAAATCCAGACGTCAATTGTTCAGACAATCTTCATCTAGGAGCTCTAGGGACTTCTAACAGCCACCTCTGAAGTCCGTAAGCTTCGTTGTATTTTTGGCACACGCCAATGTGAGCTCAATCCGACCTGAAACTGTCGAGAATGGTGAATCCAAGTGTCTTGTGGGACTTCATCGAAAGATTGGCCTTGTCCAAGTCGATTGACACCACCGCCACTGTAAATTCGGTGTCTCTCAGTTATATACTGTCAGTAAAGCGCCTTCAGAGAACCTTCGGCGCGTTACATGCCAAGGATCCAGAGCTATCATGTCCCCTCATGATGCATCATCACATGATCCACATTTTGATGGAATCTGTTGGATGCTCGCGAACCATCGTGCCGGAAAGCACAATTGAGCTGAATGAACGACTATATATATTAACTTTAGTCTAAACGAAAGTGTTAGTAGTTTCAGTTGTAGACATTCCGCTGCATTTCACCTTCATCTCAAGGAATTTACTCATTGTAGGACAATTTAGGTTCATTGCCTTGTCATCTCCCATCATTCCTCGAAGATCTGTTTAGATCTAAGTGAACAGAAAAACTTCTTTACCTTCCGTGGTTCACTTAGGGTCTACAAACTACATCTGTATTTGTTTTTCCTCTCTGTGATTGTCTCATCCCCTTAATCTCTGCTCAATTTGACTCTCAATCTTGCTCAATTTTGTGATCATCCACCAGATGCGCTAATTCTGAGCCACATGCTGTACTTTTCAGAACGACAAAAGCGGGATAACACGATGTAGAGTTCGGCGAGGACACCGTAGCGTGCCCGCGACAGCGAAACTGTGCCAGAGCGCTGAGATGTCACTCCAATTCTTGATCCCCCCACTCAATCCATCAATAATCTACCTCATTCTCAACCAATGCATGGTTTGGTATCGATTCTCGGTACGTTTACATGCTTTTTAGCCCTTGACCTAATGTTTTACTGCACGGAGGACTGTTCGTCACTTCTCATTCTGTCTCATTTCAGGTTCATCCAGCCTGATTCAGTGCCAATTCAGCCCAAATCAGGTCAGATCAAGCAGATTTCGCCCCATCGAGGCTACATTTTATGTTTTTCTGGGACTTACCCGCACTACGTTCTTCGTTGACGTAGCGACACACCCCAGTGTGTTTTTGGAGGGGGAGTGTAAGTGCGGCTAGCCCCATCTGCTCAGATTTTCAGACATTCTGCCCAGATTGGCTACATTTTGGTCATTTTCTTTGCTTCGGCGGAATTGCCGCCTCGCAGCTCAGTCACAGGATATTTCCTATATATTTCTGATATGCCGGATTTGATTCCGCGGTCCATTTCCCGTAAATCCGCCGCGTTCCGCTATTTTAGCTGGAATCGCCATTTGCCGCTGACGCGCGCTCGCGGGCCTGATCGGCCAAACATTTTTACATAAATGGATTATTTAAATTCTTTCAGACAGTTTTGGACACTCAGATGTATGTAGAATAATTCCCCTCAATTTTCTTCATAGACTGGGATTTTCTGCCGGACCACAATCAGCATGGACCTTGCTTCTGTTGTCGCTGCTCTCGCCTCCGTTGGTGTCCGAGTGTCCGGTTCTACACCCAATAACAACATCCAGGGAGACTCCTCGCGTGCCTGCCCCACTGGTCTTGCCGGCCCCGAGCCCTCCGGCACCCACAACGACCCAGGGCAGCACTTTCATCCCGCTTGTCTACGGTACGACTGCCTCACCCTTGTGGCTTGAGTTGCGAGGCCGCTCCGCTTTGCAGGCGACCCCCTCCTGGACTATGTACCGGCTCGCCTGTCACCGGTTGCTTCCATGGCTCCGGGTGATGTTTGCCATGGTCCCCGATGCAGCCTGGCCGGGCTCGGACCAGTGGCCGTGGAGTACCGCTCCTGCCACTGGCCCAGTGGGTCGGCTGGGTCACCCCAGTGTGTCCGACCCATGGGGTGTTGGTTCTTCCCTGTCCCTCGGCCGCCCTACGTGTGTGCAGTGTCCTGGGCCACTTGGCTCCTGTTCACCGGTGTGCCCGCTCGGTGTGTTGTGTTGCGTGTGCGTTGTCCTGGGCCACTTGGCTCCTGTTCACCGGTGTGCCCGCTCGGTGTGTTGTGTTGCGTGTGCGGTGTCCTAGGCCTCCTGGCTCATGTTCACCGGTGCGCCCGCTCGGTGTGTTGTTTCGCGTGTGCGGTGTCCTGGGCCTCCTGGCTCCTGTTCACCCTTGTGCCCGCTCGGTGTGTTGTTTTGCGTGTGCGGTGTCCTGGGCCTCCTGGCTCCTGTTCACCGGTGCGCCCGCTCGGTGTGTTGTTTTGCGTGTGCGGTGTCCTGGGCCTCCTGGCTCCTGTTCCCCGGTGTGCCCGCTCGGTGTGTTGTGTTGCGTGTGCGGTGTCCTGGGCCACTTGGCTCCTGTTCACTGGTGCGCCCGCTGGGTGTGTTGTTTTGCGTGTGCGGTGTCCTGGGCCTCCTGGCTGCTGTTCACCGGTGCGCCCGCTCGGTGTGTTGTTTTGCGTGTGCGGTGTCCTGGGCCTCCTGGCTCCTGTTCACCGGTGCGCCCGCTCGGTGTGTTGTTTTGCGTGTGCGGTGTCCTGGGACTCCTGGCTCCTGTTCACCGGTGCGCCCGCTCGGTGTGTTGTTTTGCGTGTGCGGTGTCCTGGGCCTCCTGGCTCCTGTTCACCGGTGTGCCTGCTCGGTGTGTTGTGTTGCGTGTGCGGTGTCCTGGGCCTCCTGGCTCCTGTTCACCGCTGCGCCCGCTCGGTGTGTTGTTTTGCGTGTGCGGTGTCCTGGGCCTCCTGGCTCCTGTTCACCGGTGCGCCCGCTCGGTGTGTTGTTTTGCGTGTGCGGTGTCCTGGGCCTCCTGGCTCCTGTTCACCGGTGTGCCCGCTCGGTGTGTTGTTTTGCGTTTGCGGTGTCCTGGCCTCCTGGCTCCTGTTCACCGGTGCGCCCGCTCGGTGTGTTGTTTTGCGTGTGCGGTGTCCTGGGCCTCCTGGCTCCTGTTCACCAGTGTGCCCGCTCGGTGTGTTGTTTTGCGTGTGCTGTGTCCTGGGCCACTTGGCTCCTGTTCACCGGTGCGCCCGCTCGGTGTGTTGTTTTGCGTGTGCGGTGTCCTGGGCCTCCTGGCTCCTGTTCACCGGTGTGCCCGCCCGGTGTGTTGTGTTGCGTGTGCGGTGTCCTGGGCCTCCTGGCTCCTGTTCACCGGTGCGCCCGCTCGGTGTGTTGTTTTGCGTGTGCGGTGTCCTGGGCCTCCTGGCTCCTGTTCACCGGTGCGCCCGCTCGGTGTGTTGTTTTGCGTGTGCGGTGTCCTGGGCCTCCTGGCTCCTGTTCACCGGTGCGCCCGCTCGGTGTGTTGTTTTGCGTGTGCGGTGTCCTGGGCCACTTGGCTCCTGTTCACCGGTGCGCCCGCTCGGTGTGTTGTTTTGCGTGTGCGGTGTCCTGGGCCTCCTGGCTCCTGTTCACCGGTGTGCCCGCTCGGTGTGTTGTGTTGCGTGTGCGGTGTCCTGGGCCTCCTGGCTCCTGTTCACCGGTGTGCCCGCGCGGTGTGTTGTGTTGCGTGTGCGGTGTCCTGGGCCTCCTGGCTCCTGTTCACCGGTGCGCCCGCTCGGTGTGTTGTTTTGCGTGTGCGGTGTCCTGGGCCTCCTGGCTCCTGTTCACCGGTGCGCCCGCTCGGTGTGTTGTTTTGCGTGTGCGGTGTCCTGGGCCTCCTGGCTCCTGTTCACCGGTGCGCCCGCTCGGTGTGTTGTTTTGCGTGTGCGGTGTCCTGGGCCTCCTGTCTCCTGTTCACCGGTGCGCCCGCTCGGTGTGTTGTTTTACATGCGCGGTGTCCTGGGCCTCCTGGCTCCTGTTCACCGGTGCGCCCGCTCGGTGTGTTGTTTTGCGTGTGCGGTGTCCTGGACCTCCTGGCTCCTGTTCACCGGTGCGCCCGCTCGGTGTGTTGTTTTGCGTGTGCGGTGTCCTGGGCCTCCTGGCTCCTGTTCACCAGTGTGCCCGCTCGGTGTGTTGTTTTGCGTGTGCGGTGTCCTGGGCCTCCTGGCTCCTGTTCACCGGTGCGCCCGCTCGGTGTGTTGTTTTGCGTGTGCGGTGTCCTGGGCCTCCTGGCTCTTGTTCACCGGTGTGCCCGCTCGGTGTGTTGTTTTGCGTGTGTGGTGTCCTGGGCCTCCTGGCTCCTGTTCACCGGTGCGCCCGCTCGGTGTGTTGTTTTGCATGTGCGGTGTCCTGGGCCTCCTGGCTCCTGTTCACCGGTGTGCCCGCTCGGTGTGTTGTGTTGTGTGTGCGGTGTCCTGGGCCACTTGGCTCCTGTTCACCGGTGCCCCCGCTTCGGTGTGTTGTTTTGCGTGTGCGGTGTCCTGGGCCTCCTGGCTCCTGTTCACCGGTGCGCCCGCTCGGTGTGTTGTTTTGCGTGTGCGGTGTCCTGGGCCTCCTGGCTCCTGTTCACCGGTGCGCCCGCTCGGTGTGTTGTTTTGCGTGTGCGATGTCCTGGGCCTCCTGGCTCCTGTTCACCGGTGCGCCCGCTCGGTGTGTTGTTTCGCGTGTGCGGTGTCCTCGGCCTCCTGGCTCCTGTTCACCGGTGTGCCCGCTCGCTGTGATGTGTTGCGTTTGCGGTGTCCTGGGCCTCCTGGCTCCTGTTCACCGGTGCGCCCGCTCGGTGTGTTGTTTTGCGTGTGCGGTGTCCTGGGCCTCCTGGCTCCTGTTCACCGGTGCGCCCGCTCGGTGTGTTGTTTTGCGTGTGCGGTGTCCTGGGCCTCCTGGCTCCTGTTCACCGGTGCGCCCGCTCGGTGTGTTGTTTTGCGTGTGCGGTGTCCTGGGCCTCCTGGCTCCTGTTCACCGGTGCGCGCGCTCGGTGTGTTGTTTTGCGTGTGCGGTGTCCTGGGCCTCCTGGCTCCTGTTCACCGGTGCGCCCGCTGGGTGTGTTGTTTTGCGTGTGCGGTGTCCTGGGCCTCCTGGCTCCTGTTCACCGGTGCGCCCGCTCGGTGTGTTGTTTTGCGTGTGCGGTGTCCTGGGCCTCCTGGCTCCTGTTCACCGGTGCGCCCGCTCAGTGTGTTGTTTTGCGTGTGCGGTGTCCTGGGCCTCCTGGCTCCTGTTCACCGGTGTGCCCGCTCGGTGTGTTGTTTTGCGTGTGCGGTGTCCTGGGCCACTTGGCTGCTGTTCACCGGTGTGCCCACTCGGTGTGTTGTGTTGCGTGTGCGGTGTCCTTGGCCACTTGGCTCCTGTTCACCGGTGTGCCCGCTCGGTGTGTTGTGTTGCGTGTGCGGTGTCCTGGGCCACCTGGCTCCTGTTCACCGGTGCGCCCGCTCGATGTGTTGTTTTGCGTGTGCGGTGTCCTGGGCCTCCTGGCTCCTGTTCACCGGTGCGCCCGCTCGGTGTGTTGTTTTGCGTGTGCGGTGTCCTGGGCCTCCTGGCTCCTGTTCACCAGTGTGCCCGCTCGGTGTGTTGTTTTGCGTGTGCGGTGTCCTGGGCCTCCTGGCTCCTGTTCACCGGTGCGCCCGCTCGGTGTGTTGTTTTGCGTGTGCGGTGTCCTGGGCCTCCTGGCTCCTGTTCACCGGTGCGCCCGCTCGGTGTGTTGTTTTGCGTGTGCGGTGTCCTGGGCCTCCTGGCTCCTGTTCACCGGTGTGCCCGCTCGGTGTGTTGTGTTGTGTGTGCGGTGTCCTGGGCCACTTGGCTCCTGTTCACCGGTGCCCCCGCTCGGTGTGTTGTTTTGCGTGTGCGGTGTCCTGGGCCTCCTGGCTCCTGTTCACCGGTGCGCCCGCTCGGTGTGTTGTTTTGCGTGTGCGGTGTCCTGGGCCTCCTGGCTCCTGTTCACCGGTGCGCCCGCTCGGTGTGTTGTTTTGCGCGTGCGATGTCCTGGGCCTCCTGGCTCCTGTTCACCGGTGCACCCGCTCGGTGTGTTGTTTCGCGTGTGCGGTGTCCTCGGCCTCCTGGCTCCTGTTCACCGGTGTGCCCGCTCGGTGTGATGTGTTGCGTTTGCGGTGTCCTGGGCCTCCTGGCTCCTGTTCACCGGTGCGCCCGCTCGGTGTGTTGTTTTGCGTGTGCGGTGTCGTGGGCCTCCTGGCTCCTGTTCACCGGTGCGCCCGCTCGGTGTGTTGTTTTGCGTGTGCGGTGTCCTGGGCCTCCTGGCTCCTGTTCACCGGTGTGCCCCCTCGGTGTGTTGTTTTGCGTGTGCGGTGTCCTGGGCCTCCTGGCTCCTGTTCACCGGTGCGCCCGCTCGATGTGTTGTTTTGCGTGTGTGGTGTCCTGGGCCTCCTGGCTCCTGTTCACCGGTGTGCCCGCTCGGTGTGTTGTTTTGCGTGTGCGGTGTCCTGGGCCACTTGGCTCCTGTTCACCGGTGTGCCCACTCGGTGTGTTGTGTTGCGTATGCGGTGTCCTTGGCCACTTGGCTCCTGTTCACCGGTGTGCCCGCGCGGTGTGTTGTTTTGCGTGTGCGGTGTCCTGGGCCTCCTGGCTCCTGTTCACCGGTGTGCCCGCTCGGTGTGTTGTGTTGCGTGTGCGGTGTCCTGGGCCACCTGGCTCCTGTTCACCGGTGCGCCCGCTCGGTGTGTTGTTTTGCGTGTGCGGTGTCCTGGGCCTCCTGGCTCCAGTTCACCGGTGCGCCCGCTCGGTGTGTTGTTTTGCGTGTGCGGTGTCCTGGGCCTCCTGGCTCCTGTCCACCGGTGCGCCCGCTCGGTGTGTTGTTTTGCGTGTGTGGTGTCCTGGGCCTCCTGGCTCCTGTTCACCGGTGCGCCCCCTCGGTGTGTTGTTTTGCGTGTGCGGTGTCCTGGGCCTCCTGGCTCCTGTTCACCGGTGCGCCCGCTTGGTGTGTTGTTTTGCGTGTGCGGTGTCCTGGGCCTCCTAGCTCCTGTTCACGGGTGTGCCCGCTCGGTGTGTTGTTTTGCGTGTGCGGTGTCCTGGGCCTCCTGGCTCCTGTTCATCGGCCTGCCCGCTCGGTGTGTTGTTTTGCGTGTGCGGTGTCCTGGGCCACTTGGCTCCTGTTCACCGGTGTGCCCACTCGGTGTGCTGTGTTGCGTGTGCGGTGTCCTGGGCCACTTGGCTCCTGTTCACCGGTGTGCCTGCTTGGTGTGTTGTTTTGCGTGTGCGATGTCCTGTGCCTCCAGGCTCCTGTTCACCGGTGCGCCCGCTCGGTGTGTTGTGTTGCGTGTGCGGTGTCCTGTGCCTCCTGGCTCCTGTTCACCGGTGCGCCCGCTCGGTGTGTTGTGTTGTGTGTGCGGTGTCCTGGGCCACTTGGCTCCTGTTCGCCGGTGTGCCCGCCCGGTGTGTTGTGTCGCGCGTGCGGTGTCCTGGGCCCCTTGGCTCCTGTTCACCCGTGTGCCAGCTCGGTGGGTTGTGTTGTGTGTACGGTGTCCTCAGCCGCTTGGCTCTTGTTCACCGGTGTGTTCGCTCTGTGTGTTGTGCTTTGGGTTGCGCGTGGTGTGTTGCTGTGCGGGGCGTCGCTGCGGGGCGTTCACTCATCCATCCGGACGGCGGCTGTTCGTAGCTGGCAGGGGCTGGGTACCCTCTGGGCGCGCACTCGTCCATCCGGACCGCGGCTGTTCGTAGCCGGCAGGGGCTGGGTACCCTCCGGGCGCGCACTCGTCCATCCGGACGGCAGCTGGCGTGCGTGTGCTTGCTCTTTGTTGCCGGGTCGGGCGGGCCGGCCTTCCGGGCGCGTTGTGGTGCGCCTCACCTTTTCCTTTGGCCGCTTTGTCTTTCTGCTTTGGTTGGCCCCCTCCGGACTGTGGTGGCCCCCCTCTTCCTCGCTGCTGTTGCCGTTCCTCGTTGCCTTGCGCTCCTTTGTTTTTTTTTTCTCCTCTCCTTTCGTGCGCCCCCGTTGTCTCCGGCTTTCTCCGGTTTCCGGCCCGGGGTGCCCTGGGCCTTGGCGCTGTGTTTTGGTTGTTTTTCCTGGCCTGTCGCTGCCTGGCTACCCGTGCGCTCTTGCCTCGTTTGTGTCTCCCGCTTGGCCGTTGGCTGCTCTCCGCTGGTTCCTGCCCCCCCCCCCCCCTCCCCTTTTGTGTCTCGCGGTTTTCGTCGCTCCTGCTGGGTGCCTTGGTGTTTTTTTTTGTTTTTTTTTTCTTCTTTTTCCTCCGTGCGCCCCCGTTGTCTCCGGCCTTCTCTGGTTTCCGGCCCCGGGTGCCCTGGGCCTCGGCGCTGTGCGTTGTTTGCTTTGTTGGCCTTCCGCTTCTCGTCTCTCCGTGCGCTTTCCCCTCTTTCGTGCTTTCCGCCTGGCCGTTGGCTGCTCCCTGGTGGTTGCTGCCCCCCCCCCCCTCTTTGTGCTTCGCGGTTTTTGTCGCTGCCGCTCGGTGCTGTGTGCCGTTTGCTGTGCTGTGCTGTGTGTCCCTGGGTGCGGTGCTGCGCCGCGCTGCTGCACGTTGTGTCGCCCGGTGTTGTGCTGTCGTGTGCTGTGATGCTTTGTTGCGCTCGTTTGGTGCGGCTGCTTGTTGCGCCGTGCCCTCTTGCGCTGCTCGTCGCCCTGGGGCCCTGTGCTCTGCGGCGCTGTGTTTTGCGGTGTTCCCCCGCGCTGTGTGCTCTGTGCTGTGTGTGTTTTGTCGTGGCGCGGTGGTGCGTGCTGTTGTTCGCCGCTCTGCTTTGTGCTGTGTGTGTCCTGGGGTGCTGTGCTGTGCGTTCCCTGTCCTCTCCACTCTGTGCGGTGCTGTGCTTCGCTGTGCTGGTGCGCTCGCGTTGTGCTGTTCGTGTGGTGCGTGCTGTTGCTGGCGCCTGGTGCTGTGGTGCGCTGCTGCGTGTTGTGCTGTTTCCGTTGGTGTGCCGTGGTGCGGCGCTGGGTCTGGTGGCCCGTGGTTGTCTGCTGGTGGCGTGTTTCGGTGTCGGTGTCCCTGTCTGGCCGCGTGGTCTGCTTCCCTGTGGTTGGTGTGGTTTGCTGTGGTGCCCTGCTTTCCTGTGTCGTTTTCTGTGGTGCGGTGCTGTCGCGTGGTGCTGTGCTGTTGTGCTCTGCTGTCGTGTTGCGGTGCTGTTGGGGCTTGCTTTGCCCTCCTGTGGCCTGTCGTGCTGTGCTGTGTTGTGCTGTTGGTTGGCTGTGCTGTTTTTTGCCCGGTGGTGGTGTCTGCGTGCTGTGGTGCTCTTTCCCTCGTGCTGTGCGTTTCCTGTCTTCTCTGCTCTGTGCGCTGCGGTGCCGGGCTGTGCTGGCTGTGGTGCCCTGCTTCCCTGTGTCGTGTGCTGTGGCGCTGTGCTGTCGTGTGGTGCTGTGCTGTCGTGCTCTGCTGTTCATTTGCGGTGCCGTTTGTGTTTGCTTTGCCCTCCTGCGGCCTGTCGTGCGGCGCCGTGCTGTGCTGTGTTGTGCTGTTGGTTGACTGTGCTGTTTTTCCCCGCTGGTGGCGTTTGTGTGCTGTGGTGCCCTTTTCCTCCCTGCCGGCACGCACAAAAAAACATCAATCATCTTACATGTCACCCCGCGTTGGTGGCGGTGTCGTGGCTGGCATGCCTTGGTGGTTGCGGTGTCGTGGACTTGACGCCGCGCACGTTCCACCTGCAGTGAAAGGGAGGTGAAAGCGTCGAGGGTGGGGCACGGGCGGGAGGGGAAGGTACATGGTGAATAAAAGAGGGCGTGAGGGACGAGTACAGGGGCGCGGCGTGCTTCGAAAAAAATCTTTTTTGAGCTTTACGCGTTGCTCGCGACGTAGTTTTTCTTACGTAGACGGCGTATTAGACGACGGCAGGGACGGCGTTATGTTCCTGTTAGCGTTACGGCACTTACGGCGCTATTTATTTGTCTATCTAAGTTCAAAACTTTGGACGTCGTGTTTTAACGCAGGGACGAGTGGTTGGGAGTGGGGAAGCACCCAACCCCGGACGCCCCACACCCAGGCAAGAGGCTCCCCCCCCAGGCACCCTCATGCCGCCCCCACAGCGCGCGAAGCCAGCACGCAAGAGTGCGCGCTGTGGGGTTGGCGACGGGTCCCCATGCCCGCACCCCCCGCACCCACAGCCAGTGGGTAGTTGTCCTGGGCCGCACGCCCGAAAGGAGGAGTGGTCGGGGTTGGGAGAGCGCCCCACCCCGGACGCCCCACACCCAAGCAAGAGGCGCAGCCCCCCGGCGGCACGCCCGATAGGACCGGCGGTCGGGGCTGGGAGATCGCCCAACCCCGGACCGCCCAGGCAACGGGCGCCCCCCCCCGGACATTCTCGTGCCGCCCGAACAGCGTGCAGAGCCAGCTCGCAAGAGCGCGCGTGTTGGGGTTGGTGACGGGTCCCCACGCCCGCATCCTGTGCACCCACAGCCAGTGGGTAGTGGGCCCTGGCCGCACGCCCCAAAGGACGAGAGGTTGAGGGTGGGAGAGCGCCCGACCCCGGACTCCCCGCACCCAGGCAAGAGGCGCCCCCCCCATGCGCCCTCGTGCCGCCCCCACAACGCGCAAAGCCAGCACGCAAGAGTGCGCGCTGTGGGGTTGGTGACGGGTCCCCACGCCCGCACCCCCCGCACCCACAGCCAGTGGGTAGAGGGCCCTGGCCGCACGCCCGAAAGGACGTGTGGTCTTGGGTGGGAGAGCGCCCGACCCCGGACGCCCCGCACCCAGGCAAGAGGCGCCCCACCTGGGCACCCTCGTGCCGCCCCCACAGCGCGCAAAGCCAGCTCGCAGGAGCGAGCGCGGTCGGGTTGGTGACGGGTCCCCACGCCCGCACCCACCCCACGGGGAGCGCGCAGCCCCAAGCCAATGCAGGGGGAAACGGGACCGGGCCGCCCCCCCCCCCCCCAAGCAAGCCAAACCGAGCACGGGACCGAGGCGGGACACGCGGAGGGGCACGGACCACGAGGAACGGCCCTACCAGCGCCCAGCACCGGGACCGTGCGAGGTGCGCGTGCCACACCAACCCGGGGAGGGGGGGAAGGGGGCGGACGCCGCGAGAGCACGAGCGCACACACACACAAAGGGCACGCGGGGAAGACCAGAAGGGCAACCGGACCGAGCCTGCGGAACGCACAGACCGCATGGATTGGCGTACCAGCGAGGGAGCATAAGGGACACCCGGACGGGACGGCCCGCCACACACAGCGCAGTAGATGGGGGGCGGGAAGGGGGAAACGGGGAAGACACAAAACCCGGCACTGGCCCAAGCCCCCCGGACCGGCCGCGAGCGCCGCGCACACACAACCAGGGCACTGCACCCGCCAAGGCAGTAGTGGCGCACCGCGCCACGCACCAGCCCCAAGGCTCTGCAGCCTCCGCGCCAGCCCACGTGGGTTCCACTGGCGACAAGCCAGTAGCACAGGCCCGGCGGCGCCGGCGCCCCGGGCGACCAGACATCAGGGGGGCGACGCATTGGGTAAGCGTCTGCAGCTACGGCTGCTAAGTAACGCACTGACCGGGGAGTGGCGAAATGGGGAAGCCCGGGAGGGACGGGGCTCCGAGCCCTGTGAACCCGGGGGACTCTCCACCAGGCAGGAGGTGCGTCATGAAGGGCCCCCCACTAGATCCCGGTGGGGAGGATATCACCTGGCCCGCCCAGTTGGCCCCCCGGGGCCGAAAGGCATCTAGTACCCGCAAAATCAAACCTCAAACCTTAAACCCCATGTTGTGCTATATTACAAATAATGTTCAAAGAAGAAACAGTGGAATAATCAACAATATCTCATGGCATATAATACAATCGATAAACCCTCTTTTGAATTAAAGTTAAGCCATTAAGCGTCTTTCGTCCATATTGGAAGTGATCAAGCTCCATGGATGAAATTTTCCCCAATGTCCCAACCAAACTCCAATGAAGATTAATACCATTGCTCCATATGAAACCAATGTTTGGAGAAATTGTTGCTCATTCATGGACTTTTAACACCCCTCCCAGCCTGAATACACGCTGTGTGTGAAGGCGTCGTCCAAGAATGACTCCCATGTTCCAAGCGACCAACAGATATCACCTCGATCTGGCGTCAATGGGGTCCAATCTTACTAAAAATTGGGAGTAGAACCCATCATAAATGACCAAATGTAGACGAGATGAGTCCTTCAAACGGTCTCTGAATACTCCAGTGTCGTCCTTGTACGCTCTCGTAGTCGTGAACGACATTCCGGGTCGAAGTATTCAGAAATCCACCTCTGATCCAGACGCTTGACCCAATCAATGTCACCAAATCCAATCAATCTGGGCAGATGAACACAGTATTTGAGCCATAAATTCAGTGAAGTAGGCACCATAGATGTCAGGCCAGTACCTCAGCTTTCAGGTGGTCATAGATGTCGCTGGGGGCCTGCACTCGCAGCCACGAAACTCCAGCATATGAACTTGAGCACCAGATCCCACATCATCACTGTACCAGGATGCCCCAATCCAGCCACATGAATCAGCCTGTCATAACACAAATGCCAGGGCATGAGGACTCAGCTACTCGCTGCACGTGTACAACGACGCGTCCAGACTTCTAACGTATTGCTTTACGTGTTCGCCTCAACATGTAGACCACTGGTTCCAGTCAGGTAGGTTCCCTTGGAATAACTCCCTCCAAAACCCCAAAACTCAACTTGTAGTTATTTAAACTTGGCTTTAAGTTGACCATAGGTGCTGTGAAGGACCAAGTAATATTCAAAGTACTTTCCAACAATGAATTAACCCAAAGATTTTGGGAACCTCAATAACCCCGGGTTCCTTGATACTTGGCTCCCTCCAACTCAACTCCCTCCACAACTTGTCGTAACTCCAGAACTTACTGTTATGCCAGTCATATCCGCCTTTTGAAACTGTTCAATATTCGACCTTGAAACTTCTTCCAACTCCTTTCTTTCTGGTCTCCAAATTGGCCTGCTGACCTTGCTGGCAACGCGAGCAACTCAGAGTGCAGAAAGCCGGCGGTCCCTCTGAAATTCCCACGAGGAATAATAGAGTCCAAATAAGGTGTGGAACACTTTCCATGCCTTAAACTGTGCTTTCCTGGATATTTCCTGAACTTCAATGATTGTTCTGCAGAATGAAGTGAAGTTCTGCAACCTTTCAACTTGGTCCGCCAGCGGAAGCATGAAAGCATGAAAACAAACTTCAAGGTGCTACTTCCTCCTCAGTCTCTTGGAACTCACTCAAGGTAACCAGTCTTCTGCCATACCACCAACTGTAGGCTCTTCTTTACGTCGCTGTTTGCCTCCGCGCTGCTGTGAGACTTTCTTGGTACTGACCTCTCCTGGTTCCTGATTGCCCGTGGCCATCTCTTCGTTGGGTTCCTCCGTGCTGGACTTCTTCTTCAATGAGCTGCTGATCCGCCGAGCCTGCCGTAGCGCTGTGTCAAAGGAAGGTGCGTGTGCCAGACAGTAATCCACAAAAACATGATTCAGCTTTCCATCATCATGCACGAATGCACGAACTGATTCCCAAGTGATCTCGCTCGTGCCATAGCCTTCCCACTTTGTCAAAAAGCGCCAGCCTTGCCTATATTGCCCTCTCAGGAACTATTCGACGTGATAAACTCCAATTTTCTCCATCTCAGTCGGATTGTAGAATGGTATATCCTGCTAATTTGCCACGATGTCCTGTTCATCCGCCAACGCTGCTCGCTCGTCGTCATTCAGCATGTCTGTGTCTCCTTCTTTGATCGTGTCTTCGCCATAGTCATCCACCAGCTCAAATGGGAAGCGCTTCACGAACTCAAAGGCAACAGGTACTTTGCCGCCCAAAGTAGGACTGCAACGCGCCGTAATACCGCCACTGCTGACTCCAGTAACAAGGTACAGACCGTACAACATAAGATCCTTCGTGGCACCCTTAGGTACCTCAAATTTTTTGAACCTCTTTCTGCTCACAAGCACGTAGTCGCCAAGTTTGAAAACTGCAGGTTTCCTCCTTCTATTGACGCGCTCAAACCGACTCGCTCTTCCTTTCATCAAGTGGGTTTGCACAACTTTGGCAATTTTGTTTTGTTCCTTGAACCAGTCTTGCACTTGAGCATTGCCTTCATGTGGAAAGGGTAGGTCCAAACGTAAAGTAGGCCTTCCATGCAAAACATCTCCTCGCGAATAGCCAGATTTTCCTCTCTGCTTGTGGTTCATACATATGACCACGTAGTGGTTCAACTGGACCCAATTGCTGGTTTTAATACTCTGCCTCAGAATACGGAGCTCATCCTGGTACTCATCATTCATACGCTCGCATAGTCCGCTTGATTGAGGGCGGTAAGGTTGTGAGAAAGATACTTTCACGCCCATTGCAGCAAATACATTGCGGTACCAGCCATAGTCCCCCTTAAAGCGAATATCCTTGTCACTGTGGATGCAAACAGGTGGGCCATAGAAATGAATCCAATGGTGTTTGATGAGCTTCAGCACGCCTTCTCCATCGATAGTCTTCTTGCATGGTATTACTTGACAGAATGCACTCAGAACGTCCACAATCATCAAGGCATAGTAGTAGTTATGACACTTGGACCTGTCAATGAAGTCCAGATTCAGCAGTGCATTGACCATGTGTGGTAGTGGCAAAACACCAAGTAAGCCTTGGTCGCTGGGTCGGTTCCGCTTGCTCGTGACACACTCCTTGCTTGTCCTGTGCATGCCCTCAATTTTCTGTGTCAACTCTGTGTCAGGTACGCGAGTGTGGAACATCTTCTCGAAGGCCCAGAGCCAGGAATTTGGTCCAGGATGACCAACAACATCGTGGGTCCACTGTAAGGCTTTGCCCAACGCCTTCTTGGGTATGCATGTTTGCACTTCCTTGCGGAAAATACCACTTGAGAATAAAGACCATACCTCCTGGTCAACCAGTGCATAGGATCCATCACCAAGGGCTTTCAATACATCTCCATACTCCTCCACATGGTCAGACCTCCGTAGAGAACTGAGTAGTTCCGCTTTGCTCATAGTGAGATCCAAATGGACATCCATTTTCTGAAAAGCTTCTCGAGAGAGAACTTCAGAGCTTGCAGAAATTTTTTCGTTGAAATTTTCACGTGATAGCCAATCACATAGCTCATTTTTCAGACCCCGTACCCTGTAGATGTTTAGCTTCAGCTGAGCCAGAAACGTCCATCAACGTCTGAGCTTTCGGTTTTCAGGAGGGGCCCCCTTGAGAAACGTCTCCGTGGACTCCTGATCACATAACCACGCCACGGAATTGCTGCCAAACAGTCGGCTTTGTCCAGAGATAAGCGGAATTCCTGAGACTAATTCCCGTTCATACGTGCTGTAGTGTGCTCTGGTTGAGGACCATTTCCAATTCCAGTGGCCAATGGGTACGAGATGGAATTCCTGCAAATCCTAGTTGTGCTTGAGTGAACGGTCACGATTGACTCGGACTGTCTGCAATTCATCCGCTATTCTCCTTGCAGCCGCTCCTGAATTTCGTTGCCACTGCAGAAGTGTACCTCCGCGTCCCACCAGAGACGCATCAGTGATGACTGAGAACTCACCGTCAGGTGCAGGTGTGCCCAACAACCTCAAAGAAATCAGTTTTTCCTTGACCTCCTGAAACTGAGCTTCATGCTCGGGTGTCCACTTCCAAGGTACAGTCTTCTTGGTCAAGTTCGTGGGGAGGTGGCTACTGTACGTTAAAGTGGGGATGTGTCTCCTGTAAAAATTACAGGATCCCAGGAAAGCTCTGATATCCTTGACGCAACGGGTCTTGTCATCACGGATGGAAGCCTTCAAAATTGGGGCAGCTTTTTCCTTCGCAGGTCTCCACCGTCTCCATCAAACTTGGAAACCCAAATATTCCATTTCCTCCTGCATGAATTCACATTTTTCCAACTTCACGCGGGTATTGTATTCTTCACAAGTGCGTAAAACTTCTTCCACCAAACGTAAATGATCATCAGCGTCATCGGTCCCCAATAGGACATCGTCTATATGGACCTCAATGACTGCCCCCTTTCTCAGCAGTGCCTGCGCCGTAGGTTTCAGCTTCATACGGGCCACGACCTGGTTCATGAGCTCCCGGAAAGTTGCCGCAGCATTTGTCAACCCACACGGCATACCTTTCCATTTGAACACTTGACGATTAGGAGCAATAAATGCTGATAGATCCTGCGCTCGGTTTGTTAACTCCACTTGCCAGAAACCACTGCACTTATCCAATTTGGATTTGAAACGGCAATGAGCAGCTCTTTCCAGCGCTTGTTCCAAACATGGTAGACTCCCTGAATGTTTTTTGGTGAGTTTGTTCGGCTCGCCATAGTGGACAACCAGTCTTTTTGCATTGCTCCCTGGTTTGTCTACCAAGAAACATGGAGAGCAGTGTTTTGGATATTCTGCTTGCTCATATTTTTCCGCGAGGTTGGCTGCAATGTATTCAGTGTTCTGACGCATTGTTTCCTCACTGTCAGCCTTGCTAGCTGGAAATCGCTTTGAACGCACTGTGGTATTGTTCTGTTCATCCATCAACTCCAAGCCCATGGTAACCAACTTCTCACGTGAACAATGTGCCATCAATGGTCCAAAAGCAACCTTCCTTCGACGTAGGACCTCTTGAATTTTGGAAGGCCATTTTTTGATCTTCCCCTCGAAATCATTTGCAGCTGCTAAATTTGATTTCCCGTACTCATCCCTGGATACAGAGTAACACTCACTGAGTAGGGCCGGGACGTCCAGGTAGGTAGGTAGGTGCACTCGGTCGTGGAGAGGCGCCCCATGGTTCCCCCTGGCGTCGCCCCTGTGACGAACAGGAAGAGGCTCCGCGCGTGAAGAGGGGAGGCGGCTTACTTCCTGCTAGACCTGACTGTTGGCCCCCAACAAAGCGGCCCCGGGCAACGCCGGGAGGGCTGATCGCCGCCAGCGTGACATGCTTGTCTCGCCGGGAGGGTGTGCCCCCGTGCTTGCGCACGTCCCCTCCTTTGGGCGGAACCCTAGGGGTTCAATGGACTTCCTGGCGTACCCCGTTCCCAAGGCATGCATGCACGTTTTTGGTACTAGGGTTCCGAGGTGCTTGGGTGTCGCACGCTCCGCCTCGAGTCCCAAAGCAGCGCAGGCCTTAGGATGCAGCCTTACCCCCGGTCTCCGGATCTCGTTTCGCCGTGTCACCTGCATGGCACGGGCTGCCTCAGTGCCCGGGCTGTGGGCACTGGGTTTCCTACTGTTGTGCGGCGTTTGTGTTTGGGTCCGGTTGGCGGTTGGGTGTGGGTTTTGTTAACCCCGCCAGTCCTGGCTGGGGTCTTGGGTGGGTGTGTTTGGGCACGGTTTGTGGTGTTGTCCCTCTAG
This sequence comes from Eutreptiella sp. 'Long Island Sound 2002', assembly GCA_964036045.1. Classification (NCBI taxonomy): domain Eukaryota; phylum Euglenozoa; class Euglenophyceae; order Eutreptiales; family Eutreptiaceae; genus Eutreptiella; species Eutreptiella sp. 'Long Island Sound 2002'. The sequence goes on from OZ038380.1 coordinate 106,993,118, forward strand.
TGTTGGCTGTTTGTGGTGTTCGTGGTTGGGCTTCGGTTTCGGCCTGCTTTTGGGACGTGTGTGGTTTCGTGGGCGCCCCGCTTGCCCCCCGCCGTTTCTGGTTCCGGCGTGCGGTGTGGGCGTGTGTGCTGGCCCGGGTCTCGGCTGTGCCCAGCCCTTCTTGGCTGGGTTGTCGGGGTGTGTTTTTTGAGCTTTTGATTTTTCTTTTTTTTTTTTCGGGCTTTCCGGTCCCTGTCCCTCCATCCCCTTTCTTTCGGGCTGGGCTGGTGGCTCTCTCTTTTTTTTTTTTTTTTTTTTTTTGTTTCGGTGTCCCTTTTCCCCTGGGCCGCTGTTACTGGCTTTGTGTTGCCGGTTTTGGGTGGGTGGTCCCCCTGTGCCTCTGTGGGGGTCCTGTCCTCGGTGCCTTCTGGGGGGGGGTTTGGCCGCCTGTGGTGGTGTTGGCGGGCGGTTTGGCGGCTGTGGGCTGTTTTCGTGCCTTTTCCCCCTCCCTCCTCCTTTTTTTTGGGGGGGGGGGGTTGCTTGTTCCTCCCTCTGCCTTCCCTGGGCTGGCGCACGCACTGGCCTGCATTCAGTGTTGTTTTCCGGGCTGCTGTCTTCAGTTGCGTTCTGTGTGGCCGCGTTCCGGCCCCATGTGTCGGGTGGGCTATGTACACGGTGGGCTCGGCGCCCCTTCTTGCCGGGTTTGGTCCTGGCTCTGCCGGCTCGGCGGCTGCGCCAGGCGGCTGCTTGTGGTTTTGGGTTAGGGGGCCGGCTGTAATCTTCTGGGTGGTCCGCCACCGTTGTCGCCAGGCGCGCTGTGGCCCCGTGTGTGGCTTGCGGTGCTGGTGTGTGGCGTGCTGGCGCGGCGCCTTCCAGGGTGTGCGGTGGCTGGCTTCGGTTAGTCCCTCAGGTTAGGGTCAGCTGTGTCGTGCTGTGCCGCTCTGTGCCGCGTCGCGTTGCGGTGTGCTGTGGCGCGTTGCTCTGTGGCGCGCTGTGGTGCGGTGTGCCGTGGTCTCGCGTGGTGCCGCGGTGGGTCAGTGGAGGTCAGCCTGGCCTGTGTCGTGGTGCGGAGTGCGGGCCGGAGTGTGGCTGGCAGGTGGCTGGGGGGTGCGGTTAGGTGTGGGTGGCTCGCTGGGTCCGTGCTGTGGGAGCTTGGGCGTCCCGCTCGGGCTGGTGGGTTGGGTAGGTCGTTCGCGTGACGGTCTGTGGGGTTGCCCTCCCTGGGGGCCTGTGCCTTGGTCCCGTGTCCTCTGGGGGTTTCGGTCCCTAGTCGTGGGTGCCGCGGCCGTGCCTTCGTCCTCTTCCGGTGCCTGTGAGGTGACCCTCGCGGTGGCCGGGGTCGTCGCCTGGCGGTGAGGGCGTGGTCGTGCGCCGTGCGGCGGCGTTCCCAGCGGCTTCCTCTGTGGGTGTGGCCCGTTCTCCCCGTGTAGGTGTGCCCTCCATTCTCCGTGTGGTTTCCGGTGGCCGGTGGGCGTGCGCTGGTGTGATCCGCATGGCGTCCGATGTTTGCTTCGGTGGTGTGTGTTGGGGTGTTTGGTGGGGCTGGGGCGGCGCTGGTCCCCCCGTCGTGGTGTGCCCTTCCTGGGTGTGGGTCGTGGTGCCTGCCGTGGTGCCCTTTTCCTCCGTGTCTTGGTCCCCGCTCCCGCCCCTTCCTGGTTCTTGGGTGGTTTCCTGCCCCCATGTGGTGTCGCTTCCGGCGTCCTGTCCCTGCGAGTGCCTGCCCTCACTTGGGGCCCTTCCGTGCCCTCTTGCCTGAATGCTCCTTGGTGCCCCTTGCCCTTCCCCTGCCCTTGTCCTGCCCCTTCCTGATGTGGTGGTGGCGGGAGGGGCGGGGTGGGGAGGGGGCGCCGGCGGCCCAGGCCTGGGGGTGGGTGGCCTGGAGCCACTAACGGAGGGCTTGGGGGGTGTAGGGGGGGCGGAAGCCCTGGACCGCATCGCGGAGGAGGGCCTCCCATGCCGCTTGCGGCATGATGGCCTCCGGGGCGGCCTCGTTGGGGTTTGAGGGGGTGCGGGTGCGCACCTCCTCGAAGGTATGCACCATGTGCATCCCTTCGTGCCTTCCCGCTCCTCCGGCCCACTTCACCCAGCGGCGGAGCTCCTGCAGAGCGGGGGGAGACCACCAGGCGAGGTGGGCGGGGGCCCGGGGGGGGGAGGGGTCCGTGCCCGTGGTGGTGGTGCGGCGGGGGGAGGACGTGGACCTGCGGTGGTGGCGGGGGTGGCGGTGCCTGGGGGAGCGGGAGCGGCGGCGGCGGGGGCTGGGGGTGGAGGACGGGTACGGGCGGAGGGGGGAACGGGAGGGGGAGGTGGACATGGGGCGGCGGTGGCGCGCTTGGTGGCGTCCGGGGGAGCGGGAGTGATGGTGGCGGGGGCTGGGGGTGGTGGATGGGTACGGGTGGCGGGGGGAACGGGGAGCCCGGCGGGGCGTGTGGGGGGAGGGGGAGGTGGACGTGGGGCGGCAGTGGCGTGCCTGGCTGCGTCGGGGGGAGCGGGAGTGGTGGTGGCGGGGGCTTGGGGTGGGGGTCTTGTTGGGCCGGTGGGGGGAGGGGGAGGCGGACATGGGGCGGCGGTGGCGCTCGTGGTGGTGCCCGGGGGAGCGGGAGCGACGGGAGCGGGGTCCCGGGGGGTCGTGGTGGCACCTGGGGGAGCGGGAGCGGCGCGAGTGGGTGGTTGAGGCGCGGTGGGAGTGTGGGCGCCGTGGGCGAATGTGCCGTGCGGGGGGGGACCGGGAGCGCCGCCGTTTGCGGGACCGGGCCTCATCGCTCTAGTCGGGCCAGTCCGGAGGCGTCGGCGGCCCCTGGGGGGCCTCGCGCGGTGCCGCCTGGTACTGGGGGGGGGGGGGGGGGAGGTCCCCCGTCGTCCATGGATCCGCCACGTAGGGGTGTGGTGGCGGTAGCGGCTGGTGGTATGGGTCGAGTGGCTGTCCTTGGCGGGGTTGGGCCCAGGGGGCCTGTTCGGCGTGCACGTGGTGGCCGGGGGGGTACGGATATGGTTCCTGGTACGGGGGGGTGGCTGGTACCGGGGGGGTGGCCCCTGGCGGTAGGTGGGGTATGCGGGTGGAGCGCTCGGTGGCTGCCATCCCGTCCGCTGGTGCTGTTCGTGCACGGGGAGTTGTGGCCCGGTGGGGTAGGGCGGTGGGCAGTGGTAGTGGTGGGGGTGGTGTTGGTAGTGGTGGTGGTGGGGCCGCTGGTGGTGGTGGTGTGGGTAGTGGTGGGGTCGGTGTTGCGGGTATGGCCCATGGACCCCTTGTGGGGTTTCCGGTTCCCCTTGTGGGGGTGGGGGGTTGGCCATCGTGGGCAGTCCCAGCGGCTGCACTATGTGGTGGGCAGGGGGGGCGGGTTGGGGGCCGGGCTTGACGGTGACGGTGGTCGAGGGGTCCCACGTCCCTGGGTCGGTTTGGCCGGCGGTGGTGGTGGTTTGTGGGGGATGGATGACGGGGCGCTTGGTGACGGGGATGCGGACGAGGGCTTGGACGGGGTCGTGCTGGGTGGCCGTCTCTGCGGTGGTGGTGGGTGCCGGCGGGAGGGGGGCGCGGGTTGCGGTGGATGGGGGGTCCTGGCTTGGGCGAGAGTCCGGGCGGGGGTGGTGTCGGGTGGGTTTGTGTCGTTGCGTCTGTGGTGTTGTGTGTGCTCGCGTGGGCGCCGGCTTGGGTTTGGGGTCGGGTTTGGGGTTGCGGTCCGGTTCCAGGTTGAGGAGTACCTCTGTCCGGAGGTGTGAGGGCGCCAATGTCGGGTCGGGGGTCGTCCCGGTGCGTTGCCGGGGTGCCTGAGTCGCCTGTGTGGGGGTTGGGGGGTCGGTGCGTGCGGCCGCGGCTTTGGCTTTCGCCGTGGCCTTGAGGATGAGGGCGGCGGGGAGGGGGGGCCGGAGGATGAGGTGGAGGAGGTGGACGAGGCTGAGGATGAGGAGGAGGTGGTGGACGCGGGTTGGGCTGTGATGCGGGCGGGCTTGTGGGCGGCGGCTTCTGCTGCGGCCACGGAGGGGAGGATGGAGGGCATGTCCTCGGGCTGTAGTTTGGGGGCGGGCGGCTGGGGGGGCCCGGTCGTGACCTGGCGGCCCGGCGGGCCGATCTTGTCGGCAGCGGCGGGGGAGGGAGGCGCGGGGCTGTGGCCTTCTCCTTCTGGGCTCGGCTGGGCCCGAATTCTGCAATGTGCGAGGTCGTGTGGGTTGGCGTCCGCGGGGGGGAACAGTTCGCGTGGGATGCATTCAGGGGCCGGAGGGGCTGGGCCTGGGTCCTCTGGGGTGTGTGTGGGGGGCGTGGGCGGGCCACTGGGTGGGGTGGGCGTGCCGCGGGGCGCAGGGCTCCCCTCGGCGGTTGTGTGTGGGTTGTCGAGTGTGGGGGGCGGTGAAAGGTGTCCGGCGGGTGGGTGTGTGGCGGGCGTGTGCTGGTGTTCGGGCGGCTGGGGGAGGCCCGTGTCGCGGGGCCCGGGGTTGCGCGCGATGGTGGGCGTGTGTGGGTCTCAGGTTGAGCAGCGAGAGGGGGGGGGGAATGGGCGGGGATTGTGCAGCGGGGTGTGCTGTGTCGGTGTATGTGTCCGCTTGCCGCGCGCTTGCGTGGGCAGTTGTAGGCCGGGCGGTTTGGAGGAGAAGCTTGCCGTCTTCTGCTGCCGCGGCAAGGATTTCGCAGACGAGCTTTCGTATCTGGTGGACCTCTTGGTCAGTGGTGGGAAGGGGGTATGCTAGCTTTGGGCTAAGACCCGCGCGGTTGAGGACCCTGTGGATGGCGTGGTACCCGCAGGTGAGGGACTGCTGCGGTCTGGGGGGGGGGTTTGGTCGTGTGTCCGGGCCTGCCTCGACTTGTGTGTGGGCGGTGGAGATGGCCCAAACCCAGGGCACGGTCCCCGTGGGTGGCCAGCGGCGCTGGATCCAGTGGGTTAGGCAGAGCATGGCCAATCCCAGGTGGTAGCCCGCCTTCCCTGAGGTGATTTGGGCCAGGGCGCGGGCTGGGGGCTTGTCCCCTGGCTGGAGGACACCCCTGAGGACCCTGTGCTGGGTGGTGGGGTCCCCCACTGCCCCTGGTGGGGCGGTCTCCGGGGCGAACATGGTGTCTGTCCCCTGGATGAGCCATTGCGGGCCGGGGGAGGTAGCCGTAGCGGCTATCACGTAGTAGTGGCCGCGCTCGAGGACTGTAACCCAGACCTCCGACGGGGGGTGGTCACTGCCTGTAGGTGGGGGGGGGAGGTCGTCGTCTGGGGTGCGGAGGCCGGCGGCGCGGAGGGCGGTGTCGCGGTTGGGCGCGGTGGCCTGTTCCCACTGCCCCGGGCGGTTCGGGTCCACTGGGTGGTCCGTCTCCGCTGGGGCCCGTCGTAGGCGTACGGTCCCTTGACGCGTGACGTTGATGCCGGTGTCGTGCGTCAGGGCCTGGCCCCACTCGATGGGGGGGATCCAGATGTGCTGGCCCCGGGTGTGTTTGCGGGCTCGCCAGAGCACGAGGTCTACGATGGTCTCGTGGAGGTCGCTGCCTTGGGTGGTCAGGTCCCTGAGGGCTTTGACGGTGAGCTTGGTCCAGTCCTCTTGTAGGCGGTACCAGCCCAGGGGGGTGGTCGGGGCCCTGTCTTGGAGGGTTGCTTGGAGGAGGTCTGGGTCGCGGATGGTGGCCGGTGTGAGGGGGGGGTGCCCCGGGTCCGGGGGGGGTGGGCTGGATGGGCTGCCGGGGTCTTGCGCGTCTACGTCGATGGATGGTTGGCCCTGGTCGGGCTCGGCTGGACTGGGCGGTGCCGGGTTGCTTCTTGGGTGTGAGACGGGTCTCGGGGCGCTGTGGTGGTGCCTTGGAGACCTGTGGATGGAGACGGGGGGCGCGTGCGGGGCGCGGAGCGGGTTAGTGGACGTCTGGGTCATGCACGGCATGGTAATGGATGAGACGCTGCATGTGTTCCCTGGCGGTGGGGTCGGTGAGTTGCTCCGCGTGTGTTAGCAGGAGGTGTTTGCGGTGTACCATTTGGGCCGCTGCTCTGCGGACTGCTTCTAGCTGGAGGTGTGCTGCTGCCTCCATGGGGCTTTCCGTGTGTTTGGTGAGGTGTCGGTGCAGGGCCTGTGTCACTGCCCCTCTCATGGTGGCTTCTTTGATCAGGGGGTCCCGGAAGAGGTGTTCGGTGGCCTGGTGTGCGTGGCTGTGGGTTGGCCATCCTTCGTGTTGTCGCAGGGTTTCCGCCGGGGACCAGCCCACTAGGGTGTCCCTGTCTGTATGGAGGGGGCATTTCTTGAAGTGTTCCCAGTCCTCCGGGGTGGTGTGGTCGCATGGGCAACGGGTGTGTTCGTCGGGGACGTGGATGTGTTTGCGAGCGAGCCATCTGGCAACTCTGGTGAGGAATGGCAGTTGCTCCCTGAGGAGCTGGATGCGTCGTTTTTGGAGGTGGGCTGGGACGTTTGCTGGGCGCAGCGCTGAGTGGTAGAGGGGCCTTGCAATCTGTCCTGGAGCTCCTCGATGTGCGCCCGGCTGTCTGCGTCGCCGAGCACGCGGGCGAGATGTTGGATGGGGTTGGGGTAGTGGTATGCTCTGTCGTGGGAGGAATAGGGGGCGTCCTCTGGTACCCAGTCCGGGGTCTGATGGGGCTCGGGTACTGGGGGCACGTGTTGGAGGTGTGTGTGGTTGCGGCCGAGGTCAGGGATCTGGAGGGCTGGTAGGTGTGTTGTGCGCTGGTGTACTGCCTGGTTGTCGACCTTACCATTTCCGTATTGGTGTCTGTGGGACTCTTGTTTCACGATGTGGAGTTGGACGTAGGGGGGAAGGCTGCGAAGGGCTTTCCAGAGTAGCAGTGCCTGGGTGCCGAGGCTCGTCGCGGTGGCTTTGTCAAGTGGTTGCCTTGCTATGCGGAGGAGCAGGTGTGTGTCGACAGTGGCGTCTACCACGAACCAGACCCAGACGATGTGCGGGGAGTGGGCGGGTAGGTGGGCTGCGATCTCGGTGATGGCGCCGGCCATGGCCCCTAGCTCCCTGTGGGAAGAGGCCCCATAGGTGGTGTAGCCCGTGTGGTGGTCCATGTGGTAGTGTCCCCCGGTGTGGGTTAGCTGCAGGGTGGCCCCCCCGGTGATGGGCGTGAGGGCGGATTCGCCTGAGGCGTCGGTGAAGAAGAGCCGGTCCGCCGGTGACGGTTGTGGGAGGCGGCATGGGTTCATGGGCAGGTAGGCGTATATGGCAAGGCCCGTGGCGAGGTGGGCTACTGGGGTTGTGGGCTGCAGGATGGGGGTGGCGTACACCCCTATTCCTTTGGAGATGATGTGCTTCGCTTGGGGGGACAGGGCTATGAGTCCCTGCTCCGGCTGTCCTTGTGTGATGTAGGAGGAGATGTAGTGGAGGATGTAGGCTGTGTTGGGGTTTAGGTCGTGGCGTGTGAGGGTTTGTGTTCGGTGCTCCGGTGTGTGGCAGGAGTGGTGGAGCGGATAGTAGGGGTGCTCGTGCTTGCCCGTTCTGCCTGGCTCGTACATGCTGTAACGGATGGCGACCCCTGCCGGGTCGGGGCGGGGGCATGTGGGTGTAGTGGTGAAGAGCCATTTGGGCGCGTGGTCGGGGTTCCTTGCCACCGTGGGGTTAGTGTCGGTGCGGTGGAACCATGGGGCTATCCATGCGTAGGCCTGTGGTGGTAGGTGGGTTGTGGGGTGGGTGTGGTGGCGTGCTATGAGGTGTAGTACGGGCCATGGTGTGGTTGGTGCCTCGGGGTCACAGGCCCAACATGTGCGTGGCATGCTCTGGGAATCTTGGGGGACCTTTGGTAGGTCTCGGGCGGTCATGTGGTGTTTTGGTATGCGCCATTTTGCCCCGTGGTGGATGACGGTGGTCTGCGTGGGTTTGGCTTCATTCGGGGCCAGTAGTAGGGATAGTGGTGGGACTGGGCCCGTCACCGGGGGGAAGGGTTCGTGTTTCGATCCGGTGGGTGCGTAGGGCGGTGTCGCTGGGATGGGTCGTGGGTGTTGCTCTGTGAATTCTCGGTAGGCTGTGCGCATGTCTTTGCTGCCCGGTAGAGTGTGTCCTGCTGCTCGTGCCGTCTGCGTGAGGTACTGGTGGAAGAGGCGGTATTGTGGCCATTCGGGAAGCTGTAGAAAGGGGGTGTGGTTTGCCCCGCTGTGGTGCAGGACCCGCATTTGGGGGAGGGTGACGTATACTACGGTGACGGAGGCCCCGACAAGGTCTATGGTGTGGATGGTGCCCTTCGGGTGATGGTGGAGGTCCCCGCAGAGGACCGCTAGTGGCCCTTCCTCTGGGCACGTGTGGTTGGTGAGTATGGCGTGGTGTGGGGATGGGAGGAGAAGCTGCAGGTGGTTCCACAGGCGCGTGTTCATGTTGGTGGGCATGCCAGTCTGGTGGAGTACCCAGCGCGGGCATGTGTTGCGGGCCCGTTGTGCGGCTTGGAGGCGGATTGCGGTGACCTCGCGGACCTCCGGTGAGTGGTTGTGGGTCATGCGGTGAAGGAGGAGGGCGGTGTGTCTGTTGTAGGCCGCTTTCACCTCGTCCCCTATGGCGTCCCCATAGTGGGGCCATGCCGCTCGGATGGCGCGGGTGGGTATGGAGGTGGGCCAGCCCCCGTGTGCTGCCCATGCCTTGGTCACGGCGCGTGTGGCCGGTTGGAGGGCGGTGGTGGGGTGTGTCAGGTGGAGTGCTTGGAAGCCTATGGAGGCGTTCAAGACCCCGGTGAGGTAGTACACCAGGCTCTGGTGGGACAGGGAGGGGGCCTTGGTGGTCGGGGACGCATATCTGGGGAGATGGGCGAGGTGTGATTGCAACTTGGGAGGGAGGGTGGCGTCCTCAGGGTTGGCGGCCTGGACTACCCCCAGGTGGGTGGTGGTTGTCACGACTTGCATGGGGGGCCCTTGTGGCCCTAGGGTGGGAGGTGTGGCAGACCCCTTGATCATGGCCACTGACTTTGTGGGGTGGACGATGAGGTTCTTGTGGGAGAGGTAGGAGACGGTCACGTCCAGTAAGTCGTTGGCCTGTTGGGTGACCGTTGGCCCGGGGTCCGGGGCATGGGGTTCGTGTGGGGTGTGCGCGACGGTGAGGTTGGTGTCGTCCGCGAAGCCCACCAGGGGGGAGAGGAGGGGGTAGGGTGCGTAGGCCGGGTAATCCTGCTCGATTGCGAGGGCCAGGGGGAGTGTCACTAGAAGGTACAGGAAGGGGCCCTCTGCTCCCCCTTGGGGGACCCCGCTGCCTGGCTCCAGGAAGGGGGTGAGGCCTGCTCCAGTGCGGACCGTGTATTTGCGGGTGCGGATGTAGCTGGAGGTGAAGTTGTAGAAGGGGAGGCCTAGGCGTTTCCACACCGCTTCTAGAAGGAGTCAGAGGGTGTTCGGGAAGGCTCCTTTGACGTCGAGGGAGGCGATGATGAGGTCCACCAGGTCCATGTCCGCGATGGTGTCCTGGAGGAAGATGGCCTCATGTGGGGACCGGCCTGGGATGGCCCCCCAGAGGCTTGCTGGTATGTGGGGGTCCAGGTGGGGGCGGATGCGGCGCAGGAGGATTGTCCAGACGATTTTGACCTCCGTGACCGCACAGACTATGGGGCGCCAGTTGTCCGGGTTTGCCCAGTCCCCTTTTTTGTAGAGGGGGCGGACAACGTTTGCCCAGTCTGGTGGCAGGGGGGTCCGCCCCGTGACGATGTCCCAGAGGCGGTGGGCGAGGACGCGGAGGAGGTGGGCGCGGAGGTGGTAGTATGCCTCTGCAGGGAGGCCGTCGTAGCCTGGGGTTTTGTGTTGCCGGAGACTGTGGATGGCCTTCCGGACTTCGTGGATGGTGAAGGGGCGTTTTTCCAGTTGCCTCCTCTGGGCGTGGTTGAAGACCCGAGGGAGGCGGTCGATTTTGGCCTGGGTGTCTGGGTCCAGTGTGTCTTGGGTGGGGGTGTGTTGCCGGAGGAAGCTGTCTTGGGTGGCTTGGAGCACTGTGGCTGGGTCGTTGGTGAGGGTGCCGTCCTCCTGCCGGACCGTGGTGATGGTGCGGTGGCAGGTGTCGGTCATGGCGTCGTTGAGGTGGCGGATGGCCTTGTAGGGGAGTTCATGTTGCGCATACCGTTCGTGTTCCTGGGCAATGCGCTGTTGCCTGTGGATGTGCCACCGCTGCAGGTCTGCCCTGATGTGGGCTATCCGTGTCCTGCAGTGCTGTATCTGGCGGCGGGTTTGGGGGGTGTCGGTGTGGAGGAGGGTCGCCAGTTGTTGCTTTGCATGCCAGAGGTCATGGAGCATGTCCCCCAGGGCCGTGGGTGGTTGGTTGTCGTCTGTGTGGGGGTGTCGTTGGAAGGCGCAGGCGACGGCGGCCGTGCGCATCGCTGTAAGTAGGTCGGTGGGGTCTGGTTGGATGCGCCGGGCGCGGTCTATGGCCCTGTGATATTGGGACCAGGCATGCTTGTCCTGCAGCGAGGGCATCTTCAGGGGGACTGGTAGGCCTTGGTCCGCATCCTCTGGGGGGGTGGGGGGAAGGTTGGGGATGGTGAGGCGGATGTGCAGGGGGCTATGGCCTGTGGGTCCCAGCGGGAGGGGTCCATATCGGGCCTCCGCTCGGATGATGGTGGTGGGGTCGCCATAGCATTCGTCGATGCGGGATGGGGCGGCATCCGTTTGGTGGGGGAAGTGGGATGGTTGGCCTTCGAGGTTGGCTGTCAGGTCCACGAGCCCCAGCATTTCGATGGTGTCGCGGACTGCTTGGTCCTGAGGTGTGGCCTGTCCCCCTTGGTCCGCTGGGGTTGGGGCGGGGTTCATGTCGCCGATGATGACTGTGGGGGCGAGCATGGCCATCTGGCGGTATGCCTCGGCCAGGGCTTGGAGGAAGGGTTCCGTGGCGTCGCCGAAGGGGACGTGGGTGTTGATGACGTTGGGCTGCCATCCGTCCCCGACGACCTCATAGACACCTAGCCTCCCTGGGACGCTGAGGTGGTGGACGAGGTGGACGTGGATGCCGGTTTGGGCGTATAGGGGGGTCCCCTTGTGCCAGTAGCACTTGTACGCTTTCTGGTCCGGGGTATATATGGGGGTGGTTTCTGGGGGGTCGTCGCGCTGTAGGCCTTGTTCCTGGAAGGTTAGGAGGTGGGGAACCCACCCCGGCCCCTGTGCCATCGGGAGCTCTTGGAGGGCGGTTGTGGCGTCCTTGGAGTATGTGACGGCCGGGTGGTTGAGGTCGAGGAGGTTGACGGTGGCCTCGGTGGGGGCGGGCCGGGGCTGTGGAGGCTTGTGCCCTCGGCCCTTGCCCCGTCAGGGAGGGGGACTGGGGCTCGGGGACTTTTTGCCGGTTTGTGGGCGTTTGGGTAGGCGCGGCGGGGGGAGGCCTTGGCTCCACTCCGGGGGGAGCTCCCCAGTGTATTTGATGCCTGTGTGGGCCTTGTTCTCTTCGGTGCGGAGCCGGATGGGGTGGGCGCTGGTGAGCTCCAGGGTGTAGCCGACTGGTTTGTCCGGGGCGCTGCTGCCTTGGTCTAGCTCCTTTTGGCGGTGCCAGATCACCCGGATCTGTGGCCCCCCGTTGTCCCCTCGGTTCCTTGAGGCGGTACTGGATCGTGCCCTCACACCAGATCCAGTCGCCTGTGTGGTCGTTGCGGAAGGGCTGTTGGACCTTCGCGCCTTTTTCGAATCCTGGGTACGCTTTGGGCGGGGGCTGTGCTGGTGGCGGGAGGGAGGATGATGAGGATGCCTGGTCCGGGTGGGGCAGTGGTAGTGGTGGGAGGGAGGATGACGAGGATGCTTGGTCCGGGTCGGGCGGTGGTATTGGTGGGAGGGAGGATGACGAGGATGCTTGGTCTGGGTTCGCCGGGTGGCTCGGGTGGGATGCGGGGGGTCGGGAGGTCGCTGCTTTTCCGGCTTGGCTGGTGGCGGGTGCGCCCCTTTGTCGTCTCGTTCGCTTGGGTGGGACTGGAGGTAGCGGGGCTGGGGGGGCATGGGGTTTGAAGAAGGGGTGCGTTGCTTGCTGGTCTGGATCCCTCAGTGGGGGTTCTGCCGGTGTTTGCATTTTCGCTTTCGCGTGGCTGCGTATGATGTCGGCGAGCTTGCGCACGGTCTCCGGGGGATCTGTTGGCCATGGCAGTGCGGCCGGGCTGTCGTCGAAGGGGTGGTGTAGGTCATAGTTCCTCATGGCCTTGGCCTGCATGACCCAGGCCTCTGTGGGTTCCGGTGTGTCCGGGCCGTTGGGGGAGCCTTGAGCCCAGTAGAGCGCTGTGTGGAGGGCTTCCCAGGGGGCGCCTTCGCGGCCTGAGAGGGTGGTGGCTTGGAGGAGTCGCTGCTGGCCCCGTGGGGGGTTTCCGGGTCTTTTTCCGGGGTATAGGCCTGGGCCGCCATGAGGACTCCGTGTGCCCAGTGGAGGACCCACCATTGGGCGTCCGCTTTGAGGATGTGGATGGCGGGTTGTTGGGGGGGCGTGTCCAGGGTGTCCCACGACGCGATGGCTAGTGGTATCCTGGAGGGGTGGAGGTGTGGGGGGGCCTTGCGGCTTAGGAGTTGATCGATGTGGAAGGGGGTGACGGGATCTTTGGGGCCTTGGGGTGGTGGGGGCATTGCTGGGATGGTTGTGGGGTCCCAGTGGCGTTCGTGGGCGGCGAGGGTGTACAGGGCGGCGGTGATGATGTGGTGGGCTTGCCCCTCCAGGACGATGTGGCGCTCCGTGCCGAAGTCCTTTGGTAGGTGGGCTGCGGGGTGGACGGTGATGTGGGCCAGGGCGCGTTGGTGGGCCTTTTTTCCCCCGTCTGGCGCCTGTGTCCGTTTGTCCCCCGGAATGTGCTGGTGTTGGTGTTTTGGTGGGGGTGGTCCCAGGGCGAGGGATTCTACACCGTGGAGGGGGATGGCGTGTTCCCAGGACGTGTTTGGCAGGTTGTATATGCCCGGGTCTCCCGGTACGGTGCCCAGGTACATGTTGCCCGTGATGGTGGGGGCCGGTAGTGGTTGGCGCAGGGGCGAGGTGCATGGGGTGGAGCAGGGCGGGTCATGGTGCTCACACCGGGGGTGGCGGATGCCGTACGGGGTGACGTGTACGGCGAAGGGTCCAACGGCGCGCTGGAGTTTGTGGGGTTGGATGTTGTGGAGGCGCGCCACCGCCCGTGTGTGGGAGCGCCCTTCGCTGATCCACACGGCGTCTGCCCGCGACGCCGCTGGGTTCAGGCAGTCCGTGGTGATGCCTGTGATCGTGCGGTTGTGGGTGGTATCTGATACCCTGGCGGGGGGGGTCCCGATGCGGGGGATGGTGTGGTCGTCGTGGAAGGCGCGGGCCTTGCGCCTCGCATCGTGTCGGTGCCGGGCCTCCTGGGCGGGGGTGTGCACACCTGTGTGTTTGGGCTTCTTGTTGGGGCGGTCTGCTGTGAGGAAGGGGGTGGGCCAGGAGGGGGCGTGGTGGAGGGTGGGGTGTGGGAGGTCCGCCCGTGTTGCCCATGTGTACAGGGTGGTCGCGGCGGCCCCTTCCGCCTGTATGGTGTATCGCTCGTCGTGTCGGCGACGGGTGACGAGGACGTTGGGGGCCGTCAGCTCATACACCTGTGTGGTGTGGGGGAGGTGGCGGGTGATGGTGATCTTGGCGGCGTCGCTTTTGCGGGTGGTGGTGTGGGGGATGATGTAGTGGGTCGCCCATTCGTCCTGGGGGGCATGTTCCGTCGGGTCCAGCTTGAGTGGGGGGTGGAGCGGCTTCGGTGTTGGGGGCTTGTCTTGGCCCTTCGCATGGGGCACCACTTTGGTTTCGACCAGGTATTATGGGCCCCAGGTTTCCGGGGCCCCTACCTGTGTGGCTGCCGCTGTTGCGGCTTGGAGGAGCGCGGTGGTGTTGGTGTCTAGAGGGGGGGCCCCCGGTTGGGGGGTGAGGGTGTCATGGTCTTGGTATGCCCACCAAATGGTGTAGCCTCGTGGGGTGTTGCGGTGCGGGGTTTGGGTCTGGGCTTGCTGGATGTATAGGGCGGTCCTGATGTCCTCCGCTGCTTGTGGGTTTATGGGTGTGGCGTACGCCCATACTCCCGGGGTGTGTATGCCGTGTGGTGCTTGGCCTACTCCTCGTATCGGGTGTAGGGTGTGGTGGGTGCGTGTGAGCCCTAGGTGTTCTTGGAGGAGGTCCCCCCGGATGTCCTTTCACCGTTGCTGCCAGGTGTGTGTGTGGTCATGGGGGGCGGGGTAGGTGATGACGATGGCTTGCCATGGAGTGGGGCCTGGATGCACCGTCATAGGTGCCGACGATGCTTGCGGGGGTATGTGGACGGCGTGGGCGGGGGCTGCTGTTACGGGGTCTCCCTCCGTGGGTGTGATGGTGGCATCGCCTTGGACGGTGAGGAGGAGGTGGTGGCGGTCCGTCGGTAGTGCCCAGGTGGTGGTGGGCTCGGTGATCGAGTGGAGGCGGATGGCCTGGAGGCCCGGTGTGATTTCGTCCCATCGGAGTGTGCCGTTGTGGACCGCCCATTCCCGCGGCAGGTCTCGAAACCCGTTTTGGTCTGGGGTGGTGCGGTGTTGTGGGGGGAGCTCCATTGTGGTGATGGGGTGGGTGAGGGGCTCTGTGCGGGGTTGGTCTTGTGTGGTTGGTGGTGATGGTGCCTGGGGCATCTCTTCGTCCAGTTGCTGTGAGGCTTTCGCCTCCTGGAGCTCTGCACTGATGGTGGCGAAGACATCTGGGAGGGTGGGGGAGGCGGGGGGGTGGGGTGCCGGATCGTTCCAGGTGATGTGGTATTCCTCCGGGTTCTCGGGGCTTTGCTGTACGGTGATGGCGGCTGTGGCGTCGTCTTCAGGTGTCCATCGGTGTGGATTGTGGTCGAGGGGGTGGAGGCTGACGGTGTGGCGTTGTTTCCAGCTGTGGAACGCTAGGAGGGCGTGGAGGCCGTGTCTAGTGTCCCCGGGCGGACGGGGGTAGGCTTCGGCTGCTGCCTCCAGGAAGGCGTCCGCGGTGCCTTTCCAGGTGTCTTCCCAGAGAAGGTCTTCCTCTGTGCCCCAGTCGTTGTCGTTCCTTTTCTCCTGCTTCCACCCCTGGAGGGTTGCGTGGTCCTCAGGGAGGTCTCGTTGGACGGACTGGTAGTACTGCTGGGCGTCCATGGGGGCTAGGGTGCTGGCCAGTGTGGCGTAGATGTCCTTTGGGGGGGGGGGCAGTGGGGGCGTGGCGGCGCGGTCGGGGTCGGGCTCCTCTCGCTGGTGTTCCGCGTTCCGGTCTGCGGTGGACGCGGGGGATATGGAGCGTGGTGGCATGGGGTGGTCGGGCTCCTGCGGTTCCGTGGGTTGCTGGTGGGCTTGTGGGCGCGGGGCCGTGGCTGCCAGTAGGTGTCGGATGGCCGGAAGGACGTCGTAGTCGTCTTCCCAGCAGTGGGCTGGAGCGCACGCCCTGTCAGGGGAAGCGGGGGGGGGGCGTGTTGCGGAGTGGTGTACGATAGGGTGGGCGACGCGTGCGGGTGGTGGCGTGCTCGCTCTGCCGTTCTGTTTCCCGCGAGCCCTGACCCTGGGGGGGTGGTGGTGATGTTGGTGGTGAGGGTGGTGTGGGCGCCGGAGTGGATGATTGTGTCGGTGGCGCCGCTGTTGGCGAGGGTGGTATGGGCGTTAGCGTCTGTTGGGGACGCCGCTTATCCAGGATTCTGTGATCGCATTGCATTGCTTCTTGTGGGCTTGTATTGCTACCTGTGGGTGTGAATTGAGGTCTTGAGGCTTCTTCCTGAACCATAGAGGGTATTTCAGCCAAAGGCATTTATTTTTCAAAAGGTCAGCTGTTGTCGCTGTCGTCGTCGCCGGTGGTGTTGGTGCCTCTGATGACGAGGTGATGGTTGGTGAGCATGGCGCGGGTGACGTATGGGCGTATGTGGTGTTGTCGGTGGTGTCGATAGTGAGGGTGTTGCTTCTGGTTGTTGGGGCGTAACGTTTGTGGGCCGGTTGTGGCGGTGGTGGCGAGGGTGCTGTAGATGATGGGTGGTGTGGCCCACGTCGCCTCCGGTGGTGGGGGTGTGATAGGTGCCGTGGTGGCGTTGGCGATGGTGGGGTGCCGCGGGTGGTGTTTTGGTTGTTGGTGGTGGAGATGTTCCTGGATTGTGGGTAGTCCCCGTCCGGCGGTGGTTGTGTTGGTGGTGTCGGTGCTCGTTGAGGCCGTTGGCGACGCCGGGGGTTCCTGGCCTCGCGCGGGGTGGTGGTGGCGTTGGTGAGTGTAGGCGGTGCCATGGGCGGCGGTGCCATTGATGGCTCGGCCGGGCGTGCTGGTGCAGGTTTCGGGTGTAGGTGTGGTTCGGGGTGCGGCATTGGTGGGTGGCATCGACGGTGGGTGGCGTGACTGGTGGGTGGCAGCGGTAGGAGGGGTGTCGGTTGTTGGTGAGGCTGTCGTTGTCGGTGTTCCGGTTGGTGCTGGTGATGGTGTCGCTGGTTGTGCAGATGGTGGGGGGTGGGAAGGGGGACCCCTACCCTGGGGTTGTCGTGGCTTTGGGTCGACGGTGGTGCTTTCGGTGGTGTTCTTGAGAGTTGGCCGGGAGTGTTGTCGGCGATGCTCTGGCTGGTGCCGTTTGTGCGGGCTGTGTGGTTTTTGCGTCAGGGGTCGGTGGCGTTGGTGACGGTGGTGTGTTGGGGGTCGGCGCCGGTGGTGGCGGTCCGATGGTGAGGGTGCCGGGGACGCTGGGTGGGTCCGCATTGTTGGGCCTTCTCCTCGCCATTCCTGGCGGAGGGTGCTGCTCGTGTCGCCGGTGGTGAGGGTGTGGTGGTGTTGCTGTGGTGTTTTGTGCTGCTTGGGTGGGTGGTGGGGACCCCTGGTTGATGTTGACGATGCTCCGGGTGATTTCGATGCGGTGGGTGTGATGGTGTGTGGTGTTGCTGTTTCTACCCTTGGCTGGGGGCCTGGTGGGTGGCGCTGGTGGCGTTTGTTTGCCAGCCGTGCTGGCGTCCTTGGTGTTGTCGTCGATGGGGGCGCCCTAGGTGTTTCTCTGTGCCGGGGTCGTGGTGGTGGTGATAGGGGTGTTGTGGGTGACGGTACCTCGGCTCGTCGTTGGTGGGGTTGGCGGTGGTGTGGATATTGCCGCGGGTGTTGGCGGCGTTGGTGTTGCCGACGGTGAGGGTGTCACGGTGGTGGCTGGCGTGTCTCGTGGTGGTCTGATGGCGTGGGTGTTTTTGGTGTTGGTGCTGGGTGGCCTGCGTGTTGGTGTTCGGTGGTTCCGGGCGTGCCACTCGTGGCTGGTGTTCCGCCGGCTTGTGGTCCTGGTGGTGTCGGTTGTCTCTGGTGTTGGGATATTCCCTTCGGCTGTCCTTGGGTCCGTAGTGACAGGTGTTGCTTCGGTTGTGGTTTAGGGTGTCATTGCTGCGGGTGGGTGGCGGTGTCGCCGTGCTGCCACTGTCGGTGGTGCCGGTGTTGGTGTTGGTGGAGCTGTGTGTGTCGGCGTTGTAGGGTGTTGTAGGTGTTGCCCTGGCGGTGCTCTGACGGCGGAGGGGGGACCTCGCCACTCCTGGCGGAGGTTCCCATGCGCGTCGTTGGCTGGCGGGTTGGCCTTGGCCCCCTCGGTGTCCTTGTTGCCGATGGCGTCTTACCGGGTGGTGTCGCCGTGGTGGCTGTCGTGGATGCTCCGGGTTGCTGTTGGTGAGGTCGCACTGCCGGTGGTGCCGTCGGTGATGCCGGTGGTGAGGTCGTTGCGGGCGTTGCCATGGTTCACGGCGTCTCTGATGTTGTTGATGCTGCTGATGGTTGGTGTGGGTCTGTGTGTGGGTTGTCAGTGGCTGCTGCTGCTGCTGGTGGTGGTTCTGGGTGCGGGTCGGTGGGTGGCGCGGTTGGAACGCCTTGGGTGTTACTTGGCCGTTGGGTGGTTTCTTGTGTTGGTCCATTGTTGGCGAGGGTGTCTCAGGCGTCGTGCTGGGTGTCGGGGTTGCTGGTGTTGCCGACGGCGTCCCCGTTGGTTCCGGGTGTTTCCGCTGGTGAGGGTGTTGTGGTGTTTGGTTTGGGTGTTGGCGGCGGTGCAGGTGTGGGTGTCGCAGTTCCTGGCCCTGGGTCTGGGCGTGGCCGTTTGGGTGTTGCTGGGTGTGGGCGCTCGCCACTCCTGGCTGAGGGCTCGGTGGCGTTTGTTCGCCAGCCGTGCTGGCGTCCTTGGTGACGCCGTTGGTGGGGTTGCCCTAGGTGTTACTTTGTGCCGGGGTCGTGGTGGTGGTGGTAGGGGTGGGGGCGCTGTAGGTGACGGCACCTCGGCCCGTCGTTGGTGGGGTTGGTGGTGGTGTGGATAGTGCCGTGGGTGTTGGTGGCGTTGGTGTTGCCGATGGCGAGGGTGCCATAGGTGTTACTTGGTGGTTGGCGTGTGTCGTGGTGGTCTGTTGGCATGGGTGTTGTTGGTGTTGGTGCTGGGCGCGGCCTGCGTTTGGGTGGTCGGCGGTTCCGGGCGTGCCACTCGTGGCTGGTGGTTGGTCGGTTCGTGGTCCTGGTGGGGTGGTACCGGTTGTTTCTGGTGTTGGGGAGGTTGGTGCTGTGGGTGGTTGGCGGTGGCGCTGTGTTGCCACTGTCGGCGGTGTTGGTGACGGTGTTGGCGAGGGCGCCGCCGGCGGAGCTGTGGGCGATGTCGAAGGCGAGGGCGCTGCAGGTGTTGCCCTGGTGGATGGTGGTGTTCTGACGGCGGGGTCGGGACCTCGCCACTCCTGGTGGAGGTACCCATGGATGTCGCTGGCCCGCGTGTCGGCTCCCCTGGTGTCGTTGATGCCGATGGTGTTGTACCGGGCGGTGTCGCCGTGGCAGTTGCGGTTGACGCTCTGGGTTGTTGTTGCTGAGGCCGCACTGCCGTTGGCGGTGTCGGTGATGTCAGTGGTGAGGTCGTTGTGGGCGCCGCTATGGTTTACGGCGTCTCGGACGTTGCTGATGCTGCTGGTGGTTGGCGTGGGTCTTTGTGTGGGTGGTCAGCGGCTTGTGTTCAGGGCGGTGGCCGGTTTCTGTGGCTCTGTCTGGGAGGGTGTGCAGTAGGTGGTGTGGTCTGCTGGTGATGCTGTTGGTGTAGGTGGTGCAGGCGATGCTCCGGGTGGTGTCGTGGGTGAGGGTGGTGTTGGTGGCGCCGGTGGTGTGGATGCCGCCGGGGATTGCTTGGTGGATGGCGCCCTGCGGTCGCTTTGGTGGGGAGGGTGTTGCTGTTGATGGTTCTGGGCGTGTGCCCTCGCCACCCCTGGCCGGGGCCGGGTGGTTTGTTGGCTCACCGGCTGTGGTGGCTTTGGTGTCCTCCGGTGGCGGAGGTTGCCGGTGGCGACGCTGATGGTGGGGTGTTGCCGGCGATGGTGTGCTTGATGCCGTTGGCTTGGGAGATGTAGGTGCTGGAACCGGCGGTGGTGTGCGTAGGTTTCGTAGGCGATGGTGCCGGCGGTGACGCTGTTGGTGAGGGTGTTGTGCTGGCTTGATTTTTGGTGGTGTTGGTGTTTCCGATGGCGTGGATGCTGGTGGCGGTGGTTCCGGGTCGGTGGGGGACCGGATCGGCTGGGTGCGTTCGTTGGTCAGTGTTTGGTGGCTTTTTGTGTTGGTTTGTTGTTGGTGAGGGTGTCCTATGTCCTAGTGTTGTGGCCGGTGCTGGGGTCGCTGGTGTTGCCGATGGTGCCTCCGTTGGTTTCGCGTGTGTCCGCTGGTGAGGGTGTTGTGGCCTCCGGTTTGGGCGTTGGTGGCGGTGCTGGTGTGGGTGTCGTAGTGCCTGGTCCTGGGGTTGGGCGTGGCCGTTCGGGTGTTACTGGGTGTGGCCGTTCGCCACTCCTGGCTGCGGGCTTGGTGGGTCCTCCTTTGTGTCCTAGCGGTTTCTGGCGGCCCTACAGCCCCCCTGGCGGGGGGGGTTGCTGGGTTCCTGTTGTTTGGGTTTGTGTGTGTTGCGTTTGTGGTGCGGGCGGCGCTTGCGTTTCGGTGTGTGGTGTGCGTTTGTGGGGCTCGTGTCAGTGGCAGTTGTGGGGATGTGTGTTGTGTGCATGCTCGGGCGTGTGAGCGGTGTGTTGGTGGTGCGTTTGGGTGCCTGTCCTCGCCTTTCTGGGCGTGGTTTGGCGGCCCTGTTTGGTGTGGGGGCTGTGTGTCGTGGCCCCCCCCCCCGTCTCGGCTGTGTGGTTCCCTGCCCCCCCTGGCTGGGGTCTGTTGGTGGTGTGTCCCCCTGTCGTCCCCTTTGCGTGCCCTCCCCCTTCTGTCTCTTTTCCGTGTCGCTTGGGGCGGTGTTTCTCTGGTGTCGTGCCCGGGCCTTCCCGGCTGTGGTGGGTCGGGGGGGGTCCTTGTCGCCGGCTCGGGTCCCTTCCCCTGGTGTTTCCCCGTGGGGGGGCCGATGCTTGCACTCCCCGTCAGGGTGTAACTCTGTTGTACGGGCCGTCCGTTTGTACTCGCTCGGTACAAATGGACCTGCTCCGTAGCCAGGTACTCCAGCCGTTCCCCACACCGGGGTCGGGTACACTGTGGGTCGCTGGGGAGTCCTTGCGGGATAGGCGTGTCTCTTGCCTGCCCCGATGGACGGTGTGCCCTACCCGCAGCCCCTCGCTGGGCCCGAACCGCAGTACGTGCCGTGGGGAGTGCTCTTGGTCAGGCCCATTGGTCACCCCCCCAGGCGGGTGCCACCGCGGGCCGCTGACCAACGGTCCCGGGCGTATCCCACCTTATTGCGTGTGCTCAGGCGGGGCCGATACGGTCACCGGGGGGGCCCCCAAACCCCTGAGGTAGGGTCCCTCGCCTGCGTCTCTCGTGGGCCCTTCTTGTCCCGCCCCCCATTTCGCTGTGTGGTTTGCGGTGGTTGGTGTCCCGTCTCTCCGGGATGGCGTGGTGGTGGTGGGGGGGGGGGGTTTTCGCTGTTCCTGGCCGTGTTGCTTGTGTGCGTGTCGCCCCCTCCTCTGGTTGTGGTTCGCCGTCAGTGTGTGTGTTTGTGGCGCGGTGCGTGCGCGCGTGGTGTCTGTGTTGGTGTGTGGTGCGTGGTTTGTGCTGTGTGGTGTGCGGCGGTGGTGTGTTGGTGAGGTTGTGGCTGGTGTGTGGTGTGGTTGGTCCCTCGCCACTCCTGATGGAGGTTCCTGTGTGCTACTCCCCGCCACTCCTGGCTGGGTTTCACTGCCTGTGGTGGTGTGCGGTTCCCCGCCACTCCTGGCTGGGGTTCCGCTGCCGGCAGTGGCGTGTGGTGTGTGGTGTCTGGTGTGTGGTGTGTGGTGTGTGGTGTGTGGTGTGCGGCGGTGGTGTGTTGGTGGGGTTGTGGCTGGTGTGTGGTGTGGTTGGTCCCTCGCCACTCCTGGCGGAGGTTCCCGTGTGCTACTCCCCGCCACTCCTGGCTGGGTGTCGATGCCGGTGGTGGTGGGCGGTCCTCGCCACTCCTGGCTGAGGTCTCCGGGCGGCGGTGGTGTGTGGTGAGGTTGTGGCTGGTGTGTGGTGTGGTTGGTCCCTCGCCACTCCTGGCAGAGGTTCCTGTGTGCTACTCCCCGCCACTCCTGGCTGGGTTTCGCTGCCGGTAGTGGTGGGCGGTCCTCGCCACTCCTGGCTGAGGTCCCCGGGCGCGGTTCCCCGCCACTCCTGGCTCGGGTCCGCTGGCGGCGGTGGTGTGTGGTGGGGTTGTGGCTGGTGTGTGGTGTGGTTGGTCCCTCGCCACTGCTGGCGGAGGTTCCTGTGTGCTACTCCCCGCCACTCCTGGCTGGGTTTCGCTGCCGGTGGTGGTGTGCGGTTCCCCGCCACTCCTGGCTGGGGCCTGCTGGCGGCGGTGGTGCGTGGTGTGTGGTGTGTGGTGTGTGGTGTGTGGTGTGTGGCGGTGGTGTGTTGGTGGGGTTGTGGCTGGTGTGTGGTGTGGTTGGTCCCTCGCCACTCCTCGCGGAGGTTCCTGTGTGCTACTCCCCGCCACTTCTGGCTGGGTTTCGCTGCCGGTGGTGGTGGGCGGTCCTCGCCACTCCTGGCTGAGGTCTCCGGGCGGCGGTGGTGTGTGCTGAGGTTGTGGCTGGTGTGCGGTGTGGTTGGTCCCTCGCCACTCCTGGCGGAGGTTCCTGTGTGCTACTCCCCGCCACTCCTGGCTGGGTTTCGCTGCCTGTGGTGGTGTGCGGTTCCCCGCCACTCCTGGCTGGGGTTCCGATGCCGGCAGTGGCGTGTGGTGTGTGGTGTGTGGTGTGTGGTGTGTGGTGTGTGGTGTGTGGTGTGTGGTGTGTGGCGGTGGTGTGTTGGTGGGGTTGTGGCTGGTGTGTGGTGTGGTTGGTCCCTCGCCACTCCTGGCGGAGGTTCCCGTGTGCTACTCCCCGCCACTCCTGGCTGGGTTTCGCTGCCGGTGGTGGTGGGCGGTCGTCGCCACTCCTGGCTGAGGTCTCCGGGCGGCGGTGGTGTGTGCTGAGGTTGTGGCTGGTGTGCGGTCTGGTTGGTCCCTCGCCACTCCTGGCGGAGGTTCCTGTGAGCTACTCCCCGCCACTCCTGGCTGGGTTTCGCTGCCGGTAGTGGTTGGCGGTCCTCGCCACTCCTGGCCGAGGTCCCCGGGCGCGGTTCCCCGCCACTCCTGGCTGGGGTCCGCTGGCGGCGGTGATGTGTGGTGGGGTTGTGGCTGGTGTGTGGTGTGGTTGTTCCCTCGCCACTCCTGGCGGAGGTTCCTGTGTGCTACTCCCCGCCACTCCTGGCTGGGTTTCGCTGCCGGTGGCGGTGGGCGGTTCTCGCCAGTCCTGGCTGAGGGTCCCGGGCGCGGTTCCCCGGCACTCCTGGCTGGGGTCGATTGGCGGCGGTGGTGTGTGGTAAGGTTGTGGCTGGTGTGTGGTGTGGTCGGTCCCTCGCCACTCCTGGCGGAGGTTCCTGCGTGCTACTCCCCGCCACTCCTGGCTGGTTCTCGCTGCCGGTGGTGGTGTGTGGTCCCCCGCCACTCCTGGCTGGAGTCCGCTGGCGGCGGTGGTGTGTGGTGTGTGGTGTGTGGTGTGTGGTGTGTGGTGTGTGGTGTGTGGTGTGTGGTGTGCGGCGGTGGTGTGCTGGTGGGGTTGCGGCTGGTGTGTGGTGTGGTTGGTTCCTCGCCACTCCCGGCGGAGGTTCCTGTGTGCTACTCCCCCCCACTCTTGGCTGGGTTTCGCTGCCGGCGGTGGTCGGCGTTCCTCGCCACTCCTGGCGGAGGGTCCCGGGTGCGGTTCCCCGCCACTCCTGGCTGGGTTTCGCTGTCGGCGGTGGTGTGTGGTGTGTGGTGTGTGGTGTGTGGCGTGTGGTGTGCGGCGGTGGCGTGTGTGGTGGGTTTGTGGCTGGTGTGTGGTGTGGATGGTCCCTCGCCACTCCTGGCGGAGGTTCCTGTGTGCTACTCCCCGCCACTCCTGGCTGGGTGTCGCTGCCAGTGGTGGTGTGGGGCTCCCCGCCACTCCTGGCTGGGGCCCGCCGGTTGTGGTGGTGTGTTTCGCGGGTGGGGGTGTCCTTTGTTGTGTGTGTTTGTGGTGTGTGTGGGTGTGCGCGGTGGCCGTGCTGTGTTGTGTGTTGCCTGTTTGTGGTGTCTGTGTTTTTGGTGGTGTGGTGTGGTGGTGTGGTGGGTGTGTCCTTAGGGTGCCCTTCTCCTTGGTCCTGGTGTGTGTGTGTGCGCTGTGTGGCCCTTCGTGTTGGTGTGGGTGACGTGGGGGGGGGGGTCGTGCGCGGTGTGGCTGCCGTGCGTGTGCGTGTGTGTGCTTGCGGTGTGTGGTTGGTGGGGTGGGGTGTGTCATACCTTGGCTGGTTGTCGTCGTCGGTCGTCGGCATGGTTCAAAAAGCAGAAGAAGAGGTCCTGTAGATGCGTAGCAGAAATGCGTGGCATGCGTGATGCGTAGCACGTACCTTTCCTTTTGTCCCGGCGTGTTTTCTTTCCCTGTAGAGAAAGAGCGTGCGCAGGTCCTTTTTTTTTTTGCGTGTTGTGTTTTGTGCCTCCTCCCTTTTTTTTTCGTTGCGTCTTCGATAACACACCTCTCCGCTTTGCGTTTCCCCTATAGAGAGGGCGTGGAAGGCGTTTTCGTGTTTTTTTTTGTAACATACTTGTCATACCTGGTGCCGCTTCTTGTTGCCGTCCCCTATAGAGAAAGCGTGTGCTTGTTTGCGGGTGGGGTGGGGGTGGGGTTGCATACCATGTTTTTCCTTTGTCTTGTCTCCGTCTTCTTGCATCTTGCGGCTTTGTGTACGTTTGTGTTTTCGTGTGCGGTCCGTCCCTTTGGCGCCTTCCCTCGCATTTTTAACATCCTTGTTCGTCATACCTCCATACCATTGTTTCCCCGTGGTACGTGGCCATCCCCTATAGTGAGAGCGCGTGCGTGTTTGCGGGCGGGGCGGTGTGGGGTTTCATACCTTGTTTCTCCTTGCTCTTGTCTCCGTCTTCTCGCACCTTGCGGTCTTGTTTATGTGTGTGCGTGTGTGCGTGGTCCGTCCCTTTGGCGCCCTCCCTCGCAATGTTAACATACTTGCTCGCCATACCGTTGTTTCCCCGTGGTTGGTGGGCTTCGCTTGTTCGCCTTTTCATTGTTTCCCCTTTGTCCGTGGCCGCCCCATACCTTTTGCGCTTTTGTTGATTTTGTTTTTTTTCGTCGTGTATCTCGCGGTGGTCGGAGCCTATGGAGGAATAAATATGGGGGATATATGGTTGTGGTTTGTGTTTGCGGGCATGCCTTTTGACGTGCGTGGCGGTTCGTCGTTCTTTTTTGCGTGCGGTGTTGTCCCTTGGGCGCCCTCCTTCGCAACATACTTGGTTTTCTCATCTACGCATGTGTAGCGGTGGATTTGATATGTAGGACGCACGGGGCCGTAACATACTTGGTTGTCATACCTTGTTTTCCCGTGGTCCGTGGTCGTGTCTTTTTTGTTTGTGGTTTGGTGTTTCTCCTTTTGTTGCGTTTCCCTCTCTCTTTTTTTTTTTTTTTGCCGGGACGTTCAGATAAACGTCATCGCCATCCACGATGAAGCGGTCGTCATCCAGATATTGATAGAGCAAATCTGTTTCATCTTCGTCAACGCTCCTGCCCGTGAACTCGTTGTAATGGCTCTTCCATCTGTCCTTGAGCCCTAGCCTTTGTTGTTTCTCAGATATCTGGAAGATTCGGAGTTCAGTGTCCTTCTTCAAAGAGCGTAAGTTGTCCTTCGAGACCGGCCATCCATGTGGGTTGGCAATTCTTGCCTTGTCCTCCTCGACTTGCATGGTCACGCCATACTCTTGCATAGCATGTAGGGCCAGACACCACATGGTAAATTTTTGCACACCTCCCACAACTGAATCTTCGAGATCGTCTTCGCTCAGTTAATCTTCGATTCGGTCCGAATAGTCTTCGTGAATGCTTGGGAATTGGTCGTACCTGAGGGGCTGAGCGATATTGAGATCCGCCAGATAGCCGTCCTCACTGACTTCATCCCATTGCACTTCTGCAGGTTCCCTACTGACCTCTTCCCACTGAATGTCGACTTTGTCAACTTCAGCATCTCGATTGCCAGCGTCCTGTTCTTCATCTGATTCCGTTGGAGGGTGAATTTCTTGGACTTTAGACTCGTCCTTCGGTGTTGTTGCAGGTGTGTGGTGACCGTATCGCTTCAGTAGATCAGACCAAGATAAACGACGGTTCACTCGGTGGAGAAACTTGACCACTTGGGGATTCAGTTCATCCAACCAAATATCACAATCATTGCCATCGATGAGAGATGCAATGCTTCCCCAGCGTGGGGCTGGTAATGGGCTGGTCGCGCCATCTGGGAGATAGAGGGGTACATCTGGGAAAGGTACACGAACCTTCGTCATGCGGTCCAAAAAGGGTCGCCATGCAGCAGCTGCCCCGGTTTGGCCCCAATCGGGACAAATAACCACGACTTGCGCTCGTTCAAGCGCGGCCTTGGTAACCATCTTCTCAAGGTATGACCACGGGGGGTTGGCCCAGCATGTCTGAAAGTCGTGCAAGTTGTAGGCATAACATGAATTGAGGGGGGTGCAATACAACGGTTCGGTATGATTTTTGAGGTTGGCGTACAAGTCCACGGTGGGTCTCAAATCACCAAGGTTGATGAGGACCTGCTCCCTCAGTGAAGGTAACAAACTGTAGGCTTCTCTCCGGGAAATTCTCAAAGATGATTAAGCGGGTGGCAATCCGTGTCTTCCCTCCTTCTGACAGGACTTCGCAGATAAAGATCCCAAGGATAATTCATCAGCCTCCGGACGTTTGACAATGAGCCTCGATGGAGTAAAAATCAATTCCAGAATCGTCTTGGCGTTTTGACGGATGAAATTCGTGCCCAGGCATACCTGAAAAGGTGAAGTCTCCATAACGATACAAACATGCGGAAGATTGAAATTGCCCATGCACACATCGACGGATTTTTCTCCTTCACTGTACGTGTAGTGCCCATCTCCAACCTTGACTGCACAGTAAGCCCTGCGATTCGGATCTGACACCAATGATGAGGCCACAATGGAATCGGTTGCACCAGTATCCAAAACAGCGTCACACATCTCCTCCTCCACAACCACCGGTAGTCACAACGTGAGACTGTCCTTGACAGCGCCTCGGAGCAGGTCCACGATTTTCTCAACCTCTGAAAATGGCAGATCTCTCTTCCTCCTCTTGGCTTGACTCTCAGTGTCCTCCTGCATCGGTTTGGTCTCTGCTGAGGAGGCGCCAGCACTTACTGCGGAGGGACCAGATGCATCTTTCTTTCTTGGGCCAGCTTTTGGTCCCTTTTGCTTCTGGTCCTTCCATTTCTTCCTGGCGTCTTCTACCGCCTCTTGGACTGCCTCCTCCCTGAGACCGGATTGGATCAGGAAGCTCTTGAGTCGATCCTCTTTCTGTTTTCATTGGATCTCAAAGCAATGATCGCTGTAGTGGTTCGTTTACCACAATTTTTCCACTGAATGCGTGCCTTGAATTGGGCGATCAATGCGATGGGGTCCAACTGTCCTTTGCCTCCTGTGCCTCCTTGGCCTTTTCCTCTTCCTCAACCCTTTCCTTTGCCAGAGCCTTTTCCTCCTTTGTCGCCCTTGCCTTCTTTCTCAGAGACTCTTAGCTCTGCAATCATCCAGTGGCATCGGGAGAGGAGTTCGGTGATGTCCGACTTGGGAGCTGAACTTCCAGACAATGCTCCTCCAGAGAAAGAGGTGTCCCTCCCTTATTTCTCTGCTTCTCTTGGTATCCACTCGAAGCAGTGCGCCCGAATGCAGAACCACGATAGGCGGCAAGATGTTTGAAATCGACAGAAAGGTGTGTGCGCTCCTTCATGAGATCCTTCAATGAACCATAAGAGTGCATCCTTGCAAAAAGGTTAGCGTCCCTGGTCCACTCAACGAATAGTTTATCATTGATCTTTGATGAAAGTTCCATCAGCTTCCGCTCCTCAGTCATAACTCCTGGGTTCAACGTGTCATACAGCCTTTCCAGTGTTTCCAACAATTTGACCACTTGCTCCGGTTTTGGGTCATAAGGTAAAGGGGACACCTTCGAAATCTCACCCAGAATTGAGAGGTCCGTCTCAGGCGTAGAATAGAGGTCTTCGAGTTTTTTTCAGAAAATCCTCAAGGCTTGTGGCCGTTTTCAGCAAATCGCAGACTCTCTCTTGAAGTTCAGGATCCTTGATGCCCTGAACGATGAGGTTAGCCTTCACCCGATCTTTGGCTTTGGCCTTGCCAGTGAGCACTAGGTATCGTCCAAATTTTTCTGCATACCTCTTAACGTTGCG
The DNA here is from genome assembly GCA_964036045.1 of Eutreptiella sp. 'Long Island Sound 2002'. Classification (NCBI taxonomy): domain Eukaryota; phylum Euglenozoa; class Euglenophyceae; order Eutreptiales; family Eutreptiaceae; genus Eutreptiella; species Eutreptiella sp. 'Long Island Sound 2002'. The sequence continues at coordinate 107,020,533 of OZ038380.1, forward strand.
CCCATCGAACGGTTGAATTTCCATTTTCAGAGCGTTAGTCTTATCCTCTTCACTGTCATCGGACACCTCATATTTGTTCACACCTCCACACACTTCTGTGAGCGTGGCAAAGGCCGATGATTCTCGCGTAACAAAGGGACTTTTCTTAGTAGATGGAGAACAACTGGAGGTTGGCATGCGCCGAATGTCTTCGGACGTCTTAGAGATCTTCTCGTTCATCCGATTAATGCGCTGGAACACCTTCGAAAGAAGTGGGTCATCCTTCTCCAAGATTTCCTCCTCAGAATCGTCATGGAGAGTCTTGTGGAACTCAACTTTAGATTTTCCCTTAATCGTCTTACGTGTACGCTTCTCGCGTACTTCGGTAGCTTTGTCCTTCATTTTCTCCATGAGATCCGTCAATAAATAGTCTTCCAGCCAGCCGCTCATTTCTTCGTGCTCTTCTTCCGTCAGCTCGCCAATTTCATCTTTTAACTCTTTCGCAAATTTTGTCTCAGGTAATTCATAAGAATCTTCAGAGAAATCATGTCCAACTTCGAAACTCGACATCCAAACAGGTACTCTGTGATCGTCTCCAGAAAAGTGATTCTTTGGTGACGACGTAGGTTCGAGAATAATGGTCGGCGGACTGAAAGGAACAGGTGTCGTAGTAGATCCTGACGGAAAGGTCGGTGAACTTGTTTCTGGCGATGAACTGGTAAACCGTCTGCGCGCGTCGCGCTCTTGAATTGAAGCTGCGGTCTTGTTGAAAACCAGCATTTCTTGTTGATAAAAGAAATTCTGCATGTTCTCTTCTTCGACGCGTACAACACGCTCGCATTCTTCGAAGACAGCCAGTAATAAAATACAAGGATCACCAATAGGATCCAATTCCTTTTTTCCCATGGGTCGATAACTTTCATATGATTGAGATAAAGGTTGCCTTTCTTGATTCGCCCCATCATCTTCTTGTGCTCGGTGAACGAAAGATCCCAGTGACGCTTGTTGATCGTCGACGTTGCTAGAACTCGCGAGATCGACGCTTCGACGTGTGGAATCGAAGTCGTGCACAGTAGCATCCATACCTCTGCTACCACTGTTAAATTCCCGCTTTGCATCTTGTTCCTCTATTTGAATAATCTCAGTACCCTCTGGTTGCACTTGCTTTGGTGTTTGTTCCTGCTCCATTTCAGGTACTCAAGAATTCGGATGAAAAATAAAACCAGACCAAGACTCCAAGACATGCAGAAATGGGATCAATAAAACCAATAAAGAACTTGATGGGGCTGCACAATAAACAGACAAACGATGGGTGATGTTGGGCCTTGTGCTTGCTTGTATGCATGCATGTATGCTTCAGAACCACTCAGGAGTTTAAAGCGCCTTCAGTCTGCACTCTGCGAATGGCAACAACAGTGAATAGTAACTTCAGATCAGGGCAAAAATGGTATATTTCAGAAATCAGGCCTCTGCAAAGATAGTCAAACAGACGAAAGAGAAATGGATTCGCCATGATAAAAAGGGATAGAAAATTACTTTGGTTGTCTTCCAGGAAGGTTCTGTAGTTCAGGAAATAATGAATTCATGTCTGCAGAACTCAGTAGGAACTTCCCTGATGACCTGAGAACTCAGTAGGAATCGCCCATAGTGGAAGCGGCCTGCTCACGGGGCAAAAATGGTCAAAAAAATGAAATAGTCTTATGACCACTATATAGATGCGGAGTTTTTTGCTGAGTCTGAAAATCATATTCATTTTCTGTGAAACAACATGTGTTGGAGAAAAATGCAATTTATTGAACAGCTCAATCTCAATGAGACTAGCCAAAAAAAATAGTTAAAGCAAAGGCCAACACCCATCTTGTGCTATATTACAAATAATGTTCAAAGAAGAAACAATGGAATAACAAACAATAACTCATGGCATATAATACAATAGATAGACCCTCTTTTGAATTCAAGTTAAGCCATTAAGCGTTTTTGGTCCATATTGGAAGTTTACAACCTCCATGAATAAAATTTCCCCCAATGTCCCAACCAAACTCCAATAAAGAATAATACCATTGCTCCATATGAAACCAATGATTTGAGAAATTGTTGCTCATTCGTGGACTTTTAACACGCAAACACGCATGCGACCCGGGCGTGGCGTCCTCCGACCCGAAGAAGGAGATGTTGGCGTCCACACGAAACAGCCCCGGTGCACCGGTGAAGTCCCCCGTCCAAAGACAGACGGTACCGGAAACGAGACGCGTCGCCGACCGGGTCCACACACGCAAACCACCGCAGCACACGCAGCCCAAGACCGACGTTGGAGGGACCCGCCAGGGACAACCCCATCGCGGGGCCTCGAACCGGTACGACGCGGAGCGAGCCCAGCGCCCTTGCCTGGGCAGGGGCCAGCGGCAGACAGAATTCTCGGCCAGTTTCCATGTGCCCCGCCCAGCCGCCCAGTAACTCCTGGGCAGAAAGCCCCCGAGGTGGGGAAAGGCACCACGGTGTCGGGAAAGCTGACCAGAGCCCCGAGAGCGAGCGGACGGGATGAGGCGCGGCGCACCACGTTGGGCCACAAGGCATGCCAGAGAGGCACGCGGCCGGCCACAATCTAGGCACACGGACAGGTGCCAAGCAACAACAGCCACCGGGTGCGGCAAACCCGGACAGAGCGCACAACACGCAACCAACCACGGCACGCGAACAGGTGCCAGGCAACACCATCCGCCGTCCGGATGGACGGGTGCGCATCCGGCAGCGTACCAAGCCCCTGCCGGCTACGAAACAGCCACTGTCCGGATGGACGAGTGCGCGCCCAGAGGGTAACCAGCCCCTGCCCGCTAAGAGAAACCGCTGTCCGGATAGACGAGTGCCCGCCCTGCAGTAACGCCCTGCACATGCAACAAAGCACACCCAGTGCGCACACTGGTGAACAGGAGCCAAGTGGCCCAGGATATCGCACACACAACACAACACGCCGAGCGTGCACACGCGGTAACAGGAGCCAAATGGCCCAGGAGACCGCATACGCAACACAACACACGGAGCATGCGCACCGGTGAACAGGAGCCAAGAGGCTGAGGACAGCGCACACGCAATACAACACGCCGAGCGCGTGCACCGGTGAACAGGAGCCAAGTGGCCCACGACACCGCACAGGCAACACAACACACCGATCGAGCGTACCGGTGAACAGGAGCCGAATGGCCCAGGGCAGCACACGGACAACACAAGGCACCGCGCGGGCACACCAGTGAAGTGGAGCCAATTGGCCAAGGACACGGCACACACAAAACAACGCATTGAGTGAGCACAACGGTCGACAGGAGCCAAGTGGCCGAGGACACCGCACAGGCGACACAACACGCCGAGCGTGCGCACCGGTGAACAGGAGCCAAGTGGCCGGGAACACGGCACACACAACACAACACACCGATCGAGCACACCGGCGAACAGGGCCCAAGTGGCCCAGGACACCGCACACGCAACAGAGCACACGAAGCCTGTGCACTGATGAACAGGAGCCAAGTGGCCCAGGACACCGCACACACAACACAACACGCTGAGCGAGCATACTGGTGAAGAGGAGCCAAGTGGACCAGGACACCGCACACGCAACAAAACAAACCAAGCAGGCACACCGGTGAACAGGAGCCAAGTGGCCCAGGACATCGCACATACAACACAACACGCTGAGCGTGCACACCCGGTAACAGGAGCCAATTGGCCCAGGAGACCGCACACGCAACACAACACACGGTGTGTGCACCGGTGAACAGGAGGCAAGTGGCCCAGGACACCGCACACGCAATACAACACACCAAGCGCGCACACCGGTGAACAGGAGCCAAGTGGCCCAGGACACCGCACACGCAACAGAACACACCGATCGAGCATATCGGTGAACAGGAGCCAAGTGGCCCAGGGCATCGCACGGACAACACAAGGCGGCGAGCGGGCACACCGGTGAACAGGAGCCAAGTAGCCCAGGACACCGCACACACAACACAATGCATCGAGTGAGAACAATGGTCGACAGGAGCCAAGTGGCCGAGGACACCGCACACGCAACACATCATGCCGAGCGTGCACACCGGTGAAGAGGAGCCAAGTGGCCCAGGACACCGCACACGCAACACAACACGCTGAGCGAGCACACCGGTGAACAGGAGCCAAGTGGCCCAGGACACAGCACACGCAACATAACACACCGATCCAACACACCGGTGAACAGGAGCCAGGTGGCCCAGGACACCGAAGACGCAACACAAGGCACCGAGCGGGCACACCAGTGAACAGGAGCCAAGTGGCCCAGGACACCGCACACACAACACAACACATCGAGTGAGCACAACGGTCGACAGAAGCCAAGTGCGACAGGACACCGCAGACTCAATACAACACACCGATCGAGCACACCGGTGAACAGGAGCCAAGTGGCCCAGGACACCGCACACGCAACACAGCACGCGAAGCTTACACAACGGTGAACAGAAGCCAAGTTCTACAGGACACCGCACACGCAACACACGACGCTGAGCGTGCACAACGGTGAACAGGAGCCAAGTGGCCCGGGACACCGCACATGCAACACAGCACACCGAGCCTGCGCACCAGTGAACAGGGGCCAAGTGGGCCAGGACACCGCACACGCAACACAACACGCCGAGCGAGCACACCGGTGAACAGGAGCCAAGTGGCCCAGGACACCGCACACGCAACACAACACACCCAGTGAGGATATCGGTGAACAGGAGCCAACTGGCCCAGGACACGGCACATGCAACACAAGACGCCGAGCGTGCACACCGGTGAACAGGAGCCAAGTGGCCCAGTACATCGCACACACAACACAACAAAGCAAGCGTGCACGCCGGTGAACAGGAGCCAAGTGGCCCAGGACACTCCACACGCAACACAGCACGCGCAGCGTGCGCACCTTTGAACAGGGGCCAAGTGGCCCAGGACACCACACACGCAACAGAACCTGCTGAGCAGGTTCTCCCTGAACAGGAGCCAAGAGGCCCAGGACACCGCACACACAACACACCGCATGGGGCCAGCAATCCCTGTGAACAGGAGCAAGGAGAGCCGGGACACCGCACACGCAAGACAACGCACCTAGCGGGCACACCGGTGAACAGGAGCTAAATGGTCCAGGACACCGCACACACAACACATCACATCGAGCGTGCGCGCCGGTAAAAAGGAGGTAAGTCGCCCACGACACCGCACACGCAACACAACATGCCGAGCGTGCACACCGGTGAACAGGAGCCAAGTGGCCGGGGACACCGCACACACAACACAACAAAGCAGGCGTGCACACCTGTGAACAGGAGCCAAGTGGTCCAGGACACCGCACACGCAACACAGCACGCCGAGCATGCGCACCGATGAACAGGAGCCAAGTGGCCCAGGACACCGCAAACGCAACACAGCGCACCAAGCAGGCACACCAGTGACCAGGAGCCAAAAGGCCCAGGACACCGGGCACGCAACACACCGCACGGAGCGAGCACACCGGTGAACAGGAGCCAAGTGGCCAGGGACACCGCACACGCAAGAGAACGCACCGAGCGGGCACACCAGTGAACAGGAGCCAAGTGGCCCAGGACACAGCACACACAACACATCGCACCAAGTGTGCGCACCGGTGAACAGGAGCCAAGTGGCCCAGGACACAGCACACGCAACACAACACACCAAGCGGGCACACCGGTGCAGGGGAGGCAAGTGGCCCAGGACATCGCACAGACAACACAACGCACTGAGCGAGCAAATCGGTGAACGGGAGCCACGTTGCCCAGGACACCGCACACGCAACACAACGCACCAAGCGAGCCCACAGGTGAACAAGAGCCAAGTGGCCCAGGACACCGCACACCCAACACAACGCACCGAGCGGGCACACTGGTGAACGGGAGCCGAGAGGGCCAGGACACCGCACAAGCAACACACCGCACGGAGCAAGCACACCGGTGAACAGGAGCCAAGTGGCCCAGGACACCACAAACGCAACACAACGCACCGAGCAGGCACACCAGTTACCAGGAGTCAAAAGGCCGAGGACAGCGCGCACGCAACACACCGCACGGATCGAGCACACCGGTGAACAGGAGCCAAGTGGTCGGGCAGACCGCACATGCAAGACAACGCACCGAGCAGGCACACCGGTGAACAGGAGCCAAGTGGCCGAGGACACCGGACACAGGGCACATCACACCAAGTGTGCGTACCGGTGAACAGGAGCCAAGTCGCCCAGGACACCACACCCGCAACACAACACGGCAAGCGGGTACACCGGTGCAGGGAAGGCACTGGCCCAGGACATCGCACAGACAACACAACGCACGGAACTCGCACACCGGTGAACAGGAGCCACGTGGCCCAGGACAACGCACACACAACACAACGCACCGAGCGAGCCCACAGGTGAACAAGAGCCAAGTGGCCCAGGACACCGCACACCCAACACAACGCACCGAGCGGGCACACCGATGAACGGGAGCCCAGAGGGCCAGGACACCGTACAAGCAACAAAATGGCCCCAGCAGGCACACCAGTGATCAGGAGCCAAGTGGCCCATGACACCGCACATGCAACGCACTGCACGGAGCGAGCACACCGGTGAACAGGAACCAAGTGGCCCAGGACACCATACACGCAAGACAATGCACCGAGCGGGCACACTGGTGAACAGGAGCCAAGTGGCCCAGAACACCGCACACACAACACATCACACCGAGCGTGCGGAACCGATGAAAAGGAGCCAAGTGGCCCAGGACACCGAACACGCAACACAACAAGCGGGGCGTGCACACTGGTGAACAGGAGCCAGGTGGTCCAAAGACCGCACACGCATCACACCGCACTGATTGAGCACACTGGTGAATAGGAGCCAGGTGGCCCAGGACACCGCACTCACAACACAACGCACCGAGCGAGCACACCGGTGGACACGAGCCAAGTGGCCCAGGACATCGCACACGCAACAAAACGCACCGAGCGAGCACACCGGTGAACAGGAGCGAAGTGGCCCAGGAGGCCACACACGCAACTCAATGCAACGAGCGGGGACACCGGTAAACAGGACCCAAAAGGCCCAGGACACCGCACACGGAACGGACAGAACAAACCATGCGCGCACACCAGTGAACAAGCGTCCAGGAGACGTGGACACCACACACACGTGCGCATGTAGGGTCGCCGCGGGACGGGAAACAACAAACCGCATCCCATAAGTCGGACGCACTGGGGCGACCAAGCCGACCCATCGGACCAGCAGCACGAGCGGTACCCCAAGGTCGCTGGTCCCAGCCCGGCCATGGTTCAATCGGGACCATGGCAAACCTCACCCAGAGCCATGGCAGCAACCGGTGAAAGGTGAGCCAGTACACCGTCCAGGAGGGGGCCGCCTGCCAAGCAGAGCGGCCCCGAAACTCAAGCCACAGGGGTGAGGCGATCGTACTGGAGACTCGCGGGAGCAATAACCCCTGTGGTAAGAGATACTACATAGAGCTGGGCAGCCCCCAGAGCTGCCGACCAAGAGAGGGGGAATGTGACCCTACCCACGGGCACATGTGGGGACGGCCTCCCACCCGGGACACCTGGACTGGTTGGCTGTGACACTGCCTTCCCAAGCACCTGCTGGACCGGCTTAAGGGGCACCTGAACTAGGCCAGTGGGAGGGACAGGACGTTCTCTTGGTAAGACATTCTTCCTGCATTTTCAAAGGAAGCATGCCGAGCTCCCGAAGATACCTGCCTACCTACCCTACGTGCGTGTGGTTGTGACAAATCAGTCCCGGCTGGCGCTTGTGGTGCCTGTGATTGTGCCCCGCCAGTCGCGGATGGGGATTGTGGTAAGTGTGCTTATGCCCCGCTAGCCAAAGCCCGGGTTTGTGGTGCGTGTGGTTGTTCCCCACCAGTTCTGGCTGGATTTTGTGATGTGTATGTTTGTGCCCTCGTTCTCCTGCTACGGATATGTGGTGTGTGCGCCTTTACCCCGCCAAACTTGGCTTAAGGTGTGGTGCAGGGGCTTGTGCCCCGCTGGTCCCCGCCAGCTGCAGCTAGCATTTGTGGTGCTTGTGCTTGTGTGCCGCCAGTCCTAGCTGGGGTTTGTGGTCTGTTTTTTTGTGCGCTTGTTCTCCTCACTCTGCCTGGTGGTGCATGTGCTTTTACCACGCTGATTCTGGCTCGGGCTTTTGTTGCGGGTACTTCTGACCCACCAGTCCTGGTTGGAGTTTGCGGTGTGTGTGCTTTTGCCAAGCCAGTTCTACCTGAGGTCTGTGGGGTGCGTGCTTTTGCCCCGCCAGTCCTTGGTCGGGTTCCTGGTGCTTGCGGTTGTGCCCTGCTAGTCTTGGCTGCGGTCCGTGGTGCGTGTGGTTGTACCCCGCTAGTCGTGACCCGGGTTTGCGCTGTGTGTGCTGGTACCCCGCCACTCCTCGCTTGGGCATGTGGCGTCTGTGCTAGTGCCCCGCCACTCCTGGCTGCAGTTCGTGGTGTGTGTCCTTGTGCCCTGTCAATCATGGCTGGGGCCCATGGTGCTTGTCTCGTTCTCTAGCCTTGGGTCAGCGGTGCATATGCTTGTAGCACGCCGGTCCCGGCTGGGGTTTGTGGTGTGTGGGTGAGTGGTCCGGCACACCGGGCCCGGGTCTGCGGTGCGTGTGCTTTTACCCCGCCAGGCCTGGCTTGGATTTGCGATGCGTGTGCTTCTGCCACGCCAGCCCTGGATGGGGTTTGTGGTGTGTCTTCGTGTTCCCCGCCAGTCTGGGCTGGAGTTTGTTGTGCATGTGTTTGTGCGCTCTTTCTCGTGCCTGTGCTGTTTTGTGTGTGTACCCCTATCCCCCCAGGTCGTGGCTAGGGTTCGTGGTCTTGGTGCTTAGGCCCCGTCAGTGCTAACTGAGGTTTGTGGTGCTTGTGCTTGTGCGCAGCCGCTCCTAGCCGGGGTATGTGGTGCCTGTGATTTTGCGCTTGCTTGTGCTTTTACCCCGCTAACCCTGCCTGCTTTTTGTGGCACGTGTGCTTCTGCACCGCTAGTCCTGGCCGGGGTTTGTGGTGTGTGTGCCTGTGCCTCGCCAGTCCTGGCTTGGGTCTGCTATGCCCGTGTTTGTGAGCTTGCTCTGGTGCCTCGGGCCTGTTGTGTGTGTGCTTTTAGCCCGCCAGTCCTAGCTGTGGTTTGTGGTGTGTCTGTGGGGGCCCTGCCACTCCTAGCCGGGGTGTATGGTGCATATGCTTTTACCCCGCCAGTCGTCGCTGGTGTTTGTGGTGCGTCTGTTTGTGCCCCGCCAGCCCCGGCTCGGGTCCGTGGTGCGTGTGCTTGTGCCTCGCCAATCTTAATTGGGGTTTGTGGTGTGTTTCTTGGAGCGCTCGTTCTCCTGCCCGGGTCTGATTTGCCCGTGCTTCCAACCCTCAAATCCTCGCTGCAGTTGAAGGTGCGTGTGCCGGTGCCTCGCCATTACCGGTTGGGGTTTGTGATGCGCTTGTTTTGACACGCGTTCTTGTGACCCGGGCACCTCGTGCCTGTGTGGGCCCTTCGCCACTCCTGGCTAGGGTTTGTGGTGTGTGTGTCTGTGCGCGCATTCTTCTGCCTCGGGTTTCTGGTCTTGGTGCGGGTGCCCGGCAACTTCTGGCTGGGTCTGTGCTGGGTGTGCCGGTGTCCGGCCTCCCTTGGCTGATGTTTGTGGTGTGTCTGTTGTGGCCGTCCTTTTCCTGCCCTGGTTCTGTAGCGCATGTGCTTTTACCCCGCTAGGCCTGGCTGGGGTTTGTGGTGCAGGTGCCTGTACCCCGCCGGTCCTTCAGCTCCTGCGTGCACATGTTGGCCCAGTTTTCAGCAGCCAGGCTCACCAGTGACACTAGGGGCAGTGGGGGGCCTTTCTGGCCTAGAGCGTGTGTACCCTTCAAAGCCGCCAACCACACGCATCGGGGCTTCAAAGCAGCCTATTCTTGCGGGAAGGCAGTCGCAGGCTTGTCAGGGCTTATTGCACATCCAGTGGAGATGGAAATGCCCGTGAGGATTCCATCAGGGCGCCCCGGCTGCCATATGTGACACATTGTTGACCTGTTCAGGCGCAGCCGCGATGCACGGCGTGTTCCTCACACCGCAGGCGAAAAGCCCGAGAACCATAGTGAGTTGCACTGGACTGTGCAGAAGAACAAGAGCAAGAACCTCCTTCAAACCGTTAGCAGGGCACTTAGGAGAAACCGGTAATCCTTCCCGGGGAGGGCGAGGGTCATGTGGCAGTGCACTATGAGTAAGAAAAAGTAACAACCATGTCTTTCTTGGGGTACTTGAGCCAGGCCAACCCCCCCCCCTAAACCTTTGGAGGATGTTGAGACTAACACTTAATCATTTTTATCACTCTTTCTAAGCTTGAAGTACACTTTCTCAAAGTAACTAGGGTTGTAACCCTAGCCCCGCCATGAAGTTCACCCCTACGACTGAATTGAGGTATCTTCCTTCATGGAGGTAACACCAAAATAACGTAGGCACTTCTTGCCTTGGTCCTTGTGGGTTAAGCCTAGTGGTCTCCCACCTCAAGACCCCTATACTCCATTGTTTCTATCACTTAATGTGGTTCTACGTTTTGACTGATTCTGAATTCAGTTGCTTGGCCATGCTGGCCAAGCCATATCCTGTGTCTGGCCGAGCTCCGATGCCCCAGATTCCTAAGCAGCTCCATTCAATGCAAAAGATTGCACATGAATTGCTTGGTACTATCCTGGGGACCTGAGTCATGTCAGTTTTCACTTAAAATCATCTGTTTTGTTTATGAATAATTGGAGCTTTGTATGTAGATCTACATTGTCTATGTGCACCCCCTCTTTGTCAGACATGTTTTGATTGTGGAAGGACTTATCCTGATTCTATTGATCCGGTGCCTGGACGTGCTCTATTTCATCTTTGTGTGGGACTCATTTTGACTCGTAGAAAATCATCAAGATTTTCTGAAACAAATACAAGGAAAAAGCACAAGTCTGAGCAAACCAGAAACCTTTTTTGGTAGCAGAGGACGGCCCTAGAAGACTCAAGCAGGACACAAACAACACCAAGAAAAACTTGTTTCCTGAACTGTCAACATGTCTGTCACGCTTAGGGTCAAAACAGTGCTGATCACAAGCACCAGGTCAAAGACTGGCTATGTGAGAGCTGGACCTTCATCTACAACTGGTGTACCCCATGATACTGGTCCTCTGAGAGAACATGCAGAATCAAGAGGGGCGGAAGAAATTACAGAAATATATACCGAAGGAGTCCGCTCGAGCGCTGAAGTGCCCGGCTTAACGCGGGCGAACCTCAGGCGCCTCGAAGGCAAGGACCCTGTGGCAGCCGCCTTAGCTTCCATCGTGGCCTCAATGCCCCCATCCGAAACTACGCCTACTCCAGTGATCGAAGTGGCCAATGGCAAGGTGTAGACCTGGAGAAGAGCAGCAAGGAAAGGAAAGGGGAATGATGCACCTTTGGGAACGATGTTCGGAGCTATTTGGGGCGAGGAGACGTTAGAGATACCTCACGGCGAAATGGACTGGTTGGCGTCGGCCCAATCATCAGAGTCGGAACCCGACTGGGTGTCTGAAGAACTTACGCCTCCAGAAGAACCAAGGAACATGACTGCCTGAAGCCTGGCCCCAGTCGTAGGGCAGTGACAGCTGAACCTACGTGTGTGAATCGAGGTTTGCCCCCACGCACGGCAGCCCCTAAGACCATGAACCTGCTCTCCCGGGTACTGGGTGCAGGCGATGAAGACCCTGATCTGAGTGCATTGGCAGAAGCACTCAAGACTAAATTGGGGCTCTGTTATTTGAGGTTTGAGGTTTGAGGTTTGATTTTGCGGGTAGTAGACGCCTTTTGGCCCCCGGGGGCCACCTGGTCATGCCAGGAGATATCCTCCCCACCGGGTCCTAGTGGGGGGCCCTCCAAGACGCACCTCCTGCCTGGTGGCGGAGTCCCCTGGGTTCACAGGGCTCGGAGCCCCGTCCCTCCCCGGCTTCCCCTCTTCACCACTCCCCGGTCAGTGCGTCAATTCGCAGCCGTGGCTGCGGGCGCTTACCCACCGCGTCGCCCCCCTAATGCGTGGTCGCCCGGGGTGCCGGCGCTGCCGGGCCCGTGCTACTGGCTTGTCGCCAGTGTGACTGCCGTCGGCTGGCGCGGAGGCTGCCTAGCCCTGGAGCTGGTGCGTGGCGCTATGCGCCACTAATGCCTTGGCAGATGCAGTGCCCTGGTCGTGTGTGTGCGGCGCTCGCGGCTGGTTCTGGGGGGTTGGGGCCGGTGCCGGGTGTTGTGTCTTCCCTGTTTCCCCCTGCCCGCCCCGCGTTTCCTGCGCTGTGTGTGGCGGGCCGTCCCGTCTGGGTGTCCTTATCCTCGCTCGCTGGTACGCCATTCCATGCTGTCTGTGCGTTCCGCGGGCTCGGTCCGGTTGCCCTTCTGGTTTTCCCCGGTGTTCTTTGTGTGTGTGTGCGCTCGCGCTCTTGCGGCGTCCGCGCCCCCTCCCCCTCCCCGGATTGGTGTGGCGCGCGCACCTCGCGCGGTCCAGGTGCTGGGCGCTGGTAGGGCCGTTCCATTCCGTCCGTGCCCCTCGGCGTGTCCGGCCTCGGTCCCTTGTTCCGTTTGGCTTGCTTGGGGGGGGGGCAGCGCGGTCCCGTTTCCCCCTACCTGGCTTGGGGCTGCGCGCTCCCCGTGCGGGGGGTGCGGGCGTGGGGACCCATCACCAACCCCACCGCGCGCGCTCTTGCAAGCTGGCTTTGCGCGCTGTGGGGGCGGCATGAGGGTGCCCGGGGGGGGCGCCTCCTGCCTGGGTGTGGGGCGTCCGGGGTAGGGTGCTCTCCCGACCCCGACCACTCGTCCGTTCGGGCGTGCGGCCGGGGCCCACTACCCACTGGCTGTGGGTAGCGGGGATGCGGGCACCGGGACCCGTCACCAACCCCACAGCGCGCGCTAATGGTAGCTGGCTTTGCGCGCTCTGGAAGCGGCATGAGGGTGCCTGGGGGGGCGCCTCCTGCCTGGGTGTGGGGTGTCCGGGGACGGGCGCTCTCCCACCTCCGACCACTCGTCCGTTCGGGCGTGCGGCCGGGGCCCGATACCCACTGGCTCTGGGTGTGGGGGATGTGGGCATGGGGACCCATCACCAACCCCACAGCGCGCGCTCTTGACAGCAGGCTTTGCGCGCTGTGGGGGCAGCATGAGGGCGCCCGGCGGGGGCGCCTCTTGCCTGGGTGTGGGGCATCCGGGGTCGGGCGCTCTCCGACCCCCGACCTCTCGTCCGTTCGGGCTTGCGGCCGGGGCCCGCTACCCACTGGCTGTGGGTGTGGGGGGTGCGGGCATGGGGACCCGTCATCAACCCCACAGCGCGCGCTCTTGCGAGCTGGCTTTGCGCGCTGTGGGGGCGGCATGAGGGTGCCCGGGGGGGGGCGCATCTTGCCTGGGTGTGGGGCGTCCAGGGTCAGGCGCTCTCCCACCCCCGACCTCTCGTCCTTTTGGGCGTGCGGCAGGGGCCCACTACCCACTGGCTGTGGGTGCGGGGGTTGCGGGCGTGGGGACCCGTCACCAACCCCACAGCGCACGCTCTTGCGAGCTGGCTTTGCGCGCTGTGGGGGCGGCACGAGGGCGCCCGGGGGGGGCGCGTCTTGCCTGCATGTGGAGCGTCCGGGGACGGGCGCTCTCCCACCCCCGACCTCTCGTCCGTTTGGGCGTGCGGCCGGGGCCCACTACCCACTGGCTGTGGGTGCGGGGGATGCGGGCGTGGGGACCCGTCACCAACCCTACAGCGCGCTCTTGCTAGCTGGCTTTGCGCGCTGTGGGGGCGGCATGAGGGTGCCCGGGGGGGGCGCCTCTTGGTTTTGGTGGGGGGTCCGGGGTCGAGCGCTCTCCCAGCCCCGACCTCTCGTCCGTTCGGGCATGCGGCCGGGGCCAACTACCCACTGGCTGTGGGTGCGGGGGATGCGGGCGTGGGGACCTGTCACCAACCGCACAGCGTGCGCTCTTGCGTGCTGTGGGGGCGGCATGAGGGTGCCCGGGGCGGGCACCTCTTGCCTGGGTGTGGGGCGTCCGGGGTCGGGCGCTCTCCCACCCCCGACCACTCGTGCTTTCGGATGTGCGGCCGGGGCCCACTACCCACAGGCTGTGGGTGCGAGGGGTGCGGGCGTGGGGACCCGTCACCAACCCCACAGCGCGCGCTCTTGCGAGCTGGCTTTGCGCGCTGTTGGGGCGGCACGAGGGCGCCCGGGGGAGGCGCCTGTTGCCTGGGTGTGGGGCGTCCGGGGACGGGCGCTCTCCCACCCCCGACCTCTCGTCCTTTCAGGCGTGCGGCCGGGGCCCACTACCCACTGGCTGTGGGTGCGGGGGCTGCGGGCATGGGGACCCGTCACCAACCCCAAAGCGCGCTCTTGCGAGCTGGCTTTGCGCGCTGTGCGGGCGGCATGAGAGTGCCCGGGGGGGCGCCTCTTGCGTGGTTGTGGGGCGTCCGGGGACGGGCACTCTCCTACCCCCGACCTCTTGTCCGTTCGGGCGTGCGGCCAGGGCCCACTACCCACTGGCCGTTGGTGCGGGGGCTGCGGGCGTGGGGACCCGTCACCAACCCCACATCGCGCGCTCTTACGTGCTGTGGGGGCGGCATGAGGGTGCCCGGGGGGGGCGCCTCTTGCCTGGGTGTGGGGTGTCCGGGGTCGGGGGCCCTCCCACCCCGGACCACTCGTCCGTTCGGGCGTGCGGCCGGGGCCCACTACCCACTAGCTGTTGGTGCGGGGGCCGCGGGCGTGGGGACCCGTCACCAACCCCACAGCACGCGCTCTTGCGAGCTGGCTTTGCGTGCTGTGGGGCCGGCATGAGGGCGCCCGGGGGGGGCACCCGTTGCCTGGGTGTGGGGCGTCCGAGGTCGGGCGCTCTCCCACCCCCGACCACTTGTCCTTTCGGGCGTGCGGCCGGGGCCCGCTTTCCAATGGCCCCGGATGCGGTGTGCGGGCGTGGGGGCCCGGCTGTCCTTGGCACCTTGTCCCGTGCCGCCGTTCGTCCTGTGTTGTGCGCGCTTCCTGGGTTCGTGGCACCCGGTGGCCGTTGTGGCTTGGCACCTGTCCTCGTGCCGTGGTTCTGGCCGGCGGCGTGCCTCTCTGGCGTGCCTCATGGCCCCGTGTTGGTGCGCCGCTCCTTGTCCTGTCCGGTTGCTCTCGGTGCTCCGGTCGGCTTTCCGGTCGCCGTGGTGCCTTTCCCCACCCCGGGGGCTGTCGCCCCCGGCTTTACTGGGTGGCTGCGCGGGGCACGTGGAGGCCGGCCGAGGACCGGGCTCATTGTGCCTGCCGCTGGCCCCTGCCGAGGCAAGGGCGCTGGGCGCGCTCCACGTCGTACCCGTTCGGGGCCCCGCGATGGGGTTGTCCCTGGCGGGCCTCTCCGGCTTTGGTCTTGGGCTGCGTGCGCTGCGGTGGTTTGGCATGTGTGGACCCGGTCACTGAGGCGTCCGGTTTCGCGTACCGTCCGTCTTGCGACGGGGGACTCGGCCGGTGCACCGGGGCTGTTTCGTGTGGACGCCGACACCGCCCCTTTTGGGTCGGAGGATGCCACGCCCGGGTCCCGCGTGTGTGTGTGTGTGCGTGCCCTGCTTGGCCGGGTCGGGAGGGCTGGCCTCCGGGGCGCGTTCTGGTGCGCCTCACCTTTCCTTTGGCCGTTCTTGGTGCGCTCTTTGCTTGTTTGGCCCCCTCCGGGCTGGGGTTGCCCCTTTCGTGGTTGTTGTTGGGTTTTTTTTCTTTTCCTTTCTCCCTTCCCCACCCTCGTTGCGCCCCTGTTGTGTCCTGCTTTGTGTGTTTTCCGGCCCCGGGTGCCTTGGGCCTTGGCGTCTTTTCGGCCCCCCCCCCCTTCCTCCCCCTCCATTCTGTGCGCCCCTTTGTCTCCTGCCTTGCGTGTTTTCCGGCCTCGGGTGCCTTGGGCCTTGGCGTCTTGTTGCCCCCCCCCCCTCCCCCCTTTTCTTTGACCCCCCCCCCTGTTGTATCTGGCGTTTCCTGCTTTCCGGTTGCCTTGGGCCCCTGCGCCCCCCCCCTTTTTTTTGTTTTTTTTCCCCTTGTTTCGTGTTTTTTCTTTTTCAGTTTTTTTTTCCCTCTCCTTTTTTTGCCGGTTGTGCGGTGCGGGGCGGGTTTGTGTGTCTCGGGCCGTCGGGTGTGCCCGCGTGTGCCTCGGTGGTGCGGTCCCTGTCGTTGCTCTGTGTGCGCTGGCTGGTGTTGTGTGGCGTTCGCTGTTGGGCCTGGCTGTCTTCTGCTGTCTCCTGGTGGGTCTTGGTGTCGTGCTTCGGTGGTGCTGTCCTTGTCTGGCCGCGTGGCTCGCCGCCCTGTGGTTCGGCATGGTGTGTCTTGGTGTTCCGCTGCCCTGTGTTGTGTTATGTTGCGCTGTGCTGTCGTGTGGTGGTGTGCTGTTGTGCTCTGCCCTTTGTTTGCGTCATTGCCTGTGCCGGTTGTTTGTTTCTTGCCGCTGCGCGTCCGCTGTGTGTGTTCTGGGGTGTCGTGCTGTGTGTTCCCTGTCCTCTCCGCCCCCTGCGGTGCTGTGCTGCGCTGTGCTGGTGCCCTTTCGTTGTGCTGTGCGCGTCGTCTGTGCTGTTTCTGGTGGCTGGTGTCGTTGGTTCCTGGTGTCACTGCCTTTCGTTGGGGGTCTGCTGGTGGCTCTGGTTGCCCGGCGTTGTCGTTTGGTGGTGTGTGTCGGCTTTGGTGCCCGTGTCTGGTCTGGCCGTCGCTCGGCGTCTTTCCTGTGGTGTCCTGCTCCCCTGTGCTGTGTCCTGTGGCGCTGTGGTGCCGTATGGTTCTGTGCTGTGGTGCCCTGTCTTCTTTTTTTGTGTTTCTCCTTGCTGGTGGCGCTGGTTTCCTGTTGTTCCCTGTTGGTTCTGGGCTCCCGGCCGGTTCAGGGTCGTTTCTGTTTCTGTGCTCTGCCTGTGCGGTGCTGTGCTGGTGTGCCTGCGTCGTTGCTCTCTGTTCGGTGCTCTCTTGCCCTCGCGGGGCTGGCCGGTGTTTTGTGTTGTTGCCTGTTGTGTTTGTGTGTTTGCGGTTGGGCCTGGCTGTCCTCTGTTGTCTCCTGGTGGGTCCTGGTGGCTCCTGGTGTCGTGTCTTGGTGGCGTGCTGTGGTGTGTCCCTGGGTGCTGTGCTGCGCCGTGTTGCTGCGCGTTGTGCCGCCCGTCGTTGCATTGTGGTGCGCTGTGTCGTTTTGTTTTGCTCCGTTTGGTGCTGCCGCGCGCTGTGTTGTGTCCTGGGGCGCTGTCCGTTGTCTTGGGGTCCTGTGCCTTCTGGCGCCGTGTTTTGTCTTGTCCCCCCGCACTGCGTGTGTTTTGCTGTGGTGTGTCGCTGCGTGGTGTTGTTCGCCGTTGTGCTTTGTGCCGTTGTGCGCCCTGGGGTGTCCTGTTGTGTGTTTCCTGTCGTCTCCGCCCTGTGCGGTGTTGCTGTGTGGCCCGCTCTCCCTCGGTGCCCTGCTCCCCTGTGCTGTGCCCCGTGGTGCTGTGCTGCCGCGTAGTGCCGTGGTGTCCTGTCCTGCCACCTTGTTGGGTTTGTTTCTTGCATGGGTGTGGTTGTACCTACTTGAAAAACCGCTGCAAAATTTGGTAAAATATTTTTTTCCTCCTTTTTTTGGCTTTTGAAAATAAAATAAAATTATACACGACCCAGCACACTCGCTTGCAGCAAGACCATGTACGCTGCAGTGTCTTACGTGCTACCCGTCGTTCTTGATGTTCCTGACCTTGTACTTGTGCGTGGCGTCGTGGAGCGTGTTAGTGTCCATTGCTAAGGGTTCACCGCGTTCCCCAAGGGCCGCCGCCTGAGCTGCAGTGCAAGGGGAGTGATGGGCACGAGGGTGGGGAGGGAGGTGCATGGAGAAGAAGAAGAAATAGGCGGCAGGGTGCGAGGTGAGGGGTGGTGGCGAGGTATGAAAAATTTTCGAGTTTTACGCGCTGCTCGCGACCCCTTTTCTTTTTTCGCCTATAGCCAGTTGGACGACGGGAGGGAGTGCGTTAGGGTCCTACGAGCGTTACGGTGCTTACGGCATTAACTATTCACCTATTTCACGTCAAAAAACATTTTTTGTCGCGTTTTCACGCCTTTCGCAGCGCGCTTTTTGGCTTAAGCCTTTTTTATGCTAATTAGCTTTAGGATCAGCTATTTGCAAAATATTTTCGTCGTGGTTTACCCATCTTTTTATTTCATCCTGCCCAGCAACTCCTGGCTGGGTCTGTGCTGGGTGTGCCGGTGTCCGGCCTCCCTTGGCTGATGTTTGTGGTGTGTCTGTTGTGGCCGTCCTTTTCCTGCCCTGGGTCTGTAGCGCATGTGCTTTTACCCCGCTAGGCCTGGCTGGCGTTTGTGGTGCAGGTGCTTGTACCCCGCCGGTCCTTCAGCTCCTGCGTGCACATGTTGGCCCAGTTTTCAGCAGACTGGCTCACCGGTGACACTAGGGGCAGTGGGGGGCGTTTCTAGCCAAGAGCGTGTGTACCCTTCAAAGCCGCCAACCACACGCATCGGGGCTCCAAAGCAGTCTCTTCTTGCGGGAAGGCAGTCGCAGGCTTGTCAGGGCTTATTGCACATCTAGTGGAGATGGAAATGCCCGTGAGGATTCCATCGGGGCGCCCTGGCTGCCGTATGTGACACATTGTTGACCTGTTCAGGCGCAGCCGCGATGAACGGTGTGTTCCTCACACCGCAGGCGTAAAGCCCGAGGACCACAGTGAGTTGCACCGGACTGTGCAGAAGAGCAAGAGCAAGAACCTCCTTCAAACCGTTAGCATGGGCATTTAGGAGAAACCGGTAATCCTTCCCGGGGAGGGCGAGGGTCATGTGGCAGTGCACTATGAGTAAGAAAAAGTAACAACCATGTCTTTCTTGGGGTACTTGAGCCAGGCCAACCCCCCCCCCTAAACCTTCGGAGGATGTTGAGACTAACACTTAATGATTTTTTTCACTCTTTCTAAGCTTGAAGTACACTTTCTCAAAGTAACTAGGGTTGTAACCCTAGCCCCGCCATGCAGTTCACCCCTACAACTGAATTGAGGTATCTTCCTTCATGGAGGTAACACCGAAATAACGTAGGCGCTTCTCGCCTTGGTCCTTGTGGGTTAAGCCTAGTGGTCTCCCACCTCAAGACCCCTATATTCCATTGTTTCTATCACTTAATGTGGTTCTACGTTTTGACTGATTCTGAATTCAGTTGCTTGGCCATGCTGGCCAAGCCATATCCTGTGTCTGGCCCAGCTCCGATGCCCCAGATTCCTAAACAGCTCCATTCAATCCAAAAGAGTGCACATGAATTGCTTGGTACCATCCTGGGGACCTGAGTCATGTCAGTTTTCACTTAAAATCATCTGTTTTGTTTATGAATAATTGGAGCTCTGTATGTAGATCTAAATTTGTCTGTCTGCAGCCCCTCTTTGTCAGACATGTTTTGATTGTGGAAGGACTTATCCTGATTCTATTGATCCGGTGCCTGGACTTGCTCTATTTCATCTTCGTGTGGGACTCATTTTGACTTGTGGAAAATCATCAAGATTTTCTGAAACAAATACAAGGAAAAAGCACAAGTGTGAGCAAACCAGAAACCTTTTCTGGTAGCAGAGGACAGCCCTAGAAGACTCAAGCAGGACACAAAGAACACCAAGAAAAACTTGTTTCCTGAACTGTCAAGATGTCTGTCACGCTTAGGGTCAAAACAGTGCCGATCACAAGCACCAGGTCCAAGACTGGCTATGTGAGAGCTCGACTCTTATCTACAACTGGTGTACCCCATGATACTGGTCCTCTGGGAGAACATGCAGAATCAAGAGGGGCGGAAGAAATTACAGAAATATATACCGAAGGAGTCCGCTCGAGCGCTGAAGTGCCCGGCTTAACGCGGGCGATCCTCAGGCGCCTCGAAGGCAAGGAACAGAAAGTTTTATAGTGATTTCAACACTGTGAGTTTGTTGTGCATCTCCTGCTGCTTGCTGCGGGTGTAGGGTTTCCTGCTGCTTTTTTTTTGATGAGGAAAATGTTTTATTTGCTGAAATACAACCAATCCAGGATGACCCAAGCCAGAGATAAGCAAGTAGAAGACAATCAGGATCAAAGCATGAAGGGCTGCAGTGTAAACAGTGAAAGATGTAAGAATATTCACAGAAACTGCAACGCAGGGCAAATCGGATTGCATATTCACAAAGATAGCTGAACTGTTTTGGAAAAAGAGTTGGAAAACTGCCCTATGGTCACTCAATCTCCATAGTGCCATCTCAGGAGATGTGCACTCTTTGTTTTGGGTCCCATATGTGCTGAGGTGGCAGGGCATGTGGCAATGAGGTCACTGCCATATCACATGGGATCTTTCTACTTAGCTAGGCTGACCGGGAATTGAACCCAGGACCTCTCAAAAAGAGGTGCCCATACCACTAGGATAGCTAAGAATTCATGAGAAAACATAGATAAATTCATAGGCTCTGCCCTGGATATGTCAGTTCTCAGTAGACTCAGGAAAAGATGAATTGCCTCACATTGATAGGGGATTAAGGGGTCCACTCCATATCCTGATTTAGTGTTTGGTTCCATAGGTCAAAATTTGTTATCACCACTTTTGGTTGGGCCAATACTAAGATAGAAATGCCTGTGTGCTTAGAGCATCTCTAATACAACTAGAGTATACCCTAAAACATTGGAAAAGCACTTTTTCTTACTCCCCCCTTGTGCTGTGGTGGCCACCACTGTCGCACTTTCAGGAAAAAGGGATTTTTTCTTGGCCTTTCCTTGGTTTCCACATCTACTTTAAAATACCTATAGGTTCCCTCACACTGAAAAATGGGCGCTCACCATGGCTGGCGCCTTTTTGCTGCTTTGTTCGTGACATTTCCTACAGAAAGCTCAGCGCTCATGGCGCTGCGGGGGTTTCTGTGGCTTGGTTGGGTTAGTTTGGGAGCATGCCATAAACATATGCATGTGCATCCCTCCCTCCAAGACGCAGCGCGACACTAACCCAACGCCAGACTCTGTATGGACATCCGCTCTGGTTGTTAAAACCTGCTGGCGACCTGCTGTCCTGATCTTAGGGCGAAGGGAGTCGTCAGGAAATCCAATTGCCCCTTGGTGGGGTCTTGGGCTCTGCTCAGTCTCCTGGCTGCTGCTTTTTGGCCCAGAAAGCGGCCTACTCAGCGACGCTTTCGCGAGGATATCTGCAGAGGCAGGAATGGGGGAATTATGGACGAATCCACGCAAGCGCGAAGCGACAACACCTAAATCCGTCAAATGACGGCCTACAATTTTTCCAAGACAACACACTGAGCAGAATCCAATTGTGCATCGGATGCACATTTTTATAGAAATTGTAGTCATCTCTCGATTTTCTAAATCAAGATATTCCTACGCAGAAAAAAGCGGCGCGCAGGAGCGGCTCCTAGCGAAGCGCCGGAGATTCAGAAATAATGAGATTATAAACGTATGTCTCACGTAGACAGGAAAATGACGAGACACACATAAATAGATAAACATACAGATTCCACCCACACTGACAGAAAGAGTCAAAAACCCAAGAATTCCAAAATCAACGAAAAGATTTCAATGAATCAGGTATAAACCTCAGGTGTGCTCGTCTCGTATGCAGCATGCACATTGCTCTTCTCGTGTCTCCGTGAACGAGTCTTGTAGCAGCGCTAACAAACGATAGAGGGCTAGATTAGAAAGATTGCAGATGATTAGAGGTGAGATTAGGGAAAAAACAGATGGCCTTCGGCCAGGAGGTGGTTGTCACGGGGGGCTACCGGTCCTGCCCTGCGATGCAATGCGGGGCAACCGTGACAACTGCTCTTACAGCCCAACCTCCTTTTTTGTTGCACTGATTAGAACATACACACCGATGCATAGGAACGATTTCGCTTGTGCTTCATTTTTCTCCTCACCTTGCTTCACTCTCCAGCGGTAGGTAAGGTAGGTAAGCCCAGGTGGGGCCACCCCCTGGTGGAGTTCGTGATTGTGGGTAAGATTTGTAGGTTTGCCAAAGACAGCTCGTCCACTCGTGCATGCTCGTGCATTCACACACGCATTAAAGGGTAGGCCACGCGAAATGCGCACGGTAAAACTTGTTTAGGTTACCCAGGGTCTCCTCGGTATGTTCTTTAAGAGAACCTGAGGAGTCTTCTAACGCTTGCTTGCTTGACAGGGGTGTTTGAGGACAGTGTATTATAGGTCACACTGAGAAGCGTATAATACGTGGAGTGTGGCTTGGTTCCTCAGCCCCAAACACCTCTTCATGGGCCTTTGCTTTACAGGTGGGCAGGTAGGGTGATTGATGCAGCAGCGTCCGATTTTTTTTTCTTGCCCTGCTAAACAAGGGCGCTGATCACACAAACAATTGACTGCACCTCAGCCAGGAGTGGCGAGGGCAGTTCGACTTCATCGACATCCACGCTGTGCACGCAACAGGAGCACCCCTTCCCTCCGAGCCCTAGCAGGGAAACGCGTTGTGGCGTCCCCTGTTAGGCCACAGTTGCTTAGCAGCGCTGTGTTCTCTTGTCTTCTTCACAGGAGGGTCATTAGGACTCACGACTTGATCTCCAACAACACCCAGTAGAGCTTGAGTGTAGGAGTGGTAATCCTGAATGGGGGCTTGAGCCAGTTGCAGAAGTGCTCGCCCACCAGGATGGTGCCACTGTAGGCAGGGTGTGTAGAGTAGTGGTGTCTCCTGTCCCGCGTGCTTTTCCTCGTGGGCAGGGGAGTGTGTTAGCTTTTGGCCTCTAGCAAAAATGGGCCTTTTGTATGCCCTTAGCACACTTGGCCACCCCTCCCCTCTAGTAGGTAGGGCTTTTGCCGTCTTCCCCCATGGATAGGCGCCAGCACAGAAATTGGGCGCCATAGGAGTGGTACCAGTAACGGACTAGGACCTTCGGTCCGACATCAGCGAAGCCTGTTGATTCGGGAGCCACGCCCGGGAGAGAGGTGAGACACACACAGACATACGTAGCACACTTAGGGGTACGGTTCAGTCCCTAGCTTTAGTCTTGGAGGCAAGCGTCTCAGCGAGCCTCAGCAACTCACCAAGGTTGTTCTGGGACACGTAGTCAACCAGAACTGAGTTTAGGCATCCCTCAGGTAGAACAAACGCAGAGAAAGGCTCCCAGGTGGCCTCTTCGACTCCAAACCCTTCCCAGAGGCTGAGGAAGCGCCAATCCTGGCAATAGCGGTGGCGTAGGACAGACTTCACCAGGTAGAAGCCCTCCTTAGCCCTCTCCTCGGCGTTCATGTCGGGGAGTTCCCCTTCAACTTGCATAGGGCTGGCAGCCCCTTGTAGGTCTAGGGCGGCGATTTCCTCGTCGTTCAGCTCCCACTCCTCCCCACAGAGGTCTTCAGGATGATAGTAGCGCTTCAGGTGTTGAGCAGCGCACACCAGGGTCCCCCCTAGACGGGGAGAACACTGCACGGTGATACAGTGTCCATCCACTGATAGAATCTTGTACGGCCCAAAGTATGGGTCATCGCTGGTAGAGCGTGGCCAGGCGGGTAGTCGACTGTGGTGCACCAGCACCCAGTCCCCCGCTTGATAGGTGGCCGGTACTCGATGCTTGTTCTTCTTGTTCCACTGACGCTCCCTCACTCTCTGGAGCATAGCCTTGGCCTTGTCCACCTTCGCTTGTTGCTCTTGGACCCATTCACCCAACGAAGAATGGGTGTCCTCTGGATAGGGGGCATGTAGGAACCACGCCGGGCGCCCTAGGAATAGCTCATGGGGCGAGTAGCCAGTAGCTGAACTCTCTTGGGAGTTCATCATCAAGGATATGACGGGGAGTACTCTCACCCTGTCTCTGGTGCGTTCAGTTTTGCACCATATCGTTACATTCTCCTTGAGGACACAGATGTGTCGCTCACATAGGGGGTTGCTCGTGTGCGAGTAGGGGATCCCCGTAGACACCTGGACATTGAGGGATCTCAGGACCCTCTTGTACCAACCGGTATCTGAGCGTACTCGTACGTCCTCATCGGAGTTGATCTCCTTGGGCGCCCCATAGACACAAAACCACTCCTCCAGGAGTATCTTGATAGTCTCCTCCCCGGTAATGTGCTTGGTACATGGGAACACCCTGGTAAACCTGGTCAACCCACAGGTTACCACGAGGGCGAAGTCATAGCCCCCGAACTTCGGCATCTCCGTGTAGTCCACGTATAGAACACTGTTAGCACAGTGAGGGATGGGCAGGGTCGAGTAGAGACCTCTGTCCCTGATATCCCCTGGTTTGTAGGACCTGCACGGGCACTTGTCCACGATAGGCTGGAGGGTTTTCCGCAGTTGGTCGTCAGTCCACGTAGTGTGGAACCACTGCTTGAACAGCCTCAGGGTACGGTCAGCACCCACATGACCGCTGGACTCATGGGTCCACTTCAGCAGCGCTGGGACTCGGTCACTAGGCACCACGATGCGGTCCTCGTGCCAGAGGTAGCTCTTGTCCCTCCTCCACTCATCTTGGTTGACCAGGAGGGGTTTAAGGCGTTTCTCCAGGCGCTTGTAGATATCTCCAAACTCTTTCAGGTACTCCGATTGTTGGAGTCCATCCAGGGAGCGTATCATAGTCATGTTGAGGTCCAAGTGGACGTCCATTCGGCTGAACGCCTCCCTAGCCAGCGCTTCAGACCGGGTACCAATCAGGGAGTCGATGTTGTTGCGGCTGATGTAGTCTGCACACTCGTTCTTCTCCCCCTGGATATGGTGTACCGTCAGCCGTAGTTGACTGAGGTAGGTCCACCAGCGCCGTAGCTTGGCCTTCTCAGGTGGGGGGCTTTTCTGGAAAGTGCGGACTGGCTCTTGGTCGCACAGCCAGACCACAGGGTTACTCCCCAACAGTCGTGATTGTGAGGATAGCACTAGCATACCCGCGAGCAATTCCTGCTCATAGGTGGACTTGTTCCCCCTGGCCTGGTTCCACTTCCAGTTCCAGTAGCCCAGAGGTACTAGGACCCACTTGTTGTCAGGGTAGCTGTGCTTGAGGGTTCCATCTCGATTGAGACCTTCCGTCCCCCTTTGGGAAATGGCCGAGTCGAACTCCTCCTTCTCTAGTGCTTGCCATTGGAACAACGTTCCACCACCGCCCACATTGCTGGCGTCGGTCACCAGGATAATCTCCCCTTGTGCCCTAGGCACGCCCAAGCACTTAGCGTTGGCCACCTTGTCTTTGAGCTCGTCCAACGCTTGTTGCTCTTGTGGGCCCCAGCACCAAGTAGTACTCTTCTTGATCAAGTCCGTCAGAATGGCGCTGGTGTAGGTGCATTTTTTGATATGGCGGCGGTAGAAGTTGCACGCCCCAATGAAACTGCGTACATCATGAAGTCCTTTCTTGGGGTCTTCGTGTGGTACCTTAGCATCCATCAGGGGTTTGGCCTTAGAGGCCGCTGGGGTCCACCACCCATAGCCAACGTCAAACCCCAGGTACTGCATGGTCTCCTGCATGAACTCACACTTCTCCAGCTTGAGTCGTGTGTGGTTCTCCTGGCAGACCGCAAAGAACTCACCCAAGAGGATTAGGTGGTCCTCCTGGGTATTGGTCCGAAGGCATACATCGTCGATGTGTGCTTCCATCTGCGCCCCACGGGATATAAGTTCCTGCACCTTAGGTTTACTTCGTAGGATGGACAAGATCTTGTGCATCAGCTCTTGGAATAGAGCGGCCGCGTTGGCCACGCCAAATGGCATGACCTTCCACTTGAACACCCTCCCTTGAGGGGTGATGAAGGCCAGTAGCTCCTGAGCGTTGGGCGTCAGGTCCACTTGCCAGAATCCGCTCCTCTTGTCCATCTTGGTCTTGTAGCGACAGGAGGATAAGTTCTCAAGGGTAGACTCCATATTAGGAATGGACCCTGAGTGGTTCAGCGTTTTCTTTTTCAGCTCTCCGTAGTCCACTACCAGCCGTTTGGCTGTAGACCCCGGGTTCAGCCACCAGGAAACAGGGGCTGCAGTGTCGGGGGTATTCCCCGTCCTTGTACTCCAGGACTAGGCCAGCGTCGATACATTCTTGTATCTGTTGCTCAATCTCGTCGGCCTGCTCTTCAGGAGCTGGATAGTGTCTCCTCCGGATCTTGTGACCCACGAACTCGGGTTTCAGCTTGAGGTCCATCTGTACCAGCTTGTCACATGACGCGGGAGGGGGTAGTTCTCCGAACGGCCCCAGATAGGTCCTTATAAACTTCTGCACCCGGGGGTCCAATAGCCTGATCTTGTCCTCCGTGTCCTCGTCAGAGGGTGTGTTGCTTGCCCCCTGAGTAATAGACGTCGGGAGCTGATCCTCCACCGACTCTTCGCCCTTGGTAGTGTCCTTCAACCCTTGGTAGGCATATAGTAGGTCTTGTTCAACCATCTCCGGTGGACGATGGCAACATAGGCACGCTCGAGGGGCCTCACATACACATTCCTCCGAGAGGTCGTCCTCCTCTGGGGTCCTCACATGGGCGCCCCACACGCTCTTCATGAGCTTCAGATCTACCTCCCTTTGCCAGGTGGTGCTCTTCTGTTCGAGGTCCTCCTTCAATTGGGATAGATCTCCCATACGTCCTTGCTTCAGTGGCCATGAGCTGCGGGTAGGCTTAGCGTAGCATAGCTTTTTCGCCACCAACAACCTCTTGGAGTCCACATACTCTCTTAGCCTGGATCGAGGGTCCAGCTCTTTGTCCACGGGGTCTTCCACCCTCATGGAGAGTAGGGGTTTCAGTGGGGCGACGTACTCGGCGTTCTCCACTTCCTCCACACAGGTCTGCACGAAGAAGGCGTTGTGCTCATTTTCTTCATCTGAGTGAAAAGAGCTAGGTAGCTCGGATAGTCCACACTCAGAGACTCCATCAGGAACAGGTACATGGCAGAGAGAGTTGGGGGCGTTGGTGTTAGTCACGACGTATTCATCTCCTCCGGGTGTAGTCTCAATAGGATCTTGAGGTTGTAGCCGATCCTTCAGATCACCCAAGGCGAGTCCATCGCTTTCTCGTTGTATAGCCTGGACCAGAGTCGGGTCCAGATCCTCCCAGGGGATGGAGGTAAGACCTCCGTCCACCACGCTGAGCATACTCCCCCATCCGGGTTTCCCAATAGGCGTCTTACGCCCCAGAGGCACGTAGATGGCCTCATCAGGTAACCGAACAGAGCTGATAGTCAGCCGGTCCAGGAGGTTTCGCCAGTACTCGTTGCCCCCATGGGCTCCCCGGTTGGGGGAACACAGGACCATACGGGAACGTTCCAAGGCCACCTTGGTCAGGACCTTCCCCAGTTCACTGAACCTGGGGTTCCCGTAGGCCATCCCGAAGGAGGGCCAGTAAAATTTGTAGCTGCAGTTCTTCCCCTTGCTGCAGTAAAGGTCCAGTACATGCTGCTTGTCGCTGGCAAACAACTCCGCATTCAGGTCTTCTCTAGAGTAACCCAACTCCTTCAGACCTTGGTCTAGAACTTCCCCCAATAGTTGATAGTCCTCAGTTTTGGAGGCCGCCATGATGTTTGAAGGCTCCTCCTTCGATAGCCTCAGGTAGCTCGAGGTGTGTTCCGACTGCTCCAGTGGCACAGACTCTCTGCCACTGCCGTGGTCCACGTGGAGGAGGTAGGGCGCTTGCAGCGTCAGGGATTGTATCTGGGAGTACTGCACGAAGAAGTCAGTCCCCAATACAAAGTCGAAGGCCTCAGTGTCCATCACATAGAACCGATGGGCGATAGTCCGGGAGCCCATAGGTACCTCCACTTCACAGTCCCCGCAGCTGTGCACCACATGTCCATCCCCCATTTGTATAGCCGCGGTGGTCATGGTGTTCTTCAGGCTCCCACAAGGTAAAATTTTCTTGGCCACTATAGATATGGTGGCGCCAGTATCCAATACCCCCAGGTATTCACGTCCCCCGAGTCGGATACGTACCCAAAACACCAGGTCCTGAGTGCCACAGGAGCGTCCCCATCAGAACTCCGCGGGACAGGTCACCTCGAACTTCTTGTTCCGCAGCTTGCGGGCCACCCTCATGAAACGGCTTCTCTTCTTACTTAGGCGGCTCAAGTTGCATGGTCAAAATGCGCCCAAAACTGGCTCTCCACGGCACTGCGAAAAAATAGTCCTTTTGGGGGGGACGTAAAACGCAAGAACCAAAAATCCCGTGAAAAGCAATTAACTGGTCCATTTTCCTTTATTTTCAACAAAACCGACTGCCCGGGAAAATGATTTATTTCCACTAAAATGAACTTCTTTTTTGGGAAAACCACGACTTTTTGTTTCCTCTACCATTTATGCTTTGCAATAAAAACACCTGTGAGCTTTCAATCTTTTGGAAAACCAGTTTTCGAAAACCATGTTGCACGCAGCACCACAAGAAGCATTTTTTGGCACCACTTCTTTGCGCGAGGCCTCACGCAAACACCAACACAACCGCGCAACAAAATGCATCACAGAGGAAAATGTGCCGCACAAGGCATAAAGGTCGTCGAAGAGGAATGCATAGTGCGAGCCCTCGCGCATAATATATCAGAACAAGCGAAGAAATTACTTTTTCTTCGGAACAGTTTGCATCTTAGAACCCATAGCCTTAGCAACGGACGTGTTACCCTTAGGAGGTGGCTTTGCGGGCGCGCTTCTTGGTTGGGACTGACGGGCTGGCTGCTTGAATGGAGCTCGGGCCCCGGTTTCCTCGGACCTCGGCTTCGCTGCCACTTTCTTCGCTGCCTTGCCCTGGGAGACCTGCGCTTCCTCCTCCTCTTCTTTCTCGCTCTCCTCCTCTTCATCCCCATCGCTCTCGTCGGATTCTGCACCGGTAACCGACTTCGCTGCCTGAGGCTTGGAGGCAGTATTCTTCCTCTTGGGGACTGGTTCCCCACCAGTAGACTTCCGCTGTAACTGTCTGGTGATCCCACATTTCACTAGTTAATCCTGATTGCGGTACCCAGTTGCGGCGCACTTCTGTCGCTGTTGGGCAGTGAAGTCAGCGGTGACCACAGTATGAAAACCGGAGATGCCGGCGGGACCTGTATGGGCGCCCATGCAGCAGCGCCGCATCGAGGGAACGTACATGCTGTGTAGTTGGTGGATCTGTCCAATTTTGGTTTTTATGAACACTTGTGACCTCCATTGCGCGAGGCCTCGCGCAATGATCACCGAAACTTTAATGTTTTTCATGTGCCGTTTCATGTGCGAGGCCTCGCGCTTGAAACTGCAGTTTGTTCCGGAACATTTATACTTTTCAAGATTCTTGGGTACACCATTGTTGCAGTTTATTCGTTAATAGATGTACCTCTATCACGCAATCCTGATAATGGTACTAAGTTACGTGTATAAATACGACAGCGTTCCATTTTTCGACAACCTGCCTAATGTGTCGTGCTGTAGCACATTAATCTGACACAAATGAACGTCTTCCCGCGAGGCCTCGCGCAAAGAATAGTCACCAAACAATACTTTCCCCTGTCTCGCCCATGGGACACATCATTCTTATAGAAATATTTAATCTGCCATACTTATTTGCGGCGCTTTTGAAATATCCAACAAAACAACTATTTTTCGATGCCTTTGGAAACCTGTCATTTTCCTACCTTTTCCTTCGTTTTTGACCATGCAACTTGAGCCGCCTAAGTCTTAGCGTTGCCGTCATTACCGCCTTCATGCTCACGCTTAGCCCCTTGTTGTTGCTGGGCCTGCGTTTGTTAGGGTGTGGTTGGACCAGACTGCCCTCCAGAGGGCTCGGAGTTCCCCCCTGGATTAGGGTTGGGGTTGCCTCCGTTCTTGTCCGTGTTCTTGTTGTCCTTGTTTGGCTGGCGGTTAGCGCCTCCTCCTCGTCCACCTTGACTCTTGTCTTGCCCTTGTCCACGTCCTTTTGACTTGCCCTTGCCGGAGTCGTTGCCTTTGCCTTTGCCTCCACCTTTGCCAGAGCTTTTGCCAGGATCTTCCCCCTTCAGCTTCGCCGACAGGCGCTGCTTGTGGTAGCACTCGTCCTCGTAGTGCTTCCTCTTCCCACAGAAGGCACAGGTGATTGTACACCTGTAGTGATCCGGCAGCTTCGCCTTGGCGCCGGTGTTCTTCTCCTGCTGCTTCCCCTGAACTACGAAGCAGTCTCGCTGCTCGCAGTCAGGGGCGTGCTCCAGGTTGCCCTGCTTGTCTCTGGCATCACACCAGAAGAGCTCCTTGACGTTTTCCATGATACGGGCGTGGGCGTGTTTGGGGGTGATCCCCTGCCCAGGTCTGGATCCTTGGTACCCTTTGCCATGGCCTCCAGAGCCTCCTCCTCCAGGACAGTAGCTGTTCAGGTGCTGGTCGCTTTCTTTCTCCAGCGCCAGCTCCAGGAGTAGTACACATAGATCCTCGTAGCGGAGGGATCTAGCCTTGCGCTCTGCCGTTGAACGGCACTCGTCCCACAGCTCTCGAGGGAGCTTAGCCACAACCAGAAAAGCAGGTCGTCGCTGCTGTAGGAACCGGGCGTCAATCGTCCAGCCCAGTGATCCAGGTCAGCCAACAGCTCAGAGACCCTGCCAGGTTTGGGGTTGTTGGGCAGCACAACCAGGTTCTGGATCTCGGCCCTGATGGAGAGGTCGGTTTCATAGGTCGGGTACTGCCTCTCCAAGGCAACCAACACATCGGTAAAGGTGGCGGAATTAGTCACGATCTGTCTGACCTGCTTCTCCAGGTACTTGGTCTTGCAGCACTCCAGGAGCAGATCGCACTTGACCCGTCCAATAGCGTGGGTTTGGCCGGTCAATCGGAGAAACCGGCCAAAAATCTCAGCAAACTCGCTGAGGTCCTGGCCTGTGAACTCACGCAGGTTCACCACGATCTTGGAGGTGGCAATAGCCTTAGCCTCCTGAGACCTGCGTCCCTCAGGGCGTCGGGTCTTCCTCTTCTTCTTCTTCTTCTTCCCACTTGGGTTCTCGGGGTCCTGCGGGTCGTCGTCCTCCGAGGGCAAAGCAGAAGTCATCGACGGCGGCTCATCATCGGAGGGGTGTCCGCCTAGATCACTGGAGCCATAAGGCTCCACGTCAACCGTTGCCCTCAAGGATGTCAGCCCCAGCCGGTCCAGCTCGGCTCTCGTAGAATTCGTCACGTGGCTGTAGGGCGGCTGGGCCGTTCTTGGTACGAAAGGGCTTCTCGGTATTGCTGCAGGGGTCGGCATTGGTCGGCTCCTCAGGCTCCCCAGGGTGTTTGTCAGCCCTGCCACCAGGTGGTTGGCCTGTACTCGATGGGGTGATACTCCCACCGTGGTAGGTGACGCTTGGTGCTGTATCATCAGGGGGTCCAGTTTCTCTTGAATCTCTTGAGTGAGGTCGCCAACAATTTTAGAGGTGGCTCCTCGGAGCACCTCGTTGATCTCTGACCGCGTCAGGGACCTGTTGGAGGATCTCCCCGATCCTCTACTCCTGCCTCCAAGACACTCAGGTCCTCTCTTCAGCCCACTCAAGGTTGGATACCCAGGAATATCCACATAGGCTTCCATAGCGGGTAGAGGATGGTGATAGTCAGCTGCACACCATCGCGGCGCAGAACTGGAGGTCACCGGCTCACTGGCAGTAGTTGCCCCAGGAAACGCAGTGGTAGGTGGGTTCTCACCATAGGCAGGGTAGGTAGGCATACCAGTAAAGCCTGTGCCCTCAGCCATAGGCGGGTTGGTTATGGGTGTGGATGGTGCAGCGGCTGGGTCTGGAGTTGGGAGTGTGGTGCCTATAGGAGAGGGTGATGCGTGGAGGCCAGAAGCGCTTGGTGCGCCTTCGAAGGTATTTCGTTCGTCGGGTCATGCCCTTGGTCTACTCCTTCGTCTGCTTCGTCTCCAGCATCCTTCTCTCTCTCTGTCTTTCTCTTCACAGGTTGGGTGTCCACCTCCTCAACTGAGAGGGCCCGGAAGGCCGACTGGAGTCCTTCCAACGAACCCTCCGCCACGTCCACCGGCCCATGTAAGGGCTTCGAAGGTACAGCGCTAGGTCCAGGTCCAGGTTCACCAGGTGCTGGCATTGCTGGTGCCTCAGGCGCTGTCTTCACGTCGACGTCCTGTTTCTTGGTGTTCATCTTCGTTTGCCCTTCTGCTTATCTATGACTGATCTCGGCGCACTGGTTGTACTGCACGGGGTTGCTGCCGGTACGCAGAGACAGTCTGCCTCTTGCTACCAGAAAGTTTTATAGTGATTTCAACACTTTGAGTTTGTTGTGCCTCTCCTGCTGCTTGCTGCTGGTGTAGGGTTTCCTGCTGCTTGTTTTTGATGAGGAAAATGTTTTATTTGCTGAAATACAACCAGTCCAGGATAACCCAAGCCAGAGATAAGCAAGTAGAAGAGAATCAGGATCAAAGCATGAAGGGCTGCAGTGTAAACAGTGAAAGATGTAAGAATATTCACAGAAACCGCAACCCAGGGCAAATCGGATTGCATATTCACAAAGATAGCTGAACTGCTTTGGAAAAAGAGTTGGAAAACTGCCCCATGGTCACTCCATCTCCATAGTGCCATCTCAGGAGATGTGCACTCTTTGTTTTGGGTCCCATATGTGCTGAGGTGGCAGAGCATGTTGCGATGAGGTCACTGCCATGTCACATGGGATCTTTCTACTTAGCTAGGCTGACCGGGAATTGAACCCAGGACCTCTCAAAAAGAGATGCCCAGCCCCCTAGGGTGCATACCACTAGGATAGCTAAGAATTCATGAGAAAACAAAGATAAATTCATAGGCTCTGCCCTGGATATGTCAGTTCTCAGTAGACTCAGGGAAAGATGAATTGCCTCACATTGATAGGGGATTAAGGGGTCCACTCCATATCCTGATTTAGTGTTTGCTTCCATAGGTCAAAATGTGTTATCACCACTTTTGGTTGGGCCAATACTAAGATCGAAATGCCTGTGTGCTTAGAGCATCTCTAAAACAACTAAAGTATACCCTAAAGCATTGGAAAAGCACTTTTTCTTACTGGAATCTGTGGCACCCGCCTTAGCTTCCATCGTGTCCTCAATGCCCCCATCCGAAACTACGCCTACTCCAGTGATCGAAGTGGCCAATGCCGAGGTGTAGACCTGGAGAAGAGCAGCAAGGAAAGGAAAGGGGAATGATGCACCTATGGGAACCATGTTCGGAGCTACTTGGGGCGAGGAGACGTTAGAGATACCTCACGGCGAAATGGACTGGTTGGCGTCGGCCGAATCATCAGAGTCGGAACCCGACTGGGTGTCTGAAGAACCTACGCCTCCGGAAGAACCGAAGGAAGATGACTGCGTGAAGCCTGGCCCCAGTCCTAGGACAGTGACAGCTGAACCTACGTGCGTGAATCGAGGTTTGCCCCCACGCATGGCAGCCCCTAAGACCATGGACCTGCTCTCCCGGGTCCTGGGTGCGGGCGATGAAGACCCTGATCTGAGTGCATTGGCAGAAGCACTCAAGACTAAACTGGCACTCTCTTATTTGAAGAAGCCACCACCTACCATGTCTGCTGGTGGGGAACGTTTCACCAGGGATGTGAAAAGCTGCAGACGAATCCGCAGCTCGCCCATGGATGCCTGTCCTAGCCCTTTCCAGCCCCGTGTGAGGACTGTGCCTGTCTGTACGGTAGGCAACACCGGAGAAGCGCAGATGAAGACCTATGGCCTGGCTGCGCTAGCGCGATTGGCCACCACGGACCCCTCACCCCCTTCAGGTGGAACAGGAGACCCAGGTGTACCAGGTAGAGAAAGGAAGGCCATCGCCACTGCGAACCTTCAGATCAAACTCCCCGAGTTCCAACCCAGATACCTGCCCGATGGGGCCGAGGGAGTTTTCCGAGTTTTTGCTCCTCACGCGTCAGCAACATTCTGATATCCCGACCAGATGCACGCTCATCAAAAAGTCGTGCAAGAAGAAATTCCTGCAGCGGCAAGTCAAGACCGCTATCAGGAAGAGCTCCAACTCAGGCGACTTCCTGAAAAGACTGGAGCAACTGTATCCAGTCCACCAAACGGACCTGAGTGTCCGAACGGAGATTGAGGAGTTGCCTCCTCTCCCCGAAATCCCCAGCTTCCCGTATCACACACTTTGTGGCGCAGCTGGAAGAGCTCAGGGGGCGTATGAACCCCACGTCCTATGGGCCTACAGAGCCTCATCTGTGGCTCGTGGGGAAGATTCCTCCCTAGACATGGGAGAACTGCAGGGAGACGTCCGAGAGGAAATCTCGGACGCACTCTTATGATGACCTGGTCGATCTGTTGATGGAACTGGCCATGGAGAGGGAGAATGACTCCCACAAGGATAAGTATCTGCGCACGCATCTGCGAAGGGAGACCCCTGCTGAGAAGGCTCCTGGAGGCAGGTTGCCTCAACCCCACCTAACCCTGGGAAAGGCCATGGCGGGCATCTGAAGCACATGACTGAGAACCCCTCCTCTCAGGGTAAAGGGGCCCCTAATCTTTTCTACTGTTGTTCTACGGACGATAAGGGTGGACCCTGCCACGCGCCCGACTGTGATGGTCGAAGTGCGTGCATGCTCCAACTGAAGCGCAACCAAAGCTGGTGAGGTGGTGAAGCACCAAGACCATTTGCGCTGCACGATAACGTGCGGATATTGCGGCAAACAGAGGCATTATGAAGATGAATGCCAGATAAAACGCCGTGAATCCGAAAAACTTAAGAAAGCGGAAGAGGAGCGGCGTAAGAACGCCGGTAAGGGTGGTAAAGCCGAGGAGGGGGGGCCTAACCCTGGGGGTTTTAAGGGTAAGGGTAACCGTGGTAGAGCACCAAGGTCCTCAGCCCCACCCACTGGCCGAAGAGGAGCACCCGACCCCACCTCTAAGGCTGAGCAGTCGGGTGAAAAACGGCCTGTCCCCTCCCCTCCCAGCGCTGGTGGTGCCAACAAGAGCAGTGAGAACGTCTTGACTGGCACTCTAAGTGCCTGCAGGCTGCAGGGGTAGAGGTAAAGTTCCCTGAAGAGGGATATGGGGGCGGCTCTGAGGATGAGGATTTGCTTTTCTGGATCACCGAGAAAATTGGTGATCACCTTTAGAAGGCGGTCTTGGACACGGGCGCTACGCTTTCAATCGTGGCCCGCAGACTGCTAAAGCAAGCCAAGATCCGGAAAGCCAAAACTGTGGCCATAAGGGTTAGGGATGGTGGGACCATCCATTCCCTGGGTGGGGTTGATGTGAAGGTCTGTCTGGGCGATGAGCGGGTGACTCAGCACTGCAAGGTGCTCGACACCAACGCCTTTTGCATTGTCATAGGCACAGATCTCTTGCGCCGTAACCCCCAGGTGAAACTGTTGTCTTTGCAATGTCCCCATGCTGTTCACTGCAACTTTGGCAGTGGCCTTTTCTCTGTCCCTCTAAAGCTGTCAGGACCAAAAGATTCCGGTCTACGCTACGTGAACCGGTCTTATTGAACTGAAAACTATCGGTTCGTGCGCCCCGTCTTGGAAAATGGACTGGCCGCCCTGCAGGTAGACCTGAAGGAAGTTCAGGTGGAATTGTTCGCGAGTAAGGAGCAGCATACGATGCAGCTCTATTGTTCGCGATATCTCATCAAGGCCTATCGCTTCTATTGGAGACCGATTGGGTTGTGCTATGCTAACCCCCCAGTCTCTCAACTCGCTACGGTGCTGACCAAAATTGCCCTTGAAGGAGCGAGATCGATCCTGTATACCTTCAACTGGGGTGCCACAGGGGAACACGCCTATTGGAGGCTTCTGTTGGACCGTATGACAGTGGGAATAACTGAACTCACCAATCATCCCATGTACGTCCCTGAGGCCTCTCAGGAGACCGTGCCCGCCCCTGAATGGAGCACCTTCTTGTCCATCGTAGGTGGCTCTCTAAACCCCGTACCAGTGAGTGACCTTGACCAGGTGGCACTCAAGGAGTTGATGGCCAAAAACAGAGGCCTTGCCCTCCTGAATCTTAAGAAAGGGTCCGAGTACTCTTTGGTCACCACTACGAGTGGTGAGTGCTCCGATAAGCAGGACTTAGGCGGTTCAAGTTGCAGGGTCAAAAACCACAGAAAAGGTAGGAAAAAGACAGATTTCGGAATACATCAAATGATCATTTTTTTGATGGATATGTGTAGCACGTCTTAAACCATTACAATGAAATAAATATTGTCGTTGAAGTGACACATCCCATACGTTCTCTACAGAAAATTATTGTTTGATGTCCATTCTTTGCGCGAGGCCTCGCACAAAGGCGAACATTTCTTTCAGATTAATGTACTGCAGCGCAATGCATTAGACAGGTTGTAGGAAAAGAGAAACTTGACGTCTGTATACACCACATTTTGTATCATTAACAGGATGGAGTGACAGAAATGCATATATTCATAAATAAACTTTCATTTTAATACACGTGGTACACTTCAAATGTATAAATGTTCCGAAAGAAACTATAGTTTCATGCGCAAGGCCTCGCGCACGGAATGACGCATGCGGAACAAAAATATTTTCAGTGACGTTTGCGCGAGGCCTCGCGCAATGGCGGTCATGAGCCCGCATAGAAACAGAAAATGGACAGATCCACCAACTACACAGCATGTACATTCCATTTGATGCGGCGCTGCTGCATGGCTGGCCCTACAGGTCCCGCCGGCATCTCTAGATTTCCTACTATGGTCAGCGCTGAATTCACTGCCCAACAGCGATTGTAGCGCGCCGCAACTGGCTACCGCATTTAGGATTAGCCCGTTAAATGTGGGACCAGCAGACAGTTAAAGTAAACCGAACATGATGCATGCGACCAGCAAATCATGGAGTATTTGGTCGCCTGAAAACTGAGTGACAGGTTGATGTTTCAAGCAGGAAGGTTTTTCGAACAGCGCCATGTAGGAAGATACATTTGCGCAATTTTTTTTTCACAGTACCAATGCCCCTGCACAAAGCGTCGGACCTCGAGAAAACAGTGGCGGCGGCATGTGGAGTATTCCGCGATGTCTGCTCAGAGGAACCGCTGTATCACACGGCAGAAGAATAGTTGGAAGGGCTAAAGCATGGGGACAAGGGCGCGCGATTGCTGTTTGTCTTCTTTCTGCCTCTGCGCAAAATAGAAAGGACGTGTTGCAGCGTTAAAAAGGCAATCGCGCCAGAGGGCAAGAGATGAGTTGGTGTTTTGATACAGGAAGCCTGGTGCCTTTTTTTGCTGATGCGCCACCGCGCAGCACCGTATCAGGGAAAACCAAAGTCTGTTGTTGCGATAGAG
This sequence comes from Eutreptiella sp. 'Long Island Sound 2002', assembly GCA_964036045.1. NCBI lineage: Eukaryota > Euglenozoa > Euglenophyceae > Eutreptiales > Eutreptiaceae > Eutreptiella > Eutreptiella sp. 'Long Island Sound 2002'. The sequence continues at coordinate 107,057,582 of OZ038380.1, forward strand.
GGGAGCAGGGCGCAGCGGCGCATTTTAGCAAGGTCAGGACTAGCGCATTACACAGAACCTTCAGTGAAGGAGAGGGCAGCAGTCAAGTGACAAACTACATGGAACAAACTACACCAGCAGTGGGTTGTGTTGTGGATGGACAACTGGTACAACAAACAATTCACCACAAACCCTGACAAGAATGACAAGAGCCTTAACGCAACAGCGTTGGCTGGCTTGCTCCTACAGCATGCACCACGCCACTGGCATGGTCCTCCTAGCCTCCAAGGGCTGGAACGGCGTGGTCCTATTGTGGCACGCATGCTGGAATTTACTCAGGGAACCTTTGTCTGTATCCTGCGTGATCTACGATTTGCAAGCACGCGGCCTGTTGTGCGAAACATCAGAAACCGGATGATATTATTTGCTCGGTGCCTGCCAACAGACCGCATTGGCGGCCTTTTCGCCTAGGCAAAGAAGAGGTAAGCAGCAACGAGTCGCTTCGTAACCTAATGCCGTTCAGCAGGGACTTGGCCCAACACACCCGGTCGGTTGTGCCTGTTTTATGTGACGAGAGCATCCATTACAGCATTTGTAAGATGATGTATGGTGAAAAAAGAACGAGCTGGAATGTCCGCCTATTTTTGCGGTCCCACACTATATTAAGCGGCTTCTGGCATGCGGAAAAACTTTGTGTTACACAAACATTTCGCTCGTTTTGGCCAACAGTGAATTTTTTCCGTAAAGGTTTCCTACGCAGCGGTGAGACTGATAACAATGGAGATAACCGTAGGTGCACTACTGTTGGGTATGGGACCCCACATACGGCGCCTCAACAGGATATGTCACTCCCTGGGGCTGGCGCCTCCGGCGAATCGCCGAAATTGTCTTCGGTACGCTGTCTGTAAAGCCATGCAGGTTCTGTTAACACAATACTGTCCTATGGTACTATACCTAGAACACCTTGTGAGGCAGTGCAATTGCGCCGGTGAGAACGCTAACAGGGGTGTTTTTGCCTCTGAGGGACGCAGATCGTCCTGTGTCTTTGGGACTGTTTGAACATGGGGGACAGACCTTTCAAATATGAACGCACCGTTGCAACTGCCTTATTATGCCACACTGCATGGCACTCAGCTATGCCTGGACAGTCTTTTGCTGAGGGGTTCTGTGAAAGTCTGCTTTCGAGCCTTGTAACGAGAAAAGGGCAAAGCACGAGTGCAGTGACCATTGACAATGTTGACGATCTCTACCATCTAATCTCTATCCGGAAAGGTGGTCAGAGGGTTAATGTGTGCAAAATCTCCAATTTCTTTGTTAATTCCGTGCGTCAGCGGCCAACTGCTTACTTGAATGCAGAGCATGTGTACGTGTCCTGGGTTAGGTGGTGTTCAGAGCCTACTTGTGCAATCCAGGCACAAAGGCCACGCAGGGCTGTACCCAGCTTTCCACCATCTCTTCTAATTTCGAAGGGGTCTACCCTTAGAAACTAGTCCTTGTGTCGAAATTGTTAGTGCTGACTCAGCGGGTGCCGGTTAAGGCCGGTTTGTGTAGAGAAAATTGTCGGAGCTCATTCCCCAACGTACTGTGTTGGAGGAGCAGCGAGAGGCTGACACGATCCGAAACGTTCGGAGAACATTGGAGGCCATGCAGTGATGCGGGAGACCTCTCGCAAACAGCGTGCAACAACAGGTTGTTACAGCCCCTCTTTTGCGCGAGGCCTCGCGCAAGGTTGTTAGTAAACATCAGGTGGGGTACCTTTCAGTTTTGCATACCGTACCCGATTTCGCTGAAAACGTGTCATATATTGATTCTTCTTTGCCTTTTTCACCTTTTTTACTGCTTCCTTCCTTGCGAAGTAGCCCTTCCTTGTATCGCGGAATGGCGAGTTCTGCCAAAAAAACAGTTGACGAATGGGAGGATACCGACTATGACCCTGAAGAAGAGGAATCAGAGCCTGGAACGCCGAGGAAGGGGCGGAAGAAGAAGGAAAAACCAGATCCTGGCCTGACGATGGGTACAGACATCGAGGACTTCCTTCAGCCAGATGGGAAGCAAGTTGAGATTGAGCTGAGCAAGGTGAGGATCGACGAGGAGAAGACAAAAGGACAGATCAGACGACAAGATCCAAAGTTACTGCTTTAGCATATTGAGTCACTCGAAGCAGCACCACCAACACGCCCCATACATGTCGTTCTCTGGGAAGACAACAGTATGTTTCCCACTGACTGTTAGTCGTTCTCGTTGCGCGAGCCCTCGCGCATCAACCTGTCTTCCATTCACAGGAGGCGATTATTGGTGTTTATCTGGGGAGCACAGTGTTGAAGCAGTTTTGAAGATTCGGGACAAGCGACGGACAGTGTGTCTGGATTTGCGGAACTGGCATACCACATGCACGGCCGATATTCTGAGGCCAGATACACCGTGGGCCTTCCGTGTGAAACTGGCGGGACAAGCACAGGAAAGGTCACAAGCCGTTGAGCGGATACCACTGTGAGAGGCGGCAGATAGCCTCCTTCGCTGTGTTGAAGATCAGTGGCGGCGGCATATACCCGACACATATAACAATCTCAAGATTGCCATTGTGGATGGTGTGCAGATGAGTGCCCTTGTTGCAACCGCTTAACTGAAGCAGCCGGGTCAATTCATATGTTCATTTAACATCATTTCCACTCTGCCCGTTGCGCGAGGCCTCTCGCATGACCTTGTGCTTATCAGGACATTTCATGACGTTTGCGTACTACGCTGGTCCGGACGCTGTGTAAGAAGTGCAACGATTGCATGAGAAAGGAGAAAGAGTCTCGAAGAACGCACTAAGAAAACCGGAGGGTATTATCTTTCCGGACTTCTACAAGAAAGTGGCAGCCCAGAGGCAGGACGAACGAACGACCCTCCAGTCGTTGCAGAAATCCATTGACACCATCATCATTGAACAGTGGGTCATGATGCATCTGGACCACCGACAAAACATCCAGTACGTTCAACCTGACAAAGGTATGTATTACTGACAAGGCCTTGGTTGTGTTTCCACACGGCTGTGCGACTCGTTCGCCTTTTGTGTTTTGTAGCCAAAGACATGCTGAAGCCGGTTCGGGTCCCATTTGGCTGCACTCTACCATACACTTCAAGTAAGAAAAAGTCACTGCCTTGTCTTTCTTGGAGGGCTTGATCCAGGCCAAGCCCCCTTTAAAACCCTCTTGTTGATGCTAAGACTAACTTAAGTATTTTTGTCACTCTTTTGAAGCCTTTAGTACACTTTCTCAAAGTAACTAGGGTTGTAACCCTAGCCCCCCATGAAGTTCACCCCTACCACTCAACTGAGCAAAGGTATCTTCCTTCATGGAGGATACACTGAAAAAAAATAGGTATTTCTTGCTTTGGGCCTTGGAGGTTAAGCCTAGTGGTCTCCCACCCTAAGACCCCTATACTCAATTGTTTCTACCACTTATTGTCGTTCTACTTTTTAACTGTTTCTGAATTCAGTTGCTTGGCCAAGTCATATTCTGTGTCTGGCCTGACACCTATGCCCCATATTCCTAATCTGCACCATTTCTCCCAAACGAGTGCACATGAAGTGCTTGATGCTATCTTTGAGGCTAGAGTCAGCCCAGTTTTCATATAAAGTCTTTTGTATTATCCATTTGTGATTGAATCTTTGTGTTTCTACCTGCTTTGTCTATCTGCAGCCCATCTGTGTTACACTGGATTTCAAACTATTCATTGATTCGATCCACATCCTGTTCTTGCTCTACTTGCTCCTTTGGTTTTGGGATTTCATCATCAAAAACCTGCAGGATTTCCTCAAAATCTATAGGGCACTAATCAAGGACATCTTTCCGGTAGCAGAGGCAAACCCTGAGAACCTTTCGAACCGACTCTGAGCAGAAGCACAAGAAAAGCACACTGAAAAGCACATTGAACATGTCCACTCAACTGTCCTCCCGAACCTGGCCGATCAGAAGTGTACAAGTGCAACATGGCAGTGTAGCCCACCCAAAGAGTGAACCGCCACTCAGAGCAGCATCTGGGTCTCAGGAAGATCCAGAGCACAGAAGGGCGCAACCAAATCCGCCCAGAACAATCCCATTAACCATGGAAACCTTAGCGGCCCATGGTGAAGACAGCCTGCAAAGTCTCCGCAGGCGTGTCGAAGCTTCCATCGCCCGGTCTGCTTGTCCAGCCTTGTCTTCTACCGTACTTGGAGTTGGTCCTCAAGAACAAGAGGACCTACGAAGGAGGATGGACGAGTTCATGCTCCACGAAGAGTACCACAAGTCCACGGTAGGAGAAGATTGAGAAATACTTCTTGATGCTCTCGGGTCGCCGCCCCAAACTGAGATGGGCTCCTTCCTCTATTCTGGGCCATCTACAGACATGGCGGACACAGTATCACTACCGAGAGGACCGAGAGTACAGGAACACCCGAGAGCAAGGCATCCAGACCTGCCCATAATGGATCTTTTTCGCTCAGAGCCCACCCATGGGGCGCTGGATCGTACGGGCGAATGTTTGGCCAAACTTCTATCCGGATCGGAAGACCCGGATGTGACAGCTCTGTCAGAGGCTGTCAAGGCTAAATTGGGTATCACTGAACCCTTACCCAAGCCAGCGCTACTCTCACCTTCACCAGGATTGAGCAAGTGGGCTCATGATTTCAAAAGATCAAGGGTATCCAGGTTGCTACCCAAGGTTACTTGCCCCAGCCCTTTTCATCCTCGCGCCAGGACAGTCCCTATCGATGAACGACAGGACGTGCCGGTGACGGAGACTGAGAAAAGAGGGCTGTCAGCCCTGGCACCTCTTGCCGGCGTATCTCCTTCTCCTTCTGGCCTAACCCCGGGGGATGGGAAGATCGGCAGACCTATTGCCCAGGCGAATATCCAGCTAGAACTGCGGGAGTTCGACCCGAACAATTTGCCTGAATGGGCAGAAGAATTTGCTGAGTTTCTTTTGCTCACTGGCCAATTCCATGTGGATGTGGCCACCAAATGCTACTTGCTGAAACGCTCCTGCAAAAAGAAATTTTTGCAAAAACACGTGAAACAGATTGTGAAAACCTGTTCAACCTGGGTAGAGGTACTCCAGAGGTTGGAGAAAATGTTTCCAGTCTATGAGACTGACCTCAGTGTGCGCACACAGATAGAGGAGCTACCTATGCTCCCTAAGTTTCCTTCCGCTGCGCGAGTCTCTGAATACGTGTGCGACCTGGAGTATCTGTTTCCACGGATGAACGTGGGCTCTTACGGATCCACTGAGCCCCACCTGTGGCTCATGAGTAAGATCCCCTAACGTACGTGGGATGACTGCCGCGCTACCTCTGAGAGGAAAAGCCGGACCCACTCGTACGACGAACTGGTGGACCTGCTGATTGAGCTAGCTCTTGAGAGGGAGAATGACTCCCACACGGAGAAATTCCTCAAGAAGCACTTGGGTCGGGGTGGTACCCCTACCCCCGAACGTGGCGAAGGGAAAGGGCCTAAAAATCCCACCAACACCAACCAGGGAGGTGGTAAAGGGAGGGGTAACCTGCGTGCCATGAATGAGGTTAAACCTGATGCAGGTACACCCCCTTTGTTCTACTGCAAACCTGTCAATTACAAGGGGGGGCCTTGTCATGCCTCTGACTGCGATCATCGCAGTAGCTGTATGCTGCAGATGAAACGACAGCAGCATACCAAGGATGGGAAACCTTTGACCCATCAGGATCATTTCAGGTGTACCATCACCTGTGGCTATTGTGGCAAACATCGTCACTATGAAGACGAAAGTCACATAAAGAAACGCGAGAGTGATAAACTCAAGCGACAGGAGGTTGAACGCCAGAAGACCCAAACACCCACCAGAAATCCCCCGAATTGGGATAAAGGTGGTAAAGGAGGTGGCAAGGGGGGTGGCAAAGGTGGACCCCCTAACCCCCAGAGACGCTCATCAGCGCCCGCTGCTACTCCCCCTCCTGCCGCAGGTGACCCCAAGAAGCGCCCACAGGGGGATAACGCTTCCCCTGAGGGGAATAACTCTAAGAAGAGGCGACTGGCCTGGATGGCCAAGTCCCTCATGGCTGCAGGGGTGGATGTCAAGTTCCCTGATGAGGAGTAGGGGGGCGGCTTCGAAGAGGATGACTTGGTTTTCTGGATCCTCGTGAAAATTGGGGATCAGGTTTTTCGAGCGGTGCTTGACACCGGTGCAATACCTTCCGTAGTGGCCTGGCGCCTGCTAAGGACTTTCAAGAAAACTAAGACCGTGGCCATAACAGTAGGGGATGGGCGTACCATCCATTTCTTGGGGGGAGTCGATGTGACTATATGCTTGGGCGACGAAACTGTGACCCAACACTGCAGAGTGCTGGACACCGACGCCTTTGACATCGTCATTGGTACCGACTTCCTACGAAGAAACCCCCAGGTAAAAATGGTGTCTCTCCAGCGCCCCTATTCTTTGCACTGCGACTTTGGCAGTGGGCTCTTCTCCGTACCTTTGGAGCTGTCAGCACGAAAAGAGTCTGGGCTGCGCTATGCATCCAAGACTAACTATCGTACTGAAAACTACCAATTGGCCCGTCACGTTCTTGAAAATGGACTGGCGGCCCTTCAGGTAAACCTGGGGGAGATCCAGGTGGAATTGTTTGCGAGCCGACAACAGCACATCATGCAGTTGTACTGCTCGAAACATTTAAACAACGCTTTCCGTTTCTTCAGGAAAGCAACGGGCCTAGCCTACGCTAACCCTCCCTTCTCCCTGCTCGCGAAGGTTCTAACCAAAATCGCTTATGAAGGAGGAAGGGTTGTCATGTGCACCCCTGACCGGGGCTGCACTGGTGAACACGCTCACTGGCGCCGTATGCTAGATCGAATGACCGTGGGAAGAGTGCAATTCCCCGACAGTCCCATCTACGTGCCTGGGGAATCAGACACAGCTATGCAGGCCCCTGAGTGGGCCAGTTTCCTCTCCATCGTTGATGGATCTCTCAATCCTGTACCCCTGTGTGACCTAGACCAGGTGTTACTGAAAGAGGTCATGGCCGAAAATCGTGGCCTGACCCTTTCTGATCTCAAAAACCGATCTCCTGAGCACCTATCTGCCACACTTACAGGGTGTGAATCTCCTGATGGCTATCTAGAACCTGCAGCTGTTAAAGAGGATACTGACGACCAACTGTCTGAGATCGCCAACACTATCTCTTGTTGATCCCAGCTGTGTTGATTCAAAACACAGTGCCTTCCTAGCCCAGCTGTTGCTGGAGGAGGTAGATCCAGAGTCGACCTCAGAACCCGCTCCCCATGTTGGGAAGCCAGTGCTACACATGCAGCCTATGCACACAGGTGAACCCGTGGCCGGGAGTCCTGACACTCTGGCGCGGCCTGCTTCTAATAACATGCCACTGTCTGAGCATGACACTCAGGAAATCCGGCAGCTGTTGTACCTGAAGGCCGAAGGTATTGAGCGCCAAGAGCGGCTGCAATACCTCAGACAGACCTGGAAATCCTCCATCTGGTCTGAGGAGGACGATGATTCCTATACGCTGCCTGATTTTGAAATACCGCTAGTGTATTCTCTGCACTATGGGCAGCAATGTCCCCCTGAGTGGGACGATGGTTCTGTGCCTGCCGAAACTGCTGATCGGCAGAAAAAGAAAGAACATGGAAAGAGCAACCTCCATGCTGAGGAGGATTTCCTGCAGAAACTCGAGAGTCTTAACCTTGACCCCCGACTGAGGAAACTGCTGATAACCTATGAGGAGGTGTTCGGCGCCTTGCCGCCCCCCCTCTCTTGTAAAAAACTGGTCCAGATGGACCTGAAACTGAAACCTGAATTTGAAAAGACGCGAGTGAGGCGTCGTCCCTATCGCGCTCCACAGGAACAGGTTGAAGAAATCGAGCGCCAGATCCAGGAATGTATTGATGCTGGCCTCGTTGAAGAATATAAGAAGGGGAACTACCCCCATCACTGCAGTCCCTGTTTCCTGGTTGCTAAACCAGGGTCGACTGCACTACGACTGGTTGTTGACTATGGTGAGGTCAACAAGAAAACCCAGAACCACTCAGGGAGTATTCCTAACATGGAAAATACCCTGGAGCGTATTGCCAATTGCAGGTACAAGACCAAAATGGACAAACGCTCTGGTTTCTGGCAGGTGGACCTAACCGCCGCAGCTCAGGAGCTCCTCGCTTCTATAACCTCTAAGGGTCGTGTCTTTAAGTGGAAGGTAATGCCTTTCGGAGTGGCTAATGCCCCAGCGCTCTTCCAGGAGCTAATGAACAAAATTTTGTACATACTGAGGCGTAGGCCTCTAGTACAGGAGTTGATTTCTCGGGGCGCAGAAATGGAGGCCCACATCGACGACGTGAGTTTGGGTACTAATACTCAAGAGGACCATGTTCTTCTCCTCCGTGAATTTGTCATTGTTTGTCAAGAAAGCCTTCTCCGTATCAAACTCGAAAAATGTGAGTTAATGAAAGAGGAGATGGAATATTTGGGTTTCGACGTGGGGTATGGCTGGTGGAAACCAGCCGCGTCTAAGATGCAGCCCCTACAGGACATGCAGATTCGCGATGACCCTAAGAAGGGTCTACACGATGTGAGGAGTTTTTTGGGCGCCTGTAATTTCTATCGGCGTCACATCCACAATTTTACCTACTCCTCTACCCCCCTCACTGACCTAATCAAGTAAATTACTCCCTGGAGGTGGACCGCCAGGGAGAAGAAATGTTTCCAGGAGTTGAAGAAGAAAATTGCCTCCTCCAACTGCCTGGGAGGGGCCCCGCCCTAGGGGCGAGATAGTCCTGATCACTGATGCCAGTGATGTAGGGGGGGGGGTGGAACGATCTACCAATGGCAAGAGCTTAACCCCGCTGAACTAACCCACTGCCATTATCGTACTAGTGGACTGAACCGTGATGGCTCGCTGAAACATGACTATCCTACCAGTGAGTGGCGGCTGGTTCCACTAGGACACTGGAATTGGAAATGGAACCAAGCGTGTTCCAATTACAGCACCTATGACCAGGAACTCCTGGCCGGTATGTTGGTACTTTCTTCACAGTCCTGACTCCTGGGATCTAATCCTATTGTCTGGCTATGCGACAAGGAACCTGTGAAGTCTTTTCAGAAGGGCCTACCGCCGGAGAAAGCAAAACTAAAGCGGTGGTGGACTTACCTGAGCCAGTTCAGGTTGACAGTTCATCGTATCCCCGGTATAAGAAAATGAACTGTCTGACTATATATGGCGCAATAACTTCGATGCGCTTATAGATGAGAGCTCTGAGGCGCTCGCCAAAGAGGCTTTCCAGCGTATGGATGTGCAACTTGACCTGTCCATGCGCACTGCTGGAATCCTGTGAGGGTTGGAGTCTAACCGACTATCAGTCAGAGTACAAAGAATTTCTCCAAACCCTCAGCACTGGTCTCGAACCCCCTGTCATTGACGGGCACCAGTGGTAGAAAAACAATCAGTACCTCTTCTACGAGGACCGGATTGTTGTGCCTGAAGCCCGACTGGATGGGTGCCTACAGTGGTCCCATCTCAGTTCTGGTCACAGTGCCGCTAATCGCTCAGTAAACTTCTTCCGTGAGTGTTTCTGCTCTAGTCTAACCGCGACTGAACTGAGGTCGCGTATGCAAACCATTGTGGATGCTTGTGGCTGTCATGCCAGCAAGCAGAGCGACAGTAGGGATAGGGGCCTGATTCTCAGCTTACCCATACCCTATTGTGCTAACTGTCTTCTCTAGGTGGATTTCATCCGCGGCCTACCACGCTTCGGCGGCTATGATAGTTGCCTAGTGGTCACCTGTGGCCTATCTCGCTTCACCCGTGTGTTTCCTTGCAATAAGAAAATCACAGGTGAGCAGACTGTGAAAATGTTGGTCGAACAATGGTTGGAACCCTATGGAGCACCTAAGCAGGTGCACTCTGATGAGGATGTACGCATCCGCAGTGACACTGGGTGGTACAAACGAGTGCTAAATGCCCTCAATGTGGAGGTGACCACAGGTGTGCCCTATACCCACACGTCTAACCCTCTCTGTGAGAGACAGAACCGTGTGGTGGAGCACAACTTAAGAATCCTGATGAAACGGGAGCGTACCAAGGACTGGGTACGCCTAGTGCCCTGGGGAGTGCTGACCATGAACTCACAGCGGAGCTCCTCTACGGGCCTCGTCCCCCACGAACTGTTCCATGGAGGACGACCTGCATGGTTCTTCAAAACCCCCTTTCCTGAGGACTTAAAGAGCCCTGTGGAAGATTGGCTGGAACACAAGCAGTCTCTGGCTAACCAGGCGGGGACTAACCTGAGACACATTCGTGACCGTGAACTGAGCCGACGGAACCGCCTACGGCGACCTGCCAGCTTCAAGGTTGGTGACCTTGTTTTGGTTCACCATTCAGGCCTACCCTCCTGGCCATGTAACTGCCTACAGGACCCTTATTTTGAACCCTATCGTATCATCAGGAAAGATGGATCCAGGATCCATGTCAGGTGCAGTCCACGTCTGGGTGGTGAACTGCTGTGTGCACCTAAACAGTTGAGGCACTATCACTCCTCTGACGATTTGTCTTGGGATGAGTGGCGCCTCAGCGTCAGTGAGGTCGAGCGTATAGACCTAGAGAACGCTGCCAGTCCAGAGAAGGCAGACGAACTCGAAGAGATGACTGCCGATGAGATGGCAGTCGATGGTTACTACGTGGTTGCAGGTATTGCTCGCCACGAGTATAAACGGGGCTGGAGATTCCTAACCCTGTGGGATGGCTATGGGTTATCTGAGGCGGCCTGGGAACCTATTTCAGCCTTCATACAACCAGATGGGAGTATCAACCCCATCTTCCGCTCCTATCTCGTTGAGAACAACGAAGGGCAGCTATCAACCCGTGCTGAGACTCTTTCCCAGCGTACAAGGAAAAACTAAGTTCCCTGTGTCAGTCTACTGACTGCGTTCTAACCTCACAGGTGCAGTGAGCACTCTTGTGCAGACGTGCCTGTGTATGGGTGTAAGAGCAGTTGTCACAGTTGCCCCGCATTGCATCGCAGGACAGGACCGTTAGCTCCCCGTGACAACCACTCCCTGGCCGAAGGCCGTTTTGTTTCTCACAGACTACTGCTTACTAAGCACTGCACTGACCCTGTCTGTGCCCTGCAGACCCATGCCTATGGTTTCCAGCGTGGACCAGGTGGCCGCTTATCAGGTTTGCAGCAACCCAGCGCGTGTATGCCTTGTTGACCATGTGTTGCATGGGGACTGCCCTGATGCAATGACCTTGGAGAGCCAGCGAAGACCGGTGGCTTACTACACCAGGGGGGAATGACAAGCAAGGTGTTATGAGGCAAGGTGTGTCTTCCCTCCTTGGGGACAAGCGAGCCCACAGTTAGGACCCCTGACTGGTCCAGACCCATGAGGTTCTACCCTTCCTTACAGGGTTTACCATACCCCTATGTGTGCTACGTATGTCTGTGTGTGTCTCACTTCTCTCCCTGGCGTGGCTCCCGGAGACCGGGCTTCCCTGACGTCGGACCGAAGGTCCTAATCAGGTACTATTACCACTCCTATGGCGCCCAACTTCTGTGCTGGCGCCTTTCCTTCGGGGAAGACGGCAAAAGCCCTACCTACTAGAGGGGAGGGGTGGCCAAGTGTGCTAAGGGCATACAAAACGCCCATTTTTGCTAAGGGCCAAAAGCCAACGCACTCCCCTGCCCACGTGGAAAAGTACGCGGGACAGAATACACCACTACACTACACTGACTAACGCCAGCACCAGCCTTCGAAGGCAGGGTGAGCACTCTTCACTTGCGCTCAACACCCGCCACGCTTGCTGAACCTAACACCTACACGCTCTACTGGGAGTTGAAGGCAATGAAGTCTCGGGTCCTACTGACCCTCCTGTGAGAAAGCAAGAGAACACAGCGCTACTAAGCGGCTGTGGCCTAACAGGGACGCCACTACGCGTTTCCCTGTCAGGGCTTGGAGGGAGGGAGTGCTCAGCGTGAGCACAGCGTGGATGGCGGTGAAGTCGGACTGCACTCACCACTCCTGGTTGAGCTGCAGTTATTTGTTTTTGTGATCCGCGCAGCATATTTTAGCGCTGCCAAGAGGGACTGCACCAATCGGCCTTACCTTCCCACCTGTAAAGCGAAGGCCAATGACTGAGGTTCAAGACTGAGGAACCAAGAGAGCCTCCACGTGTTATACCCTTCTCAGGCTGCCCTATAATACGCTGTTCCTGAACCTCAGTACAAGCAAGCAAGCTTAAGGAACTCCACCCGTTCTCTTAAAGAACATAGGGTGGAGCCCCTGGGGAACCTAAACAAGAGTTATACCGTGCGCAGTCCGCGTGGTCTACCCTTTAATGCGTCAAATGCTTGCACAAATATGCACAGGGTTCCCAATTTCTCCTTCTATTGCCTAATCTTACACAATCTAACCAATCAACGCGTGACTCAACCAGCAGGTGAGCTCCTCCTGGGCTTACCTACCTTACTCACCACGCATCAGGTGAATGCCGAGAGAAAAAACGAGCGCAAAACAACCCTACGCGCTTAAACCAACCTACGGCGAAGTATAAACCACCCTAAGCGATTAATGCACTGTGTGGCATGCATGCTACCCTTGTCTTGTTTCCTGCAGAAAGCGGAGAAAGAGTGGCGCACTGCACAGCGCAAAACAAGCCTAAGCTTTTTAAGCAACCCTACTTTAGCGCTACGGCTATACAAACACGAGCAAGCACTTTCTTTTCTTACCTGTGAAGAGAGAACAAGGGTGAATTGGGGTACAGGGAAAGTGCCTCAGCGTGTGAATGCCTCAATTAGGCACATGCATCGCGAGCACAGCGCATATTCTAACCCTACGTGCGCGCTGCGCGCTCCATTCGCATCGCATACCTTTCATTCCTGTTTTGACCTGTGCAGAGCAAGAGAGAGGAAAACCCGAACCCCCAACGAACACAGCGTTGATAACCCTAACGTTTTGACGAAGCAACCAGCACAAACGCAATGCATGCGTATAAAATGACACTGGCATACCTGAGAGGTGGGTTCTCCACCTGCTCTGTGGTGTGGGTTGAGTTTGAATACTTTTCCCTAAAATTTATAAACATTTCGACGCAACTGTGCAAAAATTTCCTTTAGACCTTTAAAAACTACGGCTCATACCTTCTTTTTCAAAAGCCGTTTACGCTTCCGCAACCCTGTTTCTGAAGTCCGCTTCCGTTGCGCTTGTCTGCAACTTTGAGTTCTGGTGTAAAAATGACGATTTCTCGCGTGATTTCGTCAACTTTTAGCGATTTGACTTCTTAAATCGCTACACCTTTCGCTAAACCACAGGAATCACTCCCTGTTGGTTACATTTTCTATTTTTTTCAGCTCCTGGAGATTTGTGTTCTCCATTGGGAGTATTGCTCCGCCCTGGCCCTTGGTCAGGACGTTTACTAAAACGCTGATTATACAGTGATGGCCGTCCGCATTAGAGCGTTCGACTGTACCCTAGTGGGCAAGCATATGTGCTCTAGGGAGGGAGTTCTGGGTTCAAAGCCCACTACCCCGAAAATTTTACCAAACGTTTTCGTCACACGCTGGCCACCTTTGAGGAATGCCCCATCGAAGGGACATCATTCACGGTACATTACACTGTTTTTCAAGGGTACCTACAGTGTGATAGGCTTCTATGAACTGATGATAATGTTTTTGGTAAGTTTAATGCATTTTCTTTGGTAGTTTTGCGAATTTTTGAGCCTTTTTCCTTGGTCCTACTAGCGGAGCTAACTAGTACTCCAGGGGGGAGTAAGAAAAAGTCACTGCCTTGTCTCTCTTGGAGGGCTTGATCCAGGCCAAGCCCCCTTTAAAACCCTCTTGTTGATGCTAAGATTAACTTAAGTATTTCTGTCACTCTTTTGAAGCCTTTAGTACACTTTCTCAAAGTAACTAGGGTTGTAACCCTAGCCCCCCATGAAGTTCACCCCTACCACTGAACTGAGCGGAGGTATCTTCCTTCATGGAGGATGTACCGAAATAAAATAGGCATTTCTTGCTTTAGGCCTTGGAGGTTAAGCCTAGTGGTCTCCCACCCCAAGACCCCTATACTCAATTGTTTCTACCACTTATTGTGGTTCTACTTTTTAACTGTTTCTGAATTCAGTTGCTTGGCCAAGGCATATTCTGTGTCTGACCTGACACCTATGCCCCATATTCCTAACCTGCACCATTTCTCCCGAAAGAGTGCACATGAAGTGCTTGATGCTATCTCCGAGGCTAGAGTCAGCCCAGTTTTCATATAAAATCTTTTGTGTTATCCATTTGTGATTGAATCTTTGTGTTTATACCTGCTTTGTCTATCTGCAGCCCTTCTGTGTTACACTGGATTTCAAACTCTTCATTGATCAGATCCACATCCTGTTCTTGCTCTACTTGCTCCTTTGGCTTTCGGATTTCATCATCAAAAACCTGCAGGATTTCATCAAAATCTATAGGGCACTAATCAAGGACATCTTCCTCTTCACCGATTTCAGCGATTTCAGCAGTTTTGGGGTATAAATTCAGGGGAATTCTGATTTTATATTGTTTATAAGTCACAGGATGGCGAATTTCACATTTCTACTTCAGATCAGGCCTGCTGTGTGTGCGCGCGCCCTCCTTATTTTCCTGTTTGCGTGCACGTGCTCTGAGTTCTTTAATGCGGGCTGATTGTCTGAAAAATCTTCCCAACGGGTGCTAATAGTGTTAGTTCTATCCTGTTACGGAAATGGAAGCGAATCGGAAGCTAGGGCAACTCCAGTGGATGATAGAAGGCCCAGAGTTAAGGATCTTGGTAAACCCTGGTTAGCTGCCTCCTCCCCTACCGGCTGTCGCCCTTTGGTGCATCACTGCACTTGGGAGGAGACCGGTGTACGTTAATGGGCGCATGTGCTTCGGCAGTGCCGCGCCTACGTGCATGGGGGACCACGAGTCCCTTGAAGCTGGAGGAGCCCTAGTGGAAGTGAAGTGGAAGTGGATGTGGCTGAGGTAGGCACACCGGAAAGGAAGACAGTAACTTGGTCGTTGCTCCGCAAGGCAAAGCAATTCCTCATTCCTTGGCTTATCCTTTGTTTGCCTTGCATGTGTCATGACAGCTTGATCTTCCATGGAATCGAAGAGGGTCCATCTTTGGTGATTGCATGTGTTGAACATGTTGTGTGCACGTGCAATGGGTGAACATGCTAAAGGCGGAGAATTGCACTTATGCCCTGGTTGTTAACCTCCAATTTGCCGTCTTACTTCGGTGACATTCGGTGAATTCATATCATTGGTCAAACATGGTTGGTGATCCACTATCCTTCGCTTGGCAGCAAGCAAGAGGGCATGAGTTCACTTAATTCCGCAAGTGGTTATAGGGACAATCGTCGGTCAAGGTTGGGGATTCTCACTCTGTGTGCATGAATGCTGCTGTCGGGCATGGCTAGGCGAAACTCTCCCTCCATATGCATGCTCTCAGGATTGGGTTTTGGTTAGGTTTTCCCCCCTGGGCCATGGATTGGTTAGGTTCCCTATCTGGGCATGGATTGGCGTGGGACCATCTCTCTCAACGCCTGGATTGGGGCGGGACCATCTCTTTTCGAGGCGGAACTACTTCTCTTTGTGATGGGAAAATCTCACATGGATATGCTCTCATTGGACCCGGGATACTACTCTTTCTGCACTCACTCTGTGGGCCGGGTCTGGGTCTCTACATGTGACCGAGGGGAATCTGCTCATCCAATCTTCTTACCCAATCTCTCTCCAAGTAGCACGCAACAAATTTGTTCGGTGTCACACAAACATGCAAATAGGCAATATTGATTACACATGTTCATGTGTGGATGGTTTCTAATTAACACGACGATTATTTTTGCCTATGCCATCGGGTCCGGAGCAATTAGGCACCAAGTGATGGGCCGAGTGGCATGTCAAAGGGTGTGAGGGCATGAGACATATGTTATGTGTTGGCTTCTCTACTCATGTCTTTGGTTCCCCACACTCTAACCGTGGGGAGGCCAGCAATTGGTATGTAGCATACACTAATCATGTGAGGTTTTGTGGGCTGGTCCTTCTTGATGTCTTCTTTGCAGGCAGCAAGTAACCCCGTCAAGGCTATTCACGTGCTGGCCACGGTGTATGACATTGCTGAGTGACGGGCACCCGGCGTCCGGTGTGGAGTACCAAAGCGTTGCCATCATAGCAGTATGCATGTCACACATGCCAGGTGACAAGTAGTGTTTGCCATTGCAGCGAGGTCACTCTCCCGACTCATATTTAGTGATCCTCATTGCAAGTTCTTCATATGTGCATATTGCTGACTCACGAGGGTTGGCAAGTCATGTATGTGGCCATGCCGTACTTTGTGTTCATGGAGGCCATGGTGTCATGGTTGATCAACGGTGAGAACAATCCTTATGTTTCGAACCCATGTTGTTCACTCCATTTTACCGTCTTGTGGGCAAGGGTAAGGATGGGCCATGTGTGCCCAAGCTTCGCGAGGAATCTAATGATGCCATGGTGTTTTATATGCTTTTCTTTGTGTGTTGCCTTGCACGTGATGGACCGTATCGATGTCATTGTGTCATGCCTGATCATTCCTGATTCAATGAGTCTTCTCAAGCCGTAGTATCAGGAGTGTGTGGGCATGGCGTCATACGTCCATAACGGAATGCATAGTTCGAGTGTGCATGGTCTATAAATGGATTCTTGGAGTAGGGATGCAACGTCGTCTTTGATAATCGCATATCTTATTCAAGGGCTTCATCTCCATTTCTACCTCTAAACTCCTTTGCCCGACATTGTCATTGTTTGTCCCTTCTCCATGGCTTTCATGTATTGATGGACCCGAGTGCCTCCGTCCTCAACACTTCCCTCAATTTGAATTGGTAGATGACGTATTTGGATTTCCCTTGCCAAGGGTTGCCAAGGGGTGTGTTTGTGGTATATTTTTGGAGGTTGGAAAATGGTGATTGGTAAGATGAAAGCATTGGTGAGATCTAGGACAATGGGTGTCACCGGGAAGAAGGTGGAAACATCGGGAGTAGGCGGTAGAGCCCGCACAATGGCAGGGGCCGGTCCTACGGACGTTCATTATGGTAGCAGAGGTTTACCTGCCGCCTACCGCCACCCGGAGAGCTTTGGCCCTCATGAGCCCTGCCCCAGTGGACCCCGGGCAACCATCAATGACACCATCCGGGAGTCGGTCATTGAAGCCCGAGAACAAGGAAGGCATTCAGGAAGAAGAGTGGGTACCGTAGACGACATGGAGGACATCGTCTCTTTTTGTGGAGGAGTATGCCGAACACCATGTCATCTCCGAGTACCCGCGGAAGAATCAGACGAAGAGGTCACGAGCTGCAGCAGTGGCTCAAAGGCCCGGCGCTACCACAAACGTGGTTCGCCAAAACCGTCCAAGAAGGATGGGGAATCGGCAATGGAAATGACGCCGACCCCTGTCCGCCGGATGTTCAGTGCTCTGTCGGACTCCGAGGGATATCATACTTGTTACCCTTCGGATGGTGCGGGCGCGGAGCCAGATTTCCCGGCAGGGCGATCACATACCGCCCCAAATCCTGAAATTAATCATGATGCAGAACGGGAAGCCTTGCCACAAAGGTCGGCAACAACAAGAGTCCCAAGGCATAGCGAGTTCGGTATGATGGGAGCGGACGCAGGAAGGATGGACGGTGATGGGACGGGCAACACAGTGATGGGCGGAGGAGAGGAGCGGGGAGCTCCGGGAGGTCCGCCGCGGGATAGCCGGGACCGGGAAGAAGATGGTCAACATCCCCACGAGGACGCCAAGGAAGTGGCGTGCGGGAACGGGCTTGTGAAGCTCACGGCCATTGTCGACAAGTGGACTTCCTCATCGGGAGTTATCCCCGGGTGGGAGAAGATGCCATTATTCAAAGGATCGAAAAGTTGGACGACACCACGGGTGAAATTCTTGAGGACCAGGCAATCTTCGATAACACTCTAAAGAGTAACCGATCACATCAATAGGACTACGAGGCCAGGGTGGAGACAATGCTGGTACAGCAGCAAGGAATGGTGGACAAAATGATCATGTACCTGGAGACTGTCGAGGACAGGATGAAGGAGTTGGAGAGTTGTGCAGGAGTCCTGGCACCAGGTCCCGATCTACCACGGGATCCTGCCCCGGAGTCTTTGGTGAAGCAGCTGACGACATTGAGGACAGCCGCAGAAGGAGTGGCGCCCATGGAGGGTCCCATGGAGTCTGCACCATACGGTCCGCCACGGGGTTACCCCTCATTGTTGAGGCTAAACCCACTTTTCTCGGCCAGTGTCATGTTGGGAGAGAAGACGCCGGAAAAAGGCTCGGGCATTGGTACGCCCAAGCGCAATACCCGTGAAGGGACGGTTGAGATTGACATGAGCAGCCCGCCAGCCGCTGGGACGTTCGATGCTCGTGCAGCATATGAGCGCCGGGTCGCTGAAATGGATTCCAAAAATACGAGGATCATCAAGTGGAGAATCATGGGTGCAAGATCCGCGGTCGGGCAAATGGACCATGGTCGGTCCGAGCATGGAAGAAATCAAATCCGGACTGCGAGAAGACGTGGAGCTCCGAGGAGTCTACTCCCACTCTCCGGGCAATGGGAGTGGTGGAAGTATCCGACTTGGTGGCGTCATTGCTTCAGCTGTTGGTGACGCTGTACGTATCGAAGACCTCCGGGGTGTGAAAATACCCCATTACGACGCCAACCCAGCCAACTTGGACGATTTCATGTAAAATTGGGGGGATTATCCCCAGGAAGTCGTGGGTGAGATGCGGCTTGGATCGGATGCCCGAGACAAGTGGGCATGTCGTGATTTCCCAAACCGTTTGGCCCCGGAGTTGGAGGCAGATTTACGTGACGTGATTCGGGAGAAAAGGATCCGTACGGAGGAGCAGTGTTTGGACTGGTTGGAGGAAGAAGAAAGGGTGGATACCCCCAACCAAAAGCTCGATGACTTATGGGCAATACCTCTCAACTTGAAACGTGGGGTGCTGCGGTTGAGGGATTGGAGGAGATATCTTCTAAGGTACCGCCGACTTCTAAAGCAAGTTGGGGATGGGTGGGAATCTGGCGAGATTCGCCACCTCTTGCGGGATGTCCTTCCAGCCTATTCGAAGAAACGGGGGGAAGACGAGGAGAAGAAGCGGGCCAAGAAGCATATGGCAGTACACATCATGTCGCCGGAGGAGCAGAACCCGGGCATTATGGAATATCTCCGACGGAACCTTGGAGAGCCGGAGCGGATGATCTCGTTGAAAAATTCCGTGTACGTGGAGGTGTTCGGCGGGACGGCGTGAGGAGGTATCCTTCGACTCAACAATGTCGAATGGAGACGCGGCAAAAAGCTGAAGTTGCAGAGGATACCCGCAGGAATGAGCCTGCATTCAATCAAACAGTACGTGAGCGTCGAAGTGAAGCTCAACTCAAAAAACGAAGCGCATACTGAAGACCGTCACAATCATGGGAACCATGATTGCCGCGAAGATTCACATCAAGGAGAGGTCCAAGACAATTGCGGCTGGAGTTCAGAATATTCCGAAGGCGTGAGTCTGAACCGGGAAGATCATGAGGAAGCACAGTTCTTGGCGTTTGTGGCGCACAACACGAAGGAGCATGCACAAGACAAGTCGGAGTGGAGGAGAGCACCACACCGTGGAGGAGTGGGGAAACCGCCGCGGGGGATCGGCAATCCGCCACTCTCCTTGAAGGATACCGGCGGGACCATGACGGATGCCGGATCTGTGATGGGAAGAATCTCCTGCACAAACACGATCATAAGACGAGCAAGATCTACGCGGAGGACAAGAAGGCTTATTTCCAAGCCCACCCCGAGAAGGTGCCCAAAGAGAAGCGTATAGAGGCTTGGTAGCGTGGGCAAAGTGCTGGTGGACGCTCGGGAGGACAAGGGCATGGAGGTGACCGCCGAATTCCACAAATCAAAAAAGTGGCCGATTCGTTAATGCGGGGCATGGAAGCGCTCAAGGCCCTGCAGAAAGAGAGAAGTCCGCCATGGCTCGGTGATTCGCAGCAAGACGGGGCTCTGGTCGATCGAACTCAGAGGGGCCCCCACGGGAGTGGGACAACGGAGGACTCTCCTTCCAAAATCAGTGGAATTCAATTGAAGAAGGCATTTATGATGCCGAAGAATGTTCGGAAGGAGCCAAAGCTACTGATTTCAGCCAGTGTTAATCCATGGGACGCCCTGCTGAGGGAAGTACAAGTGGATATTGGCAGCTGGGACAAGAGGGTTGGAGAGACCACGGAGAGTCCTGTGGATGGGCAGGACCAACCCGAAATCTATGAGATACGTGATCACACGTTGGAAGTCCTTATGCAGCCATCCATGCTAGAGTTGCATGCTATGAGAGTCGTCCGCACACCACATGGCGATGAGCGGCAATTGCACTTGAGGGGGTAATGTGCGGACGGAAGGAAGTGATCGCAGATGTCTTGGTTGATACTCGGGCCCAAGTAAGCTTGGTGCGGAATGGACTGTTTCCAGACACATGTCTGAAGAGCAGTGACCGACCAGTGCGCCTCAAGGTCGCTAACGGCTGGATCATCGGTGGCGGAGCCCGTGAAGCCGAACTTGGCCTGGATTTTCGGGAGCATGACCGATTGGATCGACCGGACAAAGCAAATCGCTTGATGCTCCATGCAACATTCTACCAGGCTGATCTCTCCGATTGGGATATCATAATGGGCTATGATTTCATGGTCAGCAATTCAGCCGGAGCATTGCCACATCGTGCCACACTCGTTCCTGAGGCAAACAGGAGGCTTTCATTGGTAGCAACCCATTATGCCCCTGGTGGATTCCAATGGACTGGAGATGAGGAGGAGAAAATTGTTGGTGCGGTGAAAGCAGCGGGAATTAAGTCCAAAGGTGGCGATGGAGAGCACCTTCAGGAGTATGGTCTACCCCAGGATGCTTATTGTTGCATGATGGAAGGCCTGGGAATGGAGACACCATGGACGGATGTCTTCTCATCAAAAGAGGCTCCCAAGTTGCAAACGTGCGCACGGCACACCCACCACGATCAGCGAGTGGCGTTCGTTCATGGGATTCTGCAATTCTTATTCAGGTTACCACCGAATGTACGCCGAACTCTCGGGAGCATTGCAAAAGATGCTGCAGATTGGGAAGTCTGATGGGCGCAAGGGGGGCAAGAAAAAGCTGGCTTGGACAACAGAGGTGGAAGAAGCGTTGCAGACACTCAACAGAAAAATCCTGGGAAAGTTGGGATTATTCCTTATTCATCCGGACAGAGGATTTGTGCTCCGCACCGATGCATCGGATTATGCCGTGGGAGCAGTCCTGGAGCAAGTCCGAGAGCATGGTTCCCATGTCCCAGTGGCCTTTTGGAGTACAGGTTTGGCGGAGGGGCAGCGCCCCACTTGGACGGCAAGGAAAAAGGAGACATATGCCATTATCTGTGCCTTGCGCAAGTGGTCCGGGCATATTGGTTTGCAACCCATTGTCGTGTGCACCCACCATCAAAGTTTGCAGAGTTGGCACAAGGAGCACGTCAACGCCCCCTCGGGGCCGGCAGCCCGATGCGCCCGGTGGCACGAGATGCTGACCAAGTTTGACTTCAGCGTAGTGTATGTGCCCGAAAAGGACAACACTCGTGCGAGAGCCGAGAATGATGTCATCCATGAATGCGTCAACCCAATCCTGCACAGGTCCTAGCAGATCCTCCATCATGTGTTGTAATACCGCGTCCCCATTCTTGGCTCCCATCAGCACCACGTTCCATTGCATAGGGCAGAGTGGCGTACTCATCGCCGTACACGCCCTGGAGTCCTCATGCAGCGGCATCTGGTGATAACCATGTTTGAGGTCTAACACCGTGAAGATGCGCTTTTGGGCCTGTTTTTGCAGGATAGTGTCGATTAAGGGAATAGAGTACGAATCCTGTTCCGTTTGCTCATTCAACCCTCGATAATCAACCACTAACCGCCATTCGCCCGTTTCCTTCTTCGGCACAATAAATGCTGGGCTTGCACACTCACTGTCCGAAGGTTCTATCCATCCACGCACGATGAATTCCTTCAACAGCTTTTTGATGGCCTCCGTCTGCTCTCCTTGAAGCTGATATTCTCGATGCCGATATACTTTGGGTTTGGTCTTCAATTTAATCCGTGCGGTGCCAAATCGACGTCGATCCGGTGGATTTTACTTGGCCACACCGCTGAACGACGGTAGATAATGCCTCACCAATCTTTCCCGCAGCTCATCCACTCTTGGATTTTCCCTTGCTTCTTGGGCCGGGGCTGTCAGCACGGTCACCACCGACTGAATGGCCGTATAGCTTTCCTTCAGATCGCTTTCTGACGTTTCCTCATCCGTCATACCCTCTTCAACATCTCGGGTCTGCAGCCCCGCCGATAATTCTCTGAATTCTTAGATATTGAATGGGGTGACGGGCTTCGATCCGGTACCCGAGCATGGGATATTCCACGTGGGTGTGTTGGAAACCACAGGCTCATCGTGATCGGCCATGTGGTCCAATCCCCTCGCCACAACCTCGTTCTTGGTGAATATCCCCGTAATCCAATTTTGATTGTCCCACCAATGAGGAGATTTGACCCGGCTTCTTGCCTACTTGGCTGCCAAAGGGTCATGCATCCCATCCTTCATGTAGTGAACAACACAATCAGCCTCGTCAAACGACAAGGTCTTGACTTCTATTTTAGGGTCGTTGCTCTTCCGATCATGACCATCATGGGCACGGCTTGTATCCTCCGGATGAAAGCCTCACCGCCCGTGGGATGGCATTGTGCACCGTCAACAAAATGGGTGTGGGTTGACCATGCCTGTCCCGGTGACGGCAAAGAGGTGCCCGTAGCGTCCATAAATATCTCCTCATCCGGCGCAAACACAAATTCTTTCAAGGCGATGGAATCGATCTTGGATCTTACAACTTCGCCACGGGCGTCCCCTGAGACGAGTCCAGTCAGCACCAAGAGTCCTTTGGCTCTATCGGCGATAATTTTGTTCGGGGTTCGCTCCGAATCCTGTTGGGCTCCATGTACATACAGATGGCCCCGCCTTTTACCGCCCCAGTGCTTGTTCCACGCCGAGGTAGGTAGGTAGGTAGGTGCACTCGGTCGTGGAGAGGCGCCCCATGGTTCCCCCTGGCGTCGCCCCTGTGACGAACAGGAAGAGGCTCCGCGCTTGAAGAGGGGAGGCGGCTTACATCCCGCTAGACCTGACTGTTGGCCCCCAACAAAGCGGCCCCGGGCTACACCGGGAGGGCTGATCGCTGCCAGCGTGACATGCTTGTCTCGCCGGGAGGGTATGCCCCCGTGCTTGCGCACGTCCCCTCCTTTGGGCGGAACCCTAGGGGTGCACCGGACTTCCAGGCGTATCCCGTTCCCAGGGCTCGCATGCACGTTCTTGGTACTAGGGTTCCGAGGCGCTTGGGTGTCGCACGCTCCGCCTCGATTCCCAAAGCAGCGCAGGCCTTAGGATGCAGCCTTACCCCCGGTCTCCGGATCTCGTTTGGCCGGGTCACCTGCATGGCACGGGCTGCCTCAGTGCCCGGGCTGTGGGCACTGGGTTTCCTACTGTTGTGTGGCGTTTGTGTTTGGGTCCGGTTGGTGGTTGGGTGCGGGTTTTGTTGACCCTGCCAGTCCTGGCTGGGGTCTTTGGTGGGTGTGTTTGGGCACGGTTTGTGGTGTTGTCCCTCTAGTGTCGGCTCTTTGTGGTGTCCGTGGTTGGGCTTCGGTTTCGGCCTGCTTTTGGGACATGTGTGGTTTCGTGGGCGCCCCGCTTGCCCCCCGCCGTTTCCGGTTCCGGCGTGCGGTGTGGGCGTGTGTGCTGGGCCCGGGTCTCGGCTGTGCCCAGCCCTTCTTGGCTGGGTTGTCGGGGTGCATTTTTTGCGCTTTGGTTTTTTCTTGTTTTTTTTTTTCTGTCCCGGGCTTTGTGGTCCCTGTCCCTCCATTCCCTTTCTTTCGGGCTGGGCTGGTGGCTCTCTTTTTTTTTCTTCTCCGTGTCCCTTTTCCCCATGGGCCGCTGTTACTGGCTTGGTGTTGCCGGTTTTGGGTGGGTGGTCCCCCTGTGCCTCTGTGGGGGTCCTGTCTTCGGTGCCTTCTGGGAGGGGGTTTGGCCGCCTGTGGTGGTGTTGGCGGGCGGTTTGGCGGCTGTGGGCTGTTTTCGTGCCTTTTCCCCCTTCCCCCTCCTTTTTTTTTTTTCGGGGGGGGGGCTTGCCTGTTCCTCCCTCTGCCCTCCCTGGGCTGGCGCACGCACTGGCCTGCATTAACTGTTGTCTTCCGGGCGGCTGTCTTCAGTTGCGTTCTGTGTGGCCGCGTTCCGGCCCCATGGGTCGGGTGGGCTATGTACACGGTGGGCTCGGCGCCCCTTCTTGCCGGGTTAGGTCCTGGCTCTGCCGGCTGGGCGGCTGCGCCAGGCGGCTGCGTGTGGTTTTGGGTCAGGGGGCTGGGGTTGTTCGTGTCCTTTCCCCTCTGCGGTGCCGGCTGTAATCTTCTGGGTGGTCCGCCATCGTTGTCGCCGGCGCGCTGTGGCCCCGTGTGTGGCCTGTGGTGCTGGTGTGTGGCTTGCTGGCGCGGCGCCCTCCAGGGTGTGCGGTGGCTGGCTTCGGTTAGTCCCTCAGGTTAGGGTCAGTTGTGTCGTGCTGTGCCGCTCTGTGCCGCGTCGCGTCGCGTCGTGCTGTGGCGCGTTGCTCTGTGGCGCGCTGTGGTGCGGTGTGCCGTGGTCTCCCGTGGTGCCGCGGTGGGTCAGTGGAGGTCAGCCCGGCCTGTGTCGTGGTGCGAAGTGCGGGCCGGAGTGTGGCTGGCTGGTGGCTGGGGGGTGCGGTTAGGTGTGCATGGCTCGCTGGGTCCGTGCTGTGGGGGTTTGGGCGTGCCGCTCGGGCTGGTGGGTCGGGTAGGTCGTTCGCTTGACGGTCCGTGGGGTTGCCCTCCCTGGGGGCTCGTGCCTTGGTCCCGTGTCCTCTGGGGGTGTCGGTCCCTAGTCGTGGGTGCCGCGGCCGTGCCTGCGTCCTCTTCCGGTGCCTGTGAGGCGGCCTTTGTGGTGGCCGGGGTCGTCGCCTGGCGGTGAGGGCGTGGTGGTGCGCCGTGCGGCGGTGTTCCCTGCGGCTTCCTCTGTGGGTGTGGCCCGTTCTCCCCGTGTAGGTGTGCCCTCCATTCTCCGTGTGGTTTCCGGTGGCCGGTGGGCGTGCGCTGGTGTGATCCGCATGGCGTCCGATGTTTGCTTCGGTGGTGTGTGTTGGGGTGTTTGGTGGGGCTGGGGCGGCGCTGGTCCCCCCGTCGTGGTGTGCCCTTCCTGGGTGTGGGTCGTGGTGCCTGCCGTGGTGCCCTTTTCCTCCGTGTCTTGGTCCCCGCTCCCGCCCCTTCCTGGTTCCATGGTGGTTTCCTGCCCCCATGTGGTGTCGCTTCCGGCGTCCTGTCCCTGCGAGTGCCTGCCCTCACTCGGGGCCCTTCCGTGCCCTCTTGCCTGAGTGCTCCTCGGTGCTCCTTGCCCTTCCCTTGCCC
Source organism: Eutreptiella sp. 'Long Island Sound 2002' (assembly GCA_964036045.1). Classification (NCBI taxonomy): domain Eukaryota; phylum Euglenozoa; class Euglenophyceae; order Eutreptiales; family Eutreptiaceae; genus Eutreptiella; species Eutreptiella sp. 'Long Island Sound 2002'. The sequence goes on from OZ038380.1 coordinate 107,083,053, forward strand.
TTGTCCTGCCCCTTCCTGGTGTGGTGGTGGCGGGAGGGGCGGGGTGGGGAGGGGGCGCCGGCGGCCCAGGCCTGGGGGTGGGTGGCCTGGAGCCACAGGCGGAGGGCTTGGGGGGTGTAGGGGGGGCGGAGGCCCTGGACCGCATCGCGGAGGAGGGCCTCCCATGCCGCTTGCGGCATGATGGCCTCCGGGGCGGCCTCGTTGGGGTTCGCGGGGGTGCGGGTGCGCACCTCCTCGAAGGTATGCACCATGTGCACCCCTTCGTGCCTTCTCGCTCCTCCGGCCCACTTCACCCAGCGGCGGAGCTCCTGCAGAGCGGGGGGAGACCACCAGGCGAGGTGGGGGGGGGCCGGGGGGGGGGGAGGGGTCCGTGCCCGTGGTGGTGGTGCGGCGGGGGGAGGACGTGGACCTGCGGTGGTGGCGGGGGTGGCGGTGGCTGGGGGAGCGGGAGCGGCGGCGGCGGGGGCTGGGGGTGGAGGACGGGTACGGACGGAGGGGGGAGCGGGAGGGGGAGGTGGACATGGGGCGGCGGTGGCGCGCTCGGTGGCGTCCGGGGGAGCGGGAGTGGTGGTGGCGGGGGCTGGGGGTGGTGGATGGGTACGGGTGGCGGGGGTAACGGGGAGCCCGCCGGGGCGTGTGGGGGGAGGGGGAGGTGGACGTGGGGCGGCAGTGGCGTGTCTGGCTGCGTCGGGGGAAGCGGGAGTGGTGGTGGCGGGGGCTGGGGGTGGGGGTCTTGTTTGGCCGGTGGGGGGAAAGGGAGGGGGACATGGGGCGGCGGTGGCGCTCGTGGAGGTGCCTGGGGGAGCGGGAGCGACGGGAGCGGGGTCCGGGGGGGTTGTGGTGGCACCTGGGGGAGCGGGAGCGGCGCGAGTGGCTGGTTGAGGCGCGGTGGGAGTGTGGGCGCCGTGGGCGAGTGTGCCGTGCGGGGGGGGAGCGGGAACGCCGCCGTTTGCGGGACCAGGCCTCATCGCTCGAGTCGGGCCAGTCCGGAGGCGTCGGCGGCCCCTGGGGGGCCTTGCGCGGTGCCGCCTGGTACTGGGGGGGGGGGGAGGTCCCCCGTCGTCCATGGATCCGCCAGGTAGGGGTGTGGTGGCGGCAGTGGCTGGTGGTATGGCTCGAGTGGCTGTCCTTGGCGGGGTTGGGCCCGGGGGGCCCCTTCTGCCATCGGATGGTGGCCGGGGGGGTACGGATACGGTTCCTGGTACGGGGGTGGTGGCTGGTACGGGGGGGGTGGCCCCTGGCGGTAGGTGGGGTATGCGGGTGGAGCGCTCGGTGGCTGCCATCCCGTCCGCTGGTGCTGTTCGTGCACGGGGGGTTGTGGCCCGGTGGGGTAGGGCGGTTGGCAGTGGTAGTGGTGGGGGTGGTGTTGGTAGTGGTGGTGGTGGGGCCGCTGGTGGTGGTGGTGTGGGTAGTGGTGGGGTTGGTGTTGCGGGTATGGCCCATGGACCCCTTGTGGGTTTTTCGGTCCCCCTTGTGGGGGTGGGGGGTTGGGCATCGTGGGCAGTCCCCGGGGCTGCACTATGTGGTCGGCAGGGGGGAAGGGTTGGGGGCCGATTTGACGGTGACGGTGGTCGAGGGGTCCCACGTCCCTGAGTCGGTTTGGCCGGCGGTGGTGGTGGTTTGTGGGGCATGGATGACGGGGCGCTTGGTGACGGGGATGCGGACGAGGGCTTGGACGGGGTCGTGCTGGGTGGCCGTCTCTGCGGTGGTGGTGGGTGCCGGTGGGAGGGGGGCGCGGGTTGCGGTGGGTGGGGGGTCCTGGCTTGGGCGAGGGTCCGGGCGGGGGTGGTGTCGGTTGGGTTTGTGTCGTTGCGTCTGCGGTGTTGTGTGTGCTCGCGTGGGCGCCGGCTTTGGTTCCGGGTCGGGTTTGGGGTTGGGGTCCCGTTAGGGTTTGGGGTCGGGTTTGGGGTTGGGGTCCGGTTCCAGGTTGAGGAGTACCTCTGTCCGGAGTGTGAGGGTGCCAATGTCGGGTGGGGGGTCGTCCCGGTGCGTTGCCGGGGTGCCTGAGTCGCCTGTGTGGGGGTTTGGGGGTCGGTGCGTGCGGCCGCGGCTTTGGCTTTCGCCGTGGCCTTGAGGATGAGGGCGGCGGGGAGGGGGGGGTCGGAGGATGAGGTGGAGGAGGTGGACGGGGCTGAGGATGAGGAAGAGGTGGTGGACGCGGGTTGGGCTGTGATGCGGGCGGGCTTGTGGGCGGCGGCTTCTGCTGCGGCCACGGCGGGGAGGATGGAGGGCATGTCCACGGGCTGTGGGTTGGGGGCAGGCGGCTGGGGGGGCCCGGTCGTGACCTGGCGGCCCGGCGGGCCGATCTGATCGGCAGCGGCGGGGGAGGGAGGCGCGGGGCTGTGGCCTTCTCCTTCTGGGCTCGGCGGGGCCCGGGTCCTGCAATGTGCGAGGTCGTGTTGGTTGGCGTCCGCGGGGGGGAACAGTTCGCGTGGGCTGCATTCAGGGGCCGGGGGGGGGTGGGCCTGGGTCCTCTCGGGTGTGTGTGGGGGGCGTGGGCGGGCCACTGGGTGGGGTTGGCGTGCCGCGGGGCACGGGGCTCCCCTCGGCGGGTGTGTGCGGGTTGTGGAGTGGTGGGGGGCGGTGAAGGGTGTCCGGTGGGTGGGTGTGTGGCGGGCGTGTGCTGGTGTTCGGGCGGGCGGGGGAGGCCTGTGTCGCGGGGCCCGGGGGTGCGCGCGATGGTGGGCGTGTGTGGGTCTCCGGTTGAGCAGCGAGAGGGGGGGGGCATGGGCGGGGATTGTGCGGCGGGGTGTGCTGTGTCGGTGTATGTGTCTGCTTGCCGCGCGCTTGCGTGGGCAGTTGTAGGCCGGGCGGTTTGGAGGAGAAGCTTGCCGTCTTCTGCTGCCGCGGCAAGGATTTCGCAGACGAGCTTTCGTATCTGGTGGACCTCTTGGTCAGTGGTGGGAAGGGGGTATGCTAGCTTTGGGCTAAGACCCGCGCGGTTGAGGACCCTGTGGATGGCGTGGTACCCGCGGGTGAGGGACTGCTGCTGTCTGGGGGGGGGGTTTGGTCGTGTGTCCGGGCCTGCCTCGACTTGTGTGTGGGCGGTGGGGATGGCCCAAACCCAGGGCACGGTCCCCGTGGGTGGCCAGCGGCGCTGGATCCAGTGGGTTAGGCAGAGCATGGCCAATCCCAGGTGGTAGCCCGCTCTCCCTGAGGTGATTTGGGCCAGGGCGCGGGCTGGGGGCTTGTCCTCTGGCTGGAGGACACCCCTGAGGACCCTGTGCTGGGTGGTGGGGTCCCCCACTGCCCCTGGTGGGGCGGTCTCCGGGGCAAACATGGTGTCTGTCCCCTGGATGAGCCATTGCGGGCCGGGGGACGTAGCCGTAGCGGCTATCACGTAGTAGTGGCCGCGCTCGAGGACTGTAACCCAGACCTCCGGCGGGGGGTGGTCACTGTCTGTAGGTGGGGGGGGGAGGTCGTCGTCCGGGGTGCGGAGGCCGGCGGCGCGCAGGGCGGTGTCGCGGTTGGGCGCGGTGGCCTGTTCCCACTGTTCAGGGCGGTTCGGTTCCGCTGGGTGGTCCGTCTCCGCTGGGGCCCGTCGTAGGCGTACGGTCCCTTGACGCGTGACGTTGATGCCGGTGTCGTGCGTCAGGGCCTGGCCCCACTCGATGGGGGGGATCCAGATGTGCTGGCCCCGGGTGTGTTTGCGGGCTCGCCAGAGCACGAGGTCTACGATGGTCTCGTGGAGGCCGCTGCCTGGGGTGGTCAGGTCCCGGAGGGCTTTGACGGTGAGCTTGGTTCAGTCCTCTTGTAGGCGGTACCAGCCCAGGGGGGTGGTCGGGGCCCTGTCTTGGAGGGTTGCTCGGAGGAGGTTGGGGTCGCGGATGGTGGCCGGTGTGAGGGGGGGGTGCCCCGGGTCCGGGGGGGGTGGGCTGGATGGGCTGCCGGGGTCTTGCGCGTCTACGTCGATGGATGGTTGGTCCTGGTCGGGCTCGGCCGGACTGGGCGGTGCCGGGTGGCTTCTTGGGTGTGAGACGGGTCTCGGGGCGCTGTGGTGGTGCCTTGGAGACCTGTGGATGGAGACGGGGGGCGCGTGCAGGGCGCGGAGCGGGTTAGTGGACGTCTGGGTCATGCACGGCATGGTAATGGATGAGACGCTGCATGTGTTCCCTGGCGGTGGGGTCGGTGAGTTGCTCCGCGTGTGTTAGCAGGAGGTGTTTGCGGTGTACCATTTAGGCCGCTGCTCTGCGGACTGCTTCTAGCTGGAGGTGTGCTGCTGCCTCCATGGGGCTTTCCGCGTGTTTGGTGAGGTGTCGGTGCAGGGCCTGTGTCACTGACCCTCTCATGGTGGCTTCTTTGATCAGGGGGTCCCGGAAGAGGTGTTCGGTGGCCTGGTGTGCGTGGCTGTGGGTTGGCCATCCTTCGTGTTGTCGCAGGGTTTCCGCCGGGGACCAGCCCACTAGGGTGTCCCTGTCTGTATGGAGGGGGCATTTCTTGAAGTGTTCCCAGTCCTCCGGGCTGGTGTGGTCGCATGGGCAACGGGTGTGTTCGTCGGGGACGTGGATGTGCTTGCGGGCGAGCCATCTGGCGACCCTGGTGAGGAATGGCAGTTGCTCCCTGAGGAGCTGGATGCGTCGTTTTTGAAGGTGGGCTCGGACGTTTGCTGGGCGCAGCGCTGAGTGGTAGAGGGGGACTTGCAGTCTGTCCTGGAGCTCCTGGATGTGCGCCCGGCTGTCTGCGTCGCCGAGCACGCGGGCGAGATGTTGGATGGGGTTGGGGTAGTGGTATGCTCTGTCGTGGGAGGAATAGGGGGCGTTCTCTGGTACCCAGTCCGGGGTCTGATGGGGCTCGGGTACAGGGGGCACGTGTTGGAGGTGTGTGTGGTTGCGGCCGAGGTCAGGGATCTGGAGGGCTGGTAGGTGTGTTGTGCGCTGGTGTACTGCCTGGTTGTCGACCTTACCATTTCCGTATTGGTGTCTGTGGGACTCTTGTTTCATGATGTGGAGTTGGACGTAGGGGGGAAGGCTGCTAAGGGCTTTCCAGAGTAGCAGTGCCTGGGTGCCGAGGCTCGTCGCGGTGGCTTTGTGAAGTGGTTGCCTTGCTATGCCTCTTCCTGTCGGTCACAGGGGCAAGGCCAGGGGGAAACATGGGGCGCCTGTCCACGACTGAGAGCACCTACCTACCTACCTACCTACCTACCTAGCAACCTACCTACCTACCTACCTTGGGGGTTAAGAGGTTTGAGGTTTGAGGTTTGATTTTGCGGGTACTAGACGCCTTTCGGCCCCGGGGGGCCACCTTGTCGGGCCAGGTGATATCCTCCCACCGGGTCCTAGTTGGGGGCCCTCTAAGACGCACCTCCTGCCTGGTGGCGGAGTCCCCCGGGTTCACAGAGCTCGGAGCCCCGTCCTTCCCCGGCTTCCCCGTTTCGCCACTCCCCGGTCAGTGCATCAATTTGCAGCCGTGGCTGCGGGCGCTTACCCACTGCGTCGCCCCCCTAATGCGTGGTCGCCCGGGGCGCCGGCGCCGCCGGGCCCGTGCTACTGGCTTGTCGCCAGTGGGACCCCCTTGGGCTCGCGCGGAGGCTGCCTAGCCTAGGGGTTGGGGCGTGGCGCTGTGCGCCACTACTGCCTTGGCAGGTGCAGTGCCTCGTCTGTGTGTGCGCGGCGCTCGCGGCCGGTTCCGGGGGTTCGGGCCGGTACCTGGTGTTGTGTCTCTCTCTCTTCCCCCTGCCCGCCCTGCGTGTTCGGCGCTGCATGTGGCGGGCCGTCCCGTCCGGGTGTCCCTTACCCTTGCTCGCTGGTACGCCATTCCACGTGGTCTGTGCGTTCCGCGCGCTCGGTCCGGTTGCCCTTCTGGTAGTCCCCGCGTGTCCCTTTCGTGTGTGTGCGCTCGCGCTCTCGCGGTGTCCGCTCCCCCCCTCCCCTGGGTGGTGTGGCGTGCGCACCTCGCGTGGTCCCGGCACTGGGCGCTGGTAGGGCCGTTCCACGTGGTCCGTGCCCCTCCGCGTGTCCTGTTCCGGTCCCTTGCTCCGTCTGGCGTGCTTGGGGGGGGGCGGTCCGGTTCCGGCTCCCCCCTACTTGGCTTGGGGTTGTGGGGGTGGCGGCAGGGCGTCCCCGGGGGGGGTGCCTTCTACCGTTGCGAGGGGCGTCTGGGGTCATGCGCTCCCCCTCCCCCGACTGCCCGCCCACTGGGTGGGCTGCCGGGGCCCGCGATCCACGTGTTGTGGGCGCGGGCGTGCGGGTGTGGGGGCCCTGCTCTGTCCCCTCGTCCGGCACGCCCTGTGGGGGCTGCGCGCCGCGGGGCGGGTCCGTGGCGTTCATGCGCTGGGGGGCGGGCTGGGGGGGGGGGGCGTGCGCCGTACCCCCCGTTTGTGCGGCCGGGGGGGGCCTGTAGGGCGGGGGGTCGCTCTGCCTCATTCCGTCCCTCCGCCTTCCCTGGGCAGGCAACAAAGCGGCTGTCACTGGCGTTGTGCTGTCCATGGGGGGCGTGGCCCCCCATACCACTCCGGTTCGTGCTCACCAGGCTTCTCTGGGTACGATCTGTGCGGCGTCCTGGCGCGTAGGCGCGGGCTCGCTTGTTCTTCGCGGCCCCCATGGGGGCCGGCGGCTGGGGCGGGGGGGCAGGTCGCGCTCCGGCTCCTCTCTCGGGCGGGGGGGGACCATCCCCCCTGCCTCGGGGGGTGGGGGCCGGGGCCCCAGCGGCCCGCGGGCCGGTGGGGGGGCGGGGGGGGGGGTGTCGCGCCGCGGCCTCCCTGCTCCCCTTCTGGGCGGCGGCCTGCGGTACTCAATCCTGGCCCCCTTCGTGTCACCGGCGCGCTCCCTTCCGGCGTGTGCATGCAGTCGGGGCCGAAGTGCCGCCCCGGGGTGGGGGGGGGTGAGGGGCGGTCCGCGGACCGCTGCCCCGGGGGCCCTTGCAGACCTGAACCCCCCCTCTGCCCTCCCTGAGTGGGCTGTGGTCACGGGAGGGTCATGTGGGGCGCGGCCTCCATACTGTTCCGTTGTGCGCGTTGCCCCGGCACGCCAGTGTGGGCTCGCGGGAGCAGGTCCAGCCGCCGCTCCCCCCACCGCGTCGCCTCCCCGGCTCCGGGGGGGCGGAGGGCCACACCCGTGGCTCCCCAGCTGGGGGGGGTGCGGGGGGGGGGGGAACGTGGGGGGCCCTCTGGTCCCCTGGCGATGCCTCCTGACGGCCGGGGGGGGGGGGCGGCATGGCAGTCCTGGCCCCGGGGGCCAGCCATCGGCTGGGGGGTCGCGCCCTTCCCCCGCCCCCCTCTACCTAGAGCCGGATCCTCGTGCAGGCCCTCGCTCGGGCCCCTCATCCCCCCGGCCGTTGTCGCGCGGCGCTAGCAGGCCGGGGGCGGCCGTGAGGGTTAGCGGTCAGTGGTTAGCGGGCTGCAGGGCAGCAGGTTCCCTCCCGTGCTCGTTGTCTCCGTACTCCCTCCCGCGGAAGGTGGCACGCTCTCATGCGTCGTGCCGTACCATGGGGGGGGCGTGGGTCGGGGGGCCCGGCTCCTCCCCCCACTCTCGCGCATCCGCCGTCTGGGCCATCACCTGCGCCGCCGCTTGTGTGCTGTCCATGGGGGGCGTGGCCCCCCATACCACTCCGGTTCGTGCTCACCCGGCTTCTCTGGATACGATCTGTGCGGCGTCCCGGTGCGCAGGCGTGGGCGCGCTTGTTCTTCGCGGCTCCCATGTGAGCCGGCGGCTGGGGCGGGGGGGCGGGTCACACTCCGGCTCCCCTCTCGGGCGGCGGGGGCCCATCCCCCCTGCCTCGGGGGGTGGGGGCCGGGGCCCCCGCGGCTGGCGGGCTGGTGGGGGGGCGGGGGGGGGAGGGTGTCGCGCCGCGGCCTCCCTGTTCTCGTTCCGGGCGGCGGCCTGCGGTACTCCTTTCCGGCCCTCTCCGTGTCGCCGGCGCGCTTCCTTCCGGCACGCGCGCGCGGTCGGGGCTGAAGTGCCGCCCCGGGGTGGGGGGGGGTGAGGGGCGGCCCGTGGACCGCTCCCCCGGGGGCCCCAGCTGACCTGAACCCCCCCTCTGTCACCTCGGAGTGGGCTGTGGTTACGGGAGGGTCATGTGGGGCGCGGCCTCCTTCCTGTTCCGTTGTGCGCGTTGCTCCTGCACGCCACTGTGGGTTCGCGGGAGCAGGTCCAGCCGCCGTTGCCCTTACCGCGTCACCGTTCCTCCTGAGAAGGGGGGCGCCCCCCCGGCCCTGGGGGGGCGGAGGGCCGCGCCTGTGGCTCCCCAGCTGAGGTGGGTGCGGGGGGGGGGGGGGCGCCCCCCCGCCCGCTCTCGGGCCTGTGTGGGAGGGGGGGGGGAGTGGGGGGGGCCCTTTGGTCCCCTGGCGATGCCTCCTGTCGGCCGGGGGGGGGCGGCATGGCAGTCCTGGCCCCGGGGGCCAGCCATCGGCCGGGGGGTCGCGCCCTTCCCCCGCCCCCCTCTACCGAGAGCCGGATTCTCGCGCAGGCCCTCGCTGGGGCCCCTCATCCCCCGGCCGTTGTCGCGCGGCGCCGGCCGGCCGGGGGTGGCCGTGAGGGTTAGCAGTCAGTGGTTAGCGGGCTGCAGGGGAGGAGGTTCCCCCCCGCGCTCGTTGTCTCCGCACTCCCTCCAGCGGGAGGTGGCGCGCCCTCTTGCGTTGTGCCGTACCGTGGGGGGGGCGTGGGCCGGGGGGGCCCAGCCCCCCCCCCCCAACTCTCCGGTACCCGCCGTCTGGGCCTTCACCTGCGCCGCCGCTTGTTTGGGGGCTGGGGCTGCGGTGGCGGCGGGTTGTGCCGGCGGTAGCGCCAGTGGGCGAGGGCGCTGCGCAAAGCCCGGGGGAGCCAGTTGTTGGTGTCCGCATCCGTGATGCAGAGCACCGCTCCCCCTTCCAGGAAGGCCGGCCACGTCGGCTCCCTGTCGGGCCACGCCGCCCGGATCACTGACCTGAGGACCCTCTCATGGTCCTCTGGGGCTGCCCACCCCCCCGGGGGTACCTCTCGGTTTCCTCCGTCCCTCCGGAGGAGCACGGCATCGAAGGGCCGGTTCTTCGACCTCCTGGGATTCCCCCAGTGGGCCCAGCACAACCACCAGTACACCTCCCCCACCAGGGGGAGGGTCTCCTCTCCCAGAGGGTCCGGGACCGCGCCCCAGTCCCGGTCCCATGGCCGGCCCTCCTCCGCCCCCCGTGCCGGCCCCCCTCGCTGCCCCTGCGCCTGCGGCGCCGATGCCGCGCCCCGTCCCCCCTCCGCCGAGGCCATCCGCGCCGGCTCCGCCCTCGGCGCGGGGGGGGCTTGATGGTGCTGGTGTCGTGGGGGTTGGGGGGGGACGAGCTCGCCGGCGTCAGGGTCGATGTTGTAGAGGTGGTGGTGGTGGTGGTGGTGGTGGTGGTGGGTGTGGTGTGCCGGCATCTGTTGGATGCCGGGGGGGATGCACCTCACCGGCTGCACGTCCTGCTGCGGGGGCGCCCCGCCCTCTGCCCCCCTCCCTTCGCCCCGTCCTACCCCCTGGGCTCCCATGCCCCGTCCCGCCTGTCCCTTGGGGCCCGCGGCGCCCTTGCCCTTGCCCTTGGGCCCCTTACCAGCCCCCTGTCCGTGTCGCGGGTCCCGCCTCCCGTCCCCCACGCCCTGGCCCGCTCGCTCTCCCACCTCCCCTCGCCCTGCCCCCTGCACCTGGGCTCCCTGCCCGCGCCCCTGCGCGCCCTTCCCGTGCCCTGGCCCCTTCCCGGCCCCCTGCCCCGAGTCGCGCCGTCCGCTCTGCTCCCCCCCGCTGCTGCGCCCTTCCTGGACCACTCGCCGGGCGTCCCGCTGCCTTTGCAACTGCCACAGCGTGACGCCCGGCGGCGAGCGCTCGCGCGTCGGGGGGCGGACGTGCCGCTCCCGCCCCGGGGGGAAGGGCTTGGGGGGGAACGGCTTAGGGGGGCTGGTGTGGGTGTGGGTAGGGTTGGCGTGGGCGCGGTACTTCGCGCTCTCCCTGCCCACTGCTGCTGCTGCGGCGGCCGCCGGCGAGGCGTCCGCGGCCCGTGCGGGGTTCTTCCCCCGCTTGCGCGGCGTGCTGGGGGCCGCGGCGTGGCAGGCCGAGGCGGTGTCGCGGCCAGCCGGGGTCGCGGCCGCAGCCCCTCGCGCGCCCTCCTCGCTCTCCTTCGCCGCTGTGGCGGCCGCCGACGAGGCGCCCGTGGCCGCGGTCGCAACCCCTCGCACGCCCTCCTCGTTCTCCTCTGCTGCCGAGGCAGCCGCCGGCGAGGCGCCCGCGTCCCGTGCGGGGTCCGTCCCCCGCGTTCGCGGCGCGCTGGAGGTCGCGGCGCGGCCGGCCGAGGTGGTGTCGCGGCCCGCCGGGGTCGCGGCCGCAGCCCCTCGCGCGCCCTCCCCGCTCTCCTTCGCTGCCGTGGCGGCCGCCGACGAGGCGCCCGTGGCCCGTGCGGTCGCAACCCCTCGTGCGCCCTTCTTGCTCTCCTCTGCGGCTGCGGCAGCCCTCGGCGATGCGCCCGGTTCCTGCGCCGGGGCTGCCCCCCGTGTCGGCGGCGTGCCGGGGGCCGCGGTCGGGGCCGCGGCGTGGCCCGCTGCGGTCTCTGCCTCCTGCGTGTCTGGGCGGGGCGGGGCGGCGGGGCTGGCTGCTTGGGCGGCGGGGGCGGTCGCCTCGGCTGGCCCAGGCTCCCGGGCCGGCGGCGGCGGCCCGACCAGCACCGCCGCCTCCGCCAGCCTCCGCTCCTCGCGCTCCGCGAGGGTCTCCCCCGTCCACTCCGGGGAGGAGACTGGGGAGCGGGAGCGGAACCGGCGGTGGTGGCGGTCGTCCCGCTGGGGGGACCCATCGGAGTCTGCCATCACTGTTACCCTGGTAGGCATGCGTTGTGGCAGGCGCGCCCTTCCCACTACCTCCTGGTGCATCAGTGCCGTGCCGTGGGCAGTGCCGTGTGGTGCTCTGCGGGGGGGAGGGGGGGAGGGGGTGAGGGGCCGGCTGTGGCGTCAGCCCCGCACGGCCGGGGGCCTGCGGCCATCCACCGGCATTGGGAGGGGAGGCGGGGGAGCAACGCGGCCCACGCGTCGCGCCACAGCTCCCAGTCTGGGGCGGGACCCAGGGCCCTGGGCCCCCGGGGGTCGTCGAGCGGTGTCGGGGGCAGCCGCACCAGGTGGACCCCGTAACGGCGGTGACCTCCTGTGTTCGCAGGAAGGTGTGTACTCCGTCCCGCGCCGCGGGCGCCGGGAGGGGGGGGCGGGGTACGGGTGTTGCCCCATAGAGGTGGGTGGGGGTGATCCCCAGGATCTGCCCCGGGTCCCCGCGGGTCGCGACGACGAGGAGGAGGAGGGGGGTGCCAGGGCACTCCTGCCAGAGGACCTGCCCCCTGTGGTGGGCACCCCTGGTCCTGGAGAGGGGGGGGGACAGGTCTGGGTTAGCCCAGCCGCGGGGCGCGTGCGTCGCCGGCGGGAGGGCGGGGCACCAAGTGGGCTCCCTGGGGAACGCCTGGTAGACGACGGCGTACGGGGGGGTAGACCTGGTGCCGTCGTACACCGGGTTGGTCGGCCGGGGGCGGGCGGACGCCTCGTCCGCGCCTTCCACGAACACCGTGACCTCGCCCACCTCCAGGTCCTCGTCCGGCGGGTGTAGAAGGTGGAGCGCCGCATCCAGCTCGGACACTCCTCCCGGGTACGTGGCCCGCGCCGGTTCAGGTACGGGGCCGCGTCCCCGGGGTAGCGCGTCCTGAGGGCGTGCAGCAGGGCTGGGGCGCTACTGCGGAGGGACATGGCAGACCCCGCTCCCGTCAGCCGCAGGGTGTCCCCCATGGACAGAGGCCGGCCCGACCGATTGGACTCGCGCCACTCCATCCAGTGCCCGTAGAGGGCCGCCTCCGGGCTGATGAGCCCCGGCCGGACGGTGTTCACGATCCGGTGCATTGCCGGGAGCAGCGTAGGGGCCCCTGCTCCGTTCAGGGCGCGGACGGCCGGGAGGGCGGTCACGTTGAGGAAAGCCCTCGCACTGCCCTCTGGGTCACACCGTGCGGCAGCGTGCGCTTCGTGTGCCTCCGCCACCGCGTCCGCCACCAGGCCCCGGACGGCCGCCTCCTGCGCTCTGCGGAAGGCTCTGGTGTGCCCCGGCCCATCCTCCCGTCGGCGTGGCATGGTGCTGCGGGCTCTGCAAAGGGCGGCGGCGGGTGGGGGTTAGGGGGCGAACACGTGCGACAGGTGCGCAACGGATGTGGGGTCCCGCAGGTGCACGTGGATCCACAGAAGGGCAGCGCCCGCGGGGCCCGCTTGTTCGTGCGAGGGGGTGTGTGCCCCCTCGATGCGCCGGCGCAAGGCCTCCTCCTCTGTGCGCCTGCGCGGGCCTGCGGGAGGTTCGGGCAAGGGGCACGCGGCTACCAAGGTGCACCGCGCGCATCTGTTGGCGCCTGTCGACGCTGCGGAGGACACCGTGTCACATTCTCCGCAGAATCGGCAGGTGTGTGGGAGGTGGGAGGGCGGCGACCAAGGGTCGAGATGGCGGAGCCAGAGGTCGTTCCACCTCTGTCGGAGGGGGTCCCGGATCTCCAGCAGGCGGGCGCGGACGCGGCGCCGGTAGTCCTTGCCAAGCGTCCTCCGCTGGACCTCCTGCCACGTGTCGTCGGGGAGGATCCCGTGGTCGTGGAAGGCGGCGATGAGGTCGTCCCACGCCGGGCGGGGGTGCCCCTGGGGGGGGCTCGCCATGTACACGTGGCGCCCGGTGAGGTGGGGCGTCAGCGCATCCCATTGGCACCCGTTCGCGGTGTCTCTGTGGAGGAGGTCCAGCAGGGTGCCGTCCGCGACTGCCTCCCACCCCACTCGCAGCCCTTCGCAGCCGTCTAGCTCCTGGCGCAGCGCGGCTGCAATGCCGGTCGGAAGCATGAGGAGCAAGGGCCTCTGGGTGTCGCCCAGCCGGGACAGGGCGTCGTCGTATACCGGCCCCCCAGCTTTGAAGTGCGCCACGGTGAGTTGGGTGGCCCCGTCCTCTGGGGGGTGCCACCGGACGGTGGCCGCGGCGTGTCCCCACGTGCGTCTCTCCGTAGCCAGGAGCACGTTGGCGGCGTGAAGGACAATGCGGGTTGGGACGGGTGTTCTGACGGGCCAGGACACGTCCCCAGTCCATCCCGTTTGCGGCCCCGGGGCCGCCTGCAGCCATTCCCCCGTCACCGCGTCCCACGGGTGGTCAGGCCCCGCCCCGCGGATCATGGTGGGTCTCGTCCGGGTGTCCGGCCCCCACCACCGGAGCGGGATGGCGGCGTATCGTTGCGCAGGGGTCTCCGGGGCGCGCGTGGCGGCGCACCACCGGCTCCACTCCCGCGCCCACTCCTCCCCCACGATGCGCGCCTCCCATGCGGTCATGGAGCCGCGCCCGATGATCCACGGTGGGGAGAGGGTGTCTTGTAGGTGCCTCGAAAACCCCCCCGGCAGGTCCTGGTACGGGTGGGGGCTCTCTTGGGGCGGGCACTCCAGAGTGCCATTCACAACACGGAGGGAGGCTACGAAGTCCTTGTCAGGGCGCGGGGGAGGGTGAGGGTGGTCGCCCTCCGCCGCAGTGAGCTACCAGTGCGCCCGGGCCGCCGCGCTCTGGGGCTCGCGGAGGAGTTGCTCCAGCCGGTGGTTGCGAAGCTCCCACGCGAAGTCCCCCAGCCGGAGCATGTGGTGGAGGAAATCGTCCACCGAGGTCCCTCCCGGCGGGTCGTATCGGGTTATGGCGCGGAGCTGCGCCTCCGCGTCCTCGGGCACCAGTCCGGAGCAGAACACCTCCGTCCACGTGGCGCCTGCGGAGCGCCACGAGGCCACCCACAGGGCCTTGTCCCCAGGTGGGAGGTGGCGGGCCGCCTCGTGTACCGCCTGGTGGTAGTGGGGCCAGAGGAGCCGTGAGTGGGTGCATCCCACGTGCATGTGCACCGGGGTCTCCTCCGGGCCGCCGCAGAAAAGGCACGGTTGTGGGACGATGGCGACGCCAGAGAGCCGCTCCTTACGGACGCGGAGCCTGCGCTGCACCGGCGTGTGGCCGTCTCGGGCCCGCAGCGCCCGGCGGTTGGTGGCCGCCGCGGTGAGGTCCCGGGCGTGGACGTAGGCCGTGGCGTGGGCCGCGCCCAAAGGTGTGTGTCCCCGGTGCGTCAGCGCATGGTCCGTCTGCGCCCGTTGCGCGATCTCGCCGAGCACCCGCATCGTGGGGGGCCGTAGATCGAGATGGCCGTCACGGCCAGCGACAATGAGTTGGGCGTGGCCAGGGTCCGGGGGCGTGTTCTGCAGGACGGTGTCCTGGGACGCCGCCCAGTCCGCCTTGTGCAGTAGGGCGTCACTGTGGTGCGAGGTGGCTCGGACGTACCAGAACGGGTGCCCGGCGTGTTGCCCCCGCGCGCACAGGCCGTCCCGGAGCCACCTCAGGGGCATCTGGTTGACCACCTTCGCTGCGCCCGCGGGGACCCCCGTGGTTCGTTCGCGATCTGCGTGCCGCAGGAGGTGGAGGATGACTTCGGCGTCCACCGTGTGGACCCATGGTCTGTGGGCACCGTATTGTAGGGGGGGGGAGGCGGCCACCCCCTCCCCGTCGGGCACCGTGCCCGAGATGGCCACCGTCCACGTGCGGGTGAGGTTGGCGGCGAGAGCGACGCAGGTGGCGTGTTTGCAGGGTCCGCCCCCGGACGCGTCAGAGGAGGTGTGTCCCCAGCCCTCCGGGATCCAGTAGTATCCGGTGGGGCTGAGCCACCCCGCGTTGAGGTCGGCGGAGTGCCACCGGACGTCGGGGTGGCTGGGGGTCAGTTGGTCCACACTCAGCGCCCTGGTGTCGCCTGGGCTGATCGCCGGGTGGTCGTGCAGTCGGATCTCCGCTCCGGCGACCGTGCTTGCCCAGGACCGTAGCGCCGTCACATGTTCCTTGAGCCACGCCGGGCCCCCGCGCTGGTGCACCACCAGGTGTCCCGTGTCCTCCGGCTGGTCCTCCAGCGCGTGTACCGCCATGTGTGGGTCGTGCGGCACCCCCGTAGCCACCAGTAGGGCGATGCCACGGGGGAGCCCACGGGGTTCGGGCTGGCCTGCCCCCACTTGCACTATTACCCACTCGGCCCGGAGCTGCGCTTGTCCCGTCGCTTGGGTGCATTGGTCGTCCGTGGTCACCAACCACAACGGCGTCGGCGCGTGGGGCCGGGGGCGCAAGGGCTCTGGCCACGCCACGTCCGCGTTAGGCTCTTGGTGCTCGCTTTCCGCGAGTACGTCGCGGAGGATGTACATGAGGGCTGCTGGCGGGTGGTACGCCGCCCCCCGCGTGGGGGGGGATAGGCCGTCCCGGCGGCGGTAGCCCCCGACGTGGAGGTGCAGGCCGTCCGGGGTCACCCGTGGGCCGGTGTGGGCGTCCTGCTTAGCCCTCGTGGGGTGGATGAGTCTCAGGCGGGGGTCCCGTGTGCTGGTGGTGTGGAAGAGGTGGGCCAGGGTGTCGCGCCACCCGGGGAGGTTGGTGGGCTCCTGCTCACGGCGGCAATAGTGAAGGTGTTCATCGGCGCATTGGTTGAGGCACTCCCGCACCGCCGTCGGCCACGGATCGTCGTTGTCCGGGAAGGGGTGGCGTGGCCCGTGGTGCCCATGCCACGGCGTTATGTGTGGCACCGTCAGGCGGCACGTGTCGCGGTGTCGCAGCTTGGCGGTGCGCAGCGTGACAATTTTGCCCGGCGGGGACTGTAGTTGGACATGGGCCGCCCTGGGGCACGCGATGGGGTTGTACATCCCCACTCCCAGGGAGGCCAGGGCCCAGGGTATGCCTTGGACCCAGTCGCCTCCCGCCAGAGTTGCGAACTCCGGGACAGGGTAGTGCACCTCGGGACATATTCCGTGCGGGCCGGCTATCTCCCAGAACATCTTGGTTCCCTCGGCGCGCACGGAGGTTGCGCGGTGGTGGACGAGTGTACCCACGAGGGCCACTGCTGCCTGCTGGCATCGCGTGGGCACCCGTGTGAGCCCCAGGGTCCGGTCATCCTGCAGGCTGTCCCGCGAGGCGTCGAAGGCGTACCGCGCCCTGTCCTTCGCGACCTGGACCGTGATGTGGTCCAGGTGGCGCGCGGTGTCGGAGTCGTCGGCGATGAAAGGGGCGACGTACTGCGTCACCCCCCCGAGGATCGCCAGGATGACGTCCTGCACCACTTTTGGTGGCGCGAGGGTGTTAAGGCACCAGTGGTGCACCGCCGCCAGGCGTAGCCGGTGCTTGCGCTGCAGGGAGAACTCCCCGTCCGGCTGCAGCTGGAGTCCCAGGTAGGGGACGGAGTCCGCCGCTGGTACCCAGTACCACGGGTTTTCCAGGTGGGGGCAGAGGCGCAGCTGCAGGCCCGGGACCCCCTCCGTGGTGGCCATGGCGCACTTGCGGGGGTTGAGCTCCATGCCCATCATCCCCAGGTACGCGGCCACCGCCTCCACGCCCTCGACGAAGTGCTGCAGCGTGTGGGCCACCACCAGCAGGTCGTCGATATAGGCCTGGATGAGGCTGTGCTCGGCCCCTCCCGGCGGGCGCAGGCGGTGCCCCTGTGCCCTGAGCAGGGGCTCCAGGAGGAGCGCGTACAGCAGGGGGCTCTCGGGGTTGCCCTGCCGGACGCCGCGTAGCATGTAGACGGGCTGCGTTAGCCCGTGTGCTGTGACGATGCGCAGCCTGGCGCACGTGTGGAGGAAGAGCAGGAGGTCGATGACGTCCGGCGGCACGGAGAGGTGGCGCAAGATGAGGTGGAGGGCGCCGTGTGGGGCGGTGTCGAAGGCCTTGCGGGCGTCGAAGGAGAAAACGTAGTTGGGCCTTCCCCGTTGGAGCTGCCGCTGAGGCTCGTCGCGGTGGCTTTGTGAAGTGGTTGCCTTGCTATGCGGAGGAGCAGGTGTGTGTCGACAGTGGCGTCTACCACGAACCAGACCCAGACGATGTGCGGGGATCGGGCGGGTAGGTGGGCCGCGACCTCGGTGATGGCGTTGGCCATGGCCCCTAGCTCCCCGTGGGAAGAGGCCCCATAGGTGGTGTGGCCCGTGTGGTGGTCCATGTGGTAGTGTCCCCCGGTGTGGGTTAGCTGCAGGGTGGCCCCCCCGGTGATGGGCGCGAGGGCGGATTCGCCTGAGGCGTCGGTGAAGAAGAGCCGGTCCGCCGGTGACAGTTGTGGGAGGCGGCATGGGTTCATGGGCAGGTAGGCGTATATGGCAAGGCCTGTGGCGAGGTGGGCTACTGGGGTTGTGGGCTGCAGGACCGGGGTGGCGTACACCCCTATTCCTTTGGAGATGATGTGCTTCGCTTGGGGGGACAGGGCTATGAGTCCCTGCTCCGGCTGTCCTTGTGTGAGGTAGGGGTAGATGTAGTGGAGGATGTAGACTGTGTCGGGGTTTAGGTCGTGGCATGTGAGGGTTTGTGTTCTGTGGTCCGGTGTGTGGCAGGAGTGGTGGAGCGGATAGTAGGGGTGCTCGTGCTTGCCGGTTCTGCCTGGCTCGTACATGCTGTAACGGATGGCGACCCCTGCCGGGTCGGGGCGGGGGCATGTGGGTGTAGTGGTGAAGAGCCATTTGGGCGCGTGGTCGGGGTTCCATGCTACCGTGGGGTTAGTGTCGGTGCGGTGGAACCATGGGGCTATCCATGCGTAGGCCTTTGGTGGTAGGTGGGTTGTGGGGTGGGTGTGGTGGCGTGCTATGAGGTGTAGTACGGGCCATGGTGTGGTTGGTGCCTCGGGGTCACAGGCCCAACATGTGCGTGGCATGCTCTGGGAATCTTGGGGGACCTTTGGTAGGTCTCGGGCGGTCATGTGGTGTTTTGGTATGCGCCATTTTGCCCCGTGGTGGATGACGGTGGTCTGCGTGGGTTTGGCTTCATTCGGGGCCAGTAGTAGGGTTAGTGGTGGGACTGGGCCCGTCACCGGGGGGACGGGTTCGTGTTTCGATCCGGTGGGTGCGTAGGGCGGTGTCGCTGGGATGGGTCGTGGGTGTTGCTTTGTGAATTCTCGGTAGGCTGTGCGCATTTCTTTGCTGCCCGGTAGAGTGTGTCCCGCTGCTCGTGCCGTCTGCGTGAGGTACTGGTGGAAGAGGCGGTATTGCGGCCATTCGGGAAGCTGTAGAAAGGGGGTGTGGTGTGCCCCGCTGTGGTGCAGGACCCGCATTTGGGGGAGGGTGACATATACTACGGTGATGGAGGCCCCGACAAGGTCTATGGTGTGGATGGTGCCCTTGGGGTGATGGTGGAGGTCCCCGCAGAGGACCGCTAGTGGCCCTTCCTCTGGGCACGTGTGGTTGGTGAGTATGGCGTGGTGTGGGGATGGGAGGAGAAGCTGCAGGTGGTTCCACAGGCGCGTGTTCATGTTGGTGGGCATGCCCGTCTGGTGGAGTACCCAGCGCGGGCATGTGTTGCGGGCCCGTTGTGCGGCTTGGTGGCGGATTGCGGTGACCTCGCGGACCTCCGGTGAGTGGTTGTGGGTCATGCGGTGAAGGAGGAGGGCGGTGTGTCTGGTGTAGACCGCTTTCACCTCGTCCCCTATGGCGTCCCCATAGTGGGACCATGCCGCTCAGATGGCGCGGGTGGGTATGGAGGTGGGCCAGCCCCCGTGTGCTGCCCATGCCTTGGTCACCGCGCGTGTGGCCGGCTGGAGGGCGGTGGTGGGGTGTGTCAGGTGGAGTGCTTGGAAGCCTATGGAGGCGTTCAAGACCCCGGTGAGGTAGTACGCCAGGCTCTGGTGGGACAGGGAGAGGGCCTTGGTGGTCGGGGACGCATATCTGGGGAGATGGGCGAGGTGTGATTGCAACTTGGGAGGGAGGGTGGCGTCCTCAGGGTTGGCAGCCTGGACTACCCCCAGGGTGGGTGGTGGTTGTCACGACTTGCATGGGGGGCCCTTGTGGCCCTAGGATGGGAGGTGTGGCAGAGCCCTTGATGATGGCCACTGACTTTGTGGGGTGGACGATGAGGTTGTTGTGGGAGGGGTAGGAGACGGTCACGTCCAGTAAGTCGTTGGCCTGTTGGGTGACCGTTGGCCCGGGGTCCGGGGCATGGGGTTCGTGTGGGGTGTGCGCGACGGTGAGGTTGGTGTCGTCCGCGAAGCCCACCAGGGGGGAGAGGAGGGGGTAGGGTGCGTAGGCCGGGTAATCCTGCTCGATTGCGAGGGCCAGGGGGAGTGTCACTAGAAGGTACAGGAAGGGGCCTTCTGCTCCCCCTTGGGGGACCCCGCTGCCTGGCTCCAGGAAGGGGGTGAGGCCTGCTCCAGTGCGGACCGTGTATTTGCGGGTGCGGATGTAGCTGGAGGTGAAGTTGTAGAAGGGGAGGCCTAGGCGTTTCCACACCGCTTCTAGAAGGAGCCAGGGGGTGTTCGGGAAGGCTCCTTTGACGTCGAGGGAGGCGATGATGAGGTCCACCGGGTCCATGTCCGCGATGGTGTCCTGGAGGAAGATGGCCTCGTGTGGGGACCGGCCTGGGATGGCCCCCCAGAGGCTTGCTGGTATGTGGGGGTCCAGGTGGGGGCGGATGCGGCGCAGGAGGATGGTCCAGACGATTTTGACCTCCGTAACCGCACAGACTATGGGGCGCCAGTTGTCCGGGTTTGCCCAGTCCCCTTTTTTGTAGAGGGGGCGGACAACGTTTGCCCAGTCTGGTGGCAGGGGGGTCCGCCCCGTGACGATGTCCCACAGGCGGTGGGCGAGGACGCGGAGGAGGTGGGCGGGGAGGTGGTAGTATGCCTCTGCAGGGAGGCCGTCGTAGCCTGGGGTTTTGTGTTGCCGGAGACTGTGGATGGCCTTCCGGACTTCGTGGATGGTGAAGGGGCGTTTTTCGAGTTGCCTCCTCTGGGCGTGGTTGAAGACCCGAGGGAGGCGGTCGATTTTGGCCTGGGTGTCTGGGTCCAGTGTGTCTTGGATGGGGGTGTGTTGCCGGAGGAAGCTGTCTTGGGTGGCTTGGAGCACTGTGGCTGGGTCGTTGGTGAGGGTGCCGTCCTCCTGCCGGACCGTGGTGATGGTGCGGTGGCCGGTGTCGGTCATGGCGTCGTTGAGGTGGCGGATGGCCTTGTAGGGGAGTTCATGTTGCGCATACCGTTCGTGTTCCTGGGCGATGCGCTGTTGCCTGTCGATGTGCCACCGCTGCAGGTCTGCCCTGATGTGGGCTATCCGTGTCCTGCAGTGGTGTATCTGGCGGCGGGTTTGGGGGGTGTCGGTGTGGAGGAGGGTCGCCAGTTGTTGCTTCGCATGCCAGAGGTCATGGAGCATGTCCCCCAGGGCCGTGGGTGGTTGGTCGTCGTCTGTGTGGGGGTGTTGTTGGAAGCCGCAGGCGACGGCGGCCGTGCGCATGGCTGTGAGTAGGTCGGTGGGGTCTGGTTGGATGCGCCGGGCGCGGTCTATGGCCCTGTGATATTGGGACCAGGCATGCTTGTCATGCAGCGGAGGCATCTTCAGGGGGGGTGGTAGGCCTTGGTCCGCATCCTCCGGGGGGCTGGGGGGAAGGTTGGGGATGGTGAGGCGGATGTGCAGGGGGGTATGGCCTGTGGGTCCCAGCGGGAGGGGTCCATATCGGGCCTCCGCTCGGATGATGGTGGTGGGGTCGCCATAGCATATGTCGATGCGGGATGGGGCGGCATCCGTTTGGTGGGGGAAGTGGGATGGTTGGCCTTCGCGGTTGGCTGTCAGGTCCACGAGCCCCAGCATTTCGATGGTGTCGCGGACTGCTTGGTCCTGGGGTGTGACCTGTCCCCCTCGGTCCGCTGGGGTGGGGGCGGCGTTCATGTCGCCGATGATGACTGTGGGGGCGAGCGTGGCCATCTGGCGGTATGCCTCGGCCAGGGCTTGGAGGAAGGGTTCCGTGGCTTCGCCGAAGGGGACGTGGGTGTTGATGACGTTGAGTTGCCATCCGTCCCCGACGACCTCATAGACACCTAGCCTCCCTGGGACGCTGAGGTGGTGGACGAGGTGGACGTGGATGCCGGTTTTAGCGTATAGGGGGGTCCCCTTGTGCCAGTAGCATTTGTACGCTTTCTGGTCCGGGGTATATATGGGGATGGTTTCTGGGGGGTCGTCGCGCTGTAGGCCTTGTTCCTGGAAGGTGAGGAGGTGGGGCACCCACCCCGGCCCCTGTGCCATCGGGAGCTCTTGGAGGGCGGTTGTGGCGAGCTTGGAGTTTGTGACGGCCGGGTGGTTGAGGTCGAGGAGGTTGACGGTGGCCTCGGTGGGGGCGGGCCGGGGCTGTGGAGGCTTGTGCCCTCGGCCCTTGCCCCGTCAGGGAGGGGGACTGGGGCTCGGGGACTTTTTGCCGGTTTGTGGGCGTTTGGGTAGGCGCGGCGGGGGGAGGCCTTGGCTCCACTCCGGGGGGAGCTCCCCAGTGTATTTGGTGCCTGTGTGGGCCCTGTTCTCTTCGGTGCGGAGCCGGATGGGGTGGGCGCTGGTGAGCTCCAGGGTGTAGCCGACCGGTTTGTCCGGGGCGCTGCTGCCTTGGTCTAGCTCCTTTTGGCGGTGCCAGATCACCCGGATCTGTGGCCCCCCGTTGTCCCCCGGTTCCTTGAGGCGGTACCGGATCGTGCCCTCACACCAGATCCAGTCGTCTGTGTGGTCGTTGCGGAAGGGCTGTTGGACCTTCGCGCCTTTTTCGAATCCTGGGTACGCTTTGGGCGGGGACTGTGCTGGTGGCGGGAGGGAGGATGATGAGGATGCCTGGTCCGGGTGGGGCAGTGGTAGTGGTGGGAGGGAGGATGACGACGATGCTTGGTCCGGGTGGGGCGGTGGTATTGGTGGGAGGGAGGATGACGAGGTTGCTTGCTCTGGGTTCGCCGGGTGGGTCGGTCGGGATGCGGGGGGTCGGGAGGTCGCTGCTTTTCCGGCTTGGCTGGGGGCGGGTGCGCCCCTTTGTCGTCTCGTTCGCTTGGGTGGGACTGGAGGTAGCGGGGCTGGGGGGGCATGGGGTTTGAAGAAGGGGTGCGTTGCTTGCTGGTCTGGATCCCTCAGTGGGGGTTCTGCCGGTGTTTGCATTTTCGCTTTCGCGTGGCTGCGTATGATGTCGGCGAGCTTGCGCACGGTCTCCGGGGGATCTGTTGGCCATGGCAGTGCGGCCGGGCTGTCGTCGAAGGGGTGGTGTACGTGGTTTTTCCTCATGGTCTTGGCCTGCATGACCCAGGCCTCTGTGGGTTCCGGTGTGTCCGGGCCGTTGGGGGAGCCTTGAGCCCAGTAGAGCGCTGTGTGGAGGGCTTCCCAGGGGGCGCCTTCGCGGCCTGTGAGGGTGGTGGCTTGGAGGAGTCGCTGCTGGCCCCGTGGGGGGTCTTCCGGGTCTATTTCCGGGGTATAGGCCTGGGCCGCCATGAGGACTCCGTGTGCCCAGTGGAGGACCCACCATTGGGCGTCCGCTTTGAGGATGTGGATGGCGGGTTGTTGGGGGGGCGTGTCCAGGGTGTCCCACGATGCGATGGCTAGTGGTATCCTGGAGGGGTGGAGATGTGGGGGGGCCTTGCGGCTTAGGAGTTGATCGATGTGGAAGGGGGTGACGGGATCTTTGGGGCCTTGGGGTGGTGGGGGCATTGCTGGGATGGTTGTTGGGTCCCAGTGGCGTTCGTGGGCGGCGAGGGTGTACAGGGCGGCGGTGATGATGTGGTGGGCTTGCCCCTCCAGGACGATGTGGCGCTCCGTGCCGAAGTCCTTTGGTAGGTGGGCTGCGGGGTGGACGGTGATGTGGGCCAGGGCGCGTTGGTGGGCACTTTTTCCCCCGTCTGGCGCCTGTGTCCGTTTGTCCCCCGGGATGTGCTGGTGTTGGTGTTTTGGTGGGGGTGGTCCCAGGGCGAGGGATTCTACACCGTGGAGGGGGATGACGTGTTCCCTGGACTTGTTGGGCAGGATGTATATGCCCGGGTCTCCCGGTACGGTGCCCAGGTACATGTTGCCCGTGATGGTGGGGGCCGGTAGCGGTTGGCGCAGGGGCGAGGTGCATGGGGTGGAGCAGGGCGGGTCATGGTGCTCACACCGGGGGTGGTCGATGCCGTACGGGGTGACGTGTACGGCGAAGGGTCCAACGGCGCGCTGGAGTTTGTGGGGTTGGATGTTGTGGAGGCGCGCCACCGCCCGTGTGTGGGAGCGCCCTTCGCTGATCCACACGGCGTCTGCCCGCGACGCCGCTGGGTTCAGGCAGTCCGTGGTGATGCCTGTGATTGTGCGGTTGTGGGTGGTATCTGATACCCTGGCGGGGGGGGCGCCGATGCGGGGGATGGTGTGGTCGTCGTGGAGGGCGGGGGCCTTGCGCCTCGCATCGTGTCGGTGCCGGGCTTCCTGGGCGGGGGTGTGCACACCTGTGTGTTTGGGCTTCTTGTTGGGGCGGTCTGCTGTGTGCAAGGGGGTGGGCCAGGAGGGGGCGTGGTGGAGGGCGGGGTGTGGGAGGTCCCCCCGTGTTACCCATGTGTACAGGGTGGTCGCGGCGGCCCCTTCTGCCTGTATGGTGTATCGCTCGTCGTGTCGGCGACGGGTGACGAGGACGTTGGGGGCCGTCAGCTCATACACCTGTGTGGTGTAGGGGAGGTGGCGGGTGACGGTGATCTTGGCGGCGTCGTTTTTGCGGGTGGTGGTGTGGGGGATGATGTAGTGGGTCGCCCATTCGTCCTGGGGGGCGTGTTCTGTCGGGTCCAGCTTGAGTGGGGGGTGGAGCGGCTTCGGTGTTGGGGGCTTGTCTTGGCCCTTCGCGTGGGGCGCCACCAGGTTTCGACCAGGTATTGTGGGCCCCAGGTTTCCGGGGCCCCTACCTGTGTGGCTGCCGCTGTTGCATCTTGGAGGAGGGCGGTGGTGTTGGTGTCTAGAGGGGGGGGCCCCGGTTGGGGGGTGAGGGTGTCATGGTCTTGGTATGCCCACCAAATGGTGTAGCCTCGTTGGGTGTTGCGGTGCGGGGTTTGGGTCTGGGCTTGCTGGATGGATAGGGCGGTCTTGATGTCCTGCGCTGCTTGTGGGTTTATGGGTGTGGCGTACGCCCATACTCCCGGGGCGTGTATGCCGTGTGGTGCTTTGCCTACTCCTCGTATCGGGTGTAGGGTGTGGTGGGTGCGTGTGAGCCCTAGGTGTTCTTGGAGGAGGTCCCCCCGGATGTCCTCCCACCGTTGCTGCCAGGTGTGTGTGTGGTCATTGGGGGCGGGGTAGGTGATGACGATGGCTTGCCATGGGGTGGGGCCTGGATGCACCGTCATAGGTGCCGACGATGCTTGCGGGGCTATGTGGACGACGTGGGCGGGGGCTGCTGTTACGGGGTCTCCCTCCGTTGGTGTGATCGTGGCATCGCCTTGGACGGTGAGGAGGAGCCGGTGGCGGTCCGTCGGTAGTGCCCAGGTGGTGGTGGGCTCGGTGATCGAGTGGAGGCGGATGGCGTGGAGGCCCGGTGTGATTTCGTCCCATCGGAGTGTGCCGTTGTGGACCGCCCATTCCCGCGGCAGGTCTCGAAACCCGTTTCGGTCTGGGGTGGGGCGGTGTTGTGGGGGGAGCTCCATTGTGGTGATGGGGTGGGCGAGTGGCTCTGTGCGGGGTTGGTCTTGTGTGGTTGGTGGTGATGGTGCCTGGGGCATCTCTTCGTCCAGTTGCTGTGGGGCTTTCGCCTCCTGGAGCTCTGCACTGATGGTGGCGAAGACATCTGGGAGGGTGGGGGAGGCGGGGGGCCGGGGTGCCGGATCGTTCCAGGTGATGTGGTATTCCTCCGGGTTCTCGGGGCTGTGCTGTACGGTGATGGCGTCCGTGGCGTCGTCTTCAGGTGTCCATCGGTGTGGATGGTGGTCGAGGGGGTGGAGGGTGACGGTGTGGCGGTGTTTCGAGCTGTGGAACGCTAGGAGGGCGTGGAGGCGGTGTCTAGTGTCCCCGGGCGGGCGGGGGTAGGTTTCGGCTGCTGCCTCCAGGAAGGCGTCCGCGGTGCCTTTCCAGGTGTCTTCCAAGAGAAGGTCTTCCTCTGTGCCCCACTCGTTGTCGTTCCTTTTCTCCTGCTTCCACCCCTGGAGGGTCGCGTGGTCCTCAGGGAGGTCTCGTTGGACGGACTGGTAGTACTGCTCGGCGTCCATGGGGGCTAGGGTGCTGGCCAGTGTGGCGTAGATGTCCTTTGGGGGGGGGGGGCGGTGGGGGCGTGGCGGCGCGGTCGGGGTCGGGCTCCTCTCGCTGGTGTTCCGCGTTCCGGTCTGCGGTGGACGCGGGGGATATGGAGCGTGGTGGCATGGGGTGGTCGGGCTCCTGCGGTTCCTTGGGTTGCTGGTGGGCTTGTGGGCGCGGGGCCGTGGCTGCCAGTAGGTGTCGGATGGCCGGAAGGACGTCGTAGTCGTCTTCCCAGCAGTGGGCTGGAGCGCACGCCCTGTCAGGGGAAGCGGGGGGGGGGCGTGTTGCGGAGTGGTGTACGATAGGGTGGTTGGCGACGCGTGCGGGTGGTGGCGTGCTCGCTCTGCCGTTCTGTTTCCCGCAAGCCCTGACCCTGGGGGGGTGGTGGTGATGTTGGTGGTGAGGGTGGTGTGGGCGCCGGAGTGGATGATTGTGTCGGTGGCAGCGCTGTTGGCGAGGGTGGTATGAGCGTTAGCGCAGATGAGGCTGGTGCTGGGCTATGGTTGATGGCGGTCAGCTGTTGTCGCTGTCGTCGTCGCCGGTGGTGTTGGTGCCTCTGATGACCAGGTGATGGTTGGTGAGCATGGCGCGGGTGACGTATGGGCGTATGTGGTGTTGTCGGTGGTGTCAATAGTGAGGGTGTTGTTTCTGGTTGTTGGGGCGTAACGTTTGTGGGCCGGATGTGGCGGTGGTGGCGAGGGTGCTGTAGATGATGGGTGGTGTGGCCCACGTCGCCTCCGGTGGTGGGGTTGTGATAGGTGCCGTGGTGGCGTTGGCGATGGTGGGGTGCCGCGGGTGGTGTATTGGTTGTTGGTGGTGGGGATGTTCCTGGATTGTGGGTAGTCCCCGTCCGGCGGTGGTGGTGCTGGTGGTGTCGGTGCTCGTTGAGGCCGTTGGCGACGCCGGGGGTTCGTGGCCTCGCGCGGGGTGGTGGTGGCGGTGGTGAGTGTAGGCGGTGCCATGGGCGGCGGTGCCATTGATGGCTCCGCCGGGCGTGCCGGTGCAGGTTTCGGGTGTAGTTGTGGTTCGGGGTGCGGCATTGGTGGGTGGCATCGACGGTGGGTGGGTGGCTGGTGGGTGGCAGCGGTAGGGGGGGTGTCGGTTGTTGGTGAGGCTGTCGTTGTCGGTGTTCCGGTTGGTGCCGGTGATGGTGTCGCTGGTTGTGCAGATGGTGGGGGGTGGGAAGGGGGACCTGTACCCTGGGGTTGTCGTGGGTTTCGGTCGACGGTGGTGCTTTCGGTGGTGTTCTTGAGAGTTGGCCGGGAGTGTTGTCGGCGATGCTCTGGCTGGTGCCGTTTGTGCGGGCTGTGTGGTTTTTGCGTCAGGGGTCGGTGGCGTTGGTGACGGTGGTGTGTTGGGGGTCGGCGCCGGTGGTGGCGGTCCGATGGTGAGGGTGCCGGGGACGCTGGGTCGCTCCGCGTTGTTGGGTTTTGTCCTCGCCATTCCTGGTGGAGGGTGCTGCTGGTGTCGCTGGTGGTGAGTGTGTGGTGGTGTTGCTGTGGTGTTTTGTGCTGCTTTGGTTGGTGGTGGGGACCCCTGGTTGATGTTGACGATGCTCCTGGTGATTTCGATGCGGTGGGTGTGATGGTGTGTGGTGTTGCTGTTTCTACCCTTGGCTGGGGGCCTGGTGGGTGGCGCTGGTGGCGTTTGTTCGCCAGCCGTGCTGGCGTCCTTGGTGTTGCCGTCGATGGGGGCGCCCTAGGTGTTTCTCTGTGCCGGGGTCGTGGTGGTGGTGATAGGGGTGTTGTGGGTGACAATACCTCGGCTCGTCGTTGGTGGGGTTGGCGGTGGTGTGGATATTGCCGTGGGTGTTGGCGGAGTTGGTGTAACCGACGTTGAGGGTGTCACGGTGGTGGCTGGCGTGTCTCGTGGTGGTCTGGTGGCGTGGGTGTTTTTGGTGTTGGTGCTGGGTGGCCTGCGTGTTGGTGTTCGGTGGTTCAGGGCGTGCCACTCGTGGCTGGTGTTTGGCCGGCTTGTGGTCCTGGTGGTGTCGGTTGTCTCTGGTGTTGGGATATTCCCTTCGGCTGTCCTTGGGTCTGTAGTGACAGGTGTTGCTTCGGTTGTGGTTTAGGGTGTCAATGCTGCGGGTGGGTGGCGGTGTCGCCGTGCTGCCGCTGTCGGTGGTGCCGGTTTTGGTGTTGGTTGGGGCGCCGCCGGGGGAGCTGTGTGTGTCGGCGTTGTAGGGTGTTGTAGGTGTTGCCCTGGCGGTGTTCTGACGGCAGAGGGGGGGGACCTCGCCACTCCTGGCGGAGGTTCCCATGCGTGTCGTTGGCTGGCGGGTTGGCTGGCGGGCAAGGCTGGCTTGGTGTCCTTGTTGCCGATGGCGTCTTACCGGGTGGTGTCGCCGTGGTGGCTGTCGTGGATGCTCCGGGTTGCTGTTGGTGAGGTCGCACTGCCGATGGTGCCGTCGGTGATGCCGGTGGTGAGGTCATTGCGGGCGTTGCCATGGTTCACGGCGTCTCTGATGTTGTTGATGCTGCTGGTGGCTGGTGTGGGTCTGTGTGTGGGTTGTCAGTGGCTGCTGCTGCTGCTGGTGGCGGTTCTGGGTGCGGGTCGGTGGGTGGCGCGGTTGGAACGCCTTGGGTGTTACTTGGCCGTTTGGTGGTTTCATGTGTTGGTCCGTTGTTGGCGAGGGTGTCTCAGGCGTCGTGCTGGGTGTCGGGGTTGCTGGTGTTGCCGACGGCGTCCCCGTTGGTTCCGGGTGTTTCCGCTGGTGAGGGTGTTGTGGTGTTCGGTTTGGGTGTTGGCGGCGGTGCAGGTGTGGGTGTCGCAGTTCCTGGCCCTGGGTCTGGGCGTGGCCGTTTGGGTGTTGCTGGGTGTGGGCGCTCGCCACTCCTGGCTGAGGGCTCGGTGGCGTTCGTTCGCCAGTCCTGCTAGCGTCGTTGGTGACGCCGTTGGTGGGGGTGCCCTAGGTGTTACTTGGTGCCGGGGTCATGGTTGTGGTGGTAGGGGTGGGGGCGCTGTAGGTGACGGCACCTCGGCCCGTCGTTGGTGGGGTTGGTGGAGGTGTGGATAGTGCCGTGGGTGTTGGTGGCGTTGGTGTTGCCGATGGCGAGGGTGCCATAGGTGTTACTTGGTGGTTGGCGTGTGTCGTGGTGGTCCGTTGGCGTGGCTGTTGTTGGTGTTGGTGCTGGGCGCGGCCTGCGTTTGGGTGGTCGGTGGTTCCTGGCGTGCCTACCTACCTACCTACCACGCCGAGTCACGCTTGTGCCAGTGCACGACGCAGAAGGACTGACACAGCGTGCGGGCTTCAAAATGAAGCACCAGTGATTAAGGTTTGTGGTGCAAGGCGCGCCGCCATGCTGTTATGCTTTGTTTTGTGAAGCGCACGTGTGCGAGCGCGCTAAGTGTAAAGCACCGGGGCCCTGCGAACTTTGCTCAGTTGTGCTGTCATCAGGATCTGATGATCCTGAATGTTAATTTTGAGTTTGGTGTCAGGGTATTGTAAGTCAGTTTTGACCTGCTAGGTGTTGGTTTTTTTTTGTGTGTATGTCTGGGCTTGTTTTGTTTTGTGCTGTTTGCCTGTTTTTGTAGGTGTCTTCAGTGGCAGTTTCTTCCACCCCTCTGTTTGGCTGTTTGGTGGCAGGGTGTCCTGTGTTGGGCGCCAACAAGTTTGGTTGGCTAGGTGGTTACCTGTGGGTGACGGTGGCGTGGAACAGCCTTCGGCTGTTTAGTGAGGTAGGGTGAAACGCCCACCCTCGTTTAGGCCCTGACCCAGCTGGGCCTCTTGGGGAGCTGTTTTTCTTGGGCGCTGGTCCCCGGTCTCCCCGTCATTTTTGGCTGTGGAGCCCTTACCCCTCCCCCTGTTGGTACAGCGCGCGGCGCTGCAGGGAGCAGTCCCTCACTAGGTGGGACTGCACAGTGTGTGCAACACCCTGGCCAGTTTTTGGCCTGATTTTTCCATGTGACCGCCGCCTTCGCCGCGGGGTCATTTGGGCCCCAGCCAGTCAGGTTTGCTCCGTTTGAGCCTCAAAAAACTTGTTTTGTTTTGCGTCTGCCGCTTTTGTTTGGTAGCGCCGCAGCTGCCTGCATATTTGCTTTTTTCCTTCCATATACCCACTTGCCCGTGTGTGTGTGCATGTGTCTGTTGTGTCTTGCGTTTGTTTATCTTAGGTTTGAGTATTTGGATTATTTTGAAGTGTTCTTTTGGGTGATGAGCAAAGCCGCACTCACACACACGTTCAGGTGCACGATGCTGCTTGCGTGCTTCTCCTTTTAGTATCGTTTAGTATTGTTTGCTTTCGTCGCCTCTTGTTTCGTTTTTCGATTGTCCGCTTCTGCTTTTCGCTGTTCTCAGCGATCAGTGCGATCAGTCTAGGTATGTTCTTGTTTCGTTTTGAATTTTCGTTTTCCGCTGTCTTTGCCTCGCCGCCCCCTGTCTTTGCAGTGCCTGAGCCAATTTTTTATCTGCAAGTATGGGGAGTTTCTTCTTAATATGATTTTATATATTCTGAAGACTTGGAGGAGTCATTGGGTTTTAATATCACTTTAATTTTTGTCAGCGAAGACTGTTACGTAATCTAAATCAGTGTGTAGCTCTGTGCACTTGCTTTGGGGATTTTTGTGCGATGGCTTGATTTCACATTTCAGATTTCTTTTCAGGTTCCCAATATTTTGTCTGATTTCTTGGTTAGTGTTTGCGTTAGAGTGAGCATGCAGGTTTGTATGGTTGTATGTTTTTCTAACCTATTTTTGTTTGTTTTCCATTTTTCACAAAGCTGTTACAGGTTTTCTGTTGTCATTCCACCCCTTTTCCCACACTAACCAAAGAATTTACAGCTGGATGGTGCAGTAGCACCAATCAGCACCACCAGCACCCCCCAGAAATTGACTCTATTTTTGCTGCTTATTTTTACGGGGGCAGTTTTCTGGGTAATAAACCCCCTGTGTAGAAGTGGGTAGTAGATGACAGTGTTGTCTGGCACTGCAGGGTGCGGGTAGTCAGGTCTCAGGGCGTCAGTGCATGCTGTGTAGGTGTCAGGGACACAGAGCTGGTACCAAGGGACCCCAGGGACACCCCTTCAGGGCACGTACCCCCCCCTGGGTAGATAACCCCCTGTTAGGGTTGGGTAAGACCCACACCAGGTGCCTGGGCACCAAAAAGCTAACCTAGCTCTACCTTCCCTCCCCCTCCCCAGCACGGTGACTAAGCTCAGCCCCCCCTATGCCGAGTCCCATAAAAGAAAGCCGGGTAGGGTCCATAGGGCAGTAGGTATCTTTCTGAGTGTGCATTTGTTTTACCCTTATCAGACCATGGATGGTCTTGGAAGGGGAGTGTATTGGGACTGTGGGGGATGTGTGCGCGTGTGCTGTGTATGGGTGCGCGCGTGTTGCGAATTGCGTAATCAGAATGTAGAAGGTATTTAGATGTATTATAAGATATGTTGTTTTTATTTTCACTGCTTGTGTACAGATGAACCGAATGAGATTATGTAATCTTTTGGAGTACAATTTTGGAGACATTAATTTGGTGTTCCGCTCGCGATGTTCAGTGAGATTGGACTTATGGCACGGAGGCGCGGACCACAGAGACATTCCAACAGTGAGATTACACTTTTCCGTCAAGCGACGGAACTCATGGTTCTCAGAGACCGTGAGTTTGTAGTGAACCCTACATCTCCCCCCTTTGCCTTCCCTTCGTGCCCCTCTCACCGGGCATAGCGTTTCCTTCAGGGAAGCGGCTTATAGGGGTGTTTTGGGACGGACATGGGTGCAAAATACCCAAGACAAAATCGTGCGCAAATGCTAACTTTGTGTAGTTGTGAGCATGAACGCAGATAACTTTACATAATACTCACAAGCCCAATAGCCCTCGGTTATTTTCCGATTTTGGAGCTAATTCAACGATGGCTCCACGCAAATCAATGCGTACCAAAACATGGTCGTTTGAAAGGGCGACTTTTCCTCTACAATTTGGCCTAAATTGCGGTGGCGCCAAGGCTTGTACTCGACGGCAGGGGCCATATGAGCCTCAAATGAAAACAATATGGAAATAAGAGAGCATGAAGAGCATTGTGCATGGTTTGTTTGATTTCTCCAAGCCGATCTACATTTTTATATCATATTGCCTGTTGGGCACGCGGGCCAAACCTGCTTTTGGCACACGTGCCCATATGCATGCATGATTGACTTGGGATCCAAGGAAGGACTTGAACCATAGTAAGTATGTTTTTCAGACTTACTATGGGCCCTCCAATTTGGGTATGTGCCATTTTATATGGGCTTTGGTTTCCCATGGGTATATATGTCCCAACATTGGCATTTTGGCCATATTTCCCACTTTTTGTGTGCTCCAAGGTCCCAATTGTTAAAAATGGTTTTCTTGTGCTTCGGACCTCAACTAGTGTTGATAAAGGGACTTAAGGCTTTGCGTTGCTTTATGCGAAAGCCTAAGGGCCATCTCCCTTGGGAGCCGGAGATACAACTTTAGGAGTAAACACTTTTGGGACTACTAACCCCCTTTTTGGCAATAATGGCACCAAACCCCATCTCTCTCTTAATGTTCGCCCGCATGGCTGTGTGCGCCCGTTGTCCAAGGTTCAGGGCGATATGGAAAGGGGACATAAACCTGCCTCGAATAGGGTGTAGCCCCTTGTGTCCTCTCCTTGGGATGGGAGAGCCATGGGTGGCCCAATATGGGGTAGGCTGCCTCTTGCCATTTTTCGTGTACCATTTTTCTACTAAAGGGGAAAAATGGTTAGAGGCTACCTCGAGGGTTGACATGGGGCATATAGTGGCACCTAAGTCCCATGTGTCTATGAGAATCTTGCTTAGATTCTTGCTCGCCATGAACACGGAGATATGGGATCGTGAGTGTGGGCCGTTTCGGCCAATTTTCGCTGTTTTTGCCATTTTATGCCACGTTGGAAATACCATATCTCCATGGGGCAGGGACCTACCCAGGAAGGAGTGGCGATTCTTGTAGAATAAAACCAAGGGTCAATGGCCCCAGAGTTTGGTATTTGCTCCTCCGGCCTAGCCGGAGTTATGCAACTTACGGTGTGTGCCATGTCGTCAAATGTTGCCTTTCTTGCTGTTTTCTGTCCCGTCGAGCGACCATCCCCTGGGGGAACAGCAAGCAGCCAACGTGACAGCAAGCCCAACCCCGATGCACGGGATCAAAGGGGATATCAAGGCCCGTGAATGAAGGGTGGGCTTGACGAGATCGCCACGAAAGCTACCCCTGGTTGGCCACCTGAGATGGCCCATTCTGACAATTTTGGCATCCTGACCCCACCTGGCAACCCCGTGGCGCCAGGATGCCTAGGAATCGGGGGTAACCAAGTTGCATAGGGCCTCTAGGGAGTTGGTACTTGAAAGACACAGGGTTGGTTGCTTCGCCCCTACCCTCGTATGGCCCGGCCGAAGGCTCCATTTTTGCCTTTTTTGAGCCATGGTCAGGATGGGCTGAAACAGCGCATTTTCAGCCCCCAACTCGTAGGGGATAATGGCGGGGCCATATTTCCGGCTCAAGGAGGAGATGGGACCACCCATCAAGGGAGCATGGGGAGCCAATGTCAGTAGGCCTGGGAGCCCATTAGTTCCCAGAAATGCACCCGTGGCGGGTCGGGGAGCCTCTCCCTTGGCAGGGATCTAGGCTCCAGTTTGGGCAGGTCCATTGGTTGTGTTTGAACCCCCGTACCTGCGTGCCACTGAGGAGGTGGGACCTAGCGAGGGATATGGTTGGGGACTGAGTGTCTATTGCCCTGAGGCGCCCTTACCCTAAGTCGGTGGCTTAATCCACCTGTGTACATACCATGATTTGTTTTTGTACATACCTTTGTTCTGTTTCAGAGTGGCAAGGATCCTAGAACGCTTTGTTCTATGAGGAAGCCCCTGTGCGCGCAGTGCTTTGCCTGCCTGCTTGCTTGCATGTCCGCCGCAGCATCCCGTGGTCAGGCGCCCCTACGGGAACGCCTCAGGACATTTGCAAGGCAGATCAGACTGGAAGGGTTAATTGTGACTCTGAGTAGTTGCTGCGGCTCCTGGATGTGTTTCCTCTGACGAGATCCAAGGCCAATTCTAACCTCCCCCCACGAAACAATGAGAAAGAAAATTCCTTCCCCTATGTGGATTGGACTAAGATTTACAAAGATGACAGGTTCTTTGGGCCTGTATACCACAAATTGAAGGGGAACAAGCCTTACTGCTCTGTGGAGACGATTGATTTCAAGATCCAAGGCGATAAATTAGTTTGCGAAGGATGGATTTGTGTTCCTGACTGTCTAGTTGACGGACATGTCAAACATGGGCATCTGCATGAGACAGCCCACGCAAATTCTTGAATTCTCAAGCAGGAGCTTCCACACAGAGTGTACACCCGGGACCTCAAAGGAGCCTGTGAAAAGGTTGACAAAGGATGCAAGCAATATCAGTCGAGTATCCCCAAGAATCAAAAGGCTGAAGGACTACTGAAAGGAATACCAACTACTGAGAGATTGTTCGACAAGGTGACACCTGATGTCTTCAAATTGGGACAAATCCAGGAGGAATGTCTCTACACAAAGAAGCCAAACGTGGGACCTTGTTAATTCACAACCGTCACAGTTGTTACATCCAGGTCCTCCCTTGTAATACGAAACATCTTACCGTCAAAATGGCGGCGAAGTGGACTGCAAGCCAGTGGATGAGTAACTGGGATATCCCCAGCCAAATTCTGAAGGACAGTGGGAACGTATTCATTGGGACCAGGTGGGAGAACATGTTGTTAACAATGTGCGCTCTATTAGGAGTTCATCATCTCCGTGCCCGAGTCTACGATCATTGAGCTCTCCCTTCTGAGCGAGCTGCAAGGATTTGTATCAACAGTCCGAGAAACCTCCTGGCTACTGGAAAAGACTACAATTGGTTGGAGACAGTTTACTGTGTCTTGAAGAGATACCATCGGACCAAGAATTACACCGGATTGGGCCCGGTTGAGCTTCTTTCTGGTTGTGAGAAGATGAACCCTGGACCAGTAATGTACCATCCAAGGCGCTGCTACGACGCCTCACAATAGGTTCAGAAGATCAAGGAACTAGGTTCCAAGTGCATCCAAGCCCACCCCGAGAGTCAAGCAGATTGGCAGTCAGGTCACGTTAGAAGCTCTAATTATGGAACAACCCATTCGAGACAAGACCTGATCAGATTTTAGATCGCCACAACTCCCTAAAAAGGTTATGGGCCACAAATATCCTTGGCCCTAGGACGAACAGTCCCGGCACAGTGTCTACGTGGTTTGACAAACAGATGATGGGACAGGTAGGTAGGTAGGTAGGTAGGTGCAGTCCGTCGTGGAGAGGCGCCCCTTGGATCCCGCTGGCGTCACCGCTGTGAGGTACAAAAAGGGGCCCCACGCATGACGAGGGGAGGCAACTTACATCCCTGTAGACCTGACTGGTGGCCCCCAAGAAAGCGGCCCTGGGCAACACTGGGAGGGCTGACCGCCGCAAGTGTGACGAGCGTGTCACGCCAGAAGGGTGTGCCCCGTGCTAGCGCACGTTTCCTCCTTTGGGCGGAGCCCAAGGGGCTCACCGGACTTCCTGGTGTCTCCCGTTCCCAAGGCATGCTAGCAGCGTGGTCTTGGTACTTGGGTTCCGAGGTGATTGGGTGTCCCACCCTCCGCCTTGAGTCCCAAAGCATCGCAGGCCTTAGGATGCAGCCTTACCCCCGGCCTCCGGATCTCGTTTGAAATTCACCTGCATGGCACGGGCTGCCTCACAGCCTGGGCTATGGACACTGGGTTTCCTACTATTGTGCGGAGATGGTGTTTGGGTCTGGGTTTCGCGGTAACCCCGCCAATCCTGGCTGGCCTTTAGGGTGTGTGTTTGGGTACAGGTTTCGGCTTCGCCTCGCCAATCCTGGCTGGGGTTTGTGGTGTCTGCATTTGGGCTTGCGATTTGTCTTCACCCCGCCAGTCCTGGCTGGGGTTTTGGGGGGTGTTTTATTGTGCGCAGGCTCCGCCAGTACCCCGCCATTCCAGGCCGGGATCTCTGGTGCGCGTGTTCGAGCATGGGTTTGGCTTTACTCCGCCAATTGTGCCTCGGCTGTGTGTGTGTGTGCGTTTGGGTTGTGCCTTCAACCCGCCAATCCTGGCTGGGTTGTTTGGGTGTGTGCGTTTCTGTGCGCGCTCCGGCAGTGCCCCGCCATTCCTAGCTCGGGTGTGCGGTGTGGCTGTGTGTGCTATGGTTCGGATATCCGATGTGCCCCGCCATTCCTGACTGGAGTGCTGGGGTGTGTGTGTTGGTGTGTGCCTGTTGCCTTTATCCCGCCAATCCTGGCAGGGGTTTGTGGTGCATGTGTCTGGGTTTATGTTTTGGCTTTAACCCCGCCAATCCTGGCTAGGGTGCTGGGGTGTGTGTCTTCGTGTGCGCGCTCCGCCTGTACCCCGCCAATCCTGGCTGTGGTGTGCGATGTGGGTGTGTGTGCTTGGGTTCCTGTTTCGGCTGTGCTCCGCCATGCCTGCCTGGGGTTTGTGGGTGTGTATGTTCGTGTGGAACCTCCCCCAGTACCCCGCCAATCCTGGCCGGGATGTGCGGTGTGGTAGTGTTCGCTTGAGTGCGGGTGTCGTCTGCGCCCCGCCATTCGTGGCTGGGGTGTTGGGCTGTGTGTGTTGGTGTGCACGCTCCGCCTGTACCCCGCCAATCCTGGCTGGGGTTCGTGGTGCGTGTGTCTGGGTTCGGATTTTGGATTTCGCCCCGCCAGTCCTGGCTGGGCTGCTGGTGTGTGTGTGCTTGTGTGCATGCTCCGCCTGTACCCCGCCAGTCCTGGCTGGGGTGTGCCATGTGGGTGTGTGTGCTTGGGGTCTGGTTTTGGCTGCGCCCCGCCATTCCTGACTGGGGTGTTTGGCTGTTCGTGTTTGTGTGTGAACTCCGCCTGTACCCCACCAATCCTGGGGGGGTTTGTGGTGCGTGTGTCTAAGTTCGTGTTTTGCCTTTTACCCCGCCAATCTTTGCTGGGGTATCGGGCGTGTATGTTGGTGTGTTCGCTCCGCCTGTGTCCCGCCATTCCTGGCTGTGGTGTGCGGTTTGGGTGGGTGTGCTAGGTTTGGGGTCTCGGCTGCGCCCCGCCAATCATAGCTTCGGGTGTTCGGGTCTGTTTTTTTGTGCGCACAATCTGCCTGTACCCCGCCTATCCTGGTCGGGGTTTGTGGTGTGTGCGTTTGGGCTATGTTTCTGGCTGTCATCCCACCAATCCAGGCTGGCGTGTTGGGATGTATGTGTTTTTGTGCGCGGTCTGCTCGTACGCCGCCAGTCCTGGCTGGGGTGTGCGGTGTGGGTGTGTGCTTGGGTTCCTGTTTGCTCTGCGCCCCGCCAGTCCTGGCTGGGGTGCTGAGGTGTGTGTTTTGGTTTGCGCGTACCGCCTGCAATCCGCCTTCCTGGCTGGGGTTTGTGGTCTGTGGGTTGGGAGTTGCCTGGCACCTTGTCCTGTGCCGTTGTTCCTTGCGTGTCGTGCGCGCTTCCCGGGTTTTGCGGCACCCGGTGCTGGTTGTAGCTTGGCACCTGTCCGCGTGCCTTGGCTGTGGCCGGCGGCTGCCCTCTGTGGCATGCCTTGTGGCCCCGCGTGGTGTGCAGTGCCTCGTCTGGTTGAGGGCTCTCTCGGTGCTCTGGTTGGCTTTCCTGTCCCCGTGGTGCCTTCCCCTACCAGGGGATTCCACCCCGGATCTACTGGGCGGCTGTGCGGGCAACGTCAAGGCAGGCCGGAAACCAGGCTCATGGTGCCTGCCGCTGGCCCCTTGCAAGACAGGGGCGCTGGGCTAGCTCCACGTCGTACCGGTTCAGGGCCCCGCAATCAGGTTGTCCCTGGTGGGTCCCTCCGGCTTCGGTCTTGGGCTGCGTGCGCTGCGGTGGTTTGGCGGGTCTGGACCCGGTCACTCAGGCGTCCCGCTTCTTCTATCGTCCGTCGTTCGACGGGGGCCTCGGCCGGTGCACCGGGGCTGTTTCGTGTGCACGCCAACACCCCCTTTTCCGGGTCGGAGGACACGGAGCCCGGGTCCCCTGCATGTGTGCGCGTGCATGCTCTTCTTGGCCGGCTCGGGCGGGCCGGCCGGGCGGGCATATTGGTGCACATCACCTTTTCTGTGGCCGTTGTGCTTGCTCGCTTTGTTTCCTTGGCCCCCTCCGGGCTGGGGTTTCGGAGTTTCTTTTGTTTCCTTCTTTCGTTCCTTGTTTTGTTTTCTTTTCTGTCGCCGCCGTTGTGCTTGGCTTTCTCGCTGTCTTTTGCCTCGGGGCCCGGTGTGTTTGCCAGCCCCCTCCTTTTTTGTGTTTTTCCTTTTTTTTTTAGTTTTGTTCCCTTGCTGCCCCCTTGCGCTTTCTATTACCGTCTGTCTTTCTCTTTGCTGCTGTGTCGTGTCGCTGCTTCTTGCCCCCCCCTCCCCACCCCCCGTTGCTTTGTTGTTGTTACTTTTTTACCTCCTCTTGTTTTTTCTGCCTGCTGTTTGCCTTTATTTTGGGCAGGGGAGGGGGCTGCCCCGTGACAGTGTTGTGCCGTGCCTGCTCGCCCTGCGCTGCTGTGTGCCGTGCTGTTCTTTTTGGTGGTGTGTGTTCCCTTGGTTTGGTGCGCCTTGTGGTGGTGGTGCTGCTGCCCCCCGACCGCCCGGCCAGGCCGTCGCCTTGGTGTTTTGTGGTGTTTTTCGTCCCGGCCGCCCCGTTTCTTTTTTTTTGCCTGTTTCTGTTTCCTGTCGTGCCCTGCACTCCCCTGTGGTGTGGTCCGCTTTGCTGTGTGTGTGCTGCCGTGCTGTGCCATGCTAGCGTGCTGGTGTCGTGCTGTTCGGTGCAGTGGTTAGTTGCGTGGGCTCATTGCTTGCTGTCCTGCGTTGTTGCTTGCTGCGCTGTTGTTTTTTTTTGGCCCTGTGCGGTCCCTGTGTGCCGTGCTGTTTGGTGTGGTGCTGCGCTTTGTTGCTGTCCATTGTGTGTGGTGTCATGCTGCGCCGGGCCGTTCTTCTGCCCCGGTGTCTGCTGCATTGCTGGGCTGCATCCTGCTGTACTGTGGTGTTGTCTTCTGTTGTCCGTTGATGTTTTTCGTTGTGCAGCTTCCCTTGGCGCTGTGCCCTGCCGGTTCACGGTGGTCTGAGATGTTTCTGTGTTGTGTTGTTTCGTGCTGTGGTGTGCCTCCCTGTGCTTTGTTGTGTGGTTCGCTTTGTTGCAGTGATTCTGTTGTTTGTTGCCCTGTCTTCTGTCCTGGCGCGGCGTCCTTGGGTGTGGCACTGTTGTGCCCTGTGGCGCTGCTTGTGGTATGTTGTGCTGTTCCTCCTTGTGTTGTGTTTGGTGGCGCATCTTGTGCGGTGCTGCGGTATGCTGTGCTGGCGTGCCTGCGTCGTGTCACCCTGTGCTGTGTTCTGTTGTCGTTGGTTGGCTGGTTGGTGCCTGGTCTTGCTGCCTGTTTTTGGGGGTCCGCTCGTTGGCTTATTTGCCTGGTGTTGTCTTCTGGTGGTGTGCTTCGCCGTTGGTGTCCTTGTCTGGCCGCGTGGCCCGTCGCCCTGTCACTCGGCGGCTTGCTGTGGTTCCCTGTGGTGTCCTGCTCCCCGGTGCTGATTCTTGTGGTGCTGTGCTGCCCTGTGGTGCTGTGCTGTTGGGCTCTCCTGTCCCGTTTCCGTTGCTGCTGGTTTTCGCTTTTGCTCACTACCTTAAAAACTACTGCAGATCCCAAAACAAAACAAACTTTTCAATTTTCGAAATAAAATTAGACACTACCCAACACACGCACGTAGGCAGGCAGCAAGACCTCTGCAACATTAGCCTGACTTACATGTTACCCGTCGACCTCAACGGCGTCGTTTGTTTGGACTCGGTCTTGAATGGCTAGGGGTTGACTGCGTTTCTCCCAGGGCCGCTCGCGTAAGCTGACAAAAGGACGAGAGGGGGGGAACGGGGGAGGGAAGGGAGGTACATGCAGAACAAAGAAAAAGCAGAAGGAACGAGGTGTTGGGTGTCACGGAGTGTGGGGCCTGCGGTGGAGGCCTTGAGGCAAGTGATACCAAAAAGCCACACACGTACCAAACACACAAGAGCTTCAACAAACTACTGACAGACAAACAACAAACAGTAAACATATTCACAATACAACAGTTGTACAGACATGCCACCTTGTTGCTCGGTGTTCGAGTGGGTCTTGGGGGTGTGTATATAAACACGTAGGTTAGCTTGCGGGTTAATTTTGTTGATGGTGTGTCTCCGGCGGGCGGTAACACAGGGGGTAACATCCGAGTCAACATGTGTGGAGGTGGCCCGTACCATCCGGCTGGGGTATCAGCCCATCCAGCTCCCGGGGGGCACGATGACACGCTCCGAAGAAGCACTTACTCCCCACAGCCCCTTACACCGTGTATGACGGTGCACTTTTACACCTCCATGTGTAAGTTTTATGCCGGTGTACAGAGGTACAAAAGACAAAAATAACCTAGGTGTGGAATGCTGTGGCTCTGTTTTGGAAGATGGGACAACAAGACCTGCCCCAGGCATGAGGGCTTTTTTTTTGCACTGTGTGTCCCCGCGTTACCGACGGGGCACCGGGGGGCACCCCAGGCAAGATGGCTGCTTTGCAGCTCAGGGAAAGGCCTAAAACCTTTACGCAGCTTCGACCCTTTTTCGGCTGCTGCAATTATTACCACGAGTTCCTTCCCCTCTATGCCAAGTACTATGGTCCCTTGACAGAGTTATTCAAGGTTGGCAAAGCAGAAGGAAAGAAGGGTTCTCAAGTCAAGGTCACGTGGGCGCCAGAATGTGAAGAGGCATGTACTGGCCTCAACGAAGCACTGGCTAATGTGGTTACATTGAAGACTCCACCGTTCGATGGACAACCTTTTTATATTCGTACAGACGCCAGTCCTTACGCCATTGGTTCTACGATTGGGCAAGTCGACCACGAAGGTCACCTGATAACACACCATCATCCCCTGGTTTTCTGTTCTCGCAAGCTTACAACAAGACAGCAAAATTGGAGTCCAAGGGAGCAAGAAGCCTCTGCAATCCTCTGTGCCCTACGGCGCTATGAGGGCTGGATCATGGGTCATCGCGTTGAAGTATTGACTGACCACAAGTCTCTTGAAATTTGGAGGACAGAGCCTGTGGATACCTCCGGTGGTTCTGCTGGAAGAAGAGGCCTTTGGCATGAGTTTTTCAGCAAATTGGACCTTCATGTGACTTACCTTCCGGTACGCTACAACACCCTGGCATACGCCCTGAGTCGCTGGGCCTACTCCGCCTCAGAGGCTTACTCTGAAGTGATCTTTCATGGGACATCGACCGATAGAGCCGAAGTGATCGAGTTTGACCCGAAGGAACAAGCACTGATCCAGAAACAGTGCCTCCAATGATCGATTACAAATCAAAACAACATAGAGGTGGTCAGATGCAAGGGGATTTCCAAGGCAGATCAGACTGGAAGGGTTAATTCTGACTCTGAGTCATCGCTGCCGCCCCTGAATGTGTTTCCTCTGAGGAGATCCAGGCCAATTCCAACCTCCCCCCCGAAAGAATGACAAAGAAAATTCGTTCCCCTATCTGGATTGAAGAGAAAACCAAGAAAAAGACGCAGAGCCAGAAAAAAAAAAAGCGAAAAATCGTCTTTTCCAACCTCAGAAACCCCCCCAAAAGAATTTTACGCAGCTGTTTGGCGGGGTCGCAAAATTTAGGACACTCACAAAAAAAAAACAATAGAATCGCGACTGCGAAGAACTTGAGCGTTGCATGCCCCAAAACACCTAGCAAAGTGCGTGCCCCAGGCGCTAGGGACTTGTGCGCGCCCCAAAACAAAACACACACAAACAACAACAATGCCACTGGCCGCCGAAAAGCAAGTATGTTATATGCCGCGCAACGCCAAGTAACGCCGTAGCAAGCACAATACGGTAGAATGTGGGCAAGGAGAGAGCAAGTATTTTACAAAACGCGCCACGGTGGAGACATACCGCAAGTACGAGACCATGCATACATACATGCAAAACCCCCGCCCTCGCAAGCCCACTTGCATAGGGAGTACGACGGCGCCGTAACACGCAAAACACGAAAAAATGCGGATAAGGAGGGAGCCACACAAGTATGTTACATGTCACGCCGCGCACGCGGGACGGACAACGAACAAAGATGGCCAAGGAGGTGTGTGGAGCCGTGCCGGGTGCAAGTAGAACACACACAAACAACAACAACGCCACCGGCCGCCGAAAAACAAGTATGTTATATGCCACGCAACGCTAAATGACGCCGTAGCAAGCACAATACGGTAAGATGTAGGCAAGGAGAGAGCGAGTATGTTACAAACCGCGCCACGGTGGAGACCTACCGCAAGTATGAGACCATGCACACATACATGCAAAACCCCCGCCCCCGCACGCCCACTTGCATAGGAAGTACGACAGTGCCGTAACACGCAAAACATGAAAAGATGTGGGTAAGGAGGGAGCCACACAAGTATGTTACATGTCACGCCGCGCACGCGGGAAGTCCAACGAACAAAGGTGGTCAAAGAGGTGTGTGGAGCCGTGTCAAGTGCAAGTATGAAATAAACTGCGGTGAGGAAAGCCACACAATGCTAAAATACGCCGTAACAAGCACAACACGGTAAGATATAGGAGAGGAGAGAGCAGGTAGGAGGCATAAGTAGGTTACACACCACACCAGCGCAAGAGTATGAGACCAACAAAGGAAGGCAATGACAAGAGGCCATTGCATGACAAAACCTCCGCCGCCGCACGCCCATTTGCATAGGGAGTACAACGGCGCCGCGCCACACGAAACACGAAAAGATGTGGGTGAGGTAAGTATGTTACACCCACGCAAGTATGTTACATGCCACGCCGCGCACACGGGAAGGGCAACGAGCAAAGGACACCAAAGAGGTGTGTGAACGCAAGAGCAAGACAACGAAGGTGTGAACCAAGGCTGGCCCAGCGAGGAGGGTAGAAGGAAAAGCCCCCGCCCCCGCACGCTCGCTTGAATAGGGAGAACAACGGCGCCAAGACACGCAACAGACGACAAGATACGGGTAAGGAGGGAGTCGCGCAAGTATGTTGCATGCCACGCCCCGCACGCGAGAAGGACAACGAACAAAGGTAACCAAAGAGGTGTGTGGAACCATGCCGGACGCAACAAAGAAGAGAACTGCGCCACGGCGGAGAAAAGCACGCACACGTGCACGCACAACAAAGGTGTGCACCAAGACCGGTCCGACGAGGAGAGCAGGAGGAACGACCCCCGCCCCCCCACGCTCATTTGTATAGGGAGTACAACGGCGACAAGACACGCATCACACGAAACGATGAGGAGGGGAAGAAGGGAGCCACGCAAGTATGTTACCATGTTATGCCACACCGCGCACACGAGAGGAGCAACGAGCGAAAAGAACAAAAGAAAGAGGTGTGGGCAAATACCAGGCCGCGGTGCAAGTGCAAGTATGACACGCACCACGCTCGCCCGACCCGCGCCACCAACTGAGACCAACAAAAGAGTGGGACCAGCCAGGGAGCAGGGACAGGAATAGGAAAGAGGGCCCCCGCCCACGCATGGCCCTTTTTGCATAGGGAGTACAACGGCAGCGCGACAAGGAACACACGAAAAGGTGTGGGTACGGGGAGAGAGACATAAGCACACCATGGTATGGCGCGAAGGGGGAGGAGCGTGCGCACACACGTAGACACAAGAGCAAAGGCAGGTATGTTATACGCCGCGACGCCGCAACGAACAAGGTGCCAACGTTGCACGACGACTGCACCGAGCCGCCGAAGGCCCACATACCCTCATCTTTCCTTTGCCTCACAGGGCGCAACGAGAGAGAAAGACGAGCCGGCGAAGAAAAAGACAGAGACACACACCAGGGCGGAGGCAGGGAAAAAGTGCATGCCAGGGAGAAGGGCGAGCAGAGGAAAGGGTAAAGAGCGACGAAGCCACGAAAGAAACAAGGGGTAGCCAGCAGCCCAGCAAGGGACGCGCGCAGAGAAGGGAGCACGGCAGGCACACGGCACACGGCGGGCACCACACCGCACCGAAGCACCGGAGAGGGGAGCACCAGAGGGACAGGAGAAAGGCGGCATCACGTACCACGACACGCACCGCACAGACACCACACACACCGCACACACCCACACCCACGCCCACAGCACGTGGCCAGCGGGCCCCGGCAGCCCGCCCAGAGGGCGAGCAGCAGGAAAGAGGGCACTCGTGAACCCAGACGCCCCCCGCCAGCCCCGTGGCGCGCAGCCCCCCACAGGGCACCCGGGCCACGGGGCCGGTGCAGGGCCCCCACGCCCGCACACCCGCACCCACAGCACGTGGGTAGCGGACCCCAACAGCCCGCCCAGAGGGCGGGCAGCCGGGGGAGGGTAGCGCCTGACCCCAGACGCCCCTCAAAACGGCGAACAGCACCCCCCCCGGGGACGCCCTTCCACCACCCCCACAGCGAGCAACACCGGCCCGCAAGGGCGCGCGCCATGGGGCCCGTGCTGGGTCCCCACGCCCGCACCAACTGCACCCGGGACACACGGGTCGCGAAACCCTGGCTGCCCGCCCCAGAGCACGGGCGGCCAGGGAAGGGACAGCGCCTGACACCAGACGCCCCTCACAACGGTGGCGGGCCATCCCCCACGGGGACGGCCCCCCACCACCCCCGCGGCACCACGCCCCCACAGGGCATGCAGGCCAAGGGGACAGTGTTGAACCCCCTCGTTCACACACCCACGCCCACAGCACGTGGGTGGCGGACCCCAACAGCCTGCCCAGTGGGCGGGCAGTCGGGGGAGGTGGAGCGCCTGACCACAGACGCCCCTCACAAACGGTGGAAAGCACACCCCCCCGGGAATGCCCTTCCGCCACTC
The DNA here is from genome assembly GCA_964036045.1 of Eutreptiella sp. 'Long Island Sound 2002'. NCBI lineage: Eukaryota > Euglenozoa > Euglenophyceae > Eutreptiales > Eutreptiaceae > Eutreptiella > Eutreptiella sp. 'Long Island Sound 2002'. The sequence goes on from OZ038380.1 coordinate 107,126,736, forward strand.
CCACAGCGAGCAACGCCGGCCCGCAAGGGCGCACGCTGTGGGGCTGGTGCTGGGTCCCCACGCCCGCACCAACCGCACCCGGGACACAGGGGTCGCGGAACCTCGGCTGCTCATCCCAGAGGATGGGCGGCGGGGGAGGGACAGCGCCTGACACCAGACGCCCCTCACAACGGTGGCGGGCCACCCCCCGCGGGGACGGCCGCCCACCAACCCCGCGGCACGCAGCTCCAACAGGGGATGCAGGCCAAGGGGACAGTGTTGGGCCCCCACGACCAGACACCCGCGCCCACAGCAGGTGGGTGGCAGACCCCAACAGCCCGCCCAGTGGGCCGGCAGTCGGGGGAGGGGGAGCGCCTGACCTCAGACGCCCCTCACAACGGTGGAAGCAACCCCCCCGGGGATGCCCTTCCGCCGGCCCAACAGCGAGCAACGCCGGCCCACAAGGGCGCACGCTGTGGGGCAGGCGCTGGGTCCCCACGCCCACACGGACCGCACCCGGGACACACGGGTCCTGGAACCCCGGCTGCCCGCCCCAGAGGACGGGCGGCTGGGGGAGGGACAGAGCCTGACACCAGATGCCCCTAACAACACTGGCAGGCCATCCCCCCCGGGGACGGCCCCCCACCAACCCCGCGGCACGCAGGCCCCACAGGGCATGCAGGCCAAGGAGACAGTGTTGGCCCCCCACACCCACACACCCGCGCCCAAAGCACGTGGGTGGCGGACCCCAACAGCCCGCCCAGTGGGCGGACAGTCGGGGGAGGGGGAGTGCCTGACCTCAGACGCCCCTCACGACGGTGGAAGGCACCCCCCCCGGGGACGCCCCTCCGCCACCCCCACAGCGAGCAACGCCGGCCCGCAAGGGCGCACGCTGTGGGGCTGGTGCTGGGTCCCCACACCCGCACCGATCGCACCCGGAACACACGGGTCGCGGAACCCCGGCTGCCCGACCCAGAGGACAGGCGGCCGGGGGAGGGACAGCGCCTGACACCAGACGCCCCTCACAACGGTGGCAGGCCAGCCCCCCCGGGAACGGCCCCCCACCATCCCCGCGGCACGCAGGGCATGCAGGCAAAGGGGACAGTGTCAGGCCCCCACACCCACACACCCACGCCCACAGCACGTGGGTGGCAGACCCCAACAGCCCGCCCAGTGGGTGGGCAGTCGGGGGAGGGGGAGCGCCTGACCTCAGACACCTCTCACAACGGTGGAAGGCACCCCCCCCGGGGACGCCCTTCCGCCACCCCTACAGCGAGCAACGCCGGCCCGCAAGGGCGCACGCTGTGGGGCCGATGCTGGGTCCCCACGCCCGCACCAACCGCACCCGGGACACACGGGTCGCGGAACCCCGGCTGCCCGCCCCAGAGGACGGGCGGCTGGGGGAGGGACAGCGCCTGACACCAGACGCCCCTCACAACGGTGGCACCACCCCCGGGGACGGCCCCCCACCACCCTTGCGGCACGCAGCCCCCACAGGGCATGCAGGCCAAGGTGACAGTGTTGGGCCCCCAGACCCACACGTCCGCGCCCACAGCACGTGGGTGGCGGACCCCAACAGCCCGCCCAGTGGGCGGACAGTCGGGGGAGGGACAGCGCCTGACACCAGACGCCCCTCACAACGGTGGCAGGCCAGCCCCCCCGGGAACGGCCCCCCACCATCCCCGCGGCACGCAGGGCATGCAGGCAAAGGGGACAGTGTCAGGCCCCCACACCCACACACCCACGCCCACAGCACGTGGGTGGCAGACCCCAACAGCCCGCCCAGTGGGTGGGCAGTCGGGGGAGGGGGAGCGCCTGACCTCAGACACCTCTCACAACGGTGGAAGGCACCCCCCCCGGGGACGCCCTTCCGCCACCCCTACAGCGAGCAACGCCGGCCCGCAAGGGCGCACGCTGTGGGGCCGATGCTGGGTCCCCACGCCCGCACCAACCGCACCCGGGACACACGGGTCGCGGAACCCCGGCTGCCCGCCCCAGAGGACGGGCGGCTGGGGGAGGGACAGCGCCTGACACCAGACGCCCCTCACAACGGTGGCACCACCCCCGGGGACGGCCCCCCACCACCCTTGCGGCACGCAGCCCCCACAGGGCATGCAGGCCAAGGTGACAGTGTTGGGCCCCCAGACCCACACGTCCGCGCCCACAGCACGTGGGTGGCGGACCCCAACAGCCCGCCCAGTGGGCGGACAGTCGGGGGAGGGGGAGCGCCTGACCTCAGACGCCTCTCACAACGCCGGAAGGCACCTCCCCCTGGGACGCCCTTCCCGCACCCCCACAGCGAGCAACGCCGGCCCGCAAGGGCGCACGCTGTGGGGCCGGTGCTAGGTACCCACGCCCACACCGACCGCACCCAGGACACACGGGTCGCGGAACCCCGGCCGCCCGCCCCAGAGGATGGGCGGCTGGGGGAGAGACAGCGCCTGACACCAGACGCCCCTCACAACGGTGGCAGGCCAACCCCCGCGGGGACAGCGCCCCACCACCCCCGCGGCACGCAGCCCCCACACGGCGGCAGGCCAAGGGGACAGTGTCGGGCCCCCACACCCACACACCCACGCCCACAGCACGTGGGTGGCGGACCCCAACAGCCCGCCCAGTGGGTGGGCAGTCCGGGGAGGGGGAGCGCCTGACCTCAGACGCCTCTCACAACGGTGGAAGGCACCCCCCCCGGGGGCCCTTCCGCCACCCCCATAGCAAGCAACGCCGGCCCGCAAGGGCGCACGCTGTGGGGCCGATGCTGGGTCCCCACGCCCGCACCAACCGCACCCGGGACACACGGGTCGCGGAACCCCGGCTGCCCGCCCAGGAGGACGGGCGGCTGGGGGAGGGACAGCGCCTGACACCAGTTGCCCCTCACAACGGTGGCAGGCCACCCCCCGCGGGGACGGCCCCCCACCACCCCCGCGGCACGCAGGGCATGCAGGCCAAGGGGACAGGGTCGGGCCCCCACACCCACACACCCACGCCCACAGCACGTGGGTGGCGGACCCCAACAGCCCGCCCAGTGGGTGGGCAGTCGGGGGAGGGGGAGCGCCTGACCTCAGACACCCCTCACAACGGTGGAAGGCACCCCCCCCAGGGACACCCTTCTGCCACCCCCACAGCGAGCAACACCGGCCCGCAAGGGGGCACGCTGTGGGGCCGATGCTGGGTCCCCACGCCCGCACCAACCGCACCCGGGACACACGGGTCGCGGAACCCCGGCTGCCCGCCCCAGAGGACGGGCGGCTGGGGGAGGGACAGCGCCTGACACCAGACGCCCCTCACAACGGTGGCAGGCCAGCCCCCCCAGGGGACGGCCCCCCACCACCCTCGCGGCACGCAGCCCCCACAGGGCATGTAGGCCAAGGTGACAGTGTTGGGCCCCCACACCGACACGCCCGCGCCCACAGCACGTGGGTGGCGGACCCCAACAGCCCGCCCAGTGGGCGGACAGTCAAGGGAGGGGGAGCGCCTGACCTCAGACGCCCGTCACAACGGTTGAAGGCACCTCCCCCTGGGACGCCCTTCCCGCACCCCCACAACGAGCAACGTCGGCCCGCAAGGGCGCACGCTGTGGGGCCGGTGCTAGGTACCCACGCCCACACCGACCGCACCCAGGACACACGGGTCGCGGAACCCCGGCCGCCCGCCCCAGAGGATGGGCGGCTGGGGGAGAGACAGCGCCTGACACCAGACGCCCCTCACAACGGTGGCAGGCCACCCCCCGCGGGGACGGCGCCCCACCACCCCCGCGGCACGCAGGGCATGCAGGCCAAGGGGACAGTGTCGGGCCCCCACACCCACACACCCAGGCCCACAGCACGTGGGTGGCGGACCCCAACAGCCCGCCCAGTGGGTGGGCAGTCCGGGGAGGGGGAGCGCCTGACCTCAGACGCCTCTCACAACGGTGGAAGCAACCCCCCCGGGGGCCCTTCCGCCACCCCCATAGCGAGCAACGCCGGCCCGCAAGGGCGCACGCTGTGGGGCCGATGCTGGGTCCCCACGCCCGCACCAACCGCACCCGGGACACACGGGTCGCGGAACCCCGGCTGCCCGCCCAGGAGGACGGGCGGCTGGGGGAGGGACAGCGCCTGACACCAGACGCCCCTCACAACGGTGGCAGGCCACCCCCCCCGGGGACTGCCACCGACCACCCCCGCGGCACGCAGCCCCCACACGGCATGCAGGTCAGGGTGACAGGGTCGGGCCCCCACACCCACACGCCCGCGCCCACAGCACGTGGATGGCGGACCCTTACAGCCCGCACAGTGGGCGGACAGTCGGGGGAGGGGGAGCGCCTGACCTCAGACGCCCCTCACAACGGTTGAAGGCACCTCCCCCTGGGACGCCCTTCCCCCACCCCCACAGCGAGCAACGCCGGCCCGCAAGGGCGCACGCTGTGGGGCCGGTGCTAGGTCCCCACGCCCACACCGACCGCAACCAGGACACACGGGTCGTGGAACCCCGGCCCCCCGCCCCAGAGGATGGGCGGCTGGGGGAGAGACAGCGCCTGACACCAGACGCCCCTCACAACGGTGGCAGGCCACCCCCCGCGGGGACGGCCCCCCACCACCCCCGCGGCACGCAGGGCATGCAGGCTAAGGGGACAGTGTCGGGCCCCCACACCCACACACCCACGCCCACAGCACGTGGGTGGCAGACCCCAACAGCCCGCCCAGTGGGTGGGCAGTCGGGGGAGGGGGAGCGCCTGAACTCAGACGCCTCTCACAACGGTGGAAGGCACCCCCCCCGGGGACGCCCTTCTGCCACCCCCACAGCGAGCAACACCGGCCCGCAAGGGCGCACGCTGTGGGGCCGGTGCTGGGTCCCCACGCCCGCACCAACCGCACCCGGGACACACGGGTCGCGGAACCCCGGCTGCCCGCCCCAGAGGACGGGCGGCTGGGGGAGGGACAGCGCCTGACAGCAGACGCCCCTCACAACGGTGGCAGGCCAGCCCCCCCAGAAGACGGCCCCCCACCACCCTCGCGGCACGCAGCCCCCACAGGGCATGCAGGCCAAGGTGACAGTGTTGGGCCCCCACACCCACACGTCCGCGCCCACAGCACGTGGGTGGCGGACCCCAACAGCCCGCCCAGTGGGCGGACAGTCGAGGGAGGGGGAGCGCCTGACCTCAGACGCCCCTCACAACGGTGGAAGGCACCCCCAACGGGGACGCCCTTTGCGCACCCCCACAGCGAGCAACACCGGCCCGCAAGGGCGCACGCTGTGGGGCCGGTGGAGGTCCCCACGCCCACACCGACCGCACCCGGGACACACGGATCGCGGAACCCCGGCCGCCTGCCCCAGAGGATGGGCGGCTGGGGGAGAGACAGCGCCTGACACCAGACGCCCCTCACAACGGTGGCAGGCCGCCCTCCCCAGGGGACGGCCCCCAACCACCCCCGCGGCATGCAGCCCCCGCAGGGCATGCAGGCCAAGGGGACAGTGCTGGGCCCCCACAACCGCACACCCGTGCCCACAGCACGTGGTCGGCGGACCCAAACAGCCCGCCCAGTGGGCGGGCAGTCGAGGGAGGGGGAGCGCCTGACCTCAGACGCCCCTCACAACGGTGAAAGGCACCCCCCCCGGGGACGCCCTTCCGCCACCCCCACAAGGAGCAACGCCGGCCCGCAAGGGCGCACGCTGTGGGGCCGGTGCTGGGTCCCCACGCCCGCACCAACCGCACCCGGGACACAAGGGTCGCGGAACCCCGGTTGCCCACCCCAGAGGACGGGCGGCTGGGGGAGGGACAGCGCCTGACACCAGACGCCCCTCACAACGGTGACAGGCCAGCCCCTCCGGGGACGGCCCCCCACCACCCCCGCGGCATGCAGCCCCCACAGGGCATGCAGGCTAAGGGGACAGTGCTGGGCCCCCACAACCGCACACCCGCGCCCACGGCACGTGGGTGGAGGAGCCCAACAGCCCGCCCAGTGGGCGGGCAGTCGGGGGAGGGGGAGCGCCCGACCTCAGACGCCCCTCACAGCGGTGGAAGGCACCCCCAGCGGGGACGCCCTTCTGCCGCCCCCACAGCGAGCAACGCAGGCCCGCAAGGGCGCACGCTGTGGGGCTGGTGCTGGGGCCCCACGCTTGCACCGACCGCACCCGGTACACACGGGTCGCGGATGCCCGGCCGCCCGCCCCAGAGCACCGGCGGCTGGGGGAGGGACAGCGCCTGACACCAGACGCCCCTCACAATGGTGGCAGGCCAACCCCCCCAGGGACGGCCCCCCACCACCCCCGCGGCATGCAGCACCCACAGGGCATGCAGGCCAGGGGGACAGTGCTGGGCCCCCACACCCGCACACCCGCGCCCACAGCACGTGGTTGGCGGACCCCAACAGCCCGCCCAGTGGGCGGGCAGTCGGGGGAGGGGGAGCGCCTGACCTCAGACGCCCCTCACAACGGTGGAAGGCACCCCCCCAGGGACGCCCTCCCGCCACCCCCACAGCAAGCAACGCCGGCCTGCAAGGGTGCACGCTGTGGGGCCGGTGCTGGGTCCCCACGCCCGCACCGACCGCACCCGGGACACACGGGTCGCGGAACCCCGGCCCCCCGCCCCAGAGGACAGGCGGCTGGGGGAGGGACAGCGCCTGACACGAGACGCCCCTCACAATGGTGGCAGGCCAACCCCCCCAGGGACGGCCCCCCACCACCCCCGCGGCATGCAGCACCCACAGGGCATGCAGGCCAGGGGGACAGTGCTGGGCCCCCACACCCGCACACCCGCGCCCACAGCACGTGGATGACGGACCCCAACAGCCCGCCCAGTGGGCGGGCAGTCGGGGGAGGGGGAGCGCCTGACCTCAGAGGCCCCTCACAATGGTGGAAGGCATCCCCCCAGGGACGCCCTGCCGCCACCCCCATAGCGAGCAACGCCGGCCCGCAAGGGCGCACGCTGTTGGGCCGGTGCAGGGTCCCCTCGCCCGCACCAACCGCACCCGGGACACACGGGTCGCGGAACCTCGGCTGCCCACCCCAGAGGACGGGCGGCCGGGGGAGGGACAACGCCTGACACCAGACGCCCCTCACAACGGTGGCAGGCCAGCCCCTCCGGGGACGGCTCCCGACCACCCCCGCGGCACGCAGCCCCCACAGGGCGTGCAAGCCAAAGGAAAAGTGCTGGGCCCCCATACCCACATGCCCGCGCCCAAAGCACGTGGGTGGCGGACCCCGACAGCCCACCCTGAGGGCGGGCAGTCGGGGGAGGGGGAGCGCCTGACCTCAGATGCCCCTCACAACAGCTGAAGGCACCCCCCCCGGGGACGCCTCTCCGCCAGCCCCACAGCGAGCAACGCCGGCCCGCAAGGGCGCACGCTGTGGGGCCAATGCTGGGTCCCCACGCCCGCACCGACCGCACCCGGGGCACACGGGTCGCGGAACCCCGACTGCCCGCCCAAGAGGACGGGCGGCTGGAGGAGGGACAGCGCCTGACACCAGACGCCCGTCACAACGATGGCAGGCCACCTCCTCCAGGGACGGCCCCCCACCACCCCCGCAGTACGCAGCCCCCACAGGGCATGAAGGCCAAGGGGACAGTGCTGGGCCCCCACACCTGCACACCTGCGCCCACAGCACGTGGTTGACGGACCCCAACAGCCCGCCCGGAGGGCGGGCAGTCGGGAGAGGGGGAGCGCCTGGCTTCAGACACCCCTCACGATGGTAAGGGCATCCCCCCCGGGGACGCCCTTCCGCCACCCCTACAGTGCGCCATGCCAGCTCGCAGGGGCGCGCGCTGTGGGGCAGCTGCTGGGTCCCCACGACCGCAACGACCGCACCCGGGGCATACGGGTCGCAGAACCCCGGCTGCCTGCCCCAGACGGCAGGCGACCGGGGGAGGGACAGCGCTCAGGGACACCAGACGCCCCTCATAACGGTGGCAGGCCACCAGGGAACGACGGCCCCCCACCGGCCCCGCGGCACACAGCCCGCACAGGGCGTGCAAGCCAAGGGGACAGTGCTGGGCCCCCACACCCGCACAACCGCACCCACGGCACAGCGGCGGACCCCGACAGCCCGCTCGGAGGGCGGGCGATCGGGGGGCGGGGGGCGCCTGACCTCAGATGCCCCTAAGGACGGCGAACGGTGCCCCCCCCGATGGACCCCCTTCCAGCACCCCCACGGCGCGCAACGCCGGCCCGCAAGGGCGCACGCTATGGGGCCGGTGCTGGGCCCCCACGCCCGCACCAACCGCAACCGGGACACATGGGCCGCGGAACCCCGGCTGCCCGCCCCCGAGGACGGGCAGCCGGGGGAGGGATGGCGCCTGACACCAGACGCCCCTCACAGGGCATACAAGCCACGGGGTCAGTGCTGGGCCCCATACCAGCACACTCGTGCCCACAGCACGTGGACAGCGGGCCCCGGCAGCCCCCAGGAGGAGAGCAGCCGGAGGAGGGAGAGCGCCCGGCCTCGGACGCCCCTCGCAACGGGGTCACCACGGACGGCGGAGGGAGAGCACCTAATGCCCACACGCACACACGAACGCCGGCCCGCGGAACCAGCGTACGAGCTCCCTAACCCACGCCCCACAGCGCCGACAGCATGTACACCAGCCACGGGAAACCCGCATACCATCCCCTGCTCTTAGGCACAGCGACACAACAATGGCGGAACCCGCGGCCCCACGCAAAACACGCCCCCGATCTCCGACGCTGGACGCAGCACACGATGTCATCAGGGCACTGGGACTCAGAGGCGGCCAAGGAGACCCCCCACAAGGGGACGTGGGCGCGGATTCCGACCTGGAAAGAATCCTGGAGCCCTCCACGGGCAGCGCGCCGGCAGAACCTGCGCCGCCTGCAGGCAGCGTGCCCACCCTCTGCCCCGCGTGGAAACGGGGCCACTGCACCGGCGAAGGCTGGTGCCCCAAGCAGCACCCCCAGCCCGGCCCCGATGACGGTGCGCTGCCCGCGGTGGGACACGCGGCCGCATGCGCCGCCCTGCGCTACGGGGTGGCGCAGGGCTGGATCCTGGATGCGACCGCGCGCGGCAGCGTGAACATCCAGAAGGCCTTTAACCGAGTCGCCCACACGGGCCAAGCGGAAGTGGCCTTGCAGACCCGGGGCCGCCACGGTGAACCCGTGGAGGGGATCATCGTGGAGCCCTCGGGAATGGTGCTGGTCCTGGCAGCGGACATGGTCCGAGGGGTGCTCCACGCATCCCGCGTGCGGCGGGCAGGTCCACAGTGGACCATCCAGGTGTACACCCCCCAACGGGGGTGGCCCTTCTCCACATGGGCGGTGCTCGCCGTCATGTGGCACCTGGCACCAGAGGATGCCCCCACAGGAACCGCGGAGGAAATCGCCCAGGACCTCCACACCTGGCCCACCAAAGGATTTCCCCTGGCGCAGGCCCCGGGGCGACCTCCCAGTGGCACCCGCGGCAGAGGGGATCAGCCTCGCGGTAACGTTCCAGCGGCATCCCGACAAGAGGGCACGCCACTTCCTGCAGACGGGCACGGTCCCCACCGCCCCGCCAGACTCCGAGTGGCGGTGGGACGCAGGGGGGGCGCAACCGCTGCCCGGCACCTGGGTCCTCCCATTGTGGTATTTGCCCGTGGGCACCCTGGCCCATGCCACCCAGGCCGTCAAGGGGGCTTTCCCGCAGCCCCTTATCCCCGGCGTGGCCCTGCTCCGCAGCCTACAGACGGGGGCGGCCTGGGTACGATGGAGGGAGGAAGGCGGGCGCCCAAGCCCGTGTTTCCCCCTGGTCCACGGCCAGGCGCTACTCCACGCGGAGGGCATGGGAACCGTGGAATGGGGGGCGATCGTGCCCGGCACGGCGTGCAGGTAGATCGCTGCGGCCGCCTCGCAACCCATGCAATCGCCGCCGGCGTGCCACCGCCTCCTACGGGCGGTCCCCTCCTTGACCCCCAACACGCCCTTACGAGGGACGTATGGGGGGCCATGCTGGGCCACACCAGGGAGTGGCTAAGGAACCCGGGTGCACAGTACCCGCCAGGGCCGGTGCTCAAACAGCTCACGGCCCCTACACCCGGGGTCCGCTACGCCCTGCACAGGGTGTCGGCCCTCACGGAGCAGCTCACCAACGAGGTGCTAGACCTGGCGCTGGAGCCCCTGCGGGTGCTCTACCCGCAGACCCACATCCCGCCCGCGGGCACGTCCGACCGCTTGGGCCGCCTGGGTTTGCAGCGCCGTGTCGAGGCCGCGCACCCGGGGGGCATGGTGAAACAGTGGCTAACGCTCCGCAACCCGTCCACCGCACAAGGCCACCCGTGCCTACACCAACTCCTCCTCCTACCCCGGGCGGACCCGGAGCACCGCTGGCAAAACCCGTACCACACGCAGCCAAAGCGCCGGGGCGCGCAGAGCTTCCCGCAGCCGGCCCCGCCCACCCTCTCGCCGGAGCAGGGCCCGGAGGCGCTGCAGCAGGGCCCCCTGCTCAACACGGCCACCACAGTACAGCAAAGGGGAAGCAACGGCGCGGATGGGGCCGAACCGGACTGCACGAACTGCGGAGCGGTGGCCTGGACGGCGGCCTGCAGGCACCTCGCCCGAGATACCACGGGGCTCAGGCAGCACAGGCCAGCGGACCGCACGGCGCTGGCGTCTGCGGTCGCGGCCGTCACCATGGGTCCCGTGGCGGCGTGGCCAGCGCAACTGCTGCCCCAAGTCCCCTGCCGAGACACACAGCCCCGCCAGCTGGCCGCAACGCACACGCCGACGGCACCCCTGACGGCGGAGCAGCTATACGTCCTCGCGGCGGCGCTGCTGGCAGACGGCGGGGAGAGTTTCGTCCACCACCACGACCCGGCGCAGATCGCGGGAAGCATACAAGGGCCACAGCGAGATGCACCCCACCCGTGGCACGCCACACTCCGCGGGCGCACCCGCGTCAAGGATGCAGGCGGCGGCACACCCCCTCCCGGGCCTCAGCAGGGGGAGGCACTGGTGCTGCAGACGGCAGGCTACCAGGGCAGCCTACACGGCCACGCCGGAGGGTACCGGTCGCACGTCCTGACCGGGGGTCGCTGGACTGTCTGGCACAGCACCGCCAGGTAAGGGGCATTCCCGCCCCTGCCCCATGTTGACTGGCAGAAGGGGCCCACCCAGGCCTACTCTATGTCGGCAGACCCCTGGCCGCTAGCAGTCCTGCTACACACCGTCGGCGCCCCCAACAAGAGACAGCAACCGGGATGGGTCAACTCCCCCCCACTATACTGGAGCCCCGACCAGGAGGAGCACCTGCGGGCCGCGTGGCAGGGAGACGCCATCAGGGCCACGGACGTCCTGGATCTCCAGGCGGGGCCAATCACGCACGCCCGCCCAGCGGCTACCCTAGCGGTGGCCCAACGAGGACAGCAGAACCCGCAGTGGGTGCTCTGCATGTTCAGCGCTGCGGACGCGCACATCGTCGTCTGCGACCTCCAGCGCCTGCCGGCATGATCGTCAAGGCACTACGGGAGGGCGAACACCACGCCCTCCTGCTCCAGGACAGGCTGAAGGACAACACCCGGGTAGCGAGGCCTCGGAGTCTGGCCGGCAGCGGCGCACCCCGCCGACCTGGAGCTCCAGCTGGCGGGCCCGACCACAGTGTAGCACTGGCTACAAGCCTTCCACGACCTGCGATGGAGGGGCAAACCCGACCGCCAAATCGCTGCCACGCACTGGCAAGCGTGGCTGCAGGCAGACGTGCAGCGCGATGCCGTCCGGAGTCTCGGGCCCGCGCCAGCAACACGAGCCCTTGATGCGGCGGCCCCGGGCCGCGCTTTGGCGCCACACACGGTTCCACTGGCCAACCTGCCCTTCGAACCAGCGACGGAGGGCGCCATCCAAAAGTTGGTGCCGCTCCCCCCGGCGCGAGGGGCCACGGAACCAACGAAATGCCCCCTGTGTGCAGACAAGTACTACACAAGCGGGGCAATCCTGGAACATCTGGCGTGGCACGCAGTGCACGCTGCAGCCCCGGTGGACGACACGGAGGCGGCCTCCAGCATCCTCGAAGGGAGGGCACGGAGGTCCCTGAGGCACGCCCCGTACGCCTGGCGCCCCCCGCCGCAGGCGGCCGACCACGCAGACGGCGATGAGGAGGCACCCGGAGCGGCCCCGGGGACCGGCGGTGCGGCCCAACAAGGGTCCATCTCCACGGGGCTGGCCCCCCTGGCCCCCCTGTGGGCCCCGCTGGGAACGGGCTCCCCGCACCCCATGGCCCCCGCGCACCCGGGAGCCCTGGCTGCCCCAGCGGACCCAGCGGCGATGCCGATGCGGGACGGCTGACTCCAGGAGGACACGGCGGACGACGCCCTATGGCTCCTCTCGTGGAACCTGCGCAGCGGCCTCGTCCCGCCAGACCGATCCCTCCGGGACACGCTCCGCCGGCGCCGGGGACCGGCGGCCTGTACGGACAAGGAGCACCTCATCACCGGCATGCTACCCCGGGAGGGGGGCTTTGCCACCATGCTCCAGGAAACAGGGATCGCCACCCGGGCGCAGAAGATGCACGTGGCCGCGGCGCTCCGGGACAAGGGGTACAGCCCCTTCTTCAGCAGCCGGCTGGCGGAGACGGGAGCCACTTCCACCTCGAGAGGGGTAGGCCTCCTCACCGCGGTCAGCAGCAAGTACGTGGCAGAGCACGACGTGCTCAGTTTCACGGAAGTCGTCCCCGGCAAGGCGGCGGCCCTGGAGATCTGCACGGACGGGGTAGGCCTCTTCCTCATCAACGTCCACGGGCCACAGGCAGGCTGCTCCCCGTGGGCGCGACGGGCGGCGTTCTGGGCCGACATACAAATGTATGCCACGGCACGCAGCCTCGGTGGGAGACACCCGGTGGTCATCGCAGGTGACACCAACGTCTACATGGATGCCACCTCCAACCCGGCCACGGAGCACTTCCGCGCGGACTGGGAGGCCTGCGGTTTCCGGAGGGCCACGGCGGGCGGCGAGGAGGACATGACCCCCACGCTCCACCCGTCCCGGGCCAGGGTGGACACCTTCCTGGTCAAGGAACCCCTCCTGCCGCGGTCCCTGCGGGGAAGCGTCTGGGCTCGCGGCATGGCACAGCCCCAGGTGATCGGTTGGAACCACCTCCCGGTCCGCCTGGCCTTGCCAGGCCTCCTCATCGCGGCGGGGCGCGCGACGATGCCCACCCCTTACAGCCACACGGAGGGCCGCCTCCTCCCGTAAGACGCCGAGGCCGTGCCTGTCCAACACTGCCTGTGGGCGGCGGTCACCGCCGCGCAGGATGAACCCTCCCTGGCGCCCTGGCTGGGTCCCGCAGAGCAGCATGCCTACGGGTCCATGCCCGCGGCCGCAGTGGACAAGGTGTTCGAACACCTCAACGCGGCGCATGACACCCTAGCGCCTGTGGTGGGACGCCGGCAGCCGTCCCCGGCGGGAACGGACCCGGCGGGGAGGGACCCCCCGGAGAGCAGGAAATGGCTCCAGGCGGCGGTCCTCCGCTATGACACCCTGGCAGCGTGCGCGCCGCCGGCGTACCAGGCGGACGCGGCACGGCATGGCATCCGGTCCGAGGCGGCGCTCCGCCTCGCGGAGGAGCCGCGGGGTGCGTCGCCCGGGTTCCGCCCGGCAACACAGGGCCAGGAACAGGAGGAGCTGGACAGGCAAGCAGTCGCCCTCGAAGAGGACATCCGCCAGCTCCGCGCACTCCTGGTGGCAGACCGCAAGCGCGCCATCAAGGATTTCTGGCGCCGCCATGCTCCCGACATCGCCCAGCGGTGGAAAGCAGTGCGGGGAGCCATAGAGGTAGAGGCCCCGAGCCCGTCAGGCCTCTGGAACATGCGGGTCCCCAACACCCAAACGCTCCTCACGACGGCCGGCGACGTGATTTTCGCGGTTCGCGCCTTCTGGCTGGAACTGTATAACAAACGCCCGGTGGACCTCCCAGGCTTCCAGGCGGTCCTCAGCCGCCATGTCCCCCGGGTCCCTGACAGAGCCTGGACACAGGTCCAGCAGTACTCCATGCAGGACCTCCAGTCCGCCCTGGACAAGGTCGATGGCAAGGCCCCGGGTCCCAACCACGTGGAGGCCCGTTTCATCAAGGCCCTCCCGGCACCCATCCAGTGGCTCCTGGTCCACTCCTACCGGGCCATCCTCCGCGGCGCCCCGCCGCCGATGCACTGGAGGGACGCGCACATCTGGCTCAGCCCCAAGGTACCGGGCTCCGGGCTTGAAGACTACAGGCCCATAGCCCTAGGCCAGCTGGACATGAAGCTGCTCACGGGCCCCCTCACCCAGCGCATCACGGAAGTGCTTACACGGCACGGAGTGGTCAGCGACTGGCAGCAAGGGGCCCTCTCTGGCTCCAACACAGGCCCCCCACTGTTCATGGCGCAGCGGCAGCTCCAACGGGGAAGGCCCAACTACGTTTTCTCCTTCGACACCCGCAAGGCCTTTGACACCACCCCGCACGGCGCCCTCCACCTCATCCTGCGCCACCTCTCCGTGCCGCCGGAGATCATCGACCTCCTGCTCTTCCTCCACACGTGCGCCAGGCTGCGCATCGTCACCGCGCACGGGCTAACGCAGCCCGTCCACATGCTGTGCGGCGTCCGGCAGGGCAACCCGAGGACCTCCCTGCTGTACGCGCTCCTCCTCGAGCCCCTGCTCAGGGCGCAGGGGCACCGCCTGCGCCCACCAGGAGAGGCCGAACGGGGCCTCATCCAGGCCTACATCGACGACCTGCTGGTAGTGGCCCAACCGCTGCAGCATTTCGTCGAGGGCGTGGAGGCAGTGGCCACGTACCTGGGGATGATGGGCATGGAGCTCAACCCCCGCAACTGCGCCATGGCCACCACGGAGGAGGTCCTGGGCCTGCAGCTGCGCCTCTGTCTCCACCTGGAAAACCCATGGCACTGGGTACCAGTGGCGGACTCCGTCCCCTACCTGGGACTCCAGCTGCAGCCGGACGGGGAGTTCTCCCTGCAGCGCAAGCACCGGCTGCGCTTGGCGGCGGTGCACCACTGGTGCCTCAACACCCTCGCGCTACCGTAAGTGGTGCAGGACGTCATCCTGGCGAACCATGGGGGGGTGACACAGTACGTCGCCCCTTTCATCGCCGACGACTCCGACACCGCGCGCCACCTGGACCACATTACGGTCCAGGTCGCGAAGGACAGGGCACGGTACGCCTTCGACGCCTCGCGGGACAGCCTGCAGGATGACCGGACCCTGGGGCTCACACGGGTGCCAACGCGGTGCCAGCAGGCAGTGGTGGCCCTTGTGGGCACACTCGTCCACCACCGCTCAACCTTGGTGCGCGCCGAGGGAACCAAGATGTTCTGGGAAATAGCCGGCGCGCACCGAATATGCCCGGAAGTGCACTACCCCGTCCCGGAGTTCGCAACCCTAGCGGGAGGAGACTGGGTCCACCTCATACCCCGGGCCCTGGCCGCCCTGGGGTCGGGGCTCTGGAACGCCATCGCGTGCCCCAGGGCGGCCCACGTCCAACTACAGTCCCCACCGGGCAACATCGTCACGCTGCGCACCGCCAAGCTACGACACCGCGACACGTGCCGCCTGACGGTGCCGCACACGACGCCGTGGCATGGGCACCACGGGCCACACCACCCCTTCCCGGACAACGACGACCCGTGACCAACGGCGGTGCGGGAATGGCTCAACCAGTGCGCCGATGAACACCTCCACTATTGCCGCCGCGAGCAGGAGCCCACCAACCAACCCGGGTGGTGCGACGCCTTGGTCCACCTCTTCCACACCACCAGCACGCGGGACCCCCGCCTGAGACTCGTCCACCCCACGAGGGCTAAGCAGGACGCGCAAACTGGCCCACGGGTGACCCCCGACGGCCTGAACCTTCACGTTGAGGGCTACAGCCGCAGGGGCGGCCTATCCCCCCCCACGCGGGGGGCGGCGTACCAGCCGCCGGCGGCCCTCATGTACATCCTCCAGGACGTACTCGCGGAAAGCGATCACCGAGAACCTAACGCGGATGTGGCGTGGCCCGAACCCCTGCGCCCCCGGCCCCACACGCCGACGCCGGTGTGGCTGGTGACCACGGACGGCCAATGCACCCGAGCGGCGGAGCAAGCGCAGCTCCAGGCCGAGTGGGTGGTAGTGCAGGTGGGGGCAGGCCAGGTAGGTAGGTAGGTGCACTCGGTCGTGGAGAGGCGCCCCATGGTTCCCCCTGGGGTCGCCCCTGTGACGAACAGGAAGAGGCTCTGCGCGTGAAGAGGGGAGGCGGCTTACATCCCGCTAGACCTGACTTTTGGCCCCCAACAAAGCGGCCCCGGGCTACACCGGGAGGGCTGATCGCCGCCAGCGTGACGTGCTTGTCTCGCCGGGAGGGTGGGCCCCCGTGCTTGCGCACGTCCCCTCCTTTGGGCGGAACCCTAGGGGTTCACCGGACTTCCTGGCGTATCCTGTTCCCAAGGCATGCATGCATGTTCTTGGTACTAGGGTTCCGAGGCGCTTGGGTGTCGCACGCTCCGCCTCGAGTCCCAAAGCAGCGCAGGCCTTAGGATGCAGCCTTACCCCCGGTCTCCGGATCTCGTTTGGCCGGGTCACCTGCATGGCACGGGCTGCCTCAGTGCCCGGGCTGTGGGCACTGGGTTTCCTACTGTTGGCTTGCGTTTGTGGTTGGGTCCGGGTTGCGTTTGGTGGTGGGTTTTGTTTACCCCTGCCCGTTGTGGCTGGGGTCTTGGGTGGGTGTGTTTGGGCTCGGTTTGTGGTGTTGTCCCTCTTTTGCCGGCTGTTTGTGGTGTTCGTGGTTGGGCTTTGGTGTCGGCCTGCTTTCGGGACCTGTGTGGTTTCGTGCGCGTTTCCCTTACCCCCCGCCGTTTCCGGTTTCGGTGTGCGGTGTGGGCGTGCGTGCTGGGCCCGGGTCTCGGCTGTACCCCGCCCTTCTTGGCTGGGTTGTCGGGTTGTGTTTTTTGCGCTTTTTTTTTTTTTTTCCGGTTGCTGGGTGTCCCCGTCCCGGGCCTTGTGGTCTCTCCCCCCGTCTCCTTTCTTTCGGGCTGGGCTGCTGGCTTTTGTTTTTTTTTGTCTGCTTGTTTCGGTGCTCCTTTTCCCGCTGGGCCGCTGTTCCTGGCTTGGTGTTGCCGGCTTTGGCTGGGTGGTCCCCCTGTACCTGTTTGGGGGTCCTGTCTTCGGTGCCCTCTGGGTGGGGGGTTTGGCCCCCTTCTGTGTTGTTGGCGGCGGTTTGGTGGCTGTGGACTGTTTTCGCGCGCCCACCCCCCCCCCTTCTTTTGGGGGGGGGGGGGGGGCCGCCTGGCTGTTCCTCCCTTTGCCTTTCCTCGGCTGGCGCTTGCTCTGTGGCTGGTGTGTGGTGTGGTTGGTCCCTCGCCACTCCTGGCGGAGGTTCCTGTGTGCTACTCCCCGCCACTCCTGGCTGGGTTTCGCTGCCGGTGGTGGTGGGCGGTCCCCGCCACTCCTGGCTGGGGTCTGCCGGCGGCGGTGGTGTGTGGCGGTGGTGTGTTGGTGGGGTTGTGGCTGGTGTGTGGTGTGGTTGGTCCCTCGCCACTCCTGGCGGTGGTTCCAGTGTGCTACTCCCCGCCACTCCTGGCTGGGTTTCGCTGCCGCTGGTGGTGGGCGGTCCCCGCCACTCCTGGCTGGGGTCTGCTTGCGGCGGTGGTGTGTGGTGTGTGGTGTGTGGCGGTGGTATGTTGGTGGGGTTGTGGCTGGTGTGTGGTGTGGTTGGTCCCTCGCCACTCCTGGCGGAGGTTCCTGTGTGCTACTCCCCGCCACTCCTGGCTGGGTTTCGCTGCCGGTGGTGGTGGGCGGTCCCCGCCACTCCTGGCTGGGGTCCGCTTGCGGCGGTGGTGTGTGGTGTGTGGTGTGTGGTGTGTGGCGGTGGTGTGTTGATGGGGTTGTTCTGGTGTGTGGTGTGGTTGGTCCCTCGCCACTCCTGGCGGAGGTTCCTGTGTGCTACTCCCCGCCACTCCTGGCTGGGTTTCGCTGCCGCTGGTGGTGGGCGGTCCCCGCCACTCCTGGCTGGGGTCCGCTTGCGGCGGTGGTGTGTGGTGTGTGGTGTGTGGCGGTGGTGTGTTGGTGGGGTTGTGGCTGGTGTGTGGTGTGGTTGGTCCCTCGCCACTCCTGGCGGAGGTTCCTGTGTGCTACTCCCCGCCACTCCTGGCTGGGTTTCGCTGCCGGTGGTGGTGGGCGGTCCCCGCCACTCCTGGCTGGGGTCCGCTGGCGGCGTCGGTGTGTGGTGTGTGGCGGTGGTGTGTTGTTGGGGTTGTGGTTGGTGTGTGGTGTGGTTGGTCTCTCGCCACTCCTGGCGGAGGTCCCTGTGTGCTACTCCCCGCCACTCCTGGCTGGGTTTCGCTGCCGGTGGTGGTGGGCGGTCCCCGCCACTCCTGGCTGGGGTCCGCTGGCGGCGGTGGTGTGTGGTGTGTGGTGTGGTGTGTGGTGTGTTGTTGGGGTTCCTCGCCACTCCTGGCGGAGGTTCCTGTGTGCTACTCCCCGCCACTCCTGGCTGGGTTTCGCTGCCGCTGGTGGTGGGCGGTCCCCGCCACTCCTGGCTGGGGTCCGCTGGCGGCGGTGGTGTGCGTGCTTTGCTTGGCCGGGTCGGGCGGGCCGGCCTCCCGGGCGCGTTCTGGTGCGCCTCACCCTTTCCTTTGGCCGCTTTGTCTTTCTGCTTTGCTTGGCCCCCTCCGGGCTGGGGTTGCCCCTCTCTCTTTCGCTGCTGTTGCCGTTCCTCGTTGGTTGTTTTTCTCGGCCTCCCGCTACCTGGCTCGCGCCTCGTTTGTGTCTCCCGCTTGGCCGTTGGCTGCTCTTTGGTGGTTGCTCCCCCGCCCCCCCCCACCTTTGTGTCTGGCGGTTTTCGTCGCTCCTGCTTGTGGCCTTTGTGTTTTTTTTTTCTCCCTCTTCTTCTTCCTCCGTGCACCCCTGTTGTCTCCGGCTTTCTCTGGTTTCCGGCCCCGGGTGCCCTGGGCCTCGGCGCTTGCGTTGTTTGTTTTGTTGGCCTTCCGCTTCTCGGCTCTCCGTGCGCTTGTCCCTCTTTCGTGCTTTCCGCCTGGCTGTTGGCTGCTCCCGCGTGGTTCCTGCCCCCCCCCCCCCCCCCCCCTTGTGTCGCGCGGTTTTCGTTCCTGCCGCTCGGTGCTGTGTGCCGTGTTGTGCTGTGCGTGCCTGGGTGCGGTGCTGCGCCGCGCTGCTGCGTGTTGTGTCGCCCGGTGTTGTGCTGTCGTGTGCTGTGTTGCGCTCGTTTGGTGGCGCTGCTTGTTGCGCCGTGCCCTCTGGCGCTGCCCGTCGCCCTGGGGCCCTGTGCTCTGCGGCGCTGTGTTTTGCGGTGTTCCCCCGCGCTGTGTGCTCTGTGCTGTGTGTGTTTTGTCGTGGCGTGGTGGTGTGTGCTGTTGTTCGCCGCTCTGCCTTGTGCTGTGTGTGTCTCGGGGTGCTGTGCTGTGCGTTCCCTGTGCTCTCCGTTCTGTGCGGTGCTGTGCTTCGCTGTGCTGGTGCGCTCGCGTTGTGCTGTTCGTGTGCCGCGTGCTGTTGCTGGCGCCTGGTGCTGTGGTGCGCTGCTGTGTGTTGTGCTGTTTCCTGTGGTGTGCCGTGGTGCGGTGCTGGGTCTGGTGGCCCGTGGTTGTCTGCTGGTGGCGTGTTTCGGTGTCGGTGTCCCTGTCTGGCCGCGTGGTCTGCTTCCCTGTGGTTGGTGTGGTTTGCTGTGGTGCCCTGCTTTCCTGTGTTGTGTTCTGTGGTGCTGTGCTGTCGCGTGGTGCTGTGCTGTTGTGCTCTGCTGTCGTGTTGCGGTGCTGTTGGGGCTTGCTTTGCCCTCCTGTGGGCCGTCGTGCTGTGCTGTGTTGTGCTGTTGGTTGGCTGTGCTGTTTTTGGCCCGGTGGTGGTGTCTGCGTGCTGTGGTGCTCTTTTCCTCGCGCTGTGCGTTCCCTGTCTTCTCCGCTCTGTGAGCTGCGGTGCCTTGTTGTGCTGGCTGTGGTGCCCTGCTTCCCTGTGTCGTGTGCTGTGCTGTCGTGTGGTGCTGTGCTGTCGTGCTCTGCTGTCGTTTTACGGTGCTGTTTGTGTTTGCTTTGCCCTCCTGCGGCCTGTCGTGCGGCGCCCGTGTGGTCTGCGCTGTTGTTGGTGCCTCGTGCTGTGGCGTGTCCCTGTGCGTTGTGGTGTCTCCCTGGGCGTTCTGCGGTGTGGTGGTGCTGCTCTGGTGTGTCGTGGTGTCTTGCTGTGCTGTGCGTTGTCCTGTGGTGTCCTGCGCTCTGTGCCGTGTCCTGCGGTGCCGTGCTGTCCTGCGGTGCTGTGCTGGTTGGCTGTGCCGTGCGGTTGTCTGCGCTGCTGGTGTTTGTTTTGTCCTCTTTTCTTTTGCTAAAAACCCCTGCCGTTTTTCCGTGCCAGACCACAAGCGCGCCATCAAGGATTTCTGGCGCCGCCACGCTCCCGACATCGCCCAGCGGTGGAAAGCAGTGTGGGGAGCCATAGAGGTAGAGGCCCCGAGCCCGTCAGGCCTCTGGAACATGCGGGTCCCCAACACCCAAACGCTCCTCAAGACGGCCCGCGACGTGATGTTCGCGGTTCGCGCCTTCTGGCTGGAACTGTAAAACAAACGCCCGGTGGACCTCCCAGGCTTCCAGGCGGTCCTCAGCCGCCATGTCCCCCGGGTCCCTGACAGAGCCTGGACACAGGTCCAGCAGTACTCCATGCAGGACCTCCAGTCCGCCCTGGACAAGGTCGATGGCAAGGCCCCGGGTCCCAACCACGTGGAGGCCCGTTTCATCAAGGCCCTCCCGGCACCCATCCAGTGGCTCCTGGTCCACTCCTACCGGGCCATCCTCCGCGGCGCCCCGCCGCCGATGCACTGGAGGGACGCGCACATCTGGCTCAGCCCCAAGGTACCGGGCTCCGGGCTTGAAGACTACAGGCCCATAGCCCTAGGCCAGCTGGACATGAAGCTGCTCACGGGCCCCCTCACCCAGCGCATCACGGAAGTGCTTACACGGCACGGAGTGGTCAGCGACTGGCAGCAAGGGGCCCTCTCTGGCTCCAACACAGGCCCCCCACTGTTCATGGCGCAGCGGCAGCTCCAACGGGGAAGGCCCAACTACGTTTTCTCCTTCGACACCCGCAAGGCCTTTGACACCACCCCGCACGATGCCCTCCACCTCATCCTGCGCCACCTCTCCGTGCCGCCGGAGATCATCGACCTCCTGCTCTTCCTCCACACGTGCGCCAGGCTGCGCATCGTCACCGCGCACGGGCTAACGCAGCCCGTCCACATGCTGTGCGGCGTCCGGCAGGGCAACCCGAGGACCTCCCTGCTGTACGCGCTCCTCCTCGAGCCCCTGCTCAGGGCGCAGGGGCACCGCCTGCGCCCACCAGGAGAGGCCGAACGGGGCCTCATCCAGGCCTACATCGACGACCTGCTGGTAGTGGCCCACCCGCTGCAGCATTTCGTCGAGGGCGTGGAGGCAGTGGCCACGTACCTGGGGATGATGGGCATGGAGCTCAACCCCCGCAACTGCGCCATGGCCACCACGGAGGAGGTCCCGGGCCTGCAGCTGCGCCTCTGTCTCCACCTGGAAAACCCATGGCACTGGGTACCAGTGGCGGACTCCGTCCCCTACCTGGGACTCCAGCTGCAGCCGGACGGGGAGTTCTCCCTGCAGCGCAAGCACCGGCTGCGCTTGGCGGCGGTGCACCACTGGTGCCTCAACACCCTCGCGCTACCGTAAGTGGTGCAGGACGTCATCCTGGCGATCCATGGGGGGGTGACACAGTACGTCGCCCCTTTCATCGCCGACGACTCCGACACCGCGCGCCACCTGGACCACATTACGGTCCAGGTCGCGAAGGACAGGGCGCGGTACGCCTTTGACGCCTCGCGGGACAGCCTGCAGGATGACCGGACCCTGGGGCTCACACGGGTGCCAACGCGCTGCCAGCAGGCAGTGGTGGCCCTTGTGGGCACACTCGTCCACCACCGCTCAACCTCGGTGCGCGCCGAGGGAACCAAGATGTTCTGGGAAATAGCCGGCGCGCACCGAATATGCCCAGAGGTGCACTACCCCGTCCCGGAGTTCGCAACCCTAGCGGGAGGAGACTGGGTCCACCTCATACCCCGGGCCCTGGCCGCCCTGGGGTCGGGGCTCTGGAACGCCATCGCGTGCCCCAGGGCGGCCCACGTCCAACTACAGTCCCCACCGGGCAACATCGTCACGCTGCGCACCGCCAAGCTACGACACCGCGACACGTGCCGCCTGACGGTGCCGCACACGACGCCGTGGCATGGGCACCACGGGCCACACCACCCCTTCCCGGACAACGACGACCCGTGACCAACGGCGGTGCGGGAATGGCTCAACCAGTGCGCCGATGAACACCTCCACTATTGCCGCCGCGAGCAGGAGCCCACCAACCAACCCGGGTGGTGCGACGCCTTGGTCCACCTCTTCCACACCACCAGCACGCGGGACCCCCGCCTGAGACTCGTCCACCCCACGAGGGCTAAGCAGGACGCCCAAACTGGCCCACGGGTGACCCCCGACGGCCTGAACCTTCACGTTGAGGGCTACAGCCGCAGGGGCGGCCTATCCCCCCCCACGCGGGGGGCGGCGTACCAGCCGCCGGCGGCCCTCATGTACATCCTCCAGGACGTACTCGCGGAAAGCGATCACCGAGAACCTAACGCGGATGTGGCGTGGCCCGAACTGCTGCGCCCCCGGCCCCACACGCCGACGCCGGTGTGGCTGGTGACCACGGACGACCAATGCACCCGAGCGGCGGAGCAAGCGCAGCTCCAGGCCGAGTGGGTGGTAGTGCAGGTGGGGGCAGGCCAGCCCAGGCCCCGTGGACTCCCCCGCAGCACCACCCTGCTGGTAGCTACGGAGGTGCCGCACAACCCACACATGGCAGTGCACGGGCTGGAGTGACGCGTTCCCGTGGGGGGCCGGCCACGGGACGCTGCGGTGGACACGCGCAAGTGAGCAGGCAAGCAAAGCACTACGCTCACAGGGGCATCAATGCGCTCATGTCATGTGACAAAGCGTTTCAGGATCCTTGCCACTCTGCAACAAGGGAACGAAAGTATGTACAGCAACACATCAGGATATGTACACATGGGGTTAAGACTGGACTGGGGTAAGGGCATCACAGGACAATAGACACTCTATCCTAACTTGTATCCCAATACCAGGTCCGACCCTCTCAGTGGCTGGTGGGGGCGGGGGCTCAAACACAACCCATGCCCTGCTCAGTCTGGACCCTGAAACCCTGCCAATGGGGGAGGTGTCCCGCACAGCCACAGGCGAGTTCCTGAAAACCAATGAGCTCCAAGGCCAACCGACAGTGGCTCCCTATGCTCCCTTAACGGCAGGTCCCAACTCCCCTCTGAGCCAGAGATATGGCCCCGCCATTATCACCTGGGAGTTGGTAGCTGAAAATGGGCTGTTTCAGCCCAAACTGATATCAACTCAAAAATCCCCAAAATTGACCTCTCGTCCGGACCCGCCAGAGGTAGGGACGAGGCAAGTGTCCCTATGCCCTTCGAGTACGAACTCCCTGGAGCCCTCACCAAACCTGGTTCCCTCTGAGGTCCCGGCATCAGGGCAACAGGGATGAGTCAAGTGGGGTCATGATGCCAGAATCACCAAAATTGGCGTCATTCCCACGCGTGGCTCGCCCGGCCAAGGTAAGGCCAATGGCTCACAGGGTAGGAGGCAGGACCTAAGACTTCTATCTGAGTGTACAACTTGAAGTTAGGTCCGGGATCCCTGTGGGCTTAGAGAAATGGGGCCGCCAATTGACCACACGGAAGGGGGAAATTGGGGTCCCAAAATGGGGTCATTTTGGCTGCTCGAAATGAGCCAAAATTTGGGGTGCTCCCAATAGAATATCTCCACGCCGGCTTGGAGATCGGATCCGTCATTCCATACGCGATCCACCGGGAGTCCAACGAAGACTCCCATGCCCTTGGCTCTCAAAGATCTCCATGCTACTCGGCGTGGTGACGATCCCAACTGGGTCCACAAATGCAAAAATGGCAAAATTGGCCACACTCATTTTGGGCTAGCACCTTAACGAAGGTGGCTCCGCTTCGCCCACGTGGTGTGTGGACCATGGGGACCATTACCCATAACACCCATGTCATATATGGTCCATTGGTCCATGCGTCCGGCGTGCACGAGGGTTAGAACATAGGGCACGGCGGGCAGCAAAAGTGGAAAATTGCTCAAAATGGCCAAAGATGCACACACTCATGGTTGGGGCAAATGAGGCACATGCCCGACTTGGACCGGACTGTGCCATAGGATTGGTATCAAGTCATATGTGTCCAACATATCCTTTGGGCGTCGCCCAACTCCTCCGGTATTGGGAATGGCAGGGTCGCCAAGTGAGCCCATGATTTGGGATAGTCCCAAATCGCCAACATGGCGGCCACGGTATGCCAAGCCTAAGAGGAATTATTCGCCGGGTCCAAGATATGTTGGGGACCGAAGTATGTACCCTCATAACATACTTGGGTCATGATGTCAATTGAGCGCAACGTCGAGATACACGGTCGCCACTTGACATCATGACGGGCCAAAATCGGCAAAATTGGCACAAGCACACACAAAAGTGCCTTGAAAGGTGCACAATTATATTATAATATCTTCGGCTTGGATCGTGCAATCACTTAATCCTTCTAAACACAATGACTTGACACCAATGACCTTCGATCCCACATATGTGCTCCACTTGGGGCGCCTTGAAAGGTTGCGAGCGCTACTTCCCAAGTGGGCAAATGAAATTATGGAAAATTGCAAAACACATGCCTTGCTCCCAACGCATCGCTTCGGGATCACCACACAAGCTTCCCTTCACGAAGGTTAGGCTTGCTATTGATCGTAGGGAGTATGGAGAAGGGGCTTGCACAATATGAGGTCCATTGGCGGGTTTGTCTTGGAGCGATGGACCCGCCAAATGGGCACGCAATACAACACATGGCACATACCACATATTGCCCAAAAGGTAGCTCCCCCCACGATATGTCATGCACCTTCAAGGGCATAACTTTGTGTCAATCGCTCATAGGAACTCAAGGAGAGTTCCTATGCAACACCAACACTTGCGCGCTACACTCGAAAGTTATCTTAACGCACGCAATGTCATGGCCAAAGAGTTATAACGCAAACTCTACCCTCTTGACCATGATCCATTACACTAGCGCGCACGTGTGGAAACGCAAGGCATGTAATGCTTTCTAAATTGCGTCGGGAGTATTGTGAATACATCCCACGTTTCCTTATCGTCAATACTCGCAAGCGGCACGAGATATGACCCTCACAAGTGGCCTCACGAATCAACTTTGTTTTGCCCATATCTCTGAGTCAAATGGAGGGCAAGATAAAAGGAAAGTTGATTCGTGCATAGGGAAGCACGTAGGTCCACTCGAAAGAGGTCAAATCAAGTGCGGGGATGTCGAAGTCGAAAATCCGATTTCGACATCCTGAAAAATTCGGATTAAGGTTGCGAGTGTAAGATGTGAAAATTGCGGAAGCATCCATGCAGTTCCTGAAGGCTTTGGAGCCTTCGTGACGGATTGCGTTAAAATTTCCATTATAAACAGTTAAACTGGCGGTTACGGTAAAGTCGCGATCCAACCGCCAGCAGTCAAAATAGTGAGTATCAGAACGGAAGCGTAAAAATTGACGGAAACATTATGAAAATAAAACCCTGTTGATTCCTGATATTCTGATACACAAATCTCCGCTGGCGGTGCATCGGTTGCCGATGCGGGGCTTTACGGCACGGATCACGCTCCCACCGGGCTCGCACCGGGCGTCAACGGGCGCCTTCCGTACATGGGGTTAGTGGACCGGAGACCGGTCTTCCCTTCCGTACATGGGGTTAGTGGACCGGAGACCGGTTGTATGCCGTAACCGGGCCATGGGGTTCTGGGTACCGCTTCACCCCCCTCCTTAGAGCAAACCCTGGGGGGGGCTCGATAACACCCACGCATGGCAGCGGGTACCCAGGACCACTTCCTGAAGGGGGGGGGGGTGTCACATCCTCACTTCAGGCTGACTCAGGGTAGGCTGCCCATATCCCACAGTAAGATAGGTATGAAGCTGTAAAAGCCCGTAGCACATGTATAGTATCAAGTATCAAGTCCCGGGTCCTGGCGGCGATTGTTCGGCATCCAAAGGACCCGTTAACCCATACCAGGCGCACCGGGTGCCGGCTGCTACGGTCACCACCACAGTGGCAGTGGCATACACGGCCAACATAGGCGACACACGACGACCGAGGTGGTCCCACAGGTCGAGAGCGACCACAAGGATCCATAAGGCTACCCCAAGCTTCCCAAGGCCCGCCGACAGGGGAGAGTCCCCACGGGTCCTTCCTCGGGCGCACCATGTCCATATCCATACGACGCGAGTCCAGAGTGCCACAGCCGAACTCCTTAAGGGATCTTAAGGGAACTCCTCCTGAAGGGATCGGGCATCAAGGCCGTCTTTTCCCTTGCCCTATTACCACGAAGGCCATACATGAGGGAGTCCTCATGCAGTGTGGGCGGAGGCGTCGACTCCTCAAACCACCAGTTTCCCAGGCAGACTGACCGAGGTCAGGAGCACCGGAGGCCGCCATCCGACTGCAAGTGCGTCTGCGAATCGGTAGGCTCACACTGGGACTGACAGTGGCGGACCGCTGGGAGTGTAGTCAGGCAACTGGGCTTCCCGCCTGGCGCCATCAGGATCTCCACATCACAGCGAATAGGGCAACACGGTATCACAGGCACTCAAACAGAAGAATATGTAATGCGGTACTGGTCCAGGCTGGACCCTGTGTATGAAAATGTAAACGGCGACTCAGGGCGCCTTTGTATTGCGATTCGCATCCCCTGGGGGGGAGAAAGCAGTCCATCTGTCGGTGATGGGCTGACAATCGTAACATACAAATGCACATATCCTGGGGAATAGAGAGAGCAAGCAATGATCAGGTAAACAGGCGTGTAAACGCACTCTGGACAGAGTGCCAAACCACGCCACGGTCAGGATAAGGCAAATGCAGGAGGGTGGACAGGATAACGCCTGAGTTCAGGCATATATAGTCTCGAGACACACGTCGACTGGTCTGGATCCCGCAAATGCCATGGGACCAGACCACACACCAAAAATCGCAATGCCGATGACAGCGGCATCCGTTGCGCAACGTCGTATGGGCTTCAAGGCCCCAAGAGCTCAGAAAAATGAAGGTCAGTCGCCCTACCTGGTTTCCCAAGGATTCAGCAGGTGGGGAGTGACGAATAGAATTGAAGGAGAGGGGCCATCCTCCTCTGGATTCAGCAGGGGGGGGTATATGGCCACTCTGATGGCAGGTCACCGGAAGATGAGAGAGAGCAAGCAAGTGAGGGACGATCCGTCGGCCTCACAAGCGCCCCAAAGCACATCAGGGGAGAGCACAGGGCGCTGATCAGGCACCCCTGAAACTCCGGTACTAGCAGCTTACCATTACGGTAGAGCTTGCCATCTTCCTCGGTCAGCCCCTTTGGCCACTTCTGCCCGTCGTCAGGGTCGGTCACAGCCCTATACTCGGCCGCAAAGGCCTCAGACTTGGCGTAATCGTTGGTCCAGTCGTCCTGGAGGCAAGACTCCGGGAAGAGGTGCTTGTCGGACTCAGCTCCCGCAGGGGCGAGTACTCTGACCGCTCTGCTCACCCTCGACGCGAGGGGGGCATTCGCAGCCATGACGACGAAGCATTTAGCACCCTCCTCCTCCATCAGGCGCTCCATTTCAATGATCCTCTTGGCTTCAGCGGTCTCAGCCTCATCGCCATGGGCAGAGATATCCTGCATGCCCTTGCTGGCGGGATAGGCCCACCTACTGAGACAGTCCGCCACGGTGTTATCCTTTCCAGGAATATACACAACCGTGAGGTCGAACTTGGCCAGGGTCTCATGCCATCTTGCCCGTCGGGAGGCGGGACCTGAGGGGGTGTCCACGTGCTCCTTGTGCCACGACTGCAGACTCTGATGGTCGGTGCAGACGGTGACGGGATGGAGGGCTATGTACCCAGCCCATTTCCTGAGAGCCATGACGATGGCATACGCCTCCTTTTCACGGGGCGTCCACGTCCGTCTCTGGCCTTCCGCCAGGACTCGGCTCCAGAAGGCCACGGGCACGTGCCTCCCGTCGTCAAGCACTTGCTCCAACACAGCGCCAATGGCGTAGTCGGAAGCGTCGGTGCGCAGGACGAACCCTCGGTCGGAATCCACGAGGTGCAGACCCACTGCGGATAGCAGCGCCTGCTTCATCCCCTCAAAGGCACGGTCGGACTCAGCTGTCCAGACCAGAGCCTTCTTGGACCCCTTCTTGGTCTCCTCTCGGTTGCCCTTGAGCATGGTCGTCATGGGGGCTGCATACTCGGCATACATTTTGATATACCCCGAGTAGTAATTGCAGAACCCCAGATACGCCCGTAGCTCAGAGACCGTCTTGGGCTTTTCCAAGTGCTCAATCGCAGCCACCTTGCCAGGTATGGGCTTTCGCTGCCCGTTCCCGACTACGTGGCCAGCGAAGACCACCTCGCTTACCGCAATGGTGGCCTTGTCACTGCTGCCCGTTGGTTTGTGTCGAACCAGAAGGGCCAGCACTCGAGTGACGTCCCTCTCGTGTGCCTCCAGGAGCTCCTCGTAGCTCATACTGGGGTCCCGGGACGCGATGATCACGTCGTCCACGAAGGGGTCCGCACAGTCGCGCACCGGCTCAAGCAGGTTCTCCAGCATCCGCTGAAAAGCCGCATTGCCGTTGGTAACGCCCATGGGCATCACCTTCCACTGGAGAGGTCCAAGTGGGGTGCTCATGGCTGTGCAGGCACGGGACTCCTCGGCGAGAGGCATCTGATGATAACCATGTTTCAGGTCAATCACCGTGAAGATCCTCCGCCGGTGTTGCTTTTGCAGCATGTCCTCAATGAGGGGCAGCGTATAGCTGTCGTGCTGCGTTTGGGCGTTCAGGCCGCGGTAGTCGACCACGAGCCGCCATTCACCGGCCACCTTCTACGGGACGACGAAGCACTGAGAGGCCCATTCGGAGTGGCACGGCTCGAGCCAGCCTCTCTGGATGAAGTCACGGAGGATCTTCTCCATGGCCTCTTTCCTCTCGCCCCTCAGGGCAAACTCCCGGTGCCGATACACACGGGGGTCCTGCTTCAGTCGTATCTTGGCCTCGCCATACGGTCCACGCACCGGTGGGGGAAACACAGGCTTACCGCTGAAGAAGGTATCACCATACTTCTGCTTCAGCCTGGCCCTCAATGCCTGAATCTTGGGGCAGTCATCGGACTCCGCCTTGGCTTTTCCGGGCACCTGAACCACGGAGCTTACTTGAGGGGTAGCGACCCCGCTCGCTTTCGGCTCAGGCGGTCTTCCCAGGTGGCCCAAAGGGCCATCTCTGGTCTTGCCTCGGAATAGATCGCCGTAGGTGGGTGGGTTACCCCCGATTGGCTCGTCCTGGCTGGACAGGTGGTCCAGTACCCTCCTTACGAAGGTATCTCCATCGAAGGAACCAGAGACGATCGAGTCCACTTCCCACCAGGCTTTCTCCTGGCCTTTGCCCTCACGCTGGTTTCCCCAGTCGTGAAAGGGCTGATCCATATACCCCTGAACCAGATCCCACTCCTCTTCGGTGAGGGGCTCTTCCGATTCCGATACTTCGATGTCAACAGGGGAAACCGCAAAGCATTGCCTCCAAGGCTCCGCTATGATGCGGTTGACACACACGAAGTCCGTGGTGTCGGCCTGATCAAGGCCCCCATCCACATAGTGGAATTCCGTTGGCCATCTCTGGGGTGGCATGGGCTGTCCCTTAGCGTCCTGATAGACACTCTCTCCAGCCGGTAGGACGACCTTGTTTAAGGTCATGTTGGTCAATGAGGCTACCCAATGTCGGGTACTTTCCTCCTCGGTGCATCCCATAGGAACAACCAGCACTGCCTTGGAGCGGTCCTTGCGAATCTTCGCTATCGCTCTTGGAATGTCCCAACGGGGGCAATGGATCCACATCAAGCCCTGATGCGGACCCCAGTGCTTCTTCCACGCGGAGTCCTGTGCGCTCCAGTACTTCTCACATACCCGAAGATGGGCGGAGGTTCCTGAAGAGAACGCATCCAGGGCCAGATCCGACGCTCCCAGGTCCGCAACCACTCGGTTCGCCACTTCCGGCCTTACGCCGTACTCCTGGTTCGCTGGCCCAGCGGGCTCAGTGTCCAGCGCGGCCACTTCGAGCTGATTGCGTTCGGGGTGGATCCATTGGCATTCCACATGGTGCTCAGGTGACGAAAGCCACGAGAGCTGGTCGTCCTGGTACAGGGTCATGGAGGCCTGGGCCGGGAGAACGCCGGAGTCCGTCTCCATCATGAAGTCGTACCCAACGATCATGTCCCAGTCCATCTCGGCCTCGTAGAAGCGACCATGCAGGAGGATTTCCTTGCCGAGGTCTGGGCGGCTCAGCTCACGATGGTTCACGAACTGCAGCCCGATGGCCGCTTCCTTCGTGCCTCCCACCATGTACTGGCCGTTCGCCACCTTCAGCCGGACAGGTTTCCGACTGTCGGTAAGACACTCTGGCGGAAGCAGGCCAGCCTTGACCAAGCTGACTTGAGCTCCCGTGTCGACCAACACGTCGAAAACCTTTTCCACTTCCCCGCATAAGGCACGGACCTTAGGATGCAACTGCCGCTCGCGACCGACACGGCGCACGGCGTGCAAACTCAGGATCTCCGGCCGTTCCAGAAGCTCCACAAGCGACTGGTGCAGGTCGTGGACAATGGGCTCAGGCTGCCCATCTGCAGCATCCAGCTGCGGTCCGGGTGATCCTCCGATACTCTCGGATAGATCCTGTACTACATCAAACACATTCTTGGTCGCGAAGGACGGACGGGTGCAAGGGTTCGTGCCTTCACTTGCCCTCACCCCGCCTCCGCGACTGGGCGCCGGACCGGGCCTTCCGCCCGCGGCAGTCCCCTTGTGCTTATCGACTCCCGACTGGGATGGTTCGGCGCTTCCCACGTCACCATCCTGCGACCGCCCTAGCTGGGGCCCTTGGCTGCAGGGGCTCCGCTAGGGGGCGTCGGTTGTGGAAGAGGGGGTGTTCTCCTCGGCCTCAACGTCGTTGACGCCCTTCTTCCTCCTCTCACTACGAGTAGGCTTCTTGTCCTTGTCCTTGTTCTGGTTGTTCTGGTTGTTCTCCTTGTTCTTGTTGTCCGACCTGGGGACCCAGTTCCTCTTGATCTCCTGGATCTCCTTGGCCAACTCGGTCCCCTGCGACACCAGCTTGGAGAGCTCGTCCCTGTCCACTTCCACCTTGGCTTCCCGGATACCCGCGGGCGCACGCTTCTTCGACCCGTGCGCCTTCTTGTAAGCCTCCGTGTCGGCCTGGTGGGTGGGGCATGTTCGGTGGTCATGGTTGAAGCCTCGCTTCCTCCCATAACACACGAAACAGCCCTGAGGGTGAGCTCGTATGAACTCCCCAAAGGACAGCGGAGGGTCGCCAATGCGGCGAGGGTCCCTCTTCTCCTGCTTCCTCCAACCCTGCTGCAGGGGCTTCCAGTTTCCCGGTTTGCTCCCCGCGCTCAGGTTCTTGGCCACGTAGGCACAAACGGCCACCTCGGCGGGCTCATCGTCGTCGTCATCGTCGACGAGAGTCTCATCGCCGCCGGCTCCCGCTGGGTCCATGGCAGCTTCCCCGCCAGGTCCCTCGCCAACGTAGTTGACGTCACGGTCGCCAGGCCTCAACCCGCGGGTGTGGTGGAGGTTTCGGTACTCCTTGAGTACTTCCTCGCCAACCCACTCCAGGATCTCGTCGCAGCTCATCCGCGCCGGGATGGCCTGCAGACGGATGGTCTGGCCGCTCAACTCACACTCGTCAAGGCGCCACATCGCGGTCTTCTCGCGATCGCCCGAGACGGTGACGAGGAGAGCGTTCCGCAGGGAGTGCCGTTTGACATCCCGGGCCACATTCTTCTTCGCCCAAGCCACCACGTTCATATGATACTCTTTGGGGAGCATCATCTTGACCGTGTGGTTGGACTTGGCCCTCTTGGATTCCTCCTTGGTGACCCTCTTGATCCATGCTTCCGGCAGCATGGAGAGCAGGCGAGCCTGCTCGTCACCCTCGTTCCAATCCTCCACGTTGCGGCGGTGGAGGGTGTATTTCCCTCGGAAGTCCCGCCAATCCCGCAGGCGGATCTCCGGTCCATCATGCTCAAGCTTGATGGACTTCCACCGCTTGGCAGCCACCTGCGGAGCGTCCACCCGCTCTTGCTCGTTGAGCCACTTCTTGGCTTCCTTGAGGGTCTTGATTTTCCCCTCCTTGGTCGCCAAGAAGTATAGCTCTCCGAGCACTTCCGGCAGGCGGTACCTGAACCGTCTGAAGACATATCTCTCCGCATCCGCGTGAGGCATGTCTTCAGTGACGGTCAGCCCCCAATCGTCCAGCTTCTCCAAGAAGCGGTCGAGGTTGAGGGGGTTGCCTTCGTACATGGGGGGCTTGATGTCCTTCAAGTCTTCCCACACGGCGGCGTCCGCGGCCTTAGAGACCATGAACGCCGGCCGCGAGGTCGACCGAGGTTCCCATCGGCCTCGCCCACGGACTCCCACGGCCGCCACGTCCATCTCCTCCATGGAATCCCTGTGGCTACGCCGCGGTTCCTCCATGTACCCTAACCTGGTCCGTACTGCGTCCATGTACGCATCCTCATCACGGCGCTGGCGGCTGCGTTCAGCGGCCTCCCGTCGTACACCACGCGGCGGGCTGATGTCGAACTCCTCCAGGTCCAGGTCCAGGTCCTCACCTTCGCCGACATCCCATTCCACGTCTCCTCTGGGGACCTCATCCCTGAGTCCACCATAACGTCCACCAGCCATTGGGATTGGCTCCAGGGCTGGTGCGGGGCGCCGGGGGCGTACCGGTGTCCGCGGTGGAGCACGGCGGTTGCGGTACTCCGCGCTGAGCCACTCATCACGCCATTCCTCACTGCCACTGCCGGGCGGCACGCGCTCGTTGCGGCGGCCCGCGCTGTGGTGAGAGGGGGCGGTGAGAGAGGGGGCACTGGCGCTGGGGCGACTCCTGGGGGCTCCGCCGGGGGCGTGGGGTCTGCCTGGACCTGGTCCGGGTCCCCCGCCGTCGTCCGACGAGCCAGACTCCAGGGGTGGGTGGTCGCTGCCGACGCTCCCACGGGCTTCCAGCGCGTCCAGCCTCTGCTGCAGGCCGCTGACGACGTTGGTCAGCGACTTGGTCTCGGCCCTGGCAATGTCCAGCTCCTTCTGCGCGTGCGCGGCGACCCTGGAGATGCGAGCCATCTCGCCCTTGCCCGTGTCTACCTCCAGCTCGAGCAACTGGACTCTCCTGCGGAGGTAGACAATCCACCGCCAGCTGGTATCCGGGTCGCCGTTCCCTGGTGGGTCGTCGGGGTCCCCAGGGGGTCCTCCAGGATGGCCTCCGCCGGGTCCGCCCGGTCCAGGGGGTCCTCCCCCGCCCGGTGGTCCACCTCCAGGGGGTCCACTTGGTGGGCGTCCTCCAGGGGGTCCTGATGGTCCTCCGCCAGGGGGTCCCGGTGGGTCTCCGCCGGGTCGCCTCGGTGGGTCCGAGGATGGGCGCTTCCTCGTGATGCCGAAGTCCATGTCGTCATCCTCGTCCATGTCGCCCCACCTGGGCGTCTCGGTCTCGGAAGACTCCGAGCTCCGGTAGGAAGGAGGGAGATCCTCATCCTCACCTTCCGGTTCCATGGGGACGTCTCCGCCTCCTTCGCCCGTCCAAGCCACCACTTGGCGATGCCGGCGGCCTCGTTCATCCCCGTCACTGGCGGTGAAGAAGGGGTCACTGTCATGGGGGTGTCCACCCGCTGGCCTCCGCTGCCTCTCGGGGGTCTTCCCCTTGCCCTTCCTCCGTCGATGGGCGGTGGGGCCACTGCTCCCACTGCTGCCCGTGTCCGCCTCATCCAGCGTCATCCTGGAGGAGGGGTCCCCTTCGAAAAGCTTTCGAAGGGTCTCCACTCGTGATCCTCCCGGGGGAGTCTCACGGCGGAGTTTGGCCTCTGCCTCCTCCATTGCGGCGGCGGTGGCTGCGGCAGCTCGCGCTTCGGCTTCCTCCCGAGCACGAGCCGCCTCGGCTTCCCGGGCCTGCTGCAGCCGCGCCTTCTGCGCTTCCAACGCTGCCAGCTCCGCCTCCGTCTTGGCCTTCTCCTCAGCGACCTTCCGTCGCGCGGCCTCGATGGCTTACTTCTTGGCGGCGTCCTCCTGGGCCTTAGCCGTTGCTTCGGCGTGGGCCCTTTCCTCCGCCTCCTTCTTTGCCCTCCCTTGGGCAAGCGCCTCTTCCAGCGCCTTCACCTCGGCCTCCTTGCAGGCAATGGCCTCCTGCGTCCGGCGGGCTTCCTCGTCGGTTGCCCTGATCCGGGCAGCCACTGCCTCATGGGCGGCCGCAGCCGTGAGACCGGCCGCAATGGCTGCCACTTTCGAGGCGTGGTAGTCCATGCCTCTGCCCCACTCGGTGGCCTCCTCATGGGCGATGCCGACGGCGCCCTCCACGGCAGCGTTCCACTGCGTGGCCCGTTGCCGGACAACCCGAAGGTTGCAGGGCACCCCACAGACGCGCTCACAGGCGCGCGCCACGTCCCTTTGGGCGGGAGCGGTGCTGCTGCTGGAGCTGGCCTGGTCGGCCGGCATCCTCCTGCGGTGGGCCGACTCAACGTCGCTGCTGGGGCCTGCTGGGGCCTGCTGGGGCCTCAGGAGCAGCCGACGCGGCTTGGCCTGGGTCTGCTTGGCGACTTCCATGAAGTCACCAAGGGTGGCGTGGCCGGGGTGATGACCACCATTGGCCCGTTGGGGACTGGGGGCTGGGGTTCTGCCCTTGGCGCCTCCGGCGGCTTCGGCGGCCAGGGACTCCTGGTACTCCCGCCACTTCCGCTCCCACTTTCTGTCCCCGGCGGACCGCCTCTCCTTCCCCGGAGACGCGCTGCTGCTGCCCTGCAGCCTGCGCTCGCTCCCCGGTTCCGGGAAGCTCTTCTCGATCATGTCCCACAGGGAGACATTGATCGAGGCCCCCGACGGGTACTCGTTGGGGGTCTCGTCCTCCTCGATCCCGTCGGGGCGCAGCCCTTCGCCGGGCCTGTCCGGCCGGGTCCACGTCCTCCAGCGCTTGCGGCGGAAGCGGTACTCGTACCCTTCCGCCCGCAGCCACTCCTCCACTGCCCGCAGGCGGTCCTCCCCCATGTCCTCGCGGAGCTCGAAGCTCCCGGGCATGCCGCCTTCGCACTGGGGATTGCTGTGGCGGTAGTGCTGGTCCCACAGCAACCCGCGCAGTAGGCGCGCCGCATGGGGGTGGGGCTGCGGCCACCTCCTACCCGCTTCTTGCCAATTCACCATGGCAGCGGGGGCGTAGTTGGTCTTGAGGTCCTTGATGTGCACTCGTTCTACTCAACGAACTGGTGGTGGTTGTTGAGGCGGGTGCTGCAGCACTGGACTGGGTGTGCGGCGGGTGCTGGTCAGCCGGTGGTTGTGGAAGTGGTTGACGCGGCCTTGCTGGTCGGCCGATGGGTCTGGTCTGTGCACTTCCTTCACGGTCGCGGCGCGGTCAGGGCGATGCTCTGGACGGCGCTGCTGGCTCCGTGACGAACTCGGCGCTGTCGCTGGGTGGCGCTGCGAGCCGCTGCGCTGCGCTGCGATCCGCTGCGCTGCGCTGCGAGCTGCGAGCTGCGCCGCGCGGCTCGGGGTTGGTGGCCCCGAGTGGCACACGAGGGTTGGGTAACCCCGCGGCGGTGAAACGCTTGTGACGCGTTCCCGTGGGGGGCCGGCCACGGGACGCTGCGGTGGACACGCGCAAGTGAGCAGGCAGGCAAAGCACTACGCTCACAGGGGCATCAATGCGCTCATGTCATGTGACAAAGCGTTTCAGGATCCTTGCCACTCTGCAACAAGGGAACGAAAGTATGTACAGCAACACATCAGGATATGTACACATGGGGTTAAGACTGGACTGGGGTAAGGGCATCACAGGACAATAGACACTCTATCCTAACTTGTATCCCAATACCAGGTCCGACCCTCTCAGTGGCTGGTGGGGGCGGGGGCTCAAACACAACCCATGCCCTGCTCAGTCCGGACCCTGAAACCCTGCCAATGGGGGAGGTGTACTGCACAGCCACAGGCGAGTTCCTGGGAACAAATGCGCTCCATGGCCAACCGACAGTGGCTCCCCATGCTCCCTTAAGGGCAGGTCCCAACTCCTCTCTGAGCCAGAGATATGGCCCCGCCATTATCACCTAGGAGTTGGTAGCTGAAAATGGGCTGTTTCAGCCCAAACTGATATCAACTCAAAAATCCCCAAAATTGACCTCTCGTCCGGACCCGCCAGAGGTAGGGACGAGGCAAGTGTCCCTATGCCCTTCGAGTACGAACTCCCTGGAGCCCTCACCCAACCTGGTTCCCTCTGAGGTCCCGGCATCAGGGCAACACGGATGAGTCAAGTGGGGTCATGATGCCAAAATCACCAAAATTGGCGTCATTCCCACGTGTGGCTCGCTCGGCCAAGGTAAGGCCAATGGCTCACAGGGTAGGAGGCAGGACCTAGGACTTATATCTGAGTGTACAACTTGAAGTTAGGTCCGGGATCCCTGTGGGCTCAGAGAAATGGGGCCGCCAATTGACCACACGGAAGGGGGAAATTGGGGTCCCAAAATGGGGTCATTTTGGCTGCTCGAAATGAGCCAAAATTTGGAGTGCTCCCAATAGAATATCTCCACGCCGGCTTGGAGATCGGATCCGTCATTCCATACGCGATCCACCGGGAGTCCAACGAAGACTCCCATGCCCTTGGCTCTCAAAGATCTCCATGCTACTTGGCGTGGTGACGATCCCAACTGGGTCCACAAATGCAAAAATGGCAAAATTGCCCACACCCATTTTGGGCTAGCACCTTAACGAAGGTGGCTCCGCTTCGCCCACGTGGTGTGTCGACCATGGGGACCCTTACCCATAACACCCATGTCATATATGGTCCATTGCTCCATGCGTCCGGCGTGCACGAGGGTTAGAACATAGTGCACGGCGGGCAGCAAAAGTGGAAAATTGCTCAAAATGGCCAAAGATGCGCACACTCATGGTTGGGGCAAATGAGGCACATGCCCGACTTGGACCGGAGTGTGCCATAGGATTGGTATCAAGTCATATGTGTCCAACATATCTTTTGGGCGTCGCCCAACTCCTCCGGTATTGGGAAGGGCAGGGTCGCCAAGTGAGCCCATGATTTGGGATAGTCCCAAATCGCCAACATGGCGGCCACGGTATGCCAAGCCTAAGAGGAGTTATTCGCCGGGTCCAAGATATGTTGGGGACCGAAGTATGTACCCTCATAACATACTTGGGTCATGATGTCAATTGAGCGCAACGTCGAGACACACGGTCGCCACTTGACATCATGACGGGCCAAAATCGGCAAAATTGGCACAAGCACACACAAAAGTGCCTTGAAAGGTGCACAATTATATTATAATATCTTCGGCTTGGATCGTGCAATCACTTAATCCTTCTAAACACAATGACTTGACACCAATGACCTTCGATCCCACATATGTGTTCCACTTGGGGCGCCTTGAAAGGTTGCGAGCGCTACTTCCCAAGTGGGCACATGAAATTATGGAAAATTGCAAAACACATGCCTTGCTCCCAACGCATCGCTTCGGGATCACCACACAAGCTTCCCTTCACGAAGGTTAGGCTTGCTATTGATCGTAGGGAGTATGGAGAAGGGGCTTGCACAATATGAGGTCCATTGGCGGGTTTGTCTTGGAGCGATGGACCCGCCAAATGGGCACGCAATACAACACATGGCACATACCACATATTGCCCAAAAGGTAGCTCCCCCCACGATATGTCATGCCCCTCCAAGGGCATAACTTTGTGTCAATCGCTCATAGGAACTCAAGGAGAGTTCCTATGCAACACCAACACTTGCGCGCTACACTCGAAAGTTATCTTAACGCACGAAATGTCATGGCCAAAGAGTTATAACGCAAACTCTACCCTCTTGACCATGATCCATTACACTAGCGCGCACGTGTGGAAACGCAAGGCATGTAATGCTTCCTAAATTACGTCGGGAGTATTGTGAATACATCCCACGTTTCCTTATCGTCAATACTCGCAAGCGGCACGAGATATGACCCTCACAAGTGGCCTCACGAATCAACTTTGTTTTGCCCATATCTCTGAGTCAAATGGAGGGCAAGATAAAAGGAAAGTTGATTCGTGCATAGGGAAGCACGTAGGTCCACTCGAAAGAGGTCAAATCAAGTGCGGGGATGTTGAAGTCGAAAATCCGATTTCGACATCCTGAAAAATTCGGATTAAGGTTGCGAGTGTAAGATGTAAAAATTGCGGAAGCATCCATGCAGTTCCTGAAGGCTTTGGAGCCTTCGTGACGGATTGCGTTAAAATTTCCATTATAAACAGTTAAACTGGCGGTTACGGTAAAGTCGCGATCCAACCGCCAGCAGTCAAAATAGTGAGTATCAGAACGGAAGCGTAAAAATTGACGGAAACATTATGAAAATAAAACCCTGTTGATTCCTGATATTTTGATACACAAATCTCCGCTGGCGGTGCATCGGTTGCCGATGCGGGGCTTTACGGCACGGATCACGCTCCCGCCGGGCTCGCACCGGGCGTCAACGGGCGCCTTCTGTACATGGGGTTAGTGGACCGGAGACCGGTCTTCCCTTCCGTACATGGGGTTTGTGGACCGGAGACCGGTTGTATGCCGTAACCGGGCCATGGGGTTCTGGGTACCGCTTCAGGAGGACCAGCCGCAGGGCACCGGACACCTGGTGGTGCACCAGCGCGGAGGCCCGGCGTGGCTCAAGGAACATGTGACAGCACTCCGGTCCTGGGCAAGCATGATCGCCAGAGCGGAAATCCGGCTGCACGACCAGCCGGCGATCCGCCTTGGCGACACCAGCGCGCTGAGCGTGGACCAACTGACCCCCAGCCACCCCAAGTCCGGTGGCACTCCGCCGACCTCAACGCGGGGTGGCTCAGCCCTACCGGGTACTATTGGATCCGGGAGGCCTGGGGCCACACCTCTTCCGATGCATCGGGGGGCGGACCCTGCAAACACGCCACCAGCGTCGCTCTCGCCGCCGACCTCACCCGCACTTGGGCGTTGGCCATCTCGGGCACGGTGCCCGACGGGGAGGGGGTGGCCGCCTCCCTCCCCCTGCAATACGGCGCCCACCGACCGTGGCCCCATACGGTGGACGCCGAAGTCATCCTCCACCTCCTGCAACACGCGGATTGCAAGCGGACTACGGGGGTCCCCGCGGGCGCGGCAGAGGTAGTCAACCAGATGCCCCTACGGTGGCTCCGGGACGGCCTGCGCGTGCGAGGGCAACACGCCGGGCACCCGTTCTGGTATGTCCGAGCCACCTCGCACCACAGTGACACCCTACTGCACAAAACGGACTGGGCGGCGTCCCAGGACACCGTCCTGCAGAACACGCCCCCGGGCCCTAGCCACGCCCAACTCGTTGTCGCCGGTCATGACGGCCACCTCGACCTACGGCCCCCCATGATGCGGACGCTCGGCGAGGTCGCGCAGCGGGCGCAGACGGACCATGCGCTGACGCACTGAGGACACACACCTCTGGGCGCGGCCCGCGCCACAGCCTATGTGCACGCCCGGGATCTTACCGCGACGGCCACCAACCACCGGGAGCTGCGGGCCAGAGAGGGCCACACGCCGGTGCAGCGCAGGCTCCGCGTTAGTAAGGAGCGGCTCTCTGGCGTCGCCGTCCTCCCACAACCGTGCCTCCTATGCGGCGGCCCGGAGGAGACCCCGGTGCACATGCACGTGGGGTGTGCCCACTCACGGTTCCTCAGGCCCCACTACCGCCAGACGGTGCACGAGGCGGCCCGCCACCTCCCACCCGGGGACAAAGCCCTGTGGGAGGCCTCGTGGCGCTCCGCGGGCGCCGCATGGACGGGAGTCTTCTGCTCTGGGCTGGTGCCCGAGGAGACAGAGGCGCAGCTCCGCGCCATAGCCCGCTACGACCCGCCGGGAGGGACCTCCGTGGACGACTTCCTCCACCACATGCTCCGGCTAGGAGACTTCACATGCGAGCTTCGCAACCACCGGCTGGAGCAACTACTCCGCGAGCCCCTAAGCGCGGCGGCCCGGGTACACCGATGGCTCACCGCGGCAGAGGGCAACTGCCCCCTCCCTCCCCCGCGCCCTGGCAAGGACTTCGTAGCCTCCCTCCGTGTCGTGAATGGCACTCTGCGGTGCTCGCCACAAGAGGACCCCAACCCGTACCGGGACCTGCCGAGGGGTTTCTCGAGGCACCTGCAAGACGCTCTCTTCCCACCGTGGATCATCGGGCGCGGCTCCATGACCGCGTGGGAGGCACGCATAGTGGGTCACGAACGGGCGCGTGAGTGGGGCCGGTGGTGCGCCGCTACGCGCGCCCCAGAAACCCCTGCAAAACGATACGCCGCCATCCCGCTGGAGGGGTGGGGGCCGCACACCCAGCCGAGACCCACCATGATCCGCGGGGCGGGACCTGACCACCTGTGGGACGCGGCGACAAAGAAATGGCTGCAAGCGGCCCCGGGGCCACAAACAGGATGGACAGGGGACCTGTCCTCGCTCGTCAGGGCGCCCGTCCCCCCCCTGCATCGTCCTTCACGCCGCGAACGTGCTCCGGGCTACGGAGATACACACATGGGGACACGGCACGGCCACCATCTGATGGCACCCCCCGGAGGACGGGGCCACCCGGCTCACAGTGGCGCACTTCAAAACCGCTGGGGCCGGTATACAACGACGCCCTGTCCCGGCTGGGCGACACAGGTGGGCCCTTACTCCTTATGCTCCCCACCGGCCTTGCAGCTGCGCAGCGCCATCAGCTGGACAGCTGCGACGAGCTCCGAGTGGAGTGGGAGGCAGTCGCGGACGGCAACCTACTGGCCCTCCTCCACCAGGCGCCGCGGACGGGTGCCAATGGGATATGCTCGCGCCCCACCTCACCGGGCGCCACGTGTATATGGCAACCCCCCCCCCCAGGGGCACCCCCGCCCAGCATGGGACGACCTCATCGCCGCCTTCCACGACCACGGGATTCTCCCCGACGACACGTGGCGGGAGGTCCAGCGGAAGACGCTCGGCAGGGACTACCGGCGCCGCGTCCGTGCCCGCCTGCTGGAGATCCGGGATGCCCTCCGACAGAGGTGGGACGACCTCTGGCTCCGCCGTCTCCGCCCTTGGTCGCCGCCCTCCCACCTCCCACACATTTGCCGACTCTGCGGGGAATGCGACACGGTGTCCTCTGCAGCGCCGACAGGCGCCAACAGGTGCGTGCAGTGCTCCCAGGTGGCCGGGTGCCCCTGGCCTGAACCTCCCGCGGGACCGCACAGGCGCACAGAGGAGGAGGCCTTGCACCGGCGCATCGAGGGGGCACACGTCCCCTCACACGAACGCGCGGGCCCCACGGGCGCTGCCCTCCTGTGGATCCACGTGCACCTGCGGGAGCCCACGTCCGTTGCGCATCTAGCGCACGTGTTCGCGCCCTGACCCCCGCCCGCCGCCACACTTTGCAGAGCCCGCAGTAGAATGCCTCGCCGACGGGGGGATGGGCCGGGACACACCAAGTTTGAGGTTTGAGGTTTGATTTTGCGGGTACTAGACGCTTTTCGGCCCCGGGGGGCCACCTGGTCGGGCCAGGTGATATCCTCCCCACCGGGTCCTAGTGGGGGGCCCTCCAAGACGCACCTCCTGCCTGGTGGCGGAGTCCCCCGGGTTCACAGAGCTCGGAGCCCCGTCCTTCCCCGGCGTCCCCGTTTCGCCACTCCCCGGTCAGTGCATCAATTCGCAGCCGTGGCCGCGGGCGCTTACCCACTGCGTCGCCCCCCTAATGCGTGGTCGCCCGGGGCACCGGCGCCGCCGGGCCCGTGCTACTGGCTTGTCGCCAGTGGGACCCC
This sequence comes from Eutreptiella sp. 'Long Island Sound 2002', assembly GCA_964036045.1. Lineage (NCBI taxonomy): Eukaryota > Euglenozoa > Euglenophyceae > Eutreptiales > Eutreptiaceae > Eutreptiella > Eutreptiella sp. 'Long Island Sound 2002'. The sequence continues at coordinate 107,168,608 of OZ038380.1, forward strand.
CTTGGGCTGGCGCGGTGGCTGCCTAGCCTAGGGGTTGGGGCGTGGCGCTGTGCGCCACTACTGCCTTGGCGGGTGCAGTGTCCCGTCTGTGTGTGCGCGGCGCTCGCGGCCGGTTCGGGGGGGTCCGGGCCGGTTCCTGGTGTTGTGTTTCCCCTTCTTCCCCCTTCCCGCCCCGCGTATCCCGCGTTGCGTGTGGCGGGCCGTCCCGTCCGGGTGTCCCTTATCCTCGCTCGCTGGTACGCCATTCCATGTGGTCTGTGCGTTCCGCGCGCTCGGTCCGGTTGCCCTTCTGGTGGTCCCCGCGTGTCCTTTTCGTGTGTGTGCGCTCGCGCTCTCGCGGTGTCCGCTCCCCGCTGGGTGGTGTGGCGCGCGCATCTCGCGTGGTCCCAGCACTGGGCGCTGGTAGGGCCGTTCCATGTGGTCCGTGCCCCTCCGCGTGTCCTGCCCCGGTCCCGTGCTCCGTCTGGCGTGCTTGGGGGGGGGCGGTCCGGTCCCGGTTCCCCCCTACTTGGCTTGGGGTTGCGGGGGCGGCGGCTGGGCGTCCCCGGGGGGGTGCCTCCGTCCATTGCGTGGGGCGTGGGGCGTTCCTCTTCCCTCTTCTGCCCGTCCACTAGGTGGGCTGTCGGGGTCTGCGTTGCGGGCGTGCGGTTGTGGGGGCCCCGCTCTGTTCCCGCGGGGGGGGAGAGAGGTGTCGTCTTGGTGTCCAGGCGCCGGCCCGCCGGATTCCCATGACGAGCCTGATGCGCACGGAGCTTCGCCCTGCGGGATGCGTGGGGGGGTTGGGGTGACCGTGGCTGGAGTGGTGCTCCAACGTCCCGGTTCATGGCCCAGCCGGGCAGCCCTACCGCGGGCTTACTCTTAGTACAGGGGGAGGGGGTTGCGGGCGCGTTTGTTCTGTGACCCGGGTGCCGGTGTATCTCTGGAGGAAGCCGCCCCGGAGGCAGCGCGCCAGGCGCGCGCCGCGCAGGAGCTGGTTCGAACCCCGGGATCGGTGGTCTCCCACCGATCCCTTCGAATACCGGGCGAGGCCTCCCATCGACCTGTTTGAGTACAGGTGACGGTGCGCACTGCTGCAGGGGTGGGTGGTTCCCATGTCTTTTGTTTTTCTTGGGTGGGGGGTAAAACGAACGAGACCTCCACCCGATCCACCGGTATCGGTGGTGGCGCGAGTTGCTGGAGGGGGGGGTGGTTCCCGCGTCGCCAACTAGAGAGCTCTACGTGCAGGGATCCCAGGAGCACCAACGCCCGGGATCGAACCCCCGCACTGGACGATTGAAGACCGACGCTCTCACTACTGGGCCGCGGGAGTCTCTTACGCCACTGAGGGGTGTCGTCGGCTATGAATCCTGTCCTGTGGGTGGGGCTGTGCGCCGTGAAGCGTGTTGCGCGTGCCGGGAGGCCTCAGTCCACGCGCACGGGGTCGGGACAGGGGAGGGGGCTGGGTGGGGTGCGTTGGATCGCCGACTGACGTGCACAGGGGTAAGAGGCGGGCAGTAGCACCACCGGGTCGCCGACTGACTGTAGGGCGGGGGGTCGCTCTGCCTCTTTCCGTCCCTCTGCCTTCCCTGGGCAGGCAACAAAGCGGGCGTCACTGGCGTTGCGCTGTCCATGGGGGGCGTGGCCCCCCGTACCACTCCGGTTCGTGTTCACCCAGCCTCTCCGGGTACGATCCGTGCGGCGTCCCGGTGCGCAGGCGTGGGCCCGCTTGTTCTTCGCGGCTCCCGTGTGGGCCGTCGGCCGGAGCGGGGGGGCGGGTCACACTCCGGCCCCCCTCTCGGGTGGGGGGGGTCCATTCCCCTTGCCTCGGGGGGGGTGTCGCGCTGCGGCCTCCCCGCTCTCGTTCCGGGCGGCGGCCTGCGGTACCCCTTTCTGGCCCTCCCCTCCAGCGCGCGCGTGCGGTCGGGGCTGAAGTGCCGCCCCGGGGCGGGGGGGGGTGAGGGGCGGCCCGTGGACCGCTCCCCTGGGGGCCCCGGCTGACCTGCAAACCCCCCCTCTGTCCCCTCGGAGTGGGCTGTGGTCACGGGAGGGTCATGTGGGGCGCGGCCTCCTTCGTGTTCCGTTGTGCGCGTTGCTCCGGCACGCCGGTGTGGGTTCGTGGGGGCAGGTCCAGCCGCCGCTGCCCTTACCGTGTCGCCGTTCCTCCTGTGGGTGGGGGCGCCCCCCCGGCCCTGGGGGGGCGGAGGGCCGCGCCTGTGGCTCCCCAGCTGGGGTGGGTGCGGGGGGGGGGGGGGGGGCGCCACCCCGCTCGCTCTCGGGCCTGTGTGGGAGGGGGGGGGGGGGGGGGGAGTGGGGGGGGTCCTTCGGTTCCCTGGCGATGCCCCCTGTCGGCCAAAAAAAGGGGGGGGGGAGGGCGGCTTGGCGGTCCCAGCCCCGGGGGCCAGCCATCGGCCAGGGGGGTCGCGCCCTTCCCCCGCCCCCCTCTACCGAGTGCCGGATCCTCACGCAGTCCCTCCCTGGGGCCCCTCATCTCCCGGCCGTTGCCGCGCGGCGCTGGCCGGCCGGGGGTGGTCGTGAGGGTCAGCGGTCAGTGGTTAGCGGGTTGCGGGGCCGCTTTCCCCGGGTAGGCAACCAAGCGGGCGTCCCTTGGCGTCGTGCTGTCCATGGGGGGCGTGGCCACCCATACCATTCCGGTTCGCGCCCACCCGGCTTCTCTGGGCCCGATCTGCGCGGCGTCCCGGTGCGCAGGCGTGGGCCCACATGCTCTTCGCGGCCCCCATTGGAGCCGGCGGCTGGGGCGTCGGGGCGGGTCACTCTCCGACTCCCCTCTCGGGCGGGGGGGTCCGTCCCTTCAGCCTCGGGGGGTGGGGGCCGGGGCCCCTGCGGCCGGCGGGCCGGTGGGGGGGCGGGCGGGGGGGGGTGTCGCGCCGCGGCCTCTCTGCTCTCGTTCCAGGCGGCGGCCTGTGGTACTCCTTCCTGGCTCTCTCCGCGTCGCCGGTGCGCCCCCTTCCGGCGCGCGCTTGCGGTCGGGGCTGAAGTGCCGCCCCGTGGTGGGGGGGGTGAGGGGCGGCCCGTGGACCGCCCCCCTGGGGGCCCCATCTGACTTGACACCCTCCCTCCGTCACCTCGGAGCGGACTGTGGTTACGGGAGGGTCATGTGGGGCGCGGCCTCCTTCCTGCTCCGTCGTGCGCGTTGCCCCGGCACGCCGGTGTGGGTTCGCGGGAGCAGGTCCAGCCGCCGTTCCCCCTGAGGGGGGGGCGCCCCCCCGGCCCTGGGGGGGCGGAGGGCCGCGCCTGTGGCGCCCCTGCTGCGCTGGGTGCGGGGGGGGGGGGGGGTTGGGGTGGCCGCCCCCTCGCCCGCCCCCGGGTCTGTGCGGGGGGGGGGGCGGGTTGGGGGGGGCCCTTTGGCCCCCTGGTGATGCCTCTCGTCGGCCGTGGGGGGGGGGGGCGGGGGCGGCATGGCGGCCCTGGTCCCGGGGGCCAGCCATCGGCCAGGGGGTCGCGCCCGTCACCCGCCCCCCCTATCGAGAGCTGGATGCCCGCCCAGGCCCTCGCCGGGGTCCTCACCTCCCCGGTCGTTGCCGCGCGGCGCCGGCCGGCCGGGGGTGGTTGATGGTTAGCGGTCAGTGGTTAGCAGGTTGCGGGGCAGCCGGTTCCTCCCCGCGCTTGGCGCCTCCGCACTCCCTCCCGCGGGTGGCGGCGCGTCCCCGCACGTCGTGCCATACCGTGGGGGGGGCGTGGGTCAGGGGGCCCATCCCCCCCTCCCGTGCCCGGCGTCTGGGCCTTCACTTGCGCCGCCGCTTGTGTGGGGGCTGGGGCTGCGGCGGCGGCGGGTTGTGCCGGCGGTAGCGCCAGTGGGCGAGGGCGCTACGCAAAGCCCGGGGGAGCCAGTTGTTGGCGTCCGCATCCGTGATGCGGAGCACCGCTCCCCCCTCCAGGAAGGCCGGCCACGTCGGCTCCCTGTCGGGCCACGCCGCCCGGATCACTGACCTGAGGACCCTCTCGTGGTCCTCTGGTGCCGCCCACCCCCCCGGGGGTGCCTCTCGGTTTCCTCCGTCCCTCCGGAGGAGCACGGCATCGAAGGGCCGGTTCCGCGACCTCCTGGAGGTCCCCTGGTTGGCCCAGCACAACCACCCGTACACTTCCCCCACCAGGGGGAGGGTCTCCCCCCCCAGCGGGTCCGGGACTGCGCCCCAGTCCACGTTCCACGGCCGGCTCTCCTCCGCCCCCTGTGCCGGCCCCCCTCGCTGCTCCTGCACCTGCGGCGCCGATGCCACGCCCCGTCCCCCCTCCGCCGAGGCCATCCGCGCCGGCTCCGCCCTCGGCGCGGGGGGGGCTTGCTGGTGCTGGTGTCGTGGGGGTTGGGGGGGGATGAGCTCGCCGGCGTCAGGGTCGATGTTGTAGAGGTGGTGGTGGTGGTGGTGGTGGTGGTGGTAGGTGTGGTGTGCCGGCATCTGTTGGATGCCGGGGGGGATGCACCTCACCGGCTGCACTTCCGGCTGCGGGGGTGCTCCGCCCTCTGCCCCCCTCCCCTCGCCCCGCCCTCCCCCCTGGGCTCCCGTGCCCCGTCCCTCCTGTCTCTTGGGGCCCTTGCCCTTGCCCTTGCCCTTGCCCTTGGGCCCCTTTCCGGTCCCGTGCCCGTGTCGCGGGTCCCGCCTCTCGTCCCCCACACCCCGGCCCGCTCGCTCTCCCACCCCCCCTTGTCCAGCCCCCCGCGCCTGGGTACCCTTCCCGCGCCCCCGGACACCCTTCCCGTGCCCTGGCCCCTCCTCGACCCCCTGCCCGTGTCGCGGGTCCCGCCTCTCGTCCACCACGCCCCGGCCCGCTCGCTCTCCCACCACCCCTCGCTCCGTCCCCTGCACCTGGGCCTCCTGCCCGCGCTCCCGCGCGCCCTTCCCGTGCCCCGACCCCTCCCCTGCCCCCTGCCTGTCACGCCGTCCGCCGCTCCCCTCCCCCTCGCCGCTGCGCCCTTCCTGGACCACTCGCCGGGCGTCCCGCTGCCTTTGCAGTTGCGGCAGCGTGACGCCCGGCGGCAAGCGCTCGCGCGTCGGGGGGCGGACGTGCCGCTCCCGCCCCGGGGGGAAGGGCTTGGGGGGGTACGGCTTGGGGGGGCTGGTGTGGGTGTGGGCGGGGTTGGCGTGGGCGCGGTACTTCGCGCTCTCCCTGCCCACTGCTGCTGCTGCGGCGGCCGCCGGCGAGGCGCCCGCGGCCCGTGCGGGGTTCTTCCCCCGCTTGCGCGGCGTGCCAGGGGCCGCAGCCCCTCTCGCGCCCTCCGCACTCTCCTTCGCTGCCGTGGCGGCCGCCGACGAGGCGCCCGTGGCCGCGGCCGCAGACTCTCGCACATCCTCCTCGGTCTTCCCTGCTGCCGCGGCGGCCGCCTGCGAGGCGCCCACGGCCCGTGCGGGGTCCGTCGCAACCCCTCTTGCGCCCTGCTTGCTCTCCTGCGCGGCCGCGGCAGCCCTCGGCGACGCGTCCGGCTCCTGCGCCGGGGCTGCCCCCCTTGCCGGCGGCGTGCCGGGGGCCGCGGCCGGGGCCGCGGCGTGGCTCGCCGCGGTCTCCGCCTCCTGCGCGTCAGGGCGGGGCGGGGCGGCGGGGCCGGCCGCTTGGGCGGCGGGGGCGGCCGTCTCGGCTGGCCCAGGTTCCCGGGCCGGCGGCGGCGGTCCGACCACCGCCGCCTCCGCCAGCCTCCGCTCCTCGCGCTCCGCGAGTGTCTCCCCCGTCCACTCTGGGGAGGAGACGGGGGAGCGGGAGCGGGACCGGCGGTGGTGGCGGTCGTCCCGCCCGAGGGACCCATCGGAGTCTGCCATTACTGTTACTCTGGTAGGCATGCGTGGTGGCAGGCGCGCCCTTCCCACTACCTCCTGGTGCATCAGTGCCGTGCCGTGGGCAGTGCCGTGTGGTGCTGTGCGGGGGGGGGGGGGGGGAGGGGGTGGGGGGCCGGCTGTGGCGTCAGCCCCGCACGGCCGGGGGTCCGCGGCCATCCACCGGCATTGGGAGGGGAGGCGGGGGAGCCACGCGGCCCACGCGTCGCGCCACAGCTCCCAGTCTGGGGCGGGGCTCAGGGCCCTGGGCCCCCGGGGGTCGTCGAGCGGTGCCGGGGGCAGCCGCACCAGATGGACCCCCGTAACGGCGGTGACCTCCTGTGTGCGCAGGAAGGTGTGTACTCCGTCCCGCGCCGCGGGCGCCGGGAGGGGGGGGCGGGGTACGGGTGTGGCCCCATAGAGGTGGGTGGGGGTGATCCCCAGGATCCGCCCCGGGTCCCCGCGGGTCGCGACGACGAGGAGGAGCAGGGGGGTGCCAGGGCACTCTTGCCAGAGGACCTGCCCCCTGTGGTGGGCACCCCTGGTCCTGGAGAGGGGGGGGGACAGGTCTGGGTTAGCCCAGCCGCGGGGCGCGTGCGTCGCCGGTGGGAGGGCGGGGCACCAAGTGGGCTCCCTGGGGAACGCCTCGTAGACGACGGCGTACGGGGGGGTAGGCCCGGTGCCGTCATACACCGGGTTGGTCGGCCGGGGGCGGGCGGACGCCTCGTCCGCGCCTTCCACGAACACCCAGACCTCGCCAACCTCCAGGTCCTCGTCCGGCGGGTGTAGAAGGTGGAGCGCCGCATCCAGCTCGGACATTCCCCCCGGGTACGTGGCCCGCGCCTGGTTCAGGTACGGGGCCGCGTCCCCGGGGTAGCGCGTCCTGAGGGCGTGCAGCAGGGCTGGGGCGCTACTGCGGAGGGACATGGCAGACCCTGCTCCCGTCAGCCGCAGGGTGTCCCCCATGGACAGGGGCCGGCCCGACCGATTGGACTCGCGCCACTCCATCCAGTGCCCGTAGAGGGCCGCTTCCGGGCTGATGAGCCCCGGCTGGACGGCGTTCACGATCCGGTGCATTGCCGGGAGCAACGTAGGGGCCCCCGCTCCGTTCAGGGCGCGGACGGCCGGGAGGGCGGTCTCGTTGAGGAAGGCCCTCGCACTGCCCTCCAGGTCGCACCGTGCGGCAGCGTGCGCTCCTTTTGCCTCCGCCACCGCGTCCGCCACCAGGCCCCGGACGGCCGCCTCCTGCGCTCTGCGGCGGGCCCTGGTGTGCCCCGGCCCATCCCCCCGTCGGCGTGGCATGGTGCTGCGGGCTCTGCAAAGGGCGGCGGCAAGTGGGGGTTAGGGGGCGAACACGTGCGACAGGTGCGCAATGGATGTGGGGTCCCGCAGGTGCACGTGGATCCACAGAAGGGCAGCGCCCGCGGGGCCCGCCTGTTCGTGTGAGGGGGTGTGTGCCCCCTCGATGCGCCGGCGCAAGGCCTCCTCCTCTGTGCGCCTGCGCGGACCTGCGGAAGGTTCGGGCCAGGGGCACGCGGCTACCTGGGTGCACCGCTCGCACCTGTTGGCGCCTGTCGCTGCTGCGGAGGACACCGTGTCACACTCTCCGCAGAGTCGGCAGGTGTGCGGGAGGTGGGAGGGCGGCGACCAAGGGTCGAGATGGCGGAGCCAGAGGTCGTCCCACCTCTGTCGGAGGGGGTCCCGGATCTCCAGCAAGCGGGCGCGGACGCGGCGCCGGTAGTCCTTGCCAAGCGTCTTCCGCTGGACCTCCTGCCACGTGTCGCCGGGGAGGATCCCGTGGTCGTGGAAGGCGGCGATGAGGTCGTCCCACGCCGGGCGGGGGTGCCCCTGGGGGGGGCTCGCCATGTACACGTGGCGCCCGGTGAGGTGGGGCGTCAGCGCGTCCCATTGGCACCCGTTCGCGGTGTCCCTGTGGAGGAGGGCCAGTAGGGTGCCGTCCGCGACCGCCTCCCACCCCACTCGCGGCCCTTCGCAGCCGTCCAGCTCCTGGCGCAGCGCGGCTGCGATACCGGTGGGGAGCATGAGGAGTAAGGGCCCCTGGGTGTCGCCCAGCCGGGACAGGGCGTCGTCGTATACCGGCCCCCCCGCTTTGAAGTGCGCCACGGTGAGTTGGGTGGCCCCGTCCTCTGGGAGTTGCCACCGGACGGTGGCCGCAGCGTGTCCCCACGTGCGTATCTCCGTGGCCCGGAGCACGTTGGCGGTGTGGAGGACGATGCGGGGCGGAACGGGCGTCCTGACGAGTGAGGATACGTCCCCAGTCCATCCCGTTTGCGGCCCCGGGGCCGCCTGCAGCCATTCCCCCGTCGCCGCGTCCCACGGGTGGTCAGGTCCCGCCCCGCGGACCATGGTGGGTCTCGGCCGGGTGTCCGGCCCCCACCCCCGGAGCGGGATGGCGGCGTATCGTTGCGCAGGGGTCTCCGGGGCGCGCGTGGCGGCGCACCACCGGCCCCACTCCCGCGCCCACTCCTCCCTCACGATGCGCGCCTCCCATGCGGTCATGGAGCCGCGCCCGATGATCCACGGTGGGAAAAGGGCGTCTTGCAGGTGCCTCGAGAACCCCCCCGGCAGGTCCTGATACGGGTGGGGGCCCTCTTGGAATGGGCACTCCAGAGTGCCATTCACAACACGGAGGGAGGCTACGAAGTCCTTGTCAGGGCGCGGGGGAGGGGGAGGGTGGTCGCCCTCCGCCGCAGTGAGCCACCGGTGCGCCCGGGCCGCCGCGCTTAGGGGGTCGTGGAGGAGTTGCTCCAGCCGGTGGTTGCGAAGCTCCCACGCGAAGTCCCCTAGCCGGAGCATGTGGTGGAGGAAGTCGTCCACCGAGGTCCCTCCCGGCGGGTCGTATCGGGTTATGGCGCGGAGCTGCGCCTCCGCGTCCTCGGGCACCAGTCCGGAGCAGAACACCTCCGTCCACGTGGCGCCTGCGGAGCGCCACGAGGCCACCCACAGGGCCTTGTCCCCAGGTGGGAGGTGGCGGGCCGCCTCGTGCACCGCCTGGCGGTAGTGGGGCCAGAGGAGCCGCGAGTGGGTGCAGCCCACGTGCATGTGCACCGGGGTCTCCTCCGGGCCGCCGCAGAAAAGGCACGGCTGCGGGACGATGGCGACGCCGGAGAGCCGCTCCTTCCGGACGCGGAGCCTGCGCTGCACCGGCGTGTGGCCGTCTCGGGCCCGCAGCGCCCGGCGGTTGGTGGCCGCCGCGGTGAGGTCCCGGGCGTGGACGTAGGCCGTGGCGTGGGCCGCGCCCAGAGGTGTGTGTCCCCGGTGCGTCAGCGCATGGTCCGTCTGCGCCCGTTGTGCGACCTCGCCGAGCACCCGCATCGTGGGGGGCCGTAGATCGAGATGGCCGTCACGGCCGGCGACGATGAGTTGGGCGTGGCCAGGGTCCGGGGGCGTGTTCTGCAAGACGGTGTCCTGGAACGCCGCCCAGTCCGCCTTGTGCAGTAGGGCGTCACTGTGGTGCGAGGTGGCTCGGACGTACCAGAACGGGTGCCCGGCGTGTTGCCCCCGCGCGCACAGGCCGTCCCGGAGCCACCTCAGGGGCATCTGGTTGACCACCTTCGCTGCGCCCGCGATGACCCCCGTGGTTCGCTCGCGATCCGCGTGCCGCAGGAGGTGGAGGATGACTTCGGCGTCCACCGTGTGGACCCATGGTCTGTGTGCACCGTAATGTAGGGGGAGGGAGGCGGCCACCCCCTCTCCGTCAGGCACCGTGCCCGAGATGGCCACCGCCCACGTGCGGGTGAGGTCGGCGGCGAGAGCGACGCTGGTGGCGTGTTTGCAGGGTCCGCCCCCGGACGCGTCAGAGGAGGTGTGTCCCCAGGCCTCCGGGATCCAGTAGTATCCGGTGGGGCTGAGCCACCCCGCGTTGAGGTCGGTGGAGTGCCACCGGACGTCGGGGTGGCTGTGGGTCAGTTGGTCCATGCTCAGCGCCCTGGTGTCGCCTGGGCTGATCGCCGGGTGGTCGTGCAGCCGGATCTCCGCTCCGGCGACCGTGCTTGCCCAGGACCGTAGCGCCGTCACATGTTCCTTGAGCCACGCCGGGCCCCCGCGCTGGTGTACCACCAAGTGACCTGTGTCCTCCGGACGGTCCTCCAGCGCGTGCACCGCCATGTGTGGGTCGTGCGGCACCCCCGTAGCCACCAGTAGGGCGGTGCCGCGGGGGAGTCCACGGGGTTCGGGCTGGCCTGCCCCCACTTGCACTATGACCCACTCGGCCCGGAGCTGCGCTTGTCCCGCCGCTTGGGTGCATTGGTCGTCTGTGGTCACCAGCCACAACGGCATCGGCGCGTGGGGCCGGGGGCGTAAGGGCTCTGGCCACGCCACGTCCGCGTTGGGCTCTTGGTGCTCGCTTTCCGCGAGTACGTCGCGGAGGATGTACATGAGGGCCGCTGGCGGGTGGTACGCCGCCCCCCGCGTGGGGGGGGACAGGCCGCTCCGGCGGCGGTAGCCCCCGACGTGGAGGTGCAGGCCGTCTGGGGTCACCCGTGGGCCGGTGTGGGCGTCCTGCTTAGCCCTCGTGGGGTGGACGAGTCTCAGGCGGGGGTCCCGCGTGCCGGTGGTGTGGAAGAGGTGGGCCAGGGCATCGCGCCAGCCGGGGTGGTTAGCGGGCCCTTGCTCATGGCGGCAATAATGGAGGTGTTCATCGGCGCATTGGTCGAGGCACTCCCGCACCGCCGTCGGCCACGGATCGTCGTTGTCGGGGAAGGGGTGGCGTGGCCCGTGGTGCCCATGCCACGGCGTTGCGTGTGGCACCGTCAGGCGGCACGTGTCGCGGTGTCGCAGCTTGGCGGTGCGCAGCGTGACGATTTTGCCCGGCGGGGACTGTAGTTGGACATGAGCCGCCCTGGGGCACGCGATGGGGTTGTACATCCCCACTCCCAGGGCGGCCAGGGCCCGGGGTATGCGCTGGACCCAGTCGCCTCCCGCCAGAGTTGTGAACTCCGGGACGGGGTAGTGCACCTCAGGGCATATTCCGTGCGCGCCGGCTATCTCCCAGAACATCTTGGTGACCTCCGCGCGCACGGAGGTTGCGCGGTGGTGGACGAGTGTACCCACGAGGGCCACCGCTGCCTGCTGGCACCGCGTGGGCACCCGTGTGAGCCCCAGGGTCCGGTCATCCTGCAGGCTGTCCCGCGAGGCGTCGAAGGCGTATCGTGCCCTGTCCTTCGCGACCTGGACCGTGATGTGGTCCAGGTGGCGTGCAGTGTCGGAGTCGTCGGCGATGAAAGGGGCGACGTACTGCGTCACCCCTCCGAGGATCGCCAGGATGACGTCCTGCACCACTTTCGATGGCGCGAGGGTGTTAAGGCACCAGTGGTGCACTGCCGCCAGGCGTAGCCGGTGCTTGCGCTGCAGGGAGAACTCCCCGTCCGGCTGCAGCTGGAGTCCCAGGTAGGGGACGGAGTCCGCCGCTGGTACCCAGTACCACGGGTTTTCCAGGTGGGGGCAGAGGCGTAGCTGCAGGCCCGGGACCACCTCCGTGGTGGCCATGGCGCACTTGCGGGGGTTGAGCTCCATGCCCATCATCCCCAGGTACGCGGCCACCGCCTCCACGCCCTCGACGAAGTGCTGCAGCGTGTGGGCCACCACCAGCAGGTCGTCGATATAGGCCTGGATGAGGCCGTGCTCGGCTCCTCCCGGCGGGCGCAGGCGGTGCCCCTGTGCCCTGAGCAGAGGCTCCAGGAGGAGCGCGTACAGCAGGGGGCTCTCGGGGTTGCCCTGCCGGACGCCGCGTAGCATGTAGACGGGCTGCGTTAGCCCGTGTGCTGTGACGATGCGCAGCCTGGCGCACGTGTGGAGGAAGAGCAGGAGGTCAATGACGTCCGGCGGCACGGAGAGGTGGCGCAGGATGAGGTGGAGGGCGCCGTGCGGGGCGGTGTCGAAGGCCTTGCGGGCGTCGAAGGAGAAGACGTAGTTGGGCCTTCCCCGCTGGAGCTGCCGCTGCGCCATGAACAGTGGGGGGCCTGTGTTGGAGCCAGGGAGGGCCCCCTGCTGCCAGTCGCTGACCACCCCGTGCCGTGTGAGCACCTCCGTGATGCGCTGGGTGAGGGGGCCCGTGAGCAGCTTCATGTCCAGCTGGCCCAGGGCTATGGGCCTGTAGTCGTCCAGTCTGGCAGAGCCCGGTACCTTGGGGCTGAGCCAGATGTGCGCGTCCCTCCAGTGCATCGGTGGCGGGGCGCCGCGGAGGATGGCCCGGTAGGAGTGGACCAGGAGCCACTGGACGGGTGCCGGGAGGGCCTTGATGAAGCGGGCCTCCACGTGGTTAGGACCCGGGGCCTTGCCATCGGCCTTGTCCAGGGCGGACTTCAGGTCCTGCATGGAGTACTGCTGGACCTGTGTCCAGGCTCCCTCAGGGACCCGGGGGACGTGGCGGCCGAGGACCGCCTGGAAACCCGGGAGGTCCACCGGGCGTTTGTCATACAGTTCTCGCCAGAAGGCGCGAACTGCGAACATCACGTCGTGGGCCTCCGTGAGGAGCGTTTGGGTGTTGGGAACCCGCACGTTCCAGAGGCCTGACGGGCCTGGGGCCTCTACCTCTATGGCTCCCCGCACGGCTTTCCATCGCTGGGCGATGTCGGGGGCGTGGCGGCGCCAGAATTCCTTGACGGCGCGCTTGCGGTCTGCCGCCAGGAGGGCGCGGAGCTGGCGAATGTCCTCCTCGAGGGCGGCTGCTTGCCTCTCCAGCTCCTCCTGCAGCTGGCCCTGCGTGGTCGGGCGGAACCCGGGCGACACACTCTGCAGTTCCTCCGTGAGCCGGAGCGCCGCCTCGGACCGGATGCCATGCCTGGCCGCGTCCGCCTGGTACGCTGCCGGGGCGCGCGCTGCCAGGGTGTCATAGCGGAGGACCGCTGCCTGGAGCTGCTTTCCGCTCTCCGGGGGGTCCCCCTCCGCCGGGTCCGTTCCCGCCGGAGACGGCTGCCGGCGTCCCACCACGCGCGCCAGGGCGTCATGCGTCGCGTGGAGGTGTTCGAACACCTTGCCCACCGCAGCCGCGGGTTTGGACCCGTAGTCGTGCTGCTCTGCGGGACCCAGCCAGGGCGCAAGGGAGGGTTCATCCTGCGCGGCGGTGACCGCCGCCCACAGGCAGTGTTGGACGGGCGCGGCCTCGGCGTCGTACGGGAGGAGGCGGCCTTCCGTGTGGCTGTAGGGGGTGGGCATCGCCGCGCGCCCCGCTGCGCTGAGGAGGCCCGGCAGGGCCAGGCGGACCGGGAGGTGGTCCGAGCCGACCACCTGGGGGTGTGCCATGCCGCGAGCCCAGACGCTCTCCCGCAGGGACCACGGCAGGAGGGGCTCGTTGACCAGGAAAGTGTCCACCCTGTGCTGGGACGGGTGGAGCGTGGGGGTCATGTCCTCCTCTCCGCCCGCCGCGGCTCTTCGGAAGCCGCAGGCTTCCCAGCCCGCTCGGAAATGCTCCGTGGCCGGGTTGGCGGGGACATCCATGTAGATGTTGGTGTCACCGGCGATGACCACCGGGTGCCTCCCGCCGAGGCTGCGTGCCGTGGCATACATTTGTATGTCGGCCCAGAACGCCGCCCGTCCCGCCCACGGGGAGCAACCTGCTTGCGGCCCGTGGACGTTGATGAGGGTGAGGCCTCCCCCGTCCGTGCGGATCTCCAGGGCCGCGGCTTTCCCGGGGACAATTTCCGTGAAGCTGAGCACCTCGTGCTCCGCCACGTACTTGCTGCTGACCGCGGTGAGGAGGCCCCCCCCTCTCGAGGTGGAGGTGGCCCCCGTCTCCGCCAGCCGGCTGCTGAAGTAGGCGGTGTACCCCTTGTCCCGGAGCGCCGCGGCCACGTGCATCTCCTGCGCCCTGGTGGCGATCCCCGTTTCCTGGAGCATGATGGCAAAGCCCCCCTCCTGGGGCAGCATGCCGGTGATGAGGTGCTCCTTGTCGGTGCAGGCCGCCGGCCCCCTGCGCCGCCGGAGTGTGTCCCGGAGGGACCGGTCTGGCGGCACGAGGCCGTTGCGCAGGTTCCACGAGAGGAGCCACAGGGCGTCGCCCGTCGTGTCCTCCTGGAGTCAGCTATCCCGCGCCGGCATCGCCGCCGGGTTCGCTGGTGCCGCCAGGGCATCTGGGTGCGCCGCATCCGCTGAGCCCGTTCCCAGCGGGGCCCACAAAGGGGCCCGGGGGACCGGGGGAGTCAGGGGGGCCAGGGGGGCCAGCCCCGCGGGGATGGACATGGACCCTGGTGGGGCCGCACCGCCGGCCCCCGGGGCCGCTCCGGGTGCCTCCTCACCTCCATCTGCGTGGTCGGCTGCCTGGGGCGGGGGGCGCCGGGTGTACGGGGCGTGCCACGGGGACCTCCGTGCTCTCCCCTGCAGGATGTTGGCGGCCGCCTCCTTGTCGTCCGCCGGGGCCGCAGCGTGCACCGCGTGCCACGCCAGGTGTTCCAGCATCGCCCCGCTGGTGTAGTACTTGTCCGCACACAGGGGGCATTTCGTCGGCTCCGTGGCCCCTCGCGCCGGGGGGAGCTGCACCGACTTCCGAATGGCGCCCTCCGCCGCTGGTTCGAAGGGCAGGTTGGCCAGCGGCACCGTGTGTGGTGCCAGCGTGCGGCCCGGGGCCGCCGCATCGAGGGCTCGCGTCGCGGGCGCGGGCTCGAGGCCTCGGGCGGCGTCGCGCTGCGCGTCCGCTTGCAGCCACGTTTGCCAGTGCGTGGAGCCGATTTGGCGGTCGGGTTTGCTCCTCCACCGCAGGTCGTGGAAGGCCTGTAGCCAGTGGTACACCGTGGTCGGGACCGCCAGCTGGAGCTCCAGGTCGGCGGGGTGCGCCGCTGCCGGCCACACTCCCGGCCTCGCCGCCCGGGGGTTGTCCTTCAGCCTGACCTGGAGCAGGAGGGCGTGGTGTTCGCCCTCCCGCAGCGCCTTGATGATCATGCGTGTGCAGTCTGCCACGCGGATCACGGCTTCGGGCCCCGGCAGGCGTTCAGGGTCGCAGACGACGACGTGCGCGTCCGCCGGGCTGAACATGCAGACCACCCACTGTGGGTTCTGCTGCCCCCGTTGGGCCACCGCCAGGGTAGCCGCTGGGCGGGCGTGCGTGATGGGCCCCGCGTGGAGGTCCGGGACTTCCGTGGCCCTGATGGCGTCTCCCTGCCACGCGGCCCGTAGATGCTCCTCCTGGTCGGGGCTCCACACCAGTGCGGGGGGGTTGACCCACCCCGGTTCCTGCCTCTTGTTGGGGGCGCTGACAGTGTGCAGCAGGACCGCCAGCGGCCAGGGGTCCGCCGACATGTAGTAGGCCTGGGTGGGCCCCTGTTGCCAGTCGACGTGGGACAGGGGCGGGAATGCCCCTTGCCTGGCGGTGCTGTGCCAGACCGCCCATCGGCCTCCGGCCAGGATGTGCGACCGGTACCCTCCGGCGTGGCCGTGTACGATGGCTTGGTAGCCTGCCGTCTGCAGTACCAGCGCCTCCCCCTGCTTAGGCCCGGGCGGGGGTGCGCCATCGCCCGCACCCCAGACGCGGGTGCGCCCGCGGAGTGTGGCATGCCACGGGTCTGGTGCATCGCGCTGGGGCCCTTGTATGCATCCCGCAATTTGCGCCGGGCCGTGGTGGTGGACGAAGCTCTCCCCGCCGTCTGCTAGCAAAGCCGCCGCGACGACGTATAGTTGCTCCGCCGTGAGGGGCGCCGTCGGCTCGTGCGTCGCGGCCGGCCGTCGGTGTCGCGTGTCGCGGCAGGGGACGTGGGGCAGCAGCTGCGCCGGCCACGCCGCCACTGGACCCATGGTGACGGCCGCGACCGCGGACGCCAGCGCCGTGCGGTCCGTGGGTCTGTACTGCCGGAGTCCCGTGGTATCTCGGGTGAGGTGCCTGCAGGCTGCCATCCAGGCCACCGCTCCGCAGTTCGTGCAGTCCGGTTCGGCACCGCTCGCATCGTCGCCTCCCCACTGCTGTACTGTGGTGGCGGTGTCGAGCGGGGGGCCCCGCTGTAGCGCCTCCGGGCCCTGCCCCGGCGGGAGGGCGGGCGGGATTGGCTGCGGGTAGTTCTGCGCGCCCCGGCGCTCCGGGTGCGTGTGGTACGGGTCCTGCCGGCGGTGTTCTGGGGCTGCCCGTGGCTGGAAGAGGAGCTGGTGCAGGTACCAGTGGCCCTCCGCGGCGGACGGATTGCGGAGCGTTAGCCACTGTTCCACCACGCCTCCTGGGTGCGCGGCCTCGACGCGGCGCTGCAACCCCAGGCGGCCTAGGCGGTTGGACGTGCCCGCGGGTGGGATGTGTGCCTGCGGGTAGAGCACCCGCAGCGGCTCCAGCGCCAGGTCCAGCACTTCGTCGTTGAGCTGCTTCGTGAGGGCCGACGCCCTGTGTAGGGCGTGGAGGACCCCGGGTGTGGGGGCCGTGAGCTGTTCGAGCACCGGTCCCGGCGGGTACCGCGTACCCGGGTTCGTCAGCCACTCCCTGGTGTGGCTCAGTACGGCTTTCCACACATCCCTTGTAAAGGCGTTGCTCGGGGCCAACGAGGGGACCATCCGTAGGAGGCGGTGGCACGCCGGCGGCGACCGCATGGGCTGTGGGGCGGCCGCCGTGATCCACCTGCACGCCGTGCCGGGCACGATCGCCCCCCATTCCACGGTCCCCATGCCCTCGGCATGAATCAGCGCCTGGCCTTGGACCATGGGGAAATAGGGGCTCGAGCGCCCCTTCCCTTCCCTCCACCGTACCCAGGCGGCCCCCGCCTGCAGGCTGCGAAGCAGGGCCACGCCGGGGAGGGGCGGCTGCGGGAAAGCCCCCTTGACGGCCTGGGTGGCGTGGGCCAAGGTGCCCATTGGTAAGTACCACAACGGGAGGGTCCAGGGGCCCGGCAGTGGTTGCGCCACCCCTGCGTCCCATCGCCACTCGGAGTCTGGAGGGGCGGCCGGGACCGTGCCCGTCTGCAGGAAGTGGCGTGCATACTTGTCGGGGTGCCGTTGGAGGGTTGCCGCGAGGCTGAGCCCCTCCGCCGCTGGTGCCACCGGGAGGCCGCCCCGGGGCCTGCGCCAGGGGTATTCCTGGTCGGCCGGCCAAGTGTGGAGGTCCCGGGCGATGTCCTCCGCGGTCCCTGTGGGGGCGTCCTCTGGTGCCAGGTGCCACATGACGGCGAGCACCGCCCATGTGGAAAAGGGCCACGCCCGCGGGGGGGTGTACACCTGGATGGTCCACTGTGGGCACGCCCGCCGCACACGGGACACGTGGAGCACCCCTCGGACCATGTCCGCCGCCAGGACCAGCACCATTCCCGAGGGATCCACAATGATCCCCTCTGCGGGTCCACCGTGGCGGCCCCGGGTGTGCAGGGCCACCGCCGCCTGTCCCGCGTGGGTGACGCGGTCCACGGCCTCCTGGATGTTCACGCTGCCGCGCGCGGTCTCATCCAGGATCCAGCCCTGCGTCACCCCGTAGCGTAGGGCGGCGCGTGCGGCCGCGGGTTTCACCTCGGGCAACGCTCCGTCGTCGGCATCGGGCTGGGGGTGCTGTCTGGGGCACCAGCCTTCGCCGGTGCAATGGCCCCGTTTCCACGCGGGGCAGATCGCGGACACGCCGCCCGCCGGCGGCGCA
Source organism: Eutreptiella sp. 'Long Island Sound 2002' (assembly GCA_964036045.1). Taxonomy (NCBI): domain Eukaryota; phylum Euglenozoa; class Euglenophyceae; order Eutreptiales; family Eutreptiaceae; genus Eutreptiella; species Eutreptiella sp. 'Long Island Sound 2002'. The sequence goes on from OZ038380.1 coordinate 107,185,894, forward strand.
GGTTCCGCGGGCGCGCCCCCCGCGGGGGGCTCCGGCAATGCCTCCAGGTCGGAGTCTGTGCCCGCGTCCCCTTGTGGGGGGTCTCCTTCGCCGTCTCTGAGTCCCAGCGCCCTGATGACCTGGTGTGCTTCGTCCAGCGTCGGAGATCGGGGGCGTGTCTTGCGTGGTGCCGCGGGTTCCGCCATTGCTATGTCGCTGTGTCTAAGAGCAGGGGGCGGGGTGCGGATGTCCCGTGGCCGGTGCGTTGGTGCGTTGGTGCGTTGCTCGGTGTGGGGGCGGTGGGTGGGCATCCCCGGGGGGGCGCCTTCCAGTGTTGCGAGGGGCGTCCGGTGTTAGGCGCTGTCCCTCCCCCGGCTGCTCGTCCTCCGGAGCGTGCAGCCAGGGTTCCGCGACCCGCGTGTCCCGGGCGCGGTCGGTGCGGGCAGTGGACCCTGCACCGGCCCCACAGCGTGTGCCCTTGCGGGCCGGCGTTGCTCGCTGTGGGGGTGGCTGGAGGGCGTCCCCGGGGGGGGGTGCCTTCCACCGTTGTGAGGGGCGCCTGGTGTCAGGCGCCGTCCCTTCCCCGGCCGCTCGTCCTCCGGAGCGTGCAGCCAGGGTTCCGCGACCCGCGTGTCCCGGGTGCGGTCAATGCGGGCATGTGGACCCAGCACCGGCCCCACAGCGTGCGCCCTTGCGGGCCGGCGTTGCTCGCTGTGGGGGTGGCGGAAGGGCGTCCCCGGGGGGGTGCCTTCCACCGTTGTGAGGGGCGCCTGGTGTCAGGCGCTGTCCCTCTCCCGGCCGCGCTCGCCCTCCGTAGCGTGCAGCCAGGGTTCCGCGACCCGTGTGTCCCGGGCGCGGTCGATGCGGGCGTGTGGACCCAGCACCGGTCCCACAGCGTGCGCCCTTGCGGGCCGACGCTGCTCGCTGTGGGGCTGGCGGAATGGCGTCCCCGGGGGGGGCGCTTTCCACCGTTGTGAGGGGCGCCTGGTGTCAGGCGCTGTCCCTTCCCCGGCCGCTCGTCCTCCGGAGCGCGCAGCCAGGGTTCCGCGACCCGTGTGTCCCGGGCGCGGTCGATGTGGGCGTGTGGACCCAGTACCGGCCCCACAGCGTGCGCCCTTGCGGGCCGGCGTTGTTCGCCGTGGGGCTGGCGGAAGGGCGTCCCCGGGGGGGGTGCCTTCCACCGTCGTGAGGGGCGCCTGGTGTCAGGCGCTGTCCCTCCCCCGGCCACTCGTCTTCCGGAGCGTGCAGCCAGGGTTCCGCGACCCGCGTGTCCCAGGTGCGGTCGATGCGGGCGTGTGGACCCAGCACCGGCCCCACAGCGTGCGCCCTTGCGGGCCGGTGTTGCTCGCTGTGGGGGTGGCGGAAGGGCGTCCCCGGGGGGGGTGCCTTCCACCGTTGTGAGGGGCGCCTGGTGTCAGGCGCTGTCCCTCCCCCGGCCGCTCGTCCTCCGGAGCGTGCAGCCGGGGTTCCGTGACCCGCGTGTCCCGGGTGCGGTCGATGCGGGCGTGTGGACCCAGCACCGGCCTCACAGCGTGCGCCCTTGCGGGCCGGCGTTGCTCGCTGTGGGGGTGGCGGAAGGGCGTCCCCGGGGGGGGTGCCTTCCACCGTTGTGAGGGGCGCCTGGTGTTAGGCGCTGTCCCTCCCCCGGCCGCTCGTCCTCCGGAGCGTGCAGCCAGGGTTCCGCGACCCGCGTGTCCCGGGCGCGGTCGGTGCGGGCGTGTGGACCCAGCACCGGCCCCACAGCGTGCGCCCTTGCGGGCCGGCGTTGCTCGCTGTGGGGGTGGCGGAGGGGGGCCCCCAGGGGGGGGTGCCTGCCACCATTGCGAGGGGCGCCTGGCGTCAGGCGCTGTCCCTCCCCCGGCCGCTCGTCCTTTGGAGCGCGCAGCCGGGGTTCTGCGACCCGTGTGTCCCGGGTGCGGTCGATGCGGGCGTGTGGACCCAGCACCGGCCCCGCAGCGTGCGCCCTTGCGGGCCGGCGTTGCTCGCTGTGGGGGTGGCGGAAGGGCGTCCCCGGGGGGGGTGCCTTCCACCGTTGTGAGGGGCGCCTGGTGTCAGGCGCTGTCCCTTCCCCGGCCGCTCGTCCTCCGGAGCGTGCAGCCAGGGTTCCGCGACCCGTGTGTCCCGGGTGCGGTCGGTGCGGGCGTGGGGACCCAGCACCGGCCCCACAGCGTGCGCCCTTGCGGGCCGGTGTTGCTCGCTGTGGGGGTGGTGGAAGGGCGTCCCCGGGGGGGGGTGCCTTCCACCGTTGTGAGGGACGCCTGGTGTCAGGTGCTGTCCCTCCCCCGGCCGCCCGTCCTCCGGAGCGTGCAGCCAGGGTTCCGCGACCCGTGTGTCCCGGGTGCGGTCGATGCGGGCGTGTGGACCCAGCATCGGCCCCACAGCGTGCGCCCTTGTGGGCTGGCGTTGCTCGCTGTGGGGGTGGCGGAAGGGCGTCCCCGGGGGGGGGTGCCTTCCACCGTTGTGAGGGGCGCCTGGTGTCAGGCGCTGTCCCTCCTCCGGCCGCTCGTCCTCTGGAGCGTGCAGCCAGGGCTCCGCGACCCGCGTGTCCCGGGCGCGGTTGATGTGGGCGTATGGACCCAGCACCAGCCCCACAGCGTGCGCCCTTGCGGGCCGGCGTTGCTCGCTGTGGGGGTGGCGGAAGGGCGTCCCCGGGGGGGCTGCCTTCCGCCGTTGTGAGGGGCGCCTGCTGTCAGGCGCTGTCCCTCCCCCGGCCGCTCGTCCTCCGGAGCGTGCAGCTAGGGTTCCGCGACCCGCGTGTCCCGGGTGCGGTCGATGCGGGCGTGTGGACCCAGCACCGGCCCCACAGCGTGCGCCCTTGCGGGCTGGCGTTGCTCGCTATGGGGGTGGCGGAAGGGCGTCCCCGGGGGGGTTGCCTTCCACCGTTGTGAGGGGCGCCTGGTGTCAGGCGCTGTCCCTCCCCCGGCTGCCCGTCCTCCGGAGCGTGCAGCCAGGGTTCCGCGACCCGTGTGTCCCGGGTGCGGTCGATGCGGGCGTGTGGACCCAGCACCGGCCCCACAGCGTGCGCCTTTGCGGGTCAGCGTTGCTCGCTGTGGGGGCGGCAGAAAGGCGTCCCCGGGGGGGGTGCCTTCCACCGTTGTGAGGGGCGCCTGGTGTCAGGCGCTGTCCCTCCCCCGGCTGCTCGTCCTCCGGAGCGCGCAGCCAGGGTTCCGCGACCCGTGTGTCCTGGGTGCGGTCGATGCGGGCGTGTGGACCCAGCACCGGCCCCACAGCGTGCGCCCTTGCGGGCCGGCGTTGCTCGCTGTGGGGGTGGCGGAAGGGCGTCCCCGGGGGGGGTGCCTTCCACCGTTGTGAGGGGCGCCTGGTGTCAGGCGCTGCCCCTCCCCCGGCCGCTCGTCCTCCGGAGCGTGCAGCCAGGGTTCCGCGACCCGTGTGTCCCGGGTGCGGTCGATGCGGGCGTGTGGACCCAGCACCGGCCCCGCAGCGTGCGCCCTTGCGGGCCGGCGTTGCTCGCTATGGGGGTGGCGGAAGGGCGTCCCCGGGGGGGGCTGCCTTCCACCGTTGTGAGGGGCGCTTGGTGCCAGGCGCTGTCCCTCCCCCGGCCGCTCGTCCTCCGGAGCGTGCAGCCGGGGTTCCGCGACCCGTGTGTCCCGGGTGCGGTCGATGCGGGCGTGTGGACCCAGCACCGGCCCCACAGCGTGCGCCCTTGCGGGCCGGCGTTGCTCGCTGTGGGGGTGGCGGAAGGGCGTCCCCGGGGGGGGCTGTCTTCCACCGTTGTGAGGGGCGCCTGGTGCCAGGCGCTGTCCCTCCCCCGGCTGCCCGTCCTCCGGAGCGTGCAGCCAGGGTTCCGCGACCCGCGTGTCCCGGGTGCGGTCGGTGTGGGCGTGGGGGCCCGGCACCGGCCCCACAGCGTGCGCCCTTGCGGGCCGGCGTTGCTCGCTGTGGGGGTGGCGGAAGGGCGTCCCCGGGGGGGGTGCCTTCCACCATGGTGAGGGGCGCTTGGGGTCAGGCGCTGTCCCTCTCCCGTCTGCCCGCCCACTGCCGGGTGGGTTGCCGGGGTTCGTTGGGTGTGTGCGGTGTGTGTGGTGCCTGTGCCGTGCGTGTCGTGGTGCGTGGTGCTGCTCTTTCTTTGGTCCTCCGGTGCTCCCCTCTCCGGTCTCTCGGTGCGGTGTTGTGCTCGCCGTGTGCCCGCCGTGTCCCCTCCTCTGTGTGCGCCCCTTGCTCGTTCGCTGGCTACCCCTTGTTCCTTTCGCGGCTTCGTTGCTCTTTACCCTTTCCTGTACCCCTCTCCCTGGCATGCACTTTTTCCCTGCCTCCGCTTTGTTGCGTGTCTCTGTCTTTTTCCTTGTCGGCCCGGGCTTCCTCTTTTGAACCTGCGTAGGGAGAGAAAGGTGCGTAAACAAGCGTGCGGCGGCGGCGGTTTTGTCGCGACACGGCACCTCGAGCTGGCTGGTACGTCATGCGACATTCGTGTGCGACCGGCTTGCGTGTAGGTTTATCGCCCCACTTGCTCCCGGCTTGTTTCCACCCCCCTTTGGTCGCTACCTTTTCTCGTCGCCCGTTCCGCGCGCGCGGCGTGACATGCAACATACCTGCCTCTTTCCCCACTATCTTAACGTGTCCTAGTCCTCCCGCCTTGTCGGGCGTTCGCTTATGTGTGACGACGGCACGACACAATACTTGCCTAAGCGTCTAAGACAACCCTACTTTAACGCCCGGACGACGCAGACACGAGCATACGCTTCTCTTCGGGACCTGTGAGGATAGAACATGGGTGCGTGCACGTGTGTTTGTTGGGACCCGGCACTCGCCGGCGCTATGCTATTTGTGTGTTTGCTCTTCTTGTCCCCCTCCCTGGCTATTTGTGTGTTCTAACCCACGCAACTCCGCGGTTGGCGACGTGGCACGACATGGTAACATACTTGCGTTCTTGGTGGCGGTGTGTGGCTTGTCTACTATTCGTTTGCATGCGGCGGCATACCTTTTGTTCCCTTTCGCTCCCTTTCGCCTCCTACATAAGCGGGCGTGCGGGTGGGCGGTGGGCACGTCTCGGTTACGTAGCGTAGCGTGGCAACATACTTGGACCCCACGAGTCACGTGTGTATGCTTGGTTTTTTTTTTTTTTTTTTTTTTTTATTTTTTTTTTTTTTGTTGTGTTGTGCTTTACCTCGGTGGTCTTTTTGTTCCTCCCTGTTTGTCCCTTCATACCATGTTGCTCGTCCGTGGCGGTGTTGGCCTTGCGGCGTTCCGGGCATGCGCGTGCGGGCATACCTTTCTTTCCCTATGCGAGCGGGGGTGAGCATAGGCGTTCTTTCGGTGCCACCTCTTGTTGGTTTTCCTTGCCGGTGCGGTTTTCGTTGCGCTTTTCGTGGCGGCGCACTTTGGCGTTGCTTATCACGTTACTTGTTTTGCGTTTGTTACGGCGTTATGCACACAACATATGGCACATAACATACTTGCTTTCCGGCGGCCGGTGGCGTTGTTGTTGCTTGTGTGTATTTTTCATGCACGACATTCAACATACTTGGGTACATGTGCGGCCTCTTGCTCTTTTTGTTGAGATCCCCTTCGCGCGTATTTCCTACATGAGCAGGCTTGCATTGCTTGGTCGTGTACTTGTGGTATATCTCCACCGTGGTGCGGTTCGTTACCTATTTATTCTCCTTGTCTACCTCTTTCCGCGTTGTGCTTGTTTCGTTGGTTTTTCGCGGTGCGCGGCACATAACATACTTGCTTGTCGGCGTCCGGTGGCGTTGTTGTTGTCTATGTGTGGGTTGTTTTGGGGCGCGCACAAGTCCCTAGCGCCTAGGGCACGCACTTTGCTAGGTGGTTTGGGGCAAGCAACGCTCAGTTTCTTCGCCGTCGCGACTCTATTGTTCGTCTTTTTCGGTGAGTGTCCTATATTTTGCGACCTCGCCAAACAGCGGCGTAAAATTGTTGGGGGGGTTTCTGAGGTCGGAAAAGACGATTTTTCGCTTTATTTCTGCTGGCGGTGCGTCTTTTTCTCGTAATTTTTTTTTTCTTCTGCAGCGATCGCGCGACCGACTCAATTACTCGCACCAGGGCCTGCCGCCAAGCGCAGGAGGCGGCCGTCCGGGGCCTGGTAGCGGACGCCGTGACAGAGGCGCACAAGGCGCACGCTGCCGCAGGACGTGACCCGACGGGCAGTGCGAGGGCTTTCCTCACTGAGACCGCCCTCCCGGCCGTCCGCGCCCTGAATGGAGCAGGGGCCTCTACGCTAGTCCCGGCGATGCACCAGATCGTGAACGCTGTTCAACCGTGGCTCATCAGCCCAGAGGCGACCCTCTACAGGCACTGGATGGGGTGGCGTGAGTCCAACCGGTCGGGCCGGTCCCTGTCCATGGGGGACACCCTGCGGCTGACGGGAGCGGGGTCTGCCATGTCCCTCCGCAGCAGCGCCCCAGCCCTGCTGCACGCCCTCAGGACGCGCTGCCCCGGGGACACAGCCCCGTACCTGAACCAGGCGCGGGCCACATATCCAGGGGGAGTGTCTGAGCTGGATGCGGCGCTCCACCTTCTACACCCACCGGACCTGGACCTGGAGGTGGGCGAAATCACGGTGTTCGTCGAAGACGCAGAGGAGGCGCCCACCCGCCCCCGGCCGACCAACCCGGTATACGACGGCGCCAGGCCGACCCCCCCGTACGCCGTCATGTGCAAAACGTTCCCCAGGGAGCCAGCCTGGTGCCCCGCCCTCCCGCCAGCGACGCACGCGCCTCGCGGCTGGGCCAACCCAGACCTGTCCCTCCCCCTCTCAAGGACCAGGGGTGCCCACCACAGGGGGCAGGTCCTCTGGCAAGAGCGCCCGGGCACCCCCCTGCTCCTCCTCATCGTCGCGGACCGCGGGGACCCGGAACGGGTCCTGGGGATCACCCCCACCCACCTCTACGGGGCAGCACCCGTACCCCGCCCCCCCCTCCCGGCACTCGCGGCGCGGGACGGGGTACACACCTTCCTGCGAACGCAGGGGGTCACCGCCGTTACGGGGGTCCAACTAGTGCGGCTCCCCCCGGAACCACCCGACGACCCCTGGGGGCCCAGGGCCCTGAGCCCTGCCCCAGTTTGGGAGCTTTGGCGCGACGCGTGGGCCGCGTGGCTCCCCCGCCTCCCCTCCCACTGCCAAAGGATGGCCACCGGCCCCCACCCGTACGGAGCTGACGCCACCGCCGGCCCCCCACCCCCTCCCCCCCTCCCCCCCACGGAGCATTGCACAGCACTGCCCACGGCACGACACTGATGCACCAGGAGGTAGTGGGAAGGGCGCACCTGCCACCACGCATGCCTACCAGGATAACAGTGATGTCGGACTCCGATGGCTCCCCCCAGCGGGACGACTGCCAGCACCGCCGGTCCCGCTATCGCTCCCCCGTCTCTTCGGAGTGCGCGGGGGAGACCCCCGCGGAGAGCGAGCAGCGGAGGCTGGCGGAGGCAGCGGTGCCAGTCGGGCCGCCGGCTGGGCAGCCCCGGGCGGCCTCCGCCGACACCGGGCCGTCGACCCAGGAGCCTGAGCCGGCCGAGGTGACCGCCCCCGCCGACCGAGCAGCAAGCCCTGCCGCCCCGCCCCGGGAGGGGACCTCAGACGCACGGGGGCCGGAGACGGCAGCCCCAGCAAGCCACGCCGCGGCCCCGACCGCAGCCCCCGGCGCGCCGACGACGAGGGGGGTAGCCCCGGCGCGGCGCCAGGCGCATCACCAAGGGCTGCCGCAGCCGCAGAGGGGAGCGGGGAGGGTGCGCGAGGGGTTGCGACTGCGGCCCGGGCGAGCCGCGCCACCGCTTCGGCCGGCCACGACGCGGCCCGCAGCACGCCACAAGCGCGGGAAATGGATCCCGCGCTGGCCACGGGCGCCTCGCCGGCGGCCGCCGCAGCAGCAGCAGTGGGCAGGGAGGGTGCGAAGTACCGCGCCCACACCAACCTCACCCACACCCACACCAGCCCCCCCAAGCCGTTCCCCACCAAGGCCCTTCCGCCCGGGGCGGACGCGCCACATCCGCCCCCCGGCGCCCGAGCGTTCGCCGCGGGGTGTTACGCTGCTGCAGCTGCAGAAGCAGCGGGACGCCTGGCGCGTGATCCAGGAGGTGGGAGACGGCGCGCAGGCAGGGCAGCGTGCCAGCCAGGGTAGCGCGGAGCGGGGGACAGGAGGCGACAGGGGAAGTGCCCAGGGGCACGCGCAGGGGGCGGGCCAGGGCACACGCTGCAAGGAGCAAGGGCGCAGACAGGGACGGGGCGCCGAGGCCAGCAGCAGCGGAGGAGGACAGAGCGCGGGCAGTGGACGACGCGACACAGGGCAGGGAGCCGGGAAGGGGCCAGGGCACAGGAAGGGCGCGCAGAGACGCGAGCAGGGCGCCCAGGCAAGCGGCCACGGGGCGCACGGAGCGGAGTGAGGGACGGTGGGCGAGCGCGGGCGCAGCCAACGGCATGGGCACGGGCACGCGAAGGGCACGGGCGCTGGCAGTGCAGGCCAGGGCGTGGGTGACAGGGGGCGAGACCCACGGCACAGACAGGGGGACAGAGGCGTGGGGGCTGGCAAGGGACCCTAGGGCAAGGGCAAGGGCAAGGGCGCCGTGGGCCCCCGGGGACAGGCAGGACGGGGCATGGGAGCCCGGGGGGGAGGGCGGAACGAAGGGAGGGGGGAGGGGGGTGGGGCGCCCCCGCAGCCAGACGTGCAGCCGTTGCGGTGCATCCCCCCCGGCATCCAGCAAATGCTGGCGCACCACACCCACCACCACCACCACCACCACGCCCACCTCTACAACATCGACCCCGACGCCGGAGAACTCATCTCCCCCCAACGCCAACGACCCCAGCACCAGCCAGCCCCCCCCGTGCGAAGGGCGGAGCCGGCGCGGATGGCCTCGGCGGGGGGGGGGGGGGGCGGACGCGGCGCCGGCGCCGCAGGCACAGGGGCCGCAGGGGGAGCCAGCGCGAGGGGCAGGGGGGGCCCAGCCCTGGGACCGGGACTGGGACACGGTCCTGGACCTTCTGGGGGATGAGGCCCTCCCCCTGGTGGTGGAGGTGTACGGGTGGTTCGGCTGGGCCAGCTCGGGGACCACCAGGGGGATGAGGAACCGGCCTTTCGATGCCGTGCTCCTCCAGAGGGACGGAGGGAACCGGGAGGTACCCCCAGGGGGGGTGGACGGCCCCTGAGGACCACGAGAGGGTCCTCTGGTCAGTGATCCGGGCGGCGTGGCCCGACAGAGAGCCGACGTGGCCGGCCTTCCTGGGGGGGGGGGGGGGGCGGCCGCTCCGCATCACCGATGCGCACGCCAACAACTGGCTCCCCCCAGCCTTGCGCAACGCCCTCACCCACTGGCGCTACCGCCGGCGACACCCGCCACCGCCACAGCCCCAGCCCCCACACAAGCGGCGGCGCAGGTGACGGCCCAGACGACGGACGCAAGAGAAATGGGGGGGGACAGTGCCATAGGACGCCCCCCCCCCGGCAGAGCCGGGCCCCCCGACCCACGCCCCCCCCACAATACGGCGCGACGGAGGGGCGCGCGCCACCTCCCGTGGGAGGGAGGGCAGAGACAACGAGCGCGGGGAGGAACCCACTGCCCCGCAGCCCACTAACCGCTGACCACTGACCCTCACAGCCGCCCCCAACCAGCCAGCGCCGCGCGATGACGGCGGGGGGAGCAGGGGACCCCAGCAAGGGCCTACACGAGGGTCTGGCTCTCGAAAGGTGGAGAGGGGCGGGAAAGAGTGCGACCCCCCAGGGCCGGAACCACCAGGCCGCCCCCCCGCGGCCGTCAGGGGGCGGCGCCAGGGGACCAGAGGGCCCCCCCCTCTCCCCCCCCCCCCCCCCTCAGGCCCAAGGGCGGACGGAGGCAGACCAGAGAGACAGCGGCCCAGCACCCTGCCGGCGAGGCCGCTGCGCCCAGGGGGGGGAGGGGGCACCACGGCCGCGGCAAGCGCCCCCGGTGAACCGCCCGCACGCTCCCGCCCTACCCGATACCGACCGACGGCGGACCGGCGGCGCCCAGGATGGCGCAAACGGAGCAGCCCCTTCAGAGGCCGGCCTGGGGAAGGTGGGGGCGCGAACCAGGGCGAGGAGACCACCCCCCCCCTCCCTTCCCCCCGCCCCCGCCGCACTGACCCATTGGCGGCCGACCGGGCCGCGCCCGACGCCCACAGCCTCCCGGCAACCCCGACAGCACGAGTATACCCGGGGGGGGCGCGCCGGAGACAAAGGATGGCAGGCGGACACCGGACAAGGCGGGGGGGGCGGGGGGGCGGCGGAGCGGCCCCCCCTCCCCCCCCCCCGCTCCCACCCCTGGCTTGAGAACCGCAGGAGAGGCGACGCCCCGGCCCCCCGGAGCCGAGGGGATGCCCCCCCTCCCCCAGAAGGGACCGCGACGCGGGGGGGGGGGGGGGCGCAGCTGGACCTGCACGCCGCGCGCCCCAGCGCCCCAAGCCGCCTGCTCCCGCGGGGGTCGCGGCCGATGGGCGAGCCTGCACCAGCGCGCCGGAGCGGCGCCCGGACCACGCCCGGGGGCGGCACGCTGCGGCGCACCAGAACAGTATGGGGGCCGAGCCCCCCATGACCAGAGCATCGCCAGTGACACCCACAATGTTGCCCATTCGGGGAGGGCAGAGGGAGGTTTCGGGTCTGAAGGGGCCCCCAAGGGAGCGGTCGACGGGCCGCCCCTCCCCCCCCCCCCCCCGCCAGGCATGCCGCACCCGGTGCGGGGGGCGGCCCCGCGACCCCGACGGAACGCGCACGCCAGGGGGGAATGCGCCGACGATGAGAGGGGGGGCAGGGCAGGGAACCGCGGGCCGCCCCCCAGAGGGGGAACAGGGGCTTAGGTGGCTCAAGTTGCATGGTCAAAAATGACGGAAGAGGTAGGAAAATGACAGGTTTCAAAAGGCAGAAAAAATTAGTTTTTTTGATGGCTATTTCTAAACCATCGCCAACAAGTATGGCGAAATAAATATTTCTACAAGAATGACATGTCCCAGGGGCAACACGGGGAAATGTATTGTATTGCGACTTTTCATGCGCGAGGCCTCGCGCAAAGACGTTCATTTGTTTCGGATTAATGTACTACAGTACAACGCATTAGGCAGGGTGTCCAGAAATAGAAACCTGTCGTATTTATACACGTAACTTTGTACCATTATCAGGATGGAGTGATAGAGATTGATCTATTAACGAATCAATTTCAACAATTGCGTACCCAGGAAACATGAAAAGTATAAATGTTCCGGAACAAACTGTAGTTTCAAGCGCGAGGCCTCGCGCATGGAACGGTGCAAGAGAAATATCAAAGTTTCGGTGATCATTGCGCGAGGCCTCGCGCAATGGATCTGGTAAGCGCTCATAGAAACCAAAAATGGAACAGATCCACCAACTACTGAAGCGGTACCGTGGGGCCTCGCGGAGCGTGAGGCCTTCGACCCTTGAGACCCACGGGACACTGCGCTGAACTTGTTTCTTTGATCTTGAAAATCTCTGCCTTGCACTGATTTTTCCTTTCTTGATCCACTGATTTGTCTACCATTTTGCTATCCAGCTTGTCTTGGCCACACTTGCTTTGCTTTGACTTGAGAAAAACAAGATGCTGATCCCTTGCTTTGCTTTGACGTGAGAAAAACAAGATGCTGATCCCTTGGTATTCCTGCATACTTTGCCGCCGCACGCTTGGTCCTGCCTTGCTTTCACGTGAGAAAAGCTGACCACAGATTGATTTTAATAATAAAATATCCTGCTGCTTATGCAAAGATACAAACCCTTGGATCATCCATGCCTTGCTGGCACCCAATAGCAAACGCAGCGCACCAAATCCACAGGAGGTCTAACCTGTATCGAGGGTTTCTTTCAGTGAATCCATCATAGGCTGAGACCTTCCAATTTTCAGCTTCCACGATGCTGAGCGCCATAGGCCAGTAGCCGTAGGCCCTCAACGAGGGCGCTTTTGCCACGATGCTAAGCGCCACCGGCGTATTCCACACCTTTGGCCCTCAACGAGGGCGTACTCTGCGTCCACGATGCCCTGGCATGCTGCCCCAGGACGAGGGATGCGGCGTTCAGGCCAGTCTCGGCCTACAAATAAGTCTGAGAACCTCTGACGGTCCTCCCATATGACACAAACCTGAACGTCAACGACAAACAGATTCCGTAACAAACAGAATTAACATACACGACTCAAATCGCATATATTAAGCTACAGAATTTAACTATATAAAAAATAAATGCCAAATAAAAACACGTAACGGCAGCAATTGGCTGCCTTCAGTCAATCTCCTGACGATGAATTGCGTCATTTGCGTGACTTCGCGCTATGCGCCAGAAGCCTTCGCGACGCTAAGCTCTGCTACAGAAATGCAAACGCGGGGATCGTTACCGATTCTGCTTCACGCCCCTCCTAAGAGCTTAGCCAGGTTGCCGGCCGCGAAGACGGGCTTCTCCAGCGTTACTTGGCGACTCTCGCTGAGACCTCGAAGGTTGGACGAAGGCCTGCTTCGACGTTGTCCCCTCCGACGCATCATGGCTTCCGTGCAGCACCGATGCTGGTCTTGTGCACCTTTCTTCACCACGCGCTGTAACTGTGGACCATGGTCGGGAGCACCCATACTTCGTACACGCTTGAACAGAGCGTGTACCCCTCGAAGGATTCGGGAATCTTCAGTTTTGTTGTCCACTCCACACGCGGCTGCTTGCAACACATGATCGGACGCGTGTAAGGCGGCTAGACGCTCCTTCAGACTTATTTTGAAGTGCTACCGTGGGGCCTCGCGGAGCGTGAGGCCTTCGACCCTTGAGACCCACGGGACACTGCGCTGAACTTGCTTCTTTGATCTTGAAAATCTCTGCCTTGCACTGATTTTCCCTTTCTTGATCCACTGATTTGTCTACCATTTTGCTATCCAGCTTGTCTTGGCCACACTTGCTTTGCTTTGACTTGAGAAAAACAAGATGCTGATCCCTTGCTTTGCTTTGACCTGAGAAAAACAAGATGCTGATCCCTTGGTATTCCTGCATACTTTGCCGCCGCACGCTTGGTCCTGCCTTGCTTTCACGTGAGAAAAGCTGACCACAGATTGATTTTAATAATAAAATATCCTGCTGCTCATGCAAAGATACAAACCCTTGGATCATCCATGCCTTGCTGGCACCCAATAGCAAACGCAGCGCACCAAATCCACAGGAGGTCTAACCTGTATCGAGGGTTTCTTTCAGTGAATCCGTCATAGGCTGAGACCTTCCAATTTTCAGCTTCCACGATGCTGAGCGCCATAGGCCAGTAGCCGTAGGCCCTCAACGAGGGCGCTCTTGCCACGATGCTAAGCGCCACCGCCGTATTCCACACCTTTGGCCCTCAACGAGGGCGTACTCTGCGTCCACGATGCCCTGGCATACTGCCCCAGGACGAGGGATGCGGCGTTCAGGCCAGTGTCGGCCTACAAATAAGTCTGAGAACCTCTGACGGTCCTCCCATATGACACAAACCTGAACGTCAACAACAAACAGATTCCGTAACAAACAGAATTAACATACACGACTCAAATCGCATACATTAAGCTACAGAATTTAACTATATAAAAAATAAATGCCAAATAAAAACACGTAACGGCAGCAATTGGCTGCCTTCAGTCAATCTCCTGACGATGAATTGCGTCATTTGCGTGACTTCGCGCTATGCGCCAGAAGCCTTCGCGATGCTAAGCTCTGCTACAGAAATGCAAACGCGGGGATCGTTACCGATTCGGCTTCACTACACAGCATGTGCATTCCCTTGATGCGGCGCTGCTGCATTGGCGCCCACACAGGTCCCGCCGGCATCTCCAGTTTGCATACTGGGGTCACCGCTGGATTCACTGCCCAACAGCAATGGTAGCGCGCCGCAACTGGCTACCGCAAACAGGATTAACTAGTGAAATGTGGGATCACCAGACAGTTATAGTTAACCGAAAATGCTGCATGCGACAAGCGCATCACAGAAAAATTGGTCGTACGAAAACTGTGTGACAGGTTGATGTTTCAAAGCAAGAAAGTTTTTCAAACAGCGGTTTTTACGCAGATACAGTTACGCAATTATGTTTCACAGCAACAATGCCCCTGCGAAAAGAGCCGGACCTTGAGAAGACAGTGGCCGCAGCATCTGGAGTTTTCCGCGATGTCTGCTAAGAGGAACCGCCGTACCACAGGGCACAAGAATTGTGGGAAGGGCTAAAACAGGGGGACGAGGGCGCACGATTGTTGTTTTTGTTTTTTCTGTGTCTGCGCAAAAATGAACGGACGCGTTGCAGCGTTGAAAAGGCGATTGCGGCAGAAGGCAAGAGATGGGTTGGTGTTTTGATAGAGGAGGCCTGGTACCTTTATTTGCTGATGCGCCACCGCGCAGTTCCATACCAGGGAAAACCAAAGTCAGTTGTTGCGATAGAGGGAAGTAAGGCGCAGCGTCGCATTTTAGCAAGGTCAGGTCTGGCGCGATACAGCGCACCTTCGCTGAAGCAGAAGGCCGCAGTCAGGTTTAAGACTACATGGAACAAAATACACCAGCAGTGAGTTGTGGTATGGATGGACAACTGGTACAACAAACAGTTCACCACAAATCCTGACAAGAAAGACAAAAGCCTGAACGCAACAGCGTCGGCTGTGTTGCTACTGAGGGATGCACGCGCTACTGGCATGGTCATCCTAGCCTGGAAGAGCTTTAACGGCGTGTTCCTGTTGTTGCACGCATGCTGGGGAACACCGAGGAGACATTTGCGCGTATCCTGCGTGATCTAGGATTTGCAAGCACGCGGCCTGTTGTTCGAAACATTAGGGCGCCGCTTGACATTATTCGCCCTGTACCTGCCAAGAAACCACATTGGCGACCCCTTTGTCTAAGCAAAGAAAAGGTGAGCAGCAACATCTCGCTGCTTAACCTATTGCAATTCACTAGGGACTTGGCGCAGCACACTCGACCAGTTGTGCCTGTTTTATGTGATGAAAACATCCATTACCGCATTTGGAAGATGATGTACGGTGAAAAAAAAACGGGTTGGAATGTCCGGCTTTTCTTGCTGTCACACCCTATATTGTATGGTTTCTGGCACGCGTACAAGTTTTGCGTTACACAAACATTTCGCTCATTTTGGCCGATCGTGACCCCCAGCTGCTGGCGTTACTGGTGACTTCAAGACAGTGGAACAGCAAGATCCATTACTGGCAAGTCAAACTATCACAATTAAGGCGACCCGTATTGCAGCTTTGGCCCACGATCCCCGAGGCGGTTTATTGAGATTGACAAGAACCTGATTGTCATCAACGGCGACATATTTGAACATCTTGCTCCTGAGATGATGTGGCCAGCCTGGCTGTATGAAGAGATGGCGTGTGCCCATACCCTTATCTGCGGCTCTCAAACTGTTGTTGACAATATGTTCGACGTGCTGGAAACGGAAACAGAGAGGCGTCTCAACGATGATGTCAACGCGCCCCGCATGGCTAACATGTTGCGCGTTCCCATCTTCAGTTGGCCAGTCAAACCGAAGCCTGCAGGGGATCCTACAACGTTCGACGTTTGCTGGTTGCTGATTTCGTCACCGGATAACTGGTCAAGAAAGGTATAATTCCCTCATTACGTTCGCTCGTTGCGCGAGGCCTCGCGCAATAACTTCTCCCTCATTGCAAATTCCGAAATATCTGACGTTTGGACCTACTCAAGTTGAGGAGATGCATCCTGTTGAATTTGGCGGTCACCTTCCGATTACGACGGTTATGTGGTACTTCGACCCTCACCTCTTTTACCTGAAGCAGGATAAGAGCTTCAAGCCTGCGTTTGTGTTCAATGATCATCAGCCGGATCTGGTGTGCAAGATCGCGTCCATCGAGCCGGATTCTCGCATGTACCTTCTTGGTGTCACCACCGACAATCTCTCTGATTGGGTCAACAGAATGCAGACTCGGTTGAACCACGTCTTGACACAAGGGTCCAAAATGGACGCGTCTGGCCTTTGGGACCAGCAGGCCAACTGGGCAAACCGTGGTATTCCCCTTTGGGTTCGCGATGAGAAGTTGGGTTCTGAGGCGTTGTGGCTGAAGGAGGAAGAGACTGTTGAGAAAGGCCAAGCTGCAGAAGCACTGGCCCCTGCAAAGCGGAAGTCTACTGGTGGGGAACCAGCTCCCAAGAAGAAGAAGACTGCTTCCAAGCCTCAGGCAGCGAAGTCGGTTACCGGTGCAGAATCCGACGACAGCGATGGGGATGAAGAGGAGGAGAGCGAGGAAGAAGAGGAGGAGGAACCGCAGGTCTCCCAGGGCAAGGCAGCGAAGAAAGCGGCAGCAAAGCCGAGGTCTGAGGAAACCGGGACCCGAGCTCCATTCAAGCAGCCAGCCCGTCAGTCCCAACCAAGAAGCGAGCCTGCAAAGCCACCGCCTAAGGGTAAGACGTCCGTTACTAAGGTTCTGGGTTCTAAGATGCAGACTGTTCCGAAGAAAAAGTAATGGCTTCCTTTGTTCTGATATATTATGCGCGAGGGCTCGCGCTATGCATTCCTCTTCGAAGACCTCTATGCTGTCACCTTGTGCGGCACATTTTTCCCTGTGATGCATTTTATTGCGCTGTTGTGTTGGTGTTTGCGCGAGGCCTCGCGCAAAGAAGGGGTGCCAAAAAATGCTTCTTGTGGTGCTGCGTGCAACCTGGTTTTCAAAAACTGGTTTTCGAAACGATTGAAACCTCATGGTTGTTTTTATTGCAAAGCATAAGTGGTAGAGGAAACAAAAAGTCGTGGTTTTCCCAAAAAAGTACTTCATTTTGGGAGAAATAAATCATTTTCCCAGGCATGCGGTTTTCTTGAAAATAAATGAAAATATACCTGTTAATTGCTTTTCACAAGATTTTTGGTTCTTCTGTTTTAGGTCCCCCCCAAAAGAACTATTTTTTCACAGTGCTGCGGAGAGGCAGTTTTGGGCGCATTTTGACCATGCAACTTGAGCCGCCTAATAGGGGGGCCACGGCGCGACCCCCCCCCCGCCCCCCCCCCCCCCCCCCCGCCGGCCCGCAAGCCGCGGGGGCGCCGACCCCCACCCCTCCGAGGCAGACGGGATGATCCTCCCTCCCCCCGGTGGGACCGCGGCGCCCGTGAGAGGGGCCGGAGCACGGCCCGCCCCCCCGCCCCAGCCGCCGGCTCCCACAGGAACCGCGGGGAGCAAGGAAACCTGCGCCAACGCGCCAGGACGCCGCAGGGACCGCGCCCAGAGAAGGCAGGCGAGCACGAACCAGAGCGGTATGGGGGCCACGCCCTCCATGACCAGAACGACGCCAGTGACACCCGCTTTGTTGCCTGCCCAGGGAAGGCAGAGGGACGGAATGAGGCAGAGCGACCCCCCGCCCCACTGGCCCCCGCGGCTGCACAAACGAGGGGCGCGGCACACGGGCCAGGCCCCCCCCCCCACCCGGGTGCGCAGAACCACCCCACGGGGAGCAAACAGCCGCGTGCCAGGAAGGAGGGAAAACGGGACCGGGCCGCCCCCCCCCCCCAAGGCAAGCCAAACGGAGCACGGGACCGAGGCAGGACACGCCGAGAGGCACGGACCGCGTGGAACAGCCCTACCAGGGGCCAACCAAGGGAGGGGGGGGGGGCGCGGACGCCGCAGGAGCGCGAGCGCACACACACCCACAGGGCATGCGGGGAATACCAGAAGGGCAACTGGACCGAGCCCGCGGAACGCACAGACCGCGTGGAATGGCGTACCAGCGAGCCAGGGTAAGGGACACCCGGACGGGACGGCCCGCCACACACAGCGCAGGACACGCGGGGCGGGAAGGGGGAAACGGGGGAGACACAACACCAGGTACCAGCCCGAGCCCCCCGAACCGGCCGCGAGCGCCGCGGACACACGGACGGGGCACTACGCCCGCCAAGGCAGTAGTGGCGCACTGCGCCACGCCCCAACCCCTAGGCTAGGCAGCCACCGCGCCAGCCCAAGGGGGTCTCACTGGCGACAAGCCAGTAGCACGGGCCCGGTAGCGCCGGCGCCCCGGGCGACCACGCATTAGGGGGGCGACGCACTGGGTAAGCACCCGCAGCCACGGCTGCGAATTGATGCACTGACCGGGGAGTGGCGAAAATGGGAAGCCGGGGAGGGACAGGGCTCCGAGCCCTGTGAGACCGGGGGACTCCGCCACCAGGCAGGGGGTGCGTCTTGGAGGGCCCCCCACTAGGACCCGATGGGGAGGATATCACCTGGCCCGACCAGGTGGCCCCCCGGGGCCGAAAGGCGTCTAGTACCCGCAAAATCAAACCTCAAACCTCAAACCTATCTGGATTGGACTAAGATGTACAAGGATGACAGGTTCTTTGGGCCTGTGTACCACAAATTGAGAGGGGACAAGCCTTACGACTCTGAGGAGACGATTGATTTCAAGAACAAAGGCAATAAATTATTTTGCCAAGAACGGATTTTGTTCCTGATTGTCTAAATGACAGACATGTGAAACATTGGCATCGGCATGAGACAGCCCACGCAGATTCTCGTGTTCTGATGCAGGAGCTTCGACACACAGTGTACACCCGGGACCTCAAAGGAGCCTGTGAAAAGTTGCCAAAGGATGCAAGCAATGTCAGTGGAGTATCCCCAAGAATCAAGGGGCTGAAGGGCTACTGAAAGGATTACCAACTACTGAGAGGTTGTTCGACCAGGTGACGGCTGATGTCTACAAATTGGGACAGATCCAGGAGGAATGTCTCTACACGAAGAAGCCAATCGTGGGGTTCTGCTAGTTCAAGACCGGCACAGTGGTTACATCCAGGTCCTCCCTTGCAACACAAAGCATCTTACCTCTGAAATGGCTTTTTTGCACTATGCATCCCGTCATCCCCGCGGTGCTGGGGTCCTCTGAAATGGCTGCCAAGTGGACTGCAAGCCAGTGGATGAGTGACTGGAATGTCCCCAGGGAAATTGTGAAGGACAGTGGAAAGGAATTCATTGGGACCTGGTGGGAGAACATGTTGTTAACAATGTGTGCTCTATTAGGAGTTCATCATCTCCGTGCCCGAGTCTACGATCATTGAGCTCTCCCTGCTGAGCGAGCTGGAAGGATTCTTATCAACAGTCTGAGAAACTTCCTTGCTACTGGAAAAGACTACAATTGGTTGGAGACAGTTTACTGTGTCTTGAAGAGATACCATCGGACCAAGAATTACACCGGATTGGGCCCGGATGAGCTTGTTTTCGGTTGTGAGAATATGGGCCCTGCACCAGTGATGTACCATCCAAGGCACTGCTACGACGCCTCACAATTGTTTGAGAAGATCAAGGAACTAGACTCCAAGTGAATGCAAGCCAAAATCGAGAGTCAAGCACAAATGGCTGAATTTCAACAATCAATCAAGAGCGCAAGGAAAGCCCTTCGAGAAAGGCCAACAAGTCTGCCTTCGTAAGTCCCATGAGACCCTGAAGGACCACAATAAATTGTGGCCACTTTGGGAAGGCCCATTCTAGGTCGAGAGTCAACTAAGCAAAACGACATTCAGCAATGAGATTGAGCCAGGCAGGCATCAAGAAGTACATCGTCACTATTTGAAGGCCAAAGTACCGTGTCCCAAGGGCTATTACAAGCCGCTTTATTGGACCTTTAAGTACCTGAGTGATAGTAAGATGGCCACAAGCAGTTTTGAGCTGGAGAAGATCCTTGATTACAGAAAGGATGCTCAAAATAAGTGGTACTTTCTGTGCACATGGAAAGGATTTGGTCCAGATGAAGATAAATGGGAGCCAGCATCAAGCACCAATTATGGGTACACGGACACCTTTATCAATTTCCTGAAGAAGCACGCTGAAGTAGACCCTGAGCTCTCTCTGATCAACGATTGTGTCACGAAGGAAGACTTACAAGCTCAAGAAGAAGCTCCAATTACGGTACGACCAATTCAAGACAAGATCTGATCAGATTTTAGATCGCCAGAAATTCCCAAAAAGGTTACGGCCCACAAATACCCTTGGCCCTGAGACGAGACAGTCTCGGCACAGTGTCTATGTGGTTTGACAAACAGATGATGGGACATTCCCAGGTCGTCTTGGTCATCATGTCCATCATTATCATCATGGTCATCATGTGGATCGTGTCCATCATGTTAAATGATTCACATCAGAAACTCCGAGAGGCCTTTATCTTTGACCATGACAACACCCTCACATTTTGCTGCCGGCTGGACCCCTCTACTCGGCCTGGGAAGGACTCTTTCCAGTTCTGGCTTATTACAGAGATTCTGGCGCATGACAAGGTCTGATACAGCTCATGTATTTGACGGATCTGCTGGGAAGGTTATTCACATCAGCTCTTACTTTATGACCGTTGGTTTAGGTTCCAATCGACAAAGGTCAGAGGCCTTATAAGGACCTAGAGACAGCGACTCTGTTGTTACTTAGGTCAACTCGCTGTTCATCTGTGGATTGTGTTGGAATCCCCCTCACAATCAGCTCAATTATGGCAAATTCCTGGACCAAGCATTGGATGTTTGTACATTCTGTGACTACGGTGAGTCAGTTACCCTATTGTTATCAAAATCCTTTTTTGATTATCGCCAATTTTTGAAATCCAACGCTCACCACGAGCCGAACTCAGCATCAACACAAGGAATTCGGATAATTCGCGACAGATCGCTAGAATCGTTCATAGCTCTAAAATACCCTGTATCACAAAATGCGATGCACAAAATCTCCTGCATCTCTCCTTGTCTTTCTGTACTGTACAACTATGTTTTGAATATCGTGATTGCACGTGCGCTCTTTCTGGCTGCGAGCAGCCCCAACTGGGCATGATCCCGTCACAACCCCCGCCAAGCCCTTGCCGCGGCCACGAGGCCACATGCAAGGGCTGACACACACCAAGGGGCATGCACAGCCATCAATGTACATGTAACGTAAAATAGTAATGTAAAAAGGTTAGCACTCACAGTGCTTAAAAGCAGAAACAGACTGAGACGCCCTGAAATTGACTGAGATAATGTACAATGTCCTACCCCCAAAACCTGGAATCCTGACCTAAGGTCCCTCTACTTTTTTCCGGGTATCCCTGCACACTGTCCTGCGTGGGGCTGTTTCACTGCCACCTAAAGAACCGAGCTGACTATAGGAAAAAGCTTCTGAGAAGGGTTTGGCAGTTTTCAATCACAAAATTCACCTCAGCAACGATTCTGACCTGAACTTCTGGGCTACAACACAGAGGGGCAATTTTCCACACTGATGTTGAAAACAGATCTACTTATTGTGTTCTACTTATTGCCTATGCCACCTGGTCTGAAAAATTTCCTGCACAAAAATAAAAGCTCTGCTCAGAAGTTTTGAAAAAGAAAACTGACAAACAGGCACAAAAGCAGCAACAAGAGAGCACAGAAGAAGCCAGTGAGTAAACACTGCGCTGGCCCACAGGGTACAGACACAATCAATGCCAATATGCAAAAAGATTCTGCTGCGGCCTTGAGTATGAACAAGCTAAATTTCTTCTGAGCATCGTGGTTCGTCAGTACTCCGGAGATGCAATGCTGAAAGACAGCAGAGCACAAAAGTAGGAGTCCTGACACGTGGGGGGGGGGGGGCTGGTGCAGAACTGAGGAATAAAGACAAACCTGGCGTCACTGGGCGTCGAAAAACAATTGGAGTCTTGAACTCTGAATTGACTGTACCTGAAAAACAGAGCAGGAAGAGAAACATGGATAAGGGTTGAAAGAATCAGCGGGTCAGGGCAAACGAACTTGCATGAATACAATGCAAGGAACACATGCGCAAGTGTGCACATGTGCATACATTAGTAAAAAAATTCCCCGAGCGTCCCCAAGAAAAAAAATGCGAGTAAACAGTACGCGGGCCTGCAGCACATGTAGTGCTGAGACGAAACTCCCCTCCCACTGTGGGGTGCTCCCCTGAGGCAAAAAACTGCACCCCTAAATTCTCTTGTCAAAAAAAAAACAAGGCACAATTTTGCTATACGCTCTGGCCTAGAGTGTATGTGACCACCAGGGCACTCTTGCCCACACTGGTTAAGACAAAGGGTCACTCCAGTAGCAGTGGCTCTGCGATGGACATGACTCTGCAGTGGCAGAGCCAGTGAGGTCCCTAAAATGGGACAATGAGAGGGGAGGGTACAAAAATATGATAAATTTACGCATAGATGAACTGTGGAAGTGGAGCACCGGCAGATGCACAGACGTGCCCCAGCTCCCCAACAGGAGCAAAGCGTCAAAAAACAGAGGCGCCACACTGTGACTCTGAACAAATTTCCGAAGTCTTTTGAAAGATATTCCTCTTGTCAGCAAAACAAGCCTACAACAGGTTTTCATCTCTTGAGCAAAGTGCTCAAAACCAGGCCAGTGTAAAACTGGGCCTGAGGCCTCAGATTAAAAAAACTGAAGCAAGGCTGCATTTCAGTGTGAGCCACTGAGCACTAAAACAGTGCTTTTTGAGCGCCGAAGGCGCTTAGTGTCAAACCTGTTTTTCCCATCAAGCTCAATTCAGCTAGATTCAGCCACAAAAACCTGAAATACTGAAAAAATACCCAAAGACAAAGAAAACGCACAAAGCGCTTTACTGCCCAAGCACAAGGCTTAGGGTAGGCGCGCGTCTCTCAGAGCTGTTCCGTGTTTGGGATGATGCCAGACTGACTGCAGTAGAGGAATCTGACAGGAAGAGAGATGAGCTGAGTCTGAAACCAGGTTGAACCTTGAAAGCAGTGCCTCTGGAGCACTGCTGTGAAGCATGCGCGCACAAACACACCCACGAACGCACGGAGGAGCGCTAAGATGGTCATACCAGTGACTGTGGAAGAGAATCTGACAGGCAGTGAGAAAGCTGACTATGGAAACATTTTATGTAGTGGCAAACTGTTACCACTGTGGCTCTGCACTGCACAAGCGCGCACGAACGCATGCAACACACACTGAGAACCTTTAAAACAACGCCTCACTTGTCAGCGCCCTGGTCAGCGATCATGTCAGCCCTGATTTGGGCGAATCGCCCTTTTTGCTGCGTTGAGAATCAGAGTGCTGGGCAAAAGTCACCTCGCTTAAACAGCACCTGGCTGTCGTTGACGGAGCTGCGGCGAATGAACTCCTCCTGGCCTTAGTTCGGCGAACTCCCTTGCGTCAAACTCCAGACGAAGGGCATTAACTCGAACGCGACGCCTTGGACAGCCAGCAGACTGTCAAATTTCCGCTTTGCATCTTGTTCCTCTATTTTGATAGTCTCAGTACCCTCTGGTTGCACTTGCTTTGGTGTTTGCTCCTGATCAATTTCAGGTACTCAAAGAGTTCGGTGGAAAATAAAACCAGACCAAGAGTCCAAGACGAGCAGAACTGGGATCAATAAAATAAATAAAGGACTTGATGGGGCTGTACAATGAAGAGACAAACAATATGTGATGTTGGGCCTTTTTGTTTGCTCGTATGCATGCACATATGCATCAGGAGGACTCAGGATTTTTAAGGCGACGTCAGTCTGCACTCTGCAACAGTGAACAGTGACCTCAAATCAGGGCAAAAATGGTATATCTCAGAAATTAGGCTTCCTGCAAAGATAGTCAAACAGACGCAGGAAAAATGGCTTCTCCATGATAAAAAAAGATAGAAAATCACTTGAAATGTCTTCCAGGAATTTTCTGTAGCTCAGCAAATAATTAATTCATGTCTGCAGAAATCAGTAGGAACTTCCCTGATGACCTCAGGACTCAGTAGGAATCGCCCATAGTGGAGGCGGCACACTCACGGGGCAAAAACGGTCAACAAAATGAAATAGTCTTATGACCACTATATAGTTGCGGAATTTTATGCTGAGTCTGAAAATCATATTCTTTTTCTGTAAAAAGACTGTATGTTGGACAAAAATGCAGATTACTGAACAGCTCAATCTCAATGAGACTAGCCCAAAAAAAAATAGATAAAGCAAAGGCCAATACCCATGTTGTGCTATACTACAAATAGTGTTCAAAGAAGAAACAATGGAATAACCAACAATAACTCATGGCATATGATGCAATAGATAAACCCTCTTTTGAATTAAAGTTAAGCCATTAAGTGTCTCTCACCCATATTCGAAGTGATCAAGCTTCGTGGGGAAAATTTCCCCCAATGTCCCAACCAAACTCCAATAAAGAATGATACCATTGCTCCATATGAAACAAATATTTTGAGAAATTGATGCTCATTCATGGACTTTCAACACCCCTCCCAACCTGAATACACGCTGTGTGGGAAGGCGTCGTCCAGGAATGACTCCCATGTTCCACGTGACCAACAGATTTCACCTCAATCCGGCGTCAATGTGGTCAAATCTTACTAAAAATTGGGAGTAGAACCAACCATAAATGACCAAATGTAGACCAAGATGAGTCCTTCAAACGGTCTCTGGTTACCCCAGTGTCGTCCTCGTACGCTCTCGTAGTCGTGAACGATGTTCCTGGTCGAAGTAGTCAGAAATCCACCTCTGATCCAGACGCTTGACCCAATAAACGTCACCGGATCCAATCAATTTGGGCACATGAACACAGTAATTGAGCCATAAATTCAGTGAAGTAGGCACCATAGATGTCAGGCCAGTACCTCAGCTGTCAGGTGGTCGTAGTTGTTGCTGGGGGCCTGCACTCGCAGGCATGAAACTCCAGCATATGAACTCGAGCTCCAGATCCTACATCATAAATGTACCAGGATGCCCCAATCCAGCCACATGAATCAGCCTGTCATAACAAAAATGCCAGGGCATGAGGACTCAGCTCCTCGCTGCACATGTACAACGGCGCGTCCAGACTTCTAACGCGTTGCTTTACGTGTTCGCCTGAACATTTAGACCACTGGTTCAAGTCAGGTAGGTGCCCTGGGAATAACTCCCTCCAAAACCCCAAACCTCAAGTTGTAGTTACTTAAACTTATCTTCAAGTTGACCATAGGTGCTGCGAAGTAAAACCAGGACCTAGTAATATTCGAAGTACTTTCCAACCATGAATTAACCAAAAGATTTTGGGAACCTCAATAACCCCAGGTTCCTTGATACTTGGCTCCCTCCAACTCAACTCCCTCCAGAACCTGTCGTAACTCCAGACCTTGCTGTTATGCCAGTCATATCCGCCTTTTAGAACTGTTCAACATTTGACCTTGAAACTTCTTCCAACTCCTTTCTTTCTGGTTCCCAAAATTGTGCTGCTGACCTTGCTGGCGGCGCCAGCGGCTTGGAGCGCAGAAAGCCCGCAGTCCCTCCGAAATTCCCACAAGGAATAATGGAGACCAAATAAGGTGTGGGCTTTTCCATGCCTTAAACTGTGCGTTTCCGGATATTTCCTGAACTTCAATGATTGTTCTGCAGAAAGAAGTGAAGCTCTGCAGGTTTTCACCTTGGTCCGCCAGTGGAAGCATAAAAAGCATGAAAACAGACTTCGAGGTAATTTTTCCTCCTCAGTTTATTGATAATCACTCAAGGTAACCAGTCTTCTGCCGTACCACCAACTGTAGGCTCTTCTGTACGTCGCCGTTTGGCTCCACGCTGCTGTAAGACCTTCTTGGTACTGACCTCTCCTGGTTCCTTGTTGTCCATGGCAGTTTCTTCGTTGGGTTCCTCCGCGCTGGACTTCTTCTTCAGCGTGCTGCTGATCCGCCGAGCCTGCCTTAGCGCTGGGTCAAAGCGAGGTGCGTGTGCCAGACAGTAATCCACAAAAACATAATTCAACTTCCCATCATCATCCACAAATGCACGAACGGGTTCCCTAGTCCTCTCGCTTGTGCCATAGCCTTCCCGATTCGTCAAAAAGCGCCAGCCTCTGCCTATATTGTACTCTCAGGATCTGTTCGACATGATAAGCTCCAATTCTCTCCATCTCAGTCTGATTCTAGAATGGTATATCCTGCTCATTCGCCACGATGTCCTGTTCATCTGCCAACGCTGCTTGCTCGTGCTCATTCAGCATGTCTGTTTCTCCTTCTTCGATCGTGTCTTCGCCATAGTATTCCGACAGCTCAAATGGGAAGCGCTTCACGAACTCAAAGGCAGCAGGTACTTCGCCGCCCAAAGTACGACTACAACGCACCGATACCGTCGCTAATGACTCCAGTAACAAGGTAACAACCATACCACATAACATCCTTCGCGGCGCCCTTAGGTACCTCCAATTGTTTGAAGCTCTTTCTACTCACAAGCACATAGTCGCCGACGTTGAAAACTGCAGCTTTCCTCCTTCCATTGACGCGCTCAAGCCGACTCGCTCTTTCTTTCCTCAAATGGGCTTGAACAACTTGGGCAATCTTGTTTTGTTCTTTGACCCAGTCCTGCACTTGCACGTGGCCTTCGTGTGGAAAGGGTAGGTCCAAACGTAGAGTAGGTCATCCGTGGGAAATCTCTCCTCGTGAATAGCCAGATTTTCCTCTCTGCTTGTGGTTCATACATATGACCACGCAGTCCTTCAACTGGACCCATTTGCTGGTTTTAATACTCTGCCTCATAACGCTGAGCTCCTTCTGGTACTCATCATTCATACGCTCGCATAGTCCATTTGATTGATGGCGGTAAGGTTGTGAGAATGATACTTCCACGCCCATTGCAGCAAATACGTTGCGATACCAGCCATAGTCCCCCTTAAAGCAAATATCCTTGTCACTGTGGATGCGAACAGGTGGGCCATAGAAACGAATCCAATGGTGCTTGATGAGCTTCAGCACGCCTTCTCCATCAATAGTCTTCTGGCATGGTGCAACTTGACAGAAAGCACTCAGAGCGTCCGAATTCATCAAGCCATAGTAGTAGTTATGACACTTGGGTTTGTCAATGAAGTCCACATACAGCAGTGCATTGACCATGTGTGGCAGTGGCAAGATGCCAAGTAAGCCTCGGTCGCTGGGTCGGTTCCGCTTGCTCGTGACACACTCCTTGCATGTCCTGTGCATGTCCTCAATTTTCTGTGTCAACTCTGTGTCAGGTACGCGAGTGTGGAACATCTTCTCGAAAGCCCAGAGCCAGGAATTCGGTCCAGGATGACCGACAACATCGTGGGTCCACGGCAGGGCTGCGCCCAGCACCTATTGGGTATGCACGCTTGCACTTCCTTCCTTAGAATACCACTTCAGGATGGCGACCACAGCTCCTTGTCCACCAGTGCATAGGATCCATCCCCTAGGGCTTTCAAAAACTCTCCATACTACTCCACATAGTCAGACTTCCGTAGAGAACTGACTAGTTCAGCTTTGCTCATAGTGAGATCCAAATGGACATCCATTTTCTGAAAAGCTTCTCGAGAGAGAGCTTCAGAGCTTGCAAAAATTTTCTCATCAAAATTTCTACGTGATAGCCAATCACATACCTCATTTGTCAGACCCGGTACCCTGTAGATGTTGAGCTTCAGCTGAGCCAAAATCGTCCACCAACATCTGAGCTTTCAGTTTTCAGGAGGGGCCCCCTTGAGAAACGTCTCCGTGGACTCCTGATCACATAACCACACCACAGAATTGCTGCCAAACAGTCGGCTTTGTCCAGAGATAAGCAAAATTCCAGAGAGTAATTCACGTTCATACATGCTGTAGTTAGCTCTAGTTGAGGACCATTTCCAATTCCAGTGGCCAATGGGTACGAGATGAAATTCCTGCGAATCGTAGTTGTGCTTGAGTGAGCCGTCA
Organism: Eutreptiella sp. 'Long Island Sound 2002'; assembly: GCA_964036045.1. NCBI lineage: Eukaryota > Euglenozoa > Euglenophyceae > Eutreptiales > Eutreptiaceae > Eutreptiella > Eutreptiella sp. 'Long Island Sound 2002'. The sequence goes on from OZ038380.1 coordinate 107,213,429, forward strand.
TGATTGACTCCGGCTGTCCTCAATGCATCCGCTATTCTCCTTGCACCTGCTCCTGGAATTCGTTGCCACTGCAGAAGTGTACCTCCGCCTCCCACAAGAGAAGCATCAGTGATGACCACGAACTCGCCGTCAGGTGCAGGTGTGCCCAACAGCCTCAGTGAACTCAGTTTTTGGTTGATCTCCTGAAACTGAGCTTCATGCTCTGGTGTCCACTTCCAAGGTACAGTCTTCTTGGTTAAGTCCGTGAGAGGGTGGCTACTGTACGTGAAAGCGGGGATGTGCCTCCTGTAAAGATTACGGGATCCCAGGAAAGCTCTGATGTCCTTGACGCCACGGGTCTTGTCATCACGGATGGAAGCCTTCAAAATTGGGGCAACTTTTTCCTTCACAGGTCGCCACCATCTCCATCCAACTTGGAAACCAAAATATTCAATTTCCTCCTGCATGAATTCACATTTTTCCAACTTCAAGCAGGTATTGCATTCCTCACGAGTGCCTGAAAACTCCTCCACCAAACGTAAATGGTCATCAGCGTCATCGGTCCCCAATAGAACATCATCTATGTAGACCTCAATGACTGCCCGCTTTTTCAGTAGTGCCTGCAGCGTAGGTTTCATCTTCATACGGGCCACGACCTGGTTCATGAGCTCCTGGAAAGTTGCCGGAGCATTCGTCAACCCAAAGGGCAGAACTTTCCATTTGAACACTTGACCATTAGGAGCAAAAAATGCTGATAGATCCGGCGCTCGTTTTGTTAACTCCACTTGCCAGAAACCACTGCGCTTATCCAATTTGGATTTGAAACGACAATGTGCAGGTCTTTGCAGCGCTTGTTCCAAGCTTGGTAGACTGACTGAATTTTTTTTCTTTGTGAGCTTGTTCAACTTCCCGTAGTGGACAACCAGTCTTTTTGCGTTGCTCCCTGGTTTGTCTACCAAGAAACAGGGAGAGCAGTGGTGTGGATACTTTGCTTTTTGCACTGAGCGGCGCCTGCTGATGGCTGGCCAGGCCGACAGTTTGGATACTGTGCTTGCTCATATTTTTCCGCGAGGTTGGCTGCAATGCATTCAGTGATTTGACGCATTATTGCCTAACTGTCCGCCTTGCTAGCTTGAAATGGCTTTGAGTGCACTGTGTTATTTTTGTGCTCATCCATCCATTCCAAGTCCATGGTAACCAACTTCTCACATGAACCATGTGCCATTAACGGTCCAAAAGCAACTTTCCTTCCACGTAGGACTTCTTGAATTCTGTAAGGTAAATTTTTGGTCTTCTCCTCGAAATCGTCTGCGGCTGCCAAATTTGATTTCACATACTCATCCCTGGATACAGAGTAACACTCACTGAGTAGGGCCGAGACATCCAGATAAACGTCATTGCCATCCACGATAAAGCGGTCGTCATCCAGATATTGGTAGAACAAATGTGTTTCATCTCCATCAACACTCCTGCTCGTGAACTCGTTGTAATGGCTCTTCGTTCTGTCCTTGAGCTCCAGCCTTTGTTGTTCCTCAGATATCTGGAAGATTCGGAGCTCAATGTCCTCCTCCAAAGAGGGTAAGTTGTCCTTCGAGACCGGCCATCCGTGTGGGTTGGCAATTATTGCCTTGTCCTCCTCGACTTGCATGGTCACGCCATACTCTTGCATAGCATGTAGGGCCAGACACCACATGGTAAATTTTTGTACACCTCCCGTAACTGAATCTTCGAGGTCGGTCTCGTTCAGTAAATCCTCGATTCGGTCCGAATAATATTCGTGAATGCTTGGGAATGGGTCGTATTTCAGAGGCTGAGCGATATTGAGATCCGCCAAATAGCCGTCTTCACTGACTTCATCCCATTGCACTTCTGCCGGTTCTTCACTGACTTCTTTCCACTGAACGTTGTCCTTGTCAACTTCAGCATCTCTAACACCAGCGTCCAGTTCTTCATCTGATTCCGTTGGAGGGTGAATTTCTGGGACTACAGACTCGTCCTTCGGTGTTGTTGCAGGTGTATCGTGCCTGTATCGCTTCAGTAAATCAGACCGGGGTAGACCACAAGTCACTCGATGCAGGAACTTGACCACTTGGGGATTCAGTTCATCCAGCGAAATATCACAATCATTGCCATCGATGAGGGATGCAATGCTTCCCCAGCGTGGGGCTGGTAATGGGCTGGTCGCCCCATCTGGGAGATAGAGGGGTACATCTGGGATAGGTACACGAACCTTTGTCATGCGGTCCAAAAATGGTCGCCATGCGGCAGCTTCCCCGGTTTGGCCCCAATCACGACAAAAAACCACGACTTGCGCTCGGGCGAGCACGGCCTTGGTGACCATCTTCTCGAGGTGTGACCACGGTGGGTGGGCCCAGCATAACTGAAAGGCGTGCCAGTTGTAGGCATAACATGAATTGAGGGGAGTGCAATACAACGGTTCGGTATGATTTTTGGGGTTAGCGTACAAGTCTACGGTGGGTCTCAAATCACCAAGGTCGATGAGGACCTGTTCCCTCAGTGAAGGTAACAAACTGTAGGCTTCTCTCCGGGAAATTCTCAGAGAGGATTGTGCAGGTGGTAATATGTTTCCTCCTTCCCTCTGACAGGACGTCTCAGATAATGATACCGAGGATAATGCATCAGTCTCTGGATTCTTGACAATGAGTCTCGATGCAGTAAAAATCAAACCGAGAATTGTCTTGGCGTTTTGACGGATGAAACTCATGCCCAGGCATACCTGAAAAGCTGCTGTCTCCATAACGATACAAACATGCGGAAGATTGAAATTGCCCATCCACAGATCCACGGATTTTTCTCCTTCACTGTACGTGTAGTGCCCATCTCCCACCTTGACTGCACAGTAACCCCTGCAATTCAGATCTGACACCAATCATGAAGCCACAATGGAATCGGTTGCACCAGTATCCAAAACAGCGTCGCACATCTCTTCCTCCACAGCAACGGGTAGTCACAACGTGAGACCGTCCTTGACAGCGGCTCGAAGCAGGTCCACGATTTCCTCAACCTCTGAAAATGCCAGATCTCTCTTCCTCTTCTTGGCTTGACTCTCAGTGTCCTTCTGCATCGCTTTGGTCTCTGCTGAGGGGGCGCCAGCACCAGCACTTGCTGCGAAAGGGCCAGATGCATCTTTCTTTCTTGGGGCAGCTTTTGGTCCCTTTTGCTTCTCGTCCTTCCATTTATTCTTGGCGTCTTCCACTGCCTTTTGGGCTGCCTCCTCACTGAGACCGGATTGGATCAGGAAGGTCTTGAGTTGATCCTCTTTCTGTTTTCTTTGGATCCCAAAGCAATGATCGCTATAATGGTTCGTTTTGCCACAGTGATTACACTGGATGCGTGCCTTGAATACGGGGATCAACGCGTTGTGGTCCAACTGTCCTTTGCCTCCTCTGCCTCCTTGGCCTTTTCCTCTTCCCCAACCTTTTCCTTTTGCCAGAGCCTTTTCCTCCTTTGTCACCCTTGCCTTCTCTCTCAGAGACTCTTAGCTCTGCAATCATCGAGTGGCATTGGGAGAGGAGTTCGGAGATGTCCGCCTTGGGAGCAGAACTTCCAGACGATGGTCCTCCAGAGAAGAAGGTGTCCTTTGCCTTATCTCTCTGCTTTTCTTGGTATCCACTCGAAGCAGTGCGCCCGGATGCAGAACCACGAGAAGCGGCAAGATGTTTGAAACCGACAGAAAGCTGTGCGCTCTCCTTCATGAGATGCTTCAATGAACCATAAGAGTGCATCCTTGCAAAAAGGTTATCGTCCTTGGTCCACTCAACGAATAGCTTATCATTGATCTTCGAAGAAAGTTGCATAAGCTTGCGCTCCTCCGTCATAACTCACGGGTGCAACTTGTCAAACAGGCCTTCCAGTGTTTCTAACAACTTGACCACTTGCTTCCGGTTTCGGGTCGTAGGGTGAATGGGACACCTTCGAAATCTCCCCCAGATTGGAGAGGTCCGTCTCAAGCGTAGGATAGAGGTCTTGGAGTTTTTTCAGAACGTCCTGAAAGCTTGTGGCCGTTTTGAGCAATTTGGAGACTCTTTCTTGAAGTTCAGGATCCTTTATGCCCTGAACGATGAGGTGAGCCTTCAGCCGATCTTTGGCTTTGGGCTTGTCAGTGAGCACCAGGTATCTTCCAAATTTTCCTGCATACTTGTCAACGTTCCGCGCATCGAACAGTGGAATTTCCATTTTCAGCGCATTAGTCTTATCCGCTTCACTGTCATCCGACCACTCATATTTGTTCACACCTCCACATACTTCTGTGAGCGTGGCAAAAGCCGATGATTCTCTCGTAAAAAAGGGACTTTTCTTAGCAGGTGGTGAGCGACTGGAGGGTGGCATACGCCGAATGTCTTCGGACGTCTTAGCGATCTTCTCGGTTCATCCGATCAATGCGCTGGAGCACCTTTGAAAGAAGTGGGTGATCCATTTCCAGGATTTCTTCCTCAGAATCGTCAGAGAGTGTCTTGTGGAACTCAACTTTGGATTTTCCCTTGAGTGTCTTACGCGAACGCTTCTCTCGTACTTCGGTAGCTTTGTGCTTCATTTTCTCCTTGAGATCCGTCACTAAATAGTCTTCCAGCCAGCCGCTCATTTCTTCGTGCTCTTCCTCTGTCAGCTCACGAATTTCATCTTTTAGCTCCTTTGCAAATTTCGTCTCAGGTAATTCGTATGGTTTGAGGTTTGAGGTTTGATTTTGCGGGTAGTAGACGCCTTTCGGCCCCGGGGGGCTACCTGGTTGGGCCAGGTGATATCCTCGCCACCGCGTCTTAGTGGGGGGCCCTCCAATACGCACCTCCTGCCTGGTGGCGGGGACCCCCTGGTTCACAGAGGGCTCGGAGCCCTGTCCCTCCCTGGCTTCCCCGTTTCGCCACTCCCCCGTCAGTGCATCAATTCACAGCCGTGGCTGCGGGCGCTTACCCACCGCGTCGCCCCCCTAATGCGTGGTCGCCCGGGGCGCCGGCGCCGCCGGGCCCGTGCTACTGGCTTGTTGCCAGTGGGACCCCCTTGGGCTGGCGCGGAGGCTGCCTTGCCTAGGGGTTGGGGCGTGGCGCACGGCGCCACTACTGCCTCAAGTGCCCCGTCCGTGTGTGCGCGGCTTTCGCGGCCTGTTCGGGGGGCTAGGGCCGGTACCTGGTGTTGTGTCTCTCCTGTTTCCCCCTTCCCGCCCTGCGTGTCCCGCGCTGCGTGTGGCGGGCTGTCCCGTCCGGGTGTCCCTTACCCTGGCTCGCTGGTACGCCATTCCACGCGGTCTGTGCGTTCCGCGAGCTCGGTCCGGTTGCCCTTCTGGTAGTCCCCGCGTGCCCTGTGTGTGTGTGTGCGCTCGCGCTCCCGCGGCGTCCGCTCTCTTCCCCCTCCTAGGTGGTGTGGCTTGCGCACCTCGCGCGGTCCCAGCACTGGGCGCTGGTAGGGCCGTTCCACGTGGTCCGTGCCCCTCCGCGTGTCCTGCCCCGGTCCCTTGCTCCGTCTGGCGTGCTGTGGGGGGGGGCGTCCAGTCCCGGTTCCTCCCTAGGTGGCTTGGCCTGCACGCCCTGTGGGGGCTGCGTGCCGCGGGGGTGGTGGGGGGCCGTCCCCGGGGGGGGGGTGGCCTGCCACTGTTGTGAGGGGCGTCTGGTCTCAGGCGCTGTCCCTCCCCCGACCGCCCGTCATCTGGGGCGGGCAGCCGGGGTTCCGCGACCCGTGTGTCCCGGGTGCAGTCGGTGCGGGCGTGGGACCCAGCACCGGCCCCACAGCGTGCGCCTTTGCGGGCCGGCGTTGCTTGCTGTTGGGGTGTCGGAAGGGCGTCCCCCGGGGGGGTGCCTTCCACCATTGTGTGAGGGGCGTCTGAGGTCGGGCGCTCCCCCTCCCCCGACTGCCCACCCACTGGGCGAGCTGTTGGGGACCGTCACCCACATGCTGTGGGCGCGGGTGTGTGGGTCTTGGGGCCCATCACTGCCCCTTTGGCCTGCATGCCCTGTGGGGCCTGCGTGCCGCGGGGGTGGCGGGGGGCCGTCCCCGGGGGGAGGTAGCCTGCCACCATTGTGATGGGCGTCTGGTGTCAGGCGCTGTCCCTCCCCCTGCCGCCCGTCCTCCGGGGCGGGCGGCCGGGGTCCCGCGACCCGTGTGTCCCGGCTGCAGTCGATGCGGGCGTGAGGACCCAGCACCAGCCCCACAGCGTGCGCCCTTGCGGGCCGGCGTTGCTCGCTGTGGGGTTGGCGGAAGGGCGTCCTCAGGGGGGGTGCCTTCCACCGTTGCGAGGGGCGTCTGAGGTCAGGCGCTCCCCCTCCCCCGACTGCCCGCCTACTGGGCGGGCCGTTGGGGTGCGCTTCCCACGTGCTGTGGGCGCGGGCGTGTGGGTGTGGGGGCCCAATACTGTCCCCTTGGCCTGCATGCCCTGTGGGGGCTGCGTGCCGCGGGGGTGGTGGGGGGCCGTCCCCGGGGGGAGGTAGCCTGCCACCGTTGTGAGGGGCGTCTGGTGTCAGGCGCTGTCCCTCCCCCGGCCTTCTGTCCTCTGGGGCGGGCAGCCGGGGTACCGCGATCAGTGTGTTCCGGGTGCGGTCGGTGCGGGCTTGGGGACCGAGCACCGGTTCCACAGCGTGCGCCCTTGCGGGTTGGAGTTGCTCATTGTGGGGGTGGCGGAAGGGCGTCACCAGGGGGGATGCCTTCCACCGTTGTGAGGGGCGTCTGAGGTCAGGCGCTCCTCCTCCCCCGACTGCCCGCCCACTGGGCGGGCTATTGGGGTCTGCCACCCACGTGCTGTGGGCAGGGTGTGTGGGTGTGGGGGCCCAACACTGTCCCCTTGGCCTGCATGCCCTGTGGGGGCTGCGTGCCGCGCGGGTGGTGGGGGGCCTTCCACAGGGGGGCTGGCCTGCCACCGTTGTGAGGGGCGTGGGGTCTCAGGCGCTGTCCCTCCCCCAGCCGCCCGTCCTCTGGAGCGGGCGGCCTGGGTTCCGCGACCCGTGTGTCCCTGGTGCGGTCATTGCGGGCGTGGGGACCCAGCACGGGTTCCACAGCGTGCGCCCTTGCGGGCCGGCGTTGTTCGCAGTGGGGGTGGCGGAAGGGCGTCCCCGGGGGGGATGCCTTCCACCGTTGTGAGGGGCGTCTGAGGTCAGGCGCTGTCCCTCCCCGGACTGCCCGCCCACTTGGCGGGCTGTTGGGGTCCGCCGCCCACGTGATGCGGGCGCCGGCGTGTGGGTATGGGGCCCATCACGGTCCCCTTGGCCTGCATGCCCTGTGGGGGCTGCGTGCCGTGGGGGTGGTGGGGGGCCGTCCCCGGGGGGGGTGGCCTGCCACCAGTGTGAGGGGTCTCTGGTGTCTGGCGCTGTCCCTCCCCCGGCAATGTGTCCTCTGGAGCGGTTAGCCGGGGTTCCGCAACCTGTGTAACCCGGCTGCGGTCGATGCGGGCGTGGGGACCCAGCACCGGCCCCACACAAAGGGCCGTAGCAGGCCGGCGTTGCTCGCTGTGGGGGTGGCGGAAGGGCGTTCCCGGGGGGGTGCCTTCCAGCGTTGTGAGGGGCGTCTGTGGTCATGCGCTCCCCCTCCCTGAACTGCCCGCCAACTGGGCGGGCTGTTGGGGTCCGCCACCCTCGTGCTGTCGGCGCGTGTGTGGGTGTGGGGGCCCAACACTGTCCCCTTGGCCTGCATGCCCTGTGGGGGCAGCCTGCTGTGGCGGTGGTGGGGGGCTGTCCCCCGGGGGGCTGGCCGGCCACCGTTGTGAGGGGCGTCTGGTGTCAGGCGCTGTTCCTCCCCCGGCCGCCCGCCCTCTGGGGCGGGCAGCCGGGGTTCCGCGACCCGTGTGTCCCGGGTGCGGTCGGTGCGGGCGTGGGACCCAGCACCGGCCCCACAGCGTGCGCCCTTGCGGACCGCCGTTGCGCGCTGTTGGGGTGGCGGAAGGGCGTTTCCGGGGAAGTGCCTTCCAACGTTGTGAGGGGCTTCTGTGGTCAGGCGCTGTCCCTCCCCCCGCCGCCCGTCCTCTGGAGCGGGCAGCCAGGGTTCCGCGACCCGTATGTCCCGGGTGTGGTCGGTGCGGGCCTGGGGACCCAGCACCGGCCCCACAGCGTGCGCCCTTGCGGGCCGGCGTTGCTCGCAGTGGGGGTGGCGGAAGGGCGTCCCTGGGGGGCGTGCCTTCCACCGTTGTTCAGGGGCATCTGAGGTCAGGCGCTGTCCCTCCCCCGACTGCCCGCCCACTGAGCTGGCTGTTGGGGTCCGCCACCCACGTGCTGTGGGCGCGGGTGTGTGGGTGTGGGGGCCCAACACTGTCCCCCTGGCTTGCATGCCCTGTGGGGGCTGCGTGCCGCGGGCGCGGTGGGGGGGCCGTCCCGGGGGGGGGTGGCCTGCCACCGTTGTGAGGGGCGTCTGGTGTCAGGCGCTGTCCCTCCCCCAGCCGCCCGTCCTCTGGAGCGGGCAACCAGGGTTCCGCGACCCGTGTGTCCCGGGTGCGGTCGGTGCGGGCGTGGGGACCCAGCACCAGCCCCACAGCAAGCGCCCTTGCGGGCCGCCGTTGCTCGCTGTGGGGGTGGCGGAAGGGCGTCCCCGGGGGGGGTGCCTTCCACCGTTGAGAGGGGCGTCTGAGGTCAGGCGCTGTCCCTCCCCCGACTGCCCGCCCACTGGGCGGGCTGTTGGGGTCCAACACCTACGTGCTGTGGGCGCGGGTGTGTGGGTGTGGGGGCCCAACACTGTCCCCTTGGCCTGCATGCCCTGTGGGGGCTGCGTGCCGCGGGGGTGGTGGGGGGCCGTCCCCGGGGGGAGCCGCCTGCCACCGTTGTGAGGGGCATCTGGTGTCAGGCGCTGTCCCTCCCCCGGCCGCCCGTCCTCTGGAGCGGGCAGCCGGGGCTCCGCGACCCGTGTGTCCTGGATGCGGTCGGTGCGGGCGTAGGGACGCAGCACCGGCCCCACAGCGTGCGCCCTTGCGGGCCGGCGTTGCTCGCTGTGGGGGTGGCGGAAGGGCGTCCCCGGAGGGGGTGCCTTCCACCATTGTGAGGGGCGCCTGAGGTCAGGCGCTGTCCCTCCCCTGACTGTCCGCCCACTGGGCGGGCTGTTGGGGTCCACAGCCCACGTGCTGCGGGCGCGGGTGTGTGGGTGTGGGGGCCCAACACTGTCCCCTTGGCCTGCATGCCCTGTGGGGGCTGCGTGCCGCGGGGGTGGTGGGGGGCCGTCCCCGGGAGGGGTGGCCTGCCACCGTTGTGAGGGGCGTCTGGTGTCAGGCTCTGTCCCTTCCCCGGCCGCCCGTCCTCTGGAGCGGGCGGCCGGGGTTCCGCAACCCGTGTGTCCCATGTGCGGTTGGTATGGGCGTGGGGACCCAGCATCGGCCCCACAGCGTGCGCCCTTGCGGGCCGGCGTTGCTCGCTGTGGGGGTGGCGGAAGGGCGTCCCCGGGGGGGGTGCCTTCCACCATTGTGAGGGGCGTCTGAGGTCAGGCGCTGTCCCTCCCTCGACTGCCCGCCCACTGGGCAGGCTGTTGGGGTCCGCCACCCAAGTGCTGTGGGCGCGGGTGTGTGGCTGTGGGGGCCCAACACTGTCCCCTTGGCTTGCATGCCCTGTGGAGGCTGCGTGCCGCGGCAGTGGTGGGGGGCCATCCCCGGGGGGGGTGGCCTGCCACCGTTGTGAGGGGCGTCTGTTGTCAGGCGCTGTCTCTCCCCCGGCCGCCCGTCCTCTGGAGGTGGCGGCCGGGGCTCCACGACCGGTGTGTCCCGGGTGCGGTCGGTGCGGGCGAGGCGACCCAGCACCGGCCCCACAGCGTGCGCCCTTGCGGGCCGGCGTTGCTCCTTGTGGGGGTGGCGGAGGGGCATCCCCGGGGGGGCCGCCTTCCGCCGTTGTGAGGAACGTCTGAGGTCAGGCGCTCCCCCTCCCCCGACTGCCCGCCCACTGGGCGTGCTGTTCGGGTCCGTCACCCACATGCCGTGGGCGCGGGTGTGTGGGTGTGGGGGCCCAACACTGTCCCCTTGGCCTGCATGCCCTGTGGGGGTTGCGTGCCGCGGGGGTGGTGGGGGGCCGTCCCCGGGGGGGGTCGCCTGCCACCGGTGTGAGGGGCTTCTGGTGTCAGGCGCTGTCCCTCCCCTGGCCGCTGGTCCTCTGGGGCGGGCAGCCAGGGTTCCGCGACCCGTGTGTCCCGGGTGCGGTTGGTGTGGCGGTGGGGACCCAGCACCGGCCCCACAGCGCGCGCCCTTGCGGGCCGGCATTGCGCGCCGTGGGGCCGGCGGAAGGGCGTCCCCGGGGGGGATGCCGTTCGCCGTTGTGAGGGGCGTCTGGGGTCAGGCGCTCCCCCTCCCCCGGCGGCCCGCCCTCTGGGCGGGCTGTCGGGGTCCGCTACCCACGTGCTGTGGGCGCGGGTGTGCGGGCGTGGGGGCCCTGCACCAGCCCCTTGACCCGCGTGCCCTGTGAAGGCTGCGCGCCACGGGGGTGGCGGGGGGCGTCTGGGTTCAGGCGCCCCCTCTTCCCTGCTGCCCGCCCTCTGGGCGGGCTGTCGGGGCCCGCTGGCCGCGTGCCGTGGGTGCGGGTGTGGGTGTGTGCGGTGTGTGTGGTGCGTGTGCCATGCGTGCCGTGGTGCTGGTCGTTGCCCTTCGCCTGTCCCTCTGGTGCCCCCCTCTCTGGTGCTTTGTTGCGGTGTTGCGCTCCCCGTGTGCTTGCTGTGCCCCCTTCCCTGCGCGCGTCCCTTGCTCGTCTCCTTGCTACCTCCCTTTTCTTTCGTGGCTTCTTCGTTTTTTACCCTTTCCTCTGCCCTCCGTTGGCTCGCCCTCCTCCCTGGCATGCACGTTTTCCCTGCCTCCGCCCTGGCGTGTGTCTCTGTCGTTCCCCTTGCCTGCTTCCTTGGCCCCGGTTCTTGGGCCCTCTTCTTTCTCTCCTGTTGGGTCCTGTGAGACAGAGGGAGGATTGGGGCGTGTGGGCCTACTAGGTAACTAGGCCACTAGGTATCATACTTGCGCTTGTCTCTTTACCCATGTTGGCGCCATTATTGTTGCGTTCTCCGTCGCGTGGCACATAACATACCTGTGTTTGCATTGGTGTTCATACCATGGTGCTTGTTCGTGGCAGTGGCGGTCCTGTGGCTCGTGCGGGCAGGCCTGCTTGTTGTGTTATGCTTCCTCCCGCGTTGATGGCCTACAGAGAGAAGGAGGAGGGTGGGTTTCCTGGCGGTTTCCCGGTCGGCGGCGTTGCTTACGTCGTTCTCATTGTCCATCCTGGGTCCTTCTATCCCCGTGGTGTTCGCGGCGGCGGGTTCGGGCTCACGCTCCCTCGCCATACCTTGCTCGTGCATGCTTGCGTGTGTGGGCATACCACTTGCTCTTTTTGTGCCCTCGGGCTTGTGGTTTGTTTGCCTGGTGGCGGTGGCGTCCTCTCTGGTGCCGTGTGGCTCCCGTCCCTCGGTTTCGCGGGTGTGGGTGCCCTTCATACCATCGCTTCTTCCCGTTGGGTATTCCCTCATACCACTCATGTTCCGTTCCTCGGTGTTGGCGGCTTCTTGTTCTTCGCATGTTCTTTGGCGGCGTCCACATTTTCTCCGGCGTTGGCGGCTTCCTCCCGGTTTGATGGCCTATGGAGAGAGGGTGGGGGGTGGTTTTCATGGCATTTCCTCAGTCGGCGTTGTGTACTTCGTGCTCGTAGTCCGTCCTTGGTCCTTCGATCCCCGTGGCGATTGCTGCGGCGGGTTCGGGCTCGTGCTCCTTTGCCATACCTTCTTTGTGTTTGCTTGCGCGCGTGGGCATACCACTCTTGCTCTTTTTGTGCCCTCGGGTCTGCGGTTTGTGTGTTTGGTGGCGGTCGTGTGCTCTCTGGCGGCGTGTGGCTTCCTTCCCTCGGTTTCGCGGGGGTTCCCTTAATACCATCACTTCTTTCCGCGTGGGCTGCCCACTCGGTATGCCCTCATACCATCCTTATTCCGTTCCGCGGTGTTGGTGGCCTCTTGTTCTTCGTGTGTTCTTTGGCGGTGTCCACATTTTCTTCGGCGGTGGCGGCCCATAGGGTGTGCATGTTCGGGAAAGGAGAAAGGGTGGCAGTTTCTTTGTTTGCTGGGCGCGTTGGCGTTGCATGTGTCTCAATCCGCGGTGGCCCTTGTTGTGTACATCCATACCTTTTGTTGTTTGCGGCGGCATATATGTGCGCGGGCATACCTCTTGCTCTTCTTGTGCCCGCGGGTGCTTGTGATACGTGTGTTTTGTGACGGTGGTGCGCCCTCCGGTGGCGTGTGGTTCCCTCCTTTTGGTTACATACGGGTGTCCCTCATACCGTGCTTCTTTCCTCCGTGCGAACAGCCTAGAGTGTAGAGAGCATAGAATGCATACGTGAGTGGTTGGGCGGCGGCTTGGTGCTTGTGGCGGTGGTTTGCTCAGTGGTGGGTACGTCTCCTTGTTTATACCTTGTCGTGCATGCGGCGGCTCCAACGGCGTGTGCGTGCATGGACATACCTCATGGCTTGGCGTCCGCGGGCACTTTTGCTTGTGTTTCATGGTGTTCATTGCGCTCCGGTGGTCTTTTCCCCTTGTCACTCTCACACACCTTGCTTGTCCCATGGCTTCCTTGTCCTATGCGTGCGGGGGACAGTAGGGGGTGTGCTCTTTTGTTGGTGGTGGCGTGACGGTTGTGCCCTTTCCCTCGTGCGTTGACCTCGGCTCCCTTTCGTCGTGTGGCTGCGTGGCGTATCGTATAACATACTTGGTTCGGCGGCCGGCGTGTTCTCGTGGCGTCTACCCTATGTTGTCTTGCTGTTTTGCTTTGCTTGTTGGTGTTGGGGCGCGCACAAGTCCCCTACTCCTATTGCAGGCACTTTGCTAAGTGATTTGGGGCACACAACGTGCCGCTTTCCCGTCTTGGCGGCTCTTTTGTGCTACAAAAAGGGAGGTTGGTGTGTAAGAGCGGTTGTCATGGTTGCCCCGCATTGCATCGCAGGACAGGACCGTTAGCCCCCCATGACAACCACTCCCTGCCGAAGGCCATCGTTTTTGCCCTAATCTCGCCTCTAATCATCTTCTTTGTTGTTGGAGCGCGCACAAATCCCTAGCGCCTACGACACGCACTTTGCTAGGTGTTTTGGGGCAAGCAACGCTCAACTTTGTCGCCGTCGCGACTCTGTTGTTCTTCTTTTTCTGTGAGTGTCCTAAATTTTGTGACCTCGCCAAACAGCGGCGTAAAACTTTTTTTGGGGGATTCTGAGGTCGGAAAAATCGATTTTGCGCTTTATTTTTTCTGGTTGTGCGTCTTTTTCTTGGTTTTTTATTTTCTTCTGCTGCGATCCCGCGACGCCGCCGCCAGAGAGTGTCTTGTGGAACTCAACTTTGGATTTTCCCTTGACTGTCTTACGCGTACGCTTCTCTCGTACTTCGGTAGCTTTGTGCTTCATTTTCTCCTTGAGATCCGTCAAGAAATAGTCTTCCAGCCACCCGCTCATTTCTTCATGCTCTTCCTCTGTCAGCTCACGAATTTCATCTTTTAGCTCTTTGGCAAATTTCGTCTCAGGTAATTCGTAAGAAGCTTCGGAGAAATCATGTCCAACTTTAGAACTCGACATCCGAACAGGTACTCTGTGATCGTGTCCTGAACAGTGATCCTTTGGTGACGACGTAAGTTCCCGAATAGTGGTCGGCGGACTGAAAGGAACAGGTGTCGCAGTAGATCCTCACGGGAAAATCGGTGAACTTGTACCTGGTGATGAACTGGTAAACCGTCTGCGCGCGTCGCTCTCTTGAATTGAAGCTGCGGTCTTGTTGAAAACCAGCGTCTCTTGTAAATAAAAGAAATTCTGCATGCTCTCTTCTTCGACGCGTAAAACACGCTCGCGTTCAACCAAGCCAGCCAATAATAAAGCATAAGGATCACCAATAGAATCCAATTCTTGTTTTCCCATGGGTTGATAACTTTCATATGATTGAGATAAAGGTTGCCTTTCTTGATTCGTCACATCGTCTTCTTGTGCTCCGTGAACCAAAGACCCCAGTGACGCTTGTTGATCGTCGGCGTTGCTAGAAGTCGGGAGATCGACGCTTCGGCGTGTGGAATCAATATCGTGCACAGTAGCATCCATACCTCTGCTACCACTGTTAAATTCCCGCTTTGCATCTTGTTCCTCTATTTGAATAGTCTCAGTATCCTCTGGTTGCTTTTGCTTTGGTGTTTGCTCCTGCTCCATTTCAGGTACCCAAAGATTTTGGTGGAAAAAAAAACCAGACCAAGAGTCCAAGACGAGCAGAACTGGGATCAATAAAATAAATAAAGAACTTGACCGGGCTGTACAATGAACAGACAAACAATGGGTGATGTTGGGCCTTTTTGTTTGCTCGTATGCATGCACATATGCATCAGGAGGACTCAGGATTTTTAAAGCAACTTCCGTCTGCACTCTGCAACAGTGGACAATGACTTCAGATCAGGGCAAAAATGGTGTATCTCAGAAATCAGGCTTCCTGCAAAGATAGTCAAACAGACGCAAAAAAAATGGCTTCTCCATGATAAGAAAAGATAGAAAGTCACTTGAAATGTCTTCCAGGAATTTTCTGTAGCTCAGGAAATAATTAATTTATGTCTGCAGAACTCAGTAGGAACTTACCTGGTGACCTCAGGACTCAGTAGGAATCGCCCATAGTGGAGGCGGCACACTCACGGGGCAAAAATGGTCAAAAAAGTGAAATAGTCTTATGACCACTATATAGTTGCGGAATTTTATGGTGAGTCTGAAAATCATATTCTTTTTCTGTAAAAAGACTGTATGTTGGAGAAAATGCAGATTACTGAACAGCTCAATGTCAATGAGACTAGCCCAAAAAAATAGATAAAGCAAAGGCCAACACCCATGTTGTGCCATATTACAAATAGTGTTCAAAGAAGAAACAATGGAATAACCAACAATAACTCATGGCATATAATACAATAGATAAACCCTCTTTCGAATTAAAGTTAAGCGATTAAGTGTCTTTCCCCCATATTGGAAGTGATCAAGCTCCATGGATAAGATTTCCCGCAATGAGGTTTGAGGTTTGAGGTTTGATTTTGCGGGTACTAGACGCTTTTCGGCCCCGGGGGGCCACCTGGTCGGGCCAGGTGATATCCTCCCCACCGGTTCCTAGTGGGGGGCCCTCCAAGACGCACCTCCTGCCTGGTGGCGGAGTCCCCCGGGTTCACAGAGCTCGGAGCCCCGTCCTTCCCCGGCGTCCCCGTTTCGCCACTCCCCGGTCAGTGCATCAATTCGCAGCCGTGGCCGCGGGCGCTTACCCACTGCGTCGCCCCCCTAATGCGTGGTCGCCCGGGGCACCGGCGCCGCCGGGCCCGTGCTACTGGCTTGTCGCCAGTGGGACCCCCTTGGGCTGGCGCGGAGGCTGCCTAGCCTAGGGGTTGGGGCGTGGCGCTGTGCGCCACTACTGCCTTGGCGGGTGCAGTGTCCCGTCTGTGTGTGCGCGGCGCTCGCGGCCGGTTCGGGGGGGTTCGGGCTGGTACCTGGTGTTGTGTCTCCCCTTCTTCCCCCTTCCCGCCCCGCGTATCCCGCGTTGCGTGTGGCGGGCCGTCCCGTCCGGGTGTCCCTTATCCCCGCTCGCTGGTACGCCATTCCATGTGGTCTGTGCGTTCCGCGCGCTCGGTCCGGTTGCCCTTCTGGTGGTCCCCGCGTGTCCTTTTCGTGTGTGTGCGCTCGCGCTCTCGCGGTGTCCGCTCCCCGCTGGGTGGTGTGGCGCGCGCATCTCGCGTGGTCCCGGCACTGGGCGCTGGTAGGGCCGTTCCATGTGGTCCGTGCCCCTCCGCGTGTCCTGCCCCGGTCCCGTGCTCCGTCTGGCGTGCTTGGGGGGGGGCGGTCCGGTCCCGGTTCCCCCCTACTTGGCTTGGGGTTGCGGGGGCGGCGGCAGGGCGTCCCCGGGGGGTCGTCTTCGTCCGTTGCGTGGGGCGTTCTGGGTCTTGCGTTCCTCTTCCCCCATCTGCCCGTCCACTAGGTGGGCTGTCGGGGTCTGCGTTGCGGGCGTGCGGTTGTGGGGGCCCCGCTCTGTTCTTGCGGGGGGGGAGAGAGGTGTCGTCTTGGTGTCCAGGTGCCGGCCCGCCGGATTCCCATGACGAGCCTGATGCGCACGGTGCTTCGCCCTGCGGGATGCGTGGGGGGGTTGGGGTGACCGTGGCTGGAGTGGTGCTCCAATGTCCCGGTTCATGGCCCAGCAGAGCACCCCTACCGCGGGCTTACTCTTAGCACAGGGGGAGGGGGTTGCGGGCGCGTTTGTTCTGTGACCCGGGTGCCGGTGTATCTCTGAAGGCAGCCGCCCCGGAGGTAGCGCACCAGGCGCGCGCCGCGAAGGAGCTGGTTCGAACCCCGGGATCGGTGGTCTCCCACCGATCCCTTCGAATACCGGACGAGGCCTCCCATCGACCTGTTTGAGTACAGGTGACGGTGCGCACTGCTGCAGGGGTGGGTGGCTCCCATGTGTTTTGTTTTTCTTGGGTGGGGGGTAAAACGAACGAGACCTCCACCCGATCCACCGGTATCGGTGGTGGCGCTAGTTGCTGGAGGGGGGGGTGGTTCCCACGTCGCCAACTAGAGAGCTCTACGTGCAGGGATCCCAGGAGCACCAACGCCCGGGATCGAACCCCCGCACTGGACGATTGAAGACCGACGCTCTCACTACTGGGCCGCGGGAGTCTCTTACGCCACTGAGGGGTGTCGTCGGCTATGAATCCAGTCCTGAGGGTGGGGCTGTGCGTTGTGAAGCGTGTTGCGCGTGCCGGGAGGCCCCAGTCCACGTGCACGGGGTCGGGACAGGGGGGGAGGGGGCTGGGTGGGGTGCGTTGGATCGCCGACTGACGTGCACAGGGGTAAGAGGCGGGCAGTAGCACCGCCGGGTCGCCGACTGACTGTAGGGCGGGGGGTCGCTCTGCCTCTTTCCGTCCCTCTGCCTTCCCTGGGCAGGCAACAAAGCGGGCGTCACTGGCGTTGCGTGATAGAAATAAAAAGCCCAAGAAAATGTTTTCCACTCTCGTTGATTGTGGTTGACGCCAAAGCTGACCTCCAAACCAAAGCAAGCAACGGGCACGGCCAAGGTCTCTCTCAGAAATTGATTGGGTTTGAACCGGTTTCGCCTCTACGGGCCTCCTCAGCAAACAAACATGGCTGAAACACAGAAATATGCACAGCGAAAATGGCATAATTCCAAAAACAGGCAATACAATGTGAAACATGCCGAAAACTCAGCGATAGTCTATATTATCTCATTCCTAAGTGACATCAAACTCAGTATTAGCGGCCCTGCAATGCGGCGCGCGCCGCTGTCCTGAAAAATCGCTTGACAGAAGTTAATGGTCTGAGAATAGCATATAGTTTGGCACTGTGTTTTAGAAAGGGCAATCGGCGTGACAGGCAGTGAACAACACGTGGCCATGACACCGGCACCGCTGAGTGATGCCACGCCCTCAGGACATGTACACGGGGGATTCCCACCCACCCACCACCCCCATGTTCCACAACATCAACAGACTGTTCACACTGTGACAGTGAAGGAGAAGATCCAGGCAAAGTCTGATTAGTGACTCGCTGGCGTCGCGGGATTAGTACCCTATCACGGTCTTCCCAGGTCAACAGATTGGACCGAATCACAGCCTCAGGATAATCAAGGAAAGACAGTGCAGTGACCAATCTCAAGCGGCAAACCCTAAAGAACGACTGCTCAGAACATATGCGGAGATATCTAATACACTCCCCCCTGATCCACTTGCATTTGATGTGTCTGGGTAAGTTTGATCGCCACGGTAGATACGCACAACTGTGGGAAGCTTTCCAATACACGCTGGTGCGAAGTGGGGTCACAGAAACAACCAGGACATCCAGGAATGGTACGTTACCATGCGCTGCATTTACACAGAAAGAAAAGGGTAAATGTGGCGGGTAAACCTGCTTGAGCTTGTCCTGAATGTTAGCTACAGACACTGAGATGGGGTGTAGCAGTAAACCGTCGTCAATGTAACGGAACAGATGGAGATGTGGTGGCAGGGGGTTTTGCAATTCATACATCCTGAGCACCAACTGTGCCCAAGCAGGGGCACAGTTGGTGCCCATGGCGAATCCAATGCGTTTTCTTGGGCTTTTTATTTCTATCATTGCGTGCTTTCTGAGTGTCTATTTTTTTTTCGCCATGTTTGTTTGCTGAGGAGGCCCGTAGAGGCGAAACCGGTTCAAACCCAATCAATTTCTGAGAGAGACCTTGGCCGTGCCCGTTGCTTGCTTTGGTTTGGAGGTCAGCTTTGGCGTCAACCACAATCAACGAGAGTGGAAAACATTTTCTTGGGCTTTTTATTTCTATCACTGCGTGGCCCCCCATACCACTCCGGTTCGTGTTCACCCAGCTTCTCCGGGTACGATCTGTGCGGCGTCCCGGTGCACAGGCGTGGGCCCGCTTGTTCTTCGCGGCCCCCTTGTGGGCCGGCGGCTGGAGCGGGGGGGCGGGTCACACTCCGGCTCCCCTCTCGGGTGGGGGGGGCCCATCCCCCTTGCCTCGGGGGGGGTGTCGCGCTGCGGCCTCCCCGCTCTCGTCCCGGGCGGCGGCCTGCGGTACCCCTTTCTGGCTCTCCCCTCCGGCGCGCGCGTGCGGTCGGGGCTGAAGTGCCGCCCCGGGCCGGGGGGGGGTGAGGGGCGGCCCGTGGACCGCTCCCCTGGGGGTCCCGGCTGACCTGCAAACCCCCCCTCTGTCCCCTCGGAGTGGGCTGTGGTCACGGGAGGGTCATGCGGGGCGCGGCCTCCTTCGTGTTCCGTTGTGCGCGTTGCTCCGGCACGCCGGTGTGGGTTCGTGGGGGCAGGTCCAGCCGCCGTTGCCCTTACCGTGTCGCCGTTCCTCCTGTGGGTGGGGGCGCCCCCCCGGCCCTAGGGGGGCGGAGGGCCGCGCCTGTGGCTCCCCAGCTGGGGTGGGTGCGGGGGGGGGGGGGCGCCACCCCGCTCGCTCTCTGGCCTGTGTGGGAGGGGGGGGGGGGAGTGGGGGGGGTCCTTCGGTCCCTTGGCGATGCCCCCTGTCGGCCAAAGGGGGGGGGGGCGGCTTGGCGGTCCCGGCCCCGGGGGCCAGCCATCGGCCAGGGGGGTCGCGCCCTTCCCCCGCCCCCCTCTACCGAGAGCCGGATCCTCACGCAGTCCCTCCCTGGGGCCCCTCATCCCCCGGCCGTTGCCGCGCGGCGCTGGCCGGCCGGGGGTGGCCGTGAGGGTCAGCGGTCAGTGGTTAGCGGGTTGCGGGGCCGCTTTCCCTGGGTAGGCAACAAAGCGGGCGTCCCTTGGTGTCGTGCTGTCCATGGGGGGCGTGGCCACCCATACTATTCCGGTTCGCGCCCACCCGGCTTCTCTGGGCACGATCTGCGCGGCGTCCCGGTGCGCAGGCGTGGGCCCACTTGCTCTTCGCGGCCCCCATTTGAGCCGGCGGCTGGGGCGTGGGGGCGGGTCACACTCCGGCTCCCCTCTTGGGCGGGGGGGTCCGTCCCTTCTGCCTCGGGGGGTTGGGGCCGGGGCCCCCGCGGCTGGCGGGCCAGTGGGGGGGCGGGGGGGGGGGGTGTCGCGCCGCGGCCTCCCTGCTCTCGTTCCAGGCGGCGGCCTGTGGTACTCCTTCCTGGCTCTCTCCGTGTCGCCGGCGCGCTCCCTTCCGCTCCCTTCCGGTCGAAAAAATCGATTTTGCGCTTTATTTTTTCTGGTTGTGCGTCTTTTTCTTGGTTTTTTATTTTCTTCTGCTGCGATCCCGCGACGCCGTCGCCAGAGAGTGTCTTGTGGAACTCAACTTTGGATTTTCCCTTGACTGTCTTACGCGTACGCTTCTCTCGTACTTCGGTAGCTTTGTGCTTCATTTTCTCCTTGAGATCCGTCAAGAAATAGTCTTCCAGCCACCCGCTCATTTCTTCATGCTCTTCCTCTGTCAGCTCACGAATTTCATCTTTTAGCTCTTTGGCAAATTTCGTCTCAGGTAATTCGTAAGAAGCTTCGGAGAAATCATGTCCAACTTTAGAACTCGACATCCAAACAGGTACTCTGTGATCGTGTCCTGAACAGTGATCCTTTGGTGACGACGTAGGTTCCCGAATAGTGGTCGGCGGACTGAAAGGAACAGGTGTCGCAGTAGATCCTCACGGGAAAATCGGTGAACTTGTACCTGGTGATGAACTGGTAAACCGTCTGCGCGCGTCGCTCTCTTGAATTGAAGCTGCGGTCTTGTTGAAAACCAGCGTCTCTTGTAAATAAAAGAAATTCTGCATGCTCTCTTCTTCGACGCGTAAAACACGCTCGCGTTCAACCAAGCCAGCCAATAATAAAGCATAAGGATCACCAATAGAATCCAATTCTTGTTTTCCCATGGGTTGATAACTTTCATATGATTGAGATAAAGGTTGCCTTTCTTGATTCGCCACATCGTCTTCTTGTGCTCCGTGAACCAAAGACCCCAGTGACGCTTGTTGATCGTCGGCGTTGCTAGAACTCGGGAGATTGACGCTTCGGCGTGTGGAATCAATATCGTGCACAGTAGCATCCATACCTCTGCTACCACTGTTAAATTCCCGCTTTGCATCTTGTTCCTCTATTTGAATAGTCTCAGTATCCTCTGGTTGCTTTTGCTTTGGTGTTTGCTCCTGCTCCATTTCAGGTACCCAAAGATTTTGGTGGAAAAAAAAACCAGACCAAGAGTCCAAGACGAGCAGAACTGGGATCAATAAAATAAATAAAGAATTTGACCGGGCTGTACAATGAACAGACAAACAATGGGTGATGTTGGGCCTTTTTGTTTGCTCGTATGCATGCACATATGCATCAGGAGGACTCAGGATTTTTAAAGCAACTTCCGTCTGCACTCTGCAACAGTGGACAGTGACTTCAGATCAGGGCAAAAAGGGTATATCTCAGCTGGCTCAGCTAGCACTACACAATCCCCATATATGGGCCAACTCCTTAAAACCGGTTTGTTTTCTCTGTTTTCTGCTCTTTTGGTGCCCTTTGCTACCTTTCATTGAAGCGGGCACCCTCAAAATATACACAAAAATGGTATTATACATGAAAAATGAAATTTTTGACCTCAAATACCCCCTCCATGGGGTTTGAACCCACGCTCTACCAACCTTAGAGTTGTGTTTTTCCTCTAAGCTACGACCTGTCGTCGACGATCTCAGAGAAAACCGTAGTATAATAAAAAAAAATTTGGAAAATCAGTACTCCTTACATGCTCCAACCACTATTAACCTCCCATGCTCTTAAAACCGGTCACGCGCTCACTGAGTTGTTCAACTAGTGATTTGCTGTACCTAGAGCTTTGATTTCTGATGCAATCCAAAATGTTTTAAGGATATAAATTTTAACAAAATGACAGAAGGAAATGAGACACTGGATTTTCACGAGTTCGTGCTGAAATTGCCGGATTCGGCGTGGAACCTGAGTTCTGAGTCGTTGGAACATGCAGCACAGTTGGCAAAGGAAGGCGCAATGAGTGGTCTCAGTCCTTGGCAGGCAGCGTCACTGTATTCCAAACTTACAGGAAAGAAAACACTGGCCACTGTCAAAGACACGATGGCCTTGGTTCGTGATGCCTTACTCACCTTAAAGGGCGACGACATTGGCAGAACAGGAACGTCGTCGCATCGCGAAGACGTCTTCTTGGCATGCGAAACTTTGAGCGGTCCCAAGGACCACGCTGGCCCCGCGTCGGACAAGGAGTCCACGTTCGTGTGGCGCGATGAGGTTCTGTCGCTTCCTTCACGGTGGTCTGCACTCCTGGAAGAGCGAAAGGTTTTGCAAGACGAGTTTCGCAGAAAAAAGATGTTGAAGCACCTTCCAGTGTTCGACGAGTTCCATAGGGCAGCTGTTAATAACGCGCCAACGCACAAACATCCAGCGGACGCAGAGAAGCGTCGTTGGGAACAACAGGTAAAAGACGCCATGCGAGTCCTGGGAGTAGTCTTAGCACGCGAAGAGGACACGACGGTGGCTCCGGAAGCACCTGTTTCATTGGTACTATGTGAACATTTGTTTGCAATGTTGGGTGCGTTGGACTACAGCATCCAAAGCTCCCGGCGAGTGGCAGTAGATAAACGGTTTGAACAACCTGCGATTGTACCAGAGTTACTCTCGAAGGATGACATGTCACTACTTCAGTCGCGCAACAAATTACAAAAAGACCTGAGAGGACGCGTTTCTCCCCTTACTCGCATCGTAGTTCTTTCCGTTTGTTTTCAACACGAGGTCGTTTTGATCCACGGAGATCTGGCAAAGGAGGCAAAGGCAAAGGTAAGGGTTTCACCCAAAGATTTGTGCCACGTAACGACAAGTTACATGAACGACCACAGCAGTAGCTTGACTGTAGAGGATTTATTGGCGCCAGCCGTGTGCGTGCCACTGCCGATCCATCCCCACATGCCACTCTATTTGCGCTGTCGTGCACAATTGCATGAATGGGAAGCGTTGAAGGACACATACGCGGCGTCAGTGATTCGCAATGGGCTGCAGCTTGATTGGGTTGACGGTTTTGATCCGGATCGGCCAGCCGACGACTTCCGTCCTCGTTCTTCCCACGCAGAGGTAACCGACCCTGAATTGGTAAAACACGTGTTGGATGCAGTGCAACAGGGTTGCATGGAACGCGTCGAGCGAAAAGACATTAAGTGTTGTGCAAGTATGTTCGCAGTGGACAAAGCGTCAGACGAGGCACATCCTGAGGGAGGCCGTCGACCTATCACCAATTTGAAGAACGTGAACCAGTTTGTACAGACCACCTATTTTCGTTTGGTCACTCTGTGGGGCATTTTACCGTTCTTGAGACCCGGTCAGTATGCTTGCAAAATTGACTTGAAAAGTGCTTATTTTCACATGGGTATCCATCCGCGGGATCGACCTTATTTGGGGGTCTACGTCGACGGTGAATTTTACAGGTGGTGCGTTTTGCCGTTTGGATTAAACGTTGCACCACGGGAATGGCAACGCCTCATGCAACCAATTTTAAATGCCGTGCGCGAACGCGGAGCACTCGTTTGGGTCTACTTGGACGATTGGCTCATCATTGGCAATACTTACCGTGAATGTCTGGAACACACACGTTTTTTGGTACAACTTTTGCATCGGTTGGGTATATTGGTCAATGTCCCAAAATCATGTTTGGAGCCGTCTCAAGAAATTATAATCCTTGGTTTTATGCTAAACTTCAGGGAAGGATTCGTCGCGGTACCTCCAAAGCGCCTACAAGCAATTTTTCGGGACGTGAACAGACTGGCACACAGTCACACACCATCAGTGAGGCGATGCGCCTCCGTTCTTGGAAGAATCCGTTCCTTGTTGTTCGCCATGCCCCATATCCGACTCCTCAGCGACGCCCTGGCGGTGCACGTGGCGGTGGCAGTCCAGGCTGGCTGGGAGGCAGACGTGGCGCTCCCGGAGCGCGTGTCACGTCAGTTGATGGATCTGGCGGACGAGTTACACCAGTGGAAGGGACGCACCTTCGTAGTTTCCATGGGTCACGTCAGGGACATGTACTCGGACGCGTCAGATCTGGCGTGGGGCGGAGTCCTTCAAGGGAATGCCCAAGCAGCGTTCGGTTGGTTCCTGAATCGAGAGGAACACATAAACGTCAAAGAGTTCAGGGGAGCCCTACTGACTATTCAAGCGTATGCGCTGAGGGACACCACGCTGCGATTTTTCACCGACTCAATGGTCCTTTACTGGTATCTCCGCAAGTGGGGAGGTCGCAAGCCGCGGTTCAACGCATTGATTCTCCAACTGTGGAATTTTACACAAGCCAATCGCATCGAGATTCAACCGTTTTACGTGCACACCTCGGTGAATCCGGCGGACATTTGGTCTCGGCTTCGTTGGACACCGTCGGAGGCTACCTTCCCGTCGGACGTGTTGACTTGGATCCTGGAGGAGTTCAAAAGTTGGATTCAGCCGGAAATCGATTGGATGTCAAGGAGTTCCAATGCGGTGTGCAGCAAGTTCGTCAGTCCGTGTCCTCAGCCGGGGGCTTACGCCATCGATGTCTTCTCCCAGAATCTAACTTTACTTTCACCGGGGTGGGTCTTCCCGCCGTTCAAGCACATACCTCAGTTGGTCAACAAAGTGTTGGAGTCACCAGGGGTGAAGGTTCTCATGGCTCTGCCGTACAGGCCGCGCGAGGTTTGGTGGAACCTATTGATGAAACACGTGAAGTTCGCAGTGAACACGTCGGAGTTCCGTTTGCAAATGCCAGACGGCACGGAGACACAACCACGTTTCGTGTTGACCTTGGCGTATGTTTGCGTGAATACTATCAATTGCGAGGAGCTACCAACGAAGAGGTGACGCTTATCATCAATGAAATCGGGAAGGACACCTTGAAACGTTACAATTCTGCGTGGCACATGTTTGGTACGTTCTTGTTACAAGACGCGGCGCTTGCTCCACTGTTAAAGGTGGAGCGCTTTGGTCAAATCCCACTGATGACGGTGGCGGTGCAACTTTTAAAGTTTTCACGCACGCATTCTTTAAGTGCTGGGCGTATGGCGTATTCAGCAGTGTGTTTATTCCCGTGCTTTTCGCAACTACGTTTCGAGGGTATGCTACGCAACTTGAAACGTGACTGGTTCGTCAGTGTTCCTCATTATCATCGTTTCTATGATGTACGGCGTCTTATACAAGTCATGCATCAGCAACCTGTGGAGACGGAAGCTCAGCTGCGCTTGCAAGCCATTTTGTCCTTGAGATTCTTTGCCTTGTTCCGAGGCGTTGATCTGGCGCGATCACGTAGGGATATCCAACGCGCTGCTTAGCCTTGGTTCATTTCTGCTAAGCGCAAAGGGAGGAGATACTATGCACGTTATCCTATTCACAATGTTACGCCACCGTCCATTGATCCGCAGCGCTGCTTAGCGCGTTATTTGGAGGCTACTGGTGATTACGAGGGTTCTGAGATTTTTGTGTCCCTACGAAAGCCACGGAAGCCTTTATCATCTGATACCATCAACGGTCTCACTACTGGCTGGTTAAGGAAACACCTACTGGGATTGGGGGAACTGGAGACGGATTCGTTTTCCGCGCATTCTACACGAGGAGCAGCAGCAACTGCACTAATCTATCTTGGCGTGGATCCGCATGTGGTAGCAGCATTGGGTGATTGGTCCTGTTACGATACATTCAGAAAGTTTTACGACAGGACCAGAGCTCTGTTGCGCATTGCGCAAGTTCTGGTCCCTCCTGATCTGGCGACTGGAGAAGCGGCGCGCGCTTCGCGCCTGGCGATTAATTAATTCTTATGAAGGGTTCAGTTCACGGGAGCTCAGTCTTCCGTTCTGTTGCCCATATATGGGGATTGTGTAGTGCTAGCTGAGCCAGCTCGGATTTACCCGAATAGGTGAGGAGGAAAGAAGAGATGGCGAAGCAATAGCACTACACAAGACACATATATGCCCACCCTGTCCCTCCCTTAAGTTCTTCGCTCACCGTGAAAAGCAGTTGACACTTGGGTCGTCGGTTGCCACGGTTTTAAGAGCATGGGAGGTTAATAGTGGTTGGAGCATGTAAGGAGTACTGATTTTCCAAATTTTTTTTTATTATACTACGGTTTTCTCTGAGATCGTCGACTACAGGTCGTAGCTTAGAGGAAAAACACAACTCTAAGGTTGGTAGAGCGTGGGTTCAAACCCCATGGAGGGGGTATTTGAGGTCAAAAATTTCATTTTTCATGTATAATACCATTTTTGTGTATATTTTGAGGGTGCCCGTTTCAATGAAAGGTAGCAAAGGGCACCAAAAGAGCAGAAAACAGAGAAAACAAACCGGTTTTAAGGAGTTGGCCCATATATGTGTCTTGTGTAGTGCTATTGCTTCGCCATCTCTTCTTTCCTCCTCACCTATTCGGGTAAATCCGAGAAATCAGGCTTCCTGCAAAGATAGTCAAACAGACGCAAAAAAAATGGCTTCTCCATGATAAGAAAAGATAGAAAGTCACTTGAAATGTCTTCCAGGAATTTTCTGTAGCTCAGGAAATAGTTAATTCATGTCTGCAGAACTCAGTAGGAACTTATTTGGTGACCTCAGGACTCAGTAGGAATCGCCCATAGTGGAGGCGGCACACTCACGGGGCAAAAATGGTCAAAAAAGTGAAATAGTCTTATGACCACTATATAGTTGCGGAATTTTATGGTGAGTCTGAAAATCATATTCTTTTTCTGTAAAAAGACTGTATGTTGGAGAAAATGCAGATTACTGAACAGCTCAATCTCAATGAGACTAGCCCAAAAAAATAGATAAAGCAAAGGCCAACACCCATGTTGTGCCATATTACAAATAGTGTTCAAAGAAGAAACAATGGAATAACCAACAATAACTCATGGCACATAATACAATAGATAAACCCTCTTTCGAATTAAAGTTAAGCGATTAAGTGTCTTTCCCCCATATTGGAAGTGATCAAGCTCCATGGATAAGATTTCCCGCAATGTCCCAACCAAACTCCAATAAAGAATAATACCATTGCTCCATATCAAACAAATATTTTGAGAAATTGATGCTCATTCATGGACCTTTAACACAGACAGAAAAAACGCCGCTGTCATCGTATACTCACCACCAGTGAACTAAGTCAGCGCGTGACTTGCGGCAGAACACGGGCAGATGCGCGAAAAAAAAACCCAATACCAGAGCTCTTGTTGCTGCCGCTGCTCAACCATTTCTGAAATACAAATTTCTTGAGTCCTCCCAGACTCAGTTGACAATCTTGTTGATTCCCTTCGCCAAAGAAAGCTTGTTGATTCGCTGAACCAAAGAAAGGGAGTACAACCAAAGCAAGCACAGAAACAGAGAACTAGGAATTAGTGCTGCCCCAGAGGGATGAATGGTAGCGATCTTGTCATCGAAATCCTTTTTTGATTATCTTCAATTTTTGAAATCCAACGCTCACCACGAACCGAACTCAGCATCAACACCAGGAATTCTGATAATTCATGACAGATCGCTAGAATCATTCATAGCTCTGAAATACCCAGTATCACACAATGCGATGCACAAAATCTGCTGCATCTCTCCTTGTCTTTCTGTACTGTACAACTATGTATTCAATATCATGATCGCACGTGCGCTCTTTCTGGCCGCGGGCAGCCCCAACTGGGCCTGAGCCCGTCCCACCTATATGGCTCTTACTCGAACAAACATCAAGCCCTGGAAAGGATAATAACAGTGTGGTACAGTGTGGTACACTCACTGGGTTTTCTTGGCTATCATTACTGTTACATGATCCATCATTAGGATGATCATCATGATGTGGATTTGACCCGAATGATCTATGAATGACAACTGGATTTCCGTTCTAAACAACTGAGATTATCTATCGACATTGGCTTGGAGTATTATGGCGCCTTGATTACTTTGCCGTCTTCAATATGTGTGCAATCTACTGATTTTGGGGTCAATTCAGTCACATTTTGTACTATAATCTGGTAAACTCTCATGCCTGCAGATGACACCAACCAGTTTCATATATCTGGGACTCCATTGAGGGATATCCTATTTTCTGGACGCTCGACGACATGGCAACACTCGTTTTGTGTTTTCTGACAGTGAGATGTCGGATCTTGATCTCATCATGGATCGTGTATCTTGATCATGCAGGTACATTCTTCACTCAACTTTTCAATTGTCGAGTTTTTGAGCTAGAATGACGCTGTTTATGTTTGCACTAAGGTACCTTTGCGCTTCCCCTTCATTCTTTTGAGCTCTAGTGGCTTTGAGGCCCATACAATTTTTCGGAACTGGTGTTGATGCCATCGACACTGTAAATGTGTGTGTACTCTGGCGCATGGCAACATCAGGCATCTGGATTGTCTTTAGCTGTGCCTGAAGACTATTTATTGCTTGCCTTAAGGTATTTCTCCCCGCACCCCCCCTGCTGACGCCTTAGCCTGACCAGGGAATGGTTTGGTGCTCCATACGGAGCATGTTTACATGCCTTTTGAACTGAATATTTGTGTCATTGTCCTACTTTCCAGGATGCGCGTCACCTTTTGTTGTTTCTCCCTGCTTTGCACACCAGAGCCACTCCACTGTCCTATTGTACATCATACCTGAACAACCTCGGGCGGTATGTACCATATCCATCCACGACGTCGCCCCATACACGCTTGTACATCTGTGGTCCAGCCTGGACCACTACGGAAATACGGATTGTCCCCGGTGGTGAACTAACACGACATACGGAGACGGCCGTGGACTCTCGTACGATACGCGAGCCTGTGCGTCGTTGTCTGCATGCAACTACGTGTATGGTCCAGCTTAACCCGGTACTTAAGTACAGATTGACCAAGGGAGTGAATGTGATGTGCTCGTGACGGGAATGAGCGTGTGTTACCGTGTGTTACTGTGATTGTGACGGTGACTGCCATCCTGACGGGGCTCGGCTGCCTGAACTGAACTCCTGGCGGTCCGCCACTGTCAGTCCCAGTGTGAGCCTACCGACTTGGCCCCGCAATTTGCTGGCAACCTTGGGTGTCCTGACTTCGGGCAGTCTGCCTAGCAAGTTGGTGTTTTGAGGAGTTCACGCCTCCGCCTTCATTCAAGTCGATGGCCATAACGAAGCACAGATCTCAGCAAAATGTTTCTCCATTCAGCTCAATTTCTCACATTTTGGCACAGATTTGACGGTTTTTGACCACTTTTGCCGTTTCTTTCACTACACTTGACACGGCCTGAAATACCGACGTCTGTTTTCAGGACGGGAGTGTAACGGCATCAGTGTGACAGCAATTAATTTATACATCATCGTGATCAGAATTTCAATGATTTTAGGATGTACATTAGTGCAGTGAATTTTCCGGTTCTTTTCTGGCTTTCGGTCCGCCGCCAGATGCCGCCCCTGAGCGAGCGTCGAGTCGCATTTGTCTTTCGTGATTTTCCAATCTGATTTACTTAAATTATTTGGATGCAATTTGTTATGAGTTATTATGATCCATGCATGCACATCTCAATTCTATATCTACTCCATTTTTGTAGACCCGGTTTAACAACCATTCACATTCCACCATGGAGTTCAATGACCCTCTTCGTGCTTTTCACCTGTCGCTCCTAGAGGCTGGATGTGGCTCTGAGATGATCAGTCGGGTTTGTAGACATCAGAGGCAGCGTTGGACGTTCCTACCCCTGGGGCATCAAGGCTACAGGCTTCGCAGTTACAACAAAGATCCACCACTACACAGTGGTTACACTAGGGCAGTGGGAGGGACATTGCGTCCCCTTGGTAAGACCTTGTTCCTGCATTGTCAAAGGAGGCATCCGGAGCTCCCGACGATATCTACCTACCGACCTCTGTCGCTGGGTGCGGTGGGCGGGCGGGGCGGGCAGGCAGGGGGGGGAGCACCGCGTCAACACTTCCCAAGACGTCCTCACCCGCACCCGGAAGGACCCCGACTACTACAACCCCGAAGCTGCCGTGCCCCAAACACAGTGGAAGATTCTGCTCCAGGACATCGTCCAGCGCCTCCCACCCCCCTACACGTCAAACAGCATCCACCAGGCCAGGGCATGGGCCACCGGCGCCCCACCTCCCCAGGCACCAGCCCACCACCACAGCTCTTGGAAAGGAGCGGGGAAGGGCAAAAGTCATGCCAAGGAGGCGGGGAAAAACACAGAGAGGTGGTAGGGGGAGGGAGGCACGCACGGGAGGAAGGCCACCGCCAACAACACACAGCCGGGACTGATACCACCACGAACACACACACAAGGCGAGGACCGCAGCCACACCGCCCCACGGGCCCACCGGCAGAAGAAAGAAGACCACCACCGTCGTGCATGGGACCACAACACACCAAGGCAAAGGCCCAAAGGGAGGGCAACCCGCAACCCCCAGGGGCACACACCCGCCACACCGGACTAGCCGGCCGACCCATGCCCAAAGGCAACCCAGCGAGGCGAACCACGCCCAGCGAGCAACCACACCTCCACCCACAGCCACACGAGAAACAATCCTCCTGCGGCCACCCAGCCGGCATAAGGCAACGCTATGCACCAATTTGCCTGCACAAGGTGCCACTGCCCACAAAACCTGCCGGTTAGTAGAACCCACGCAAGACATGCCTAACCCCAGCACCCAACACCGCACCAATGCACGGCGGCCCACAGGATAACAGCGAGTGCAGCCGGACCGCACCAACCTAACCGCCAATCCAACCCTCCCCACTGCAAGGGCCAGACCCCGACCCCAAATGCAAGCGAAAACAAAGGTCACGAATCGCGAGCGCCGCACGGCAGCCCATAGGGTGATCGGCAGAACAACCTCGCCACAGCAAGCTAACCGTCGGGCTAACCTTCCCTACCGCGAGGGTCACGCCCCAGCCCAGAAAGAACGCAAGAACAAAGGACATGTAGAAGCTAGTGCCGCACGGCGGCCAACAGATGAGCGACAGTGCGGCCTGACCGCCGCAGGCTAACCGCCAGCCTAACCCTCCCAACCGCAAAGGCCACAGCCCACCCTAAACACCACGACTACTGGGGTGACCAGCCCCAGACCCCCCGCGGAACGCCCCAGGGGCAGCAGAAGTCAGATGGCCACAAAAAAAGCGTGGCGGCCCACGGAAAACCTGCCAGGGCAGCTTGACCACAAGGAGCTAACCACCAGCCTGACACCCCGGCCACAAAGCCCCCCCAATGAAGACATAGGTTACAGGGCCGGGAAGCCCGTAGGCACAGCCCCGCCCCCCCTCCCAATCAAACTGCGAACCACCCGCGCGAGTGGCGGCAACCACAAGAAAGTTTAAGCCGCCAAGCACTCAATAGGGGCGCACGACGAAAAAAAAAGAAACGAAGGAGCAGGGAGACACTAGACGACCCCAAGGCCAGAGCAGGACCGCAACCAGCCCCCGCCTCTGCCAAACCCCTCTCGCGAATACAAATAGGATGGCGCAACAGCCCGGCCAGATGACCTGGCCCTAGTCCCCCCCCAACCCTGCCAGCCCAACGAGGCCCACACATGTACATAGCGCAAACCACACGCAAGGGCAGACCACGAGGACATACCAACCGAAGATGAACTGCCCCGACGGGTGCACATGCCGCCAGGGGGGGCACAGGGACAGAGAGGCAAACCCGCCGCCGCCCACCGAGCAAGGGACAGAGGGAGCAACCCCACCCACAACAAGGGAGCAAGTAACTGCCGGAAAAAACCTTAGGAAGCGCCCCCACCACACCACACCCGGACACACACAGCGCACACCCGGAAAACAGAGGGACACCACAAAACAGAACCGGGGGGGGCCAGGGCCACCACCTCCCCGGCAAAATTAAACACTGCAAGAACACAGCCGGAGCAAGAACGCACACATCTACACCCCAGGCACCAGAAAGAGGAAGAGAGTGAAACCCACAGGAAGGACGAGGGACCACCCAACCAAAGGTAGCAACGTGCCCTAGCCTAGAAAGGCGGGGAACAACACCCACAGGGTTACCGCCACAAATAGCGAGGGATCACCGCAGTAAAGGGAGCACTACGCCCCAGCCAGGAATGGCAGGGAACTACAACCACATTGCCCTCTGCGAGGAAGGGCGAGGAACCACGCCACCAAAGCCAGCAGTGGGCCCCAACCCGAGAAAGTGGAGCACTGCACCGAAAGGACCCTGCGCCAGGAAGGGCGATTGACCAGCGCAGCACAGCCAGCGGTAGGCCCCAGACACGATCGGCGGGGGGAACTGCACCCACGGGGCCCTCCGCCACGAATGTCGAAGGACCACCTAACCAAAGCTAGCAGCGGGCCCCAGCAACGATTGGCGGGGCACTGCGCCCACAGAGGTGGAGAGGGACGACCCAAACAAAGCCAGCGGCAGGCGCCAACCAAGTTTGGTGGGGCACTTCACCCACAAGGCCCTCCGCTGGGAATGATGAGGGACCACCCCAACAGAGCACGCAGGAGGCCCTAACTAGCATTGGCGGGGCACTGCACCCAACAGGCCCTCTCTCAGGAATGGCAAGGGACCACCCTGAGAAAGCAAGCAGCAAGCCAAACGCAGGATAGGCGGAAAATGGCACCCACAAGACGCTCCGCCGGGGATGGTGGGGGACCGCCCCAACAGAGCCAGCAGCAGGCTCCAACCAAGTTAGCGGGGCACTACATCCATAGGGCCCTCCACCAGGAATGGCGAGGAACCACCGTAGTAAAGCCAGTAGCAAGCCCCCGCTGGGTTTGGAGAACCACTGCACCCACCGGGCCCTCCGCCCGGAAACGAAAGGGACCACCCAAACAAAGGCAGCAACGCCAAGCCAGGAGTGGCAGGGAATCGCACCCATAAGGCCCTCCCCCACGAATGGTTGGGGACCACTCCAATAGAGCCCATGGAAGGCCCCAGCGAGGAATGGCAGGGAGGTGCACCCACAGGGACCTCACGCAGGAATGGCAAAGCCAAGGCAAAAACCCGAACCCAAACACACATGCCATGGGACCCAGGCAAGACTCGTGGGGTCACGCGAAAGCCCGCACCCAACGTACACGCCACAGACCCTGGCCACGGAAGGCGGGGTTAAGACAAAACCCGTGCCCAAAGACACGCAACAAAGACCAACAAGGATAGTTGGTGTAAAGATGAAAGCCCACAGCGAAACAAGCACCACAAACGCCAACCAGGAATGGTGGCGTCAAGGTGCCAAACCGTACCCAAACATACACACCACGCAACGTAGCCACAAGTGGCCTGCTTAAGGCGAAACCCGTACCCAAAGATACACGCCACAAACCCCGGCCAGGATTGGCCGGGTTACAACAAAACCTGTACCCAAACACACGTGCGGCAAACCCCAGGGAGAAATGGCACTGTTGAGGCACAACCCGTATCCAAACGCACATACCACAAACCCCAGCTAAGAATGGCGAAAAGTTGGCAAAACCCGGGCACAAACACACACGCCATACGCCCCAGCCAGGGACGGTGTAATTACGGCGAGAACCCGAAACCGAGCACGCACGCCACCGTTCCCAGCGAAGAAAGGCGCGGTTACGGCAAAACAAGAACCCCAACACACAGGCACAGACCCCGGCGGGGAAACACAGGGTAAAGGCAAAACCAAAACCCAAAGGCACACGCGACACAACATTAGGAAGCCCACTATCCGGAGCTCGAGCACTAAGGAAGCCTGCGCCATGCAAGTGACCCGGCCAAACATGACCCGGGTCCCGAAGGTAAGGCTGCGTCCTAAGGCGTGCGCTGCTTTGGGACTTGAGTTGGAGGGTGCGACACCTAGAAACCTCGTAACCCAAGTACCAAGACGATACCGCCGGTATGCCTTGGGAACGGGATACGCCAACAAGTCCGGTGAACCCGTAGGGTTGTGTTCAAAGAGAGGGCCGGGCGCAAGCACGGGGGCACACCGTCCCAGCATAGAACATTCCTTAGGCTGGCGGCGACTGGCCCTCCCGGTGTTGCCCAGGGCCCCTTTGTTGGAGGCCACCAGTCAAGTCTCGCGGAATGTAAGGCGCCTCCTCTCTTCATGCAAAGAGCCTCTTGCTGTACCGTCACGGAGGCGATGCCAAGGAGACCCAGGGGGCACCTCTGGACGACCAAGTGCACCTCACCCCCTACCTTGGCTAAAGTTCTTGGGCTTTATGGGATAGTTGAAGCGGGAGGGTGCGGTGCCACAAAATTTTTGTTGCGTCAAGCCCTGAGGGTCCTTTTTTTTTTACTGATGGGTTGACTTCTCCCACGGGAGCTGCTCTTGTGCACTTAACTTTTGGCACAAAATCTCCAGCGCCACCCTAATCAATGGAGGAGAGTTTCGAGGCAACTTTGAGCTCCGGGCGCCAGGCACGGACCCCAACTAGGTCGCGGCGCATCTGGGAGCTCAAGCTGCTCACTGCATGGTTGCCTCTTTTTCTCGCTATGTTCACCCACTATGTGCTAATCTTCGCCTTCAACCTTTTTGAGCCAACTTGCTAGCGCCGCCCCCCTTCCCCCTCCCTGGTCTACATGTATGTCGAGTTTGGTCATATTTTGGTGATAAAAGCCTTCTCTTTCCTAGTTCCATTACATTTCTGAATCAAACATTCCTTTGGTTATCCCAACTCCCCTTTTCTATCCCAAGTAATATTTTGTGAGGCGGGTGCAATAGAACAGTAAAGATCAGGCTTAACTTTAACACAGCAACAAATGACGTAAATTCTGACCTATCTAGAGATCGGTTGTCGAGGCTGAGGGGATTGCGTGCATAGAGCATGAGCCGCGTGCGCAAAGCAGTGGTTAATTTGATCTCGCGATTTAGATCAAGTTTGGATATTTCGGCCATAGGATTGCGGATTTTAACGTAGTTGAAAGTTTACGACACAATCCAAATTTGGTACGGTGATAATTCAAATTTTGGTATGCTCATATGTGTAGTTTGTACTCATATGTTTGTTCATAGACCCTTTGACAGGCATGTGATGGTTGTGATCTTGCGGTGAGTTGCAGAGTTCCAGTTACAGCAAGTTTGTCTGTAGTAACAAATTTGCCAAAGTTCGTCATTGCCTTGTGCCTTGCTCTTGGATTTAGGGTCATAGAGGAATCCATTGTGGAATGACACGTGGCTACGGTGTATGTGGTACTCACGCAAAACCCAACCTTTGGTCTCTTCTGCCTCGAAGGCAACCTGAAGAGCCGCCCTAACAACGTCCAGGAACACGCGCGCATAGCAGAATATAGGCGCGCAAACCAGTGCTTGCGTGTCGAGATCAAGACGCAGAATCAAGATTTCGTGAAAATAGGGACAAAATACTTGATGCGCATCGGTCTGATTTCTCCGTGTGCATAATGCATTATCATAATTGTTTTGTTCCGTCACAGCTCAGATTGGGTCATGGAGCAACAGGACTTGGCAAAAGTCCTAGAACTGTTTCCAGCTTGCACTACGAGTTCAGCATGGTGAAAGGATGGTGCAGCAGCATGGTGCAATGTGCTGTGTCACTCTTTCTACGTGCTCTGTCACTGTGCTGTGGCAGCGTAACTAGAAATCAGCAGCAGGTTTCAAAAACAGTTGAAGCAAGGTTTTGTTGGATTTTGCATCGGTGAAACTGAGGATCATTGTGGCGGCGGTACTTTTGGGGTGTCTTGGAGAAAATGACAACAGCTGAAGTCAAAGACCAAGGAAAAAGCACCCGGGAGAAAATCACTTCCGAAAGAGTCCGCAGACGCAATCTCCAAAGCACCCTGGATCTGCTTCAAGAAAGTTCTACAATATTGCCATCTGTGTGCTTCGGCTGTCATCCACGTGTGCGACCGTGAGGCTTGTGAGTTGACCACGGCGGAGTCTGTGGTCAGCCCTGCCTTTTGAAGGGGTTTCGCGACTCTGATGATCCCGGCGACCGTGGAGCTGCACGCCAACGACAGCAAGACTACGAGCGCTGGCCGGCGCAAGCGAAGATCGTCCTGAAGAGCGCCCGAGGACGTCAGCGAAGATCGTCGTGAAGAGCGCCTGAGGACGTCAACAACTTCATGAGCGACGCCGGTTGGCGTTGAGTGGACACCGGAGGGCCAGGACTATTTGCGGCACAGTGTGACCAATGTGGAGGATCGTGGGAAGACTGGTGGACAAAGGCGGGCGCTAGCAACGAGGTTCAGAGCGTGAAGTAGGATTGGAGCCGGCAGAGAGCCGTGCCGTTGAGCGAAGGGCCCCATAGGCCCGATTGACGAAGCCCACGAACACTCATGGGTCTGAGGTTTGAGGTTTGATTTTGCGGGTAGTAGACGCCTTTGGGCCCCGGGGGGCCACCTGGTCGGACCAGGTGATATCCTCCCCACCGGGTCCTAGTGGGGGGCCCTCCAAGACGCACCTCCTGCCTGGTGGCGGAGTCCCCCGGGTTCACCGGGCTCGGAGCACCGTCCTTCCCCGGCTTCTGCATTTCGCCACTCCCCGGTCAGTGCATCAATTCGCAGCCGTGGCTGCGGGCGCTTAACCACCGCGTCGCCCCCCTAATGCGTGGTCGCCCGGGGCGCCGGCGCTGCCGGGCCCGTGCTACTGGCTTGTCGCCAGTGGGACCCCCTTTGGCTGGCGCGCAGGCTGCCTAGCCTAGGGGTCGGGGCGTGGCGCACGGCGCCACTACTGCCTTGGCGGGTGCAGTGCCCCGTCCGGGTGTGCGCGGCGCTCGCGGCCGGTTCAGGGGGCTAGGGCCGGTACCTGGTGTTGTGTCTCTCCCGTTTCCCCCTTCCCGCCCCGCGTGTCCCGCACTGTGTGTGGCGGGCCGTCCCGTCCGGGTGTCCCTTACCCTAGCTCGCTGGTACGCCATTCCACGCGGTCTTTGCGTTCCGCGAGCTCGGTCCGGTTGCCCTTCTGGTAGTCCCCGCGTGCCCTTTGCGTGTGTGTGCGCTCGCGCTCCCGCGGCGTCCGCTGCCCCCCCCCCCTGGGTGGTGTGGCGTGCGCACCTCGCTCGGTCCCGGCACTGGGCGCTGGTAGGGCCGTTCCACGTGGTCCGTGACCCTCCGCGTGTCCTGCCCCGGTCCCTTACTCCGTCTGGCGTGCTTAGGGGGGGGCGGTCCGGTCCCGGTTCCCCCCTACCTGGCTTGGGGCTGTGCGCCCCCCGTGGGGCGGGTCCGTGGCGTTCGTGTGCCGGGGGGCGGGTTTGGGGGGGGGGGGGCGGCCCATGCGCCGTGCCCCCCGTTTGTGCGGCCGCGGGGGCCAGTAGGGGGGGGGGTAGCTCTGCCTCATTCCGTCCCTCTGCCTTCCCTGGGCAAGCAACAAAGCGGGTGTCACTGGCGTCGTTCTGGTCATGGGGGGCGTGGTCCCCATACCACTCCGCTTCGTGCTCGCCCGCCTTCTCGGGGCGCAACCTGTGCGGCGTCCTGGCGCTTTGGCGCGGGCTCGTTTGTTCCCCGCCGTTCCTGTGGGAGCCGGCGCCTGGGGCGGGGGGGCGGGCCGTGCTCTGGCCACTCTCCCAGGCCGGGGGAGGGGGGACCATCCCCCCTGCCTCGGGGGGTGGGGGCCGGCGCCCCCGCGGCTTGCAGGCCGGTGGGGGGGTTGGGGGGGGAGGGGGTCGCGCGGCGGCCTCCTTGCTCCCCCTCTGGGGGGCGGCCCGCGGTTCCCTACCCTGGCCCCCCTCCGGCGCACTCCCCCCCGGCGTGCGCGGTCGGTCGGGGTCGCTGGGCCGCCCCGGGGGGGGAGGGGATGAGGGGCGGCCCGTGGACCGCTCCCCCGGGGGCCCCTTCAGACCTGAACCCCCGCTCTGCCCCCCTTGAGTGGGCAATGGTCATGGGGGGGGTCATGGGGGGCGCGGCCTCCATACTGTTCTGGTGCGCCACACCCAGGCTTGGTCCGCGCGCCGCTCCGGCGCACTGGTGTGGGCTCGCCCGTCAGCCGCGACCCCCGCGGGAGCAGGCGGCTGGGGGCGCTGGGGCGCGCGGTGTGCAGGTCCAGCCGCATCCCCCCCCCCCGCGTCGCGGTCCCTTCTGGGGGAGGGGGGGCGTCCCCTCGGCTCCAGGGGGGCGGAGGGTCGCTCCTGTGGCCCTCAAACTTGGTGGGGGGGGCCGGGGGGGGGGGGGTGGGGGGGCCGCGCTGCCGCCCCCCACCCCCTCATCCCATCGGGTGTTGGCCTGCCATCCGTTGTCTCCGGCGTGCCCCCCCAGGGTATACTCGTGCCGTGGGGGTTGCCGGTCGGCCGCCAATGGGTCAGTGCGGCAGGGGGGGGGGGGCGGGGGGGGGAGCCCCCCCGCCCTGGTTCGCGACCCCGCCTTCCCCAGGCCGGCCGCTGAAGGGGCCGCTCCGTTTGCGCCGTCCTGGGCGGTGCCGGTCCGCCGTCGGTCGGCAGCGGGCAGGGTAGGAGCGTGCGGGCGCTTGCCGCGGACGCAGTGCCCCCTCACCCCGGGTGCAGCGGCCTCTTCGGGGGGGGTGCGGGGCCGCCGTCTCTTCGGTCTGCCTCCGTCCGCTCTTGGGCCTGAGGGCGAGGGGGGGGGGGGAGTGGGGGGGGGCCTCTGGTCCCCTGGCGCCGCCCCCTGACGGCCGAGGAAGGGCGGCCTGGCGGTCCCGGCCCCGGGGGCCAGCCGTCGGCTGGGGAGTCGCACGCTTCCCCAGCCCCCCTCTACCCACCGCCGGACCCTCGTGCAGGCCCTCGCTCGGGCTCTTGTCCCCCCCGCCGTCGCCGCGTGGCGCTGGCCGGCCGGGGGCGGCCGTGAGGGTTAGCGGTCAGCGGTTAGCGGGCTGCGGGGCGGTAGGTTCCCCCCCGCGCTCGTTGTCTCCGCCCTTTCTCCCGCGGGAGGTGGCACGCGCTTCCCCGTCACGCCGTATCGTGGGGGGGGCGTGGGTCGGGGGGGCCAGCTCCCCCTCCCACTCTCTCGCATACGCCGTCTGGGCCGTCACCTGCGCCGCCGCTTGTGTGGGGACTGGGGCTGTGGCGGTGGCGGGTTACGCCGGCGGTAGCGCCGGCGGGCGAGGGCGTTGCGCAAGGCCCGGGGGAGCCAGTTGTTGGCGTCCGCGTCCGTGATGCGGAGCACCGCCCCCCCTCCCAGGAAGGCCGGCCACGTCGGACCCCTGTCGGGCCACGCCGCCCGGATCACTGACCTGAGGACCCTGTCGTGGTCCTCTCGGGCTGCCCAACCCC
This sequence comes from Eutreptiella sp. 'Long Island Sound 2002', assembly GCA_964036045.1. Classification (NCBI taxonomy): domain Eukaryota; phylum Euglenozoa; class Euglenophyceae; order Eutreptiales; family Eutreptiaceae; genus Eutreptiella; species Eutreptiella sp. 'Long Island Sound 2002'. The sequence goes on from OZ038380.1 coordinate 107,251,858, forward strand.
CCGGGGGCACCTCTCGGTTTCCTCTGTACCTCCGGAGGAGCACGGCATCGAAAGGCCGGTTCCTCAGCCCCCTGGTGGTCCCCTGGTTAGCCCAGCTCAACCACCCGTACACCTCCCCCACCAGGGGCAGGGCCTCATCCCCCAGAGGGTCCGGGACCGTGCCCCAGTCCCGGTCTCAGGGCCGGGCCCCCTATGCCCCTCGCGCCGGCTCCCCCTGCTGCCCCTGTGGCTGCGGCGCCGGTGCCGCGCCCCGCCCCCCCCCCGCCGAGGTCATCCGCGCCGGATCCGCTCTCGGCGCGGGGGGGGCTGGCTGGTGCTGGGGCCGTGGGGGTTTGGGGGGGGATGAGCTCTCTGGCGTCGGGGTCGATGTTGTAGAGGTGGTGGTGGTGGTGGTGGTGGTGATGGTGGGTGTGGTGCGCCGGCATCTGTTGGATGCCGGGGGGGATGCACCTCACCGGCTGCACGTCCGGCTGCGGGGGCGCCCCGCCCCCCGCCCCACTCACTTCGTTCCACCCTCCCCCCCCGGGCTCCCATGCCCCGTCCCGCCTGTCCCTGGGGGCCCGTGGCGCCCTTGCCCTTGCCCTCATGTCCCTTGCCGGCCCCACGCCTCTGTCCCCCTGCCCGTGCCGCTGGTCCCGCCCCCTGTCACCCACGCCGTGGCCTGCCTGCTCGCCCACCGTCCCTCGCTCCGCCCCATGCACCTGGGCGCCCTGCCCGCACCCCTGCGCGCCCTTCCCGTGCCCTGGCCGCTTCCCGGCTCCCTGCCCTGTGTCGCCCCGTCCGTGCTTGCCCTCTTGCTCCTTGTCGCGCGTGCCCTGGCCCGCTTCCTGCGCGTACCCCTGGGCACTTCCCCTGTCGCCTTCTGTCTCCCGCTCTGCGCTCCCGTGGCTGGCACGCAGCTCTGCCTGCGCGCCGTCCCGTCCTTCCTGAATCACGCGCCGGGCGTCCCGCTGCCTTTGCAGCTGCGGCAGCCTGACGCCCGGCGGCGAGGGCTCGGGCGCCGGGGGGCGGACGTGCCGCGTCCGCCCCGGGGGGAAGGGCTTGGGGGGGAACGGCTTGGGGGGGCTGGTGTGGGTGTGGGTGGGGTTGGCGTGGGCGCGGTACTTCGCGCCCTCCCTGCCCACTGCTGCTGCTGCGGCGGCCGCCGGCGAGGCGCCCGTGGTCCGCGCGGGGTCCGTCCCCCGCTTTCGTGGCCTGCTGGAGCCCGCGGCGTGGCCGGCCGAGGCAGTGGCGCGGCTCAACGGGGCCGCAGTCGCAACCCCTCGCGCACCCTCCCCGCTCCCCTCTGCGGCTGCGGCAGCCCTCGGTGATGCGCCCGGTTCCCGCGCCGGGGCTACCCCCCGTGTCGGCGGCGTGCCGGGGGCCGCGGTCGGGGCCGCGGCGTGGCTCGCTGGGGATGCGGTCTCCTCTCCCCGCGCGTCTGGGGCCCCCTCCCGGGGCGGGGCGGCAGGGCTTGCTGCTTGGGCGGCGGGGGCGGTCACCTCAGCCGGCTCAGGCTCCTGGGTCGACGGCCCGGTGTCAGCGGAGGCCGCCCGGGGCTGTCCAGCCGGCGGCCCGACCGGCACCGCCACCTCCGCCAGCCACCGCTCCTCGCGCTCCGCGGGAGTCTCCCCCGCCCATTCCGGGGAGACGGGAGAGCGGGAGTGGGACCGGCGGTGGTGCCGGTCGTCCCGCTGGGGGAGGCCATCGGAGCCTGACAGCACTGTTATCCTGGTAGGCATGCGTGGTGGCAGGAACACCCTTCCCACTACCTCCCGGTGCATCAGTGTCGTGCCGTGGGCAGTGCTGTGCAGTGCTCTGCGGGGGGGAGGGGGGGGGGGGGTTGGGGGCCGGCTGTGGTGTCAGCCCCGTACGGGCGGGGGCCGGCGGCCATCCATCGGCATTGGGAGGAGAGGCGGAGGATCCACGCGGCCAACGCGTCGCGCCACAGCCCAAAATCTGGGGCGGGGCTCAGGGCCCTGGGCCCCCGGGGGTCGTCGGGTGGTGCCGGGGGGGGCCGCACTAGGTGGACCCCCGTAACAGCGGTGACCCCCTGCGTTCGCAGGAAGGTGTGTATCCCGTCCCGCGCCGCGGGCGCCGGGAGGGGGGGGCGGGGTACGGGTGCTGCCCCATAGAGGTGGGTGGGGGTGATCCCCAGGACCCGTTCTGGGTCCCCGCGGGTCGCGAAGATGAGGAGGAGCAGGGGTGTGCCACGGCGCGCTTGCCAGAGGACCTGCCCCCTGTTGTGGGCACCCCTGGTTCTGGAGAGGGGGGGGGGCAGGTCTGGGTTGGCCCAGCCGCGGGGCGCGTGCGTCGCCGGCGGGAGGGCGGGGCACCAGGTGGGCTCCCTGGGGAACGCCTCGCACACAATGGCGTACGGGGGGGTCGGGCCGGTGCCGTCGTACACCGGGTTGGTCGGCCGGGGGCGGGCGGGCGCCTCCTCCGCGCCTTCCACGAACACCGTGATTTCGCCCACCTCCAGGTCCTCGTCCGGTGGGTATAGAAGGTGGAGCGCCGCATCCAGCTCGGACACTCCCCCCGGGTACGTGGCCCGCGCCTGGTTCAGGTACGGGGCCGTGTCCCCGGGGTAGCGCGTCCTGAGGGCGTGCAGCAGGGCTGGGGCGCTGCTGCGGAGGGACATGGCAGACCCCGCTCCCGTCAGCCGCGGGGTGTCCCCCATGGATAGGGGCCGGCCCGACCGGTTGGACTCACGCCACTCCATCCAGTGCCCGTAGAGGGCCGCCTCCGGGCCGATGAGCCCCGGCTGGATGGCGTGTTTGGTCTTTATGTGATGGTTGAAGCGGGAGGGTGCGGTGCCACAAAATTTTTGTTGCGTCAAGCCCTGAGGGTCCTTTTTTTTTTTACTGATGGGTTGACTTCTCCCACGGGAGCTGCTCTTGTGCACTTAACTTTTGGCACAAAATCTCCAGCGCCACCCTAATCAATGGAGGAGAGTTTCGAGGCAACTTTGAGCTCCGGGCGCCAGGCACGGACCCCAACTAGGTCGCGGCGCATCTGGGAGCTCAAGCTGCTCACTGCATGGTTGCCTCTTTTTCTCGCTATGTTCACCCACTATGTGCTAATCTTCGCCTTCAACCTTTTTGAGCCAACTTGTTAGCACCGCCCCCCTTCCCCCCCCTGTGCCTACATGCATGTCGAGTTTGGTCATATTTTGGTGATAAAAGCCTTCTCTTTCCTAGTTCCATTACATTTTTGAATCAAACATTCCTTTGGTTATCCCAACTCCCCTTTTCTATCCCAAGTAATATTTTGTGAGGCGGGTGCAATAGAACAGTAAAGATCAGGCTTAACTTTAACGCAGCAACAAATGACGTAAATTCTGACCTATCTAGAGATCGGTTGTCGAGGCTGAGGGGATTGCGTGCATAGAGCATGAGCCGCGTGCGCAAAGCAGTGGTTAATTTGATCTCGCGATTTAGATCAAGTTTGGATATTTCGGCCATAGGATTACGGATTTTAACGTAGTTGAAAGTTTACGACACAATCCAAATTTGGTACGGTGATAATTCAAATTTTGGTATGCTCATATGTGTAGTTGGTACTCATATGTTTGTTCATAGACCCTATGACAGGCATGTGATGGTTGTGATCTTGCGGTGAGTTGCAAAGTTCCAGTTACAGCAAGTTTGTCCGTAGTAACAAATTTGCCAAAGTTCGTCATTGCCTTGTGCCTTGCTCTTGGATTTAGGGTCATAGAGGAATCCATTGTGGACTGACACGTGGCTACGGTGTATGTGGTACTCACGCCAAACCCAGCCTTTGGTCTCTTCTGCCTCGAAGGCAACCTGAAGAGCCGCCCTAACAACGTCCAGGAACACGCGCGCATAGCAGAATATAGGCGCGCAAACCAGTGCTTGCGTGTCGAGATCAAGACGCAGAATCAAGATTTCGTGAAAATAGGGACAAAATACTTGATGCGCATGGGTCTGATTTCTCCGTGTGCATAATGCATTATCATAATTGTTTTGTTCCGTCACAGCTCAGATTGGGTCATGGAGCAACAGGACTTGGCAAAAGTCCTAGAACTGTTTCCAGCTTGCACTACGAGTTCAGCATGGTGAAAGGATGGTGCAGCAGTATGGTACAACGTGCTGTGTCGCTCTTTCTACGTGCTCTGTCACTGTGCTGTGGCAGCGTAACTAGAAATTAGCAGCAGGTTTCAAAAACAGTAGAAGCAAGGTTTTGTTGGATTTTGCATCGGTGAAACTGAGGATCATTGTGGCGGCGGTACTTTTGGGGTGTCTTGGAGAAAATGACAACAGCTGAAGTCAAAGACCAAGGAAAAAGCACCCGGGAGAAAATCACTTCCAAAAGAGACCATAGACGCAATCTCCAAAGCACCCTGGATCTGCTTCAAGAAAGTTCTACAATATTGCCATCTGTGTGCTTCGGCTGTCATCCACGTGTGCGACCGTGAGGCTTGTGAGTTGACCACGGCGGAGTTTGTGGTCAGCCCTGCCTTTTGAAGGGGTTTCGCAACTCTGATGATCCCGGCGACCGTGGAGCTGCACGCCAACGACAGCAAGACTACGAGCGCTGGCCGGCGCAAGCGAAGATCGTCCTGAAGAGCGCCCGAGGTCATCAGCGAAGATCGTCGTGAAGAGCGCTTGAGGACGTCAACAACTTCATGAGCGACGCCGGTTGGCGTTGAGTGGACACCGGAGGGCCAGGACTATTTGCGGCACAGTGTGACCAATGCGGAGGATCGTGGGAAGACTGGTGGACAAAGGCGGGCGCTAGCAACGAGGTTCAGAGAGTGAAGTAGGATCGGAGCCGGCAGAGAGCCGTGCCGTTGAGCGAAGGGCCCCATAGGCCCGATTGACGAAGCCCGCGAACACTCATGGGTCCCGGATGTTCCTCGACGAGGGACATTGACCCCGGCGCCACCCCTAGCGCGCAGAACCTCCAACAGCCGTCACCGCTGACGCATCCATGTGGCTAAACCTATGTCTGGGATTCTTCGTTTCCCTTTTTATCATTAACTTTGGTTTGTAGTGAGTGCAGACTAGAGTTAAGCTCGTTCCATGATCCCAGTTATTTTATTATACGATGTATTGCGTTTTTTTTTGCCGCAACATATATAATTGATATAACCTCCCACGGCTGACGTTCCCTAATGACCACACACCACGCTCAGGATAATCGACATCCTTGAAGAGCGAGAGTGGCACCATGGTCGGTGCCCTGAGGTGTATACTATGGCAGGAGGGTGTCAGGTCGGCCGCTAGTGAGTTCGGAGCGACCTGCGGACGCTGCAGTCCGTTCCTGTGAAGGGGCTCATGCAGAACCCGACCTTTGGTCTGTTCTGCCTTGAAGGCGACCTGAAGACCTGCCCTGACAGCGTCCAAGAACACACATGCGTAGCAGAATACAGGCGCGCACACCATCGCTTGCGTGTCGAGATCAAGACTCAGAATCAAGATTCCGTGAAAAAAGAGACAAAATACTTGATGCGCATTAGTGTGATTTTTGTGTGTGCATTATGCATTATTATAATTACTTTGTTCGGTCACAGCTAAGATTGTGTGACTGATGGAAGCATAGGTAGGCGCATCACCGGTCATGGAATAAGTTGGTCGTTGCTCCGCAACGCAAAGCATTTGTTTGATTTGCCTATCGGTCGTGACCTATTGATCTTCCATTGAATTTAAGAGGGTAAATCTTTGGAGACGGTGTGTGTTGAACATGTTGTCTGCACGTGTAGCAGCTGGACATGCAAAAGGTACAAAATTGCACTTCTGCTAACCTTTGATGCTAATGTCTCATTTGTTTGTTTGCATCTTACTCTGTTGACATCCAGGATGGGTCTCAATGATGATTTCATATCATTGGTCGAAACTGCTTGGTGATCCACTATCTTTTTCTTGTCAGTAGCTCGTTTGACTTAGCAATGGGGTGTAGGCATAATCCTCTATCACTGCCGGAGATTCTCACTCCAAGTCCATGCATGCTCTCATGGGTCATGGCTAGGGGAAATTCTATCTCCATATGCCTGCTCTATGGATTTGGGTTGCGGTGAGGTTCTCTCTCCTCGGCCATGGATTAGTTTGAGTTTTTCTTAGGGCATGGACTGTGGTAGCACCATCTCTTTCAAGGCGTGGATTGGGGTGGGACCATCTCTCTTTGAGGTAGGACTAACTCTCCTCGGGATACGACAATCTAACCATGGATGTGTTCTCATTGGACCCGGGATAGCTCTCCATGTGCACTTTACCGACGGGCCGTGTCTAGGTTTCTTTATGCGACCGAGAGCATCTTACCGAATCTCACTCTAAGTAGCATGCAGTAAATTGGTTCGGTGTCACACGAACTTGCAGATAGGCAATAATGCGTTCTCATGTGCATTTGTGGATTGTTTCCCATGCAGATGCTGATTTGTATGTGCCAATGCCATCGGGCCCCAGGCAAATAGGCACCAAGTGATGGGATTAGGTGGCTTGTCCAAGCATGTGACGGCATGAGGCATATGGTGCGTGTTGGGTTCGCACTTTATTCATGCCTTTGGTTCGCGATACTCTATCCGTAGGCAGCTCAGCAATTAGTATGCAGCATACACCAAACATGTTAGCTTTGGTACGCTGGCACTTCTTAATGTCTTGTTTGCAAGCAACAAGTAAACCCGGCAAGCTTAGTCACTTGCGGGCTATTGTGTATGTTATTGCTGATAGATAGGCATGTGGCATCTAGTGTGAATTACAGAGGCAAGGCCATCATGATGATACACGGGTCACAAGGTGTTAGGTAGTGTTTGCCATTGCTGTGAGGTCACTCTCTCAGCTCAAATTTTCTTGATCCTCATCGCAAGATCTTTATATGTGTTCATTGGTGACTCATGAGTGTAAACAAGTCATGTATGTGGCCCTGCCGCACTTTGTGTTCATGGAGGCCATGGTGTCATGCTTGATTCACGGTGAGAACACTTCTCATGTTTGGAACCCATGTTTTTTATTCTATTTTGCCGTCTTGTCTGCAAGCGTAAGGATGGGCCATGTGTGCCAAGCCTTATGAGGAATTCAATGATGCCATTGTGTCGCACATGATTTTCCTTTGTGTATTGCAATGCAATATGTGGACCTCATTAATGTCATTTTGTCGTGCATGACCTCTTCATTTTTTTCAAAGGGTTGAATTGAGGTTGTGCTAGCATGGCATCATATGTCCATAACGGAATGCGTAGTTTGAATGTGCATAGCATATAAATCCATTCCTTCAGTTCGGATGTAACATCGTCTTCGACATTCGCATGTCCCATTCTACAGCTTCTATTGTGCTTCTCTTTCCCGTCCTCTTGCCCACCATCGCCATTATTTGCCCCCTTTCCATTATCATGTCCATGTATTGATGAGGGTGCACTTAACTCTATTTGACTTTGGTGATCGTTTATTTTGACTTTACTAGTTGAGCTCATTCGAATTTATTGACCAAGTGTTTCGATTGTGTTGCCAGGATTACGGTATTTGTGTGGATTTTGCCAAACATGGAAGCATTAGTGAGGTCAAGGACAATGGGAGTCAAGGGGAAGAGGGTAGAGAAATCGGGTATGGGCGGTAGATCTCGCACAATGGCAGGGTCCGGTCCTACAGACCTTCTTTTTGTGTTAAGAAGTACATTTTCGGCAGCGTTGGTCGTACTCTATATTGTTAGTACCATGCGTAATCTACACATTCTGGGTGCCTAGTTCGAATCTCGCTGTTTAGCTTTTGCTGCCGCTTTGGAACTATTAATGCCACTTGACAGTTTTCATCATCTCAACAATGGGACTAAATAGAGAGCTGAGTCCATCCTTTATTTATTTTTCTAAAATTTTCTCTTTTTGCAAATGCAACACAATTGCAACTTTCAGTGCACTCTAACTAGTGAAACAACTAGGAAGGCGCCTAACTTGGAATATAAAAAGTAGCGGCGGCTATATCAACCAGTGTGGTAACCAGCGACAATCGGAGATGCTAGTCACAATTAAACTGTTTCAGCTGAAAACTAGCATCTTGGATGGCACAAATACAAGAGGGAGTAGATTGTAGATGCTTTAACCTATTTTGATGCATTCAATTTTTCTCAATTCCGGACTGCACCTGAGCCTCCGTATTTACACATCCATATGGATCTGAACTAGTAGTCCTGGTTTTCTCCATACTTGACGGGTGTGTTCGAAAAGTTGAAGGTCTACCTCGGCGAGGCAGGGTGGTTTTGGCTGGACAGTTTTCGGGGCTCTACCCGCCGGGATCTCACCGCGGATCATGCTAGGAATCGCAATCATTGCGTGCACCGAAGAACATCCTCATGCCTGAGTTAGTACAGAAGCAAGTGGCATATGCCATTCTGAAATGGCTGAAGAAGCAAGGAAGTGATGAAGGTATACTTCGTTTTTTGCACCCTTGTGCCCAAACAGTTCGGCGGTTCGCCTTTTTTCGTGCAACAACGACAACTTTATCATCACAGTGTCGATACCTTCCGTGATAACAGAACACAGCTCACGTGACAACCCGCTTTCCTGGTCATCCGGGTCTTGTTATTCGCGTCGTACGTTTGCACCGTATTTTCTCCCATACGCTGCACAGAGTTGGATGTTGCCGTCCAGTGTGTGAGTCAGCACTTCGAAGTCGAATTGGGCAACGCTGAGGACAAAAACCTCTGTGACACGGGGCTCGATCTGGAAGAGGCGGTAAGGTACGCCAGATTTTTGCGACGCTCTGTGGCGCAAGGGTCAAGAGTCACCAGCAAATAGTGTGTGCTTTTTCTGATTTCCACTTCTCGACGCCATATATTGTAGAGCAATTGTTGCAAAGTCTGGTGACTCAGACGCCGTCAAGGAGCAGAAGTTGCAAGAGTTCATTGGAATCTTGAAGCAGAAGGGATATTTCCAAGGGGTTGAGGAGGGTTCCCCAGGTGTGCGGTGGATAAGAACACGCGGAAGTCTCCGTGTAAGCTCCTCTCGTTGAGGAAACATGGTTGTGTGGTTTTGCACAGCTTACTTCGAGCGCTATGAGAAGGCCAAACAGAAGTTCAACGCACGGAACAACCCGTACGAGGGTCTGACTGCCGATCAGTTGAAGACTCACGGTGTGCGCGACTGCTGAAGTTTGCACGTGCTTGCCGCAACCGAACCTGGAACTTGTGAAAACCTCTCACCCACCGCAGGTAACCAGAAAATGGTCAGTGGTCAATATCAGGAAGCGGTGAACTACTACACCAAGGCCATTGAGATGGATTCCTCAAGCGCAATATACTTCGCGAATAGGTCTCCTTTCATCGGTTTGTGGTGTTGTGTGCAGTAGTTCGCGTTTCCACACATCCACACCTTTCTTTGGCTTTCAATAGGGCTGCTGCGCACACCCACTTAAAGGATTACAAGAAGGCCATTGCGGATTGCGAATCCTCCCTGAGGATCGATGCGAACTACAGCAAGGCCTACTCCCGTCTGGGGACCGCTCTGTTCTATGAGGGCAGCTATCAGAAGGCAGTGGAAAAATACGCCAAGGCTGTGGAGTTAGACCCAACAAATGAAGGTTGTCACCTTTCCCGCTGGCGAGTGACTTGACCTGTTCGTTCGCCTCAGCTTGACCGGTTCATTCGCTTGCCGTTGTCAAAACATCTTCATTGGTCGCTTTTCAGGTTATCGGGCAGATCTCAAGGCTGCTGAGGAGAAGCTCAGGGAGTCTGAAGCTGCAGGCAACCCAGCTGGTAATGCATTCGACTTCTCCAACATCGGAAGTATGCTCGTAATTTATCGTGCAGGAATACATCAGCCGCCTATCATCCCAAACGTTCTGTAAATGTTTTCCATCGATTTCAGGCATCCTCAACAACCCGGAGTTCATGTCTATGGCTCAGAACGTAATGCAGCAGCCACAGTTTGCCGACATGGTCAATCAGATGTATGCTGGCAAACGACAGTCAAATGCAACGTGCATCGCATGGCATCACGTGGTCGTCTCTCGCATTATCCCCGATGTGTTGCCAAGGTTTGTGTTTTTTTTGTCCTTGGGGGAGATGATGTTTCTCATCGCTCTGCAGTGCTGGCAATTTGGGTCAAGGCTTGCCTGCTGGCGGTATGCCAGATTTCTCTCAAATGTTTGCCAATCTGGCTGCCCAGCAACCTGCTGATGGCAGCATCCCCGAAGTTGTCAACACTCCGTTCGGTATGCTCATGCGGAGCTAACACGTTCCAGGGGCCTGTCGTTGAGCTACGTTCCAATTGCGAAATTCTTAGGTCCGGGAAACGGCGTTTCAGGCAAAACAGCCGTTTACGTGATCCGAGCTTGGCAGGTTCGGGTTATTTGCCCCCCTGTGCAGGTGACATCAAGCGCGAACAGTTGGAGTCTTTGCAGCATATGCCCGAGGTTCGTGACAACCCGAAGTTCCAGGCCATCATGGACGACGTTAAAAGCAGTGGTCCTATGGCAATGTTGAAGTATGTTTGCATGGGGCGAGTAACGCAGGTTCAAGCACCAGCATTTAATTACAGAGCAGGGCACGCGTCATTTTCCGTCATCCATCACTGGTTGCGCGCCTCCCCTGCGGTGAGGTGCGCATTGTTGACCGCGTTTGACACCAGTTGCTGCGCCCATGTGAACCACCCCCACCCTTTGCCAGGCTCCGGTGGTCTTATCGGGTCCGCGGGTTCAAGGGCCAGGGGCAGCCACCGGCATCTGACAACAGTCCCCGAAACTGTTAGGACCGTTGCCAATTTCTACTGCACATGCAAGGGGCTACCAGCCGCAAATTTTCTGGACTGCGATCGCTACCTTTGCAGCCGACTTCATGAGCCAATGGCGACGATCACCTGGGAACGATTCATCGCAGCCACCAAGAGCCCCCCACCATACCTGAGCGTAACAGCTGCCAGTTGCTGAAACCTGCCACCACCTGCCAAGGACATTGATGACACGTGCCGACACCTGCCGACAGAATTCTTGACACCTGCCGACAGAATTCTTGACACCTGCCGACGCGTGCCGAGTTGAGTTGGGTTGCGTTATGTGCGTGGAACTGTTGTTGAGCATGGTCTACAAGCATGGTTTGAGACCATGTTTTCAATTTTCAATCAGGGCCATCCAGCACCCAGGAGCCAGTCCCCAGTCCTGTAAGTTCGTGTCAGTTCCCAGTGTGCATGTGTGTGTGGTTTCGTGCAATAGCCACTGCAATGCCCAGCATCTGCCGGCACCTGCTTAAAGAAGTTTTGACACCTGCCAACACCTGCCTCCGCAGATATTACCTCACTCCACCCGCAGCCCCAGCTCCGTCAACCAGGTTCAGGCGTTGGGAGGGAGGGTTGCACAACGGATGATGTACTGGTCAATTGTTCGTGAGATTACAGGTATACCACCTCTGCTTAACGACCCCTCTGCGAATGATCATTCGAATGTTTTTGAATTCATCCTCCCCTGCGAACCCCTGGGCGTTACTTTTTGTGCGTCGAGTTTGGTAATTGGTAATTCTGGGCTAGGCTGGGGGCAATCCCGTTGTTTCACACCCCTGCTGTTGCTTTGCCATTTTGACAGGACGCCTTCTGGAATTACGGTTTCTCCACGTGCAGGTACATGAATGATCCTGAGGTGATGTCCACCATGACCAAGCTCGCCAGCTCGCTGTTCAGCAAACCTGCTGGTGATGCGGCCCCTGCTGTGGAAGCACTGGCTGCCAGTGAGTAGCTTGTTTGCTCAAGGTGTGCTCTGCAGGAATTGTCACATTGTGTCTGGTTTGTCTGGTTTTGGGTGACTGCAGAAAGTGAAGCGTTTCAGAGTGAATTTGTGCACTGATCGAACAGGCACAAAACCCTGCAACCGCAACCCTGAACAGTTGAATGGCACCAGGTGTCTCCTGCTGCCCCTGTGCACGTGTTTGAAGCTCTCAGCCCCCTGTGCATGTTCAGGTCCTATGATGATGATTTCGGCAGCACGAAGCAATGATTGCCAGCCACAGAAATGCGGGGCACCGCATTACATTGCAGAAGCAGGAGCAGGTTTGGGCGAGCCTCATCTTCCTGCAGTGAGAGCAGCAAAGCAGCCCTCCGTGTCCATGTTTGTTGAGACTTTGAGGGTGTGCTTTCCTCGATCTCCGTTATCTATGGGTTAATTATGGCCTGTGTATGCATCCACCAGGTGGGTTTTTCCCCCCACACGCCACTGTATATTAGGGCATTAAGTTTTAAATGGATGTGGATGGTGCACACTGCTGAACATGGCAGGGCGGATGATGCAACACCGTTCTTTTCCTGCATTTTGCTTGGGTGATTCAATTTTCGTGGCAAAAGTTTATTCCACACTCTTTTCTCTATGTCATTTATGGGTTACACAGGCTTGGTTTGGCTGAGCCCAGCATATTCCAGGGTCGTCAGGATGGGCACTGTATTGTGTGCTCTTTTCTTGGCAGCAGTCACATTATCCCCTGACCAATGCATTTATGTGATTTTGCTTTGTTCGTTCACGGTGCACTATGTGGGCAGCGGCGTTCCGGTGCTGTTAACGATAACTGGATCACTGGCTCAGAATCCGAATCTGACTCTGATTCCAGCTTTGACACCTCTGACTGCGACTCTGATGGTGACTCTGACTAGCTCATGTGGTTCTAATGGGAGGCCATGGTGGGGCGCAACAAGTTGAACTGGGGGCCTGCTGTCACAAATACCACTGCTATTAGAACCATGGATGGCCCCGAGCCAGTTTTGTGGGCTGCTGTCAAATGAGCAATTATTTTGGGGGTCGGGACGGAGCGCTCTATCACAACCCTCTATTCATTCCAGCAACTGTCCATTTCTGCAGCAGTACTCCATTTCTGAGCAATTTCACGTTTCCAATGTCCAAAAATCATGAAGATTCATCAAAACAATTGCACTATAGGACTACTGCATGTTTACGTCACGTTGGGTTTTTCCCGCATACATCGATAGTCTTTCTCCGTGTGGGGTTTTCCAGAGTAGCGATGCAACGGTTGCGGGGATGTCATTTCCTGGGGCTCCCAGCAGAAAGAATCTTGTGGCAGAAAAACAAGATGAGGGTTCTGTGTGGGCCATGGTGACCAGTTTTTTGTGTTTGCCTGAGTAACAGCAGAAGTATGTCCCACTCAGGGGCAGTTTCTAACCAGTTGTATGTAGCAGGGTTGCTAGCTCCTGTTTGGGCTTTGTTGCAACAATTGGCCACAGTGGAGTGAGGCACAGGAGCAATATTTCCGGTCTGTGTGTTTCAACCAGCTTAGCGATACGTTTTTTTTCTGACAACATTTTTGACGAAGAGAGAGGTTTTTCAAAGGTCATTTGGGTTGCAGTAAACGCTGCGATTGATGTGTTGATTTGACGGAATCAACCGGTGGTGCCCACCACCTCGTTCGGCTGGGCTGGGCAGGTTCCAACGGTGTCGGCTGGCAGCCATACGCCCCGATTCAGCCCGCCGCTATCCTGCGCCCAGCTGCCTCCTCTGGTTAGATAGATTTTTTTGGTCTAGTTTGAAGTATTTTCACCAATCGTTGATGATTCGCACTACACACCGAATGCATTCCAAAGGCGGTCCAAAGCGTGAGAGTCATGTTATTTCAGGGGCCTGAGGCAAGGCAAGCAAGAGTCACGTTATGTTAGGCGCCACAGTCAAGGTAGAAAGAGGTGTACACACCAGACAGGCGGTATGGACTATAGCTTATGCATGAGTCATGTTGTTTAAGGGCCAAAGGTGAAGCAATACACACCGGACACACAGCAAATCAAAGGTGGTATTCTCACAAGGCATTGTCGCGGCAAGTGTCATATTCAGGAAGCTACAGGCAAGGTGTTAGGCAAGGCGGTAGACACGGGATGCGGCGCAAACCCAACCGGATCCAACATCATCTTTAGACACAGGGTCATTTTTTGCCAAGTCATGTGATTGAGGGGGCAAGAGGTAAGTTGGTGCACAGACAATATGGTGTGAACCCAAGGAAGGGAATCCAAAGACCACCAAAGGTGTCATGTCATTTAGGGGGTCACTGGCAAGGTGGAGGGTACACAGTGCTCAGCAGCGGAACCAGGACAGTACACACAGAACAGCAGACCCAAGGCACCACACAGAAGCACGCAAAAGGCAGTCTATAGTCACGCAAGGGTTTGGCTACTTAGGGTGCTAGTGTAGACAAAAGGTGGTAATAGCCACTAGACGGTAGGTCGTTAATAGCCACTGCATGTTATTGTAAGGGCCATAGGAAATCCCGTACCCACACCGAGCATCAAACAAAGGTGGTGCACACAAAGGGCTGCAAAAATCACGTTATTTAGGGCGGCCACCGCTGAGGCGGTACACACGAAACCTGATGCAATCACAAGGTGGTGCACAAAAAACTTGGTTTATAGGCATTGCGTGAGTCATGTTATTGGTAGGGACACATCCAAAGCGGTACACCCAGAACGAGGTGCAAACACAAGGACATGCTCAACCAACCCGGTTGATAGCCACCATTTGAGGTCAGCCTAGGGCCACCGCAAGAGTTATGTTATTTAGGGGAAAAGAGATAACGAGATAACGAGGTGCGGACCAAAGGTGGTGCACGGAGCGGGCGATTTATGGCCACGGGTCATGTTATTTATGGAGCCACAAACAAGGCGGTGCATCCAGAATGCGATGCAGGCCCAGCCGAATGTACACAAAAGGGGGTGTATAGCGCCCGCAGGAATCATGTTATGTACAAGGCCAAAGGCAAGGTGGTACACACAGGACGCGGTGCGTGTACTAGGCGGGGCACAAAAAATGCGGTCCATAGGTGGCGCATGTGCATGTTGCTTATGGAGCTAGGGCAGACAAAAAGCGGCCTGCAGCCACTGCAAACGTCGTGTTATTTAAGGTACCACAGCAAAGGCTGTACACATAGGATGTGGTTGTTGTCACAAAAATTGGTTCATAGCTTTGTAGGTGTCATGTTCTCTAGGGGTCCCGGCAAGGCGGTGCACCTGCAAGGCGGTGCACACCAGAGGCGGTCTAGAGCCATTGCAGGAGGCATGTTGTGGTGTTCATAGGCAAGGTAGCCCAAACGGAGATCGGACTCACTTGCGCCAAGCATTGGCAGGTTCGGTACCACTTTTTTCCAACCCAGCTCACCTATTTTGCCCCATCGTTTGCTCCCTTCTACCACTTTCGCTCCTTTCTAGGTTGATGACTCGCAATCCACACAATTTACAGGCAATGCACACGAAAGGCTACTGAAGGAATCATGTTATATAAGGCGCCATACGCAGACGGTATACAAAGAAGGGCATATGCATAAGCGCGGCGTACACAAAAAGCGTCAATCCTATTCAAGACTCCGCTCTTTATCGGGCCACAACTAAAGCCCTATCCAAAGAACACAGTGCAGACGTACGCGGTGCACACAAAATGCTGTGTTTAGCCACCGCATGAGTCATGGTATGTACGGGGCCGGAGGCAAGGCAGTAGAGACAAAACGCCGTGCACACAAGGCGGTGGGCACAAAAAGTGTATGTGGCCACTAGAGGAGTCATGTTATTTAGCGGGCTACCCAAGGCGCTGCAAACTATATCCACCGCGGGAGTCGTTTTATTTAGGGTCCACAGGCAAGGCGGTACACAAAGAAAGCGGTGCACACACAAAGCGGTACATGCAAGAGGCGGTCCATAGCTCCGCGAGAGTAATTGTTACTTCGGGTCCATAGGCAAGGGCGCACACAAAGAAGGCGGTGCACGAGCAAAGTGGTACATAGAAGAGGCAGTCTATAGCCCTTGCAAAGGAATTTTCTTTGCGGGGCCACAAGCAATTAGGTATAAACAGAACACGGTGGAAACACAAGTTGGGCGGTTGTATAGTCACCCCACCAATCATAATAATTAGGGGGCCACAAGCAAGGTTGTAATCATTCAACTCGGTGCACAGAAAAGGGAATGCACACAAGGGCGGTCTATTGCCACGGTATGAGTCATGTTATTTAGCGGGGCTTAGGCAAGGCGGTGCACTCAAAATGCGGTGCAGACACAAAGCAGCATATAAACCGCGGTCTATAGCCACCGGAGTAGTCATGTTATTTAGGGAGCCACAGACAAGGCGGTACACACAACCCACCGTGCACATACAAGGCGCCGCACACAACAGGCTGTTTATAGCCACTGCAGCAGTCATGTCATTTATGGGTCCATAGTCAAGACAGTAGACATATGATATGGTGCACACAGAAGGCAGTGCCCACAAAGTGTGGTCTCTATTGAAGACGCAAGGTGGTACACCAAACAAACGGACGCACCCCCACCCCCCCTCCAAGCATCTATAAGTTAGGTACCGGTTTTGTTACCCTAGTCCCCTATTTTCACGCATCCTTTGCTAGTTTACACCACTTCTACCCCTTCCTAGGTTGATGACTCGCAATCTACACAATCTACACGCAATGCACACCTAAGGATGGTCTATAGCCAAAGGACCAATCATGTTAAGTAAGGAGCAATCGGCACAACGGTACACAGAGAAGGTGATGCAGACCCAAAGGAGTGTGCACAAAAGCATGTCTACAACTACCGCATGAGTCATGATGATTGGCGGGCCACACGTATAATGTAATGTGGTGTAGACCCAAGGCGGTGTCGTCAAGAGGCGGATTATAGCCACTGAGAGATTCCGCTTTGTTGGAGGCCACATGCAATACGGTACACACATAACAAGTCCAAACCCAAGGCGGTGCACACAAACGACGGTCCATAGCCACCCCAAGAGTCGTATTATGTACGGCGCCAAAGCGAAGGCCGTACGCACAAAATGCGGTGTACAACAAAGGCGGTGTGCGCCAAGGGAGGTCTACAACCACTAAGGACTCATGCATGTTATTTAGGGAGGCAGAGGCAAGGCGGTGCACACAGCATGCGCTGCACGCATGGACAAAATGAGCCTGTAGGCACCGTAGGAGTTTTGTTTGTATGGGCCCATAGCCAATACACACAGAACCCGCTGCTCACCTAAGATGGTGCACGCAAAAGGCGGTCTATAGCCACCATAGGTGTCATATTCTTTAGCCGGCCGGAGGCAAGATGGTACACCCACAACAGGTTTGGGGTGACATTCAAAGCGGTGCACACAAAAGGCGGTCTATAGCCACTGCGGGAGCCATGTCGTTTAACAGGCCACGGTCAAGGCGGTGCACACAAGGACGGACGATGAGGAGGATATGCGGTCCTCTGTTAGGGAGCATCCGCGGCACATCCCCATGGTGCCCGCCGGCCCTTGTCGGTCTTGCCGCGACCATGAGGGCGGTTCTTGTCGCAAGCCATCCGGCAAAGCATCATGGCGGCGTTTGTCTTTCTTATCTCCTCCCATTGCCCCGCTGGCACGCACAACGTACATGGACTATACTACACGTTGCTAGATCCCACCAGGGGCACGGATCGGGGGGCGAAATGGAGCGCCGGCTACAGTTCCGGCACGGTCCACCACTCCTGGAAGGGAAGGGTGACGTAGTCTCAACGGACTACCGACAGGGCGGCGTATGGCCGGCGGGTCATGGGGGCTTGGTCGATGGCTTGATCTCTCTCCCTCCCCTGGCACATGGTACTTCGGCCGAACGTGTCAGTGCGAGCAGCCATCTTCTACACCCCTCCGGCCCTGCCGATGGGAAAGTGCCTGGTACGGCACGTGTTTGGAAGGTTATCCACGGGATCAAAGGACGGGCCCAATTAGCTGATGGCTGACCCATGGCTGTTACCCGGCCATGCGAAGCCTTGCCAACAGCATATTCCGTAACCGACGTGCCCGCCGCTGGCCACGGGGTGCCCGCATCTCGTATAGCGCCATGTAGCGTTGGGACGGCATGTAGCCGATGAGCTAGACTAATCGCCGTGCGAGGACACCCCCCGGCTTGTCTATGACAATCACGTCTGCTCCACGGAAACCACCACGCCAACGGCCGAGGCCTCTGGGCAGAGGACGGTTAGAGTACCAAAATACACGCTGAGAGCCGCCCCAGTCCGCGGGTTGCTGTTGCCCCTGGCGCATGATGGCTGAGAGCCGACATCGCTCACACAAGGGCCATAATAGGGTAGCCTCAGATGCATTTTGACAACAGTGGGAATTCTAAAATTGGGTTTTGGGTTGTCGATAGCTGAGAAAATGCATTTTGAGGGAACCGGGGTGGTGGTAAATTGAGGTGTGACGTAATTGCATACGCTAAAACGCAATTGGACAATGATGGGGGACGTAACATTGGGGCTTGGGAGATTGATAGCCCAAAAGTCATTTTGAAGACATTGGGGCGGTGGACCATGGGTTGTGAAGTACTCCCATAGCCTCAAATCCATTTGGACAATGGTGGGAAACGTAACTCTCGAGTTTGAGGTATCGATAGCCGAGGAAATGAATTGTGAGGACATGGACGCAGTGTGAAATGCAATTGCCACAGCCTACAATGCGTTTTTACAACAATGGGAGTACCAATGTTGGGGCTTGAAGGGTTGATAGTTGAGAAAACACATTTTGAGGACATGGGGACAATGGAAACTGCAGTGTGGTGTACTGCCAGAGCTTTAAAGGCGGCTTGACAATACTTGGACATGAACCACTGGAGATTGAGGAGTTGATACGTCAACAAATTTATTTTCGGGACATCGTAGCCGCAAAACATGGGGTGTTAGTTACTGCCACAGATTAACTGCATTTTCACAATTGTGGCACAACTACCATTCAGGTTTCGGGAGTTAATAGTGGAGTAAATGCATATTGGAGGCTGTAGAAAAAAACCCACAGCAGTGCTGTAACATCGAGTGCATTTGCACAATGGTGGCTGAAATAAGAAAAAGTCACTACCATGTCTCTCTTGGGGTACTTGATCCAGGCCAAGCCCCTCCCTAAAACTTTTTGATGATGTTGAGACTGACACCGAATCATTTTGGTCACTCTTTTGAAGTTTCAAGTACACTTTCTCAAAGTAACTAGGGTTATAACCCTAGCCGCCCATGAAGCTGACCCCTACCACTCAAGTGAGCGCACTTATCTTCCTTCACGGAGGTAATACCGAAATGAAGTAGGCACTTCTTGCCTAGGGCCTTGTAGGTTAAGCGTAGTGGTCCCCCACCTCAAGACCTCTATACTCAATTGTTTGTATCACTTATTAGGGTTCTACTTTTTGAATGATTTTGAATTCAGTTGCTTGACCATGTTGGCCAAGCCATATCTTGTGTTTGGCTCAACTCCTATGCCCCAGATTCCGAACCGACTCCATTGTATCCAAAAGAGTGCACATGAAGTGCTTGGTGCCATCTTGGGGACTTGAGTCATGCCAGTTTTGACATAATATGATCTCTTTTGATTACAAACCGTTGGAGCTTTGTATTTAGATCTACATTTGTCTATATGCAGCCCCTCCTTGTTAAACATGTTTTGATTGTAGAAGGACTCAACGTGATTGGTTCGATCCGGTGCTTGGACTTGCTCTACTTTATCTTTGTGTGGACTTCATTTTGACTTGGAGAAAATCAGCAAAGTTTATCCTAAACAAATACCAGGAACAAACACAAGTGTGAGCAAACCAGAAACCTGTTCTGGTAGCAGAGGAAGGCCCTAGAAGACTATAGCACAACACGAAGAACACCAACAAAAAACTTGTTTCCTGAACTGTCGAGATGTCTGTCACGCTCAGCGCCAAACAAGTGCCGATCACAAGCACCAAGTCCAAGACGGATGGTGTGAGTGCTCGACCTACATCTACAAGTGGCATACCCGTTGATACTGGTTGTCTAGGAGAACTTGGAGTAACAAGAAGGGCGGAAGAAATCACACAGATATATACAGAAGGAGTCCGCCCGGGCGGAAGTGCTGAGGCACCCGGATTGACGAGGGAAGACCTCAGGCGCCTTGAAGGCAACGACCCTGCGGCAGCTGCTTTAGGTTCCATCGTATCCTCGATGCCCCGATCCGAAACTACGCCTATCCCAGGGATCGATGTGGCCCATGCCAAGGTCAAGGCCTGGAGAAGAGGGGCAAGGAAAGGAAAGGGGAAAGATGCACCTTTGGGAACGATGTTCGGAGCTACTTGGGGCCATGAGACATCTGAGATACCTCACGGCGAAACGGACTAGTCGGCGTCGCCCCAATCATCAGAGTGGGAACGCGACTGGGTATCTGAAGAATGTACAACCCCCGAAGAACTGAAGGAACATGAATGCCTCAAGCTTGCCCCAGTCCTAGGGTAGTGGCACCCGAAGCTACGTGCGTGGATGGAGGTTTGCCCCCAAGCATGGCAGCCCTTGAGCTGGGTGTCGATGAGACCATGCAATTGCTTTTGCGGGTCCTGGGTGCATGTGATGAAGACCCAGATCTAAGTGCATTGTCAGCACCTCTCAAGACGAAATTGGGGCTCTCCAATTTTAAGAAGCCCCCACCTACCATGTCCCTAGGTGTTGAACTGTTGACCAAGGATGTGAATAGCTGTAGAGGCATCCGCAGCTCCCCAATGTTCACCCTTTCCAGCCTCGTGTTAAGACAGTGCTTGTCTGCAGTGTAGGTGACACCAGAGAGGCTGAGATGAAAGGCTGTTGCCTGGCACCACTGGCCCAACTGGCCAAAGTGTACCCCTCACCCCCTTCGGATGGAACAGGTGACCCCGGTGTCCCCGGTAGAAGAATGAAGGCCAAAAGCTCACACTTGTGGTTGTTCGTTGTATATGTTTTTGAAAACCGTTGCTGATTTTCCACAACTCAAAAGGAAGTCCACACAAAGGTAATGTAGAGCAAGTTCAGTCACCGGATCAATAAAATCAGGATAGGTCTTTCCACAATCAAAACATGCGTAACAAAGAGGGGCTGGAGATAGACAAAAGTAGATCTAAATACATAGCTCCAATGGTTTGGAAACAAAATAGATAATTTTAAGTGAAAACTGGCAAGACTCAAGCCTTCAAGATAACACGAAGCACTTCATTTGCACTCTTTTGGATGAAATTGAGTTGGTTAGAAATTAGGGCATACAAGTTAGTCCAGACACAGGATATGGCTTGGCCAAGTAACTGAGTTCAGAAACAGTTAAAAACTAGAACCACAATAAGTGGTAGATTCAATTGTGTATACGGGTCTTGAGGTGGGGGACCACTAGGCCTAACCTACAAGGCTTTAGGCATGCAGTGCCTACTTTTTTCGGTATAAACTCCATTAAGGAAGATTCCTTCGCGCAGTTGAGTGGTAGGGGTGAACTTCATGAGGTGCTAGGGTTATAACCCTAGTTACCTTGAGAAAGAGCACTTTAAACTTCAAAAGAAAGACAAAAATGCCTAAGTCATTCTCAACATCCAGAAAATTTTTTTAGGGAGGGCTGAGCGTGGATCAAGTCCCTCAAGAAAGACATAGCAGTGACTTTTTCTTACCCCTCCTTGGAGTACTAGTTGATCAAGCTAGTAGGACCAAGGAAAAAGGCTCAAATTTCCTAAAATTACCTCAGAAAATGCATTAAACTAGCCAAAGACACTCTCATCAGTTCATAGAAGCCTATCACATTGTGGGTAACCTTGAAAAACAGTGTAATGTACCGTGAATGATGTCCCTTCGATGGGGCATTCCTCAAAAGTGGCCAGCGTGCGGCGAAAACGTTTGGTAAAAATTTGGGGGTAGTGGGGTTTGAACACAGGACTCCCTCCCTACAGCACACTTGCTTGCCAACTAGTGTCGGTCGAACGTTGTAATGCGGACCGCTATCTCTGTATAAACAATGTTTTAATAAACGTCCTGACCAAGGGCCAGGGCGGAGCAATACTCCCAATGGAGGGCACAAAACTCCAGGAGCTGTAAAAAATAGAGAAAGGAAGCAACCGGGTGAGAAACCTGTGGTTTAGCGAAAAAATTAGCGATTTAAGAAGTGAAATATCTAAAAACTGACGAAACAAAGTTGGAAATCGTCATTTTTAGGTCAAAACGCAAATCGCTGACAAGCGCAACAAGAGCGGACTCCCAAAAAGAGTTGCGCAAGCGTAAACTGCTCCAAAAAAAGAAGGTATGAGCCGTGGGTTTTTAAAGGTGTTAAAAGAAATTTTCGCACAGTTCCATCAAAAATTTAATAAATGGGAGGAAAAAGTATTGTATAGAAACCCACACAACAGAGCAGGTGGACAACCCATCTCTCAGTTATGTTAGTGTCATGTCACATGCATGCATTGCGTTGGTGATGGTAGTTTCGCTAAAATGGTAGGTTGGTCACCGTTGCGTTCGTTGGGGCTTTGGGTGTTCACTTCCCTTGCTCTGCACAGGTGAAAACGAAAATGAAAGGTATGTGAAACGAATGGAGCACGCAGCGCGCACGTAGGGTTAGTGTATGCGCCGTGCTCGTGATGCATGCACCTAATCTAGGCATCTACACCTTGTGGCGCTTTCCTTGTGTCCCAATCCACTCCTCTCTTGTCTTCACAGGTCAGAATGGAAAGTGCTTGCTCGTGTTTCTGTTGCCGTAGCGCTAAAATAGGATGGCTTAAAACGCTTAGGCTTGTTTTGCGCTGTGCACTGCACCATTCCCTCTCCTACTTCCGCAAGAAACCAGGTAAGAAGGGCATGCATGACACCGGATGCATTAATCGTTTAGGGTTGTTTACAACTCGCCGAAGGGTTGTTTAAGCGCTTAGGGTCGGGTTGCATCCGTGTTCCCTTCGGCATTCACATGATGCGTGGTGAGTAAGGTAGGTAAGCCCAGGAGAAGGTCACCTTCTGGTTGAGTCACGCGCTGATTGGTTGTTGTGGGTTGATGGTAGGAGAAAGAGTATAGTCGATCGCCTCCCTTCCTTGCATACACACGATGCATTAAAGGGATATAGGCCACGCGCAGTGCAGATGGTATAACTGTTGCTTAGGCTACCCAGGGGTCTGCCCTACGTTCTATAAGAGAACGGGCGGAGTCCTTAAGCTTGCTTGCTTGCGGCCTGGTTACAGGACAGTGTATTATAGGTCAACCTCAGAAGTGTATAATACGCGGAGTTTGGCCTGGTTCCTCAGCCGCTAACGAGGTCTCATCTGCCTTTGCTTTACAGGTCGGAGAGGTCGGGAAGATTGGTGCAGCAGCAATTGCCTTCGGCGACTTTGCACTTTTCTGCCCACGCTAAAAAGAGTGATGATCAAAGACTCAACAAATTGTACCTCAGCCGTGAGTGGCGGGGACAGTCCGACCTCTTCATCATACGCACTGTGCACGCAAACAGAGCACTCCTTCCCTCCAAGCCCTGACGGGGAAACGTGTGATTTCGTCCCTCTTAGGCCACAGCCGCTTAGTAGCGCTGTGTTCTCTTGCAATTTCAGAAGGGGGCCAGTAGGGCTCGTGACTACTTTTCCATTACCACTCAGTAACTAAGTAAGTAAGTAAGGGCGGCCGCGTCCGCAGCCTCATCTCACATTTCCTTGTTTGTTTTACATGGTGGCCGCCTCTGGCGGGAAGGAGAGCTCTCCACCATCAATTCCCCTAGCAACCCCTGTCTCAGGTCACGGATGAGAACTTAAACCCGGTTCCCTTGGGGCATGACCGGTGGTAGGTTCGCGTCAGCCGCTGCCCACACGGTCTCAGCTGCTTCCGGTCACTAATCGAAGGGTCCTCTGGCCTTCCTCCCCTAACACAGCCTTTTGGGCGCCTGTAGGCGGGTTTCTTGTGGATAGCCCTCGCCAACAGCGGAGCATTTCTCTCCGTCAACCACATTCCACCACTCCCCATCCCTCACGGGTTGGAGTACCCGATTGGCTCCCGGATGCACTTGGGTGTCGTCCATCCACGGCCTGGGGGCGACCCTTTCCACAAACCCTCTGGTCCCGCTCACGCGTGAACCTACGTGTACTGAAGCCATTGACCCGGGGATCTCAAGGTCAACCCTCAGCCCTGCAAACACCTCACGGCCGTGCCGGTGTTCAGGGCAGTTTTCCGACTTCCCGTGGTCAGGTTCCCCATGGTTGGCTCATGGTTCACCACTCCATGGCGACTGGTTTCCCAATCTCACGGGGCTGTTGCTTGGCGCTGTCGGTGTCCCTTCCCATCCCATGTCCCATTCTCCTATGCCACATCCCATCACCATCCCATTCCCCGCGTCCCGTGGACTCCCTACCCCGCCGGGCTGTTGTGTGGCCCTAGCCACACGCCCTTCCCTGTCCCGTCCCCTTTTCCAATCATCCCGTGTTTATACCCCACCGGGCCGGCAGCAACCCTGTGGCGCGGGCCCAATGGATCCTCTTCCAATCGGGGAACGTTTCGTGCGCCTAGCACGGGTCGCTCCCTTACCGCCCCCGCCCCTTTCCCCTGTGCCGCGGCCCCGGCCTATTCCCCTGGGCTGTTGTGCGGCCCCATCCCCTCCCTCATCCCATGTTTATACCCCACCGGGCCGCCAGCAACCCTGTGGCACGAGTCCACTGGATCCTCATTCATCCGGGGAACGTTTCGTGCGCCTAGCACGGGTGGCGCCCCTCCCGCCCCCGCCTCTTACTCCTATGCCGCCTCCCATGCCGTCCTAGTCGCCTGGGGCCGTCGTGTGGTTCTAGTTACACGCCCTTTTGTGTCCTATCCCCATTTCCCTGCATCCCGTTTTTATTTTTTCGGGGCCGCCTGCAACTCTGTGGCGCGGGCCCACCAAATCCGCTGCCTTCCCGGGTCCGGTTCGTTAGCCTCGCACTGGTCGCCCCCTTCCCGCCCCCTTCTGCTTGCGTGGTGTTTTCCCATCAGGACCTGTGGTGGGTCCCTCTTCCTGGCCCCCGGGCCCCCCGTGACCCTTGCCTTTCCCCCACGTGGTCACCCGTCTTTGTTGGTATTGTTGTTCCTTGCTATGATTTTTTTTTTGCGCCACCCGCGGTCCCTCGTGTGCACTTTTTGCTCCGTCCCGTCCCCCCGCTTTCCGCTCGCCTCCTGCTGCATGCCCTCCTGTGGCGATGCGGGGTTTTGTTGGTGTTTGTTGTTTTTTTTTTCGCCGTGCTTTCTGCCGCGAGGTTCCTTCCTCCCTGCATGCACGCACATCAACACTGCAGAGCCATCTGTCTGGGCTCAGATCGGTGCTCACGTCCAGTCCCATCGCCTTCCTCTGGCGCGGCCCTTGGCGGTCCCCGGCCCTGCCAGGGGGGCGCCCCTCCCTCGTGTCCCTGACATTTATGCCTTCTATGAAGTTTTTCTTCTTTCTCTCCTCTCCACCGTCCCCTCCCCTCTGTTGACTGCCCGCTCTCTTACTGTTGTTCTCCTGCTCCGTGTGCTCGCCGCTGGTCGTCCCCGCGCCATGCTTGTATCTCGCGCGCTTTCACGCGCCTTAGGGCCTCCGCCCTGTCTTCCGACCTGTAGGCCGACTTGGGCGACTTCTGCAGATACCCCTTCGGGGGGACTCCCCCATCGGCCTCCCCCGCCGGCCGCCCCTCCATCAGTTCCCTGATGGTCAGGCGGAGCGGCCGGTATGGCTCAATGCGGGTCAACGGCATGGTGTTTTTCTGAGACAGACATTGTGCTCCTTTGCGCCCTTGTTGGCCCCCTGTTCCCCCAACCTCCCGCACCCTGCCTCCTCTGCGTGTCCTTCATGGGTGCCATGTCCGCCTTTTCTGTTTTTTTTTTTGGTGTCCCCCTGGTCGCGCTCTCCGCTGCTGTCGCGCCCCCTGCGTGTGCCCCCTGCTCTTCTCCCTGCTACCCCTGTCTCGCCGCCCTGCGCCCCCTCACTTGCCCGTCTCCCCTCCCTTTCTCCATCTCTCAGCCGACCCTGCCTGCACTGTTTGTCTGCCCTCTTTGTCTCAGCCGCGCTGTCACTCGTGTGTGCCACCCGCGTGCTCTACCCCTGCCCCTCTCTGTCGTCCCTACCCTTTTCCCTGGTGTCTCTCCCACCCTAGTGTTATTCCCTCGGTCCCTCTCTCTCACCTCATCCTGGATGCCATGTGCCCGGTGTGTGTGGGGGGGGGTGTATCTGCGGACTGGACTGTGGCCCTGCCCGAGGACTGGCATGACGCTGGCCGTTGCATTCCTACGCGCCATGAGCCAGCAGATCTTCCGAATAAACGCAAAGAGAACAACAGTAAGACGCTTGTCGAATTCCCTTCGCTGCATTTGCACTGTGGAGTCTAGCCGCAGAGACCAGCTGCGGGGATTCGGTATGGAGCTATTCCAATCGGACCAGAGCCCCCAGTCGGGGGCTTGACTCGGCCTGGTCACCAAGGCCACACTTTGTTGCACTACCTCGCAGGTGTTCCATGGAGCCGATCCCACCAAGGCGTGGCGCATTCCGGGTCGGCCGTTACCAAACTCTCAGAGCAGGGCATGCGTAAGTCCAATGGTATCAATGCAGCACCATCTTGCCATGCAGGGAGCTTTGTCGCCATGTAGCAAGTCGTCGGATAGCCGACACCCTCCAGCTGTCACTCCACAGGGGCGCCACCAAGACGTGGCTCCGCAGCATCGGACTTGAGTACACCAGCGTTGCCACCTGCCCTTCCCAGCACTCTCTCCGAGAACGCGTTCTGAGTACCATCAGCCAAGACCTTGGTGCCAGCGTGTGGGAATATTGGATTCGTCTGCCCGCTCGCCACTCCTGCAAGGCAGAGCCGTCGCACCGTGCTTCACCAGAAGGGCACAGCGCCGTTCCACGCCATCTCCGGCCGTTCCCGTTGGTCACGACCTTGTGCTCTGCTCCAGTACAGTACCCCATTCCACTACTGCATCCCGTCAGGCTTCTCGTTCTGCCCCAAACTGCTCGCCGTACCCAGGATACGTCCCGCGTCCCGCTGCCCGGGCGCTCCGTCTGCAGCCGTCTGCGCCCCCGTACTCCGCCGCTCCATCCCCTCTCTCCACCGCCGCTGGCCCTGTGCCCTCCGCTTGGGGTTCTCGTCCCTGTCCGCCATCACCACATCCTCCTCTACCGTCAGCCGTGTCCCTGCCCTTCCTTGCGTACCTGCGCCTCTCCGCTCCCTTCCTCCTCTGCTCGTGTCCGTCACATCCCCCCCTCACCCTCCTCCACCTTCGCCGACCCCCCGCGTTCGCCTCCCCTGCATCTCTCCTCGCATCCCGTCTGCCCGTCCCTCCGCACGCCCCTGGCCCCTGGCCCCTGGCGCGTCTCCGTCGTGCTCCTCCCCAGTCCTACGCGTCGGCCCCGTACCACCCCTCCCGCTGCAACAGCTCCCGCAGCATCCGAACCCTGGGCTTCCTCCCCTTCTCCTGGGGACAGTGCAAGCTCACACCCGGGAGCGCCTCTCCCAGCATCCTCCTCCACCGCCCCTCATCCATCTCCGGCCCCTTTCCCTTGGCCTCCTTGCCCTGCCGATCAGCCGGCTGAAGGGGCGGGCTCCCCTCTTCTCCCGCCTTCCCCTCGTCTTCCCCGCCCACTTCACGTAGCGGACCAGCTCTGCCACTTCCCCCGCCGTACAACCCGCGACCGTTCCGGGTCCCCTCCGCACCGGCGGCGGCGCATACTGCCGCGGCGGTGGCGACTCTGAGTCCCCATCCGTCGGCGTCGGCTCTGGGCTGGGGCTGGCCGGCCTGGCGCCCCCTCCGCCTCCCCTGCCCCCGCCGCCCCCCCCCCCGCCGCTTCCCCCTCTCTTGCCCCGCCTCCTCCTCCTCCTCCCTGGCCCTTTTTTCATGACGGCGACCGCCCCTCCACATCCGTGGAGGCGGTGTCCCCTTCCTGATCAGGGAGGACCCGGTGGGCCCCCCGGGCCATCGCCTCCTCCTCCTCCCGCACCCTGCGCTCCCGCGCCGCCACCTCCCTGTCCCTTTCTGCCAGCTTCGCCGCCTCCCCCCTGATCCGCCTCCATGCCCTCTCCTGCACCTCTCCCTCCTGCTCCGGCGGGATAGCTGGCTGTCTGAACGGCACCTGTCGGGTACCCTCCTGCCCCCTTCCCTCCTCTTGTCGTCCTCCCTCCCGTTCCGCCCTCTCAACCCTCTCCTGCCTTCTCCGGTGGTCCGCCCACGCCCTCTGCAGCTCCTCCACTGCCTGTGCCTCCCCTCCCTGCGGCCTGTCGGTCCCTTCCGTCCTCCCCTCCTCCGCCCCGCCCGCCCCCGCCACGACCCTGGCCTTCCTCTCCCTCAGGCCCCTCTCTGCTTCCCCTAACCTCAACCATGCCCTCCTGTGCTCTTCTCCCTTCCCTTCCGGCGCCCCCCACGCTGTCCCACCGGCCTGCGGGGGCTGCTGCACGTGTGCCTGTGGCTGCATGACCTGGTACGCCGACGGGGGTGGGTACACCATCCCCATCGCCCGGTATGGTGGCGGTGGGTATGGTGGGACGATTGGTGGGACGGCTGGCGGGACTACACCTCCCCACCATCCCCATCCCTTCCCTGGGAACACCGGTGAGCCCATGTACCCATGGCCACTCTCCTTCCCCTGCCCTTTGCCTTGTCGTCCCGTTGGCCCGTGTCCCTTGCCGCCTACTCCGTGGAGTCCCGCCATCCCGTGTCCCTTCCCCTGGAGCCCTTCTTGCCTCGCTCCTTTCCCCTGCGTACTGTGCCCACTCTGCTTGCCCTTGCCGCCTTCTACTTGTCCCGCACCCTTGCCCTGCACCGCCCTGCCTCCGTGTCCACTGCGCTGGCTCCCCCTCTCTTGCTCTCCCTCCCGCTGGTTGCGGTGCCCCTCCGCCGCTGTGCTGCTCTGTTCTGCCTGTCCTACCTCCCTCCGCATCCCACCACTGGGCTGCCCGCCGCGCTCCCCTCCCGACCCCTCTAGCCCCCCCTGGCGCCCCGACCCTGTCCTCCCCGGCTCCATCTCCGACGAGTAGATTGTGTCCGGTCCCTGCTCCGGGGGCTGGCGGCGATGGCGCTGGCACTCCACGTGCGCCAGCGCCTCGTACCGCGCCGCCTGCTGGCGGCGCACCGCCCTCTCCTCCTCCGCCCTTACTGCCGCACTGACCTGTGGGGGCGACCCTGGCGGCGACTGCCTGAACAAGCGTTGGAGCTGCGGCCACTGTTGCCCCCGTCCAATCCCTTTCCCCCCCTTCCTTGCCTGGTGTCCCCGGTAGAAGAACGAAGGCAGAAAAGGTATCTGGTTTGCTCACACTTGTGGTTGTTCGTTGTATATGTTTTTGAAAACCGTTGCTGATTTTCCACAACTCAAAAGGAAGTCCACACAAAGGTAATGTAGAGCAAGTTCAGGCACCGGATCAATCAAATCAGGATAAGACCTTCCACAATCAAAACATGTGTAACAAAGAGGGGCTGGAGATAGACAAAAGTAGATTTAAATACATAGCTCCAATGGTTTATAAACAAAATAGATGATTTTAAGTGAAAACTGGCAAGACTCAAGCCTCCAAGATAGCACGAAGCACTTCATGTGCACTCTTTTGGATGAAATGGAGTTGGTCAGAAATTTAGGGCATACGAGTTAGTCCAGACACAGGATATGGCTTGGCCAAGTAACTGAGTTCAGAAACAGTTAAAAACTAGAACCACAATAAGTGGTAGATTCAATTGTGTATAGGAGTCTTGAGGTGCGGGACCACCAGGCTTAACTTACAAGGCCTTAGGCATGCAGTGCCTACTTTTTTCGGTATAACCTCCATGAAGGAAGATTCCTCCGCGCAGTTGAGTAGTAGGGCCGAACTTCTTGGGGGGCTAGGTTTATAACCCTAGTTACCTTGAGAAAGAGTACTTTAAGCTTCAAAAGAAAGACAAAACTGCTTAAGTTATTCTCAACATCAAGAAACTTTTTTTTAGGGAAGGCTCAGCCTGGATCAAGTCCCCCAAGAAAGACATAGCAGTGACTTTTTCTTACCCCTCCTTGGAGTGCTAGTTGATCAAGCTAGTAGGACGAAGGAAAAAGGCTCAAATTTCCCCAAAATTACCTCAGAAAATGCATTAAACCAGCCAAAGACACTCTCATCAGTTCATAGAAGCCTATCAAACTGTAGATAACCTTGAAAAACAGTGTAATGTACCGTGAATGATGTCCCTTCGATGGGGCATTCCTCAAAAGTGGCCAGCGTGCGGCGAAAACGTGTGGTAAAAATTTGGGGGTAGTGGGGTTTGAACACAGGACTCCCTCCCTAGACCACAGATGCTTGCCCACTAGGCTACGGTGGAACGCTGTAATGTGGACCGCTATCTCTGTATAAACAATGTTTTAATAAACGTCCTGACCAAGGGCCAGGGCGGAGCAATACTCCCAATGGAGGGCACAAAACTCCAGGAGCTGTAAAAAATAGAGAATGGAAGCAACTGGGTGTGAATCCTGTGGTTTAGCGAAAATATTAGCGATTTAAGAAGTGAAATGTCTAAAAACTGACGAAACAAAGTTGGAAATCGTCATTTTTACGTCAAAACGCAAATCCCAGACAAGTGCAGCAGGAGCGGACTCCCAAAAAGAGTTGCGCAAGCGTAAACGGCTCCTGAAAAAGAAGGTATGAGCCGTGGTTTTTTGAAGCTGTTGAAAGAAATTTTCGCATAGTTCCATCAAAAATTTTATAAACGGGAGGAAAAATTATTGTACAGAAACCCACACAACAGAGCAGGTGGACAACCCATCTCTCAGTTATGTTAGTGTCATGTCACGCGCATGCATTGCGTTGGTGGTGGTAGTTTCGCTAAAACGGTAGGGTGGTCACCGTTGCGTTCGTTGGGGGTTCGGGCGTTCACTTCCCTCGCTCTGCACAAGTGAAAACGAAAATGAAAGGTATGTGAAACGAATGGAGCACGCAGCGCGCACGTATGGTTAGTGTATGCGCGGTGCTCGTGATGCATGCACCTAATCTAGGCATGCACACGTTGTGGCGCTTTCCCTGTGTCCCAATCCACTCTTCTCTTCTCTTCACAGGTCAGAATGGAAAGTGCTTGCTTGTGTTTCCGTTAGCGTAGTGCTAAAAAAGGGTGCCTCAAAACGCTTAGGCTTGTTTTGCGTTGTGCAGTGCACCATTCCCTCTCCTTCTTCCGCAAGAAACAAGGTAAGAAGGGCATGCATGACACCCGATGCATTAATCGTTTAGGGTTGTTAACAACTCGCCGTCGAATTTTTTAAACGCTTAGGGTCGGGTTGCATTTGTGTTCCCTTCTGCATTCACATGATGCGTGGTGAGTAAGGTAGGTAAGCCCAGGAGGAGCTCACCTCCTGGTTGAGTCATGCGCTGATTGGTTGTTGTGGGTTAATGGTAGGAGAAAGAGTATAGTCAATCGCCTCCCTTCCTTGCATACACACGATGCATTAAAGGGATATAGGCCACGCGCAGTGCAGATGGTATAACTCTTGCTTAGGCTACCCAGGGCTCCGCCCTACGTTCTATAAGAGAACGGGCGGAGTCCTTAAGCTTGCTTGCTTGCGGCCTGGTTGAAGGACAGTGTATTATAGGTCAACCTCAGAAGTGTATTATACGCGGAGTCTGGCCTGGTTCCTCAGCCGCTAACGAGGTCTCATCTGCCTTTGCTTTACAGGTCGGAGAGGTCGGGAAGATTGGTGCAGCAGCAATTGCCTTCGGCGACTTTGCATTTTTCTGCCCACGCTAAAAAGAGTGATGATCAAAGACTCAACAAATTGTACCTCAGCCGTGAGTGGCGGGGACAGTCCGACCTCTTCATCATACACACTGTGCACGCAAACAGAGCACTCCTTCCCTCCAAGCCCTGACGGGGAAACGTGTGATTACGTCCCTCTTAGGCCACAGCCGCTTAGTAGCGCTGTGTTCTCTTGCAATTTCACAAGGGAGCCAGTAGGGCTTGTGACTACTTTCCCATGACCAGCCGTTAGCGTGTGTAGGGGTTAGGGTCAGCAAGCCTGGTAGGGACTGAGTGCGGTTGTGCGGAGCGTGCCTTTGAAGGCTGGTGCTGGCATTAGTGAGTGTAGTGTAGTGGTGTCTCTTGTCGCGCGTGCTTTTCCTCGTTGGCATGGAAGTGTATTAGTTTTTGGGTCTTAGAAAAATGGGCGTTTTGTATGCCCTTAGCACACTTGGTTACCCCTCCCCTCTAGTAGGTAGGCCTTTTGCCCTCTTTTCGAAAGGATAGGCACCAGCACAGAAATCGGGCGCCATGGGAGTGGTAATAGTACCTGATTAGGACCTTCGGTCCGACGTCAGCGAACGCCGGTCTCCGGGAGCCACAGCGCGGAGTGAAGTGAGACACATACAGACATACGTAGCGCACTTCGGGGTATGGTAAGCCGGTAAGGAAGGGTAGAACCCCATGGGTCGGGACCAGTGAGGGGTCCTAGCTGTGGGCACGCTTGCCCCCAAGGAGGGTGGACACACCTTGCTTCACAACACCTTGCTTGTCACTTCCCCCTGGAGTAGAAAGCCACCGCTCTTTGTTGGCTCCCCAAGGTCATTACATCAGGGCAATTCCCATGCAACACATGGTCAATGAGGCACACACTCGCTAGGTGGCTGCAAATCTAATAAGCGGCCATCTGGCTCACACTGGTAACCATAGGCATGGGACTCCAGGGCAGAGCCAGGTCAGGAGCAGTACTCCGCAAGCAGCGGATCTGTAGGTGTTTGGAGTGCCGAACCTGATTGAAGGTGGGTGCTAGTATATTCACCGTAACTGGAGCTGTACAAGACTTCTGAATTTGTCCTAGCACGCACTGAGTAGGCCTAGCTACTGAGCACAGGAGTGCTCACCGCCCTTGGGAGATTAGAAAAGAGTTAATAGATAGGCACAAGGAGACTAGTTTTTCTTCTTCCGCTGGGACAGAGTCTCAGCACGGGTTAGTAGCTCTCCCTCGTTGTTCTCAACGAGGCAGGAGCGAAACATGGGGTTGATACTCCCATTTCGCCGTATAAAGGCGAACATGGGTTCCCAGGTCGCCTCAGATAGCCCATGCCGTCACACAGGGTAAGGAATTTCCAGCCCTGCTTATACGCGTGGCGTGCAATACCTGCAACCACGTATTAGCCATCGACTGCCATCTCATCAGCAGTCATCTCTTAGAGTTCGTCTGCCTCCTCAGGGTTGGCAGCGTTCTCTAGGTCGATGCGCTCGACCTATCTATTACACAGACGCCACTCGTCCCAGGACAGTTCCTCAGGCGAGTGGTAATGTCTCAGTTGCTTAGGTGCACAAAGCAACTCTCCACCTAGGCGGGGGCTGCATGTCACATCGATCCTCGATCCATTAATTTTTATAATCCGATGAGGCCCAAATTAGGGTAGGCCAAGTGGGCAATCGCGAATGGTGTACCAGCACAGGGTCCCCTACCTTGAAGGTGGCAGGACATCTCGTGCGGTTACGCCTAGTCAACTAACGTTCTCGAACGCGTTTCAGGTAAGCTCTCGCCAGGTTAGCCAGGTCCTTCCTATGCACCAGCCCATCCCCTACGAGGCTCTTGTAGTCCTCAAGAGACGGGGTTTTGAAGAACCACGCAGGACACTTCCCATGGAACAGTTCGTGGGGGGTATAGCCAGCTGGATCTCTCCAGAGAGTTCCTGGTTAGGACAGCCCGGGGTAACAGACGTACCCAATCTTTGGTACGCTCCTGTTTCATCAGAATCCTCAGGTTCTGTTTCAACACACCGTTCTGTCTCTCGCACAAAGGGTTAGACGTGTGACTGTAGGGCACAGCTGTGGTCACATGGACGTTCAGGGCGTCCAATACCCGCTTGTACCATCCGATATCACTCCAGATACGTACCCCCTCGTCAGAGTGCACCTCCTTAGGTGCCCCATAGTGTTCGAACCATTGTTCAAACAAAATTTTCACAGTCTGTTTCGCTGTGATCTTTTTGTTGCAGCGGAACGCACGGGTGAAACGGGTTAGGACACAGGTGACAACCAAACAGCTTTCATAACCACCAAACTTAGGCAGACCGTGAATGAAATGCACCTACAACATAGAGTTAGCACAGTAGGGGATAGGCAGACTGGAGACCAGTCCCCGGTCACGTGAGTCGCTTTGTTTTCTGACCGTGACAACCATAGGAGTCCACTATGGGTTGCATACGAGCACGTAGCTCAGCAGAGATTAGTGGGGAGTAGAAACCCCCCTGAAAAAGTCAAAAGACCTGTTGTACCCTGTTTGCCCAAAGCTGAGATGGGACAACTGTAGGCAACCATCAAGTCGTGCCTCAGGCACGACTAGACGATCCTCATAGTACAGATATTGGTTATCTTTATACCAGCGGACGCTGTCTATCAGGTGTGCCTCTAGGCCATCACTGAGGGAGTTGAGTACGCATTTGTACTCAGCATGGTAGTCCCCCAGACTCCAGCCCTCCAGTACACCTGCAGTGCGCATGGATAAGTCCAGGTGCACGTCGATGCGTTGAAACGCCTCTTTGGCCAACGCTTCTGAAATCTCACCTAGGAGGGCGTGGATGTTGTTACGAGATATATAGTCAGCCATCTTGTTCTTTACACCCTGGATATGGTGGACAGTCAGCCTGAACTGACTGAGGTAGGTCCACCATCCCTTTAGTTTCCCTTTTCAGGAGGGGGACCCTCGTGAAATGTTTTCACTGGCTCTGGGTCACAAAGCCAAACGATAGGGTTAGTACCAAGTAGACCAGACTGAGAAGAAAGCACGAGCTTCCGAGCCAGGAGTTCCTGGTCCTAGGTATTGTAGTTGCAGCGTGCTTGATTCCACTTCCAGTTCCAAAGACCAAGAGGCACCAGACACCATTCATTACCAGGGTAGTCATGCTTCAGGGTTCCATCGCAGTTCAGACCTGAAGTTTGGAACTGGCAGTGAGAAAACTCAGCGGGGTTAAGCTCCTGCCAATGGTGTAGGGTACGACACCCTCCTATATCACAGGCATCTTTGACGAGTATTATCTCGCACTTAGGGCGGGGTACCCCCAGCCAGTTGGTAGAGGAAACATTCTGCCTGAATGCCTAGAAACAGGCGTCTTCCTTGTCGGTCCATCGCCAAGGATTGGTCTTTTTTATAAGGTCAGTCAGGGGGGCTGATGAATACGTACCATTGTGGATATGTGTAATAAGTCAGGGCATTTAGGCCTCTCAGAAGCTTTCTGGAGGATCTGTACTAGACCTCTCCAAGCCTCAAGATCCTAGAACACTAGGATATTTGCTCATATTTGGCTTATATTCCAAGCCTATAGCTTGCTGCTAGACTCTACTGCTCTTAGGTACACTACAGAGAGCAAGGATCTAGGATACATTAGTAGCCATACATGAATAATCACATCTTATATGCTTATAATGTGATTTCATCATGTTTTATAGCAATTTAGAAGGTTTTAATGTATTAGAAGCTATTTGGAAGCTATTTCGAACCTTCATATGGCCTGTTGCGACTGTCGCCGTTTTTTGTCGGCGACAGCAATTTACGTAATGTTGACAAGGCCTGTGATAAGATAGACTACTCAGAAAGGTGCCAAAATATGGGCTTTGTTGCCTTTTTAAGGAGAATTTGTTGTTGTATGAATTTTCTTGTTATTTAGGCATGTGAACCCGTATTACTGGACCAGCCAGTTGGTCCAGCTCAATGTTCGTTCACGACTTCGTCTTCTTGCTGTTGCCTACTTTGTACTTGCCAAGAGAATCAATTGGACTGGAGAAATTCATTTAAGACAATTTGATTTTGAAGTGCAAGACAAGGACAAGAGGGTTTATTGTGCACCCTAAGTAAGTTGGCAATACTAAGTACAAGCACAATACAGTCCAGTAATCTACAGTTCCAGCACGTCGACGACGACGAGGACGACGAGCAGCAGCTGGGCCAGCGTACGCTGTTCAAGTAAAGTGAGTTCCTTGCTTGAATTTATCAAAAAGTTCAAGAAACTTTGAAGTTTTGAAGGTATACCTCCTCCTATGGTCAAAGAACCTTCAAATCAATTCAGAAACTGGAAGAGTGTAGCGTGCAGCGACCTTTACGCACGTACGATGACGCCAGGGGCTTCAGAGGAGTTCGAAAAGGCGTCCAGAGGGTTTATTTCATTGAGTTTGGTGAAGATTTTGAAGGAGTTTAACTTAACAAGAAGTTTCAAAAATGTGGTGAACTTCTACAACACAAGGCGACTTCCCAGCGCTTCAGCGACAACGACGACGACTTCTACAACGACGACGTGCTGCAGCAGCGCTGGGAGCGAGCTTCCAGAGGCTCTCTTGAGGCTCTCTGAGGCCTAGAGCCATTGATTGTGTTGCTTCTTTTTGCTACATGTAGCATGCTTGTTGAGTTGAATTATCAAAACTTTTCTTCTCCTTGCTTACGGTCGTACAGGAGATCCTATGTCAAGGGAAGGGACAAGATTGACGGTCTGTGACTATAAATCTCCACCCCAGTCACAGTGCACCCTCTTTGAGGTCCAGAAGCTTTGATTTCTTTATGATTTCTTCTCATTCTTTGATGAACCAGAAGGCCAAAAATGTCGAAAATGGCCTAATTTATTTTACGCGTATGTTTGCGCCAAGGCGTCGAATTGCGTCAACTAAAGCGCTATTGTAAAGTAGAGAGCGCTAGCTTTGAAATGCGACTCTTATTTTGTTTCAACTTTCCAAGGGCTATTTTTTGTGATTTTTCCAAGATGACCCATGAATCATTTGTTGCCCAACCCTCTAAAACAGCCCAAAATGATATTTGTTGTTTTAAGCATATCTTCGCGCCACTGCGCTGAAAAAATCTGAACGAAGCATTTTGCAAAAGTAGACAGCAATACGCTTCTATCCTTCACTTCATTTTCCTGAAAAAATGTTTTTTTTTTACTATTTTTCGCATCTCCAACAACGTCACCCTTGAACCACACCCCAAGAACCCCTCAAAAGTGCCTGTTGTGCTTTCTTCATACGTCCCAGAGAAAAAAGGTTTGAGGTACGACATTTTTTTTCCAAGCAACAGTGAAGTACGTGCTTGCGAATTCTGAGTCACTTTCATTTTTAGAAAATGGGAATGGCTATGGTAAAAATGCAACAAGTTACCACACAAACCACTTGGTCGAAAAAAATGAAAAATGGTTTTGGAGGTTTAATCATTTCTCTGAGACCATGGTGAGTTCGAACCTGAACCAAGGTGTTTTGTGAACACTGGAGCATGGAGTTTCGAAAACATGTTTACTTTGAATTTCTGTGGTCAAGAATGTATTTTTCCCATGGTGGTCAACTTAGTGCATGAAAGGAATTTTTCAATTTTTGTGTTCATGATGCTACAGGAAAAGGGCTTTTCGCCGAGCCTATGGTGAGTTA
Source organism: Eutreptiella sp. 'Long Island Sound 2002' (assembly GCA_964036045.1). Lineage (NCBI taxonomy): Eukaryota > Euglenozoa > Euglenophyceae > Eutreptiales > Eutreptiaceae > Eutreptiella > Eutreptiella sp. 'Long Island Sound 2002'. The sequence goes on from OZ038380.1 coordinate 107,288,826, forward strand.
AAAAGTCATCAAAGCTGTTTTGGAGATGTAATGGTGTCTAGTTTGCAGATATTCAATCTTTTGATTTTATTGATAATGAGATGACAATGAAAAATTTCGATTTCCTTATGCTTTTTTGATGGTTTTTCAGCATGTGTGTCATGTGAGATTCATGTGTCTCCCCCCAACTTCTATTTCTCTGAGCCTGTGATGAGTTGGGGCAACATCAAATATGTCCCGAAAACCTGGGGACATGCCCTACACAGTGCAGATTTTTCCTTTTCTGACATCTCAGCAACAAAGTACAGAAAAATGGTGAAGAAGTTGGGCATTTTCAACAAAAAACAGGTTTTTGACATCAATTTTTGGCAAACCATTCGCGATTTTTGTGGTCTTCTAACCTTGAATCATTGTATGATACTGCAGTTTGTGATTGTTTGCATCAGTTTTGATTCAGTCTAACTAGGATTAGCCTAGGTAGAAAGGTAGATACCTTAGAGTTACTTAGACACACAGTAAATAGTGAAACATTTTGTTGTCTTTCTCGGCCACGAAACAAACATGGCCAGAACCATTAACAGACCGTTTGCATCCACCACATTCACCGTCTAAGCCTTTCCCTTCGACTCCCCAGGCTGAGTGGCTCAGTTCAGCTGGCCCCTTGTCATGGGGACAAAGAAGGCGTGGGGCTTGTTGCCACCAGGGAGTAGGGAGGCGATTGATGGGTGTGAGCGGAGGGCGGAAAAGAAGACTCAATGCAGGAGCACCCAAGTGAGGTTTGAGGTTTGATTTTGCGGGTACTAGACGCCTTTCGGCCCCGGGGGGCCACCTGGTCGGGCCAGGTGATATCCTCCCCACCGGGTCCTAGTGGGGGGCCCTCCAAGCCGCACCTCCTGCCTGGTTGCGGAGTCCCCCGGGTTCACAGAGCTCAGAGCCCTGTCCCTCCCCAGCTTCTGCATTTCGCCACTCCCCGGTCAGTGCATCAATTGGCAGCCGTGGCTGCGGGCGCTTAACCACTGCGTCGCCCCCCTAATGCGTGGTCGCCCGGGGCGCCGGCGCTGCCGGGCCCGTGCTACTGGCTTGTCGCCAGTGGGACCCCCTTGGGCTGGCGCGGAGGCTGCCTAGCCTAGGGGCTGGGGCGTGGCGCAGTGCACCACTACTGCCTTGGCGGATGCAGTGACCCGTCTGTGTGTGCGTGGCGCTCGCGGCCGGTTCGGGGGGGCTCGGGCCGGTACCTGGTGTTGTGTCTCTCCCGTTTCCCCCTTCCCGCCCCGCGTGTCCCGCGCTGGGTGTGGCGGGCCGTCCCGTCCGGGTGTCCCTTACCCTTGCTCCCTGGTACGCCATTACACGCGGTCTGTGCGTTCCGCGAGCTCGGTCCGGTTGCCCTTCTGGTAGTCCTTGCGTGCTTTTTGCGTGTATGTGCGCTCGCGCTCCCGCGCCGTCCGCCCCCCCCCCCCCTGGGTGGTGTGGCGTGCGCACCTCGCGCGGTCCCGGCACTGGGCGCTGGTAGGGCCGTTCCACGTGGTCCGTGCCCCTCCGCGTGTCCTGTCCGGGTCCCTTGCTCCGTCTGGCGTGCTTGGGGAGGGGCGGTCCGGTCCCGGTTCCCCCCTACCTGGCTTTGCCTGCACGCCCTGTGTGGGCTGCGTGCCGCGGGGGTGTTGGGGGGCCGTCCCCCGGGGGGAACGGCCTGCCACTGTTGTGAGGGGCGTCTGGTGTCAGGCGCCGTCCCTCCCCCAGCCGCCCGTCCTCTGGGGCGGGCATCCGGAGTACCGCGACCCGTGTGTTCCGGGTGCGGTCGGTGTGGGCGTGGGGACCCAGCACCGGTTCCACAGCGTGCGCCCTTGCGGGCCGGCGTTGCTCGCGGTGGGGCTGGCGGAAGGAAGTCCCCGGGGGGGGGTGCCTTCCACCATTGTGTGAGGGGCGTCTGAGGTCAGGTGCTCCCCCTCCCCAGACTGCCCGCCCACTGGGCCGGCTGTTGAGGTCCGCCACCCACGTGCCGTGGGCGCGGGTGTGTCGGTGTGGGGGCCCAACACTGTCCCCTTGGCCTGCATGCCCTGTGGGGGCTGCGTGCCGCGGGGGTGGTGGGGGGCCGTCCCCGGGGGGGCCGGCTTGCCACCGTTGTGAGGGGCGTCTGGTGTCAGGCGCTGTCCCTCCCCCGGCCGCCCGTCCTCTTGAGCGGGTAGCCAGGGTTCCGCGACCCATGTGTCCCGGGTGGCCGTTGCGGGCGTGGGGACCCAGCACCGGCACCACAGCGTGCGCCCCTGCGGGCCGGCGTTGCTCGCCGTTGGGCTGGCAGAAGGGCATCCCCGGGGGGGGTGCCTTCCACCGTTCTGGGGGGCGTCCCAGGTCAGGCGCTGTCCCTCCCCCGACTGCCCGCCCACTGGGCGGGCTGTTGGGGTCCGCCACCCACGTCCTGTGGGCGCCGGTGTGTGGGTGTGGGGGCCCAACACTGTCCCCTTGGCCTGTATGCCCTGTGGGGGCTGCGTGCCCCGGGGCTGGTGGGGGGCCGTTCCCGGGGGGGGTGGCCTGCCACCGTTGTGAGGGGCGTCTGGTGTCAGGCGCTGTCCCTCCCCCAGCCGCCCGTCCTCTGGGGCGGGCAGCCGGGGTTCCGCGACCCGTGCTTCCCGGGGGCAGTCGGTGCGGGCGTGGGGACCCAGCACCGGCCCCACAGCGTGCGCCCTTGCGGGCCGGCGTTGCTCGCTGAGGGGGTGGCGGAAGGGCATCCTCGGGGGGTGTGCCTTCCACCGTTGTGAAGGGCGTCTGACGTTAGGCGCTCCCCCTCCCCCGACTGCCCACCCACTGGGCGGGCTGTTGGGGTCCGCCACCCACGTGCTGTGGGCGCGGGTGTGTGGGTGTGGGGGCCCAACACTGTCCCCTTGGCCTGTATGCCCTGTGGGGGCTGCGTGCCCCGGGGCTGGTGGGGGGCCCTCCCCGGGGGGGGTGGCCTGCCACCGTTGTGAGGGGCGTTTGGTGTCAGGCGCCGTCCCTCCCCCGGCCGCCCGTCTTCTGGAGCGGGCAGCCGGGGTTCCGTGACCCGTGTGTCCCGGGTGCGGTCGGTGCGGGCGTTGAGACCCAGCACCGGCCCCACAGCGTGCGCCCTTGCGGGCTGGCGTTGCTCGCTGTGGGGGTGGCGGAAGGGCGTCCCCTTTGGGGGGTGCCTTCCACCATTGTGAGGGGCGTCTGGTGTCAGGCGCTGTCCCTCCCCCGGCCGCCTGTCCTCTTGAGCGGGTAGCCAGGGTTCCGCGACCCATGTGTCCCGGCTGCGGTCGGTGCGGGCGTGGGGACCAAGCACCGGCCCCACAGCGTGCGCCCTTGCGGGCCGGCGTTGCTTGCTGTGGGGGTGGCGGAAGGGCGTCCCCGGGGGGGGTGCCTTCCACCATTGTGTGAGGGGCGTCTGAGGTCAGGCGCTGTCCCTCCCCCAACTGCACGCCCACTGGGCGGGCTGTTGGGGTCCGCCACCCACGTGCTGTGGGCGCGGCTGTGTCGGTGTGGGGGCCCAACACGGTCCCCGTGGTCTGCATGCCCTGTGTGGGCTGCGTGCCGCGGGGGTGGTGGGAGGCCATCCCCCGGGGGGGTTGGCCTGCCACCGTTTTCAGGGGGGTCTGGTGTCAGGCGCTGTCCCTCACCCGGCAGCCCGTCCTCTGGGGCGGGCAGCCAGGGTTCCGCGACCCGTGTGTCCCGGGTGGCCGGTGCGGGCGTGGGGACCCAGCACCGGCTCCACAGCGTGCGCCCTTGCGGGCCGGCGTTGCTCGCTGTGGGGGTGGCAGCAGGTCATCCCCGGGGGGGCTGCCTTCCACCGTTGTGGGGGGCGTCCGAGGTCAGGCGCTGTCCCTTCCCCGACTGCCCGCCCACTGGGCGGGCTGTTGGGGTCCGCCACCCACGTCCTGTGGGCGCGGGTGTGTGGGTGTGGGGGCCCAACACTGTCCCCTTGGCCTGCATGCCCTCCGGGGTGTGCGTGCCGCGGGGGGTGGTGGGGGGCCGTCCCCGGGGGGGGTGGCCTGCCACCGTTGTGAGGGGCGTCTGGTGTCAGGCGCTGTCCCTCCCCCGGCGGCCCGTCCTATGGGGCGGGCAGCCGGGGTTCCGCGACCTGTGCTCCCCGGGGGCAGTTGCTGCGGACGTGGGGACCCAGCACCGGCCCCGCAGCGTGCGCCCTTGCGAGCTGGCGTTGCTCGCTGTGGGGGTGGCGGAAGGGCGTTCCTGGGGGGGCGCTTTCCACTGTTTTGAGGGGCGTCTGTGGTCAGGCGCTCCCCCTCCCCCAACTGCTCGCCCACTGGGCGGGCTGTTGGGGTCCGCCACCCACATGCTCTGGGTGCTGGCGTGTCAGTGTGGGGGCCCAACACTGTCCCCTTGGCCTTCATGCCCTGTGGGGGTTGCGTGCCGCGGGGGTGGTGGGGGGCCCTCCCCGGGGAGGCTGGCCTGCCACCGTTGTGAGGGGCGTCTGGTGTCAGGCGCTGTCCCTCCCCCGGCCGCCCGTCCTCTGGGGCGGGCAGCCGGGGTTCCGCTACCCGTGTGTCCCGGGTGCGGTCGGTGCGCGCGTGGGGACCCAGCACCGGCCCCACAGCGTGCGCCCTTGCGGGCCGGCGTTGCTCGCTGTGGAAGTGGCGGAAGGGCATCCTCGGGGGGTGTGCCTTCCACCGTTGTGAAGGGCGTCTGACGTCAGGCGCTCCCCCTCCCCCGACTGCCCACCCACTGGGCGCGCTGTTGGGGTCCGCCACCCACGTGCTGTGGGCGCGGGTGTGTCGGTGTGGGGGCCCAACACTGTCCCCTGCGCCTGTATGCCCTGTGGGGGCTGCGTGCCGCGGGGGTGGTGGGGGGCCGTCCCCGGGGGGGGTAGCCTGCCACCGTTGTGAGTGGCGTCTGGTGTCAGGCGCCGACCCTTCCCCGGCCGCCCGTCCTCTGGAGCGGGCAGCAGGGGTTCCGTGACCCGTGTGTCCCGGGTGCGGTCGGTGCGGGCGTGGAGACCCAGCACCGGCCCCACAGCGTGCGCCCCTGCGGGCTGGCGTTGCTCGCTGTGGGGGTGGCGGAAGGGCGTCCCCGGGCGGGGGTGCCTTCCACCATTGTGAGGGGCGTCTGGTGTCAGGCGCTGTTCCTCCCCCGGCCGCCCGTCCTCTTGAGCGGGTAGCCAGGGTTCCGCGACCCATGTGTCCCGGGTGCGGTCGGTGCGGGCGTGAGGACCCAGCACTGGCCCCACAGCGTGTGCCCTTGCGGGCCGGCGTTGCTCGCTGTGGGGGTGGCGGAAGGGCGTCCCCGTGGGGGGTGCCTTCCACCATTGTGTGAGGGGCGTCTGAGGTCAGGCGCTGTCCCTCCATCAACTGCCCGCCCACTGGGGGGGCTGTTGGGGTCCGCCACCCACGTGCTGTGGGCGCGGGTGTGTGGGTGTGGGGGCCCAACACTGTCCCCCTGGCCTGCATGCCCTGTGGGGGCTGCGTGCCGCGGGGATGGTAGGGGGCTGTCCCCGGGGGGGCTGCATGCCTTCCATCATTGTGAGGGGCGTCTGGTGTCAGGCGCTGTCCCTCCCCCGGCCGCCCGTCCTCTGGAGCGGGCAGCCAGGGTTCCGCGACCCGTGTGTCCCGGGTGCGATCGGTGCGGGCGTGGGGACCCAGCACCAGCCCCACAGCGTGCGGCCTGGCGGGCCGGCGTTGCTCGCTGTGGGGGTGGCGGAAAGGGGGTCCCCGGGGGGGGTGCCTTCCACCATTGTGAGGGGCGTCTGGTGTCAGGCGCTGTCCCTCCCCCGGCCGCCTGTCCTCTGGAGCGGGTAGCCAGGGTTCCGCAACCCGTGTGTCCCGGGTGCGGTTGGTGCGGGCGTGGAGACCAAGCACCGGCCCCACAGCGTGCGCCCTTGCGGGCCGGCGTTGCTCGCTGTGGGGGTGGCGGAAGGGCGTCCCCGGGGGGGCTGCCTTCCACCATTGTGTGAGGGGCGTCTGAGGTCAGGCGCTGTCCCTCCCCCAGCTGCCCGCCCACTGGGCGGGCTGTTGGGGTCCGCCACCGACGTGCTGTTGGCGCGGGTGTCTGGGTGTGGGGGCCCAACACGGTCCCCGTGGTCTGCATGCCCTGTGGGGGCTGCGTGCCGCGGGGGTGGTCGGAGGCCGTCCCCGGGGGGGTTGGCCTGCCACCGGTGTGAGGGGGGTCTGGTGTCAGGCGCTGTCCCTCCCCCGGCCGCCCGTCCTATGGAGCGGGCAGCCAGGGTTCCAACACCCGTGTGTCCCGGGTGTGGTCGGTGCGGGCGTGGGGACCCAGCACCGGCCCCACAGCGTGCGCCCTTGCGGGCCGGCGTTGCTCGCTGTGGGGGTGGCGGAAGGGCGTCCCTGGGGGGGGTGCCTTCCACCATTGTGTGAGGGGCGTCTGAGGTCAGGCGCTGTCCCTCCCCCGACTGCCCGCCCACTGGGCGGGCTGTTGGGGTCCGCCACCCACGTGCTGTGGGCGCGGGTGTGTGGGTGTGGGGGCCCAACACTGTCCCCTTAGCAGGCATGCCCTGTGGGGGCTGCGTGCCGCGGGGATGGTGGTGGGGGGCCGTCCCCGGGGGGGGTGGCCTGCCATCGTTGTGAGGGGCGTCTGATGTCAGGCGCTGTCCCTCCCCTGGCCGCCCGTCCTCTGGAGCGGGCAGCCAGGGTTCTGCGCCCCGTGTGTCACGGGTGTGGTTGGTGCGGGCTTGTGGACACAGCACTGGCCCCGCAGCGTGCGCCCTTGTGGGCCCGCGTTGCTCGCGGTAGGGGTGGCGGAAGGGCGTCCCCGGGGGGGGTGCCTTTCACCATTGTGAGGGGCGTCTGAGGTCAGGCGCTGTCCCTCCCCCGACTGCCCGCCCACTGGGCGGGCTGTTGGGGTCCGCCACCCGCGTGCTGTGGGCGCGGGTGTGGTGTGGGTGTGGGGGCCCAACACTGTCTCCTTGGCCTGCATGCCCTGTGGGGGCAGCGTGCCGCGGGGCTGGTGGGGGGCCGTCCCCGGGGGGGCTGGCCTGCCACCGTTGTGAGGGGCGTCTGGTGTCAGACGCTGTCCCTCCCCCGACCGCCCGTCCTCTGGGGCGGGCAGCCGGGGTTCCGCGACCCGTGCTTCCCGGGGGCAGTCGGTGCGGGCCTGGGGACCCAGCACCGGCCCAACAGCGAGCGCCCTTGCGGGCCGGCATTGCTCGCTGTGGGGGTGGCGGAAGGGCGTCCCCGGGGGGGCGCCTTCCACCGTTGTGAGGGGCGTCTGTGGTCAGGCGCTCCCCCTCCCCCGACTGCCCGCCCACTGGGCGGGCTGTTGGGGTCCGCCACCCACATGCTCTGGGAGTAAGAAAAAGTGCTTTTGCATTGCTTTCAGGCATACTCTAGTTGTATTAGAGATGCCCTGAGCATCCATGCATTTTTATCTTAGTATTGGTCCCACCAAAAGTGGTGATAACACATTTTGAACTATGGAACCAAACACCCAATCAGGATATGGAGTGGACCCCTTAATGCCCTTTCAATGTGAAGCTATTCATCTTTTCCTGAGTTGACTGAGCACTGACATCCCTAAGGTAGAGCCTATGAATTTATCTATGTTTTTCCATGAATACTTATCTGCCCTAGTGGTATACACCCTAGGGGGCTAGGCACCTCTTTTTGAGAGGTCCTGGGTTCAATTCCTGGTCAGCCTAGCTAAGTAGGAAGATCGCATGTGACATGGCAGTGACCTCATCGCCACATGCCCTGCGGCCTCAGCACATATGGAACCCAAAACAAAGAGTGCACATCTCCTGAGATGGCACTATGGAGAGAGAGTGACCATGGGGCAGTTTTCTAACTCTTTTCCCAAAACATTTCAGCTATCTTTGTGAATATGCATTCATTTGTGACCTGAGTTGCAGTTTCTGTGAATATCCAATCATCTATCACTGTTTACACTGCAGCCCTTCATGCTTTGATCCTGAATCCTCTTCTCTTTGCATACTATTGGCTTGGGCTATCCTAGAGAGACTTGGAGTGACTGTATTTCATCAAAACAAAAGCTTTTCATCTCCAAAAACAAGCAGCAGGAAACCCTACACCAACAGCAAGCAGCAGGAGAGGCACAACACAGTGCTGAAAACACTATAAACTTTTCTGGTAGCAGAGGCAGCCTGTCTCTGTGCACCGGCAGCGACCCCGCGCCGTACAACCAGTGCTCCGAGTACAGGCAAATATAAGCAGAAGGGCGGATTAAGATGGATCCAAGAAAGGAGGACGCCGACGTGAAGACAGCGCCAGCGCCTGAGGCACCGGCAAGGCCGGCACCTGGCGCTGTACCTTCGGCGGAGCCCTTACATGGGCCAGTGGATGCGGCTGAGGACTCCCTGGATGGCCTCCAGACGGCCTTCGGGGCCCTGTCGGTCGAAGAAGTGGTCTCTCAGCCTCAGCCTGTGAAGAGGAAGAGAGAGAACGAGAGCGAGAAGGATGCTGGAGAAGGAGCAGACGAAGGAGAGGAACAAGGGCAAGACCCGACGCATGACCCTACCTTCGAAGGCGCACCAAGCGCTTCTGGCCTCCACGCATCACCCTCTCCTTTAACCACCACACTCCCAGCCGCTGCAACATCCACTTCCTCAACCACCCCGCCTATGGCAGAGGGCACAGGCTTTACTGGCATGCCTCCCTACCCCGCCTATGGTATGGGCCCACCTACCACTGCGCTCCATGAGGCAACTACTGCCAGTGAGCCTGTGGCTTCCAGCGCTGCGCCGCGATGGTATGCAGCTGATTATCCCCATCCACTACACGCTACTGGAACCTATGTGGATGTTCCTGGGTATGCTCCTGGGTATGCACCTGGGTATGCACCCTTGAGTGGGTTGAGGAGAGGACCCGAATCTCTGGGTGGCAGGAGTAGAGGATCGGGAAGATCCTCCAACAGGTCCCTGACGCGGTCGGAGATCAACGAGGTGCTCCGAGGAGCCACTTCAAAAATCGTCGGCGACCTCACGCAAGAGATCAGGGAGAAACTGGAGCCCCTGATGATCCAGTCCCATGCGTCACCTACGACGGTGGGAATGTCACCCCACCGAGTACAGGCTAACCACCTGGCGGCAGGGTTGACAAATACCCTGGGGAGCCTGAGGAGCCGACCGATGCCGACTCCTGCAGCAATACCGAGAAGTCCATTCGTCCCGAGAACGGCCCAGCCGCCCTACAGCCACGTGACGAACTCGACGAGGGCCGAGCTGGACCAGCTGGGGCTGACAGCCTTAAGGGCTATGGTGGACGTAGAGCCTTATGGCTCTAGTGATCTTGGCGGAGACCCCTCCGATGACGAGCCGTCGTCGATGGATTCTTCTTCGCCCTCAGATGACGAGGACCCTGAGGACCCCGAGGACCCCAGGGGTAAGAAGAAGAAGAAGAAGAAGAAGAAGACCCGACGCCCTGAAGGACGCCGAGCTCAGGAGGCGAAGGCTATTGCCACCTCCAAGATAGTGGTCAACCTGCCTGAGTTCACAGGCAAGGACCTCAGCGGGTTCGCTGAGAACTTTTGCCGGTTCCTACGACTGACCGGCCAAACCCACGCGAGTGGGCGAGTGAAGTGCGATCTGCTCCTGCAGTGCTGCAAGACCAAGTACCTGGAGAAGCAGGTCAGGCAGATCGTGACTAACTCCGCCACCTTTGCCGATGTGTTGGTTGCCCTGGAGAGGCAGTACCCGACCTACGAGACCAACCTCTCCATCAGGGCCGAGATCCAGAACCTGTCCGTGCTGCCCAACAACCCCAAACCCGGCAGGGTCTCCGAGCTGTTGGCTGACCTCGATCACTGGGCTGGACGACTGACGCCCGGTTCCTACAGCAGCGGCGACCTGCTGTTTTGGTTGTGCGCCAAGCTCCCCCGAGAGCTATGGGACGAGTGCCGTTTGACGGCTGAGCGCAAGGCTAGATCCCTCCGCTACGAGGATCTATGCCTGCTGCTCCTGGAGATGGCGCTGGAGAAGGAGAGCGACCAGCACTTGAACAACTACTGTCTCCGTGGTGGAGGTTCTGGAGGCAAAGGGTACCAAGGCTCCCGACCTGGGCAGGGGACTACCCCCGAACACGCCCACGCCCGTCTAATGGAGAACGTGAAGGAGCTATTCTGGTGTGATGCCAGAGATGAGCAGGGCCACCTGCAGCACGCCTCTGACTGCGAGCAGCGAGACTGCTTCGTCGTCCAGGGGAAGCAGCAGGAGAAGGACACCGGCGCCAAAGCGAAGCTGCCGGATCATTACCGCTGCACCATCACGTGTGCATTCTGCGGTAAGCGGAAGCACTACGAGGATGAGTGCTACCATAAGCCACGCCTATCGGCGAAGCTTAAGGGGGAAGATCCTGGCAAAGGCTCAGTCAAAGGTGGAGGCAAGGCCAAAGGCAACGACTCCGGCAAGGGCAAGTCGAAAGGACGTGGTCAAGGTGGTCAAGACAAGGGTCAAGGTGGACGAGGAGGAGGCGCTAACCGCCAGACCGACAACAAGAACAAGGACAAGAACGGAGGCAACCCCAACCCTAATCCAGGGGGGAACTCCGAGCCCTCTGGAGGGCAGTCTGGACCTACCACACGCTCACAAACGCAGGCCCAGCAAGAACAAGGAGCCAAGCGTGAGCATGAAGGTGGTGATGACGGCAACGCTAAGAAGAGGAGCCGTTTCATGAGGATGGCCCGCAAATTGCGGAACAAGGGGTTCGAGGTGACCTGTCCCGCGGAGTTCTGACGGTGACGCTCTGGTGGCACCCAACACCTGGTGTTTTGGGTACGTATCCGACTAGGGGGACGTGAATACCTGGGGGTACTGGATACTGGCGCCACAATATCTATAGTGGCCAAGAAAATTTTACCTTGTGGGAGCCTGAAGAACACCATGACCACCGCCGCTATACACATTGGGGATGGACATGTGGTGCACAGCTGCGGGGACTGTGAAGTGGAGGTACCTATGGGCTCCAGGACTATCGCCCATCGGTTCTATGTGATGGACACTGATGCCTTCGACTTTGTACTGGGGACTGACTTCTTCGTGCAGCACTCCCAGATACAATCCCTGACGCTGCAAGCGCCCTACCTCCTCTACGTAGACCACGGCAGTGGCAGAGAGTCTATGCCCCTGGAGCAGTCGGAACATACCTCGAGTTACCTGAGGCTATCGAAGGAGGAGCCCTCTAACATGATGGCGGCCTCCAAAACTGAGGACTATCAACTATTGGGGGAAGTCCTAGACCAAGGTCTGAAGGAGTTGGGTTACTCTCGAGAAGACCTGAGTGTGGAGTTGTTTGCCAGCGACAAGCAGCATGTACTGGACCTTTACTGCAGCAAGGGGAAGAACTGCAGCTACAAATTTTACTGGCCCTCTTTCGGGATGGCCTACGGGAACCCCAGGTTCAGTGAACTGGGGAAGGTGCTGACCAAGGTGGCCTTGGAACGTTCCCGTATGGTCCTGTGTTCCCCCGATTGGGGAGCCCATGGGGGCAACGAGTACTGGCGAACCCTCCTGGACAAGCTGACTATCAGCTCTGTGCGGTTACCTGATGAGGCCATCTACGTGCCTCTAGGACGCAAGACGCCTATTGGGAAGCCCAGATGGGGGAGTATGCTAAGCGTGGTGGACGGAGGTCTTACCTCCATTCCCTGGGAGGATCTGGACCCGACTCTGGTCCAGGCTATACAACGAGAAAGCGATGGACTCGCCTTGGGTGACTTGAAGGATCAACTACAACCTCAAGATGCTGTTGAGACTACACCCGGAGGAGATGAGTACGTCGTGACTGACACCAACGCGTACCAAGACCATGACACCCTCACCCCCCAAACGGGGGCCCCCCCTCTAGACACCAACACCACCGCCCTCCTCCAAGCCGCAACAGCGGCAGCCACACAGGTAGGGGCCCCGGAAACCTGGGGCCCACAATACCTGGTCGAAACCAAAGTGGCGCCCCACGCGAAGAGCCAAGACAAGCCCCCAACACCGAAGCCGCTCCACCCCCCGCTCAAGCTAGACCCGACGGAGCACACCCCCCAGGATGAATGGGCGACCCACTACATCATCCCCCACACCACCACCCGCAAAAACCACGCCGCCAAGATCACCGTCACCCGCCACCTCCCCCACACCACACAGGTGTATGAGCTGACGGCCCCCAACGTCCTCGTCACCCGTCGCCGACACGATGAGCGATACACCATACAGGCGGAAGGTGCCGCCGCGACCACCCTGTACACATGGGCAACACGGGGCGACCTCCCACACCCCACCCTCCACCACGCCCCCTCCTGGCCCACCCCCTTCCACACAGCGGACCGCCCCAACAAGAAGCCCAAACACACGGGTGTGCACACCCACGCCCAGGAGGCCCAACACCGACACGAAGCGAGGCGCAAGGCCCGCACCCTCCACGACGACCACACCATCCCCCGCATCGGCGCCCCCCCCGCCAGGGTATCAGATACCACCCACAACCGCACGATCACAGGCATCACCACGGACTGCCTGAACCCAGCGGCGTCGCGGGCAGACGCCGTATGGATCAGCGAAAGGCGCTCCCACACACGGGCGGTGGCGCGCCTCCACAACATCCAACCCAACAAACTCCAGCGCGCCGTTGGACCCTTCGCCGTACACGTCACCCCGTACGGCATCGACCACCCCCGGTGTGAGCACCATGACCCGCCCTGCTCCACCCCATGCACCTCGCCCCTGCGCCAACCGCTGCCGGCCCCCACCATCACGGGCAACATGTACCTGGGCACCGTACCGGGAGACCCGGGCATATACATCCTGCCCAACAGGTCCAGGGAACACGCCATCCCCCTCCACTGTGTGGAATCCCTCGCCCTGGGACCACCCCCACCAAAACACCAACACCAACACATCCCGGGGGACAAACGGACACAGGCCCCAGACGGGGGGAAAAAGGCCCACCAACGCGCCCTGGCCCACATCACCCTCCACCCCGCAGCCCACCTACCAAAGGACTTCGGCACGGAGCGCCACATCGTCCTGGAGGGCCAAGCCCACCACATCATCACCGCCGCCCTGTACACCCTCGCCGCCCACGAACGCCACTGGGACCCCACAACCATCCCAGCAATGCCCCCACCGCCCCAAGGCCCCAACGATCCCGTCACCCCTTTCCACATCGATCAGCTCCTAAGCCGCAAGGCCCCCCCACACCTCCACCCCTCCAGGATACCACTAGCCATTGCATCGTGGGACACCCTGGACTTCCCCCCCCAACAACCCGCCATCCACATCCTCAAAGCGGACACCCAATGGTGGACCCTCCACTGGGCACACGGAGTCCTCATGGCGGCCCAGGCCTATACCCCGGAAATGGACCCGGAAGACCCCCCACGGGGCCAGCACCGCCTCCTCCAAGCCACCACCCTCACAGGCCGCGGAGGCGCCCCCTGGGAAGCCCTCCACACAGCACTCTACTGGGCTCAAGGCTCCCCCAACGGCCCAGACACACCGGAACCCACAGAGGCCTGGGTCAGGCAGGCCAAGGCCATGAGGAACTACCACCTACACCACCCCTTCGACGACAGCCCCGCCGCACTGCCATGGCCAACAGATCCCCCGGAGACCGTACGCAAGCTCGCCGACATCATACGCAGCCACGCAAAAGCGAAAATGCAAACACCGGCAGAACCCCCACTGAGGGATCCAGACCAGCACGCAACGCACCCCTTCTTCCAACCCCATGCCCCCCCAGCCCCGCCACCTCCAGTCCCACCCAAGCGAACGAGACGACAAAAGGGCGCACCCGCCCCCAGCCAAGCCGGAAAAGCAGCAACCTCCCGACCCCCCGCATCCCACCCGACCCACCCGACGAACCCAGACCAAGCATCCTCGTCATCCTCCCTCCCACCACTACCACCGCCCCACCCGGACCAGGCATCCTCATCATCCTCCCTCCCGCCACCAGCACAGGCCCCGCCCAAAGCGTACCCAGGGTTCGAAAAAGGTGCGAAGGTCCAACACCCCTTCCGCAACGACCACACAGGCGACTGGATCTGGTGTGAGGGCACGATCCAGTACCGCCTCAAGGGACAGGGGGACAACGGGGGGCCACAGATCCGGGTGATCTGGCACCGCCAAAAGGAGCTAGACCAAGGCAACAGCGCCCCGGACAAACCACTCGGCGACACCCTGGAACTCACCAGCGCCCACCCCATCCGGCTCCGCACCGAAGAGAACAAGGCCCACACAGGCACCAAATACACTGGGGAGCTCCCCCCGGAGTGGAGCCAAGGCCTCCCCCTGCCACGCCTACCCAAACGCCCACAAACCGGCAAAAAGTCCCCAACCCCCAGTCCCCCTCCCTGACGGGGCAAGGGCCGAGGGCACAAGCCTCCACAGCCCCGGCCCGCCCCCACCGAGGCCACCGTCAACCTCCTCGACCTCAACCACCCGGCCGTCACATACTCCAACGACGCCACAACCGCCCTCCAAGAGCTCCCGATGGCACAGGGGCCGGGGTGGGTCCCCCGCCTCCTCACCTTCCAGGAACAAGGCCTACAGCGCGACGACCCCCCGGAAACCACCCCCATATATACCCCGGACCAGAAAGCGTACAAATGCTACTGGCACAAGAGGACCCCCCTATACGCCCAAACCGGCATCCACGTCCACCTCGTCCACCACCTCAGCGTCACAGGGAGGCTAGGTGTCTATGAGGTCGTCGGGGACGGATGGCAACTCAACGTCATCAACACCCACGTCCCCTTCGGCGAAGCCACGGAACCCTTCCTCCAGGCCCTGGCCGAGGCGTACCGCCAAATGGCCATGCTCGCCCCCACAGTCATCATCGGCGACATGAACGCCGCCCCCACCCCAGCGGACCGAGGAGGACAGGCCACACCCCAGGACCAAGCAGTCCGCGACACCATCGAAATGCTGGGGCTCGTGGACCTAACAGCCAGCCTCGAAGGCCAACCATCCCACTTCCCCCACCAAACGGATGCCGCCCCATCCCGCATCGACGTATGCTATGGCGACCCCACCACCATCATCCGAGCGGAGGCCCGATATGGACCCCTCCCGCTGGGACCCACAGGCCATAGCCCCCTGCACATCCGCCTCACCATCCCCAACCTTCCCCCCAGCCCCCCAGAAGATGCGGACCAAGGCCTACCACCCCCCCTGAAGATGCCCCCGCTGCATGACAAGCATGCCTGGTCCCAATATCACAATGCCATAGACCGCGCCCGGCGCGTCCAACCAGACCCCACCGACCTACTCACAGCCATGCGCACGGCCGCCGTCGCCTGCGGCTTCCAGCAACACCCCCACACAGACGACGACCAACCACCCACGGCCCTGGGGGACATGCTCCATGACCTCTGGCATGCGAAGCAACAACTGGCGACCCTCCTCCACACCGACACCCCCCAAACCCGCCGCCAGGTACACCACTGCAGGACACAGATAGCCCAAATCAGGGCGGACCTGCAGCGGTGGCACATCCACAGGCAACAACGCATCGCCCAGGAACACGAACGGTATGCGCAACACGAACTCCCCTACAAGGCCATCCGCCACCTCAACGACGCCATGACCGATACCGGCCACCGCACCATCACCACGGTCCGGCAGGAGGACGGCTCCCTCACCAACGACCCAGCCACAGTGCTCCAAGCCACCCAAGACAGCTTCCTCCGGCAACACACCCCCACCCAAGACACACTGGACCCGGACACCCAGGCCAAAATCGACCGCCTCCCTCGGGTCTGCAACCACGCCCAGAGGAGGCACCTGGAAAAACGCCCCTTCACCATCCACGAAGTCCGGAAGGCCAGCCACAGTCTCCGGCAACACAAAACCCCAGGCTACGACGGCCTCCCTGCAGAGGCATACTACCACCTCCCCGCCCACCTCCTCCGCGTCCTCGCCCACCGCCTCTGGGACATCGTCACGGGGCGGACCCCCCTGCCACCAGACTGGGCAAACGTTGTCCGCCCCCTCTACAAAAAAGGGGACTGGGCGAACCCGGACAACTGGCGCCCCATAGTCTGTGCGGTCACGGAGGTCAAAATCGTCTGGACCATCCTCCTGCGCCGCATCCGCCCCCACCTGGACCCCCACATACCAGCGAGCCTCTGGGGGGCCATCCCAGGCCGCTCCCCACACGAGGCCATCTTCCTCCAGGACACCATCGCGGACATGGACCCGGTGGACCTCATCATCGCCTCCCTCGACGTCAAGGGAGCCTTCCCGAACACCCCCTGGCTCCTTCTAGAAGCGGTGTGGAAACGCCTAGGCCTCCCCTTCTACAACTTCACCTCCGACTACATCTGCACCCGCAAATACACGGTCCGCACAGGAGCAGGCCTCACCCCCTTCATGGAGCCAGGCAGCGGGGTCCCCCAAGGGGGAGCAGAGGGCCCCTTCCTGTACCTTCTAGTGACGCTCCCCCTGGCCCTCGCAATCGAGCAGGATTACCCGGCCTACGCACCCTACCCCCTCCTCTCCCCCCTGGTCGGCTTCGCGGACGACACCAACCTCACCGTCGCGCACACCCCACACGAACCCCATGCCCCGGACCCCGGACCAACGGTCACCCAACAGGCCAACGACTTACTGGACGTGACCGTCTCCTACCTCTGCCACAACAACCTCATCGTCCACCCCACAAAGTCAGTGGCCATGATCAAGGGGTCTGCCACACCTCCCACCCTGGGGCCACAAGGGCCCCCCATGCAAGTCGTGACGACCACCACCCACCTGGGGGTAGTCCAGGCCGCCAACCCTGAGGACGCCACCCTCCCTCCCAAGTTGCAGTCACACCTCGCCCATCTCCCCAGATATGCGTCCCCGACCACCAAGGCCCTCTCCCTGTCCCACCAGAGCCTGGCGTACTACCTCACCGGGGTCTTGAACGCCTCCATAGGCTTCCAAGCACTCCACCTAACACACCCCACCACCGCCCTCCAGCCGGCCACACGCGCCGTGACCAAGGCATGGGCAGCACACGGGGGCTGGCCCACCTCCATACCCACCCGCGCCATCCGAGCGGCATGGCCCCACTATGGAGACGCCATAGGGGACGAGGTGAAAGCGGCCTATACCAGACACACCGCCCTCCTCCTTCACCGCATGACCCACAACCACTCACCGGAGGTCCACGAGGTCACCGCCATACGCCTCCAAGCCGCACAACAGGCCCGCAACACATGCCCGCGCTGGGTACTCCACCAGACGGGCATGCCCACCAACATGAACACCCGCCTGTGGAACCACCTGCAGCTTCTGCTCCCATCCCCACACCACGCCATACTCACCAACCACACGTGCCCAGAGAAAGGGCCACTAGCGGTCCTCTGCGGGGACCTCTACCACCACCCCAAGGGCACCATCCACACCATAGACCTTGTCGGGGCCTCCATCACCGTAGTATACGTCACCCTCGCCCAAATGCGGGTCCTGCACCACAGCGGGGCACACCACACCCCCTTTCTACAGCTTCCCGAATGGCCACAATACCGCCTCTTCCACCAGTACCTCACACAGACGGCACGAACAGCGGGACACACTCTACCGGGCAGCAAAGACATGCACACAGCCTACCGAGAATTCACAAACCAACACCCGCGACCCATCCCAGAGACACCGCCCTACGCACCCACCGGATCGAAACACGAACCCGTCCCCCCAGTGACGGGCCCAGTCCCACCACTAACCCTGCTACTGGCCCCGAATGAAGCCAAACCCGCGCAGACCACCGTCATCCACCACGGGGCAAAATGGCGCATACTGAAACACCACATGACCGCCTGAGACCTACCAAAGGTCCCCCAAGATTCCCAGAGCATGCCACGCACATGTTGGGCCTGTGACCCCGAGGCACCGACCGCACCATGGCCCGTGTTACACCTCATAGCACGCCACCACACCCACCCCACGACCCACCTACCACCACAGGCCTACGCATGGATAGCCCCATGGTTCCACCGCACCGACACTAACCCCACGGTAGCATGGAACCCCGACCACGCGCCCAAATGGCTCTTCACCACTACACCCACATGCCCCCGCCCCGACCCGGCAGGGGTCGCCATCCGTTACAGCATGTACGAGCCAGGCAGAACGGGCAAGCACGAGCACCCCTACTATCCACTCCACCACTCCTGCCACACACCGGAGCACCGAACACAAACCCTCACATGCCACGACCTAAACCCCGACACAGCCTACATCCTCCACTACAGCTACTCCTACCTCACACAAGGACAGCCGGAGCAGGGACTCATAGCCCTGTCCCCCCAAGCGAAGCACATCATCTCCAAAGGAATAGGGGTGTACGCCACCCC
Organism: Eutreptiella sp. 'Long Island Sound 2002'; assembly: GCA_964036045.1. Lineage (NCBI taxonomy): Eukaryota > Euglenozoa > Euglenophyceae > Eutreptiales > Eutreptiaceae > Eutreptiella > Eutreptiella sp. 'Long Island Sound 2002'. The sequence goes on from OZ038380.1 coordinate 107,307,060, forward strand.
CATCCTCCAGCCCACAACCCCAGTAGCCCACCTCGCCACGGGCCTTGCCATATACGCCTACCTGCCCATGAACCCATGCCGCCTCCCACAACCATCACCGGCGGACCGGCTCTTCTTCACCGACGCCTCAGGCGAATCCGCCCTCACGCCCATCACCGGGGGGGCCACCCTGCAGCTAACCCACACCGGGGGACACTACCACATGGACCACCACACGGGCCACACCACCTATGGGGCCTCTTCCCACGGGGAGCTAGGGGCCATGGCCGACGCCATCACCGAGGTCGCGGCCCACCTACCCGCCCACTCCCCGCACATCGTCCGGGTCTGGTTCGTGGTAGACGCCACTGTCGACACGCACCTGCTCCTCCGCATAGCAAGGCAACCACTTCACAAAGCAACCGCGACGAGCCTCGGCACCCAGGCACTGCTACTCTGGAAAGCCCTACGCAGCCTTCCCCCCTACGTCCAACTCCACATCGTGAAACAAGAGTCCCACAGGCACCAATACGGAAATGGTAAGGTCGACAACCAGGCAGTACACCAGCGCACAACACACCTACCAGCCCTCCAGATCCCTGACCTCGGCCGCAACCACACACACCTCCAACACGTGCCCCCTGTACCCGAGCCCCATCAGACCCCGGACTGGGTACCAGAGGACGCCCCCTATTCCTCCCACGACAGAGCGTACCACTACCCCAACCCCGTCCAACATCTCGCCCGCGTGCTCGGCGACGCAGACAGCCGGGCGCACATCCAGGAGCTCCAGGACAGACTGCAAGTCCCCCTCTACCACTCAGCGCTCCGCCCAGCAAACGTCCCAGCCCACCTCCAGAAACGACGCATCCAGCTCCTCAGGGAGCAACTGCCTTTCCTCACCAGGGTCGCCAGATGGCTCGCCCGCAAGCACATCCACGTCCCCGACGAACACACCCGTTGCCCATGCGACCACACCACCCCGGAGGACTGGGAACACTTCAAGAAATGCCCCCTCCATACAGACAGGGACACCCTAGTGGGCTGGTCCCCGGCGGAAACCCTGCGACAACACGAAGGATGGCCAACCCACAGCCACGCACACCAGGCCACCGAAAACCTCTTCCGGGACCCCCTGATCAAAGAAGCCACCATGAGAGGGGCAGTGACACAGGCCCTGCACCGACACCTCACCAAACACACGGAAAGCCCCATGGAGGCAGCAGCACACCTCCAGCTAGAAGCGGTCCGCAGAGCAGCGGCCCAAATGGTACACCGCAAACACCTCCTGCTAACACACGCGGAACAACTCACCGACCCCACCGCCAGGGAACACATGCAGCGTCTCATCCATTACCATGCCGTGCATGACCCAGACGTCCACTAACCCGCTCCGCACCCCGCACGCGCCCCCCGTCTCCATCCACAGGTCTCCAAATCACCACCACAGCGCCCCGAGACCCGTCACACACCCAAGAAGCCACCCGGCACCGCCCAGTCCGGCCGAACCCAGCCAGGGCCAACCATCCATCGACGTAGACACGCAAAACCCCGGCAGCCCATCCAGCCCACCCCCCCCGGACCCGGGGCACCCCCCACTCACACCGGCCACCATCCGCGACCCCGACCTCCTCCGAGCGACCCTCCAAGACAGGGCCCCGACCACCCCCCTGGGCTGGTACCGCCTACAAGAGGACTGGACCAAGCTCACCGTCAAAGCCCTCCGGGACCTGACCACCCCAGGCAGCGGCCTCCACGAGACCATAGTAGACCTCGTGCTCTGGCGAGCCCGCAAACACACCCGGGGCCAGCCCATCTGGATCCCCCCCATCGAGTGGGGCCAGGCCCTGACGCACGACACCGGCAGCAACGTCACGCGTCGAGGGACCGTACGCCTACGGCGGGCCCAAGCGGAGACGGACCACCCAGCGGACCCGAACCACCCGGAGCAGTGGGAACAGGCCACCGCGCCCAACCGCGACACCGCCCTCCGCGCCGCCGGCCTCCGCACCCCGGACGACGACCTCCCCCCCCCACCTACAGACAGTGACCACCGCCCGCCGGAGGTCTGGGTTACAGTCCTCGAGCGCGGCCACTACTACGTGATAGCCGCTATGGCTACGTCCCACGGCCCGCAATGGATCATCCAGGGGACAGACACCATGTTCGCCCCGAAGACCGCCCCACCAGGGGCAGTGGGGGACCCCACCACCCAGCACAGGATCCTCAGGGGTCTCCTCCAGCCAGGGGACACGCCCCCAGCCCGCGCCCTGGCCCAAATCACCTCAGGGAAGGCGGGCTACCACCTGGGATTGTCCATGCTCTGCCTAACCCACTGGATCCAGCGCCACTGACCACCCACGGGGACCGTGCCCTGGGTTTGGGCCATCCCCACCGCCCACACACAAGTCGAAGCAGGCCCGGACACACAACCAAACCCCCCCCCCAGGCCGCAGCAGTCCCTCACCTGCGGGTACCACGCCATCCACAGGGTCCTCAACCGCGCGGGTCTTAGCCCAAAGCTAGCATGCCCCCTTCCCACCACTGACCAAGAAGTCCACCAGATACGAACGCTCGTCTGCGAAATCCTTGCCGCGGCAGCAGAAGACGGCAAGCTTCTCCTCCAAACCGCCCGGCCTACAACTGCCCACGCAAGCGCGCAGCAAGCGGACACATACACCGGCACAGCACAACCCCCCGCACAATCCTCGCCCATGCCCCCCCCCTCTCGCTGCTCAACCGGAGACCCACACACGCCCACTATCGCGCGCACCCCCGGGCCCCGCGACACGGGCCTCCCCCACCCGCCCGAACACCAGCACACGCCCGCCACACACCCACCCACCGGCCACCCTTCACCGCCCCCCACACTCGACAACCCACACACACCCGCCAAGGGGAGCCCCACGCCCCGCGGCACGCCCACCCCACCCAGTGGCCCGCCCACGCCCCCCAAACACACCCCAGAGGACCCAGGCCCACCCCCCCCGGCCCCTGAATGCAGCCCACGCGAACTGTTCCCCCCCGCTGACACCAACCCACACGACCTCGCACATTGCAGGTTAGGGTTAGGGTTAGGCCAACCCAGCGGGACCCAGCATCATACGCCCGCCCCCGAGGCCCGGGACCCTCCGCCGTCTCCCGCGGTCCTCTCCTCCGCCTCCGACTCCACAACCTCCACCACCACGACCACCTCATCCACCACCACCACCACCACGTCCTCATCCAGCACTCCACCCCCCAGGCCGCGGAGGACACCTCCCAAACGGGCCTCCAAACCCGCCCCCACCGCGAGCAGCCCCACCGCCGCCAAAGCCCACGCCCCGGCGAAGCCCATACCCACGACCCAGCCGAAGCCCAAGGCCGCCGCCAAAGGGCAGCCCGCAGCCAAGCCCAAGCCCAGGCCCAAACCCGGCGCCACGACGGCAGCTCGGGCCCGGCCCCCCCAGGATGTCCTCTACGACATCCGGCCCCAGCCGTCCCAGGCCCTAAGGCAGCAGCGCCCAGCGCGGCGCCCCCCCACCATCACCGACACCACCGCCGCCACCTTCATGGCGGAGCGCGCCGCGGCCGAAGCGCGGCGCGCCTCGTCCCACCACCTCCCAAAGCCCACACCCCGGGCCCACGGACCGCTCCGGGGTCCACCAGCAGCGCCCACGCCCCCCTACCGGCCCCCGATGACAGCCCACATGCAACGCATGCCCCACTACCGCCGCCGCCACGAATCCCCGCCCAACCCCGAGGCGGAGACCGTACGCGCACACCCGCGGGTCCACATCCGCGTGCACCCCCACTCCCCACGCACCCCCACGGAACAGGACTACGAGGAATCCCCCAGGCCCGCCACCGCCGCCGGCCCCCACGACCCCATCACACCCACCCACGCACACTCCTCCGCCCAAGACCGCAGGCCCGCCCAGGAACAGTGGTGGCAGCGCTGGACCCACACGCAGCTCTGGGAGCTGCGGAAGTGGGCCCGGGGAGAGCCCTCCCTCGAGGGCCTGGTCCATCGGCCCCGCAAGGGGTCGGTGGAAAACTGCCGCCTCCGGCCGGCGGGGGGGTGGATGCCGCAGGCCGCATGGGAAGCCATGCTGGCCGATGCGCTCCACCCCCTGGGAGTCCACCCCCGCAACCTCCCCGCGCCCCAGGACCACCCGTACGTCCTCAGGCGCCTGCGGGAGACCCTCCAGGAAGCACGGCGAGACGGCATCCGCCTGTGGGACATCACCCAAAGCCCAGCCCCGCACGCACACACCCCCTCACCACCCCACAAGCGTCGGCGCACCGACACCGGCGACACCCACAACACCCCAGAAGCCCTGCGCGCCACACAACACGACGCGCCTGACCCCCCGGCCAGCGGCGCCGCCATCTAACCCCGTTATCCAGCACAGCACCACCACGGGGCGCCACGCCAGGCCCCGCCCAGAAGTCACCAAACAAACCGGACGCCGAAGGAAGCCAACGCACACGACAACGAGCACAACTACGCCCAAAGGCGCCGAACCCGGGCCCGATACCGTGGGCTCCTCTCCACCCTCAGCACGACACACACGTCACTGACGTCACTCCTCCGCCATGCCCCCTCCCACGCCACCGCCCCGCCCCCCCCCCCCTCCCGCCGCACGTCCCCACGCCGCCCAGCACCCAGCCCCACACACTGCGCCACAGCATCGCCCTAGTCCGGCTCCTCCACCATCGCGGCGCTTGGCACCTCACAGTAGACCGCCGTCCTATGGTCCCGCTCCCCCCAGCACCACTCCCAGGGCCGCACCCGACCCACGCCGTGTTCGCCCCCACGTCGCGGGCCGCGGACATCCTCCCGCTCCCCACCACCACCCCTCCCGGGCATCGCATACTACTTACCGCCAACCCCTCGGTCCTCAGTGAGGTCCCCATCGGGCACGCCGACGCCCTGCACGTGCGCCCGCAGCTGCCCAACCTGCACGCTGCGTACGCCCCCGGCGCGCCCGCCGACCCCTCCGTGTGGGACTCCCAGTGAGGCCACCGGCCAACGGCCGGCCCACACGCACCACCCCGCACCCGCCTCGGGCGCACGACTCCGTGGACGCCGCTACCCACACGCCCGGCCCCGCGCAACCGCCTAACCGAGCCAGAACACAAGCACAAATCAAACCCGAGCCACACCCCGAAACCGCTAACCCTTGACTCCTAACCAAACCCGCCGAGGGAACAACGCAACCACAGCCCACACCCACAGCCCACACAGCCGCCTAACCAGCCAGCACCAGAAGCAAAGAAACACCACACCAAATCCACCCTGACCCAAGCCTAACCGGGCCAAAGCCCCAACACAAATCAAACCCGAGCCACAACCCGAAACCGTCAACCCTTGACTCCAAACCAGGCCCACTGAGGGAAATGCGTAGACACAGCCCACAGCCACAGCCCACACAGCCGCCTAACCAGCCAGCACCAGAAGCAAAGAGACACCTAACCAAACCCACCCTGACCCATACCCATGTACATCAGGACACGCGAGCCGCACCCCTGGGGCGCGACCGCCACCACAGCACCGGCGACACACGCCAGAGGACACAACGCTATAGCACCGCCGCACCAGCTGCCCATGCCTGTGCCTGCAGTGTACGCGCGCCTCTGTTTTCCTCTTTTTTTTGTTTTTTCTTTTTCTTTTTTCAAAAAAAAAAAAAAAAAAAAACGAACATTAGGGGGGGAGGAAGAGGGACACATCCACCCAGGGCACACGCGCACCGCACACGGCACGCACACCGGTAAACAGGAGCCCAGGGGCCCAGGACACCGCACATGCAACACAACACACCGAGCGGGCACACCGGTGAACAGGAGCCAGCTGGCCCAGGACACCGCAGACGCACCACAGCAAACCGCGCGGGCACACCGGTGAACAGGAGCCCAACGGCCCAGGACGCTACACACACGTAGGGCAGCCGAGGGACAGGAAAGAACCAATACCCCATGGGTCGGACGCACTGGGGCGACCCAGCCGACCCACCGGGCCAGTGGCAGGAGCGGTACTCCAAAGCCACTGGTCCGAGCCCGGCCAGGCTGCATCGAGGACCATGGCAAACGTCACCCGGAGCCATGGAAGCAACCGGTGACAGGCGAGCCGGTACACAGTCCAGGAGGGGGTCACCTGCCAAGCAGAGTGGCCCCGCAACTCAAGCCACAAGGGTGAGGCGGTCGTACCGTAGACAAGCGGGAGCAATACCCCTCGTGGTGAGAGATACTCCACACGGCTGGGCAGCCCCCCAGAGCTGCCGCCCAAAGGAGGGGGCATGTGGCCCTACCCATGGACACATGTGGGGACACCCTCCCACCTGGGACACATGGACCGGGTGGCCGCGACAATGCCTTCCCAAGCACATGCGGGAGCGGCTCAAGAGGCACCTGACATAGGGCAGTGGGAGGGACAGGACGTCCCCTTGGTAAGACCTTCTTCCTGCAATGTCAAAGGAGGCATCCCGAGCTCCCGAAGATACCTACCTACCTACCCTCGCACATTGCAGGACCCGGGCCCAGCCGAGCTCAGAAAGAGAAGGCCGCAGCCCCGCGCCTCCCTCCCCCGCCGCAGCCGACCAGATCGGCCCGCCGGGCCGCCAGCTCACGACCGGGCCCCCCCAGCCGCCCGCCCCCAACCTACAACCCGGGGACATGCCCTCCATCCTCCCCGCCGTGGCCGCAGCAGAAGCCGCCGCCCGCAAGCCCGCCCGCATCACAGCCCAACCCGCGTCCACCACCTCCTCCTCGTCCTCAGCCTCGTCCACCTCCTCCACCTCATCCTCTGACCCCCCCCTCCCCGCCAAACTCATCCTCAAGGCCACGGCGAAAGCCAAAGCCGCGGCCGCACGCACCAACCCCCCAACCCCCACACAGGCAACTCAGGCACCCCGGCAACCCACCGGGACGACCCCCGACCCGGCATCGACGCCCTCACACCTCCGGACAGAGGTCCTCCTCAACCTGGAACCGGACCCCAACCCCAAGCCCGACCCCAAACCCAAACCGGACCCCAACCCCAAACCCAACCCCAAACCCAAGCCGGCGCCCACGCGACCACACACAACACCGCATACGCAACGACACAAAACCACCCGATACCACCCCCGCCTGGGCCCTCGCCCAAGCCAGGACCCCCCACCCACCACGACCCACGCCCCCCTCCCGCCGGCACCCACCACCACCGCGGAGACGGCCACCCAGCACGACCCCCTCCAAACCCTCGTCAAAATCCCCGTCACCAAGCGCCCCGTCATCCATCCCCCACAAACCACCACCACCGCCGGCCAAACCGACCCAGGGACGTGGGACCCCTCAACCATCGTCACCGTCAAGCCCGGCCCCCAACCCTTCCTCCATGCCCACCACATAGTGCAGCCCCGGGGACTGCCCACGATGCCCAACCCCCCACCCCCACAAGGGGGACCGGAAAACCCACAAGGACTCCATGGGCCATACCCGCAACACCAACCTCACCACTACACACACCACCACCACCAGCGGCCCCACCACCACCACTACCAACACCACCCCCACCACTACCACTGCCCACCGCCCTACCCCACCGGGCCACAACCCCCCGTACACCAACAGCACCAGCGGACGGGATGCCAGCTGCCGAACGTCCCGCCCGCATACCCACCCCCCCCGTACCAGCCACCACCCCCGTACCAGCCGTACCCCCGCGGCGACCATCCGATGGCCGAGGGGGCCCCAAGGACGACGGGGGACCTCCCCCCCCAACCAGCACCGCGTGACGCCCCGTACCCCCCCGTCCACCATCCGATGGCCGAAGGGGCCCCGATGACGACGGGGGACCTCCCCCCCCAAGCGGCGCCGCGCGAGCCCCCCCAGAGGCCGCCGACGCTTCTGGACTGGCCCGACTCGAGCGACGAGGGCCGGTCCCGCAAGCGGCGGCGCTCCCGCTCCCCCCCCGAACGGCACACTCGCCCACGGCGCCCACACTCCCACCGCGCCTCAACCACCCACTCGCGCCGCTCCCGCACCCCAAGGTACCACCACGACCCCCAGGGACCCCGCTCCCGTCGCTCCCGCTCCCCCGGGCACCACCACGAGCGCCACCGCCGCCCCATGTCCCCCTTCCCCTCCCCCCACCGGCCACCCAGCCCCCGCCACCACCACTCCCGCTCCCCCCGACGCAGCCAGGCACGCCACCGCCGCCCCACGTCCACCTCCCCCTCCCCCCACACGCCCCGCCGGGCTCCCCGTTCCCCCCGCCGCCCGTACCCATCCAAAACCCCCAGCCCCCGCCACCACCACTCCCGCTCCCCCGGACGCCACCGAGCGCGCCACCGCCGCCCCATGTCCACCTCCCCCTCCCGCTCCCCCCTCCGCCCGTACCCGTCCTCCACCCCCAGCCCCCGCCGCCGCCGCTCCCGCTCCCCCAGGCGCCGCCACCCCCGCCACCACCGCAGGTCCACGTCTTCCCCCCGCCGCTCCAGGACCCCAGGCACGGACCCCTCCCCCCCCCCGGGCCCCCCGCCTACCTCGCCTGGTGGTCTCCCTCCGCTCTGCAGGAGCTCCGCCGCTGGGTGAAATGGGCCGGAGGAGCGGGAAGGCACGAAGGGGTGCACATGGTGCATACCTTCGAGGAGGTGCGCACCCGCACCCCCGCAAACCCCAACGAGACCGCCCCGGAGGCCATCATGCCGCAAGCGGCATGGGAGGCCGTCCTCCGCGATGCGGTCCAGGGCCTCCGCCCCCCCTACACCCGCCAAGCCCTCCGCCGGTGGCTCCAGGCCACCCACCCCCAAGCCTGGGCCACCGGCGCCCCCTCCCCACCCCGCCCCTCCCACCACCACCACACCAGGAAGGGGCAGGACAAGGGCAAGGGAAGGGCAAGGGGCACCAAGGACCACACAGGCAAGAGGGCACGGAAGGGCCCCAAGTGAGGGCAGGCACACGCAGGGACAGGGCGCCGGAAGCGACACCACATGGGGTCAGGACACCACCCAAGAACCAGGAAGGAGCGGGAACGGGGACCAAGACACGGAGGAAAAGGGCACCACGACAGGTGCCACGACCCACACCGACGGGGAGACCAGCGCCGCCCCACCCCCACCAAACACCCCAACACACACCACCGAAGCAAACATCGGACGCCATGCGGATCACACCAGCGCACGCCCACCGGCCACCGGAAACCACACGGAGAACGGAGGGCACACCTACACGGGGAGAACGGGCCACACCCACAGAGGAGGCCGCAGGGAACACCGCCGCACGGCACACCACCATGCCCTCACCGCCAGCCTACGACCCCGACCACCACGGAGGCCAACTCACAGGCACCGGAAGAGGACGAAAGCACGGCCGCGGCACCCACGACTACGGACCGACACCCCCAGAGGACACGAGACCAAGGCACAGGCCCCCAGGGAGGGCAACCCCACGGACCGTCACGCGACCACACCATGGGCTATAAGGGCCGGGCTGCGCTACCGTCGCGGTTTGACGCAGAGTATTGCTACGGGGGCTTGATCTTGGCTAGTCTCACGTCCGTGAGGGCGTCCGTCACCAACCTGTTGCGTCCAGTGGAGGAATGGCACTGCGGCGGCACACCGATCCCGTCCATGATGAATATCGAGCACCGCAAGGGGAAGCGAAAGGCTGTGATTGATCGCGAAGGCTTTGGTGCTGCTGGACGGTGCCCCCCTTCAAGGCCATCTCCGAGCGCCGTGAAGACTGGAAGTGCCAAGAATACTACCGATGCCCCGGACCCCAGCAGTCCAGCACCGGAGATATGGACATCCCCCTGACCCTACAGTGTGAGCTCATCCCTGCCGGCGGCACCGACCCGGACCCTGCCAGCGCAGCCGAGCTGCAGTGAAAGCCATTCGCCACTCAAACAGCGTTCGGAAGCCACCTCCACCGTCCGACTCCTGATGTCTGTTTGTCTGCCTTGGAGAAGGAACGCCTTTCCTACACCCCGAGTACACCTGCCTGTCTGCGAGGCCCGGTGACGATTGAGTCCATGGGTGAGAGTCAGTGTGCACGCCCCAAGGACACCGTGATCATTCAGCAGAATTTCCCGAAGACCTAACCGACCCACACAGGCCAGGCTGACCTCCACTGACCCACCGCGGCACCACGCGAGACCACGGCACACCGCACCACAGCGCGCCACAGAGCAACGCACCACAGCACGACGCGACGCGACGCGGCACAGAGCGGCACAACACGACACAACTGACCCTAACCTGAGGGACTAACCGAAGCCAGCCACCGCACACCCGGGAAGGCGCCGCGCCACCACGCCACACACCAGCACCACAGGCCACACACGGGACCACAGCGCGCCGGGCGACAACGGTGACGGACCACCCAGAAGAATACAGCCGGCACCGCAGAGGGGTAAGGACACGAGCAACCCCAGCCCCCTAACCCAAAACCACAAGCAGCCGCCTGGCGCAGCCGCCCAGCCAGCAGAGCCAGGACCTAACCCAGCAAGAAGGGGCGCCGAGCCCACCGTGTACAGAGCCCACCCGACCCATGGGGCCGGAGCATGGCCACACAGAACGCAACTGAAAACAGCAGCCCGGAAGACAACACTGAATACAGGCCAGTGCGTGCGCCAGCCCAGGGAAGGCAGAGGGAGGAACAGGCAAGCCCCCCCCCCCAAAAAAAAAAAAAAAAAAAGGAGGGGGGAAGGGGAAAAGGCACGAAAACAGCCCACAGCCGCCCAACCACCCGCCAACACCACCACAGGCGGCCAGGCCCCCCCCCCAGGAAAAAAAAAAAAAAAAAAAAAAAGGGGGACCCCCGCAGAGGCACAGGCGAACCACCCACCCAAAACCGGCAACACCAAGCCAGTAACAGCGGACCACGGGGAAAAGGGACAGAAAAAAAAAAAAAAAAAAAGAAAGAGAGCCACCAGCCCAGCCCGAAAGAAAGGGGATGGAGGGACAGGGACCACAAAGCCCAGAAAAAAAAAAAAAGAAAAGAAAAAACTCAAGCGCAAAAAAAAAAAAAAAACACACCCCGACAACCCAGCCAAGACGGACTGGGCACAGGCGAGACCCGGGCCCAGCACACACGCCCACACCGCGCGCCGGAACCGGAAACGGCGGGGGGCAAGCGGGGCGCCCACGAAACCACACAGGTCCCAAAAGCAGGCCGAAACCGAAGCCCAACCACGAACACCACAAATAGCCGACACTAGAGGGACAACACCACAAATCGAGCCCAAAAACACCCACCCTAAACCCCAGCCAGGACTGACGGGGTTAACAAAACCCGCACCCAACCGCCAACCGGACCCAAACACAAACACCACACAACAGTAGGAAACCCAGTGCCCACAGCCCGGGCACTGAGGCTGCCCGTGCCATGCAGGTGACCCGGCCAAACGAGATCCGGAGCCCGGGGGTAAGGCTGCATCCTAAGGCCTGCGCTGCTTTGGGACTCAAGGCGGAGCATGCGACACCCAAGCGCCTCGGAACCCTAGTACCAGGAAGGTGCATGCACGCCTTGGGAACGAAATACGCCAGGAAGTCCGGTGAACCCCCAGGGTTCCGCCCAAAGGAGGGGACGTGCGCAAGCACGGGGGCACACCCTCCCGGCGAGACAAGCATGTCACGCTGGCGGCGATCAGCCCTCCCGGCGTAGCCCGGGGCCGCTTTGTTGCGGGCCAACAGTCAGGTCTAGCGGGAAGTAAGCCGCCTCCCCTCTTCACGCGCGAAGCCTCTTCCTGTTCGTCACAGGGGCGACGCCAGGGGGAACCATGGGGCGCCTCTCCACGACCGAGTGCACCTACCTACCTACCTGACACCAACGCCCCCAACTCACCCTGTCATGTACCTGTTCCTGATGGAGTCTCTGAGTGTGGACTATCTGAGCTACCTAGCTCTATCCACTCAGATGACGAAACTGAGCACGACGCCTTCTTCGTGCAGACCTGTGTGGAGGAAGTGGAGAACGCCGAGTACGTCGCCCCACTAAAACCCCTACTCTCCATGAGGGTGGAAGACCCCGTGGATGAAGAGCTGGACCCTCGATCCAGGCTCAGGGAGTATGTGGATTCCAAGAGGAAGTTGGTGGCGAAAAAGCTATGCTTCGTGAAGCCTACCCGCAGCTCATGGCCACTGAAGCAAGGACGTATGGGAGACCTATCCCAACTGAAGGAGGACCTCGAACAGAAGATCACCACCTGGCAAAGGGAGGTAGATCTCAAGCTCATGAAGAGCGTGTGGGGCGCCCATGTGAGGACCCCAGAGGAGGACGACCTCTCGGAGGAATGTGTATGTGAACCCCCTCAAGCGTGCGTATGTTGCCATCGTCCATCGGAGATGGTCGAACAAGACCTTCTATATGCCTACCAAGGGCTGAAGGATACTACCACGGGCGAAGAGTCGGTGGAGGACCACCTCCCGACGTCTATTCAGGGGGCAAGCAACTTACACTCTGACGAGGACATGGAGGACAAGATCAAGGTCTTGGACCCGCGGGTACAGAAGCTTATAAGGACCTATCTGGAGGTGTTCGGAGAACTACCCCCTCCAGCCTCATGTGACAAGCTGGTACAGATGGACCTCAAGCTGAAACCCGAGTTCGTGGGTCACAAGATCCGGAGGAGACCCTATCCAGCTCCTAAAGAGCAGGCCGACGAGATCGAGCGACAGATACAAGAATGTATCGACGCTGGCCTAGTCCTGGAGTACAAGGACGGGGACTACCCCCTACACTGCAGCCCCTGTTTCCTGTGGCTAAACCTGGGTCTACAGCCAAACGGCTGGTAGTGGACTACAGAGAGCTGAACAAGAAGACGCTGAACCACTCAGGGTCCATTCCCAATATGGAGTCTACCCTGAAGAAGATAGCCTCCTGTCGCTACAAGACCAAGATGGACAAGCGAAGTGGATTCTGGCAAGTGGACCTGACGCCCAACGCGCAGGAACTACTGGCCTTCATCACCCCTCAGGGGAGGGTATTCAAGTGGAAGGTCATGCCATTTGGCGTGGCTAACGCACCCGCTCTGTCCCAAGAGCTGATGAACAAGATCTTGTCCATCCTACGAAGGAGACCTAAGGTGCAGGAGCTCATATCCCGTGGTGCCCAGATGGAGGCTCACATCGACGATGTATGCCTCGGGACCAATACCCAGGAGGATCACCTAATCCTCTTGGGTGAGTTCTTTGCGGTCTGCCAGGAGAACCACACACGACTCAAGCTGGAGAAGTGTGAGTTCATGCAGGAGACCATGCAGTACTTGGGGTTTCACGTTGGCTATGGGTGGTGGACCCCAGCGGCCTCTAAGGCCAAACCCCTGATGGATGCCAAGGTACGACACGAAGACCCCAAGAAAGGACTTCATGATGTACGCAGTTTCATTGGGGCGTGCAACTTCTATCGCCGCCACATCAAGAACTTCACCTATACCAGCGCCGTTCTGACGGACTTGATCAAGAAGAGTACTACTTGGCGCTGGGGCCCACAAGAGCAACAAGCGTTTGACGAGCTCAAAGACAAGGTAGCCAACGCTAAGTGCTTGGGCGTGCCTAGGGCACAGGGGGAAAATATCCTGGTGACCGACGCCAGCAATGTGGGCGGTGGTGGAACGTTGTTCCAAAGGCAAGCACTAGAGAAGGAGGAGTTCGACTCGGCCATTTCCCAATGGGGGACGGAAGGTCTCAACCGAGATGGAACCCTCAAGCACAGCTACCCTGACGACAAGTGGGTCCTAGTACCTCTGGGCCACTGGAACTGGAAGTGGAGCCAGGCCAGGGGGAACTACTCCACCTATGAGCAGGAACTGCTCGCGGGTATGCTGGTGCTATCCTCACAAGCGAGACTGTTGGGGAGTAACCCTGTGGTCTGGCTGTGCGACCAAGAACCGGTCCGCAGTTTCCAGAAGGGTCCCCCACCTGAGAAGGCCAAGCTACGGCGCTGGTGGACCTACCTCAGTCAACTACGGCTGACGGTACACCATATGCAGGGAGTGAAGAACGAGTGCGCCGACTACATCAGACACAACAACTTCGACGCCCTGATTGGTGCCCGGTCTGAAGCGCTGGCTAAGGAGGCGTTCAGCCGTATGGACGTCCACTTGGACCTCAACATGACGATGATACGGCCCCTGGATGGACTCCAACAATAGGAGTACCTGAAGGGGTTTGGGGATATCTACCGGCGCCTGGAGAAACGCCTTGAACCCCTCCTGGTAAACCAAGACCAGTGGAAGAGGGACAAGAGCTACCTCTGGCACGAGGACCGTATCGTGGTGCCTAGTGACAGAGTCCCAGCGTTGCTGAAGTGGACCCATGAGACCAGTGGTCATGTGGGTGCTGACCGCACCCTGAGGTTGTTCAAGCAGTTGTTCCACACTACGTGGACTGACGACCAACTGCGGAAAACCCTGCAGCCTATCGTGGACAAGTGCCCGTGCAGGTCCTGTAAACCAGGGGATATCAGGGACAGAGGTCTCTACTCGACCCTGCCCATCCCTCACTGTGCTAACAGTGTTCTATACGTGGACTACACGGAGATGCCGAAGTTCGGGGGCTATGACTTCGCCCTCGTGGTAACCTGTGGGTTGACCAGGTTTACCAGGGTGTTCCCATGTACCAAGCACATTACCGGAGAGGAGACTATCAAGATACTCCTGGAGGAGTGGTTTTGTGTCTATGGGGCGCCCAAGGAGATCAACTCCGATGAGGACGTACGAGTACGCTCAGATACTGGCTGGTACAAGAGGGTCCTGAGATCCCTCAATGTCCAGGTGTCTACGGGGATTCCCTACTCTCACACGAGCAACCCCCTATGTGAGCGACAGATTCGTGACCTGAAGGAGAACGTCAGGATATGGTGCAAAACTGAACGCACCAGAGACAGGGTGAGAGTACTCCCCGTCATATCTTTGATGATGAACTCCCAAGAGAGTTCAGCTACGGGCTACTCGCCAGATGAGCTATTCATGGGGCGCCCGGCATGGTTCCTACATGCCCCCTATCCAGAGGACACCCATTCTTCTGTGGGTGAATTGGTCCAAGAGCAACAAGCGAAGGTGGACAAGGCCAAGGCTATGCTCCAGAGAGTGAGGGAGCGTCAGTGGAACAAGAAGAACAAGCACCGTGTACCGGCCACCTACGAAGAGGGGGACTGGGTGCTGGTGCACCACAGTCGACTACCCGCCTGGCCACTCTCTACCAGCGATGACCCATACTTCGGGCCGTACAAGATCCTATCTGTGGATGGACACCGTATCACCGTGCGGTGTTCTCCCCGTCTAGGGGGGACCCTGGTGTGCGCTGCTCAACACCTGAAGCGCTACCATGATCCTGAAGACCTCTGTGGGCAGGAGTGGGAGCTGAACGACGAGGAAATCGCCGCTCTGGACCTACAAGGGGCTGCCAGCCCTATGGAAGTTGAAGGTGAACTCCCCGACATGAACGCCGAGGAGATGGCGAAGGAGGGCTTCTACCTGGTGAAGTCTGTCCTACGCCACCGCTATCGCCAGGGTTGGCGCTTCCTCACTCTCCGGGAAGGGTTTGGAGTTGAAGAGGCCACCTGGGAGCCCTTCTCTGCATTTGTTCTACCTGAGGGACGCCTAAACTCAGTTCTGGTTGACTACTTGTCCCAGAACAACCTTGGTGAGTTGCTGAGGCTCGCTGAGACGCTTGCCTCCAAGACTAAAGCTAGGGACTGAACCTTACCCTTACCTGCCAAAGCGTATGTGTGAGTGTGCCAGTCCTAAGGTCCTGAGAGCAAGCCGCAGAAGTGGTGTCCTAATTATACCCAAGTCTGCGCCCTTGCTAAACCTGGAGGATTGGCTTATTGATGCCACGGGGTACGCCCCGGGTCTCCCCTCCCCTAAGCGCCCAATTTCTGTGCTGGCGCAAAACCTTTGGGGAATACCCAGCGTACTAATCCAGGTATTGTTCTCCCTACCTATCTGTCTACTACAGGGAGGGGTGGCCAAAAGCTATGAAGGCATGAAAACGCCGTTTTGCTATGTGGCCAAAACACTGACCTAACCACTGCCACAGCCCACCAACCCTGCTAAAATTGCAGGAAACGGGTGGGACAGTGACACACGCACTACAGGTCCTACACACCCTACAGTGGCACCATCCTGGTGGGCGAGCACTGGGGCAACTGGCTCAAGCCCCCACTCAGGACTACCACTCCTACACGCACACTCTACTGGGCGTTGCGAGGTCAAAGGTGTCGTGGGTCCTAGCGACCCTCCTGTGAAATGAAAAGAGAACACAGCGCTGCTAAGCAACTGTGGCCTAACAGGGGACGCCACAACGCGTTTCCCCTGCTAGGGCGTGGAGGGAAGGAGTGCTCTCGCGTGCAAGGCGCAGATGTCGATGAAGTCGGACTCCCTGCTCTGCCACAGGCGGAGCGGAGTTACTTGTTTGTGTGATCTGCGCCCTTGTTTAGCAGGGCATAAAAAAAGGCTGCTGCACCAATCACCCTACCTGCCCACCTGTAAAACAAAGGCAAATGAAAGGGCGTTTGCGGCGGAGGAACCAAGCCACACACCAGGTATTATACCCTTCTCAGTGTGACCTATAATACACTGTCCGCAAACACGCTGCAGGAGCAGCTACCCTTGTCAAGCAAGCAAGCTTTAAGGGACTCCTCAGGTTCTCTTAAAGAACGTACCGAGGAGCCCCTGGGTAGCCTAAACAAGGTTTACCGTGCGCACTTCGCGTGGCCTACCCTTTAATGCGTGTGTGCATGCGCGAGTATGCACGATCGCTGTGGGCAAACCTGCCCATCTCAACTCCAATCACGAACTCCACCAGGGGGTGGCCCCGCCTGGGCTTACTCACCTTACCTACCGCTGGGAGAGAGAGCAAGTGAGGGGCGCACGCGAAGAACGTTGCTATGCACTTGTGTGTATGTCTAATCACCCTGATCTGACCGCTAATCATCTACAATCTTTCTAATCAATCCCTCTATCGCGTCCTATCTTTGTTAGCGCTGCTACAAGGCTCGTTCACGGAGACACGAGACGAGCAATGTGTATGCGGCATACGAGACGAGCATACCTGTAGTTTATACCTGATTCATTGAAGTCTTTTCGTTCATTTTCGAATTCTTGAATTTTTGAAGCTTCTATTAGTGTGGGTGGAATCTGTATGTTTATTTATTAATGTGTGTCTCGTCATTTTCAAGACTACGTGAGACATACATTTATAATTCCATTATTTCTCCATTTTCCGGCGCTTCGCTAGGAGCCGCTCCTGCGCGCCGCCATTTGATGCGTATGAATTTCTGGATTTAAAAAATCCAGAGATGACTATAATTTCTATAAAAATGTGCTTCTGATGCACAATTGGATTCTGCTCAGGTGTGTCGTTTCAGAAAAATTCTACGCCGTCATTTGACGGATTTTGGTGTCGTCGCTTCGTTTTTGCGTGGATTCGTCCATAATTCCCCCATTCCTGCCTCTGCAGATACCCACGCGCAGCCTCGCTGAGTAGGCCGTGTTCGGGCCGAAACGCAGGTGCCTGGAGAGACCGAGCAGAACCAAGACCCCACCAAGGGGCAAATTTAATTCTTTTGAGACTCCCTTCGCCCTGAGACAGGTCACAGGTCGCCAGCAGGTTTACGAGAACCCATGCGAATGTGTATATTGTGTCTTGCGTTTGGGTTGTGTCGACGCTGCGTCTTGGAGGGAGGGATGCATATGCACATGTTTGGCATGCTCCCATACTAACCCAACCAAGCCACAGGAGCCCCGGCAGCGCCATGAGCGCTGAGTCTTCTGTAGGAAATGATACAATCAGAGCAGCAAAAGGACGCCAGCCATGGTGAGCGCCCATTTTTCCCTGTGAGGGAAACTATAGGTATTTTAAAGTAGATGTGGAAACCAAGGAGAGGCCAAGAAAAATTCCCTTTTTCCTAAAATGCGACAGTGGTGGCCACCACAGCACAAGGGGGGAGTAAGAAAAAGTGCTTTTCCATTGCTTTGAGGCATACTCTAGTTGTATTAGAGATGCCCTGAGCATCCATGCATTTTTATCTTACTATTGGTCCCACCAAAAGTGGTGATAACACATTTTGACCTATGGAACCAAACACCCAATCAGGATATGGAGTGGACCCCTTAATCCCCTTTCAATGTAAAGCTCTTCATCTTTTCCTGAGTTGACTGAGCACTGACATACCTAAGGTAGAGCCTATGAATTTATCTATGTTTTTCCATGAATACTTATCTGCCCTAGTGGTATACACCCTAGGGGGCTAGGCACCTCTTTTTGAGAGGTCCTGGGTTCAATTCCTGGTCAGCCTAGCTAAGTAGGAAGATCCCATGTGACATGGCAGTGACCTCATCGCCACATGCCCTGCCACCTCAGCACATATGGGACCCAAAACCAAGAGTGCACATCTCCTGAGATGGCACTATGGAGAGAGAGTGACAATGGGGCAGTTTTCTAACTCTTTTCCCAAAATATTTCAGCTATCCTTGTGAATATGCATTCATTTGTGACCTGAGTTGCAGTTTCTGTGAATATCCAATCATCTATCACTGTTTACACTGCAGCCCTTCATGCTTTGATCCTGAATCCTCTTCTCTTTGCATACTATTGGCTTGGGCTATCCTGGAAAGACTTGGAGTGACTGTATTTCATCAAAACAAAAGCTTTTCATCTCCAAAAACAAGCAGCAGGAAACCCTACACCAACAGCAAGCAGCAGGAGAGGCAAAACACAGTGCTGAAAACACTATAAACTTTTCTCTGGGTGCTGGCGTGTGGGTGTGGGGGCCCAACACTGTCCCCTTGGCCTTCATGCCCTGTGGGGTTTGCGTGCCGCGGGGGTGGTGGGGGGCCGTCCCCGTGGAGGCTGGCCTGCCACCGTTGTGAGGGGTGTCTGGTGTCAGGCGCTGTCCCTCCCCCGGCCGCCCGTCCTCTGGAGCGGGCAGCCGGGGTTCCGCTACCCGTGTGTCCCGGGGGCAGTCGGTGCGCGCGTGGGGACCCAGCACCGGCCCAACAGCGAGCGCCCTTGCGGGCCGGCGTTGCTCGCTGTGGGGGTGGCGGAAGGGCATCCCCGTGGGGGGTGCCTTCCACCATTGTGTGAGGGGTGTCTGAGGTCAGGCGCTGTCCCTCCATCAACTGCCCGCCCACTGGGCGGGCTGTTGGGGTCCGCCATTCACGTGCTGTGGGCGCGGGTGTGTGGGTGTGGGGGCCCAACACTGTCTCCTTGGCCTGTATGCCCTGTGGGGGCTGCGTGCCCCGGGGCTGGTGGGGGGCCGTCCCCGGAGGGGGTGGTCTGCCACCGTTGTGAGGGGCGTCTAGTGTCAGGCGCCGTCCCTCTCCCAGCCGCCCGTCCTCTGGAGCGGGCAGCCGGGTTCCTTGACCCGTGTGTCCCGGGTGCGGTCGGTGCGGGCGTGGAGACCCAGCACCGGCCCCACAGCGTGCGCCCTTGCGGGCTGGCGTTGCTCGCTGTGGGCATGGCGGAAGGGCGTCCCTGGGGGGGGGTGCCTTCCACCATTGTGAGGGGCGTCTGGTGTCAGACGCTGTCCCTCCCCCGGCCGCCCGTCCTCTTGAGCGGGTAGCCAGGGTTCCGCGCCCCGTGTGTCCCGGGTGCGGTCGGTGCGGGCGTGAGGACCAAGCACTGGCCCCACAGCGTGTGCCCCTGCGGGCCGGCGTTGCTCGCTGTGGGGGTGGCGGAAGGGCGTCCCTGGGGGGGGTGCCTTCCACCATTGTGTGAGGGGTGTCTGAGGTCAGGCGCTGTCCCTCCATCAACTGCCCGCCCACTGGGCGGGCTGTTGGGGTCCGCCACCCACGTGCTGTGGGCGCAGGTGTGTGGCTGTGGGGGCCCAACACTGTCCCACTCGCCTGCATGCCCTGTGGGGGCTGCGTGCCGCGGGGATGGTAGGGGGCTGTCCCCGGGGGGGTGCATGCCTTCCATCATTGTGAGGGGCGTCTGGTGTCAGGCGCTGTCCCTCCCCCGGCCGCCCGTCCTCTGGAGCGGGCAGCCAGGTTTCCGCGACCCGTGTGTCCCGGGTGCGATCGGTGCGGGCGTGGGGACCCAGCACCAGCCCCACAGCGTGCGCCCTCGCGGGCCGGCGTTGCTCGCTGTGGGGGTGGCGGAAGGGCGTCCCTGGGGGGGCTGCCTTCCACCATTGTGAGGGGCGTCTGGTGTCAGGCGCTGTCCCTCCCCTGGCCGCCTGTCCTCTGGAGCGGGTAGCCAGGGTTCCGTGACCCGTGTGTCCCGGGTGCGGTCGGTGCGGGCGTGGGGACCCAGCACCGGCCCCACAGCGTGCGCCCCTGCGGGCCGGCGTTGCTCGCTGTGGGGGTGGCGGAAGGGCGTCCCTGGGGGGGGTGCCTTCCACCATTGTGTGAGGGGCGTCTGAGGTCAGGCGCTGTCCCTCCCCCGACTGCCCGCCCACTGGGCGGGCTGTTGGGGTCCGCCACCCACGTGCTGTGGGCGCGGGTGTCTGGGTGTGGGGGCCGAACACGGTCCCCGTGGTCTGCATGCCCTGTGGGGGCTGCGTGCCGCGGGGGTGGTGGGAGGCCGTCCCCGTGGCGGTTGGCCTGCCACCGGTGTGAGGGGGGTCTGGTGTCAGGCGCTGTCCCTCCCCCGGCCGCCCGTCCCATGGAGCGGGCAGCCAGGGTTCCACGACCCGTGTGTCCCGGGTGCGGTCCGTGTGGGCGTGGGGACCCAGCACCGGCCCCACAGCGTGCGCCCTTGCGGGCCGGCGGTGCTCGCTGTGGGGGTGGCGGAAGGGCGTCCCCGGGGGGGCTGCCTTCCACCATTGTGAGGGGCGTCTGGTGTCAGGCGCTGTCCCTCCCCCGGCCGCCCGTCCTCTGGAGCGGGTGGCCAGGGTTCCGCGACCCGTGTGTCCCGGGTGCGGTCGGTGCGGGCGTGGGGACCCAGCACCGGCCTGAAAGTGCTGCCCTGGGTCGTTGTGGGTGCCGGAGGGCTCGGGGCCGGCAAGACCAGTGGGGCAGGCACGCGAGGAGTCTCCCTGGATGTTGTTATTGGGTGTAGAACCGGACACTCGGACACCAACGGAGGCGAGAGCAGCGACAACAGAAGCAAGGTCCATGCTGATTGTGGTCCGGCAGAAAATCCCAGTCTATGAAGAAAATTGAGGGGAATTATTCTAAATACATCTGAGTGTCCAAAACTGTCTGAAAGAATTTAAATAATCCATTTATGTAAAAATGTTTGGCCGATCAGGCCCGCGAGCGCGCGTCAGCGGCAAATGGCGATTCCAGCTAAAATAGCGGAACGCGGCGGATTTACGGGAAATGGACCGCGGAATCAAATCCGGCATATCAGAAATATATAGGAAATATCCTGTGACTGAGCTGCGAGGCGGCAATTCCGCCGAAGCAAAGAAAATGACCAAAATGTAGCCAATCTGGGCAGAATGTCTGAAAATCTGAGCAGATGGGGCTAGCCGCACTTACACTCCCCCTCCAAAAACACACTGGGGTGTGTCGCTACGTCAACGAAGAACGTAGTGCGGGTAAGTCCCAGAAAAACATAGAAATGTAGCCTCGATGGGGCGAAATCTGCTTGATCTGACCTGATTTGGGCTGAATTGGCACTGAATCAGGCTGGATGAACCTGAAATGAGACAGAATGAGAAGTGACGAACAGTCCTCCGTGCAGTAAAACATTAGGTCAAGGGCTAAAAAGCATGTAAACGTACCGAGAATCGATACCAAACCATGCATTGGTTGAGAATGAGGTAGATTATTGATGGATTGAGTGGGGGGATCAAGAATTGGAGTGACATCTCAGCGCTCTGGCACAGTTTCGCTGTCGCGGGCACGCTACGGTGTCCTTGCCGAACTCTACATCGTGTTATCCCGCTTTTGTCGTTCTGAAAAGTACAGCATGTGGCTCAGAATTAGCGCATCTGGTGGATGATCACAAAATTGAGCAAGATTGAGAGTCAAATTGAGCAGAGATTAAGGGGATGAGACAATCACAGAGAGGAAAAACAAATACAGATGTAGTTTGTAGACCCGAAGTGAACCACGGAAGGTAAAGAAGTTTTTCTGTTCACTTAGATCTAAACAGATTTTCGAGGAATGATGGGAGATGACAAGGCAATGAACCTAAATTGTCCTACAATGAGTAAATTCCTTGAGATGAAGGTGAAATGCAGCGGAATGTCTACAACTGAAACTACTAACACTTTCGTTTAGACTAAAGTTAATATATATAGTCGTTCATTCAGCTCAATTGTGCTTTCCGGCACGATGGTTCGCGAGCATCCAACAGATTCCATCAAAATGTGGATCATGTGATGATGCATCATGAGGGGACATGATAGCTCTGGATCCTTGGCATGTAACGCGCCGAAGGTTCTCTGAAGGCGCTTTACTGACAGTATATAACTGAGAGACACCGAATTTACAGTGGCGGTGGTGTCAATCGACTTGGACAAGGCCAATCTTTCGATGAAGTCCCACAAGACACTTGGATTCACCATTCTCGACAGTTTCAGGTCGGATTGAGCTCACATTGGCGTGTGCCAAAAATACAACGAAGCTTATGGACTTCAGAGGTGGCTGTTAGAAGTCCCTAGAGCTCCTAGATGAAGATTGTCTGAACAATTGACGTCTGGATTTCGTACAACAGTGGCAGAATGATGGACAAACCTGAGAAATTCAAGGTAAATTTGAGGATCCTGGATCTGAATCTGGACTTTGGCGTCAGCATCACAGCAAATGAAGGTGAGATCTGAGTCCCTGGCGTCGCATCTGGTGCAGCCAGTACTACAGGGGGTGCCTGTAGGGGTGAATGTCGCCGGCCGGCGTTGACACTATGTACATTTGCTTCCATCTGCACGAGTAGCCAAATTCCAAAGATGCACAGACCAACAGAGACAAGATTACCCCGAATCTGCCTGAATTAAGCCTGTGTTTGGTTTTTTCTGAACACGGCAGCACACTCCGTCAGCGTATCTACGCCTTGTCTGCCGAACGGAGACCAAAGAAAAGTTGATTGACGTCAAATTATCAAACATTCGCAGTTCTCCACATCATGACATAAACAGAAAGAATGAACAGTGGATTGAGCAGAATGTGGTAGGATGGCTTCCTCAATTCGGCCAAGCACGAATACAGGTGACCACCAACCTGTCTGGTCGGGCCCTCGTACGGCTTGG
The DNA here is from genome assembly GCA_964036045.1 of Eutreptiella sp. 'Long Island Sound 2002'. NCBI lineage: Eukaryota > Euglenozoa > Euglenophyceae > Eutreptiales > Eutreptiaceae > Eutreptiella > Eutreptiella sp. 'Long Island Sound 2002'. Next base: position 107,330,145 of record OZ038380.1, read on the forward strand.
GCGCTGCAAATCAGCGGCCGAACTCGAAGCTTGGTCCTCATTTGGCTCCTGGGCTGGCCTGACCGCAGGAGGGGGGATCGACGGATCAGCCCTGGAATGTGGCTGCTGAGGGCCGTAAAAGGCTGGATCTCGATTCACCACAGGTCGTTTTCCGTCGCTCTCCACTTGTCTGTCTGGTTTCGACAAACAATCTGTCAGGTGTACGCCAATTTCGGGGTGCTTCTTGAGGAAGTCGATGAACCCCTTGGTGTACCCATGGACAAAAGATTGGGCTGGTTCCCAGTTGCTGTGACTGGAATCAAAGCCCCTCCACTCACACAGAAATTCCCATTCGCCCTTGGCGTCACGTCTTGCTTCAACAATCCTCTTGAGTTCGTACTTTCCCCCTTCGATGACCTGATCGGACAAGTGTTTTGCAGTCCAAAAAAGGGGTTTAACCCGATCCTTGGGGGAGGGGATCTCTCTCTTGAGGCGATCGCCCGAAACGTCAATTTCCCTGCTGACATCCACACGAATCCTCCACCTGTTCTCACCAAGACGCGCTGTAACAGCGAACGGCCCCTCCCACAAGGGAAGAAGCTTGTCATCTCCGTCCAGGGTGGTTTCGGATTTTCGAAGCCAAACTCGATCATCGACTTCAAAATTGTGGGGGTTTTTTCGGCCTTGATTCTGGACCCAAAGCCAGTCACCTTGATGCTTCTCGATTAATTTCGACACAGATTTATCTGCTCGTTGGACTTCGTCCAAAAACAGCGAAGCATCCTTACAGGGGCGAGGATTATTCAACGGCATGTTCCACCAACACTTCTTTCGTCCAAAGACAATTTCATTTGGAGAAAGGCCATGATACAAAGGCGTGTTGTGGTAACGGCGAAGCAATGCGAAGAGAACTTCCATCCAATGGAAATCCTTTTCACTCGCGAGCTCCTTACGAAGCATATTTATAATTGAGCGGCCGGCTCTTTCGCCAGGCAGCGCTCGATGCGAGTGGATTTCACATCGGAGGTGGTGGATTCCAAGGCGAGCACACAATTCTCTCCACCATTCGGAGGTGTACTCTTTACCTGAATCCGTGACCACCTCGGATGGGACGTCCCAGCCTCCCATCCAGGTCTGCGCGCACCACTTGGCGGCAGCCTTGCCAGTCATCGACTCAATGTTGCAAGGCAACACTTGAATGTAGCCGGAATGACGGCACTGAATAAGGAGCACACCATTGACTTTTTTATTAGTCCAATGGCACTCTTCGTCATCGAGTTCACCGAGATAGAAGAAATCACTGGTGACTCTGTTAAAGAGACGCTCCGGAATAGGATGAGGCCTCAGATGGCCGTGCTTCTTCGCGCTGGGGGGCGTCGAGACAGCACATTGGGCACATCCGGCGGCTACTTTCATGCAATGAGTGTAGAGCCTCGATCCAAACAACCTATGCTTAATCATCGACCACAGTCGACGGCCATGTGCGTGGGGGGACTCCCATTTGTGCCACCAGTTTAACACTCGGGGGGCTAGGGCGTCTGGCACACACAATTTACCCTCCATCCACAGCTTCCCCCCATCCAACGAGTACTCAGCAAAAATCCCATCCCTGTGAGCATCTTTGGATTTGAGATTTCCAAAGACCTCTTTAAACATGGGATCCTGCAGGTAATCGGACGTCCAGTCACGGATGATCAGGGAATCCTTAGGCAGGGGTGGAGTTTTGGCCGGATCTTGTCGCTTAATGCCTTGGATCAACCGAAATCGACTTACTTGTCGGGTGTAGTCAAACCGTTTCACACTCCCTGAGGAGGGATCGGTGACTTTTTCCACGACTTTCAGCGTTTTGGTGCAGATCTCAGGGGCATGCGCCGGATCTGAGATGGCCGTGATGTCGTGACACGGCAATGCGTGCTGTTTAACAGCGCACTGCATGCATGCACGTCGAATGAGTTTCTTTTCTTCCTGATCCCATTCGATGATGACATGGCGGTCCTGCTCCGTACCATGGATGTTGGTACTTTGCAGCCCCTCTGAGGCGGGGTAAGCCCATCGGCTCAGAGCATCCGCTACCGTGTTATGTTTTCCAGGCAAATACGACACATGGAGGTCAAACAGAGAGAGAAATTCGTGCCATCTGGCCCGTCGACCAGCTGGGCTCGCGACAGTATCAATGTGTTCGGTGGCCCAATACTCCAGAGATCGATGATCCGTCAGGACCTCGACTCGATTGGTGCCAACCCACGATTGGTACTTTTTTAGAGCGCAAATTATGGCGTATGTCTCTTGCTCACGCGGCGACCATTGCATTTGGCGTGGGGCTAGCTTCCATGACCAAAATGCAAGAGGGTAATGATCGCCGGTGGCTTCATCAACCTGTTCAAGAACAGCTCCGATCGCGTACCTAGAAGCGTCGGTTCTAATGTAGAAGGGTCGGTCAAATTGGGGCACATGCAACGTGGCGACTTCGCAGAGGGCCGCCTTCAAGTGATGGAAGGCCTCCTCACACTCGTCAGTCCACTTGACACGAACCTTTGAACCTGCCTTGCCCGCATCTCTCCCTACCTTCAATAATTCAGTGAGGGGGGCAGCAAATTTGGCATAATTCGGCACAAAAGTGTGGTAAAAATTGCAACAACCCAGGAATCCTCTCAACTCCGTGATCGTCTCAGGGCGCTTCCACTTCTGAATAGCGACGAGCTTCCCTGGACTGGGTCGTCGAGTGCCATTCTCTAGGAGAGAACCACAAAATTCGACTGATTTTAAAAATAATTTTCCCTTCTTTGGCCCACAAATCAGCTGATTGGCGTCAAGAATGTCCAAAACTTGGTTCAGCTGCTTCTCATGTAGGGCCACCAGCTCGGCTTCGGTCAGTCCCTCCCCCTCCGTCGCGATGATTATGTCATCTATGTACACACTCACGAAGGCACGAAGCTCAGGATGGGTTGTGAACAGCACATCCTCCATCATTCTTTGAAAAAATGAAGGGGCGTTCTTCAGCCCCATGGGCATGACGGTCCATTGGACTGGGCGACATGGCGTGCACATACAGGTGAGAGGTCGGCTGTCCTTCCTCAACGGCATTTGGTGAAAGCCGTGACGGAGATCCAGCACAGAAAACAAACGACCTCTTGCCCTCTTGGCGATTTCCTCCTCAATGAGGGGCAGGGGGCGTGAATCCGCCTTTGTTTCGGCGTTGAGATTGCGAAAATCAACAACCATTCGCCAACCATCAATGGTGTTCTGGTCTGCAGGCGGTGGCTTCGGGACTGTGAAGGGTGAACAGCACCATTCGCTGGTCATACAACCCTCAAGCCAACCAAATTCCCTGAGATTTCTCTCGATGATTTTTCTGAGGATCTCATGTTTATGTCCATGATTTTCACAAGGGCGCTGTTTTTTTGCCTTGTACCCTTCACGAAGCTCGATGAAGGCTTCACCGAACTGTCCACGGACAGGGGGGTCTTTGATCAACTTTCCTGAAAGGGTTGTGTCCTTCCGTTCCTCAAAAATCTTCTCTCTTGACTTGGAACACAATTCAGTGTCCACCTGATCGCCAGGAATTACTGTCGAAAAAACTTTGGCGACTTCTTCGGCTTTGGCAGGAAGAATCCTCTTACGGATGTCCCTAAACAGGTCCGTATCAACTGCCTCTTGAAGATAGGTGGGTCGTGTGTCGAAATCCCAGAGATTCTCTTCGTGATCCAGCTCCTCGAAAGGATCCATGAAAGCTTCCACAGGGGGTTTTTCATAAAAAACTCTGAATTTGCGGCGCGATTGGAGATTTTTCCTCGCCCGTGCACTGGAGATTCTTTTCGATGTCGACCGTATTGGGGAAGAGGGAGACGAGGCGGATCCATTGGACGTTGAATCACCTTGGGTATCTGACGGACAAAAATCAGAAAAAATAGATTCATCATCAGTACCACGCTCAACCTCAGATTCAGACCCAACACAGGAATCTGTACTAGAATCAGCAGAATTAGAGTCAGAAAGCTTTCCATCCACCAGGAATGCAAGCGAACTCCAGGACCGCTGTGGCAGGGGACCTGTGTCGTCCCTGGCATACAGCTTAATCTTCCTGGGAAGTTCGATGTAATCTACACAAATGTCTTGTAATTCCTGAAACCAAGGCTTGTCGTCCCACAAGGGCACAACTAAAATTGCCTGGGTTTTATCCTGCTTGATTTTGTGGATGACCTGCTGGATTAAGTGAAACGGAGGATTAATCCACAACTTCTTGTCCCATTTGTGGGTCCAAGCGTCGCTGAAGTGCTTGTCAAAGCGCTTGTTCGTACGGTTAGCAAAGGCATCATACTGTGGCCAAAAGGAATGATGTTCATGAAAGTATTCACAAATTGCATCGCGCCATTTGTCGACAACTCTGTAGGATGAAGAGTGCCAGCGCGAAGGGCGTCGTGGCTGGGAGTCCCTACGAAGACATTCTAACTCCTGGGAGTAATCGGCACTCCCATTCACCTCTGCAATGGTGACATCTTCACCAAATTTTGGTGTCACTTTTTGCTTCAAAAATTCTTCTGCACTTTTAAACCCTGCGTGCAAAAAACGAAATTCAGGACGCTCCAAGGGACCTGACTCCAGCAAAAAACAACGACGATGACCTACGGGCGCTACCCTGTTCTTGCGAAGCCAAGGATGGCCCAAATAAAGGTCATACTTTATGTCAGCACGATAGAAGTAGTCATCCTTAAGGACAACTTCTTCCACATTTTGCTCTTCCCAAAGGTCTTGAGCGACCAAATGAGTTGATATATAACAACCGCGTTGCCCACCTGCGAGAGAATGTCCAGAAACTCCCTCGAGGGTAACAGGATGAGGCGATTCAAACACGCAGTCGTCGGGTAAGAATGAATTGGATTGGAGATTTACCTCTGATCCATTGTCACACAAACAAGTGGCGAGGTGGAAATTTCCCTTGCAATCAGAGACCCACAGCTTTGTGACGAACTGACGGGCCCTGTGCTTGGACTGTACACCAACCTCGTCCACTACAACAGAAGGATCCGCTGCCGGATCCAGGGGAGAGGAGACAAGCGACCCTACATCAAGTAATGGTCGATCTGGAATTTGGGGATCATGCCTGAAATCGCCTGGGGAGGGGCGATTTTCGTGGCTCCCCTAGGCGTTCTGACCTCCAGCGGCTGCGTTAACATTGTGAACACAGCCTGATTCATCGATCCACTCATCTTGGAACGGATCATCTGCTGGATTCAGGGCATTTTCGACATAATCTCGATCCGCATCGGACACCTGATCTGCACCTGAGACCTGATCCACACGATGGTTGCCCTTTCCACGTCCACGGCCACGGCCGCCGGATGATGGACCACCACCGTCGCCACGCCCTCTGCCCTTACCAGAGAAAGGGGTTCCTGAAGGATTTCCCTTACCTTTACCCTGTGATCCTGGAGCATTTCCTTTGTTTGTACCGGATTGAGGGGTTTGGCCTAGATTTCGATTTCCGCCTCCGGCGTTGCCATTAGGACTTGTCTGGCCGTTTGGCTGCCCACCGGAGCCGGATGGAGTCCGATTTCCTTTGCCTTGGGACCCGCCAGGGCCTCCAGTATTTTTGTTTCCACCGGAGGGGGTCGAATTACCCTTTCCCCCCTTTGCACCATGCACCTGTCTGTCATTCCTGTCTGAATTCTGCGAATTACTGACATTTTCACCAATCACCTTGTGGTCGTAAGCAGACCATCGGTGATTAGCAGTAAAATGCGTCTTAGCTCGGTTCGTAGAACCTAAAAGAAGGCAGATGCTACAATGATCCTGAACATTCCGGGTGTCATTCACCTTTTTGTTGCCCTTTTGGGCCCCATTTTGGGACTTTTGCTGGGTATTCCTGTTTCCCCCAAGACCCTCATGGAAATTTTGATTGGCGGCGTCAGCGAGCCTCTCAACCTCCTCCCACAGTTCCTGCGGGGTGAACGAAAACACCCAGTTCCTGGCCTTCAGGCGATGGCCGTGGAAACTTACTCCCCTGTTGAGGACTTGGACAAACAAGTCCCGATCCTCGTGTTCATTAAATTTGATTTTCCACGTGTTTTCAGTGAATTTCACCTTGGTAAACGACGTGGGGGAGCACTTTTGAAGTGCCTCCCTGACCGTAAACCGGTTGGCCGAGGCATCAAAGCCATCGACTTCCGCCCACCAGGTCTTGACCTTTTCTTCGGACTGTGTATTCCGAAGGGTGGCGGCGGTTTCTGAGGGGATCTTGTCAAAAATCAGATTTTTCAGCTCGGCACTGGAAAATTTTTCGCCTGAATGTTCAGATTCTTCTACGAGATTCCAGAAGCGCTGTCTCTTGTCTTGCACTTCGTGCAAGATTAATCGCGAGAACGAAGGAAAATTCTTCAACATCTGGTGGTAATGGTCCTCTGGCAGCCGGGATCCACGTACCTCCAACTGTTCCCACACCTCATCAAAGGTAAGGGGGGAACTTGAATCCTCACGATCACTCCAGGTCCTGAGCCAAGTGTTGGCCGGCGCTCCCTCAAGGCAGTCCAAGAGGGCCATCAGGAACTGATCATCCTGGAGCTTTTGAGTCTTAACCCACAATTTAAATTCCCGTTGGAACTGAGGCCAACGTCTGGGGTTTCCATTATACTTCGGTTGCTTGGCAACCTGACGAAGTCGCAATGAAGTGGGATTTAGAAGTGAATCCAGCCCAACACCGGCCGTAATGGCAGAAACCTTGGCGGCATCATTAGCCACACCAGCTCCGGCGAGGGTCTGGGCGAGCAACATCTGGGCTATTGCATTGGAATCAACAGCAGGAAGGGTAGTACGGGAGGCAGTTCGTTTGGCATTCTGCACCTCAGTCCTAGCCTTCGCCGATCTACTCTGAGATCGAGAGATTGTAACCCTTTCCTTTAGCTTAGTCCTGCTGATCCTTGCGTCAGTGGTCTTAGAGTCCACCGAAGGAGCAATCGAAAAAATTTCTGTCGCCTCCTCCGACGGTTCTGTTGTTTGTTCCACCGATGATGCGCCCTCAGACCTCATGTGGGTCTTGAAAAGATCTTTAATTCCCAGCGTCTGAATGATGAGTTGCATTTGATCTTTGAGCAATTGGAGCTCAGTATCTCGCTGTAATCTGCAAGAGCAGTCGGCAGGACAGTACATACCGTGTCCTGAAGGGCCTGAGCAGGCTGTCGGACCGCTAATCTCAGTGGTTCGCAGCCAGGAGTCCACTTGGGGAGCTCCTTCAGTCCTAATTTCCAGGCTTGCCTGCCTAGCTGTCTCTAAAATTCCTTCCTCAACCGCAGCGGCTAGATCGTCGCGGATGGAAACAGAGGGATGAGGGGCGGAGGGCCCGGCAACAGGTGCCTTGGTCTTCTCCTTCGGGAAGGGGCTTGCCTCCCAGATCTGCAAGAAAATGGCAAAAGATTCATCTTCTTGAGAACACCACCACATCCTGGTATTAATTTCTTCTTGAAGGAGGAAAAAATATTCGAATAAAAAATCAGAGGCGATTCTTTCTTGTCCTATCAGCTTAGACGTGGCTAATAGACAAAGGGCCTCAAGCGCCTCAAGGTTACGGGTCACTTCCGAAGACAAATGGTTGTCCCATTGTGCCCATGAGGCTGGTCGATTGTAGGTAGGTACCTCACCTGGACCACCCATCTCAATGTCGTCAATGTCGGCGTCGATGGTCTCAAAATGTGGACATTGGTAAGGAGTATTGGTACCTGCCAGGTCCGTAAGCTCCACCGGAGCGTTGCCATTAGCGTAGGCTGGGAGATTCCAGCTGCTTGATGGCCAATTTCGACTGGGATCTTGATTGTAATCTGGGCCTCCACAGCTGCTGATTTGTGCCCTTCTTGGGCAATTTGGGGTTGCGCAAGGCATTCCTCTCAAGGCCTCGTTCGCACAGCACCACGGCAGCGTAATCGTTACGTCTCCGGAGGTGGCGGAGTCTACGGGGCCGTACTGGGGAGCTAGCTGTGGTTGGGACACCAAAGGAACAACATTCAGGTAGCCTCTGCTACCATGAAAGTGCTGCCCTGGGTCGTTGTGGGTGCCGGAGGGCTCGGGGCCGGCAAGACCAGTGGGGCAGGCACGCGAGGAGTCTCCCTGGATGTTGTTATTGGGTGTAGAACCGGACACTCGGACACCAACGGAGGCGAGAGCAGCGACAACAGAAGCAAGGTCCATGCTGATTGTGGTCCGGCAGAAAATCCCAGTCTATGAAGAAAATTGAGGGGAATTATTCTAAATACATCTGAGTGTCCAAAACTGTCTGAAAGAATTTAAATAATCCATTTATGTAAAAATGTTTGGCCGATCAGGCCCGCGAGCGCGCGTCAGCGGCAAATGGCGATTCCAGCTAAAATAGCGGAACGCGGCGGATTTACGGGAAATGGACCGCGGAATCAAATCCGGCATATCAGAAATATATAGGAAATATCCTGTGACTGAGCTGCGAGGCGGCAATTCCGCCGAAGCAAAGAAAATGACCAAAATGTAGCCAATCTGGGCAGAATGTCTGAAAATCTGAGCAGATGGGGCTAGCCGCACTTACACGGCCCCACAGCATGCGCCCTTGCGGGCTGGCGTTGCTCGCTGTGGGGCTGGCGGAAGGGCGTCCCTGGGGGGGGTGCCTTCCACCATTGTGTGAGGGGCGTCTGAGGTCAGGCGCTGTTCCTCCCCCGACTGCCCGCCCACTGGGCGGGCTGTTGGGGTCCGCCACCCACGTGCTGTGGGCGCGGGTGTGTGGATGTGGGGGCCCAACACTGTCACCTCGGCAGGCATGCCCTGTGGGGGCTGCGTGCCGCGGGGATGGTGGTGGGGGACTGTCCCCGGGGGGGGGTGGCCTGCCACCGTTGTGAGGGGCGTCTGGTGTCAGGCGCTGTCCCTCCCCCGGCCGCCCGTCCTCTTGAGCGGGTAGCCAGGGTTCCGCGCCCCGTGTGTCCCGGATGTGGTCGGTGCGGGCTTGTGGACACAGCACTGGCCCCGCAGCGTGCGCCCTTGTGGGCGGGCGTTGCTCGCTGTGGGGGTGGCGGAAGGGCGTCCCCGGGGGGGCTGCCTTTCACCATTGTGAGGGGCGTCTGAGGTCAGGCGCTGTCCCTCCCCCGACTGCCCGCCCACTGGGCGGGCTGTTGGGGTCCGCCACCCGCGTGCTGTGGGCGCGGGTGTGGTGTGGGTGTGGGGGCCCAACACTGTCCCCTTGGCCTGCATGCCCTGTGGGGGCAGCGTGCCGCGGGGCTGGTGGGGGGCCGTTCCCGGGGGGCCTGGCCTGCCACCGTTGTGAGGGGCGTCTGGTGTCAGGCGCTGTCCCTCCCCTGGCCGCCTGTCCTCTGGAGCGGGTAGCCAGGGTTCCGCGACCCGTGTGTCCCGGGTGCGGTCGGTGCGGGCCTGGGGACCCAGCACCGGCCCCACAGCGTGCGCCCCTGCGGGCCGGCGTTGCTCGCTGTGGGGGTGGCGGAAGGGCGTCCCTGGGGGGGCTGCCTTCCACCATTGTGTGAGGGGCGTCTGAGGTCAGGCGCTGTCCCTCCCCCGACTGCCCGCCCACTGGGCGGGCTGTTGGGGTCCGCCACCCACGTGCTGCGGGCGCGGGTGTCTGGGTGTGGGGGCCCAACACCGTCCCCGTGGTCTGCATGCCCTGTGGGGGCTGCGTGCCGCGGGGCTGGTGGGAGGCCGTCCCCGGGGGGGTTGGCCTGCCACCGGGGTGAGGGGGTCTGGTGTCAGGCGCTGTCCCTCCCCCGGCCGCCCGTCCCATGGAGCGGGCAGCCAGGGTTCCACGACCCGTGTGTCCCGGGTGCGGTCGATGCGGCCGTGGGGACCCAGCACCGGCCCCACAGCGTGCGCCCTTGCGGGCCGGCGGTGCTCGCTGTGAGGGTGGCGGAAGGGCGTCCCTGGGGGGGGTGCCTTCCACCATTGTGAGGGGCGTCTGGTGTCAGGCGCTGTCCCTCCCCCGGCCGCCCGTCCTCTGGAGTGGGTGGCCAGGGTTTCGCGACCCGTGTGTCCCGGGTGCGGTCGGTGCGGGCGTGGGGACCCAGCACCGGCCCCACAGCGTGCGCCCTTGCGGGCCGGCGTTGCTCGCTGTGGGGGTGGCGGAAGGGCGTCCCTGGGGGGGGTGCCTTCCACCATTGTGTGAGGGGCGTCTGAGGTCAGGCGCTGTCCCTCCCCCGACTGCCGGCCCACTGGGCCGGCTGTTGGGGTCCGCCACCCACGTGCTGTGGGCGCAGGTGTGTGGGTGTGGGGGCCCAACACTGTCCCCTTGGCAGGCATGCCCTGTGGGGGCTGCGTGCCACGGGGATGGTGGTGGGGGGCCGTCCCCGGGGGGGGGGGCCTGCCATCGTTCTGAGGGGCGTCTGGTGTCAGGCGCTGTCCCTCCCCCGGCCGCCCGTCCTCTTGAGCGGGTAGCCAGGGTTCCGCGCCCCGTGTGTCCCGGGTGTGGTCGGTGCGGGCTTGTGGACACAGCACTGGCCCCGCAGCGTGCGCCCTTGTGGGCCGGCGTTGCTCGCTGTGGGGCTGGCGGAAGGGCGTCCCCGGGGGGGTGCCTTTCACCATTGTGAGGGGCGTCTGAGGTCAGGCGCTGTCCCTCCCCCAACTGCCCGCCCACTGGGCGGGCTGTTGGGGTCCGCCACCCGCGTGCTGTGGGCGCGGGTGTGGTGTGGGTGTGGGGGCCCAACACTGTCCCCTTGGCCTGCATGCCCTGTGGGGGCAGCGTGCCGCGGGGCTGGTGGGGGGCCGTCCCCGGGGGGCCTGGCCTGCCACCGTTGTGAGGGGCGTCTGGTGTCAGGCGCTGTCCCTCCCCCGGTTGCCCGTCCTCTGGAGCGGGCAGCCAGGGTTCCGCGACCTGTGTGTCCCGGGTGCGGTCGATGCGGGCGTGGGGACCCAGCACCGGCCCCACAGCGTGCGCCCTTGCGGCCCGGCGTTGCTCGCTGTGGGGTCGGCGGAAGGGCGTCCCCGGGGGGGGTGACTTCCACCATTGTGAGGGGCGTCTGAGGTCAGGCGCTGTCCCTCCCCTGACTGCCCACCAGCTGGGCGGGCTGTTGGGGTCCGCCACCCACGTGCTGTGGGCGCGGGTGTGTGGGTGTGGGGGCCCAACACTGTCCCCTTGGCCTGCATGCCCTGTGTAGGCTGCGTGCCACGGGGCTGGTGGGGGGCCCTCCCCGGGGGGGGGGGCCCGCCACCGTTGTGAGTGGCGTCTGGTGTCAGGCGCTGTCCCTCCCCCGGCCGCCCGTCCTCTGGAGCGGGCAGCCAGGGTTCCGCGACCCGTGTGTCCCGGGTGCGGTCGGTGCGGGCGTGGGGACTCTGCACCGGCCCCACAGCGTGCGCCCTTGCGGGCTGGCGTTGCGCGCCGTGGGGATGGCGGTAGGGCGTCCCCGGGGGGGTTGCCGTCCGCCGTTGTGTGGGGCGTCTGGGGTCAGGCGCTCCCCCTCCCCCGGCTGCCCGCCCTCTGGGCGGGCTGCCGGGGCTCGCTGGCCTCGTGCTCTGGGCGCGGGTGTGGGTGTGTGCGGTGTGTTTGGTGTCTGTGCGGTGCGTGTCGTGGTGCGCGTTGCCGCTTTTCTCTTGTCCCTCTGGTGCTCCCCTCTCCGGTGCTTCGGTGCGGTGTTGTGCTCGCCGTGTGCCTGCTGTGCCCCCTTCCCTGCGCGCGTCCCTTGCTCGGCTGCTGGCTACCCCCTGTTTCTTTCGTGGCTTCATTGCTCTTTACCCTCTCCTCTACCCTTCTCCCTGGCTTGCACTTTTTCCCTGCCTCCGCTCTGGTGCGTGTCTCGGTCTTTTTCCTTGCCGGCTCGTCGTTCTCCCTCGTTGGGCCCTGTGAGACAAAGGCAGGATGGGGGTATGTGGGCCTTCGGCGACTGGGCGCGGTCATCATGTAACATACTGTACCCACGTTGGCACGATATTCGTTGCGGCTGCGTTCTCCGTTGCGCGGCGTATATCATACCTGTCTTCGCACTTGTGTCTACGTGTGCGCACTCTCCTCACCCTTCGTGCCATACCGTGGTGTGCTTGTCCGCGGCGGTGGCGGTTGCGTTGCGCTTGCGGGGACAGACCTGTTTGTTGTGTTCCCACTCCTTGACCCGCGTTGATGGCCTATAGAGAGAGGGAGGAGGGTGGCGTTGTGTACTTCGCTCTCCTTTTTCAATCCTTGGTCCTCCCTTCCTCGTGGCGTTTGCGGCGGCTGGTTCGTGCTCCTTCGCCATACCTCCATACCTTGCTTGTGTATGCTTGCGCGTCTGGGCATCCATACCATTCATACCATCCTCATTGCTTTTCGTTTGGGCTGCCCCTGGGTATTCCCTCATACCACTCTTGCTTCGCGGCGGTGGCGGCCTCTTGTTCTTCATTTGGTCGTTGGCGGTGTCCACTTTTAGGCGTTGGCGGCTTCCTCTCTTGTTGTTGGCGTACAGATTGAGGGAGGAGGGTGGTTTTCATGACATTTGTGCAGTTGGCGGGTGCACTGGCGTGGCGGCGTTGTGCGCTTCGTTGTTTTAGTCCGTTCTTGGCCCTTCCCCCCTTGTGTCGTTTGCGGGGGCGGGCTCGGGTCTCTCCATACCTTGCTTGTGCTTGCTTGCGCGTGTGGGCGTACCACTTGCCCTTTTTGTGCCCTCGGGCTTGTGGTTTGTGTGTTCGGTGGCGGTGGTGTGTGCTCCCCGGTAGCGTGTGGCTCCCTTCTTCCGGTTTCGTGGTTTCCCGGTTTCATACCATCACTTCTTTCCGCTTGGGCTGCCCATTAGGTATTCCCTCATACCACTCATGTTCCGTTCCGCGGTGTTGACGGCCTTTTGCTCTTTGTGTGTTCTTTTGCGGTGTCCACATTTTCCTCGGCGCCAGCAGCCTATAGGGTGAGATAGGAGGGGAAGGGGGTGGTTGCCTCGTTGCTTGGTCGGTGGGCGCGTTGGCGCCGCGGTTCGCTTGCGTCTCCATTAGCAGCGGCCCTTTGCGTGTACTTTTTTGTTTTTTTCTTTTACCCATACCTTTTGGCGCTTGCAGCGTCTGTCTGGCCCTTGCGTGTGCGGGTATACCTCTTGCTCTTCGTGTGCCCTTGGGTTTGTGGTATGTGTGTTTGTGGTGGCGGTGGTGTGCTCTCCGGCGGCGTGTGGTTCCCTCCTTTCGGTTCCGTGCGGGTGTCCCTCATACCATGCTTCTTTCCGTGCGGGCGGCCTAGAGTAAAGAGAGTATAGAATGCATACGTGGGTGGTTGGGCGGCGGCGCGGTGCTCGTGGTGTCGGTTTGTTCGGCGGCGGGTTGTTTATACCTTAGCGTGCTTGTGGCGGCTCTGATGACGTGTGCGTGCATGGGCATACCTCTTGTGTGTGTTTATCTCATGGTGTTTCATGGTTTCCCTGTTTTTTTTGTGTGGCGCTTTGCGTTTGGGGGGTCTCTTCCCCTTGATGCTTTCACACACCTTGACCTTGCTTGTCTCATGGCGTCCTTATCCTATGCGTGCGGGGGATGTTAGCGGGCGTGCCTTTTTGTTGATGGCGGTGCGGCCGTTGTGTCTTTTTCCTCGTGCGTTTCGCACCTCGGCTCCCTTTCGTCGTGTGGCAGCGTGGCGCATGGTATAACATATAACATACTTGTTTCGGCGGCCGGCATGTTCACGTGGCACCTACCCTATGTTGTCTCGTTGTTTTGCTTTTCTTATTGGTGTTGGGGCGTGCACCAGTCCCCTTTTCCTACTGAATGCACTTTGCTACGTGATTTGGGGCACGCAACGTTCCGCTTTCCCGTCTTGGCGGCTCTTTTGTGCTATTCTCGCCTCTAACCATCTTCTTTGTTGTTGGAGCGCGCACAAGTCCCTAGCGCCTAGGACATGCACTTTGCTAGGTGTTTTGGGGCAAGCAACGCTCAACTTCGTCGCCGTCGGGACTCTGTTGTTCTTCTTTTTCTTTGAGTGTCCTAAATTTTGCGACCTCGCCAAACAGCGGCGTAAATGTTTTTTGGGGGTTTCTGAGGTCGGAAAAATCGATTTTGCGCTTTATTTTTTCGGGTTTTGCGTCTTTTTTTCTTGGTTTTTCATTTTCTTCTGCTGCGATCGCGCGACTTTCACTGATTGATTGTGAAGTTTTGGAAAATAAATGCCTTTGGCTGAAATACCCTCTATGGTTCAGGAAGAAGCCTCAAGACCTCAATTCACACCCACAGGTAGCAATACAAGCCCACCAGAAGCAATGCAATGCGATCACGGAATCCTGGATAAGCGGCGTCCCCAGCAGTACGCGTTTCGGCTTAAATTAAGCCCTCATCAGCTGAAAACAAACAAAAATCAATCCGGCAGGCCCAAAAAATAGACAAATCAACAAATAGCGCCAAAACATTTAGCCACAGGAGAAGGCTGCGCGTCATGACCCAATGGGCTGCTGGAGCACGCGCAAGGCCCAGCTCCTGAACAAGCGCTTAATGTTAGGCAGAGGGCAAAGAATAGCAAAGAGCTTGAGGCCGGGAATGAGGGGTAGTTTGGATTTCAAACCATGCACCACGCTGGACCAACGAAGGGGTAGCGCTGAGTGGTGTACCACCCTTAGGACATGCACAATGGAGCCTATAGTTGAGTGTGGATTTTGCTCGGCTTGGCTCGAAGAGACAATGTGTGAATCTACTGCATCCCTCCCACCACCACTAGCAGCAGAGTCACGGCAAAGTGTAGTGTATTTGTGCCTATCATCCCAATCAATAGCTTGTGCCTGGATAACGTGTTTGGGGTAATTGAGAAACAACAAGGCTCGGATAAGTCGTTGGCAACACAATCTGTAAAAAGAGCAAGAAGAGCAAATTCTAATATAGCGAATGAACTCCCCCCTCACCCACGCGATTCTAATGTGCCTAGGCACATTTGCATCCCACCAGATGTAGGAGCAGGTATGTGTTGGCTTCCAATACACGGAGGTTTTAAGGGGGCAAAGCGCCACGATGTGCACATCCAAAAAATGAATATCCGACACCCTATCCGTCACCTCGAAAGACCATGGGAGATTTGGGGGATAGATCACATCCAGGTGTTGTTTTACCACTGTGTGGGAAGAGCGGTGCAGGATAAGCCCATCGTCTAAGAAACGGAAGAGCAAACAATCACTCGGTAGGCGACCCGCATGTTCGTAACTTCTTAAAGTCAGCTGCGCCCATGGAGGCGCTGCGTTTGTGCCCATTGGGCCTGGCGATAGACACCCAGACCCGGACTCAGGAATACGGTGTGCATATCTACAAAATGCAGAAAAACACCTAGCAAAGTGTGTGTCCTAGGCGCTAGGGACTTATGCGCGCTCCAACAACAAAGAAGATGAATAGAGGCGAACACCAAGAACAACCGAGCCGCGACAACGAAGAAAATGAACATTGCGTGCTCCAAACCACCTAGCAACATGCGTGCCATACGAGCTAGGCGGCTTGTGCGCGTCAAAGAAGAAAAAAAAAAGAGAAGGAAACACAACAAAAAGAGAAACAGCACACCACAAACAAAGAAAACACGACCACGGACCGCGGGAAAACAATGGTATGACAACCAAGTATGTTACAGCCCCATGCATCCTACATATCATATCCACCGCTACACATGCGTAGATGAGAAAACCAAGTATGTTGCGAAGGAGGGCGCCCAAGGGACAACACCGCACGCAAAAAAGAACGACGAACCACCACGCACGTCAAAAGGCATGCCCACAAACACAAACCACAACCATCTATCCCCCACATTCCTCCATAGGCTCCGACCACCGCGGGATACACGACGAAAAAAAGAAAAACAACAAAAGCGCAAAAGGTATGGGGCGGCCACGGACAATGGGGAATCAAAGAAAAGGCAAACAAGTATGTTAAAAATACGAAGGAGGGCGCCAAGGGAGCACACCACACACGCATACCCAAACGTACGCAAGGCCGCAAAGTGAAAGAAAACGGAGACAAGGTCAAAGAGAAACATGGTATGAAACCCCACCCCCGCCCCACCCACACAACGTGCACGCGCTCTCGCTATAGGCGATGCCCACGAACCACGGGGAAACAATAGTATGGCAAGCAAGTATGTTAAGAATGCGAAGGAGGGCGCCAAACTGATGGACCACGCACACACGCACACACATAAACAAGACTGCAAGGTGCAATAAAGAAGGTCCCTACCAGGACCGGCCCCCGCTGTGTCCCTTCCGCCTGTTACCCCTGCTGATTTACTCCGGATCAACGATTGCATTTCTCAAAATCCTCAAAGTCCAGGGTCCAAAATCCAAAAATATAGAAAGTGTAATCCTTCTTCAACCCTGAATAGCAACCAGATCCCACAAATACAGCAATAACCCAATTCACAATCCAAATCAGGCTGCGGGCTTCCGTTCAGCACACCGGTCGTCTCACGGTGGCGGGCATGTACAAGAATTGCACCAAGGAAGAAAGCCCTGAAATTGGCATATGAACACAAATAAAGCAAAGTTGGGGAAAGAGGTAAACATACACATTCACAGCCATAAACCCCTCATTCCCTGGACTCAAGACCTTCCCTTGACTCACCAACATATTGCCCTGCATCAGGTCAAATGAGATGGCTGAATGCCATGTGTCACAAGTCACTACATAAACCCCAAAAATGTTTTCACTCCCAAGCCTCTAAATCCTAGCCCAATAGGGGAGGTGGCGTGTCATGGCCTAGAGTGGCACTCAGGACCATGCCCTACCCTGACATAACCTTGGCTGGACTTGGGGTCCAATGGGCTTGGAGATATGCCCCATGAGTTTGAACTCATAACATGCCAAAAAAACTGCCAATTCACACCATATTGGCCATATATCAAATATATGCTCAAAATTGAGGTTACCACTTATCCGAAGGCTCAAAGCAGGCATGGAATCGAAGTCTAGTATTCATGGAGGATAGAGACCAAGGGCTGATGCCCATGTACATCCCCATTTTACCCTCAAAACCCCTTCGGATATGGGCGCCACGCACTGCCCAAGTCAGCCCATGATCTTGAGACCAATTCTTGTGATCCTTCGTGCGCCAAGCCAAATAGAGTACGCGATCCGGCATATGGTGGTGTTCAACTCCAAAGCATATGCCAACAAACGAACAACATACCATGGTTCGACTCTCCATAGGCTTCTTGCTGTTTGCCGACCAGGTAAGTACACAAAACGCAAAAATGAGCAAAAATTGAGGTCAAAAACATGAAAATATGTCCAAATACAAAGTTGTCATGATAGTATATCTCAATGCTCACCCATGATATCCGCTCATGGTTCAATACACAAATGATTGGAACCATTTACGAACAATTCCCCCACTTGGATCCCCAATCGGGCGCATGGAGATACCTTCGCCACTCGTATCTACATGCCCCATGAAAATGGGAGTGCACTCATGGATCTCTTTGCCAAACATACCATGAGCAATACATACGCGGTAGACTTAGTTTAACGCTTTGAATTCCACAATTGGCACATGGGCAAAACCCTTGTCACGTATGGCTCCCCATCTCTTCGGCCACACGAAGATATATAACATGGGCGTGAGCATATCAAGACATATACCATGCATATAAAACATACCCTCAAAAGTGGCTCCCACCATGATATGCCATGTCCCTCCATGGACATAACTTCACGTCAAAAATGCGTAGGAACCCAAGGAAAGTATCTATGCAACCCCAACACTCATGCGGTACACTCGAAAGTCGCATTAAAATATTCCGTTGCACGGTCCAAGAGTTATATATCACTTTATACCCTCTTGACCATTATCCCTTGCTACACCGGGCATGTGTACACACCAAAGGCGTTTGATGCTTCCTAAATTAAGTTGAGACCAAGGCGCTTGCAACGCAACCTTCCTTATTCTCTTTCGTCACACTCGCTCGTAGATATGGCCCTTCAAAGTGGTCCCGCGATTCACTTTTGTTTCCCTTATATCTCCAAGTCAAATGGGTGGCAAGTATAAGGGAAACCTGATTCGGGCATAGGGAAAAGAGTATGACCACTCGAAGAAGACCAAATCAAGTGCGGCGATGTCGAAGTCCAAAATCCGATTTCGACATCGCGAAAAATTCTGATTAAAATTTCGAGTGCTTATTTAGAAAATTGCGGAAGCAACGAACCCTTTACTGATGAAATCTGACCCTTCATCGGGGTTTCCGCCAAAATATCTGGAAGTAACAGTTAACTAATCGGTTAACGCAAAATCGCGAGCCAAATGACAGTCGCCGATACATTGACCATCAGAACGAAAGGCTGAAAAATTACGGAAACATTATGATAATAAAACCCTGTTGATTCCTGATATTCTGATATATAAATCTCCGCTGGCGGCGCCTCCGTACTGAATATGGCCGCTCAAACCTATCACACTATCACATCGGGTTAGGTCAGGTGGATGGGAGAGTATGATATCGGCCAATGGCGGCTTGCCGGCACATAGATACACACCCCAAGTGACCCCAAGATGGCCACGGGGGTCCGAACCGGCTTCACCCCCCTTCTCAGAGCGTTGTTACCGCTCGGAAGTCATTGAAGAGAGGATGGGAGGACCCCAATGGGCTCCAACGCCCCCCCCCCATGTCCCAAGGACACATGGAGGCCCCACACACGTCGTAGGCGTCCCCCGTGCCCCAAGGGAGGGGTGAGGACACTGAAAATCGGTGCCCTACGCCATATCCGGTCTCCTCTTGATCTACAACATGGACCAAGGGGATCAAATATAGAAAAACGTCGTCGGTCGACCTAAATAAGTATACCACAATGAAATATATACGTGGAGATCGAGTGAGGGGGGTATATGGCCAATCAAGGCCGAAAAATCCCCGGATGAACGCCCTCACCCGTCTCCCCAAGCACAGAAACAAACAAAATGCCAAGGGGGATCCATTATGGTGCTACAGCAGCAACCCAGTGGACCAACACGTCCTTGACATCCAAAGAAATATTCTTTTTCTTCAGGTAGTCCATCCAGACCGTGGTGTACCTCGGCACAAAACTGCTCGGAGGCTCCCAGGGAATCCCTGGATGCGGCGAATCCCTTCCAACGGACTTTATAAAGCCTACTCCCAGGCGTCCCCGGGTCCGGCTTGTCCGCCAGGATCTTCTCAGCGGTGAAGTCGTTGTCCTCACCCTCGTCGTCCGAGTCCACATCGCCGGCCGTGAACTCGAAGGTGACGGGACGTCCGCTGGGGTCTGGTGCTCGGGGACGAAGCTGGGTATGGTCGCGGTCCAGGACCTTGTTATCCCCCACACGAACCGCATACACATCCTGCCCGACCTTCCGCACGATCACCCCCGGCACATACCAAGATGCCTGCCGATGCCTGGACAGGACATCCTTGTGGTGCCGCTCCACCCACACGGTGTCTTGGAGAGCATACTTCTGGACTTTTCCTAGCTTGAAGTACTTGGCCCTCTTGTCATTCTCGTCCTGAAGTGCCTTGCACACTTTGGCCGCCGTGTCGTCCGCCTCAGCCATTATAGCGTTCGCATCCCGGGCCACTTTGCCATGGTTCAACCACGGGAGAGTGCGTGACACTCGATCCCGTAGGAACAGGATGCGATGGGGCGACAGTCCAGTGGGTCCCGGAAGGTCGTGATACGCTTGGAGTACTCTCCACAGCGAATTGTACCAATTCCGGCCCGGTTCGTGGATGTGCAGCTGGCGGAACTTCTCAAACATCTGCCGCCTGGCCACCTCAGCCCGGCCATTCGACCGGCTGTGGTATGCCACGGTCTTGGCGTGACGAATCCCCATGTGCTTGCACATCGTCTTGAACCACGTCCCCACGAATTGACTGCCCCGATCGCTGCAGATGACAGCTGGGACATCGAACATCGTCAGCCAATGCCTGATCATGGCATTAGCGACGGCCTTGGCCTGCAGCCCCACTCCATGCTTCTCCTTCTTGTCCTTCTTCTTGGACTTCTTGCCAGGGACCGCCACGATATACCCACTGTGCCTATCCACCGCCAGGATGACACAGTTGTAGGTCTCTCCTTCCACGGTGACCTCAGGCATGGCGAATACATCCATGGCCACGGACCGCATAGGGGCCTCCGGTATAGCCGTGTACACCGGGTTGCCCGCTGTGGAGTGGTTGGGGCTCTTCGTGGCCCGACACACGGCGCAGTCGCTGCAGTACCTATCCAGGATGGCGTAGTACCCCGGTGGGAACTTGAAACGCCACTCCAGGTCCTGCTGCATCTTGTCTCGGCCAGGGTGCATGAGCTGGGCGTTGTGCCAATGGTCAATGAGCTCCTCCACTCGGTTTTCGGGCACCAGCAGCTTGTCCTTGAGGAACAACTTGTCGCCGTCCTCTGTCAAGCCCTCGGGCCATTCGTCGTCCGACGGCGCGCTCACGGCATTCCAGTACTTGCTCCAGTGCTCGGATGCCGCATAGTCATCCGACCAGTCCTCTGTGAGCACCGACCTGACTAGCTCTACAGGGGCCACCATCCATTGCTCGAGGGTTTCCTCTCGAATAGCTTGGACGCGGGCACCCCGGAACTTGGCCAGGTCCGTACCGTTTGCCATCACCACAAAGCACTTGACCCCCTCTTGCTCCATGGCCTTCTCCATCTCGATGATGCGCTTGGCCTCCTCGGTCTCCTCGGCGTCGCCATGGCTGGATATGTCCATCGGCGCCTTGCCCGCGGGGTAGGCCCAGCGACTGAGGCAATCTGCCACAGTGTTGTCCTTCCCCGGGACGTACACGACGCTGAGGTCGAACTTGGCGAACGTCTCGTGCCATTGGGCCCTTCTAGCCGCTGGTCCTGAGGGGGTGTCGACATGCTCCTTGTGCCAGCTCTGTAGGGACTGGTGGTCCGTGCAAACCACCACCGGCTGCAGTCCGATGTGGCCAGACCACTTCCTGAGCGCACATACAATGGCGTATGTCTCCTTCTCCCTCGCGGTCCATGTTCGGCGTTGGCCCTCGGCCAGGATCCTGCTCCAAAACGCCACGGGAACCTGAGTCCTGTCGTCCCGGACTTGCTCGAGGACTGCCCCCACGGCATAGTCCGAAGCGTCTGTCCGTAGCACGAATCCCTTGTCCGGGTCCACCAGGAACAGCCCCAACTGCCCCAGGAGTCGCTCCTTCAGGCTGTGGAACGCATCTTCAGCCTCAGGGGTCCAAGCAAGCTTCTTCTTGCTCCCCTTCCGGCCATCGAACTTCCCCACCTGCAGCATCTTGTGCAGCGGCCCCGAGAGTTCTGCATACATCCGGACGTAGCCCGAATAGTAATTGCAGAACCCCATGAAGGACCGGAGTTCGCTGATGGTCTGGGGCTTCTCCCAGTGGTGCAGGGACGCCAGCTTCCCAGGCATGGGACGGCGTTGCCCGTGACCAACCACGTGACCCGCGAACTCCACTTCCTTCACGAAGAGTGAGGCTTTGGTGGGCTTGCACACCATGTTGTTCTTGTCCAACTCGCTGAGCACACGGCGCAGATCCTTCTCATGCGCGTCGATGAGCTCGTCCTCAGTCATGTTCTCCGTGCCGGACCCGATAATGATGTCATCCACGAAGGGATCGGCACAGTCCCGGACAGTACCGAGTAGGTCCTCCATCATGCGCTCGAAAGCGGCGTTGCCATTCTTGGCGCCCATAGGCACCACTTTCCACTGCATGGGCCCCAGCGGCGTCGACATCGCTGTGCAGGGCCTGGAGTCCGGGTGTAGCGGCATCTGGTGATAGCCGTGCTTCAGGTCTAACACAGTGAAAATCCGCTTTTTCTGTTGCTTTTGGCGGATGGAGTCGATCAGGGGAAGCGAGTACGAGTCGTGCTTGGTCTGCTCGTTCAAACCTCTGTAATGAACCACCAAGCTCCACTCGCCCTTCTCCTTCTTGGGCACGATGAAGGCTGGGCTGGCCCACTCACTGTCGGAGGGTTCGATCCATCCCCGCTCAATGAACTCGGCCAACAGCTTCTTCATGGCCTCGGCCCGATCGCCCTGAAGTTGGTACTCCCGATGACGATAGATCTTCGGGTTCGGCTTCAGCTTGATCTTCGCTGTACCAAACCTCCCACGATCTGGAGGGTTCTTGTTGGCGACGCCACTGAATAGCCGCGGATAGGCCTTGATCAGCCTCTCCTTCAGCTCCGCGACCTTCGGGTTCTCCTGGGCCTCTTCAGCCGCTTGCTTCGGTATAGATACAACCGACGGCACTGCGGTAGAGGCCTCTTCTGGGTCCGATTCCGACTTCTCCTCGTCCGATATGCCGTCTTCATCGTCGTGGGGAGCTCTTCCCACCGATAATCTTCCGAAATTTGCGGCATCGGGCTGGTGACTGTCGCTATCGGCAACCATTCTTGGAAAATCCCATGTCGGTGGGTCCGACCCAACCGGACCATCGTATTGGTCCGCGATGTGATCCATGACCCTCGCCACGAACTCGTCCTTCTCGTACTTGCCGGTGACCAACATCTTGTCATCCCACCAATGCGGAGATGTGACCATGGCCCGCCTCTTCTTGGCTGCCACACGGTCGTGCATCCCCATCCGCATGTAGTTGACGACATCGTCGATCTCGGCGTGGGACAGGACGTCAATGCCATCAATTGGCTGATCCGTCCCCTCCTTGGGCTCAAACATGACCTTCATGGGCACCCCCTCCACCCTACGGATGAATGCTTCATCACCCGTGGGTTGGGCTTGCGCCCCATCCACCAGGAAAGCCTTGGTAACCCACGCTTGACCCGGGGAGGGCATTGATACACCCTTGGCATCAATGAACAACTCCTCCTCTGGCCCGAATGACATCTTGTTCAGGGTGATGGAGTCCAGCGTCGACTTGAGACCCTCCAGCGGACATGGGGTGGATCCTATGCCGGTTATGACCAGGATTCCCTTCGCCCTATCCGCGATGATCTTCTCCACCGTACGTCTGGTATTGTCCAGGGAGCCATGCCAATACATGGGTCCCCACTCCTTCAAACCCCAATGCCTGTGCCAGGCTGAGTCTCCTCGATGCCAATGCCTCCTACACTTCCGCAGAAGTGGGGCATCCCGGGAAGCGAAGACGTCCGTCTCGGGCGCTTCGGCTCCGAGCGTCTGGACCATCCTGTCGTACACCTGCGGCGCCATTCCATACTCCGTGAGCTGAGCTCCGCGGTCTCCTCTGGACTTGGCACCCACAGCTTGCACCGCTCGGACGATCCGATCCTCTTTCTCAGCATTCCATTGGGATGATCCGCATGCATAATCCGTGGACAGCCATGTGAGGCATTCATCATCCTCCCGGACCAGCGTTGCACGATGGGGAAGGGCTCCAATGGCGTTTGCCACCATGAAGTCATACCCCATGATCATATCCCAATCTGTAATGTTGGCCACATAGAAGTTCCCGGATAGAGTGCTTCTCTTCGCCAAATCAGGGCGGTTTAAGCGCTCATGTTCCCAGAATTCCATACTGATAGTGGCCTCATGGGTGCCACCACCCATGATCTCTCCGTTGGCGACCTTCAGGCGGACCGGTCTCCGGCTGGGCTGCAGGAATTCCTCCTTGAACAACCCTCTCCGGACCAGGCTCACCTGGGCACCCGTATCCACTAACACATCCACCACCTTCTCCTCTCGTCCGCACCGTACTCCCACTTTCAAGTGCAACTGCCGCTCGTCGCCATGAGGTGTATGGACGACTTTCACGGCATGCAACTCTAGCACGTCCGGGTGCATCAGGACTTCAAGGGTATGGTCACGGATGGTGTAGATCTTGGGTTGGTCCTGCCCGTCCACGGGGCTCTCCGTGGTCGCTGCTTCCTTCTTGCCATGTCCCGTACCCACATGTACTTTCCTTGGCAGGGCGCTCCAGGGGTTGGGAGTGGCGAAACTCTGTGGTTTTGGCTCTTCTGGAGCCTTCTTCGGCACCCGATGTGCCTTCGCTTTCTCTGGGATTCCACTGATTTTCGAAGGAGAGACCTCCGAGGTCCCACTCCCGTGGGGGCTCCTCTAGACTTGGCTTCCCGCAGCCCCTTCCGGCTGCGATCCGCCAGGACTTTGTCCTCCACGTTGCTGGGCTTTGAGTTCCTCCAACGTCCTCAACATGTCCTCAGCAACTTCCTCGATCGACCTCACTCATCGGTCTTGACCAGGTCCACCACCATAGCCTCTTCCTCCGCCTTTTCCTTGGCCTTTGCCTTGGCCTTTTCCCCCGTCTCCGCCCTTCGCCTTCCAATCGGAAGTCCGCTGCTCCTTGGGCTTCTTCTCGGGGTGAGCGGCGAAGTAGGCCTTCTTGTCCGCCTCATACACCTTGCACTGACGGTGGTCGTGTGCATGGTTGTTTCCCTTGCCATAACAGACCCAGCACCCGTCGTGCTGAGACCTGTACCCTCGGAACGAGAGCGGTGGGTTCCCGATCCTCCTTGGCGCGTTGCCCTTCTTGGGTCCCACCGGGCTCCATCTGGACCGATCCTGCCCATGGTTCCTCACGTTGTGCGCCCCAAACGCGAAGAAATGGGCCTCCTCGTGATCCTCCCGGGACCCGGTCCAGTGGTCTTGGCCACTTCCACTTCCATCCTCCGCGGAGTTGGCCGTGTCCTCCTGGATCTCCCGATGATGGCGGTCTTCTCGGTCTCCTCGTTGTCCATGACCATGCCGATCCTGCACGCGGGCCTCGTTCTTCGCATTGAGCTTCAACTCCACCGTGATGTACTTCACGATCTCGTCCAGGCTGATGCGGGCGAAGATGACTTCCATCCTCAGCGGCTCCCCGCGCCTCCACTCCACATTGTTTAGGCGCAGCAACCTTTGCCCCATGGAGTCCCCAAATACCTCCACGTACACGGCTTTCTTCAGGCCCAACATCCGGTTGGCTCCGCCCAGGTTCCTCCTGAAGAACTCCATGATACCCGCATGGGTATCCTCCGCCGCCATGATCCTCACCGCCACCTGCTTCTTGGCGCGCTTCTTCTCCTCGTCCTCCACTCTCCTCTTCCAGTTGCCGGGGAGGATGTCCTTCAGCAAGTGGCGGATCTCACTGGCCTCGTTCCAGTCCTCCACCAGCTTGAGGCATCTGCGGTACTTCCGCAGATACCGGTTCCACTCCCGGACCCGCAACTCACCGCGGTCCAGCGGCAGTGGGATGGACCACAGGTCCTCCAGCTTCTGATTCGGAGCGTCCACCCGCTCCTCATCCTCCAACCACTGGAGGCAGGCCTGCTCCGTACGGATCAGTCCTTCCCGGATCTGATCCCGCAGCTCCTCCTTCAGGTCCTGCGCCAGCCGGTGTGGGAATGTCCGGCATACCCACTTGTCCCGCGGCGCTCCCCTCATCTCGCCGACGACCTCCTCGGCGAAGTCCTCCCAGTCCAGGATGAAGTCATCCAGGTTGGCCGGGTTCCCGTCATAATAGGGGATTTTGATTCCCCTGAGGTCGTCAATTCTGATGGCGTCTCCGACGTCTCCAGCCACCACTCCACCGAGACAGATACCACCTGTGGCCGGGGAGTGTGAGTACACTCCCCGTACATCCCTCTCCTCCATGGAGTGCGGTCCAGTTGGGCCTGAACCCATGGGGTTTGGAATGCGGGAAGGACTTGCTCCATCGGCCGTCCATATCCCCGTATTGGGGTCCTTCGCCCACAGGTTTCCGCTTGGATGGCCTCGACCATGTCCGTCGGCGCTTCCCATGGTTCGCCCCTGCATGGTCTGGTTCTGGATCTCGATCTTCTCTTCCGCATAGACTACCATATTCGTCGTGAGCGTTACATCCTGGGCGGCATGGGACATCTGTACCGTCAGGCTCCTCGGGTCCGTGGTTACGTGCCCTTCCCGCATGGACCCAGCCGGTGCCGTGTGTTCCCCGAGCATTGTGGATTCGCTGAACATGGGAACAAACGGCAGCGCACCCGGGTCAACACGCGGAGGCGCGTAGGGTGCCTCTGCAGGGCCGCCCATGGGTTTATCCATGGCGCTCCTGAGGGTCTTAACCCGCTCCACCAGCTCTGCCGCGGCCGGCTTTGCCGGGAGCTCCGGACCGGAGGCGAGGGGCTGCAGCTCCTCCAGCCTTTTCAGGCGTCCCGACATGTCCTCCACCAGGTGGAGGAGGCTGTCGACCACTCGCTGCTGCTTCTCCAGGGCCAGCTTCAGATTCTCCCGGTACCGGTCCCGTTCCGCTCGCAGCTCCTCAATGTCTTTCTCCGCGGCTGACTGGTCATCCAGGATCCCGGCGACGTCCGTCTCTAGGCCGTCCTTCGCGTTGTCCAGGCTGTCGAGGCGGTGCACGATGGCGTCCATCCCCATCTTCGGGTACTTGCCCATGAGGAAGGACACGTGCTCGCAGTGGCACGCGGCGTGCTTTCCGCCTGATCCAGCGCATCTCGCGGTTCCCGGCACCTCAGACTCATCGCCCATGGGCGTATCGCCTATGGCGTCCGTCTCTGGTCCCGTGTGCCGGGGCACAGGTGCCGTCCGGGCCCTGGCTGGCCTCTCCAAGCCCTCGGCGTCGTGCTTCAGGGCGGGCTCGGGGGCCGTATCCGCCCTGGCGATCGGCGCGGACATCTCCGACTCCGAAGGTGGCTCGTAGGCTGTCCGATAGCCCTCGGAGTGCCCCTCAGATTCCCACAGCCTGACCGGGCTGGGGTCCGTGTCCATAGCCCCGGCGTCCCTTGCCGCGGACTTGGGTGACCCGCGCTTCCGGTAGCGCCGGGCCCGTCCTCCACTGCTGCCTGAATGGCAGGCCTCATCAGAGTCCTCCGCGGCGGAGCGGAGGTTGCATGCCTTTCGGCATCAACGCTCACACATGGAGACCAGGTCCTCCATGTCACGTCCTCCTCTTCCCGAATGTCGTACTTCTCTTCGGGCTTCAACTTCCGGAGTTCGCCATGCTCTTGAACGTCTCGGTTCTTCTATGGCTCCAATCTCCGGCGTGGTCTCCACCGAGTCCTCAATACGCACCCGGGGCGTACTTGGGCAGGGCTCATAAGGGCCCAAGTCCCCGGGTCGGCGGTAGGTAGGGGCAGCAGGTACGCCTCTGCTACCATAAAGAAGGTCCCTACCAGGACCGGCCCCCGCTGTGCCCCTTCCGCCTGTTACCCCTGCTGATTTACTCCGGATCAACGATTGCATTTCTCAAAATCCTCAACGTCCAGGGTCCAAAATCCAAAAATATAGAAAATGTAATCCTCCTTCAACCCTGAATAGCAACCAGATCCCACAAATACAGCAATAACCCAATTCACAATCCAAATCAGGCTGCGGGCTTCCGTTCAGCACACCGGTCGTCTCACGGTGGCGGGCATGTACAAGAATTGCACCAAGGAAGAAAGCCCTGAAATTGGCATATGAACACAAATAAAGCAAAGTTGGGGAAAGAGGTAAACATACACATTCACAGCCATAAACCCCTCATTCCCTGGACTCAAGACCTTCCCTTGACTCACCAACATATTGCCCTGCACCAGGTCAAATGAGATGGCTGAATGCCATGTGTCACAAGTCACTACATAAACCCCAAAAATGTGTTCACTCCCAAGCCTCTAAATCCTAGCCCAATTGGGGAGGTGGCGTGTCATGGCGTAGAGTGGCACTCAGGACCATGCCCTACCCTGACATAACCTTGGCTGGACTTGGGGTCCAATGGGCTTGGAGATATGCCCCATGAGTTTGAACTCATAACATGCCAAAAAAACTGCCAATTCACACCATATTGGCCATATATCAAATATATGCTCAAAATTGAGGTTACCACTTATCTGAAGGTTCAAAGCATGCATGGAATCGAAGTCTAGTATTCATGGAGGATAGAGACCAAAGGCCGATGCCCATGTACATCCCCATTTTACCCTCGAAACCCCTTCCGATATGGGCGCCACGCACTGCCCAAGTCAGCCCATGATCTTGAGACCAATTCTTGTGATCCTTCGTGCGCCAAGCCAAATAGAGTATGCGATCCGGCATATGGTGGTGTTCAACTCCAAAGCATATGCCAACAAACGAACAACATACCATGGTTCGACTCTCCATAGGCTTCTTGCTGTTTGCCGACCAGGTAAGTACACAAAACGCAAAAATGAGCAAAAATTGAGGTCAAAAACATGAAAATATGTCCAAATACAAAGTTGTCATGATAGTATATCTCAATGCTCACCCATGATATCCGCTCATGGTTCAATACACAAATGATTGGAACCATTTACGAACAATTCCCCCACTTGGATCCCCAATCAGGCGCATGGAGATACCTTCGCCACTCGTATCTACATGCCCCATGAAAATGGGAGTGCACTCATGGATCTCTTTGCCAAACATACCATGAGCAATACATACGCGGTAGACTTAGTCTAACGCTTTGAATTCCACAATTCGGACATGGGTAAAACCCTTGTCACGTATGGCTCCCCATCTCTTCGGCCACACGAAGATATATAACATGGGCGTGAGCATATCAAGACATATACCATGCATATAAAACATACCCTCAAAAGTGGCTCCCACCATGATATGCCATGTCCCTCCATGGACATAACTTCACGTCAAAAATGCGTAGGAACCCAAGGAAAGTATCTATGCAACCCCAACACTCATGCGGTACACTCGAAAGTCGCATTAAAATATTCGGTTGCACGGTCCAAGAGTTATATATCACTTTATACCCTCTTGACCATTATCCCTTGCTACACCGGGCATGTGTACACACCAAAGGCGTTTGATGCTTCCTAAATTAAGTTGAGACCAAGGCGCTTGCAACGCAACCTTCCGTATTCTCTTTCCTCACACTCGCTCGTAGATATGGCCCTTCAAAGTTGTCCCGCGATTCACTTTTGTTTCCCTTATATCTCCAAGTCAAATGGGTGGCAAGTATAAGGAAAACCTGATTCGGGCATAGGGAAAAGAGTATGACCACTGGAAGAAGACCAAATCAAGTGCGGCGATGTCGAAGTCCAAAATCCGATTTCGACATCGCGAAAAATTCTGATTAAAATTTCGAGTGCTTATTTAGAAAATTGCGGAAGCAACGAACCCTTTACTGATGAAATCTGACCCTTCATCGGGGTTTCCGCCAAAATATCTGGAAATAACAATTAACCAATCGGTTAACGCAAAATCGCGAGCCAACTGACAGTCGCCGATACATTGACCATCAGAACGAAAGGCTGAAAAATTACGGAAACATTATGATAATAAAACCCTGTTGATTCCTGATATTCTGATATATAAATCTCCGCTGGCGGCGCCTCGGTACTGAATATGGCCGCTCAAACCTATCACACTATCACATCGGGTTAGGTCAGGTGGATGGGAGAGTATGATATCGGCCAATGGCGGCTTGCCGGCACATAGATACACACCCCAAGTGACCCCAAGATGGCCACGGGGGTCCGAACCGGCTTCAGCAAGAAGACAGAGACAAGAGCAAGGAGAAACATGGTATGAAACCCCACCCCGCCCCGCCCGCAAACACCCACACGCTCTCACTATAGGGAATGGCCACGTACCACAGGGAAACAATGGTATGGCGAACAAGTATGTTAAGAATGCGAGGGAAGGCGCCAAAGGGACGGACCGCACACGAAAACACAAACGTACACAAGGCTGCAAGATGCAAGAAGACGGAGACAAGACAACGGAGAAACATGGTATGAAACCCCACCCCCACCCCACCCACAAATAAGCACACGCTTTCTCTATAGGGGACGACAACAAGAAGCTGCAGAAGGTATGACAAGTATGTTACGAAAAAAAAAACACAAAGGCGCCTTCCACGCCCTCTCTATAGGGGAAACACAAGGCAAAGAGGTGTGTTATCGAAGAGGCTACAGAGAAAAAAAAAGAAGGAGACACAAGGCACAACACACAAAAACAACCAACCAACCCTCAAAAGACCTGCACATGCTCTCTCTCTACAGGGGAAGAAAACACGGTGGGACAAGAAGAGAGGTACGTACTACGCATCATGCAGCCACGCATTCCTGCTACGCGTCTACAGGACCTCTTCTTCTGCTTTTTGAACCATGCTGACGACCGACGACGAGAACCAACCAAGGTATGACACACCCCACCAACCACACACCGCAAGCACACACACGCACACGCACGGCAGCCACTCCGCGCACGACCCCCTCCACGCCACCCACACCAACACGAAGGGCCACACAGCCCACACACACACACCAAGACCAAGGAGAAGGACAACCAGGGCCCCCACCACCACAACCAGTGGACCCCAGCCAGGAGTGGCGGGGAACCACGCCCACGGCCAACGGCCAGGAGAGGCAAGGGGCGGGGACAGCAAACCGCAGACCACCGGCACACCACACACACGCAACCACATACACCACCACACGCGGAAGACACACCCACCACACCACCACACCACACCACCAACAACACAGACACCACAAACACGCAACACACAACACAGCACGGCCACCGCGCACACCCACACACACCACAAACACACACAACAAAGGACACCCCCACCCGCGAAACACACCACCACAACCGGCGGGCCCCAGCCAGGAGTGGCGGGGAGCCGCACAACACCACCGGCAGCAAAACCCAGCCAGGAGTGGCGGGGAGTAGCACACAGGAACCTTCGCCAGGAGTGGCGAGGGACCAACCACACCGCACACCAGCCACAACCTCACCACACACCACCGCCGCCAGCGGACCCCAGCCAGGAGTGGCGTGGAACCGCGCCCGGGACCCTCAGCCAGGAGTGGCGAGGACCGCCCACCACCACCGGCAGCGAAACCCAGTAGGAGTGGCGGGGAGTAGCACACAGGAACCTCCGCCAGGAGTGGCGAGGGACCAACCACACCACACACCAGCCACAACTCCACCTACACACCACCGCCGCACACCACACACCACACACCACACACCACACACCTCACACTACCGCCGACAGCGAAACCCAGCCAGGAGTGGCGGGGAACTGCGCCCGGGACCCTCCGCCAGGAGTGGCGAGGAACGCCCACCACCGACGGCACCGAAACCCAGCCAGGAGTGGCGGGGAGTAGCACACAGGAACCTCCCCCAGGAGTGGCCAGGGACCAACCACACCACACACCAGCCACAACCCCACCAACACACCACCGCCGCACACCACACACCACACACCGGACACAACACACCACACACCACCGCCGCCAGCAGACCCCAGCCAGGAGTGGCGGGGAACCGCACACCACCACCGGCAGCGAAACCCAGCCAGGAGTGGCGGAAGTAGCACACAGGAACCTCCGCCAGGAGTCGCAAAGGACCAACCACACAACACACCAGCCACAACCTCACCACACACCACCGCCGCCAGCGGACCCCAGCCAGGAGTGGCGTGGAACCGCGCCCGGGACCCTCAGCCAGGAGTGGCGAGGACCGCCCACCACCACCGGCAGCAAAATTCAGCCAGGAGTGGCAGGGAGTAGCACACAGGAACCTCCGCCAGGAGTGGCGAGGGACCAACGACACCACACAACAGCCAGAATCCCACCAACGCACCACAGCTGCACACCACACACCACAAACCACACACCACACACCACGCACCACCGCCGACAGCGAAACTCAGCCAGGAGTGGCGGGGAGTAGCACACAGGAACCTCCGCCAGGAGTGGCCAGGGACCAACCACACCACACACCAGCCACAACCCCACCAACACACCACCGCCGCACACCACACACCACACACCACACACCACACACCACGCACCACCGCCGCCAGCAGACCCCAGCCAGGAGTGGCGGGGAACCGCACACCACCACCGGCAGCGAAACCCAGCCAGGAGTGGCGGGGAGTAGCACACAGGAACCTCCGCCAGGAGTGGCCAGGGACCAACCACACCACACACCAGCCACAACCCCACCAACACACCACCGCCGCACACCACACACCACACACCACACACCACACACCACGCACCACCGCCGCCAGCAGACCCCAGCCAGGAGTGGCGGGGAACCGCACACCACCACCGGCAGCGAAACCCAGCCAGGAGTGGCGGGGAGTAGCACACAGGAACCTCCGCCAGGAGTGGTGAGGGACCAACCACACCACACCACACACCAGCCACAACCCCACCACACAGCACCGCTGCCAGCGGACCCCAGCCAGCAGTGGCGGGGAACCGCGCCCGGGACCCTCAGCCAGGAGTGGCGAGGACCGCCCACCACCACCGGCAGCGAAGCCCAGCCAGGAGTGGCGGGGAGTAGCACACAGGAACCTCAGCCAGGAGTGGCGAGGGACCAACCACACCACACACCAGCCACAACCCCGCCAACAGACCACCGCCGCACACCACACACCACACGCCACACACCACACACCTCACACGCCCGCCGCCAGCGGACCCCAGCCAGGAGTGGCGGGGAACCGCACCCGGGACCCTCAGCCAGGAGTGGCGAGGAGCGCCCACCACCGCCGACAGCGAAACCCAGCCAGGAGTGGCGGAGAACCGCAGCCGGGACCCTCAGCCAGGAGTGGCGAGGACCGCCCACCACCACCGGCAGCGAAACCCAGCCAGGAGTGGCGGGGAGTAGCACACAGGAACCTCCGCCAGGAGTGGCGAGGGACCAATCACACCACACACCAGCCACAACCCCACCAACACACCACCGCAACACACCACACACCACTAACCACACACCACACACCACACACCACCGCCGCCAGCGGACTCCAGCCAACGAGGGACCAGCCACGGCACACACCAACCACACCCACACCCACACCAGCAGTTAGCCCCAGCCGGCCCCAACCACACACCCACACACGCACACACCCACACCAACACACACGGAAGGCACACCCACACCCACGCCGCCACGAACGCACGACACACACACCAACACAGACACCACGCGCGCACGCGGGTCGCCACAAACACACACACCGACCGCGAACCACAACCAGGGGAGGTGGAGACACGCACACAAGCAACACGGCCAGGAAAAGCGAAAAACGCCCCCCACCACCACCACCCCACCCGGGAGAGACGGGAAACCCACCACCGCAAACCACACAGCGAAATGGGTGGCGGGACAAAAAGGGCCAACGGGAGACGCAGGCGAGGGACCCAACCTGAGGGGTTTGGGGGCCCCCCCGGTGACCGTATCGGCCCCACCTCAGCACACGCAATAAGGTGGGATACGCCCGGGACCGTTGGTCAGTGCCCCGCGGTGGCACTGGCCTGGGGGGGTGACCAATGGGCCTGACTAAGAGCCCTCCCCACGGCACGTACTGCGTTTCGCGCCCAGCGAGGGGTTACGGGTAGAGCACACCGTCCAACGGGGCAGGCAAGAGACACGCCTCTCCCGCAAGGACTCCCCTGCGACCCACAGTGTACCCGACCCCGGTGTGGGGAACGGCTGGAGTACCTGGCTACGGAGCAGGTCCATTTGTACCGAGCGGGTACAAATGGGCGGCCCGTCCAACAGAGTTACACCCTGACGGGGAGTGCAAGCATCGGCCCCCCCAAGGGGAAACACCAGGGGAAGGGACCCGAGCCGACAACAAGGACCCCCCCCCCAACCCACCACAGCCGGGAAGGCCCGGGCAGGGCACCAGGGGAACACCGCCCCAAGCGACGCGTAAAAGAGACAGAGGGAGGAGGGCACGCAAAGGGGGCAGCGGGGGGACACACCACCAACAGACCCCAGCCAGGGGGGGCGGGGAACCACACAGCTGAGACAGGAGAGGGGCCACGACACACAGCCCCCACACCAACACAGAGCCGCCGAACCAAGCCCAGAAAGGCGAGGACAGGCACCCAAACGCACCACCAACACACCGCACACACGCCTGCGCATGCACACAACACACACCACCACAACCGCCACCGACGCGAGCCCCACAAACGCACACCACACACCAAAGCGCAAGCACCGCCCGCACCACAAACGCAACACACGCAAACCCAAAGAACAAGAACCCAGCAACCCCCCGCCAGGGGAGCTGCAGGGCCGCCAGAAACACCGCTAGGACAGCGCGAGCGGCCACACCCAGCAACACCCAACCAACCAGGCCTGGCCAGCCACAAAAGGCGCCGTTCAGTGCAAAAAAACACCCAACCAACCACGCCCAACCCCAGGACCAGGCACTACGACACCCACACCAGCACCGCCACCAACACCCAAACCGGACGCCACAACACCCTCACAAGCGGAAACACCCGGAACCAACGGAGACACCGTCGGCAACACCAGCGACCCCAGCACCCAGCACAACACCTAGGACACCCTCACCAACAACAAACCAACACAAAAAGCCACCCAACACTGACCAATGACCGCACCCAGCCGGTCCGGTCCCCCTCGAACCTGCACCCAGAACCACCGCCACCAGCATACACACCATCGGAAACACCGACACCACCAACAATCAAGCCAGCACAACACCCTCACCAACACCATCACTGCCGGCACCATCGCCTACGAAACCTACGCACACCAACACCGGTTCCAGCACCTACATCACCCAAGCCAACGGCATCAAACACACCATCGCCGGCATCACCCCACCATCAGCGTCGCCACCGGCAACCTCCGCCACCAGAGGAAACCAAAGCCACCACAGCCGGTGAGCCAACAAACCACCAAGCCCTGGCCAGGCGAGGCGAGGGCACACGCCCAGAACCATCAACAACAACACCCTCGCCACCAAAGCAACCACAGGGCGCCATCCACCACGCAGTCACCAGCGGCACCCACACAACCGGCGCCACCATCACCACCCTCACCCACGACACCACCCGGGGCATCGCCTGCACCACCTACACCAACAGCATCACCAGCAGCCCACACCACCTACTGCACACCCTCCCAGACAGAGCCACAGAAGCCAGCCACCGCCCGGCCCCGAACACAGGCCACTGACCACCCACACACAGACCCACACCAACCACCAGCAGCATCAGCAACATCAGAGATGCCGTAAACCATAGCAACGCCCGCAACGACCTCACCACCGGCATCACCGACACCGCCACCGACAGTGCGACCTCAGCAACAACAACCCAGAGCGTCAACAGCAGCCGCCACGGCGACACCACCAGGTTTAACACCATTGACATCAACGACACCAAGGGGGCCAACACGCGGGCCAGCGACGCCCATGGGAACCTCCGCCAGGAGTGGCGAGGTCCCACCCCCACCGTCAGAACACCACCATCCAGCAGAGCATCACCTACAGCGCCCTCGCCTTCGACATCACCCACAGCTCCGCCGGCGGCGCCCTCGCCAACACCGTCACCAGCACCGCCAACAGCGGCAACACAGCGCCACCGCCAACCACCCACAGCACCAACCTCCCCTACACCGGAAACAACCGGCACCACCCAACCAAGACCACAAACGGACCAACCACCAGCCACGAGTGGCACGCCCGCAACCGCCGACCACCCAAACGCAGGCCACGCCCAGCACCAACACCAACAACACCCACGCCAACAGACCGCCAGGTGACACGCCAACCAGCAAGTATCACCTATGGCACCCTCACCGTCGGCAACACCATCGCCGCCAACACCCACGGCACTATCCACACCACCACCAACCCCACCAACGACGGGCCAAGGTGCCGTCACCTACAACACCCCTACCACCACCACCACAACCAGGCACCAAGTAACACCTAGGGCACCCCCACCATGGGCATCACCAAAAACGTCAGCACGCCTGGCGAAGGAACACCACCGAGCCCTCAGCCAGGAGTGGCGAGCGCCCACACCCAGCAACACCCAACCAACCACGCCCAAACCCAGGACCAGGAACTGCGACACCCACACCTGCACCGCCACCGACAACCAAACCGAACGCCAAAACACCCTCACCAGCGGAAACACCCGGAACCAACGGAGACGCCGTTGGCAACACCAGCAACCCCGGCACCCAGCACGACGCCTGAGACACCCTCGCCAACAACGAACCAACACAAGAAACCACCCAACGACCATGTTACACCCAACGCGTTACAACCCCGCCACCCACCGACCCGCACCCAGAACCACCACCAGCAGCATCCACACCAACGGAAACGCCAACACCACCAACAATCAAGCCAACACAACACCCTCACCATCACCATCACCGGCGGCACCGCTGTCCTCACCATCGCCGACGATACCTACGCACCGACCAACACCGGATACAACGCCTAGATCACCCAAGCCAACAGCATCAAACACACCATTGCCAGCATCACCCCACCATCAGCGTCGCCACCGGCAACCTCTGCCACCAGAGGAAGCCAAAGCCACCACAGCCGGTGAACCAGCAAACCACCGACCCCCGGCCAGAGGAGGCGAAGACACACGCCCAGAACCATCAACAACAACACCCCCGCCACCAAACCAACCACAGGGCGCCATCCACCACGCAGTCACCAGAGGCACCCACACCACCGACGGCACCACCCTCACCAACAGCATCACCAGCAGCCCACGCCACCTACTGCACACCCGCCCAGACAGAGCCACAGGAACCAGCCAACGCCCAACCCCCAACACAGGCCACTGACAACCCACACACAGACCCACACCAACCACCAGCAGCATCAACAACATCAAAGACGCCGTAAACTATAGCAACGCCCGCAACGACCTCACCACCGGCATCACTGACGGCACCACCGACAGTGCGACCTCACCAACAGCAACCCGGAGCGTCAACGACAGCGACCGAGGCAACACCACCCGGTACGACACCATCGGCAACAAGGACACCAAGGGGGCCAGGGCCAACACACCAGCCAGCGACGCCAATGGGAACCTCTGCGATGAGTGGCGAGGTCCCGCCTCCGCCGTCAGAACACCACCTGGGCAACACCTACAACACCCTACAACGCCAACACTCACAGCTCCCTGGGCGCCGCCCTCACCAACACCAACACCAGCACCACCGACAGCGGCAGCACGGCGACACCGCCACCCACCCGCAGCATCGACACCCTCGACCACAACGGAAGCAACACCTGCCACTACAGACCCAAGGACGGCGGAAGGAAATATCCGAACACGAGAGACCACCGGCACCACCAGGACCACAAGCCAGCCAAACACCAGCCACGAGTGGCACGCCCGGAACCGCCGACCACCCAAACGCAGGCGGCACCCAGCACCAACACCAACAACACCCACGACATCAGACCACCATATAACACGCCAACCACCACCGTGACACCCTCACCGTCGGCAACACCAACGCCGCCAACACCCACGGCAATATCCACACCACCGCCAACCCCACCAACGACAAGCCGAGGTACCGTCACCTACAACACCCCTACCACCACCACCACGCCCTCCGCACAGAGTACCACCTAGGGCGCCCCCACCAACGGCAACACCAAGGACGCCAGCACGGCTGGCGAACAAACGCCACCAGCGCCACCCAGCAGGCCCCCAGCCAAGGGTAGAAACAGCAACACCACACACCATCACACCCACCGCATTGACGTCACCCGGAGCATCGTCAACATCAACCAGGGGTTTCCACCACCCAAGCAGCACAAAACACCACAGCAACACCACCACATCCACCACTCTCACCACCAGCGACACCAGCAGCACCCTCCGCCAGGAATGGCGAGTACAAAACCCAACAACGTGGAGCGACCCAGCTTCC
The DNA here is from genome assembly GCA_964036045.1 of Eutreptiella sp. 'Long Island Sound 2002'. Classification (NCBI taxonomy): domain Eukaryota; phylum Euglenozoa; class Euglenophyceae; order Eutreptiales; family Eutreptiaceae; genus Eutreptiella; species Eutreptiella sp. 'Long Island Sound 2002'. Next base: position 107,367,622 of record OZ038380.1, read on the forward strand.
CCGGCACCCTCACCATTGGACCGCCACCACCGGCACCAACCCCCAACACACCACCGTCACCAACACCAGCGACCCCTGACGCAACAACCACACAGCGAGCACAAACGGCACCTGCCGAACAGTCACCGACACCACTTGCACCACCCTCACCAGCGACCAAGCCCGGTGAACCACCTACGACCACGAAACGCAGGCAGTGAAAACCAGAGCAACGCCGACAACACTCGCGGCCAACACTCAAGAACACCACCGAAAGCAGCACCGTCGACCGAAAGCCACGACATTCTCACAAACCACCAGGGTACGGGTCCGCCTTCCCGGCCCCCACCATCTGCACAACCAGCGACACCATCACGAGCACCAACCGAAACACCGACAAAGGCAGCCTCACCAACAACCGACACCCCCACTACCGCTGCCACCCATCAGTCACGCCACCCACCGTCGGCGCCACCCACCAACGCCGCACCCTGAACCACACCTACACCCGAAACCTGCACCAGCACACCCGGCCGGGCCGTCAATGGCACCGCCGCCCATGGCACCGCCCACACTCACCAGCGCCACCACCACCCCCCGCGAGGCCAGGAACCCCTGGCATCGCCAGCGGCCTCAACGAACACCAGCACCACCAACACCACCACCGCCGGACGGGGACTACCCACAAACCAAGAACAGCTCCACCACCAACAACCGATACACCACCCGCGGCACCCCACTGTCGCCAACGCAACTACGGCACCTATCACACCCCCACCACCGGAGGCGACGTGGGCCACACCACCCGTCATCTACAGCACCCTCGCCACCACCGCCATGTCCGGCCCACAAACGTTACGCCCCAACGGCCAGAAACAACACCCTCACCAACGACACCAACGGCAACACCACATACGCCCCATACGTCATTCGCCATGCTCACCAACCATCACCCTCGCCATCAGTGTGCACGACATCAGAGGCACCAACACCACCGACGACGACGACAGCGACAACAGCTGACCCACCAACTAACCACCATCAACCATAGCCCAACACCAACCTCATCTACGCTAACGCCCATACCACCCTCGCCAACAACACCGCCAGCAGCACAATCATCCACTCCGACACCCACACCACCCTCACCACCAACATCACCACCACCCCCCAAGGGTCAGGGCTCGCGGGGAACGGAACGGCAGAGCGAGCATGCCACCACCCGCACGCGTTGCCCACCCTATTGTACACCGCTCCGCAACACGCCAACCCGCTTCCCCCGACAGGACGTGCGCTGCAGCCCACTGCTGGGACGACGACTATGATGTCCTCCCGGCCATCCGACACCTATTGGCAGCCACGGCCCCGCGCCCACAAGCCCACCAGCAACCGACGGAACCGCAGGAGCCCGACCACCCCATGCCACCACGCTCCATATCCCCCGCGTCCACCGCAGACCAGAATGCGGAACACCAGCGAGAGGAGCCCGACCCCGACCGCGCCGCCACGCCCCCACCGCCCCCCCCCCCCAAAGGACATCTACGCCACACTCGCCAGCACCCTAGCCCCCATGGACGCCGAGCAGTACTACCAGTCCATCCAACGAGACCTCCCTGAGGACCACGCGACCCTCCAGGGGTGGAAGCAGGAGAAAAGGAACGACAACGAGTGGGGCACAGAGGAAGACCTTATCTGGGATGACACCTGGCAAGGCACCACGGACGCCTTCCTGGAAGCAGCAGCCGAAACCTACCCCCGCCTGCCCGGGGACACTAGACACGGCCTCCATGCCCTCCTAGCGTTCCACAGCTGGAAACACCGCCAAACCATCACCCTCCACCCCCTCGACCACAATCCACACCGATGGACACCTGAAGACGACGCCACCGCCGCCATCACCGTACAGCTAAGCCCCGAGAACCCGGAGGAATACCACATCACCTGGAACGATCCGGCAACCCACCCCCCCGCCTCCCCAACCCTCCCAGATGTCTTCGAGACCATCAGCGCAGAACTCCAGGAGGCGAAAGCCCCACAACAACTGGACGAAGAGATGCCCCAGGCACCATCACCACCAACCACACAAGAAAAACCCCGCACAGAGCCCCTCACCCACCCCATCACCACAATGGAGCTCCTCCCACAAGACCGCACCACCCCGGACCGAAACGGGTTTCGAGACCTGCCACGGTAATGGGCGGTCCATAACGGCTCACTCCGATGGGACGAAATCACACCGGGGCTCCAGGACATCCGCCCCCACTCGATCACTGAGCCCACCACCACCTGGGCACTACCGACGGGCCGCCACCACCTCCTCCTCACTGTCCAAGGCGATGCCACAATGACACCCACGGAGGGAGACCCCGTAACTGCAGCCCCCGCCCCCGCCGTCCACATACCCCCGCAAGCATCGTTGGTACCTATGACGGTACATCCAGGCCCCATCCCATGGCAAGCCATCGTCATCACCTACCCCGCCCCCAACGACCACACACACACCTGGCAGCAACGGTGGGAGGCCATCCGGGGGGACCTCCTCCAAGAACACCTAGGGCTCACGCGCACCCACCACACCCTACACCCGATACGGGGAGTAGGCCAAGCACCACACGGCATACACACCCCGGGAGTATGGGCGTACGCCACACCCATAAACCCACAAGCAGCGGAGGACATCAAGACCGCCCTATCCATCCAGCAAGCCCAGACCCAAACCCCGCAACGCAACACCCAACGAGGCTACACCATTTGGTGGGCATACCAAGACCACGACACCCTCACCCCCAAACCGGGGGCCCCCCCTCTAGACACCAACACAACCGCCCTCCTCCAAGCCGCAGCAGCGGCAGCCACACAGGTAGGGGCCCCAGAAACCTGGGGCCCACAATACCTGGTCGAAACCAAAGTGGCGCCCCATGCGAAGGCCCAAGACAAGCCCCCAACACCGAAGCCGCTCCACCCCCCACTCAAGCTAGACCCGACGGAACACACCCCCCAGGACGAATGGGCGACCCACTACATCATCCTCCACACCACCACCCGCAAGAACGACGCCGCCAAGATCACCGTCACCCGCCACCTCCCCCACACCACACAGGTTTAATAGCTGATGGCCCCCAACGTCCTCGTCACCCGTCGCCGACAAGACGAGCGATACACCATACAGGCGGAAGGGGCCACCGCGACCACCCTGTACACATGGGCAACACGGGGGGACCTCCCACACCCCACCCTCCACCACGCCCCCTCCGTGCCCACCCCCTTCCACACAGCGGACCGCCCCAACAAGAAGCGCAAACACACAGGTATGCACACCCCCGCCCAGGAGGCCCAGCACCGACACGATGCGAGGCGCAAGGCCCGCACCCTCCACGACGACAACACCACCCCCCGCATCAGCGCCCCCCCCGCCAGAGTGTCAGATGCCACCCACAACCGCACGATCACAGGTATCACCACGGACTGCCTGAACGCAGCGGCGTCGCGGTGAGACGCCGTATGGATCAGCGAAGGGCGCTCCCACACACGGGCGGTGGCGCGCCTCCACAACATCCAGCCCCACAATCTCCAGCGCGCCGTCAGACCCTTCACCGTACACGTCAGCCCGTACGGCATCGACCACCCCCCCTGTGAGCACCATGACCCGCCCTGCTCCACCCCATGCACCTCGCCCCTGCGCCAACCGCTGCCGGGCCCCACCATTACGGGCAACATGTACCTGGGCACCGTACCGGGAGACCCGGGCATATACATCCTGCCCAACAGGTCCAGGGAACATGCCATCCCCCTCCACGGTATAGAATCCCTCGCCCTGGGACCGCCCCCACCAAAACACCAACACCAGCACATCCCGGGGGACAAACGGACACAGGCGCCAGACGAGGGAAAAAAGGCCCACCAACGCGCCCTAGCCCACATCACCGTCCACCCCGCAGCCCACCTACCAAAGGACTTCGGCACGGAGCGCCACATCGTCCTGGAGGGGCAAGCCCACCACATCATCACCGCCGCCCTGTACACCCTCGCCGCCCACAAACGCCACTGGGACCCCACAACCATCCCAGCGATGCCCCCACCACCGCAGGGCCCCAAAGATCCCGTCACCCCCTTCCACATCGATCAACTCCTAAGCTGCAAGGCCCCCCCACACCTCCACTCATCCAGGATACCACTAGCCATCGCATCGTGGGACACCCTGGACACCCCCCCCGAACAACCCGCCATCCACATCCTCCAAGCAGACGGCCAATGGTGGGTCCTTCACTGGGCAAACGGAGTCCTCATGGCGGCCCAGGCCTATACCCCGGAAATAGACCCGGAAGACTCCCCACGGGGCCGGCACCGACTCCTCCGGGCCACCACCCTCACAGGCCGCAAAGGCGCCCCCTGGGAAGCCCTCCACACAGCACTCTACAGGGCTCAAGGCTCCCCCAACGGCCAAAACACACCGGAACCCACGGAGGCCAAGGTCATGCAGGCCAAGGCCATGGGGAACTACCACCTTCACCACCCCTTCGACGACAGCCCGGCCGCACTGCCATGGCCAACAGATCCCCCGGAGACCGTGCGCAAGCTCACCGACATCATGCGCAGCCACGCGAAAGCGAAAATGCAAACAACGGCAGAACCCCCACTGAGGGATCCGGGCCAGCAAGCAACGCACCCCTTCTTCAAACCCCACGCCCCCCCAGCCCCGCTACCCCCAGTCCCACCCAAGGGAGCGAGACGAAAAAGGGGCGCACCCGCCCCGAACCAAGCCGGAAAAGCAGCGACCTCCCGACCCCCCGCATCCCAACTGACCCACCCGGCGAACCCAGACCAAGCATCCTCGTCATCCTCCCTCCCGCCATTACCACCGCCCCACCCGGACCAAGCATCCTTGTCATCCTCCCTCCCATCACTACCACCGCCCCACCCGGACCAGGCATCCTCATCATCCTCCCTCCCGCCACCAGCACCGCCCCCGCCCGAGGCGTACGAAGGATTCGAAAAAGGCGCGAAGGTCCAGCAGCCCTTCCGCAACGACCACACAGGCGACTGGATCTGGTGTGAGGGCACGATCCAGTACCGCCTCCGCGACCCAGGGGACAACGGGGGGCCACAGATCCGGCTGATCTGGCATCACCAAGAGAAGCTAGACTAAGGCAGCAGTGCCCCGGACAAGCCAGAAGGCTACACCCTGGAGCTCACCAGCACCCACCCCATCTGACTCCGCACCGAAGAGAACAAGGCCCACAGAGGCACAAAATACACTGGGGAGCTCCCCTCGGAGTGGAGCCAAGGCCTCCCCCCGCCGCGCCTACCCAAGCGCCCACCAACCGGCAAAACTCCCCGAGCCCCAGTCCCCCTCCCTGACGGGGCAAGGGCCAAGGGCACAAGCCTCCACAGCCCCGGCCTGCCCCCACTGAGGCCACCGTCAACCTCCTCGACCTCAACCACCCGGCCGTCACATACTCCAAGGACGCCACAACTGCCCTCCAGGAGCTCGCGATGGCACAGGGGCCGGGGTGGGTTCCCCACCTCCTCACTTTCCAGGAACAAGGCCTACAACGCGACGACCCCCCAGAAACCACCCCCATATGTACCCCGGACCAGAAAGCGTACAAATGCTACTGGCACAACGGGACCCCCCTGTACGCCCAAACCGGCATCCACGTCCACCTCGTCCACCACCTCAGCGTCCCAGGGAGGCTAGGTGTCTCTGAGGTCGTCAGGGACGGATGGCAACTCAACGTCATCAACGCCCACGTCCCCTTCGGCGACGCCACGGAACCCTTCCTCCAAGCCCTGGCCGAGGCATACCGCCAGATGGCCATGCTCGCCCCCACAGTCATCATCGGCGACATGAACGCCGCCCCCACCCCGGCGGACCGAGGGGGACAGGCCATACCCCAGGACCAAGCAGTCCGCGACACCATCGAATTGCTGGGGCTCGTGGACCTGACGGCCAACCTCGAAGGCCAACCATCCCACTTCCCCCACCAATCAGGTGCCGCCCCATCCCGCATCGACGTATGCTATGGCGACCCCACCACCATCATCCGGGTGGAGGCCCGATATGGACCCCTCCCGCTGGGACCCACAGGCCGCAGCCCCCTGCACATCCGCCTCACCATCCCCAACCTTCCCCCCAGCCCCTCAGAGGATGCGGACCAAGGCCTACCACCCCCCCTGAAGATGCCCCCACTGCATGACAAGCATGCCTGGTCCCAATATCACAGGGCCATAGACCGCGCCAGGCGCATCCAGCCAGAGCCCACCGACCTACTCACAGCCATGCGCACGGCCGCCGTCGCCTGCGGCTTCCAACAACACCCCCACACAGACGACGACCAACCATCGGCGGCCCTAGGGGACATGCTCCATGACCTCTGGCATGCAAAGCAACAACTGGCGACCCTCCTCCACACCGACACCCCCCAAACCCGCCGCCAGATACACCGATGCAGGACACAGATAGCCCACATCAGGGCAGACCTGCAGCGGTGGCACATCCACAGGCAACAGCGCATCGCCCAGGAACACGAACGGTATGCGCAACATGAACTCCCCTACAAGGCCATCCGCCACCTCAACGACGCCATGACCGACACCGGCCACCGCACTATCACCACGGTCCGGCAGGAGGACGGCTCCCTCACCAACAACCCAGCCACAGTGCTCCAAGCCACCCAAGACAGCTTCCTCCGGCAACACATCCCCACCCAAGACACACTGGACCCAGACACCCAGGCCAAAATCGACCGCCTCCCTCGTGTCTTCAACCACGCCCAGAGGAGGCAACTGGAAAAACGCCCCTTCACCATCCATGAAGTCCGGAAGGCCATCCACAGTCTCCGGCAACACAAAACCCCAGGCTACGACGGCCTCCCTGCGGAGGCGTACTACCACCTCCCCGCCCACCTTCTCTGCATCCTCGCCCACCGCCTCTGGGACATCGTCACGGGGCAGACCCCCCTGCCACCAGATTGGGCAAACGTTGTCCGCCCCCTCTACAAAAAAGGGGACTGGGCAAACCCGGACAACTGGCGCCCCATAGTCTGTGCGGTCACGGAGGTCAAAATCGTCTGGACCATCACCTGGACCCCCACATACCAGCCAGCCTCTGGGGGGCCATTCCAGGCCGGTCCCCACACGAGGCCATCTTCCTCCAGGACACCATCGCAGACATGGACCCGGTGGACCTCATCATCGCCTCCCTCGACGTCCAACTCGCCTTCCCGAACACCCCCTGGCTCCTTCTAGAAGCGGTGTGGAAACCCCTGGGCCCCCCCTTTCTACAACTTCGCCTCCAGCTACATCCGCACCCGCAAATACACGGTCCGCACTGCAGCAGGCCTCACCCCCTTCCTGGAACCAGGCAGCGGGGTCCCCCAAGGGGGAGCAGAGGGCCCCTTCCTGTACCTTCTAGTGACGCTCTTCCTGGCTCTTGCAATCGAGCAGGATTACCCGGCCTACGCACCCTACCCCCTCCTCTCCCCCCTGGTGGGCTTCGCGGACGACACCAACCTCACGGTCGCGCACACCCCACACGAACCCCATGCCCCGGACCCCGGGCCAACGGTCACCCAACAGGCCAATGACTTACTGGACGTGACCGTCTCCTACTGTAAGTGGCTCGAGGCTCAGGGTGCAGAGGGACAGCAACAGACATCCGTTCGCAGATCGGGAGTACATGTAAGTGCGGCTAGCCCCATCTGCTCAGATTTTCAGACATTCTGTCCAGATTGGCTACATTTTGGTCATTTTCTTTGCTTCGGCGGAATCGCCGCCTCGCAGCTCAGTCTCAGGATCAGACCTATATATTTCTGATATGCCGGATCTGATTCCGCGGTCCATTCTCCGTAAATCCGCCGCGTTCCGATCATTTACCTGGAATCGCCATTCGCCGCTGACGCGCGCTCGCGGGCCAGATCGGCCAAACATTTTTCATAATTGGATTTATATAAATCTTTTCAGACAGTTTTGGACACTCAGATGTATTTAGAATAATCCGCATCAATTTTCTTCATAGACTGGGATTTTCTGCCGGATAACACTCAACATGGATCTTGCTTCAGTTGTTGCTGCTCTTGCCTCCGTTGGTGTCCGAGTCTCCGGTTCTACCCCCAATAGCAGCGTTCAGGTCGACTCCTCGCGTGCCTGCCCCACTGGTCTTGCCGGCCCCGAGCCCTCCGGCACCATCAACGACCCAGGGCAGCACTTTCATGGTAGCAGAGGCTACCTGAATGTTGTTCCTTTGGTGTGCCAACCACAGCTAGCTCCCCAGTACGGCCCCGTAGACTCCGCCGCTCCTGGAGACGTAACAATTACGCTGCCGTGGTGCTGTGCGAACGAGGCCTTGAGAGGAATGCCTTGCGCAAGCCCAAGCTGCCCAAGAAGGGCACAAATCAGCAGCTGTGGGGGCCCAGATTACAATCAAGATCCCAGTCGAAATTGGCCATCAAGCAGCTGGAATCTCCCAGCCTACGCCGATGGCAACGCTCCGGTGGAGCTTACGGACCTGGCAGGTACCAATACTCCTTACCAATGTCCACATTTTGAGACCATCGACGCCGACATTGACGACATTGAGATGGGTGGTCCAGGTGAGGTACCTACCTATAATCGACCAGCCTCTTGGGCACAATGGGACAACCATTTGTCTTCAGAAGTGACCCGTAACCTTGAGGCGCTTGAGGCCCTTTGTCTCTTAGCCACGTCTAAGCTGATTGGACAAGAAAGAATCGCCTCTGATTTTTTATTCGAATATTTTTTCCTCCTTCAAGAAGAAATTAATACCAGGATGTGGTGGTGTTCTCAAGAAGATGACTCTTTTGCCATTTTTTTGCAGATCTGGGAGGCAAGCCCCTTCCCGAAGGAGAAGACCAAGGCACCTGTTGCCGGGCCCTCCGCCCCTCATCCCCCTGTTTCCATCCGCGACGATCTAGCCGCCGCGGTTGAGGAAGGAATTTTAGAGGCAGCCAGGCAGGCAAGCCTGGAAATTAGGGCTGAAGGAGCTCCCCAAGTGGACTCCTGGCTGTGGACCACTGAGATTAGTGGTCCGACAGCCTGCTCAGGCCCTTCAGGACACGGTATGTACTGTCCTGCCGACTGCTCTTGCAGATTCCAGCGAGACTCTGAGCTCCAATTGCTCAAAGATCAAATGCAACTCATCATTCAAACGCTGGGAATTAAAGATCTTTTCAAGACCCACATGCGGTCTGAGGGCGCATCATCGGTGGAACAAACAACAGAACCGTCGGAGGAGGCGACAGAAATTTTTTCGATTGCTCCTTCGGTGGACTCTAAGACCACCGATGCAAGGATCAGCAGGACTAAGCTAAAGGAAAGGGTTACAATCTCTCGATCTCAGAGTAGGACGGCGAAGGCTGGGACTGAGGCTCAGAATGCCAAGCGAACTGCCTCCCGTACTGCCCTTCCTGCTGCTGATTCCAATGCATTAGCCCAGATGTTGCTCGCCCAGACCCTCGCCGGAGCTGGTGTGGCTAATGATGCCGCCAAGGTGTCTGCCATTACGGCCGGTGTTGGGCTGGATTCACTTCTAAATCCTACTTCATTGCGACTTCGTCAGGTTGCCAAGCAACCGAAGTATAATGGGAACCCCAGACGTTGGCCTCAGTTCCAACGGGAATTTAGACTGTGGGTTAAGACTCAAAAACTTCAAGATGATCAGTTCCTGATGGCCCTCTTGGACTGCCTTGAGGGAGCGCCGGCCAACACTTGGCTCAGGACCTGGAGTGATCGTGAGGATTCAAGTTCCCCCCTTACCTTTGATGAGGTGTGGGAACAGTTGGAGGTACGTGGATCCCGGCTGCCAGAGGACCATTACCACCAGATGTTGAAGAATTTTCCTTCATTCTCGCGATTAATCTTGCACGAAGTGCAAGACAAGAGACAGCGCTTCTGGAACTTAGTGGAAGAATCTGAACATTCAGGCGAAAAATGTTCTAGTGCCGAGCTGAAAAATCTGATTTTTGAAAAGATCCCCTCCGAAACTGCCGCCACCCTTCGGAATAAACAGTCCGAAGAAAAGGTCAAGACCTGGTGGGCGGAGGTCGAAGGCTTTGATGCCTCGGCCAACAGGTTTACGGTCAGGGAGGCACTTCAAAAGTGCTCCCCCACGTCGTTTTCCAAGGTGAAATTCACTGAAAACACGTGGAAAATCAAATTTAATGAACACGAGGATCGGGACTTGTTTGTCCAAGTCCTCAACAAGGGAGTAAGCTTCCATGGCCATCGCCTGAAGGCCAGGAACTGGGTGTTTTCGTTCACCCCGAAGGAATCGTGGGAAGAGGTTGAGCGGCTTGCCGACGCCGCCGATCAGAATTTCCATGAGGGTCTTGGGGGAAACAAGAATACCCAGCAAAACACCCAAAATGGGGCCCAAAAGGGCAACAAAAAGGTGAATGACACCCGGAATGTTCAGGATCACTGTAGCATCTGCCTTCTTTTAGGTTCTACGAACCGAGCTAAGTCGCATTCTACTGGTAATCACCGATGGTCTCCTTACGATCACAAGGTGATTGGTGAAAATATCAGTAATCCGCAGAATTCAGACAGGAATGACAGACAGGTGCATGGTGGAAAGGGGGGAAAAGGGAATTCGCCCCCCTCCGGTGGAAACAAAAATACTGGAGGCCCTGGCGGGTTCCAAGGCACAGGAAATTGGACTCCATCCGGCTCCGGTGGGCAGCCGAACGGCCAGAAAAGTCCCAATGGCAACGCCGGAGGCGGAAATCGAAATCCAGGCCAAACCCCTCAATCCGGTACAAACAAGGGAAATGCTCCAGGATTCCAGGGTAAAGGTAAGGGAAATCCTTCTGGGACCCCTTTCTCTGGTAAGGGCAGAGGGCGTGGCGACGGTGGAGGTCCATCATCCGGCGGCCGTGGCCGTGGACGTGGAAAGGGCAACCATCGTGTGGATCAGGTCTCAGGTGCAGATCAGGTGTCCGATGCGGATCGAGATTATGTCGAAAATGCCCTGAATCCAGCAGATGATCCGTTCCAAGATGAGTGGATCGACGAATCAGGCTGTGTTCACAATGTTAACGCAGCCACTGGAGGTCAGAACGCCTAGGGGAGCCACGAAAATCGCCCCTCCCCAGGCGATTTCAGGCATGATCCCCAGATTCCAGATCGACCATTACTTGATGTAGGGTCGCTTGTCTCCTCTCCCCTGGATCCGGCAGCGGATCCTTCTGTTGTAGTGGACGAGGTTGGTGTACAGTCCAAGCACAGGGCCCGTCAGTTTGTCACAAAGCTGTGGGTCTCTGATTGCAAGGGAAATTTCCACCTCGCCACTTGTTTGTGTGACAATGGATCAGAGGTAAATCTCCAATCCAACTCTTTCTTACCCGACGACTGCGTGTTTGAGTCGCCTCATCCTGTTACCCTCGAGGGAGTTTCTGGACATTCTCTCGCAGGTGGGCAACGCGGTTGTTATATATCAACTCATTTGGTCGCTCAAGACCTTTGGGAAGAAGGCAATGTGGAGGAAGTTGTCCTTAAGGATGACTACTTCTATCGTGCCGACATAAAGTATGACCTTTACTTGGGCCATCCTTGGCTTCGCAAGAACAGGGTGGCGCCCGTAGGTCATCGGCGTTGTTTTTTGCTGGAGTCAGGTCCCTTGGAGCGTCCTGAATTTCGTTTTTTGCACGCAGGGTTTAAAAGTGCAGAAGAATTTTTGAAGCAAAAAGTTACACCAAAATTTGGCGAAGATGTCACCATTGCAGAGGTGAATGGGAGTGCCGATTACTCCCGAGAGTTAGAATGTCTTCGTAGGGACTCCCAGCCACGACGCCCTTCGCGCTGGTACTCTTCATCCTACAGAGTTGTCGACAAATGGCGCGATGCAATTTGTGAATAGTTTCATGAACACCATTCCTTTTGGCCACAGTATGATGCCTTTGCTAACCGTACCACAAATGGGACAAGAAGTTGTGGATTAATCCTCCGTTTCACTTAATCCAGCAGGTCATCCACAAAATCAAGCAAGATAAAACCCAGGCAATGTTAGTTGTGCCCTTGTGGCACGACAAGCCTTGGTTTCAGGAATTACAAGACATTTGTGTAGATTACATCGAACTTCCCAGGAAGATTAAGCTGTATGCCAGGGACGACACAGGTCCCCTGCCACAGCGGTCCTGGAGTTCGCTTGCATTCCTGGTGGATGGAAAGCTTTCTGACTCTAATTCTGCTGATTCTGGTACTGATTCCTGTGTTGGGTCTGAATCTGAGGTTGAGCGTGGTACTGATGATGAATCTATTTTTTCTGATTTTTGTCCGTCAGATACCCAAGGTGATCCAACGTCAAATGGATCCGCCTCGTCTCCCTCTTCCCCAATACGATCGACATCGAAAAGAATCTTCAGTGCACGGGCGAAGAAAAATCTTAAATCGCGCCGCAAATTCAGAGTTTTTTATGAAAAACCCCCTGTGGAAGCTTTCATAGATCCTTTCGAGGAGCTGGATCACGAAGATAATCTCTGGAATGTCGACACTCGACCCACCTATCTTCAAGAGGCAGTTGATACGGACCTCTTTAGGGACATCCGTAAGAAGATTCTTCCTGCCAAGGCCGAAGAAGTCGCCAAAGTTTTTTCGACAGTAATTCCTGGCGATCAGGTGGACACTGAATTGTGTTCCAAGGCAAGAGAAAAGATTTTTGAGGAACGGAAGGACACAACCCTTTTGGGGAAGTTGATCAAAGACCCCCCTGTCCGTGGGCAGTTCGGTGAAGCCTTCATCGAGCTTCGTGAAGGTTACAAGGCGAAGAAACAGCGTCCTTATGAGAACCATGGACATAAACATGAGATCCTCAGAAAAATCATCGAGAGAAATCTCAGGGAATTTGGTTGGCTTGAGGGTTGTATGACCAGCGAATGGTGCTGTGCACCCTTCACAGTCCCGAAGCCGCCGCCTGCAGACCAGAACACTATTGATGGTTGGCGAATGGTTGTTGATTTTCGCAATCTCAACGCCGAAACCAAGGCGGATTCGCACCCCCTACCCCTCATTGAGGAGGAAATCGCCAAGAGGGCAAGAGGTCGTTTGTTTTCTGTGCTGGATCTCCGTCACGGCTTTCACCAAATGCCGTTGAGGAAGGACAGCCGACCTCTCATCTGTATGTGCACGCCATGTGGCCCAGTCCAGTGGACGGTCATGCCCATGGGCCTGAAGAACGCCCCCTCATTTTTTCAAAGAATGATGGAGGATGTGCTTTTTACAGCCCATCCTGAGCTTCGTGCCTTCGTGAGTGTGTACATAGATGACATAATCATCGCGACGGAGGGGGAGGGACTGACCGAAGCCGAGCTGGTGGCCCTACATGAGAAGCAGCTGAACCAAGTTTTGGACATTCTTGACGCCAATCAGCTGAATTGTGGGCCAAAGAAGGGAAAATTATTTTTAAAATCAGTCGAATTTTGTGGTTCTCTCCTAGAGAATGGCACCCGACGACCCAGTCCAGGGAAGCTCGTCGCTATTCAGAAGTGGAAGCGCCCTGAGACGATCACGGAGTTGAGAGGATTCCTGGGTTGTTGCAATTTTTACCACACTTTTGTGCCGAATTATGCCAAATTTGCTGCCCCCCTCACTGAATTATTGAAGGTAGGGAGAGATGCGGGTAAGGCAGGTTCAAAGGTTCGTGTCAAGTGGACTGACGAGTGCGAGGAGGCCTTCCATCACTTAAAGGCGGCCCTCTGTGAAGTCGCCACGTTGCATGTGCCCCAATTCGACCGACCCTTCTACATTAGAACCGACGCTTCTAGGTACGCGATCGAGCTGTCCTTGAACAGGTTGATGAAGCCACAGGTGATCATTACCCTCTTGCATTTTGGTCTCGGAAGCTAGCCCCACGCCAAATGCAATGGTCGCCACGTGAGCAAGAAACGTATGCCATAATTTGCGCTCTAAAAAAGTACCAATCGTGGGTTGGCACCAATCGAGTCGAGGTCCTGACGGATCATCGATCTCTGGAGTATTGGGCCACCGAACACATTGATACTGTCGCGAGCCCAGCTGGTGGACGGGCCAGATGGCACGAACTTCTCTCTCTGTTTGACCTCCATGTGTCGTATTTGCCTGGAAAACACAACACGGTAGCGGATGCTCTGAGCCGATGGGCTTACCCCGCTTCAGAGGGGCTGCAAAGTACCAACATCCATGGTACGGAGCAGGACCGCCATGTAATAATCGAATGGGATCAAGAAGAAAAGAAACTCATTCGACGTGCATGCAAGCAATGCGCTGTTAAACAGCACGCATTACCGTGCCATGACATCACGGCCATCTCAGATCCGGCGCATGCTCATGAGATCTGCACCAAAACACTGAAAGTCGTGGAGAAAGTCACCGATCCCTCCTCAGGGAGTGTGAAACGGTTTGACTATACCCGACGAGTAAGTCGATTTCGGTTGATCCAGGGCATTAAGCGTCGAGATCCGGCCAAAACTCCACCCCTGCCGAAAGATTCCCTTATCATCCGTGACTGGACGTCCGATTATCTGCAGGATCCCATGTTTAAAGAGGTCTTTGGAAATCTCAAATCCAAAGATGCTCACAAGGATGGGATTTTTTCTGAGTACTCGTTGGATGGGGGGAAACTGTGGATGGAGGGTAAATTGTGCGTACCAGACGCCCTGGCCCCCCGAGTGTTAAACTGGTGGCATAAATGGGAGTCCCCCCACGCACATGGCCGTCGACTGTGGTCGATGATTAAACATAGGTTGTTTGGCTCACGGCTATATACTCATTGCATGAAAGTAGCCGCCGGACGTGCCCAATGTGCTGTCTCGACGCCCCCCAGCGCGAAGAAGCACGGCCATCTGAGGCCTCATCCTATTCCGGAGCGCCTCTTTAACAGAGTCACCAGTGATTTCTTCTATCTCGGTGAACTCGATGACGAAGAGTGCCATTGGACTAATAAAAAAGTCAATGGTGTGCTCCTTATTCAGTGCCGTCATTCCGGCTACATTCAAGTGTTGCCTTGCAACATTGAGTCGATGACTGGCAAGGCGGCCGCCAAATGGTGCGCGCAGACCTGGATGGGAGGCTGGGACGTCCCATCCGAGGTGGTGACGGATTCAGGCAAAGAGTACACCTCCGAATGGTGGAAGGAATTATGTGCTCGCCTTGGAATCCACCACTTCCGATGTGAAATCCACTCGCATCGAGCGCTGCCTGGCGAAAGAGCCGGCCGCTCAATTATAAATATGCTTCGTAAGGAGCTCGCGAGTGAAAAGGATTTCCATTGGATGGAAGTTCTCTTCGCATTGCTTCGCCGTTACCACAACACGCCTTTGTATCATGGCCTTTCTCCAAATGAAATTGTCTTTGGACGAAAGAAGTGTTGGTGGAACATGCCGTTGAATAATCCTCGCCCCTGTAAAGATGCTTCGCTGTTTTTGGACGAAGTCCAACGAGCAGATAAAACTGTGTCGAAATTAATCGAGAAGCATCAAGCTGACTGGCTTTGGGTCCAGAAACAAGGCCGAAAAAACCCCAACAATTTTGAAGTCGATGATCGAGTTTGGCTTCGAAAATCCGAAACCACCCTGGACGGAGATGATAAGCTTCTTCCCTTGTGGGAGGGGCCATTCGCTGTTACAGCGCGTCTTGGTGAGAACAGGTGGAGGATTCGTGTGGATGTCAGCAGGGAAATTGACGTTTCGGGCGATCGCCTCAAGAGAGAGATCCCCTCCCCCAAGGATCGGGTTAAACCCCTTTTTTGGACTGCGAAACATTTGTCTGATCGGGTCATCGAAGGGGGGAAGTACGAACTCAAGAGGATTGTTGAAGCAAGACGTGACGCCAAGGGCGAATGGGAATTTCTGTGTGAGTGGAGGGGCTTTGATTCCAGTCACAACAACTGGGAACCAGCCCAATCTTTTGTCCATGGGTACACCAAGGGGTTCATCGACTTCCTCAAGAAGCACCCCGAAATTGGCGTACTCCTGACAGACTGTCTGTCGAAACCAGACAGACAAGTGGAGAGCGACGGAAAACGACCTGTGGTGAATCGAGATCCAGCCTTTTACGGCCCTCAGCAGCCACATTCCAGGGCTGATCCGTCGATCCCCCCTCCTGCGGTCAGGCCAGCCCAGGAGCCAAATGAGGACCAAGCTTCGAGTTCGGCCGCTGATTTGCAGCGCCCAAGCCGTACGAGGGCCCGACCAGACAGGTTGGTGGTCACATGTATTCGTGCCTGGCCGAATTCGACTTGAAAGAACCACATTCTGCTCAATCCACTGTTCATTCTTTCTGTTTATGTCATGATGTGGAGAACTGCAAATGTTTGATAATTTGACGTCAATCAATCAATTTTTCTTTGGTCTCCGTTCGGCAGCGTATCGAAAGTTGAGAGCCGAAAGCCACGGAGTGTGCTGCCGTGTTCAGAAAAAACCAAACTCAGGCTTAATTCAGGCAGATTCGGGGTAATCTTGTCTCTGTTGGTCTGTGCATTTTTGGAATTCGGCTACTCGTGCAGATGGAAGCAAATGTACATAGTAAAAACACCGGCCGGTGACATTCACCCCTACAGGCACCCCCTGTAGTACTGGCTGCACCAGTTGCGACGCCAGGAACTCAGATCTTACCTTCATTTGCCGTGATGCTGAAGTCAAAGTCCAGAATCAGATCCAGATTCCTTGAATTTACCTTGAATTCCTCAGGTTTGTCCATCATTCTGTGCAACAGTGGAACCAAAACACGAAACCCAGACGTCAATTGTTCAGACAACTTTCACATAGGAGCTCTAGGGACTTCTAACAGCAACCTCTGAAGTCCGTAAGCTTCGTTGTATTTTTGGCACACGCCAATGTGAGCTCAATCCGACCTGAAACTGTCGAAAATGGTGAATCCAAGTGTCTTGTGGGACTCCATCGAAAGATTGGCCTTGTCCAAGTCGATTGACACCACCGCCACTGTAGATTCGGTGTCTCTCAGTTATATACTGTCAGTAAAGCGCCTTCAGCGAACCTTCGGCGCGTTACATGCCAAGGATCCAGGGCCAGCATGTCCCATCATGATGCATCATCACATGATCCACATTTTCATAGAATCTGTTAGATGCTCGCGAACCAACGTGCCGGAAAGCACAATTGAGCTGAATAAACGACAATATATATTAATTCTAGCCTAAACGAAAGCGTTAGTAGTTTCAGTTTTAGACATTTCGCTTCATTTCACCTTCATCTTAGGGAATTTCCTCATTTTAGGACAATTTAGGTTGATTTCCTTGTCATCTTCTCTGATTCCTCGAAGATCTGTTTAGATCTAAGTGCACAGAAAAACATCCCTACCTTCCGTGGTTTACTTAGGGTCTGTGAATACATTTGTATTTGTTTTCCCTCTCTGTGATTGTTCCATCTCCTTCATCTCTGCCCAATTTGATTCTCAATCTTGCTGAATCATGTGATCATCCACCAGATGCGCCAAATCTGAAGCACATGCTGCACTTTTCAGAACGAGAAAAGCGGGAATATCACGATGTAGAGTTCGGCGAGGACACCGTAGCGTGCCCGCGACAGCGAAACTGTGCCAGAGCGCTGAGATGTCACTCCAATTCTTGATCCCCCCACTCAATTCACCAATAATCTACCTCATTCTCAACCAATGCATGGTTTGGTATCGATTCTCGATACGTTTACATGCTTTTTAGCCCTTAACCTAATGTTTTAATGCACGGAGGACTGTTTGTCACTTCTCATTCTGTCTCATTTCAGGTTCATCCATCCTGATTCAGTGCCAATTCAGCCCAAATCAGGTCAGATCAAGCAGATTTCGCCCCATCGAGGCTACATTTCTATTTTTCTCTGGGACTTACCCGCACTACGTTCTTCGTTGACGTAGCGACACACCCCAGTGTGTTTTTGGAGGGGGAGTGTAAGTGCGGCTAGCCCCATCTGCTCAGATTTTCAGACATTCTGTCCAGATTGGCTACATTTTGGTCATTTTCTTTGCTTCGGCGGAATCGCCGCCTCGCAGCTCAGTCTCAGGATCAGACCTATATATTTTTGATATGCCGGATCTGATTCCGCGGTCCATTCTCCGTAAATCCGCCGCGTTCCGATCATTTACCTGGAATCGCCATTCGCCGCTGACGCGCGCTCGCGGGCCAGATCGGCCAAACATTTTTCATAATTGGATTTATATAAATCTTTTCAGACAGTTTTGGACACTCAGATGTATTTAGAATAATCCGCATCAATTTTCTTCATAGACTGGGATTTTCTGCCGGATAACACTCAACATGGATCTTGCTTCAGTTGTTGCTGCTCTTGCCTCCGTTGGTGTCCGAGTCTCCGGTTCTACCCCCAATAGCAGCGTTCAGGTCGACTCCTCGCGTGCCTGCCCCACTGGTCTTGCCGGCCCCGAGCCCTCCGGCACCATCAACGACCCAGGGCAGCACTTTCAGTACAGCGGAGCGGAGTTATAGACAGGTCGCCAGTGCTGCATGTATATGCCAGTGTTGCGGAGATAGAATTATTTACAAAGTTCAGAATTCGACTGTTTGATGATTACGAGATACAATCGCATTCAGTTGTTGTAGATAAACATTCTGTCTTGAAATGAAGTTCTGAGTTCGACAACCACTTGCATTTCAGGGTTCTTGAAATATGTATTAAATGGAATTACGATCACACATGTCATGATGGGGATGCTTCGACTTTGAGCCGTGTTCATTGCCTTGTTCCTCTCGTGGTTGAGATCCTGTGGGGTATTTCAAAACACAAGGAATTTTATAACAAAATCGTGGGATTTTAATGATGGTGGATAACGAGATAGACATGGTAGCGCGAGGTAACACCATGGAGGAACTAAAAGCTTTGGCGCCGGCAGTAGAGTTTGCAATACCGGGAGAGTTGACGATTCGTGATGATTATGATGATGGAACATGGTCAAAAATTCGTCAACAACTCTCCAAGATTACCCAACATGCCTCGGTGGTGATAGAACAAGAGAGGTGGTTCGACAAGAGTGGCAATCCTCATAAATTTTTTCACTTCTCGAGCGTACCGGATCGTTCACATCAAATGATACAAATCATGGAGCAATGCCGTGGTGAATTGGTGGTCCTTACCAATGAAGTAAATCATCGAGTGTCGCAACATGAGCAAGTTCATGATGAAATGCGTGCCACAATGGACACCGCCTTTGACTACATGGCACGAATAACTCATGGATTGCATGAATGCAATGTTCGAGATCGCCAATTGTGTGAGGCGTACCAAACTCTCATGCGGTCGTGGAATGGTCACATGCATGGCTTTCGTGAATTTGTTGTCCCAATGTTGACTTCTCATGATGATGATTTGCGGAGAATGACTCAAGACCTCACCACACATGGCAAATGTATTGACACACATCCCAAGCAAACTTATTGGTTGTACACTAATTTCAAGGAGTTCACCGGGAAATCCTTGACGGGGAGCCCTAGTAATAGTCTCCTCCATCCGCCATTGGTGAAAATGGAGAAGGATATCAAGGCCATCAATCAACAATTGGCACGAGTTGGAGATTATGGTAGGACGGCAAGTGATGTGGAGCAACGTTTGGGTTCCTTGGCGACACGAATTGAGACTATCCATCAAAAATCCGAGCGTGTTGGCCCACTTGAAGTTCGCGTGCACGGCCTCACGGAGAATTGGGATCGTGTTTCACATTTTGAGAAGGATTGGCGTGAATATGAGAATGTTTGTCAACATGTCCAAGCTTTGATGCCTTTGGAGCCACTAGTGCCTGCCCTTGTGGCTATTGATGGCACGGTGGCCACTTTGTCCACACAAGTACAATTGTTGGATGAGGAGGTTAAATGTTTGAAAAGGGAGAATGCTTCTTTGCGTCAAGAAATTAAACAAGCAACTCCTCTCACGACACACACGGTAACACTCATGATACAACAAATGTAAGAGCGGATGTCACGAAGGTATGACACCCGTTTGCAACAATGCATGGAGTCGGTGCAACGTCAAAAGGATCAACATGATTTGATTTTTCAAAGTTTTCAGAACAAGGTGAATTCGATGGTCGAACAATGGGAACTTCGATTTTCTAAGCTTGAGAGTGGTTGGGATGAAACAAGGATCGCCATGGAATCCCTCTCCTCACGAGTTCACACGCTTTGTATGCATGTTGAGTCGCCCGTGCATGACTCGGTTAAAAGGTTTGATCGCGTTGAGGCCTCGGTGCGACGCGCCGAAATGGCGCTTGCAACATTACTTCCATTGCTTCCTAAATTTCAGTCATTTCAAAGGGAAGTCGCGAACCTTCGAGAATCGCTGCATGCTAATCATGATTGTGATTTGTCATGTTCATGCCGGGCATCAATTGGCTCTTTGCAGCGTGAGGTGGATAGAGTGAGAGCTGCTCGGACAATTTTTTCTGATTCTTTAGAGAGGTTGCAAACCCAAGATACGAGGGTCGAGAGTGAATTGGCTGAAGTGGAATCGCGAGGAGGTGTCCACACTTCTCATGGCCCTGATTGTAGTATTTATTACTCGTGTCATGTGCAATTGTCGCAGCATGACACACACATTCGTCAATTGGGCATGGCTCTTGATGAGTTACGGATTGTCTTGATTTAATCCCGCAGGATTTTTGCACACGTGAACGTGCCTCGTCGTTCGAATCCACCCTTTCTTCAATGCGATCGCAGCTGGATGCCCTCTCACCATTATCTTCTCAGAGTTTTGCAACTTTGCACGTCAAGGTCGCGGCTCTCGAGGAGGTATATGAGAAGTGGGTCGCCGGCGAAGCGGTGGCTAATGAGGAAGGGGACGAAACGGACGGTGATGATGACGGTCACATAGGTGTGCGCTTTCGCTCTTGGGAGTCCGATTCAGATGGGGAAGTAAGGTCGGCGGCCAAGGACCGCAAGCCGCCATCACGTTGGGATGGTGTTTCACGTGGGTCGCCTGGTGATGACCCTTTCTCTGATCTTTCTTGGGTCAAGGGCAAAGGTGCCTCTTGTATGCAGGCCAGCTCGTACACGCTGGATGCCTCCACCATGGGCTCATATGGGAAAGGTGGTCAACCCATTCCCTCTCTCTTTAAGGATGATAGCACGGAAGCTACGTTTGATGTGCCGGGAATTACACAGGCTTCAGTGGACTTCCCCATGGCTGATTTTTTGGCAGCCGTTTCCCAAGGTAACGATTCCCCAGAGCAAGAACCCGATGTTAAACTGCGAGGATTGTTTGGGAAAATAGGGAAGGATAGGCCTGATGTAGAGGTATTGGATGATGAAACGCGACGGGAAGTGATGAAAATATTGAAGAGACCGAGCTGGGATGGTAAGCAGATTTCACGCCCCATTTTTGAACGTCAATGGCAGGGTTTTCACCAATATTGGTATAAACGCTGTGGCTCAGACACCCTGGCCAAACTTCTGCTGACTGCACTTCCAGAATCCCTACGCTCCTTCTACACCCAAATTCATTTATTCATGGGATGGAGTTATAAAGATATCTGGACGGATATCATGAAACCCATGAAAAATGTTTCCCGGCGCATGTATAGGAAAAAATGGCGTAAGTCACAGCCACCGCAAAAAAAGACACTGGAGGCATATGAATTATGGGTCCTCGAATGGACCCTATTGGCACAGCAAGCAGCCCCTGTCACCCCGCTGGAAGCAGAGGAAGCCTTCACGGACGCACTGCACCGGCACGGCGGGTACCAGGACGAGCTCGACGAGCTCTATAAATATGAAGAACTCAAAGGGGTGGAGCTCTCGCATCAGGGAGCGCACCAGCTCATCCAGTATGAGCTTTCTTGGCGCTCTAACGGGGATGTGGCCATGGAGGCTGACAAGGGGGTGTCTGAGGCAGACTTGCGACAGATGCGCGGCAGGGGTACAGAGAGAAATAAAGGCAATAGGTCGCGTTCTGCGCCTATTGATTTTTCCAAAGTGCCCGCAGACGCCTGCTTGTATTGCGGAAATAAAGGACACCGAGCCGCAGACTGCAGGATAAAACAGGCGGACCAGAAAAATGGGACGCCTGGTAAAAGGCGAAAACAGTGGCCCAGAAAACCTGATAATGGCGATCGCAAGTCTGGCGGCGGCAAGAATGGGTCTGGCGGTGGTTCTGACAGGCGCAATGGTGGTGGCACTGACTGTCGGCAAGCTGGTGGCGGTAACCGTCAGGAGGATAAACAGAATGGCGGGAATGGTGCCAAAAAGGGTGGTCAGCGTGGTCGCAATTATGCCCTTGAAAAAGCTGCTGCCGAGGCAAAGGCGCGGCTAGACAAGGGACTATGCGTCTCTTGTGGTGCCCCTGACCACAGATTTACGGACTGTCCAAAGCTGGTGTCTCAATCAGCACAGCACCGCAATCTGCAGGGTCAGCAGGCCACTGGAGGTAATGGCGCGGACGCACAGTCCCCCAACCCCAACCCACAGCCTACTACAAGTTAGAGGCGTCAGGGGAAGAGTATTGCTAAAGGGGTGGGGGGGGTACGCAGTGTGGCGGCATCCACTGATTCACACACTGCACCTTCTTTTGCTGATTTGGCTTCGGTGGCTTTTTCTCATGACGGTTTAACACCGGAGCCTGAGTCCACTGGGACGCCGTCTGTTACCACTGTGACGCTGTCCACCTGGACCAGGGCATTGCACTCATGCCGGGGTCGGTGGCAGCCAGTGGCTCTAATTAGGCGCGGCAAGCAGGAGCATGTCAGGCGCCGCACACAGGCTGATGTGGGACAGTCTCTTACTGAGTTAGTGGTACCCGTCAGGATCAAATTTTCTGGCGGCACATCGCAGGAGTTGAGTAGTTCCATGCTGATTGATTTGGGATCTGAAATTCTGGCTCTGGCGCCAGAGGCCTTTTTTCAGGGCAGGGCCCTTGAATTGGCGCGTCGTCCCTTACGCATCACTGTGGCGAATGGGGAGCGCATAAATGGTGGCACACATGGGGCTGTGGTAGACCTCAGTGTGCAGATACAGGATTGTAGCGATCAGCCTGTGCAGGTGGTCTGTGAACGGCTATTTGTGTACAAGGCGGATGTGCATGAACACCTAATTGTAGGCTACCCGTTTTGTAAGGCCTATGGCCTGATGGTGGATCCCACGAGGGATCTATTGGTTGATGCGCTGTGTGGTACAATGAACCGCACGGCCCAGCATTGTTCATGTACATCAATACAATGTGCCTGCAGGGCCCTTGCGGTTACCGGCAAGAAGCCCAGCAGGACAAAGTCTTATGTGGCACGTCTTATAAATTTGGCGTCTGACAGCGAGGATGAATCGCTGCCACGACAGGCACCACCTTCGGTACACACACAGGACACGACAGTTGCTTCTGTCGCGGCCGTGTATGTCACACGTTTTCTGCCTGCCATTGCGGCTGCTGCAGCTGTGTCCTGTTCTGCAGCTCTCCTCTGTCTGGATCTAGGTCCAACAGACGAGCAGACGAGAATGCAACCACGTGGGGTACAGCAGACGCATGCTCAGAGACGCGACAGGTGCACAGCGTGTGTTCATGTGTGTGTGTGTGCGCGGAGTGCGGATGGCGGTTTGCCTGATCCTGCGTTGGTGCGACAGCAGCACTACTCAGGGGATGAGGCATCAGAGCAAGGCGTTAGTGACGAGGAGTCTGATTCTGGGCTCCCTCCTTCAATAGTCCAGTCCATGAGTGGTGACATATCCCCAGACTCGTTCGCTGCGGGGTGGGGTCACCGCAAGCAGTACTCAGGGCCCTGGCAGGCCCGAGATAAAGAGCTGGAGTGGAATCAACAGCCTACAGAGGCATTGGCAGAGCATTCGCGGAATCTGCGCCATTTTTGCAAGTGTGATTTGGATGAGCTGTGTGGGCATTGTTGTCAGCAGCCCGCTCTGTCGCTGGGGGGGGGGGGGGTTGATGCAAAGCCTGATCCTCTGTCGGACAGAGCAGCTGGCACCACGTCCCTGCTATCTGAAAAATTGCGTACCTGTTTCTCTCAGCAATGTAACAAAGTGCATCTTACTCCCATGCAGCGCCGTATTAAGCTCCGTAAGCGGGTACGGCATCACGCTTCGTACATGTATGCAGCCGGGCGACAGATGTTGTTGCCGGGCGTCCGTGATGACACATTGGCATGGGCAGGGCTGCAGGATTCCAAGTTTATTGATGCCTTTTCGAGCAGGCAAACAGCACTGTTTCCAAAGTATTGGGATGTTAAGGCCAATGCCCTGATTCAGGATTGGTCATATGGTTCTCAGGACAAGGGAGACCACACTGAAAATCTTTTATGGATCCACTGCCCTCATTTTTTGCTGCAGCAGACTGTCGATAAAATTTTGCTCGACCAGTCCAGGGGCATTATGTTGCTCCCTGTGCAGAAGGACCAGTCCTGGTTCTGGCAGATGGGGGAGGCAGCAGTGGACTGGTGGGACTTGGATCCCACCATCCCTATATATTGTGATGACAGTGGCATAGTATATAAGCAGCCAGCCAAGTGGACGACTAGGGTCGTCCTGTTTGACGCTATGGGCCTGCGGGATGCTAAATCCCAGGACAAACGCTGGGAGGATGATTCTGGCCCAGTAGGTGAAGGCGAACACAGACACTTGGTGTGTTCCCAGGCATGTGGACACTGTGAGCAGTGTTCGCAGACTGGTCTGGAGCAGGTCTCTGGGGAGGATAACTCAGACTTGCCTGAGTTGAGCAGTTGCACCTCAGATGTAGAGGGTTCTCATGCAGTTTTGCCCAGCAGGGGCAGGAAATACAGGCGCTTTGCTCGCAAAGGGAAGGGAGAATTACTGAGGGGAGTGCAGAATATTAAGGGTGCGCGCCTTTCTGTTTTGCATCCTGAATCTCCTGTTTTTTTTCAGTTGGAAGAGAGGTCGCTGCGATCAGTTGTTGAATCTGATATGCAAGACCCAAGGTGTGCTGATTATCGGGAGCGCCTGATGGAACGCTTCAAAAATATTTTCGAGTTTCCAGACAACATTTTGGATGTAGATCCCTCTCTCAGAGGTAGCCCAGAGGACTCCATAGCAGTTATACACCTGAAACAGGGTGCAGTGCCGCAGCGAGTGGCGCCGTATCGCACTGTAGGAGTAAGAGATACAGCCTTCAGGGAGCTGATTGCCAATTTTTTTAAACGGGGCATGTTGGAGCGATCCCACTCGGCATGGGCAGCCAGAGCTTTCTGTGTGGCAAAGCCAGGGGGTAAATGGCGGTTAGTCATCGACTACGGCTATTTAAATTCACAGATCGATGGGGAGCAGTACCCACTGCCCGTCATCGACGATATTTTTTTAAAACAAGCCAAAAATGCCATCTGGTCCATCTTCTATCTGGAAGATGGGTTTCACCAGATGCATTTGGCTGAAAGCTCCCGCCCCTACACAGCATTTCTGACGCCATGGGGTTTGTACCAATGGACTGTACTCCCCATGGGTCTCAAAAAAGCCCCACAGGCGTATCAGCAGATGGTTTGTCGAGTCTTGCAGGATTTTACGGATGCGCATGGCACTAAGCCTTATATAGATGATGTCTGCCATGGGACACCTGATAGTGAGGATAATCGTGAATTTGATGTGCCCCCTACGAAGCGTTGCTTGGAGAGGCACTTTCGGGAGATTTGGCAGTTTTTTGAGATCATGGAACGTGCATGTCTCACTATCAAGCCTTCCAAGTTTCAGTTATTTGTACGTAGGGTTCGGTTTTGTGGACAGATATTGATGAAGGGTCGTCGTACTGTGGATCCAGCTAAAACTGCAGCCATTGCACGCTGGACCCCAGAGATGATCCGCACGCCAACGCACATGAAGGCCTTTCTTGGCTTTGTGCAATGGTATGCAGTTTACATTGACCGTTTTGCTCATCTTTCAGCACCTCTCACTGATTCACTCAGGGGCCTCGAACTCCCGAAGAAGGGAAAAAAACAGATGGCCCAGTCTCTGAGGGCGCAGTTTCCAGCGAAGGACAAGAAGGGCATGACACCGCAGGAGATCTGCAAGTTCAAAAATGAAATTTTTTTGACTGATGAGATGCGCGCCTGCTTTCATGAGATAGTGTCGCAGCTGAAGTCGGCTGCGGACCTTTTTTTGCCCAGGCTGGACAGACCGTTTTGCGTTCGGTGTGACAGCTCGCAGTATGCAATTGGTGCTGCGCTGGAGCAGAAAACCTGTGCTTGCCCTGATGAAATGACATGTTCCTGCCCGCTGCGCCCGGTTGCATTTTTTTCGCGAAAATTGCAAGGGGATCCCGGAAAGGGGCAGCGAGCATGGCACATTAGGGAAAAGGAAACTTTTGCGATTGTAGCTACGCTTTACAAGTTTCGTAGCTGGCTGGCGGGACAGCAGGTCAAAGTCAAGGTTCTGACAGACCATAAAAGTTTGGAGACTTGGACGAGGGAGGATTTTGATACAGTTTCTGGCCCCATTGGACGTAGAGGACGCTGGCACCAGTTTCTGGCGAAATTTCAGTTAGAAATTGTTTATATCCGGGGTGAGGATCAGACTGTGCCAGACGTCCTGAGCAGGTGGGCATATCCTGCGGCGCATGCAGCGCCCGATGTGTCCATAATGGGCAGTAAAGAGGATGTTGCGGGTTGGGAGGCCGATGAGCGTGAGGAGCGCTTATGGGCAGATACACAGATGGCACGGGGCATCAGTGCTGAGACTTGCCAGCAGTATGGTATATGGTACAGACAGTTCAGGCATGCGTTTCCTGCGCTTGATTGTCTGCACCCACGCACTTCCTCAGCCCCATTTGCTCTTCACAGGGTCCATCAGGAGGAGCGGATTTCCAGCGATATTCAGGACAGCCGGCTGCGAAATCTGCGAGACAGGTTCGCTGTTCCCTCCCGCATGTGTCGCAGTCAGAAAAAACAGGTAAAAGCCATGTACAGAAATCTCAGGGAGCAGGATTGGTCCCATCAGGGGTTGCTCCCTGCTTATGCCTGTGTCTCTGATGCGCTGTGGGCCAACGCGCAACCTTTTGAAGGGCCGTTGTCCACTGACCTCACACAGGTGCGGAACCTAACAGTGCCCCCTGAAGTGAGTGTGCTCTTTTCAGATTGGACTGCTGAGTATCAGACAGATCCATATTGGTCTGGGGTTTACGCCGCCCTTCGCCATGATGACCCAGCGGTTCGACCGCCTGCTGCGCTTGAAAGCTTTGGGCTGTATAAGCGACGTATCCGCTACAAGGGTAAATATGCAGTCCCAGCTTCCCTGATTCAGCAAGTCATTCTGGCCTGACACTCATACGTGCATGGTGGCGTGGAGAAGACTTTACTGTTGGTTGATCGCAAATTTCATTTCCTTGGGTTAACTAAGGCAGCATTAGAAGAGCAGGTTAAAGAGGTCTGTGGGGCCTGTGCAGTATGTCAGCAAACCAAGCCACGCCCGGGGAAACAGCCTGGGAGTGTTGATCATTTTCCTGTGCCTTCTGATGTTTTTAGCAGCCTGTCTATTGTTTTTGTTGATCTTCCCCAGACTGAGCACAATACTGTGAAATACGACTACTGTATGGTTGTTGTATGTAGACTGTCAGGCTACGTGTTGGCCATACCCACTACTAAAAGTGGGTTGGACAGTCGTAAAGCAGCTGAGCTCTTTTTGGAGCGTGTGGTATTTTTTATGGGTCTACCTGCTCGTATATTTGCTGATAATCAGAGTATCATAACCTCTGAGTTCACCAGACATCTGTGTGCGCTGTCGGGCATTGAGCAGCACCAGAGCGTTATTTACTACCCCTCCTCCAATGGGCGGGCGGAAGCGGCGGTGAAAGCAGTTGTGATGGCACTGCTCAAATTTTTGAGTCGAAGACCAGGCAAATGGGTTCAGGCCTTGCCACTGGCGGTATGGGGTCTGAACGATTTGCCAGGCCTCATCGCCCCCTACTCTCCCCGTCGCATTGTTTTTGGGAGGGATCCAGTGGGCTTTGGGGATGTGCCGCCGTTCGTGCCCGGGGATGGGGCGGAAGACGCTATTCAATTTTTTCAGCGGGTGGCTGCTGAACGCAAAGAGGTCTGTGACCGTCTGACAGCCATTCATGATCGCCTCACCAAGGATTTGACAGCCAAGTATAAGGCCCAGAGATTTCAGGAGGGGGATAAAGTGTGGGTCAAGGTGCGCCCGGATGATCGTCGCTTCGACAAACTGAAACGCATCTGGCAAGGGCCATACGAGGTTCGTCGGTGGGTGGGAGGCGACAGGTATGAGGTCATTACCAATGAAGGGCGAGAAGCCAGTGGGTTCCAGATCCTCAAGACTGATCGCCTGAAGCTTTACATTCAGGATTTGGAAGGCCGTTCCGTGCCCTGTGGTTATTGTTCGGAGAAGCCTATTGCACCGACGGATGATACATATGTAGTCCAACAGGTGGTGGATCATCACTTTGTGGGCCGGGGACGGGGCAGAAAGTTGGTTCTTGTTGTGGCATGGAAAGGTCATTCAGAATGCACAGATGAGGACGCATCTGGGTTCGTTGGTAAGGGTAATGAACGAGTGGAGGAATATATCCATACGCATAGACTGGGCAAGTGGTTCCATCGATGAGACATGTACATATTCATGTTGTATGTTGTATGTGCTGTCCCCCCCCTCATCAGTCTGCTTTCCTCTCTTTTGCAGGATGCTCAATCAAGTGGAGCCTCCAGAGTGAATCTTGAGTCCAGTCAAGGAAGTAAAGCATGTCAGTTAATTAATTTTACTGCCATCATGCATTGTGTGGTCGTTGTGTGGGCATTGCAGCCAGACTGTTCTTCTGCTGGGACGTTGTGCTTTTGCTCTGTGTGTCAGTTGCAGGTCCAGTGTACTTCAGGTCAGGGCCAGCTTCCGGCCATCCATTTCATTCGTTCTTGATCGCGATTTCACAGTGACTGCTGATGTCAGCCAGGTGGTGTAGGCCACTGGGTGCCTGTTTTGATGGTTTTGCAACAGTGGGCATGGTCTGCCATTTTTTTTACTCGTTCACTGAGAGGGGGTGGTGCCAGGAGTTCCTGCTCATGCACCCTGCACAATCCTTCACCTGTCTCGCCACTGTGTGGCAGGAATATTTGGGCAGCGCAACCCAGGTATCAGACAGTTGCTTCCCCACTGATGCAACAGTCTTGGGAGGGGAGTGTAAGTGGCTCGAGGCTCAGGGTGCAGAGGGACAGCAACAGACACCCGTTCGCAGATCGGGAGTACAGCGGAGCGGAGTTATAGACAGGTCGCCAGTGCTGCATGTATATGCCAGTGTTGCGGAGATAGAATTATTTACAAAGTTCAGAATTCGACTGTTTGATGATTGCGAGATACAATCGCATTCAGTTGTTGTAGATAAACGTTCTGTCTTGAAATGAAGTCCTGAGTTCGACAACCACTTGCATTTCGGGGTCCTTGCAATATGTATTAAATGGAATTACGATCACACATGTCATGATGGGGATGCTTCGACTTTGAGCCGTGTTCATTGCCTTGTTCCTCTCGTGGTTGACATCCTGTGGGGTATTCCAAAACACAAGGAATTTTATAACAAAATCGTGGGATTTTAATGATGGTGGATAACGAGATAGACACCTACCTCTCCCACAACAACCTCATCATCCACCCCACAAAGTCAGTGGCCATGATCAAGGGGTCTGCCACACCTCCCACCCTAGGGCCATAAGGGCCCCCCATGCAAGTCGTGACAACCACCACCCACCTGGGGGTAATCCAGGCCGCCAACCCTGAGGACGCCACCCTCCCTCCCAAGTTGCAATCACACCTCGCCCATCTCCCCAGATATGCGTCCCCGACCACCAAGGCCCTCTCCCTGTCCCACCAGAGCCTGGCGTACTACCTCACCGGGGTCTTGAACGCCTCCATAGGCTTCCAAGCACTCCACCTGACACACCCCACCACCGCCCTCCAGCCGGCCACACGCGGCGTGACCAAGGCATGGGCAGCAACGGGGGGCTGGCCCACCTCCATACCCACCCGCGCCATCCGAGCGGCATGGCCCCACTATGGGGACGCCATAGGGGACGAGGTTAAAGGGGCCTACACCAGACACACCGCCCTCCCCCCTCACCGCATGACCCACAACCACTCACCGGAGGTCCGGGAGGTCACCAGAATCCGCCTCCAAGCCGCACAACGGGCCCGCAACACATGCCCGCGCTGGGTACTCCACCAGACGGGCATGCCCACCAACATGAACACGCACCTGTGGAACCACCTGCAGCTTCTCCTCCCATCCCCACACCACGCCATACTCACCAACCACACGTGCCCAGAGGAAGGGCCTCTAGCAGTCCTCTGCAGGGACCTCCACCATCACCCCAAGGGCACCATCCACACCATAGACCTTGTCGGGGCCTCCATCACCGTAGTATATGTCACCCTCCCCCAAATGCGGGTCCTGCACCACAGCGGGACACACCACACCCCCTTTCTACAGCTTCCCGAATGGCCACAATACCGCCTCTTCCACCAGTACCTCACGCAGACGGCACGAGCAGCGGGACACACTCTACCGGGAAGCAAAGACATTCACACAGCCTACCGAGAATTCACAAAGCAACACCCCCGACCCATCCCAGCGACACCGCCCTACGCACCCACCGGATCGAAACACGAACCCGTCCCCCCGGTGACGGGCCCAGTCCCACCACTAACCCTACTACTGGCCTCGAATGAAGCCAAACCCACGCAGACCACCGTCATCCACCACCGGGCAAAATGGCGCATACCGAAACACCACATGACCGCCCGAGACCTACCACGGGTCCCCCATGATTCCCAGAGCATGCCACGCACATGTTGGGCCTGTGACCCCGGGGCACCAACCACACCATGGCCCGTACTACACCTCATAGCACGCCACCACACCCACCCCACAACCCACCTACCACCACAGGCCTACGCATGGATAGCCCCATGGTTCCACCGCACCGACACTAACCCCACGGTAGCATGGAACCCCGACCACGCGCCCAAATGGCTCTTCACCACTACACCCACATGGCCCTGCCCCGACCCGGCAGGAGTCGCCATCCGTTACAGCATGTACGAGCCAGGCAGAACGGGCAAGCACGACCACCCCTACTATCCGCTCCACCACTCCTGCCACACACCGGAGCACCGAACACAAACCCTCACATGCCACGACCTAAACCCCGACACAGCCTACATCCTCCACTACATCTACTCCTACCTAACACAAGGACAGCCGGAGCAGGGACTCATAGCCCTGTCCCCCCAAGCGAAACACATCATCTCTAAAGGAATAGGGGTGTACGCCACCCCCATCCTGCAGCCCGCAACCCCAGTAGCCCACCTCGCCACGGGCCTTGCCATATACGCCTACCTGCCCATGAACCCATGCCGCCTCCCACAACCATCACCGGCGGACCGGCTCTTCTTCACTGACGCCTCAGGCGAATCCGCCCTCACGCCCATCACCGGGGGGGCCACCCTGCAGCTAACCCACACCGGGGGACACTACCACATGGACCACCACACAGGCCACATCACCTATGGGGCCTCCCCCCACGGGGAGCTAGGGGCCATGGCTGACGCCATCACCGAGATCGCGGCCCACCTACCCGCCCACTCCCGGCACATCGTCCGGGTCTGGTTCGTGGTAGACGCCACTGTCGACACACACCTGCTGCTCCGCATAGCAAGGCAACCACATCACAAAGCCACCGCGACGAGCCTCGGCACCCAGGCACTGCTGCTCTGGAAAGCCCTTCGCAGCCTTCCCCCCTACGTCCAACTCCACATCGTGAAACAAGAGTCCGACAGACACCAATACGGAAATGGTAAGGTCGACAACCAGGCAGTACACCAGCGCACAACACACCTACCAGCCCTCCAGATCCCTGACCTCGGCCGCAACCACACACACCTCCAACACGTGCCCCCTGTACCCGAGCCGCATCAGACCCCGGACTGGGTACCAGAGGACGCCCCCTATTCCTCCCACGACAGAGCATACCACTACCCCAACCCCATCCAACATCTCGCCCGCGTACTCGGCGATGCAGACAGCCGGGCGCACATCCAGGAGCTCCAGGACAGACTGCAAATCCCCCTCTACCACTCAGCGCTGCGCCCAACAAACGTCCCAGCACACCTCCAAAAACGACGCATCCAGCTCCTGAGGGAGCAGCTGCCATTCCTCAACAGGGTCGCCAGATGGCTCGCCCGCAAGCACATCCACGTCCCCGACGAACACACCGGTTGCCCGTGCGACCACACCACCCCGGAGGACTGGGAACACTTCAAGAAACGCCCCCGCCATACAGGCAGGGACAGGCTAGTGGGCTGGTCCCCGGCGGAAACCCTGCGACGACACGAAGGATGGCCAGCCGTCAGCCACGCACACCAGGCCACCGAACACCTCTTCCGGGACCCCCTGATCAAAGAAGCCACCATGAGAGGGGCGGTGACACAGGCCCTGCACCGACACCTCACCAAACACGCGGAAAGCCCCATGGAGGCAGCAGCACAACTCCAGCTAGAGGCAGTCCGCAGAGCAGCGGCCCAAATGGTACACCGCAAACACCTCCTGTTAACACGGGCGGAGCAAATCACCGACCCCACCGCCAGGGAACACATGCAGCGTCTCATCCATTACCATGAGGTGCATGACCAAGACGTCCACTACCCCACTCCGCATCCCGCACGCGCCCCCCCTCTTCATCCACAGGTCTCCAAGACACCACCACAGAGCCCCGAGACCCGTCTCACACCCAAGAAGCCACCCGGCACCGCCCAGTCCGGCCGAGCCCAACCAGGGCCAACCATGCATCGACGTACACGCGCAAGACCCCAACAGCCCATCGAGCCCACCCCCCCCCTCACACCGGCCACCATCCGTAACCCCGACCTCCTCCGAGCAACCCTCCAAGGCAGGGCCCCGACCAGCCCCCTGGGCTGGTACCGCCTACAAGAGGACTGAACCAAGCTCACCGTCAAAGCCCTCCGGGACCTGACCACCCCAGGCAGCAGCCTCCACGAGACCATCGTAGACCTCGTACTCTGGCGAGCCCGCAAACACACCCACGGCCAGCACGTCTGGATCCCCCCCATCGAGTGGGGCCAGGCCCTGACGCACGACACCGGCATCAACGTCACGCGTCAAGGGACCGTACGCCTACGACGGGCCCCAGCGGAGACGGACCACCCAGCGGACCCGAACCGCCCGGAGCAGTGGGAACAGGCAACCGCACCAAACCGCGACACCGCCCTGCGCGCCGCCGGCCTCCGCACCCCAGACGACGACCTCCCCCCCCCACCTACAGACAGTGACCACCCCCCGCCGGAGGTCTGGGTTACAGTCCTCCAGGGGGGCCACTACTATGTGATAGCCGCTACGGCTACGTCCCCCGGCCCGCAATGGCTGATCGAAGGGACAGACACCATGTTCGCCCCAGAGACCGCCCCACCAGGGGCAGTGGGGGACCCCACCACCCAGCACAGGGTCCTCAGGGGCGTCCTCCAGCCAGGGGACAAGCCCCCAGCCCGCTCCCTGGCAAAAGTCATCTCAGGGAAGGCGGGCTACCACCTGGGATTGGCCATGCTCTGCCTAACCCACTGGATCCAGCGCCGCTGGCCACCCACGGGGACCGTGCCCTGGGTTTGGGCCGTCCCCACTGCCCACACACAAGTCCAGGCCGGCCCGGACACATGACCAAACCCCCCCCCCCAGACCGCAGCAGTCCCTCACCTGCGGGTACCACGAAATCCACAGGGTCCTCAGCCGCGTGGGTCTTAGCCCAAAGCTAGCATACCCCCTTCCCACCACTGACCAAGAGGTCCACCAGATACGCAAGCTCGTCTGCGAAATCCTTGCCGCGGCAGCAGAAGACGGCAAGCTTCTCCTCCAAACCGCCTGGCCTACAACTGCCCACGCAAGCGCGCCGCGGCAAGCGGACACATACACCGACACAGCACACCCCACCGCACAATCCCCGCCCATGCCCCTCCCCTCTCGCTGCTCAACCGAAGACCCACACACGCCCACCATCGCGGGCACCCCCGGGCCCAGCGACACAGGCCTCCCCCACCCGCCCGAACACCAGCACACGCCCGCCACACACCCACCCGCCGGACACCCTTCACCGCCCCCCACACTCGACAACCCACACACATCCGCCAAAAGGAGCCCCGCGCCCCGCGGCACGCCCACCCCACCCAGTGGCCCGCCCACGCCCGCCGCACACACCCCGGAGGACCCAGGCCCATCCCCGCCGGCCCCTGAATGCAGCCCACGCGAACTGTTCCCCCCCGCCGACGCCAACCCACACGACCTCGCACATTGCAGGACCCGGGCCCAGCCAAGCCCAGAAGGAGAAGGCGACAGCCCCGCGACTCCCTCCCCCGCGCTGCCGACCAGATCGGCCCGCCGGGCCGCCAGGTCACGACCGGGCCCCCCCAGCCGCCCGCCCCCAACCTACAGCCCGAGGACATGCCCTCCATCCTCCCCGCCGTGGCCGCAGCAGAAGCCGCCGCCCACAAGCCCGCCCGCATCACAGCCCAACCCGCGTCCACCACCTCCTCCTCATCCTCAGCCTCGTCCAACTCCTCCACCTCATCCTCCGACCCCCCCCTCCCCGCCGCCCTCATCTTCAAGGCCACGGCAAAAGCCAAGGCCGGGGCCGCACACACCGACCCCCCCACCCCCACAAGGCGACTCGGGCACCCCGGCAACGCACCGGGAAGACCCCCGACCCGACATCGGCGCCCCCACACCTCCGGACAGAGGTACTCCTCAACCTGGAACCGGACCCCAACCCCTAACCCGACCCCAAACCCAAGCCGGCGCCCACGCGAGCACACACAACACCACAAACGCAACGACACAAACCCATCCGACACCACCCCCGCCCGGACCCTCACCCAAGCCAGGACCCCCAACCCACCGCAACCCGCGCCCCCCTCCCACCGGCACCCACCACCACCGCAGAGGCGGCCACCCAGCACGACCCCGTCCAAGCCCTCGTCCGCATCCCCGTCACCAAGCGCCCCGTCATCCATCCCCCACAAACCACCACCACCGCCGGCCAAACCGACCCAGGGACTTGGGACCCCTCGACCACCGTCACCGTCAAGCCCGGCCCCCGACCCGCCCCCCCTGCCCACCACATAGTGCAGCCCCGGGGACTGCCAACGATGCCCAACCCCCAACCCCCACAAGGGGGACCGGAAAACCCACAAGGGGTCCATGGGCCATACCCGCAACACCAACCCCACCACTACCCACACCACCACCACCAGCGGCCCCACCACCTCCACTACCAACACCACCCCCACCACTACCACTGCCCACCGCCCTACCCCACCGGGCCACAACCCCCCGTGCACGAACAGCACCAGCGGATGGGATGTCAGCCACCGAGCGCTTCACCCGCATACCCCACCTACCGCCAGGGGCCACCCCCCCCGTACCAGCCACCCCCCCCGTACCAGGAACCGTATCCGTACCCGCCCGGCCACCACGTCCACGCCAAAGGGGCCCCCCAGGCCCAACCCCGCCAAGGACAGCCACTCGACCCATACCACCAGCCGCTGCCGCCACCACACCCCTACGTGGCGGATCCATGGACAACGGGGGACCTCCTCTCCCCCCCCATTACCAGGCGGCACCGCGCGAGGCCCCCCAGGGGCCGCGGACGCCTCTGGACTGGCCCGAGTCCAGCGATGAGGCCCGGTCCCGCAAACGGCGGCGCTCCCGCTCCCCCCCCGCACGGCACACTCGCCCACGGCGCCCACAGACCCACCGCACCTCAACCACCCACTCGCGCCGCTCCCCCTCCCCCAGGTGCCACCACAACCCCCCGGGACCCCGCTCCCGTCGCTCCCGCTCCCCCGGGCACCACCACGAGCGCCACCGCCGCCCCATGTCCGCCTCCCCCTCCCCCCACGGGCCATACAAGACCCCCACCCCAAGCCCCCGCCACCACCGCTCTCGCTCCCCCCGACGCAGCCAGGCACGCCACCGCCGCCCCACGTCCACCTCCCCTCCCCCCACACGCCCCGCCGGGCTCCCCGTCCCCCCCGCCGCCCATACCCATCCACCACCCCCAGCCCCCGCCACCACCACTCCCGTCCCCCCGGACGCCACCGGGCGCGCCTGCCCCCGCCCCATGTCCACCTCCCCCTCCCGTTCCCCCCTCCACCCGTACCCGTCCTCCACCCCCAGCCCCCGCCACCGCCGCTCCCGCTCCCCCAGGCACCGCCACCCCCGCCACCACCGCAGGTCCACGTCCTCCCCCCGCCGCTCCAGAACCCCGGGCACGGACCCCTTCCCCCCCCGGGCCCCCGCCCACCTCGCCTGGTGGTCCCCCCCCGCTCTGCAGGAGCTCCGCCGCTGGGTGAAGTGGGCCGGGGGAGCGGGAAGGCACGAAGGGGTGCACATGGTGCATACCTTCGAGGAGATGCGCACCCGCACTCCCGCAAACCCCAACGAGGCCGCCCCGGAGGCCATCATGCCGCAAGCGGCATGGGAGGCCCTCCTCCGCGATGCGGTCCAGGGCCTCCGCCCCCCCTATACCCCCTCAGCCCTCCGCCAGTGGCTCCAGGCCACCCACCCCCAGGCCTGGGCCGCCGGCGCCCCCTCTCCACCCCGCCCCTCCCGCCACCACCACACCAGGAAGGGGCAGGACAAGGGCAAGGGAAGGGCAAGGGGCACCAAGGTGCACTCAGGCAAGAAGGCACGGAGGGGCCCCAAGTGAGGGCAGGCACTCGCAGGGACAGGACGCCGGAAGAGACACCACATGGGGGCAGGAAACCACCCAATAACCAGGAAGGGGCGGGAGCGGGGACCAAGGCACGGAGGAAAAGGGCACCACGGCAGGCGCAACGACCCACACCAAGGAAGGGCATACCACGACAGGGGGACCAGCGCCGCCCCACCCCCACCAAACACCCCACGACACCCGGGGGCGCACCCCCCAACACACACCACCGAAGCAAGCATCGGACGCCGTGCGGATCACACCAGCGCACACTCACCAGCCACCAGAAACCACACGGAGAATGGAGGGCACACCAACACGGGGAGAACTGGCCACACCCACAGAGGAAGCCGCAGGGAACGCCGCCGCACGGCGCACCACCACGCCATCATTGCCAGGCGACGACCCCGGCCAGCACAAGGGCCACCTCACAGGCAGCGGAAGAGGACGAAGACACGGCCAAAGCGACCAGGACTAGGGACCGGAACCCCCCGAGGACACGGGACCAAGGCACAGGCCCCCAGGGAGAGCAACCCCACAGACCGTCACGCGATCGACCTACCCGACCCACCAGCCCGGACGGCACGCCCAAGCCCCCACAGCACGGACCCAGCGAGACGCCCACACCTAACCGCACCCCCAAGCCACCAGCCAGCCACACTCCGGCCCGCACTTCGTACCACGTCACAGGCCAGGCTGACCTCCACTGACCCACCGCGGCACCACGCAGGACCACGGCACACCGCACCACAACGCGCCACAGTGCAACGCGCCACAGCACGACGCGACGCGACGCGGCACAGAGCGGCACAACACGACACAACTGACCCTAACCTGAAGGACTAACCGAAGCCAGCCACCGCACACCCTGGAAGGCGCCGCGCCAGCACGCCACACACCTGCACCGCAGGCCACACACGGGGCCACAGCGCGCCTGGCGACGGCGGTGGCGGACCACCCAGAAGATTAAAACCGGCACCGCAGAGGGGAAAGGACACGAACGACCCCAGCCCCCTAACCCAAAACCACAAGCAGCCGCCTGGCGCAGCCGCCCAGCCGGCAGAGCCAGGACCTAACCCGGCAAGAAAGGGCGCCGAGCCCACCGTGTACATAGCCCACCCGACCCATGGGGCCGGAACGCGGCCAAACAGAACGCAACTGAAAACAGCAGCCCGGAAGACAACACTGAATGCAGGCCAGTGCGTGCACCAGCCCAGGGAAGGCAGAGGGAGGAACAGGCAAGCCCCCCCCCCAAAAAAAAAGGAGGGGGGAGGGGGAAAAGGCGCGAATACAACCCATAGCCGTCAAACCGCCCGCCAACACCACCAGAGGCGGCCAAACCCCACCCCTCAGAAGGCACCGAAGACAGGACCCCCAAAGAGGCACAGGGGGACCACCCACCCAAAACGGGCAACACCAAGCCAGGAAAAGCGGCCGACCGGGAAAAGCGACACCGAAACAAGCAAAAAAAAAAAAAAGAGAGCCACCAGCCCAGCCCAAAAGAAAGGGGATGGAGGGACAGGTACCACAAGGCCCGGGACAGGAAAAAAAAACCAAAGCGCAAAAAACACACCCCGACAACCCGGCCAAGAAGGGCTGTACACAGCCGAGACCCGGGCCCAGCACACACGCCCACACCGTACGCCGGAACCGGAAACGGCGGGGGGCAAGCGGGGCGCCCACGAAACCACACACGTCCCATAAGCAGGCCGAAACCGAACCCCAACCACGAACACCACAAACAGCCGACACTAGAGGGACAACACCACAAACCGTGCCCAAACACACCCACCCAAGACCCCAACCAGGACTGGCAGGGTTAACAAAACCCACACCCAACCGCAAACCGGACCCAAACACAAACTCCGCACAACAGTGGGAAACCCAGTGCCCACAGCCTGGGCACTGAGGCAGCCCGTGCCATGCAGGTGACCCAGCCAAAGGAGATCCGGAGACCGGGGGTAAGGCTGCATCCTAAGGCCTGCGCTGCTTTGGGACTCGAGGCGGAGCGAGCGACACCAAAGCGCCTCGGAACCCTAGTACCAAGAACGTGCATGCATGCCTTGGGAACGGGATACGCCAGGAAGTCCGGTGAACCTCTAGGGTTCCGCCCAAAAGAAGGGGACGTGCGCAAGCACGGGGGCACACCCTCCCGGTGATACAAGCACGTCACGCTGGCGGCAATCAGCCCTCCCGGTGTTGCCCGGGGCCGCTTTGTTGCGGGCCAACAGTCAGGTCTAGCGGGATGTAAGCCGCCTCCCCTCTTCACGCGCGGAGCCTCTTCCTGTTCGTCACAGGGGCGACGCCGGGGGGAACCATGGGGCGCCTCTCCACAACCGAGTGCACCTACCTACCTACCTACTACAAAATGCAGTAAAGCGAGACCAATGGTGGGGGCATGGCACTGTAACTCGAAGTGAGGGAGGTCACAACCCAGTTCATGCATGGCGAACTGATTAATGGGGGTGAAAACAAAATCCAAGAAAGCTAACTCGACCTTAGAGATGTGAAGGGTGGAGCGATCACAATTGTAGCAGACATTCTTCCAATAATTGTAGGTGTGTAGGGTGTGTTCCCACGTGAATCTAGTATACATGGCAGAAAAATCAATCGTAGCGCACTTCCAATCATCATGTGTGTTGGTAGAGAAGTGCTTACGTAATCTAGACAGCAGGTCATACGAGTCGATGATTGGCGACGCCATGGGGTGGAGTTGGCAGTCTATTTTCAAAAGAATTAAACCAGCAACACCAAGGATGTGCGGTCACGGAGGTCAAAATCGTCTGGACCATCCTCCTACGCCGCATCCGCCCCCACCTGGACCCCCACATACCAGCCAGCCTCTGGGGGGCCATCCCAGGCCGGTCCCCACACGAGGCCATCCTCCTCCAGGACACCATCGCAGACATGGACCCGGTGGACCTCATCATCGCCTCCCTCGACGTCCAAGGAGCCTTCCCGAACACCCCCTGGCTCCTTCTGGAAGCGGTGTGGAAACTCCTGGGCCTCCCCTTCTACAACTTCGCCTCCGGCTACATTCGCACCCGCAAATACACGGTCCGCACTGGAGCAGGCCTCACCCCCTTCCTGGAGCCAGGCAGCGGGGTCCCCCAAGGGGGAGCAGAGGGCCCCTTCCTGTACCTTCTAGTGACGCTCCCCCTGGCACTCGCAATGGAGCAGGATTACCCGGCCTACGCACCCTACCCCCTCCTCCCCCCCCTGGTGGGCTTCGCGGACGACACCAACCCCACGGTGGCACACACCCCACACGAACCCCATGCCCCGGACCCCGGGCCAACAGTCACCCAACAGGCCAATGACTTACTGGACGTGACCGTCTCCTACCTCTCCCACAACAACCTCATCGTCCAACCCACAAAGTCAGTGACCATGATCAAGGGGTCTGCCGCACCCCCCACCCTAGGGCCACAAGGGCCCCCCATGCAAGTCGTGACAACCACCACCCACCTGGGGGTAATCCAGGCTGCCAACCCTGAGGACACCACCCTCCCTCCCAAGTTGCAATCACACCTCGCCCATCTCCCCAGATATGCGTCCCCGACCACCAAGGCCCTCTCCCTGTCCCACCAGAGCCTGGCGTACTACCTCACCGGGGTCTTGAACGCCTCCATAGGCTTCCAAGCACTCCACCTGACACACCCCGCCACCGCCCTCCAGCCGGCCACACGACCCGTGACCAAGGCATGGGCAGCACACGGGGGCTGGCCCACCTCCATACCCACCCGCGCCATCCGAGCGGCATGGCCCCACTATGGGGACGCCATAGGGGACGAGGTGAAAGCGGCCTACGCCAGACACACCGCCCTCCTCCTTCACCGCATGACCCACAACCACTCACCGGAGGTCCGGGAGGTCACCACAATCCGCCTCCAAGCCGCACAACGGGCCCGCAACACATGCCCGCGCTGGGTACTCCACCAGACGGGCATGCCCACCAACATGAACACGCGCCTGTGGAACCACCTGCAGCTTCTCCTCCCATCCCCACACCACGCCATACTCACCAACCACACGTGCCCAGAGGAAGGGCCCCTAGCGGTCCTCTGCGGGGTCCTCCACCATCACCCCAAGGGCACCATCCACACCATAGACCTTGTCGGGGCCTCCATCACCGTAGTATATGTCACCCTCCCCCATATGCGGGTCCTGCACCACAGCGGGGCACACCACACCCCCTTTCTATAGCTTCCCGAATGGCCTCAATACCGCCTCTTCCACCAGTACCTCACGCAGACGGCTAGAGCAGCGGGACACACTCTGCCGGGAAGCAAAGACATGCACACAGCCTACCGAGAATTCACAAAGCAACACCCCCGACCCATCCCAGCGACACCGCCCTACGCACCCACCGGCTCGAAACACAAACCCGTCCCCCTGGTGACGGGCCCAGTCCCACCACTAACCCTACTACCGGCCCCGAATGAAGCCAAACCCACGCAGACCACCGTCATCCACCACGGGGCAAAATGGCGCATACCGAAACACCACCTGACCGCCCGAGACCTACCACGGGTCCCCCATGACTCCCAGAGCATGCCACGCACATGTTGGGCCTGTGACCCCGGGGCACCAACCACACCATGGCCCGTACTACACCTCATAGCACGCCACCACACCCACCCCACAACCCACCTACCACCACAGGCCTACGCATGGGTAGCCCCACGGTTCCACCGCACC
Source organism: Eutreptiella sp. 'Long Island Sound 2002' (assembly GCA_964036045.1). Taxonomy (NCBI): domain Eukaryota; phylum Euglenozoa; class Euglenophyceae; order Eutreptiales; family Eutreptiaceae; genus Eutreptiella; species Eutreptiella sp. 'Long Island Sound 2002'. Next base: position 107,408,962 of record OZ038380.1, read on the forward strand.
GACACTAACCCCACGGTAGCATGGAACCCCGACCACGCGCCCAAGTGGCTCTTCACCACTACACCCACATGGCCCCGCCCCGACCCGGCAGGAGTCGCCATCCGTTACAGCATGTACGAGCCAGGCAGAACGGGCAAGCACGACCACCCCTACTATCCGCTCCACCACTCCTGCCACACACCGGAGCACCGAAAACAAACCCTCACATGCCACGACCTAAACCCAGACACAGCCTACATCCTCCACTACATCTACTCCTACCTAACACAAGGACAGCCGGAGCAGGGAGTCATAGCCCTGTCCCCCCAAGCGAAACACATCATCTCCAAAGGAATAGGGGTATACGCCACCCCCATCCTGCAGCCCACAACCCCAGTAGCCCACCTCACCACGGGCCTCGCCATATACGCCTACCTGCCCATGAACCCATGCCGCCTCCCACAACCATCACCGGCGGACCGGCTCTTCTTCACCGACGCCTCAGGCGAATCCGCCCTTACGCCCATCACCGGGGGGGCCACCCTGCAGCTAACCCACACCGGGGGACACTACCACATGGACCACCACACAGGCCACACCACCTATGGGGCCTCCTCCCACGGGAAGCTAGGGGCCATGGCCGATGCCATCACCGAGATCGCGCCCCTCCTACCCGCCTACTCCCCGCACATCGTCCGGGTCTGGTTCGTGGTAGACGCCACTGTCGACACACACCTGCTCGGCCGCATAGCAAGGCAACCACATCACAAAGCCACCGCGACGAACCTCGGCACCCAGGCACTGCTGCTCTGGAAAGCCCTTCGCAGCCTTCCCCCCTACGTCCAACTCCACATCGTGAAACAAGAGTCCCACAGACACCAATACGGAAATGGTAAGGTCGACAACCAGGCAGTACACCAGCGCACAATGCACCTACCAGCCCTCCAGATCCCTGACCTCGGCCGGAACCACACACACCTCCAACACATACCCCCCGTACCCGAGCCCCATCAGACCCCGGACTGGGTACCAGAGGACGCCGCCTATTCCTCCCAAGACAGAGCGTACCACTACCCCAACCACATCCAACATCTCGCCCGCGTGCTCGGCGACGCAGACAGCCGGGCGCACATCCAGGAGCTCCAGGACAGACTGCAAATCCCCCTCTACCACTCAGCGCTGCGCCCAGCAAACGTCCCAGCCTACCTCCAAAAACGACGCATCCAGCTCCTGAGGGAGCAACTACCATTTCTCACCAGGGTCGCCAGATGGCTCGCCCGCAAACACATCCACGTCCCCGAAGAACACACCGGTTGCCCGTGCGACCACACCACCCGGAGGACTGGGAACACTTCAAGAAATGCCCCCTCCATACAGGCAGGGACACGCTAGTGGGCTGGTCCCCGGCGGACACCCTACGACAACACGAAGGATGGCCAGCCCACAGCCACGCACACCAGGCCACCGAACACCTCTTCCGGGATCCCCTGTTGAAAGAAGCCACCATGAGAGGGGCGGTGACACAGGCCCTGCACCGACACCTCACCAAACACACGGAAAGCCCCATGGAGGCAGCAGTGCACCTCCAGCTAGAGGCAGTCCGCAGAGCAGCGGCCCAAATGGTACACCGCAAACACCTCCTGTTAACACACGCGGAGCAACTCACCGACCCCACCGCCAGGGAACACATGCAGCGTCTCATCCATTACCATGCCGTGCATGACGCAGACGTCCACTAACCCACTCCCCGCCCCGCAAGCGCCCCCAATCCCCATCTGCAGGCCTCCAAGACACCACCACAGCGCCCAGAGGCCCATCCCTCACCCAAGAAGCCACCCAGCACCGCCCAGCCCGGCCGAGCCAAGCCAGGGCCAACGACACGTCGACGTAGACGCGCAAGACCCTGGCAGCCCATCCAGCCCACCCCCCCCCGACCCAGGGCACCCCCCCCTCACACCGGCCACCATCCGCAACCCCGACCTCCTCCGAGCAACCCTCCAAGGCAGGGCCCCGACCAGCCCCCCTGGGCTGGTACCGCCTACAAGACGACAGGACCAAGCTCACCGTCACAGCCCTCCGGGACCTGACCACCCCAGGCAGCGGCCTCCACGAGGCCATCGTAGACCTCGTACTCTGGCGAGCCCGCAAACACACCCAGGGCCAGCACGTCTGGATCCCCCCCATCGAGTGGGGCCAGGCCCTGACGCACGACACCGGCATCAACGTCACGCGTCGAGGGACCGTACGCCTACGACGGGCCCCAGCGGAGACAGACCACCCAGCGGACCCGAACCGCCTGGAGCAGTGGGAACAGGCCACCGCACCAACCCGCGACACTCCCCTGCGCGCCGCCAGCCTCCGCACCCCAGACGACGACCTCCCCCCCCCACCTACAGACAGTGACCACCCCCCGCCGGAGGTCTGGGCTAGAGTCCTCGAGCGCGGGCACTACTACGTGATAGCCGCTACGGCTACGTCCCCCGGCCCGCAATGGCTCGTCAAAGGGACAGACACCATGTTCGCCCCAGGGACCGCCCCACCAGGGGCAGTAGGAGACCCCACCACCCAGCACAGGGTCCTCAGGGGCGTCCTCCAGCCAGGGGACAAGCCCCCAGCCCGCGCCCTGGCCCAAATCACCTCAGGGAAGGCGGGCTACCACCTGGGATTGGCCATGCTCTGCCTGACCCACTGGATCCAGTGCCGCTGGCCACCCACGGGAACCGTGCCCTGGGTTTGGGCCATCCCCAGCGCCCACACACAGGTCAAAGCGGGCCCGGACACGCGACCAAACCCCCCCCCCAGACCGCAGCAATCCCTCACCTGCGGGTACCACGCCATCCACAGGGTCCTCAACCGCGTGAGTCTTAGCCCAAAGCTAGCATACCCCCTTCCCACCACTGACCAGGAGGTCCACCAGATACGCAAGCTCGTCTGCAGAAACCTTGCCGCAGCAGCAGAAGATGGCAAGCTTCTCCTCCAAACCGCCCGGCCTACAACTGGCCACGCAGGCGCGCCGCAGCAAGCGGACACATACACCGACACAGCACACCCACCGCACAATCCCCGCCCATGCCCCTCCCCTCTCGCTGCTCACCCGGAGACCCACACACGCCCACCATCGCGCGCACCCCCGGGCCCTGCGACACGGGCCTCCCCCACCCGCCCAAACACCAGCACACGCCCGCCACACACCCACCCCCCGGACACCCCTCACCATCCCCCACACTCGACAACCCGGACACACCCGCCGAGAGGAGCCCCGCGCCCCGCGGCACGCCCACCCCACCCAGTGGCCCGCCCACACCCGCCGCAAACACACCAGAAGACCCAGGCCCACCCCCCCCGGCCCCTGAATGCAGCCCACGCGAACTGTTCCCTCCCGCGGACGCCAACCCACACAACCTCGCACATTGCAGGACCCGGGCCCAGCCAAGCCCGGAAGGAGAAGGCCACAGCCTCGCGCCTCCCCCCCCCGCCGCTGCCAACCAGATCGGCCCGCCGGGCCGCCAGGTCACGACCGGGCCCCCCCAGCCGCCCGCCCCCAACCTACAGCCCGAGGACATGCCCTCCATCCTCCCCGCCGTGGCCGCAGCAGAAGCCGCCGCCTGCAAGCCCGCCCGCATCACAGCCCAACCCGCGTCCACCACCTCCTCCTCATCCTCAGCCTCGTCCACCTCCTCCACCTCATCCTCCGACCCCCCCCTCCCCGCCGCCCTCATCCTCAAGGCCACGGCAAAGGCCAAAGCCGCCGCCCCACGCACCGACCCCCCAACCCCCACACAGGCGACTCGGGCACCCCGGCAACGCACCGGGAAGACCCCCGACCCGACATCGGCGCCCTCACACCTCCGGACAGAGGTACTCCTCAACCTGGAACCGGACCTCTACCCCAAACCCGACCCCAAACCCAAGCCGGCGCCCACGCGAGCACACACAACACAACAAACGCAACGACCCCAACCCAACCGAAACCACCCCAACCCGGACCCTCACCCAAGCCAGGACCCCCCGGCCACCACAACCCACGCCCCCCTGCCACCGGCACCCACCACCACCGCAGAGGCGTCCGGCCAACACAACCCTGTCCAAGCCCTCGTCCGCATCCCCGTCACCAAGCGCCCCCTCATCCATCCCCCGCAAACCACCACCACCGCCGGCCAAACCAACCCAGGGATGTGGGACCCCTCGACCACCGTCACCGTCAAGCCCGGCCCCCAACCCGCCCCCCCTGCCCACCACATAGTGCAGCCCCAGGGGCTGCCCACGATGCCCAACCCCCAACCCCCACAAGGGGGACCGGAAAACCCACAAGGGGTCCTTGGGCCATACCCGCAACACCAACCCCACCACTACCAACACCACCACCACCAGCGGCCCCACCACCACCACTACCAACACCACCCCCACCACTACCACTGCCCACCACCCTACCCCACCGGGCCACAACCCCCCGTGCACGAACAGCACCAGCGAATGGGATGGCAGCCACCGAGCGCTCCACCCGCATACCCCACCTACCGCCAGGGGCCACCCCCCCCGTACCAGCCACCCCCCCCGTACCAGGCGCCGTATCCGTATCCCCCCGGCCACCACGTCGACGCCGAAGGGGCCCCCCGGGCCCAACCCCGCCAAGGACAGTCACTCCACCCATACCACCAGCCGCTGCCGCCACCACACCCCTACGTGGCGGATCGATGGACGACGGGGGACCAGACCCCCCCCCCAGTACCAGGCGGCACCACGCGAAGCCCCCCAGGACCCGCAGACGCCTCCTGACTTGCCCGACTCAAGCGATGAGGCCCGGTCCCGTAAACGGCGGCGCTCCCGCTCCAACCCCGCACGGCACACTCGCTCACGTGGCCCACACTCCCCACACCGCCACCGCGCCTCAATCACCCACTCGCGCCGCTCCCGCTCCCCCGGGTGCCACCACGACCCCCCAAGACCCCGCTCCCGCAGCTCCCGCTCCCCCGGGCGCCACCACGAGCGCACATCCGCCCCATGTCCACCTCCCCCTCCCCCCTCCGGCCATACAAGATGCCCACCCCGAGCCCGGCCACCGCCGCTCCCGCTCCCCCTGACGCCGCCAGGCACGCCACCGCCGCCCCACGTCCACCTCCGCCTCCCCCCACAGCCCCCGCAGGCTCCCCGTTCCCCCCGCCGCCCATACCCATCCACCAACCCCAGCTCCCGCCACCACCACTCCCGCTCCCCCGGACGCCATTAAGCGCGCCACCGCCGCCCCATGTCCACCTCCCCCTCCCGTTCCCCCCTCCACCGGTACCCGTCCTCCAACCCCAGCCCCCGCCACCGCCGCTCCCGCTCCCCCAGGCACCGCCATCCCCGCTACCACCGCAGGTCCACGTCCTCCCCCCGCCGCTCCGGGACCCCAGGCACGGACCCCTTGCCCCCCCAGGCCCGCGCCCACCTCGCCTGGTGGTCTGCCCCCGCTTTGCAGGAGCTCCGCCGCTGGGTGAAGTGGGCCGGGGGAGCGGGAAGGCACGATGGGGTGCACATGGTGCATACCTTCGAGGAGGTGCGCACCCGCACCCCCGCCGACCTCAACGAGGCCCCCTCGGAGGCCATCATGCCACAGGTGGCATGGGAGGCCCTCCTCCGCGATGCAGTCCAGGGCCTCCGCCCCCCCTACACCCCCCAAGCCCCTCCGCCAGTGGCTCCAGGCCACCCACCCCCAGGCCTGGGCCGTCGGCGCCCCCTCCCCACCCCCCCCTCCCGCCACCAGCACACCAGGAAGGGGGAGGACAAGGGCAAGGGGAGGGCAAGGGACACCAAGGGACACTCAGGCAAGAGGGCACCGGGGGGCCCCAAGTGAGGGCAGGCACTCACAGGGACAGGACGCCGGAAGAGACACTACATGGGGGCAGGAAACCACCCAAGAACCACGAAGGGCTGGGACCGGGGACCAAGGCACGGAGGAAAAGGGCACCACGGCAAACGCCACGACCCACACTCAGGAAGGGCATACCACGACAGGGGGACCAGCGCCGCCCCACCCCCACCGAACGCCCAACGACTCCCGGGGGCGCACCCCCAAACACACACCGCCGAAGCAAGCATCGGACGCCGTACGGATCACGCCAGCGCACACCCACCAGCCACCAGAAACCACACGGGGAACGGAGGGCACACCAACAGGGGGAGAACGGGCCACACCCACAGAGGAAGCTGCAGGGAACGTTGCCGCACGGCGCACCACCACGCCCTCACCGCCAGGCGACGAGCCTGGCCGCCACAAGGCCCACCTCACAAGCACCGGAAGAGGACAAAGGCACGGCCACAGCGACCAGGACTAGGGACCGGAACCCCCCGAGGACACGGGACCAAGGCGCAGGCCCCCAGGGAGAGCAAACCCACGTACCGTCACGCGATCGACCTACCCGACCCACCAGCCCGAGCGGCACGCCCAAGCCCCCACAGCACGGACCCAGCGAGACACCCACACCTAACCGCACCCCCCAGCCACCAGCCAGCCACACTCCGGCCCGCACTTCGCACCATGACACAGGCCAGGCTGACCTCCACTGACCCACCGCGGCACAACGCGAGACCACGGCACACCGCACCACAGCGCGCCACAGTGCAACGCGCCACAGCACAACGCGACGCGACGCGGCACAGAGCGGCACAACACGACACAACTGACCCTAACCTGAAGGACTAACCGAGGCAAGCCACCGCACACCCCGGATTGCGCCGCACCAGCAGGCCACACACCAGCACCGCAGGCCACACACGGGGCACAGCCGCCCGGCAACAACGGTGGCGGACCACCCAGAAGGTTAAAACCGGCACCGCAGAGGGGAAAGGACACGAGCAACCCCAGCCCCCTAACCCAGAGCCATAAGCAGCCGCCTGGCGCAGCCGCCCAGCCGGCAGAGCCAGGACCTAACCCGGCAAGAAGGGGCGCCGAGCCCACCGTGTACATAGCCCACCCGACCCATGGGGCCGGAACACGGCCAAACAGAACGCAACCGCCAACAGCAGCCCGGGAGACAACACTGAATGCGGGCCAGTGCGTGCGCCAACCAGGGAAGGCAGAGGGAGGAACAGGCAGCCCCCCCCCCAAAAAAAAACAGAGGGGGGAGGGGGGGGGGCGCGAAAACAGCCCACAGCCACTAAATGGCCCGCCAACACCACCAGAGGCGGCCAAACCCCCCCCCCCCAGAAGGCACCGAAGACAGGACCCCCGAAGAGGCACGGGGGGACCACCCAGCCAAAACCGGCAACACCAAGCCAGGAACAGCGGCCCACCGGGAAAGAGGACGCCGAAACATGCAGACACACACGAGGAAAAAAAAAGAAACCCAGCAGCCCAGCCCGAAAGAAAGGGAACGGGGGGACAGGGACCACAAGGCCCGGGACAGGGACACGCAGCAAAAAAAAAAATAAAAAAGCGCAGAAAACACACCCCGACAACCCAGCCACGAAGGGCTGGGCACAGCCGAGACCCGGGCCCAGCACACACGCCCACACCGCACGCCGGAACCGGAAACGGCGGGGGGCAAGCGGGGCGCGCACGAAACCACACACGTCCCATAAGCAGGCCGAAACCGAACCCCAACCACGAACACCACAAACAACCGACACTAGAGGGACAACACCACAAACCGTGCTCAAACACACCCACCCAAGACCCCAGCCAGGACTGGCAGGGTTAACAAAACCCACACCCAACCGCAAACCGGACCCAAACACAAACTCCGCACCACTTTAGGAAACCCAGTGCCCACAGCCCCGGGCACTGAGGCAGCCCGTGCCATGCAGGTGACTCGGCCAAACGAGATCCGGAGACCGGGGGTAAGGCTGCATCCTAAGGCCTGCGCTGCTTTGGGACTCGAGGCGGAGCGTGCGACACCCAAGCGCCTCGGAACCCTAGTACCAAGAACGTGCATGCATGCCTTGGGAACGGGATACGCCAGGAAGTCCGGTGAACCTCTAGGGTTCCGCCCAAAGGAGGGAGCGTGCGCAAGCACGGGGGCACACACTCCTGGCGAGACAAGCACGTCACGCTGGCGGCGATCAGCCCTCCCGGTGTAGCCCGGGGCCGCTTTGTTGGGGGCCAACAGTCAGGTCTAGCGGGATGTAAGCAGCCTCCCCTCTTCACGCGCGGAACCTCTTCCTGTTCGTCACAGGGGCGACGCCAGGGGGAACCATGGGGCGCCTCTCCACGACGGAGTGCACCTACCTACCTACCTACTACAAAATGCAGTAAAGCGAGACCAATGGTGGGGGCATGGCACTGTAACTCGAAGTAAGGGAGGTCACAACCCAGTTCATGCATGGCGAACTGATTAATGGGGGTGAAAACAAAATCCAAGAAAGCTAACTCGACCTTAGAGATGTGAAGGGTGGAGCGATCACAATTGTAGAAGACATTCTTCCAATAATTGTAGGTGTGTAGGGTGTGTTCCCACGTGACTCTAGTATACATGGCAGAAAAATCAATCGTAGAGCACTTCCAATCATCATGTGTGTTGGTAGAGAAGTGCTTACGTAATCTAGACAGCAGGTCATACGAGTCGATGATTGGCGACGCCATGGGGTGGAGTTGGCAGTCTATTTTCAAAAGAATTAAACCAGCAACACCAAGGAGGATGGAGCTCGGGGTAGTCGCCCAACCGAAGAGGCCAACGAGTGGCCTAGAGGAGAAACCACCCTTTGCATAAACGGAGGCACTCTTGTGTGTTTTCACAAGAAGACGAACTTAGGCATCACCGGTTTGGAATATGAGTCAATGAACGTGCATAAAAACTCTCTCAAATAATCGGGATAAAAGTGTAGGAGCCAAGAGGCTACCTTGCGCTGCCACGCGTGTCCTTTGTCAACCCAATCGGTCAAAGAAGAAGGAGGACCAAGGAATTGGTAAACAGGCGCACTGTTAAACACCGAATCCATGTTCAATTGCGCTTCGCGCAAATATAACGCTCGGGACATCAAAACAAGTGAGCTATCCTTATCCGCTTCCACAACAAGGTTGTGCTCTGAGTAATTCTCTAAACGGGAGTAGGGAACATGGAAGCCACGATAAATGCGATCACATTGGAGGCAATGGGACATGGCGATGCGCATCTTGTCACACAATTAATTAAGGGAATTTTGAATCACATGGAATTTGTGTCCCAATGATTGTTTGATTGTGTATGAGCGGCGTGACCCAGTAGAAGCAAACAATTTTTTGTATGGGAATTCCAAAAGGCTAGGACGCTTCGATGTGTCTTGTGTTTTCTTGGAAACAAAGTGTGCGGACCAAATTAGAACCCGTTCCAATTCATCAACTTCTTTACGTAGCATTTTGGAGCTACGTGCAACAAAATGGTGCAAAGTTGGGAAGGGGACATATTTACCACCATGTTTTGACACATCAACGAGAATGGAATGTGGGGGCACGAGATGAACGTCTCCTTGGAGTGTAGGAATCTCAAAATGCGGCTCATGTCCACGAAGGCGTGAGGCCTTTCCAACGCACTCATTCAATCTTTTGGATCGCCGCCATTGGCGCTTGCGCTCCTTCCCCTTTTCCTTGACGGTCCATTCCTGCCCGATTTGCGGCGCTTGCGTTTTCCTTCGGGTTTGGCTTGGGGTGTTGTTTTTGGCAAACTTCCCGAGCGTGCACGATCGTGATTCTTGGTTCCATTGTTTGGAGTGTGAGAGCGAGGATTTTTGCGAGCGGCGGAGATAGAACGCCGTCTCCGCCAGGGTCCATTTTTTGTGCGTTTGTTTGTGGCCTTGTCCTTTGATTTCGAAGAGGCCACAATCAATTTAGAAACCGCCTTTGTGAGAAGAGAGACTTGCTCATGGACACGCAAAAATTCCTCACGCTTGGTACAAGTATCGGCTTTTGAGGGCTCATAGGTCGAGTCAACAACTTTTGAAATTTTTTCTCGGAGTTGATCATTGTTCACCCGAGTGGTGTTGGCAACGTTCTTATGTTCTTGGTGAGCAACCCATTTGGAATAAGCTTCATTGGATTCACGGAGAGTTTTGTGTTTAGCACGAGCAATGCTCAAGAGACACCGATCACGACTCGTCTCATTCTCACCGGAAATGTCAATGTCATCATCATCATCAATTAGAACATGATTGGGGTCATTCACCAAAGAGTTGAGCATGGATTGAACACCATCATAATGCGAAGCAATAGCGGAGCGTAATGTAGTGAGAGATTCATCCAATTTGGTTTGAACCGAAGTGATGTCCTTGCCCAAATATTCTAGTTGCTTCTCCATTTCTCGGGTGAATATCTCTTTTTGCTTACCTTCTTAGATGACGGTTTTAACAAGAGCTTTTCCATCTCTAAAATGAGTGGTGCGGGGCGTAAAGTCATTGGATAATCTCCATCGTAACTTTTTCCGAGCGCTCTGCTTCAATAGATGGTTGCGGTGACAAACCAGATGATCAATGATAGGTTTCTTTAACTCCTTAGGGACGCCGCTAAGGTCCCAGCGCGGACCTTGAGGTGAACTCTTTGCCACGGAGTCACGGCCCATAATTCGGTGATAGGTAGAGATATGTGGCGGTATTGACGAACGTTTGGAAAATAAATGCCTTTGGCTGGAATACCCTCTATGGTTCAGGAAGAAGCCTCAAGACCTCAATTCACACCCACAGGTCGCAATACAAGCCCACAAGAAGCAATGCAATGCGACCACGGAATCCTGGATAAGCGGCGTCCCCAACAGTACGCGTTTCGGCTTAAATTAAGCCCTCATCAGCTGAAAACAAACAAAAATCAATCCGGCAGGCCCAAAAAATAGACAAATCAACAAATAGCGCCAAAACATATAGCCACAGGAGAAGGCTGCGCGTCATGACCCAATGGGCTGCTGGAGCGCGCGCAAGGCCCAGCGCCTGAACAAGCGCTTAATGTTAGGCAGAGGGCGAATAATAGCAAAGAGCTTGAGGCCGGGAATGAAGGGTAGTTTGGATTTCAAACCATGCACCACGCTGGACCAACGAAGGGGTAGCGCTGAGTAGTGTACCACCCTTAGGACATGCACAATGGGGCCTATAGTTGAGTGTGGATTATGCTCGGCTTGGCTCAAAGAGACAATGTGTGAATCTACTGCATCCCTCCCACCACCACTAGCAGCAGAGTCACGGCGGAGTGTAGTGTATTTGTGCCTATCATCCCAATCAATAGCTTGTGCCTGGATAACGTGTTTGGGGTAATTGAGAAACAACAAGGCTCGGATAAGTCATTGGCAACACAATCTGTAAAAAGAGCAAGAAGAGCAAATTCTAATATAGCGAATGAACTCCCCCCTCACCCACGCGATTCTAATGTGCCTAGGCACATTCGCATTCCACCAGATGTAGGAGCACGTATGTGTGGGCTTCCAATACACGGAGGTATTAATATTTTTCCAAGCAACAGTGAAGTACGTGCTTGCGAATCCTGAGTCACTTTCATTTTCAGAAAACGGGAATGGCTATGGTAAAAATGCAACAAGTTACCACACAAACCACTTGGTCGAAAAACATGAAAAATGGTTTTGGTGGTTTCATCATTTCTCTGAGACCATGGTGAGTTCGAACCTGAACCAAGGTGTTCTGTGAACACTGGAGCATGGAGTTTCGAAGACATGTTTACTTTGAATTTCGATGGTCAAGAATGGATTTTTCCCATGGTGGTCAACTTAGTGGATGAAAGGAATTTTTCAATTTTTGTGTTCATGATGCTACAAGAAAAGGGCTTTTCGGCGAGCCTATGGTGAGTTAAAAAGTCATCAAAGCTGTTTACGAAAGGTAATGGTGTCTAGTTTGCAGATATTTAATCATCTGATTTTGTTGATAATGGGATGACAGTGAAAAAGCTCGACTTCCCTATGCTTTTTTGATGGTTTTTCAGCATGTGTGTCATGTGAGATTCATGTGTCTCCCCCCAACCTCTCCTTCTCTGAGCCTGTGATGAGTTGGGGCAACATCAAATATGTTTCTAAAACCTGGGGACATGCCCTACACAGTGCAGATTTTTCCTTTTCTGACATCTCAGCAACAAAGTACAGAAAAATGGTAAAGAAGTTGGGCATTTTCAACAAAAAAAAGGTTTTTGACATCAATTTTTGGCAAACCATTCGCGATTTTTGTGGTCTTCTAACCTTGAATCATTGTATGATACTGCAGTTTGTGATTGTTTGCATCAGTTTTGATTCAGTCTAACTAGGATTAGTATGTTGCATGTCATGCATGAAAAACACACACAAGCAACAACAACGCCACCGGCCGCCGAAAAACAAGTATGTTATATGCCATATGTTACATGCATAACGCGTAACAAACGCAATACAAGCAGGTTACGTGTCAAGCAACGCCAACGAAAAGCGCAACGAAAACCGCACCGGCAAGGAAAACCAACAAGAGGTGACACCGAATGCATGCTTATGCTCACCCCCGCACACATAGGGAAACAAAGGTATGCCCGTACGTGCGTGCCCGGATCGCTGCAAGGTCATCACCGCCACGGACGAGCAAAATGGTATGAAGGGACACGACGGGGGAACAAAAAAACCAACAAAGGAGAGAAGAACGCGTGAAGGAGGCCACACACCACCGAGGTGAAGCACAACACACAAAACAGCACAAAAACAAAAACTAAACATACACAACGTGCACACGTGGCTAGTTGGATCCAAGTATGTTACATGCCATGCTACGCTACGCAACGAACACGTGATAAGAACGGCAACCACGCCAACAAAAGCAAAAGGTGACCACGAGGCGTAACCGAGACGTGCCCACCCCCCACCCGCACGCCCGCTTACGTAGGAGGCGAAAGGGAGCGAAAGGGGACAAACGGTATGCCGCCGCATGCAAACAAATAGTAGGCAAGCCACACACCGCCACGAAGAACGCAAGTATGTTACCATGTCGTGCCACGCCGCCAACCGCCCGGCCCGCGCCACCAACCGAGACGGGGAAAAAAGAAATGGCCTTCGGCCAGGGAGTGGTTGTCACGGGGGGCTAACGTTCCTGCCCTGCGGTGCAATGCGGGACAACCGTGACGACTGCTCTTACAGCACCACCACCCCCTTCGTTGCGCTGATTAGAACATACACACAAATAGCATAGCGTTGTCGTGTGCCGGATTCCGACAAACACACGTTGCCACGCTACCTTGTGCATGCACCCATGTTCCCTTCCCCTCACAGGTCCCAAGGAGAAGTGTATGCTCGTGTTTGCGTCGTTTGGGCGTTAAAGTAGGGTTGTCTTGGACGCTTAGGCATGTTTTGCGTCGTGCTGTCGTCTCTCATTAGCGAACGCCCGGGGAAAGAAACAAGTATGTTGCATGTCACGCGGCGCGCGCGGAACGGGCAACGAGCAAAGGTAGCGGCCAAAGAGGTGTGTGGAGCCAAGACGTGAGCAAGTAGGAAAAAAACCTACGCACACGCCGGTCGCACACGCATGTCGCATGACGTACCAGCCAGCTCGAGGTGCCGTGTCGCGACAAAACCGCCGCCGCCGCACGCCCGTTTACAGCCCTCTCTCTTCGCAGGTTCAAAGGAGAAAGCCCAAGGAGAGAGCATGGCGAGCCGGCAAGGAAAAAGACCGAGACACGCAACAAAGCGGAGGCAGGGAAAAAGTGCATGTCAGGGAGAAGGGTAGGGGAAAGGGTAAAGAGCAAGGAAGCCACGAAAGGAACAAGGGGTAGCCAGCGGCCGAGCAAGGGGCGCGCACAGGGAAGGGGACACGGCAGGCACACGGCGAGCACAACACCGCACCGAGACACCGGAGAGGGGAGCACCAGAGGAACAAGGGAAGAGCGGCACCACGCACCACGACACGCACGGCACAGACACCACACACACCGCACACACTCAACAAGCCCCGGCAGCCCGTCCAGCAGTGGGCGGGCATTCGGGGGAGGGACAGCGCCCGACCTCAGATGCCCCTCACAATGGTGGAAGGCACCCCCCCCGGGGACGCCCTTCCGCCACCCCCACAGCGAGCAACGCCGGCCCGCAAGGGCGCACGCTGTGGGGCCGGTGCTGGGTCCCCACGCCCGCACCGACCGCACCTGGGACACACGGGACGCGGAACCCTGGCTGCCCGCCCCAGAGGACGGGCGGCCGTGGGAGGGACAGTGCCTGACACCAGGCGCCCCTCACAACGGTGTAAAGTACCCCCCCCGGGGACGCCCTTCCGCCATCCCTACAGCGAGCAACGCCGGCCCGCAAGGGCGCACGCTGTAGGGCCGGTGCTGGGTCCCCACACCCGCACCGACCGCACCCGGGACACACGGGACGCGGAGCCCTGGCTGCCCCCTCCAGAGGACGGGCGGCCGGGGGAGGGACAGCGCCTGACACCAGGCGCCCCTCACAATGGTGGAAGGCACCCCCCAGGGGAACCCCTTCTGCCACCTCCACAGCGAGCAACGCCGGCCCGCAAGGGCGCACGCTGTGGGGCCGGTGCTGGGTCCCCACGCCCGCACCGACCGCACCCGGGACACACGGGAAGCGGGACCCTGGCTGCCCGCTCCAGAGGACGGGCGGCCGGGGGAGGGACAGCGCCTGACACCAGGCGCCCCTCACAACGGTGGAAGGCACCCCCCCCGGGGACGCCCTTCCGCCACCCCCACAGCGAGTAACGCCGGCCCGCAAGGGCGCACGCTGTGGGGCCGGTGCTGGGTCCCCACGCCAACACCGACCGCACCCGGGACACACGGGACGCGGAACCCTAGCTGCCCGCCCCAGAGGAAGGGCGGCCGGCGGAGGGACAGCGCCTGACACCAGGCGCCCCTCACAACGGTGGAAAGCACCCCCCCCGGGGACGCCCTTCCGCCACCGCCTCAGCGAGCAACGCCAGCCCGCAAGGGCACACGCTGTGGGGCCCGTGCTGGGTCCCCACGCCCGCACCGACCGCACCCGGGACACACGGGACGCAGAACCCTGGCTGCCCGCTCCAGAGGCCGGGCGGCCGGGGGAGGGACAGCGCCTGACACCAGGCGCCCCTCACAATGGTGGAAGGCACCCCCCCCGGGGACGTTCTTCCGCCACCCCCACAGCGAGCAACGCCGACCCGCAAGGGCTCACGCTGTGGGGCCCGTGCTGGGTCCCCAAGCCCGCACCGACCGCACCCGGGACACACGGGACGCGGAACCCTGGCTGCCCGCTCTAGAGGACAGGCGGCCGGGGAAGGGACAGCGCCTGACACCAGGCGCCCCTCACAACGGTGGAAATTGACCCCCCCGGGGACGCCCTTCCGCCAGCCCCACAGCGAGCAACGCCAGCCCGCAAGGACGCACGCTGTGGGGCCGGTGCTGGGTCCCCACGCCCGCACCGACCGCAACCGGGACACACGGGACGCGGAACCCTGGCTGCCCGCTCCAGAGGACGGGCGGCCGGGGGAGGGGCAGCGCCTGACACCAGGCGCCCCTCACAATGTTGGAAGGCACCCCCCCCGGGGACGCCCTTCCGCCACCCCCACAGCGAACAACGCCGGCCCGCAAGGGCGCACGCTGTGGGGCCGGTGCTGGGTCCCCACGCCCGCACCGACCGCACCCGGGACACACGGGACGCGGAACCCTGGCTGCCCGCTCCAGAGGACGGGCGGCCGGGGGAGGGGCAGCGCCTGACACCAGGCGCCCCTCACAATGTTGGAAGGCACCCCCCCCGGGGACGCAGTTCCGCCAGCCCCACAGCGAGCAACGCCGGCCCGCAAGGGCGCACGCTGTGGGGCCGGTGCTGGGTCCCCACACCCGCATCGACCGCACCCGGGACACACGGGACGCGGAACCCCGGCTGCCCGCTCCAGAGGACGGGCGGCCGGGGGAGGGACAGCGCCTGACACCAGGCGCCCCTCACAACAGTGGAAAGCACCCCCCCTGGGGACGCCCTTCCGCCACCCCCACAGCGAGCAATGCCGGCCCGCAAGGTCGCACGCCGTGGGGCCGGTGCTGGGTCCCCACGCCCGCATCGACCGCACCCGGGACACACGGGTCGCAGAGCCCAGGCTGCCCGCTCCAGAGGACGGGCGGCCGGGGGAGGGACAGCGCGTGACACCAGGCGCCCCTCACAACGGTGGCAGGCCACCCCTCCCGGGGACGGCCCCCCATCACCCCCGCGGCACGCAGCCCCCACAGGGCATGCAGGCCAAGGGGACAGTGTTGGGCCCCCACACCCACACACCCGCGCCAACAGCACGTGGGTGGCGGACCAAAACAGCCCGCCCAATGGGCGGGCAGTCAAGGGAGGAACAGCGCCTGACCCCAGACGCCCCTCACAATGGTGGAAAGCACCCCCCCAGGGGACGCCATTCCGCCACCCCAACAGCGAGCAACGCCAGCCCGCAAGGGCACACGCTGTGGGGCCGGTGCTGGGTCCCCACGCCCGCACCGACCGCACCCGGGACAGACGGGACGCGGAACACTGGCTGCCCGCTCCAAAGGACGGGCGGCTGGGGGAGGGAGAGCGCCTGACACCAGGCGCCCCTCACAACGGTGGAAAGCACCCCCCCGGGGGCGCCCTTCCGCCACCCCCACAGCGAGCAACGCCAGCCCGCAAGGGCACACGCTGTGGGGCCGGTGCTGGGTCCCCACGCCCGCACCCACCGCACCCGGGACACACGGGACGCGGAACCCTGGCTGCCCGCTCCAGAGGACGGGCGGCCGGGGGAGGGACAGCGCCTGACACCAGGCGCCCCTCACAACGGTGGCAGGCCAACCCCCCCGGGGACGGCCCCCCACAAACCCCGCGGCATGCAGCCCCCACAGGGCACGCAGGCCAAGGGGACAGTGTTGGGCCCCCACATTCACACACCCGCGCCCGCAGCACGTGGGTGGCGGACCCCAACAGCCCGCCCAGTGGACGGGCAGTCGGGGGAGGGACAGCGCCTGACCTCAGACGCCCCTCACACTGGTGGAAGGCACCCCCCCCGGGGACACCCCTCCGCCACCCCCACAGCGAGCAACGCCGGCCTGCAAGGGCGCACGCTGTGGGGCAGGTGCTGGGTCCCCACGCCCGCACCGACCGCACCTGGGACACACGGGCCGCGGAACCCTAGCTGCCCGCTCCAGAGGACGGGCGGCCGAGGGAGGGACAGCGCCTGACACCAGGCGCCCCTCGCAACGGTGGCAGGCCACCCCCCCGGGGACGGCCCCCCACCACCCCCGCGGCATGCAGCCCCCGCAGGACATGCAGGCCGAGGGGACAGTGTTAGGCCCCCACACCCACACACCCGCGCCCACAGCACGTGGGTGGCGGACCCCAACAGCCCGCCGGGCGGGCGGGCAGTCGGGGGAGGGACGGCGCCTGATCTCAGACGCCCCCCGCAACGGTGGAAGGCACCCCCCCCGGGGACGCCCTCCCGCCACCCCCACAGCGAGCAACGCAAGGGCGCACGCTGTGGGGCCGGTGCTGGGTCCCTACACCCGCACCGACCGCACCCGGGACACATGGGTCGCGGGACCCTGGCTGCCCGCTCCAGAGGACGGGCAGTCGGGGGAGAACAGCGCCTGACCTCAGACGCCCCTCACCATGGTTGAAGGCACCCCCCCTCGGGGGCGCCCTTCCGCCACCCCCACAGCGAGCAACGCCGGCCCGCAAGGGCACAAGCTGTGGGGCCGGTGCTGGGCCCCCACGCCCGCACCGACCGCGCCCGGGACACGTGGGTCGCGGAACCCTGGCTGCCCGCTCCAGAGGACGGGCGGCCGGGAGAGGAACAGCTCCTAACACCAGACGCCCCTCGCAATGCTGGAAAGCGCCCCCCCCGGGGACGCCCATCTGCCACCCCCACAATGAGCAACGCACCAACGCACCAACGCACCAGCCATGGGACATCCGCACCCCACCCCCTGCTCTTAGGCACAGCGACGCAACAATGGCGGAACCCGCGGCCCCACGCAAGACACGCCCCCGATCTCCGACGCTGGACGAGGCACACGAGGTCAACAGGGCGCTGGGACTCAGAGACGGCGAAGGAGACCCCCCACAAGGGGACGCGGGCACGGACTCCGACCTGGAGGCAGTGCCGGAGCCCCCAACGGGAGGCGCGCCCGCGGAACCTGCGCCGCCGGCGGGCAGCGTGCCCGCGCTCTGCCCTGCGTGGAAACGGAGCCACTGCACCGGCGAAGGCTGGTGCCCCAAACAGCACCGCCAGCCCGGCTCCGATGACGGAGCGCTGCCTGAGGTGAAACCCGCGGCCGCACGCGCCGCCCTACGCTACGGGGTGGCGCAGGGCTGGATCCTGGATGAGACCCACGCGGCAGCGTGAACATCCAGGAGGCCGTCAACCGAGTCACCCACACGGGACAGGCGGCAGTGGCCTTGCACACCCGGGGCCGCCACGGCGGACCCGCAGAGGAAATCATTGTGCAACCCTCGGAAATGGTGCTGGTCCTGGCGGCGGACATGGTCCGAGGGGTGCTCCACGCGTCCCGCGTGCGGCGGGCGTGCCCATAGTGGACCATCTAGGTGTACACCCCCCCGCGGGCGTGGCCTTTCTCCACGTGGGCGGTGCTCGCCGTCATGTGGCACCTGGCACCAGAGCACGCCCCAACAGGGACCGCGGAGGACATCGCCCGGGACCTCCACACCTGGCCGTCCGACCAGGATTACCCCTGGCGCAGGCCCCTGGGCAGCCTCCCGCTGGCACCCGCGTCAGAGGGGCTCAGCCTCGCGGCAACAATCCAACGGCACCCCGACAAGCAGGCACGCCACTTCCTGCAGACGGGCACGGTCCCGGCCACCCCGCCAGACTCCGAGTGGCGATGGGACGCAGGGATGGCGCAACCGCTGCCGGGCCCCTGGACCCTCCCGTTGTGGTATTTGCCCATGGGCACCCTGGCCCACGCCACCCAGGCTGTCAAGGGGGCTTTTCGCAGCCGCTCCTCCCCGGCGTGGCCCTGCTCCGCAGCCTGCAGGCGGGGGCCGCCTGGGTACGGTGGAAGGAAGGAAAGGGGCGCTCGAGCCCCTATTTCCCCCTGGTCCAGGTAGGGATGCAGATTCGCAGCGAATTCAATTTGAATTCGCCGAATTCGCTGCGAATTCGTTCGCAGCGCGAATTCGCTCCGAATTCGGCCTGAAATTCACAGTACTGCGAATTCGGGGCGAATTCGCACTGCGAACTCGCAGGCGACAGCCAAATGATCACGCGTGCGCCGTCTTTTCTCCAGATGAAAACCTAACTTTGAACTGTGCCATGCAATAATTTTTTTGACTTTATACAATTAAAACCATGATCATTGTGCTTTGATTGACCCATTCAGTTGCTTGTGCGGTGCATGCGTACTCGTTCCCAAGAAAAAAACTTGTTTTTCAGTTTTGAACGCACCGCTGTGTCCGCCTCGTTGCACTGAACACGACGGTGCCCTCCGTTTCCCCCAAAACCGCACCAGTTCGGAGAAAACCGCGTCGCGAACTTTTCATTTTCGACTTTTTTTTTTCGACTTTGGACAGTCAAAACGTGTTCCCCCTTGCCTACCCTTCATTTTGGTACCCTCCTTGCCCTCGTCGGCTCCGTGCACGCAGAGAAATCCTTGTTACGAGGTTCGAAAAAGTCCAGATTTGACAGTGTACTGTAACAATCACATAGTGATGATTATTGAGCATCATGACAATAATAATGTTAATTGAATGCCCATTGCTAGTTTGCTTTATGTTTCCCTTGTCTTTGTTATCCTCTCCCTTAGATGAATTCAAGTCCCATGATTCCATGCAAGAATACAATGAATGAAGGCCCAATAAGGGGAAGAAGTGGTTCACATGTGATGGTTTGTGTGTGGATTGGTGATTTTGCATGCTTCGTTGCTTTTTTTCCAAAAGGTATTTGAAAGAATGAAGGAAGGGTGTATACCTCGATATTTGGAATTCTTGGTTTTGATTTGTCTTTATTTTTGTCAAATAGTTTAAGCACGGTGAATGCAAGCAACAACAAACAACAAAAATTGCAAGGTTATGGAAGCTTTTGGACTTGAAATGTTTTATGCCATATGGTAGTGGGTACAAGCATACCCATATGCAAAGAGGTGAAGGTAAATTGTAGGTGCCTATGGAAATCCAAGCCTCGGGGGAATTCAAGCGAATCAAGGGGGAATTCGAATTTGAAGTTGCGAATTCGAATTCGGAGGGGTCCACGAATTCGTGCGAATTCGGGGCGAATTCGAATTCGAGCGAATTCGTGCGAATTCGAACCTGCATCCCTAGGTCCAGGGCCAGGCGCTGATCCACGCCGAGGGCATGGGGACCGTGGAATGGGGGGCGATCGTGCCCGGCACGGCGTGCAGGTAGATCACAGCGGCCGTTCCACAGCCCATGCGATCGCCGCCGGCGTGCCACCGCCTCCTACGGATGGTCCCCTCTTTGGCCCCCCAGCACGCCTTTACGAGGGACGTGTGGAAGGCCGTACTGAGCCACACCAGGGAGCGGCTAACGAACCCGGGTGCACGGTACCCGCTGGGGCCGGTGCTCGAACAGCTCACGGCCCCACAACCGGGGTCCTCCACGCCCTGCACAGGGCGTCTGCTCTCACGGAGCAGCTCAACGACGAAGTGCTGGACCTGGCGCTGGAGCCGCTGCGGGTGCTCTACCCGCAAACCCACATCCCACCCGCGGGCACGTCCAACCGCCTAGGCCGCCTGGGGTTGCAGCGCCGCGTTGAGGCCGCGCACCCAGGAGGCGTGGTGGAACAGTGGCTAACGTTCCGCAACCCGTCCACTGCGGAAGGCCACTGGTACCTGCACCAACTCCTCTTCCAACCACGGGCAGCCCCGGAACACCGCCGGCAAAACCCATACCACACGCACCCGGAGCGCCGAGGCGCGCAGCACTTCCCGCAGCCAGTCCCGCCCGCCCTCCCGCCGGGGCAGGACCCGGAGGCGCTACAGCAGGGCCCCCCGCTTGACACCGCCACCACGGTACAACAAAGGGGACGCGACGGCGCGGACGGTGCCGAACCGGACGTCACGAACTGCGGAGCGGTGGCCTGGATGGCAGCCTGCAGGCACCTCGCCCGAGATACCACGGGGCTCCGGCAGTACAGACCAACAGACCGCATGGCGCTGGCGTCCGCGGTCGCGGCCGTCACCATGGGTCCCGTGGCGGCGTGGCCGGCGCAACTGCTGCCCGACATCCCCTGCCGCGACACGCAGCCCCGCCGGCCGGCCGCAACGCACGCGCCGACGGCACCCCTCACGGCGAAGCAGCTATACGTCGTCGTGGCGGCGTTGCTAGCGGACGGCGGGGAGAGCTTCGTCCACCACCACGGCCCGGCGCAGATTGCGGGAAGCATACAAGGGCCACAGCGCGATGCACCAGACCCGTGGCATGCCACACTCCGCGGGCGCACCCGCGTCTGGGATGCGGGCAATGGCACACCCCCAGCCGGGCCTAAGCAGGGGGAGGCACTGGTACTGCAGACGGCAGGCTACCAGGCCATCCTACACGGCCACGCCGGAGGGTACCGGTCGCACGTCCTGGCCGGAGGACGCTGGACTGTTTGGCACAGCACCGCCAGGCAAGGGGCATTCCCGCCCCTGCCCCACGTCGACTGGCAACAGGGGCCTACCCGGGCCTACTATATGTCGGCGGACCCCTGGCCGCTGGCGGTCCTGCTACACACCGTCAGCGCCCCCAACAAGAGGCAGGAACCGGGCTGGGTCGACTCCCCCACACTGGTGTGGAGCCCCGACCAGGAGGAGCATCTACGGGCCGCGTGGCAGGGAGACGCCATCAGGGCCACAGACGTCCCGGACCTCCACGCGGGGCCAATCACGCACGCCCACCCAGCGGCTACCCTGGCGGTGGCCCAACGGGGACAGCGGAACCCGCAGTGGGTGGTCTGCATGTTCAGCCCGGCGGACGCGCACATCGTCGTCTGCGACCCCGAGCGCCTGCCGGGGCCAGAAGCCGTGATCCGCGTGGCAGACTGCACCTGCATGATCGTCAAGGCGCTACCGGACGGCGCACACCACGCCCTCCTGCTCCAGGTCGGGCTGAAGGACAACGCCCGGGCGGCGAGGCCGGGGGTGTGGCCGGCAGTGGCGCACCCCGCCGACCTGGAGCTCCAGCTGTCGGTCCCGACCGCAGTGTACCACTGGCTACAGGCCTTCCACGACCTGCGATGGAGGGGCAAGCCCGACCGCCAAATCGGCTCCACGCACCGGCAAACGTGGCTGCAAGCAGACGCGCAGCGCAATGCCATCCGGGGTCTCGGGCCCGCGCCCGCGACACGAGCCCTCGATGCGGCGGCCCCGGGCCGCACACTGGCACCACACACGGTGCCACTGGCCAACCTGCCCTTCGAACCAGCGGCGGAGGGCGCCATTCGGAAGTCGGTGCCGCTCCCCCCAGCGCGAGGGGCCACGGAGCCGACGAAATGCCCCCTGTGTGCAGACAAGTACTACACCAGCGGGGCAATGCTGGAACACCTGGTGTGGCACGCGGTGCACGCTGCACCCCTGGCGGACGACAAGGAGGCGGCCACCAACATCCTGCAGGGGAGAGCACGGAGGTCCCCATGGCACGCCCCGTACACTGGCGCCCCCCGCCTCAGGCAGCCGACCACGCAGACGGAGATGAGAAGGCACCCGGAGCGGCCCCGGGGGCCGACGGTGCGGCCCCACCAGGGTCCATGTCCATCCCCGCGGGGCTGGCCCCCCTGGCCCCCCTGGCTCCCCTGGTCCCCCGGGCCCCCCTGTGCGCCCCGCTGGGAACGGGCTCAGCGGATGCGGCGCACCCAGATGCCCTGGCTGCGCCGGCGAACCCAGCGGCGATGCCGATGCGGGATAGCTGACTCCAGGAGGACATGGCGGGCGGCGCCCAGTGGCTCCCCTCGTGGAACCTGCGCAACGGCCTCGTGCCGCCAGACCGGTCCCTCCGGGACACACTCCGGCGGCGCCGGGGGCCGGCGGCCTGTACCGACAACGAGCACCTCATCACCGGCATGCTGCCCCAGGAGGGGGGCTTTGCCGTCATGCTCCAGGAAACAGGGATCGCCACCCGGGCGCAGGAGATGCACGTGGCCGCGGGGCTCCGGGACAAGGGGTACACCGCCTTCTTCAGCAGCCGGCCGGCGGAGACGGGAGCCACCTCCACCTCGAGAGGGGGGGGCCTCCTCACCGCGGTCAGCAGCAAGTACGTGGCGGAGCACGAGGTGCTCAGTTTCACAGAAATTGTCCCCGGGAAGGCCGCGGCCCTGGAGATCCGCACAGACGGAGAAGGCCTCACCCTCATCAACGTCCACGGGCCGCAAGCAGGCTGCTCCCCGTGGGCGGGACGGGCGGCGTTCTGGGCCGACATACAAATGTATGCAACGGCACGCAGCCTCGGCGGGAGGCACCCGGTGGTCATCGCCGGCGACACTAACATCTACATGGATGTCCCCACCAACCCGGCCACGGAGCATTTCCGAGCGGACTGGGAGGCCTGCGGTTTCCGAAGGGCGGCGGCAGGCGGCGAGGAGGACATGACCCCCACGCTCCACCCGTCCCGGCACAGGGTGGACACCTTCCTGGTCAACGAGCCCCTCCTGCTGTGGTCCCTGCGGGAAAGCGTCTGGGCTCGCGGCATGGCACACCCCCAGGTGGTCGGCTCGGACCACCTCCCGGTCCGCCTGGCCCTGCCGGGTCTCCTCAGCGCAGCGGGGCGCGCGGCGATGCCCACACCCTACAGCCACACGGAGGGCCGCCTCCTCCCGTACGACGCCGAGGCCGCACCCGTCCAACACTGCCTGTGGGCGGCGGTCACCGCCGCGCAGGATGAACCCTCCCTGGCGCCCTGGCTGGGTCCCGCAGAGCAGCACGACTACGGGTCCATGCCCGCGGCCGCGGTGGACAAGGTGTTCCAACACCTCCACGCGACGCATGACGCCCTGGCGCGTGTGGTGGGACGCCGGTAGCCGTCCCCGGCGGGGACGGACCCGGCGCAGGGGGACCTCCGGGAGAGCGGAAAGCGGCTCCAGGCAGCGGTCCTCCGCTATGACACCCTGGCAGCGCGCGCGCCGGCAGCGTACCAGGCGGACGCGGCCCGGCATGGCATCCGGTCCGAGGCGGCGCTCCGGCTCACGGAGGAGCTGCAGGGTGTGTCGCCCGGGTTCTGCCCGACCACACAGGGCCAGCTACAGGAGGAGCTGGAGAGGCAAGCAGCCGCCCTCGAGGAGGACATTTGCCAGCTCCGCGCCCTCCTGGCGGCAGACCGCAAGCGCGCCATCAAGGACTTCTGGCGCCGCCACGCCCCCGACATCGCCCAGCGATGGAAAGCCGTGCGGGGAGCCATAGAGGTAGAGGCCCCGGGCCCGTCAGGCCTCTGGAACGTGCGGGTCCCAAACACCCAAACGCTCCTCACGGAGGCCCACGACGTGATGTTCGCAGTTCGCGCCTTCTGGCGACAACTGTATGACAAACGCCCGATGGACCTCCCAGGCTTCCAGGCAGTCCTCGGCCGCCACGTCTGCCGGGGCCCTGAAGGGGCCTGGACACAGGTCCAGCAGTACTCCATGCAGGACCTGAAGTCCGCCCTCGACAAGGCCGATGGCAAGGCCCCAGGTCCCAACCAAGTGGTGGCCCGTTTCATCAAGGCCCATCCAGCACCCGTCCAGTGGCCCCTGGTCCACTCCTACCGGGCCATTCGCCGCGGCGCCCCGCCGCCAATGCACTGGAGGGACGCGCACATCTGGCTCAGCCCCAAGGTACCGGGCTCTGCCAGACTGGACGACTACAGGCCCATAGCCCTGGGCCAGCTGGACATGAAGCTGCTCACGGGCCCCCTCACCCAGCGCATCACGGAAGTGCTCACACGGCACGGAGTGGTCAGCGACTGGCAGCAAGGGGCCCTCCCTGGCTCCAACACAGGCCCCCCGCTGTTCATGGCGCAGCGGCAGCTCCAGCGGGGAAGGCCCAACTACGTTCTCTCCTTCGACGCCCGCAAGGCCTTCGGCAGCGCCCCACACGGCGCCCTCCACCTCATCCTGCGCCACCTCTCCGTGCCGCCGAACGTCATCGACCTCCTGCCCTTCCTCCACACGTGTGCCAGGCTGCGCATCGTCACAGCACACGGGCTAATGCAGCCCGTCTACATGCTGCGCGGCGTCCGGCCGGGCAACCCCGAGAGCCCCCTGCTGTACGCGCTCCTCCTGGAGCCCCTGCTCAGGGCGCAGGGGCACCGCCTGCGCCCGCCGGGAGGGCCCGAGCATGGCCTCATCCAGGCCTACATCGACGATTTGCTGGTGGTGGCCCACACGCTGCAGCACTTTGTCGAGGGCGTGGAGGCGGTGGCCGCGTACCTGAGGATGATGGGCATGGAGCTCAACCCCCGCAAGTGCGCCATGGCCACCACGGAGGGGGTCCCGGGCCTGCAGCTGCGCCTCTGCCCCCACCTGGAAAACCCGTGGCACTGGGTACCAGCGGCGGACTCCGTCCCCTACCTGGGACTCCAGCTGCAGCCGGACGGGGAGTTCTCCCTGCAGCGCAAGCACCGGCTACGCCTGGCGGCGGTGCACCACTGGTGGCTTAACACCCTCGCGCCACCGAAAGTGGTGCAGGACGTCATCCTGGCGATCCTCGGGGGGGTGACGCAGTACGTCGCCCCTTTCATCGCCGACGACTCCGACACTGCACGCCACCTGGACCACATCACGGTCCAGGTCGCGAAGGACAGGGCGCGGTACGCCTTCGACGCCTCGCGGGACAGCCTGCAGGATGACCAGACCCTGGGGCTCACACGGGTGCCCACGCGGTGCCAGCAGGCAGCGGTGGCTCTCGTGGGTACACTCTTCCACCACCGCTCAACCTCCGTGCGTGCCGAGGTCACCAAGATGTTCTGGGAAATAGCTGGCGCGCACGGAATATGTCCCGAGGTGCACTACCCCGTCCCGGAGTTCGCAACTCTGGCGGGAGGCGACTGGGTCCAGCGCATACCCAGGGCCCTGGCCGCCCTGGGAGTGGGGCTGTACAACCCCATCGCGTGCCCCAGGGCGGTGCATGTCCAACTACAGTCCCCGCCAGGCAACATCGTCACGCTGCGCACTGCCAAGCTGCGACACCGCGACACGTGCCGCCTGACGGTGCCACACACAACGCTGTGGCATGGGCACCACGGGCCACGCCACCCCTTCCCCGACAACGATGACCCGTGGCCGACGGGGATGCGGGAGTGCCTCAACCAATGCGCCGATGAACACCTCCACTATTGCCGCCGTGAGCAGGAGCCCACCAACCACCCCGGGTGGCGCGACGCCCTGGTCAACCTCTTCCACACCACCGGCACGCGGGACCCCCGCCCGAGACTCGTCCACCCCACGAGGGCTAAGCAGGACGCCCACAGCGGCCCACGGGTGACCCCGGGCGGCCTGCACCTCCACGTCGGGGGCTACCGCCGCCGGGACGGCCTATCCCCCCCAGCGCGGGGGGCGGCGTACCACCTGCCGGCAGCCCTCATGTACATCCTCCGCGACATGCTCGCGGAAAGCGAGCACCAAGAGCCTAACGCGGACGTGGCATGGCCCGAGCCCCTGCGCCCCCGGCCCCACGCGCTGACGCCGTTGTGGTTGTTGACCATCAACGACCAATGCACCCAAGCGACGGGGCAAGCGCTGCTCCGGGCCGGGTGGGTAATAGTGCAGGTGGGGGCGGGCCAGCCCGAACCCCGTGTGCTCCCCCGTGGCACCGACCTGCTGGTAGCTACGGGGATGCCGCACGACGCACACATGGCGGTGCACGCGTTGGAGGACCAGCCGGAGGACACGGGACACCTGGTGGTACGCCAGCGCGGGGCCTGGCGTGGCTCAAGGAACATGTGACGGCACTTCGGTCCTGGGCAAGCACGATCACCGGAGCGGAGATCCGGCTGCACGACCACCCGGCGATCAGCCCATGCGACACCAGGGCGCTGAGCGTGGACCAATCGACCCCGAGCCACCCCGACGTCCGGTGGCACTCCGCCGACCTCAACGCGGGATGGCTCAGCCCCACCGGATACTACTGGATCCCGGAGGCCTGGGGCCACACCTCTTCCGACGCGTCCGGGGGCGGACCCTGCAAACAAGCCACCAGCGTCGCTCTCGCCGCCGACCTCACCCGCACGTGGGCGGTGGCCATCTTGGGCACGGTGCCCGACGGGGAGGGGGTGGCCGCCTCCCTCCCCCTACAATATGGTGCCCACCGACCATGGGTCCACACGGTGGACGCCGAAGTCATCCTCCACCTCCTGCGGCACGCGGTTCGCGAGCGGACCACGGGGGTCCCTGCGGGCGCAGCGAAGGTGGTCAACCAGATGCCCCTGAGGTGGCTCCGGGACAGCCTGTGCGCGCGAGGGCAACACGCCGGGCACCCGTTCTGGTACGTCCGAGCCACCTCGCACCACAGTGACGCCCTACTGCACAAGGCGGACTGGGCGGCGTCCCAGGACACCGTCCTGCAGAACACGCCCCCGGACCCTGGCCACGCCCAGCTCATTGTCGCCGGCCGTGACGGCCATCTCGATCTACGGCCCCTCACGATGCGGGTGCTTGGCGAGGTCGCGCAGCGGGCGCAGACGGACCATGCGCTGACGCACCGGGGACACACACCTTTGGGCACGGCCCACGCCACGTCCTATGTCCACGCCCGGGACCTCACCGCGACGGCCACCAACCGCCGGGCGCTGCGGGCCCGAGACGGCCACACGCCGGTGCAGCGCAGGCTCCGCGTCCGTAAGGATCGGCTCTCCGGCGTCGCCATCGTCCCACACCCGTGCCTTTTATGCGGCGGCCCGGAGGAGACCCCGCTGCACATGCACGTGGGATCCGCCCACTCACAGCTCCTCTGGCCCCGCTACCGCCAGGCGGTACACGAGGCGGCCCGCCACCTCCCACCCGCGGACAAAGCCCTGTGGGTGGCCTCGTGGCGCTCCGCAGGCGCCACATGGACGGAGGTATTCTGCTCCGGACTGGTGCCCGAGGACGCGGAGGCGCAGCTCCGCGCCATAGCCCGGTACGACCCGCCGGGAGGGACCTCTGTGGACGATTATCTCCACCACATGCTCCGGCTGGGAGACTTCGCATGGGAGCTTCGCAACCAGTGGCTGGAGCAACTCCTCCGCGAGCCTTAGAGCGCGGCGGCCCGGGCACACCGGTGGCTCACTGCGACGGAGGGCGACCACCCTCCCCCTCCCCCGCGCCCTGACAAGGACTTCGTAGCCTCCCTCCGTGTCGTGAATGGCACTCTGGAGTGCCCGCCCCAAGAGGGCCCCCACCCGTACCAGGACCTGCCGGGGGGGTTCTCGAAGCACCTACAAGACGCCCTCTTCCCA
This sequence comes from Eutreptiella sp. 'Long Island Sound 2002', assembly GCA_964036045.1. Taxonomy (NCBI): domain Eukaryota; phylum Euglenozoa; class Euglenophyceae; order Eutreptiales; family Eutreptiaceae; genus Eutreptiella; species Eutreptiella sp. 'Long Island Sound 2002'. Next base: position 107,437,179 of record OZ038380.1, read on the forward strand.
CCGTGGATCATCGTCTGCGGCTCCATGACCGCGTGGGAGGCGCGCATTGTGGGTGAGGACTGGGTGCGCGAGTGGAGCCGGTGGTGCGCCGCCACGCGCGCCCCGGAGACCCCTGCGCAACGATACGCCGCCATCCCGCTCAAGGGATTGGGGCCGGACACCCGGCCGAGACCCACCGCGATCCGCGGGGCGGGACCTGACCACCCGTGGGACGCGGCGACGGGGGAATGGCTGCAGGCGGCCCCGGGGCCGCAAACGGGATGGACCGGGGACGTGTCCTCACTCGTCAGGACACCCGTCCCGCCCCGCATCGTCCTTCACGCCGCCAACGTACTCCGGGCTACGGAGATACGCACGTGGGGACACGCCGCGGCCACCGTCTGGTGGCACCCCCCAGAGAACGGGGCCGCCCAGCTCGCCGTGGCGCACTTCAAAGCTGGGGGGCCGGTATACGACGACGCCCTGTCCCGGCTGGGCAACACCCAGGGGCCCTACCTCCTCATGCTCCCCACCGGCATTGCAGCCGCGCCGCGCCAGGAGCTAGATGGCTGCGAGGGGCTGCGAGTGGGATGGGAGGCAGTCGCGGACGGCACCCTGCTGGCCCTCCTCCAGCGAGACACCGCGAACGGGTGCCGGTGGGATGCGCTGACGCCCCACCTCACCGGGCGCCACGTGTACATGGCAAGCCCCCCCCAGGGGCACCCCCGCCTGGCGTGAGACGACCTCATCGCCTTCTTCCACGACCACGGGATCCTCCCCAACGACACGTGGCAGGAGGTCCAGCGGAAGACGCTTGGCAAGGACTACCGGCGCCGCGTCCGCGCCCGCCTGCTGGAGATCAGGGACCCCCTCCGACGGAGGTGGAACGACCTCTGGCTCCGCCATCTCGACCCTTGGTCGCCGCCCTCCCACCCCCCAACACATGCCGACTCTGCGGGGAATGTGACACGGTGTCCTCCGCAGCGTCGACAGGCGCCAACAGGTGCGCGCGGTGCGCCCAGGTGGCCGCGTGCCCCTGGCCCGAACCTCCCGCGGGCCCGCGCAGGCGCACAGAGGAGGAGGCCCTGCACCGGTGCATCGACGGGGCACACACCCCCTCACACGAACGAGCGAACCCCGCGGGCGCTGCCCTTCTGTGGATCCACGTGCACCTGCGGGACCCCACATCTGTTGCGCACGTGTCGCACGTGTTTGCGCCCTAACCCCCACCCGCCGCCACCCTTTGCAGAGCCCGCAGCACCATGCCACGCCGACCGGGGGATGGGCCGGGACGCATCAGGGCCCGCCGCAAAGCGCAGGAGGCGGCCGTCCGGGGCCTGGTGGCGGACGCGGTGGCGGAGGCACACGAAGCGCACCCTGCCGCACGGTGTGACCTGACGGGCAGTGCGAGGGCTTTCCTCAACGAGACCGCCCTCCCGGCCGTCCGCGTCCTGAACGGTGCGGGGGCCCATACGCTGCTCCCGGCAATGCACCGGATCGTGAACGCCGTCCAGCCGGGGCTCATCAGCCCGGAGGCGGCCCTTTACGGGCACTAGATGGAGTGGCGCGAGTCCAATCGGTCGGGCTGGCCCCTGTCCATGGGGCACACTCTGCGGCTGACGGGAGCAGGGTCTGCCATGTCCCTCCGCAGCAGCGCCCCAGCCCTGCTGCACGCCCTCAGGAAGCGCTACCCCGGGGACGCGGCCCCGTACCTGAACCAGGCGCGGGCCACGTACCCGGGGGGAGTGTCCGAGCTGGATGCGGCGCTCCACCTTCTACACCCACCGGACGAGGGCCTGGAGGTGGGCGAGATCACGGTGTTCGTGGAAGGCGCGGACGAGGCGTCCGCCCGCGCCCGGCCGACCAACCCGATGTACGACGGCACCAGGCCTACCCCCCCTACGCCATCGTATGCGAGGAGTTCCCCAGGGAGCCCACTTGGTGCCCCGCCCTCCCGCTGGCGACGCACGCGCCCCGCGGCTGGGCTAACCCAGACCTGTCCCCCCCCCTCTCCAGAACCAGGGGTGCCCACCACAGGGGGCAGGTTGTCTGGCAAGAGTGCCCTGGCACCCCCCTGCTCCTCCTCATCGTCGCAACCCGCGGGGGGCCGGGGCGGATCCTGGGGATCACCCCCACCCACCTCTATGGGGCAACACCCGTACCCCGCCCCCCCCTCCCGGCGCCCGCGGCGCAGGACGGAGTACACACCTTCCTGCGAACACAGGGGGTCACCGCCGTTACGGGGGTCCACCTGGTGCGGCTCCCCCCGACACCACTCGACGACCCCCGGGGGCCCAGGGCCCTGGGCCCCGCCCCGGACTGGGAGCTCTGGCGCGACGCGTGGGCCGCGTGGCTCCCCCGCCTCCCCTCCCAATGCCGGTGGATGGCCGCCGGCCTCCGGCCGTGCGGGGCTGACGCCACAGCCGGCCCCCCACCCCCTCCCCCCCTCCCCCCCGCAGAGCACCACACCGCACTGCCCACGGCACGACACTGATGCACCAGGAGGTGGTGGGAAGGGCGCGCCTGCCACCACGCATGCCTACCACGATAACAGTGATGGCAGACTCCGATGGCTCCCTCCGGCGGGACGACCGCCACCACCGCCAATCCCGCTCCCGCTCCCCCACCTCCCCGGACTGGACAGGGGAGACCCTCGCGGAGCGCGAGAAGCGGAGGCTGGCGAAGGCGACGGTGCTGGTCAGGCCGCCGCCGCCAGCCCGGGAGCCTGAGCCAGCCGAGATGACCGCCCCCGCCGCCCAAGCAGCAAGCCCCGCCGCCCCGCCCCGGGAGGCGGCCCCAGACGCGCAGGAAGCGGAGACCGCAGCCCCAGCGAGCCACGCCGCGGCCCCGACCGCGGCCCCCGGCACGTCGCCGACACGGGGGGTAGCCCCGGCGCAGGAACCAGGCGCATCGCCGGGGGCTGCCGCAGCCGCAGAGGAGAGCGAGAAGGGCGCGCGAGGGGTTGCGACGGCGGCCCCGGCGGACCGCGCCACCGCCTCGGCCGACCACGCCGAGACCCCCAGCACGCCGCGAAAGCGGGGGGCAGACCCCGCACGGGCCACGGGCGCCTCGCCGGCGGCCGCCACAGCAGCGAAGGAGAGCAAGGAGGGCGCGCGAGGGGCTGCGGCCGCGACCCCGGCGGGCCGCGCCACCGCCTCGGCCGGCCACGCCGCGACCCCCAGCACGCCGCGAACGCGGAGGACGGACCCCGCACGGGCCACGGGCGCCTCGCCGGCGGCCGCCGCAGCAGCAGAGGAGAGCGAGGAGGGCGCGCGAGGACTTGCGACCGCGGCCCCGGCGGGCCGCGCCACCGCCTCGGCTGGCCACGCCGCGACCTCCAGCACGCCGCGCAAGCGAGGGAAGAACCCCGCGCGGGCCACGGGCGCCTCGCCGGCGGCCGCCGCAGCAGCGGCAGTGGGCAGGGAGAGCGCGAAGTACCGCGCCCACGCCAACCCCACCCACACCCACACCAGCCCCCCAAGGCAGTTCCCCCCCAAGCCCTTCCCCCCGGGGCGGGAGCAGCACGTCCGCCCCCCGGCGCCCGAGCGCTCGCCGCCGGGCGTCACGCTGCCGCAGCTGCAAAGGCAGCGGGACGCCCGGCGAGTGGTCCAGGAAGGGCGCAGCAGCGGGGGGGAGCAGAGCGCAGGCAGCGGACGGCGCGACTCAGGGCAGGGGGCCAGGAAGGGGCCAGGGCACGGGAAGGGCGCGCAGGGGCACGGGCAGGGAGTCCAGGTGCAGGGGGCAGGGCGCGGGGAGGTGGGTGAGCGGGCGGGCCAGGGCCTCAGGGATGGGAGGCGGGACCCGCGACACGGGCAGGGGGCTGGAAAGGGGCCCAAGGGCAAGGGCAAGGGCGCTGCGGGCCCCAAGGGACAGGCGGGACGGGGCATGGGAGCCCAGGGGGGAGGGCGGGATGAAGGGAGGGGGGCGGAGAGCAGGGCGTTCCCGCAGCCGGATGTGCAGCCGGTGAGGTGCATCCCCCCCGGCATCCAACAGATGCCGGCGCACCACACCCACCACCACCACCACCACCACCACCACCACCTCTACAACATCGACCCCGACGCCGGCGAGCTCGTCCCCCCCCCAACCCCCACAACCCCGGCACCAGGCAGCCCCCCCCGCGCCGGGGGCGGAGCCGGCGCGGATGGCCTGGGGGGAGGGGGGGCGGGGCGCGGCATCAGCGCCGCAGGCACAGGGGCAGCGAGGGGGGCCGGCGCGGGGGGCAGAGGGGGGCCGGCCATTTGACCGGGACTGGGGCGCGGTCCCGGACCCTCTGGGGGGGGAGACCCTGTGTACGGGTGGTTGTGCTGGGCCAACCAGGGGACCTCCAGGAGGTCGAGGAACCGGCCCTTCGATGCTGTGCTCCTCCGGAGAGACGGAGGAAACGGAGAGGTACCCCCGGGGGGGTGGGCAGCCCCAGAGGACAATGAGAGGGTCCTCAGGTCAGTGATCCGGGCGGCGTGGCCCGACAGGGAGCCGAGGTGGCCGGCCTTCCTGGAAGGGGGAACGGTGCTCCGCATCACGGATGCGGACGCCAACAACCGGCTCCCCCGGGCTTTGCGCAGCGCCCTCGCCCACTGGCGCTACCGCCGGCACAACCCGCCGCCGCCACAGCCCCAGCCCCCACACAAGCGGCGACGCAGGTGATGGCCCGGACGGCGGATGCGCGAGATCGGGGGGGGGAGCTGTGCCCCCCGACCCACGCCCCCCCCACGGTACGGCACGACGCATGAGAGCGTGCCACCTCCCGCGGGAGGGAGGGCGGAGACAACGAGCGCGGGGGGGCAACCTGCTGCCCCGCAGCCCGCTCACCACTGATCGCTAACCCTCACGGACGCCGCCGGCCGGCCAGCGCCGCGCGACAACGGCCGGGGGGATGAGGGGCCCCAGCGAGGGCCTGCACGAGGGTCCGGCTCTAGGTAGATGGGGGCGGGGGAAGGGCGCGACCCCCCAGGCCGATGGCTGGCCCCCGGCGCCGGGACTGCCATGCTGCCCCCCCCCCGGCCGTCAGGAGGCGTTGCCAGGGGACCAGAGGCCCCCCCCCACTCCCCCCCCCCCCCACACCCCCCCCAGCTGGGGAGCCACGGGCGCGGCCCTCCGCCCCCCCGGAGCCGGGGGGGCGATGCGGTGGGGGGAGCGGCGGCTGGACCTGCTCCCGCGAGCCCACACTGGCGTGCCGGAGCACTGCGCACAACGGAACAGCATGGAGGCCGAGCCCCACATGACCCTCCCGTGACCACAGCCCACTCAGGGAGGGCAGAGCGGGGTTCAGGTCTGCAAGGGCCCCCGGGGGAGCGGTCCACGGGCCGCCCCTCACCCCCCCCCCACCCCGGGGCGCTACTTCGGCCCCGACCGGACTCGCACGCGGAAAGGGAGCGCGCCGGCGACACGAAGGGGGCCAGGATTGAGTACCGCAGGCCGCCGCCCAGAAGGGGAGCAGGGAGGCCGCGGCGCAACACCGCCCCCCCCGCCCCCCCACCGGCCCGCGGGCCGCGGGGGCCCCGGCCCCCACCCCCCGAGGCAGGGGGGATGGTCCCCCCCCCGCCCGAGAGAGGAGCCGGAGCGCGACCCGCTCCCCCGCCCCAGCCGCCGGCTCCCATGGGGGCCGCGAAGAACAAGCGAGCCCGCGCCTACGCGCCAGGACGCCGCACAGATCAGACCCAGAGAAGCCAGGTGAGCACGAACTGGAGTGGTATGGGGGGCCACGCCCCCCATGGACAGCACAACGCCAGTGACACCCGCTTCGTTGCCTGCCCAGGGAAGGCAGAGGGACGGAATGAGGCACGCCCCCCCTCCCCCCAAGCCCGCCCCCCAGCACGTGAACGCCACGGACCCGCCCCGCGGCGCGCAGCCCCCACAGGGCGTGCCGGCCGAGGGGACAGAGCAGGGCCCCCACACCCGCACGCCCGCGCCCACGACACGTGGATCGCGGACCCCGACAGCCCGCCCATTGGGCGGGCAGTCGGGGGAGGGGGAGCGCATGACCCCAGACGCCCCTCGCAACGGCAGAAGGCACCCCCCCCGGGGACGCCCTGCCGCCACCCCCACAACCCCAAGCCAAGTAGGGGGGAACCGGGACCGGACCGCCCTTCCCCAAGCACGCCAGACGGAGCAAGGGACCGGGGCAGGACACGCGGAGGGGCACGGACCACGTGGAACGGCCCTACCAGCGCCCAGTGCCGGGACCACGCGAGGTGCGCACGCCACACCACCCAGGGGGGGGGGAAGCGGACACCGCGAGAGCGCGACCGCACACACACAAAAGGGACACGCGGGGACTACCAGAGGGGCAACCGGACCGAGCGCGCGGAACGAACAGACCGCGTGGAATGGCGTACCAGCGAGCGAGGGTAAGGGACACCCGGACGGGACAGCCCGCCACACGCAACGCAGAACACGCGGGGCGGGGAGGGGGAAACGAGGGAGACACAACACCAGGTACCGGCCCGAACCCCCCGAACCGGCCGCGAGCGCCCCGCACACACAGACGGGGCACTGCACCCGCCAAGGCAGTAGTGGCGCCCAGCGCCACGCCCCAACCCCTAGGCTAGGCAGCCTCCGCGCCAGCCCAAGGGGGTCCCACTGGCGACAAGCCAGTAGCACGGGCCCGGCGGCGCTGGCGCCCTGGGCGACCACGCATTAGGGGGGGGACGCAGTGGGTAAGCGCCCGCAGCCACGGCTGCGAATTGATGCACAGACCGGGGAGTGGCGAAACGGGGAAGCCGGGGAAGGACGGGGCTCCAAGCTCTGTGAACCCGGGGGACTCCGCCACCAGGCAGGAGGTGCGTCTTGGAGGGCCCCCCACTAGGGCCCGGTGGGGAGGATATCACCTGGCCCGACCAGGTGGCCCCCCGGGGCTGAAAGGCGTCTAGTACCCGCAAAATCAAACCTCAAACCTCAAACCTCTAACTACGATTAGCCTAGGTAGAAATGTAGATGCCTTTGAATTCCTTAGACACACAGTAAATAGTGAAACATTTTGTTGTCTTTTTTGGCCACGAAACAAACATGGCCAGAACCATTAACAGACCGTTTGCATCCACCAAATTCACCGTCTAAGCCTTTTCCTTCGACTCCGCAGGCTGAGTGGCTCAGTTCAGCTGGCCCGTTGTCATGGGGACAAAGAAGGCGTGGGGCTTGTTGCCACCAGGGAGTAGGGAGGCGATTGATGGGTGTGAGCGGAGGGCGGAAAAGAAGACTCAATGCAGGAGCACCCAAGTGAAACATTAAAAGACGGCACTCGACCAAACCATTGGCATTGACCTCTCTCAGAATCCTTGTGACCGTCCTCTGATGAGAGAGGTTGGTTGTGGTAACTGGTCGCGGAAGAAGCTTGCAAAACTTACTTACTCTTACTTACTTACTCTAGCTAGCTAGCTAGCTAACCAGCTAGTGTAGGAGATGCATTGATTTTATGGTATTACCCTAATGCTTACGGGTGCGTATGCAACTTAATGTCTCTGGTCCTCCCCCTGTAGGGCAGGGTGGTGAGGAGAAGTGCCGCAAGGCGATGGTAATGTAATAGAGGTAACCATTCCAGTAGGTGCAGGCCGGAATGTTAGCGTGCAATGCCATTTAACTCATTTTCATCTCTTTACTGAACTACCTGACACAGGTTCATGTAGTTCAGAGCACGGTCTGTGCCCTTTCATGGGTTGCGGAGACTCTGCATAGACTGCATGACTTCTGGTCACGGTCGGCCACTCATGCGTGTGCTGAGACCCTTTCCGGAAGCCTAAATTTGTAAAGCTATTTCATTTGAGCACAATTGCATTTGAGCTAGGAAGTGATTTGTCCTCATTTCACTCTACCATGCATCTCATCCTTCACTGCATGGCCGTCAGGGCAAGCGTTTGACTAGTGACGTATTGTACTCTCCATTCAGATTGCATTTCATTCATTTCCTTCAGAAAGGTCACTCACTCATTGCATTTCACTTTGCAAATCTTACATTTCATACTCATTGCATTACTTCCTTATTGCAAGGGCCTGTCCCTACTGCTCAACATGCAATATGGTTCGTAATTTCTCTGCCCTTCTTAGTTCTATGAGCATTCTTTGCTCAATAGACCCCATGTTTTGGATCACAGCGACGAACAATCAATTCGTATCCTCTCAACTTTTGTTGATTAACTGCAAGTCGTGAGGAATGAATCTCTTTTCCAACCGTCAAGATCATTGACCTAGGTAGAAGTTTTTCTAGTGATTTCAACACTGTGTTTGTTGTGCCTCTCCTGCTGCTTGCTGCTGGTGTAGGGTTTCCTGCTGCTTGTTTTTGATGAGGAAAATGTTTTGTTTGCTGAAATTGAAGCCGGTTCGGACCCCCGTGGCCATCTTGGGGTCACTTGGGGTGTGTATCTATGTGCCGGCAAGCCGCCATTGGCTGATATCATACTCTCCCATCAACCTGATCTAACCCGATGTGATAGTGTGATAGGTTTGGCAATTCCGGCTATGAGCGGCCTTATTCAGTACCGAGGCGCCGCCAGCTGAGATTTATGTATCAGAATATCAGGAATCAACAGGGTTTTATTATCATAATGTTTCCGTAATTTTTCAGCCTTTCGTTCTGATGGTCAATGTATCGGCGACTGTCAGTTGGCTCGCGATTTTGCGTTAACCGATTGGTTAACTGTTATTTCCAGATATTTTGGCGGAAACTCCGATGAAGGATCAGATTTCATCTGTAAAGGGTTCGTTGCTTCCGCAATTTTCTAAATAAGCACTCGAAACTTTAATCTGAATTTTTCGCGATGTCGAAATCGGATTTTCGACTTCGACATCGCCGCACTTGATTTGGTCTTCTTCGAGTGGTCATACTCTTTTCCCTATGCCCGAATCAGGTTTCCCTTATACTTGCCACCCATTTGACTTGGAGATATAAGGGAAACAAAAGTGAATCGTGGGACCACTTTGAAGAGCCATATCTACGAGCGAGTGTGGGGAAAGAGAATAAGGAAGATTGCGTTGCAAGCGCCTTGGTCTCAACTTAATTCAGGGAGCATCAAACGCCTTTGGTGTGTACACATGCCCGGTGTAGCAAGGGAAAATGGTCAAGAGGGTATAAAGTGATATATAACTCTTGGACCGTGCAACCGAATATTTTAATGCGACTTTCGAGTGTACCGCATGAGTGTTGGGGTTGCATAGATACTTTTCTTGGGTTCCTACGTATTTTTAACGTGAAGTTATGTCCATGGAGGGACACGGCATATCATGGTGGGAGCCACATTTTGAGGGTATGTGTTATATGCATGGTATACGTTTGATATGCTCACGCCCATGTTATATGTCTTGGTGTGGCCGAAGAGATGAGGAGCCATACGTGACAAGGGCTTTGCCCATGTCCCAATTGTGGAATTCAAAGCGCTAGACTAAGTCTACCGCATATGTATTGCTCATGGTATGTTTGGCAAAGAGATCCATGAGTGCACTCCCATTTTCATGGGGCATGTAGATATGAGTGGTGAAGGTATCTCCATGCGCCCGATTGGGGATCCAAGTGGGGGAATTGTTCGCAAATGGTCCCAATCATTTGTGCATTGAATCATGAGCGGATATCATGGGTGAGGATAGAGATATATTATCATGACAACTTTGTACTTGGTCATATTTTCATGTTTTTGACCTCAATTTTTGCTCATTTTTGCATTTTGTGTACTTACCTGGTCGGCAAACAGCAAGAGGCCTATGGAGAGTCGAACCATGGTTTGTTGTTCATATGTTGGCATATGCTTTGGAGTTGAATACCACCATATGCCGGATCGCGTACTCCATTTGGCTTGGCGCACGAAGGATCACAAGAATTGGTCTCAAGGTCATGGGCTGACTCGGGCAGTGCGTGGCGCCCATATCCGAAGGGGTTTCGAGGGTGAAGTGGGGATGTACATGGGCATTGGCATTTGGTCTCCATCCTCCATGAATACTAGACTTCGATTCCATGCATGCTTTGAGCCTTCGGATAAGTGGTAACTTCAATTTTGAGCATATATTTGATATCTGGCCAATATGGTGTGAATTGGCAGTTTTTGGCATGTTATGAGTTCAAACTCATGGGGCATATCTCCAAGCCCATTTGACCCCAAGTCCAACCAAGGTTATGTCAGGGTAGGGCATGGTCCTGAGTGCCACTCTAGGCCATGACACGCCACCTCCCTTATTGGGCTAGGATATACAGGCTTGGGAGTGAACACATTTGTGGGGTTTGTGTAGTGACTTGTGACACATGGCATTCAGCCATCTCATTTGACCTGGTTCAGGGCAATATGTTGGTGAGTCAAGGGAAGGTCTTGAGTCCAGGGAATGAGGGGTTTATGGCTGTGAATGTGTATGTTTACTCCTTTCCCCAACTTTGCTTTATTTGTGTTCATATGCCAATTTCAGGGCTTTCCTTCTTGGGGCAAATCTTGTACATGCCCGCCATCGTGAGACCATCGATGTGCTGAACGGAAGCCCGCAGCCTGATTTGGATTGTGAATTGGGCTATTGCTGTATTTGTGGGATCTGGTTGCTATTCAGGGTTGAAGGAGGATTGCATTTTCTATATTTTTGGATTTGGACCCTGGATTTTGAGGATTTTGAGAAATGCAATCGTTGATCCGGAGCAAGTCAGCAGGGGTGACAGGCGGAAGGGGTACAGCGGGGGCCGGTCCTGGTAGGGACCTTCTTTATGGTAGCAGAGGCTTACCTGCTGCCCCTACCAACCGCCGACACGGGGACTTGGGCCCTTATGAGCCCTGCCCAAGTACGCCCCGGGTGCGTATTGTGGACTCGGTGGAGACCACGCCGGAGATTGGAGCCATAGAAGAACCGAGACGTTCAAGAGCATGGCGAACTCCGGAAGTTGAAGCCCGAGGAGAAGTGCGACATTCGGGAAGAGGAGGACGTGACATGGAGGACCTGGTCTCCATGTGTGAGCGTCGCTGCCGAAAGGCATGCAACCTCCGCTCCGCCGCGGAGGACTCTGATGAGGCCTGCCATTCAGGCAGCAGTGCAGGACGAGCCCGGCGCTACCGGAAGCGCGGGTCACCCAAGTCCGCGTCAAGGGACGCCGGGGCTATGGATACGGACCCTAGCCTGGTCAGGTTGTGGGAATCCGAGGGGCACTCCGAGGGCTATCGGACAGCCTATGAGCCACCTTCGGAGTCGGAGGAGACGGCCAGACCGCCCACAAGGGGGAACACGGCCCCGGAACCCAGCCTGGAGCATGACGCCGAGGGCTTGGAGAGGCCAGCCAGGGCCCGGACGGCACCTGTGCCACGGCACACGGGACCAGAGACGGACACCATAGGCGATACGCCCATGGGCGATGAGTCCGAGGTGCCGGGAACCGCGGGATGCGCTGAATCCGGCGGAAAGCACGCTGCGTGCCACTGCGAGCACGTGTCCTTCCTCATGGGCAAGTACCCGAAGATGGGGATGGACGCCATCGTGCATCGCCTTGACCGCCTGGACAACGCCAAGGACGGTCTAGAGGAGGACGTCGCGGGGATCCTGGATGACCAGTCGGCCGCGGAGAAAGACACGGAGGAGCTGCGAGCGGAACAGGACCGGTACCGGGAGAATCTGGAGCTGGCCCTGGAGAAGCAGCAGCGAGTGGTGGACAGCCTCCTCCACCTGGTGGAGGACATGTCGGGACGCCTGAAAAGGCTAGGAGAGCTACAGCCCCTCGCCTCGGGTCCGGAGCTCCCGGCAAAGCCGCCCGCGGCAGAGCTGGTGGAGCGGCTTAAGACCCTCAGGAGCGCCATGGATAAACCCATGGGCGGCCCTGCAGAGGCACCCTACGCGCCTCCGCGTGTTGACCCGGGTGCGCTGCCGTTTGTTCCCATGTTTTGCGAATCCACAATGCTCGGGGAACACACGGCACCGGCTGGGTCCATGCGGGAAGGGCACGTAACCGCGGACCCGAGGAGCCTGACGGTACAGATGTCCCATGCCGCCCAGGGTGTACCGATCACGACGAATATGGTAGTATATGCGGAGGAGGAGATCCAGAGCCAGACCATGCAGGGGCGAACCATGGGAAGCGCCGACGGACATGGTCGAGGTCATCCAGGCGGAAACCTGTGGGCGAAGGACCCCAATACGGGGATATGGACGGCCGACGGAGCAAGTCCTTCCCGCATTCCAAACCCCATGGGTTCAGGCCCAACTGAACTGCACTCCATGGAGGAGAGGGATGTACGGGGAGTGTACTCGCACCCCCCGGCCACAGGTGGTATCCGTCTCGTTGGAGTGGTGGCTGGGGACGTCGGAGACGCCATCAGGATTGACGACCTCAGGGGAATCAAAATCCCCTACTACGATGGCAACCCCCCCAACCTGGATGACTTCATCCTGGATTGGGAGGATTTCGCCAGGGAGGTCGTCGGCGAGATGCGGGGAGCGCCGCGGGACAAGTGGGTATGCCGGCCATTCCCACACCGGCTGGCGCAGGACCTGAAGGAGGAGCTGCGGGATCAGATCCGGGAAGGATTGATCCGTACGGAGCAGGCCTGCCTCCAGTGGTTGGAGGATGAGGAGCGGGTGGACGCTCCGAATCAGAAGCTGGAGGACTTGTGGTCCATCCCGCTGCCGCTGGACCGCGGTGAGTTGCGGGTCCGGGAGTGGAACCGGTATCTGCGGAAGTACCGCAGATGCCTCAAGCTGGTGGAGGACTGGAACGAGGCCAGCGAGATCCGCCACCTCCTGAAGGACGTCCGGCCCGGCAACTGGAAGAGGCGAGTGGAGGAAGAGGAGAAGAAGCGCGCCAAGAAGCGAGTGGCGGTGAGGATCATGGCGGCGGAGGATACCCATGCGGGTATCATGGAGTTCTTCAGGAGGAACCTGGGCGAACCCAACCGGATGTTGGGACTGAAGAACGCCGTGAACGTGGAGGTGTTTGGAGACTCCATGGGGCAAAGGTTGCTGCGCCTCAACAACGTGGAGTGGAGGCGCGGGGAGCCGCTGAGGATGCAGGTCATCTTCGCCCGCATGAGCCTGGACCAGATCGTGAAGTACATCACGGGGGAGTTGAAGCTCAATGCGAAGAACGAGGCCCACGTGCAGGATCGACATGGTCATGGACAACGAGGCCACCGAGAAGACCGCCATCATCGGGAGATCCAGGAGGTCACGGCCAACTCCGCGGAGGATGGTAGTGGAAGTGGCCAAGACCACTGGTCCCGGGAGGATCACGAGGAGGCCCATTTCTTTGCGTTTGTGGCGCACAATGTGAAGAACAATGGGCAGGATCGGTCCAGATGGAGCCGGGCGGGACCAAGGGGCAAAGAGCCAAGGAGGATCGGGAACCCACCGCTCTCGTTCCGAGAGTACAGGTCTCAGCACGACGGGTGCTGGGTCTGTTATGGCAAGGGAAACAACCATGCACACGACCATCGTCAGTGGAAGGTGTATGAGGCGGACAAGAAGGCCTACCTCGCCGCCCACCCCGAGAAGAAGCCGGAGGAGCAGCGGATTTCCGATTGGAAGGCGAAGGGTGGAGACGGGGGAAAAGTCCAAGGCAAAGGCCAAAGAAAAGGCGGAGGAAGAGGCTATGGTGGTGGACCTGGTCAAGACCGACGAGTGAGGTCGATCGAGGAAGTTGCTGAGGACATGTTGAGGACGTTGGAGGAACTCAAGGCCCAGCAACGTGGAGGACAAAGTCCTGGCAGATCGCAGCCGGAAGGGGCTGCGGGAAGCCAAGTCTAGAGGAGCCCCCACGGGAGTGGGACCTCGGAGGTCTCTCCTCCGAAAATCAGTGGAATCCCAGAGAAAGCGAAGGCACATCGGGTGCCGAAGAAGGCTCCAGAAGAGCCAAAACCACTGAGTTTCGCCACTCCCAACCCCTGGAGCGTCCTGCCAAGGGAAGTACATGTGGGTACGGGACATGGCAAGAAGGAAGGAGCGACCACGGAGAGCCCCGTGGACGGGCAGGACCAACCCAAGATCTACACCATCCGTGACCATACCCTTGAGGTCCTGATGCACCCGGACGTGCTAGAGTTGCATGCCGTGAGAGTCGTCCATACACCTCATGGCGACGAGCGGCAGTTGCACTTGAAAGTGCGAGTACGGTGCGGACGAGAGGAGAAGGTGGTGGATGTGTTGGTGGATACGGGTGCCCAGGTGAGCCTGGTGCGGAGAGGGTTGTTCAAGGAGGAACTCCTGCAGCCCAGCCGGAGACCGGTACGCCTGAAGGTCGCCAACGGAGAGATCATGGGTGGGGGCACCCATGGAGCCACTATCAGCATGGAATTCTGGGAGCATGAGCGCTTGAACCGCCCTGATCAGGCGAAGAGAAGCACTCTATCCGGGAACTCCTATGTGGCCGACATTACCGATTGGGATATGATCATGGGGTATGACTTCATGGTGGCAAATGCCATTGGAGCCCTTCCCCATCGTGCAACGCTGGTCCGGGAGGATGATGAATGCCTAACATGGCTGTCCACGGACTATGCATGCGGATCATCCCAATGGAATGCTCAGGAAGAGGATCGGATCGTCCAAGCGGTGCAAGCTGTGGGTGCCAAGTCCAGAGGAGACCGTGGAGTTCAGCTCACGTAATATGGAATGGCGCCGCAAGTGTACGCCAGGATGATTCAGACGCCGGGAGCCGAAGCGCTCGAGACGGACGTCTTCGCGTCCCGGGATGCCCCACTTCTGCGGAAGTGTAGGAGGCATTGGCATCGAGGAGACTCAGCCTGGCATAGGCATTGGGGTTTGAAGGAGTAGGGGCCCATGTACTGGCATGGCTCCCTGGACAATACCAGACGTACGGTGGAGAAGATCGTCGCGGATAGGGCGAAGGGGATCCTGGTCATAACCGGCATAGGATCCACCCCATGTCCGCTGGAGGGTCTCAAGTCGACGCTGGACTCCATCACCCTGAACGAGATATCATTCGAGCCAGAGGAGCAGTTGTTCATCGACGCCAAGGGTGTATCAATGCCCTCCCCGGGTCAAGCGTTGGGTACCAATGCTTTCCTGGTGGATGGGGCACAAGCCCAGCCCACGGGTGATGAAGCATTCATCCGTAGGGTGGAGGCGGTGCCCATGAAGGTCATGTTTGAGCCCAAGGAGGGGACGGCTCAGCCAATTGATGGCATGGACGTCCTGTCCCTCGCCAAGATTGACGGCGTCGTCAACTACATGCGGATGGGGATGCACGACCGTGTGGCAGCCAAGAAGAGGCGGGCCATGGTCACATCTCCGCATTGGTGGGATGAAAAGATGTTGGTCACCGGCAAGTACGAGAAGGATGAGTTCGTGGCGAGGGTCATGGATCACATCGCGGACCAATACGATGGTCCGGTTGGGTCGGACCCACCAACGTGGGGTTTTCCAAGAGTGGGAACCGGTAGCGACGAGCACCAGCCCGAAGCCGCAAATTTTCGAAGATTATCGGTGGGAATCGCGACCCACGACGATGAAGACGGCATATCGGACGAGGAGAAGTGGGACTCGGACCCAGAAGAGGCCTCTACCGCAGTGCGGTCGGTTGTATCGATACCGAAGCAAGCGGCTGAAGAGGCCCAGGAGAACCCGAAGGTCGCCGAGCTGAAGGAGAGGCTGATCCATGCCTATCCGCGGCTATTCAGTGGCGTCGACAACAAGAACCCTCCAGATCGTGGGAGGTTTGGTACAGCGAAGATCAAGCTGAAGCCGAACCCGAAGATCTATCGTCATCGGGAGTACCAACTTCAGGACGATCGGGCCGAGGCCATGAAGAAGCTGTTGGCCGAGTTCATTGAGCGGGGATGGATCAAACCCTCCGACAGTGAATGGGCCAGCCCAGCCTTCATCCTGCCCAAGAAGGAGAAGGGCGAATGGAGGTTGGTTGGTGGATTACAGAGGTTTGAACGAGCAGACCGAGCACGACTCGTACTCGCTTCCCCTGATCGACTCCATCCTCCATAAGCAACAGAAAAAGCGGATTTTCACGGTGTTAGACCTGAAACACGGTTATCACCAGATGCCGCTACACCCGGACTCCAGGCCCTGCACAGCAATGTCGACGCCGCTGGGGCCGATGCAGTGGAAAGTGGGGCCTATGGGCGCCAAGAATGGCAACGCCGCTTTCGAGCGCATGATGGAGGACCTACTCGGTCCTGTCCGGGACTGTGCCGACCCCTTCGTGGATGACATCATCATCGGGTCCGGCACGGAGAACATGACTGAGGATGAGCTCATCGACGCGCATGAGAAGGATCTGCGCCGAGTGCTCAGCGAGTTGGACAAGCACAACATGGTGTGCAAGCCCACCAAAGCCTCACTCTTCGTGAAGGAAGTGGAGTTCGCGGGTCACGTGGTTGGTCACGGGCAACGCCGTCCCATGCCTGGGAAGCTGGCGTCCCTGCATCACTGGGAGAAGCCCCAGACCATCAGCGAACTCCGGTCCTTCATGGGGTTCTGCAATTACTATTCGGGCTATGTCCGGATGTATGCAGAACTTTCGGGGCCGCTGCACAAGATGCTGCAGGTGGGGAAGTTCGATGGCCGGAAGGGGAGCAAGAAGAAGCTTGCCTGGACCCCTGAGGCTGAGGATGCGTTCAACCGCCTGAAGGAGCGACTCCTGGGGCAGTTGGGGCTGTTCCTGGTGGACCCGGACAAGGGATTCGTGCTACGGACAGACACCTCGGACTATGCCGTGGGGGCAGTCCTCGAGCAAGTCCGGGACGACGGGACTCAGGTTCCTCTGGCGTTTTGGAGCAGGATCCCCGCCGAGGGCCAACGCCGAACATGGACCGCGAGGGAGAAGGAGACATACGCCATTGTATGTGCGCTCAGGAAGTGGTCTGGCCACATCGGACTGCAGCCGGTGGTGGTTTGCACGGACCACCAGTCTCTACAGAGCTGGCACAAGGAGCATGTCGACACCCCCTCAGGACCAGCGGCTAGGAGGGCCCGATGGCACGAGACGTTCGCCAAGTTCGACCTCAGCGTCGTGTACGTCCTGGGGAAGGACAACACTGTGGCAGATTGCCTCAGTCGCTGGGCCTACCCCGCGGGCAAGGCGCCAATGGACATATCCAGCCATGGCGACGCCGAGGAGAGCGAGGAGGCCAAGCGCATCATCGAGATGGAGAAGGCCATGGAGCAAGAGGGGGTCAAGTGTTTTGTGGTGATGGCAAACCGTACAGACCTGGCCAAGTTCCGGGGCGCCCGAGTCCAAGCTATTCGAGAGGAAACCCTCGAGCAATGGATGGTGGCCCCTGTAGAGCTAGTCAGGTCGGTGCTCACAGAGGACTGGTCGGATGACTATGCGGCATTCAAGCACTGGAGCAAGGACTGGAATGCCGTGAGCGCCCCGTCGGACGACGAATGGCCCGAGGGCTTGACCGAGGATGGGGACAAGTTGTTCCTCAAGGACAAGCTGCTGGTGCCCGAGAACCGAGTGGAGGAGCTCGTTGACCATTGGCACAACGCCCAGCTCATGCACCCTGGCCGAGACAAGATGCAGCAGGAACTGGAGTGGCGTTACAAGTTCCCTCCGGGGTACTACGCCATCCTGGATAGGTATTGCAGCGACTGTGCCGTGTGTCCGGCCAGGAAGAGCCCCAACCACTCCACAGCGGGCAACCCGGTGTATACGGCTATACCGGAGGCCCCTATGCGGTCCGTAGCCATGGATGTATTCGCCATGCCTGAAGTCACCGTGGAAGGAGAGACCTACGACTGTGTCATCCTGGCGGAGGATAGGCACAGTGGGTATATCGTGGCGGTCCCTGGCAAGAAGTCCAAGAAGAAGGACAAGAAGGACAAGCATGGAGTGGGGCTGCAGGCCAGGACCGTCGCTAATGCCATGATCAGGCATTGGCAGACAGTTTTTGATGTCCCAGCTGTCATCTGCAGCGATCGGGGCAGTCAATTCGCGGGGACGTGGTTCAAGACGATGTGCAAGCAGATGGGCATTCGACACGCCAAGACCGTGGCGTACCACAGCCGGGCGAATGGCTGGGCTGAGGTGGCGGGGCGGCAGATGTTCGAGAAGTTCCGCCAGCTGCACATCGGCGAACCGGGCCGGAACTGGTACAATTCGCTGTGGAGAGTGCTCCAAGCGTACCATGACCTTCCGGGACCCACTGGACTGTCACCCCATCGCATCCTGTTCCTACGGGATTGAGTGTCACGCACTCTCCCGTGGTTGAACCATGGCAAAGTGGCCCGAGATGCGAACGCCATGATGGCTGAGGCGGACGACACGGCGGCCAAGGTGTGCAAGGCACTACAGGACGAGCATGACAAGAGGGCCAAGTACTTCAAGCAGGGAAAAGTCCAGAAGTATGCTCTCCAAGACACCGTGTGGGTGGAGCGGCACCACAAGGATGTCCTGTCCAGGCACCGGCAGGCATCTTGGTATGTGCCGGGGGTAATTGTTCGGAAGGTCGGGCAGGATGTGTATGCGGTTCGTGTGGGGGATAACAAGATCCTGGACCGCGACCATACCCAGCTTCGTCCCCGAGCACCAGACCCCAGCGGACGTCCCGTCACCTTCGAGTTCACGGCCGGCGATGTGGACTGGGACGACGAGGGTGAGGACGACGACTTCACTGCCGAGAAGATCCTGGCGGACAAGCCGGACCCGGGGACGCCTGGGGGTAGGCTTTATAAAGTCCGTTGGAAGGGTTTCGCCGCATCCAAGGATTCCTGGGAGCCTCCGAGCAGTTTTGTGCCGAGGTACACCACGGTCTGGATGGACTACCTGAAGAGAAAGACCATTTCTTTGGATGTCAAGGACGTGTTGGTCCACTTGGTAGCTGCTGTAGCACCATAATGGATCCCCCTTGGCGTTTTGTTTGTTTCTGTGCTTGGGGAGACGGGTAAGGGCGTTCATCCGGGGATTTTTCGGCCTTGATTGGCCATATACCCCCTTCACTCGATCTCCACATATATATTTCATTGTGGTATACTTATTTAGGTCGACCGACAAGGTTTTTCTATCTTTGATCCCCTTGGTCCATGTTGTAGATCAAGAGGAGACCGGATATGGCGTAGGGCACCGATTTTCAGTGTCCTCACCCCTCCCTTGGGGGGTGAGGGACGCCTACGACGTGTGTGGGGCCTCCATGTGTCCTTGGGACATGGGGGGGGGGGTTGAAGCCCATTGGGGTCCTCCCGTCGTCTCTTCAATGACTCCCGAGCGGTAACAGCGCTCTGAGAAGGGGGGTGAAGCCGGTTCGGACCCTCGTGGCCATCTTGGGGTCACTTGGGGTGTGTATCTATGTGCCGGCAAGCCGCCATTGGCTGATATCATACTCTCCCATCCACCTGATCTAACCCGATGTGATAGTGGGATAGGTTTGGCCATTCCGGCTATGAGCGGCCTTATTCAGTACTGAGGCGCCGCCAGCTGAGATTTATATATCAGAATATCAGGAATCAACAGGGTTTTATTATCAAAATGTTTCTGTAATTTTTCAGCCTTTCGTTCTGATGGTCAATGTATCGGCGACTGTCAGTTGGCTCGCGATTTTGCGTTAACCGATTGGTTAACTGTTATTTCCAGATATTTTGGCGGAAACTCCGACGAAGGGTCAGATTTCATCTGTAAAGGGTTCGTTGCTTCCGCAATTTTCTAAATAAGCACTCGAAATTTTAATCTGAATTTTTCGCGATGTCGAAATCGGATTTTCGACTTCGACATCGACGCACTTGATTTGGTCTTCCTCGAGTGGTCATACTCTTTTCCCTATGCCCGAATCAGGTTTCCCTTATACTTGCCACCCATTTGACTTGGAGATATAAGGGAAACAAAAGTGAATCGTGGGACCACTTTGAAGAGCCATATCTACGAGCGAGTGTGGGGAAAGAGAATAAGGAAGATTGCGTTGCAAGCGCCTTGGTCTCAACTGAATTCAGGGAGCATCAAACGCCTTTGGTGTGTACACATGCCCGGTGTAGCAAGGGATAATGGTCAAGGGGGTATAAAGTGATATATAACTCTTGGACCGTGCAACCGAATATTTTAATGCGACTTTCGAGTGTACCGCATGAGTGTTGGGGTTGCATAGATACTTTCCTTGGGTTCCTACGTATTTTTAACGTGAAGTTATGTCCATGGGGGGACATGGCATATCATGGTGGGAGCCACATTTTGGGGGTATGTGTTATATGCATGGTATATGTTTGACATGCTCACGCCCACGTTATATATCTTCGTGTGGCCGAAGAGATGAAGAGCCATACGTGACAAGGGCCTTGCCCATGTCCCAATTGTGGAATTCAAAGCGCTAGACTAAGTCTACCGCATATGTATTGCTCATGGTATGTTTGGCAAAGAGATCCATGAGTGCACTCCCATTTTCATGGGGCATGTAGATATGAGTGGCGAAGGTATCTCCATGCGCCCGATTGGGGATCCAGGTGGGGGAATTGTTCGCAAATGGTCCCAATCATTTGTGCATTGAATCATGAGCGGATATCATGGGTGAGCATAGAGATATATTATCATGACAACTTTGTATTTGGTCATATTTTCATGTTTTTGACCTCAATTTTTGCTCATTTTTGCATTTTGTGTACTTACCTGGTCGGCAAACAGCAAGAAGCCTATGGAGAGTCGAACCATGGTTTGTTGTTCATATGTTGGTATATGCTTTGGAGTTGAATACCACCATATGCCGAATTGCGTACTCCATTTGGCTTGGCGCACGAAGGATCACAAGAATTGGTCTCAAGGTCAAGGGCTGACTTGGGCAGTGCGTGGCGCCCATATCCGAAGGGGTTTCGAGGGTAAAGTGGGGATGTACATGGGCATTGGCATTTGGTCTCTCGCCTCCATGAATACTAGACTTCGATTCCATGCATGCTTTGAACCTTCAGATAAGTGGTAACTTCAATTTTGAGCATATATTTGATATATGGCCAATATGGTGTGAATTGGCAGTTTTTGGCATGTTATGAGTTCAAACTCATGGGGCATATCTCCAAGCCCATTTGACTCCAAGTCCAACCAAGGTTATGTCAGGGTAGGGCATGGTCCTGAGTGCCACTCTAGGCCATGACACGCCACCCCCCTTATTGGGCTAGGATATATAGGCTTGGGAGTGAACACATTCGTCGGGTTTGTGTAGTGACTTGTGACACATGGCATTCAGCCATCTCATTTGACCTGGTTCAGGGCAATATGTTGGTGAGTCAAGGGAAGGTCTTGAGTCCAGGGAATGAGGGGTTTATGGCTGTGAATGTGTATGTTTACCTCTTTCCCCAACTTTGCTTTATTTGTGTTCATATGCCAATTTCAGGGCTTTCCTTTGTGGGGCAAATCTTGTACATGCCCGCCATCGTGAGACCATCGATATGCTGAACGGAAGCCCGCAGCCTGATTTGGATTGTGAATTGGGCTATTGCTGTATTTGTGGGATCTGGTTGCTATTCAGGGTTGAAGGAGGATTACATTTTCTATATTTTTGGATTTGGACCCTGGACTTTGAGGATTTTGAGAAATGCAATCGTTGATCCGGAGCAAGTCAGCAGGGGTGACAGGCGGAAGGGGCACAGCGGGGGCCGGTCCTGGTAGGGACCTTCTTTAAAATACAACCACTCCAGGATAGCCCAAGCCAGAGATAAGCAAGTAGAAGAGAATCAGGATCAAAGCATGAAGGGCTATAGTGTAAACAGTGAAAGATGTTAGAATATTCACAGAAACTGCAACTCAGGGCACATCGGATTGCATATTCACAAAGATAGCTGAAGTGTTTTGGAAAAAGAGTTGGAAAACTGCCCCATGGTCACTCAATCTCCATAGTGCCATCTCAGGAGATGTGCACTCTTTGTTTTGGGTCCCATATGTGCTGAGGTGGCAGGGCATGTGGCGATGAGGTCACTGCCATGTCACATGGGACCTTCCTACTTAGCTAGGCTGACCAAGAATTGAACCCAGGACCTCTGAAAAAGAGGTGCCCAACCACCTAGGGTGCATACCACTAGGACAGCTAAGAATTCATGAGAAAACATAGATAAATTCATAGGCTCTGCCCTGGATATGTCAGTTCTCAGTGAACTCAGAAAGAGATGAATTGCCTCACATTGACAGGGGATTAAGGGGTCCACTCCATATCCTGATTTAGTGTTTGGTTCCATAGGTCAAAATGTGTTATCACCACTTTTGATTGGGCCAATACTAAGATAGGAATGCCTGTGTGCTTGGAGCACCTCTAATACAACTAGAGTATACCCTAAAGCATTGGAAAAGCACTTTTTTTTACTCCCCCCCTGTGCTGTGGTGACCACCACTGTCGCATCTTCAGGAAAAAGGGATTTTTTCTTGGCCTTTCCTTGGTTTCCACATCTACTTTAAAATACCTATAGTTTCCCTCACACTGAAAAATGGGCGCTCACCATGGCTGGCGCCCTTTTGCTGCTTTGTTCGTGACATTTCCTACAGAAAGCTCAGCGCTCATGGCGCTGCCTGCGTTCCTGTGGCTTGGTTGGGTTAGTTTGGGAGCATGCAAAAAACATATGCATGTGCATCCCTCCCTCCAAGACGCAGCGCGACACTAACCCAACGCCAGACTCTGTATGGACATCCGCTCTGGTTGTGAAAACCTGCTGGCGACCTGCTGTCCTGATCTTAGAGCGAAGGGAGTCGTTGGGAAATTAAATTGCCGCTTGGTGGGGTCTTGGTTTCTGCTCAGTCTCCTGGCTGCTGCTTTTCGGCCCAAGAAGCGGCCTACTCAGCGACGCTTTCGCGAGGATATCTGCAGAGGCAGGAATGGGGGAATTATGGACGAATCCACGCAAGCGCGAAGCGACAACACCTAAATCCGTCAAATGACGGCCTAGATTTTTTCTAAGACAAGACACCTGAGCAGAATCCAATTGTGCATCAGAAGCACATTTTTATAAAAATTGTAGTCATCTCTCGATTTTTTAAATCAAGAAATTCCTACGCATAAAAAGGCGGCGCGCAGGAGCGTCTCCTAGCAAAGCGCCGGAAAATACAGAAATAATGAGATTATAAACGTATGTCTCACGTAGACTGGAAAATGACGAGACACACCCTAATAAATAAACATACAGATTCCACCCACACTGACAGTAAGAATCAAATATCCAAGAATTCCAAACTCAACGAAAAGACTTCAATGAATCAGGTATAAACCACAGGTGTGCTCGTCTCGTATGCAGCATGCACATTGCTCGTCTCGTGTCTCCGTGAACGAGTCTTGTAGCAGCGCTAACGAACGATAGAGGGCTAGATTAGAAAGATTGCAGATGATTAGAGGTCAGATCAGGGTGATTAGACATACACACAAGTGCATAGCGACGTTTTTC
Source organism: Eutreptiella sp. 'Long Island Sound 2002' (assembly GCA_964036045.1). Lineage (NCBI taxonomy): Eukaryota > Euglenozoa > Euglenophyceae > Eutreptiales > Eutreptiaceae > Eutreptiella > Eutreptiella sp. 'Long Island Sound 2002'. The sequence goes on from OZ038380.1 coordinate 107,460,417, forward strand.
GGTTGCGCCACGTTTCACGTTCCCACTTGCTCTCTCTCTCCAGCGGTAGGTAAGGGAGGTAAGCCCAGGTGGGGCCACCCCTGGTGGAGTTCGTGATCGTGGGTTAGATTTGTAGGAAAAACAGTGATTGGAACAGGTTGTTCGCAAACTCGTGCATGCTCGTGCATTCACACACGCATTAAAGGGTAGGCCACGCGAAATGCGCACGGTAAACCTTGTTTCGGTAACCCAGGGGCTGCTCGGTACGTTCTTTAAGAGAACCTGAGGAGTCTCTTAACGCTTGCTTGCTTGACAGGGCGTGTTCGAGGACAGTGTAATATAGGTCACACTGAGAAGCAAATAATACGTGGAGTGTGGCTTGGTTCCTCAGCCGCAAACACCCCTTCATTGGCCTTTGCTTTACAGGTGGGCAGGTAGGGTGATTGGTGCAGCAGCATACCATTATTTTCTAGCCCTGCTAAACAAGGGCGCTGATCACACAAACAATTGACTGCACCTCCGCCAGGAGTGGCGAGGGCAGTTCGACTCCATCGACATCCACGCTGTGCACGCAACAGAAGCAGCTCTTCCCTCCAAGCCCTAGCAGGGGAAACGCGTTGTGGCGTCCCCTCTTAGGCCACAGTTGCTTAGCAGCGCTGTGTTCTCTTGTCTTCCTCACAGGAGGGTCATTAGGACTCACGACTTGACCTCCAACAACACCCAGTAGAGCGTGAGTGTAGGAGTGGTAATCCTGAGTGGGGGCTTGAGCCAGTTGCAGAAGTGCTCGCCCACTAGGATGGTGCCACTGTAGGTAGGGTGTGTAGTGTAGTGGTGTCTACCGTTCCGCGTGCTTTCTTTCGTGGGCAGGGGAATGCGTTAGCTTTTGGCCTTTAGCAAAAATGGGCGTTTTGTATGCCCTTAGCACACTTGGCCACCCCTCCCCTCTAGTAGGTAGGGCTTTTGCCGTCTTTCCCCAAGGATAGGCGCCAGCACAGAAATTGGGCGCCATAGGAGTGGTACCAGTACCTGACTAGGACCTTCGGTCCGACATCAGCAAAGCCCGGTCTCCGGGAGCCACGCCTGGGAGAGAAGTGAGACACTCACAGACATACGTAGCACACTTAGGGGTAAGGTTCAGTCCCTAGCTTTAGTCTTTGACGCAAGCGTCTCAGCGAGCCTCAGCAACTCACCAAGGTTGTTCTGGGACAAGTAGTCAACCAGAACTGAATTTAGGCGTCCTCCAGGTAGAACAAATGCAGAGATAGGCTCCCAGGTGGCCTCTTCGACTCCAAACCCTTCCCAGAGGCTGAGGAAGCGCCAACCCTGGCGATAGCGGTGGCGTACGACAGACTTCGGCAGGTAGAAGCCCTGCTTAGCCATCTCCTCGGCGTTCATGTCGGGGACTTCCCCTTCAACTTCCATAGGGCTGGCAGCCCCTTGTAGGTCTAGGGCGGCGATTTCCTCGTCGTTCAGCTCCCACTCCTCCCCACTGAGGTCTTCAGGATCATAGTAGCGCTTCAGGTGTTGAGCAGCGCACACCAGGGTCCCCCCTAGACGGGGAGAACACTGCACGGTGATACGGTGTCCATCCACTCATAGAATCTTGTACGGCCCGAAGTATGGGTCATTGCTGGTAAACGGTGGCCAGGCGGGTAGTCGACTGTGGTGCACCAGCACCAAGTCCCCCTCTTGGTAGGTGGCCGGTACTGGGTGCTTGTTCTTCTTGTTCCACTGACACTCCCTCACTCTCTGGAGCATAGCCTTGGCCTTGTCCACCTTCGCTTGTTGCTCTTGGACCCATTCACCCACAGAAGAATGGGTGTCCTCTGGATAGGGGGCATGTAGGAATCGTGCCGGGCGCCCTAGGAATAGCTCATGGGGCGAGTAGCCAGTAGCTGAACTCTTTTGGGAGTTCATCATCAAGGATATGACGTGGAGTAGTCTCACCCAGTCTCTGGTGCGTTCAGTTTTGCACCATATCCTTACATTCTCCTTGAGGACACGGATCTGTCGCTCACATAGGGGGTTGCTCGTGTGAGAGTAGGGAATCCCCGTAGACACCTGGACATTGAGGGATCTCAGGACCCTCTTGTACCAGCCAGTATCTGAGCGTACTCGTACGTCCTCATCGGACTTGATCTCTTTGGGCGCCCCATAGACACAGAACCACTCCTCCAGGAGTTTCTTGATAGTCTTCCACCCGGTAATGTGCTTGGTACATGGGAACACCCTGGTAAACCTGGTCAACCCACAGGTTACCACGAGGGCGAAGTCATAGCCTCCGAACTTCGGCATCCACGTATAGAACACTGTTAGCACAGTGAGGGATGGGCAGGGTCGAGTAGAGACCTCTGTCCCTGATATCCCCTGGTTTGCAGGACCTGCACGGGCACTTGTCCACGATGGGCTGGAGAGTTTTCCGCAGTTGGTCGTCAGTCCACGTAGTGTGGAACCACTGCTTGAATAACCTCAGGGTACGGTCAGCACCTTCATGACCGCTGGCCTCATGGGTCCACTTCAGCCGCGCTGGGACTCTGTCACTGGGCACCACAATGCGGTCCTCATGCCAGAGGTAGCTCTTGTCCCTCTTCCACTGATCTTGGTTGACCAGGAGGGGTTCAAGGCGTTTCTCGAGGCGGTTGTAGATATCTCCAAACTCCTTCAGGTACTCCGATTGTTGGAGTCCATCCAGGGGGTGTATCATCGTCATGTTGAGGTCCAAGTGGACGTCCATACGGCTGAACGCCTCCTTAGCCAGCGCTTCAGACCGGGCCCAATCAGGGCATCGAAGTTGTTGCGGCTGATGTAGTCTGCACATTCGTTCTTCACTCCATGGATATCGTCTACCGTCAGCGGTAGCTGACTGAGGTAGGTCCACCAGCGCCGTAGTTTGGCCTTCTCAGGTAGGGGGCCCTTCTGGAAACTGCGGACCGGTTCTTGGTCGCACAGCCAGACCACAGGGTTACTCCCCAACAGTCGTGCTTGTGAGGATAGCACTAGCATACCCGCGAGCAATCCCTGCTCCCAAGTGGAGTAGTTCCTCCTGGCCTGGTTCCATTTCCAGTTCCAGTGGCCAAGAGGTACTAGGACCCACTTGTCGTCAGGGTAGCTGTTGTTGAGGGTTCCATCTCGGTTGAGACCTTCCGTCCCCCATTGGGAAATGGCCGAGTCGAACTCCTCCTTCTCTAGTGCTTGCCATTGAAACAACGTTCCACCACCGCCCACATTGCTGGCGTCGGTCACCAGGATAATCTCCCCTTGTGCCCTAGGCACGCCCAAGCACTTGGCGTTGGCCACCTTGTCTTTGAGCTCGTCAAACGCTTGTTGTTCTTGTGGGCCCCAGCGCCAAGTACTACTCTTCTTGATCAAGTCCGTCAGAATGGCGCCGGTATAGGTGAAGTTTTTGAATTGCAGCGATAGAAGTTGCACGGCCCAATGAAACTGCGTACATTGTGAAGTCCTTTCTTGGCGTCTTCGTGTCGTACCTTAGCATCCATCAGGGGTTCGGCCTTAGAGGCCGCTGGGGTCCACCACCCATAGCCAACGTGAAACCCCAGGTACTGCATGGTATCCTGCATGAACTCACACTTCTCCAGCTTGAGTCGTGTGAGGTTCTCCTGGCAGACCGCAAAGAACTCACCCAAGAGGATTAGGTGGTCCTCCTGGGTATTGGTCCCGAGGCATACATCGTCGATGTGAGCTTCCATCTGGGCCCCACGGGATATAAGCTCCTGAACCTTAGGTCTCCTCCGTAGGATGGACAAGATCTTGTTCATCAGCTCTTGGAATAGAGCGGGTGCGTTGGCCACGCCAAATGGCATGACCTTCCACTTGACCACCCTCCCCTGAGGGGTGATGAAGGCCAGTAGCTCCTGAGCGTTGTGCGTCAGGTCCACTTGCCAGAATCCGCTCCTCTTGTCCATCTTGGTCTTGTAGCGACAGGAGGCTATCTTCTCAAGGGTAGACTCCATATTAGGAATGGACCCTGAGTGGTTCAACGTTTTCTTGTTCAGCTCTCCGTAGTCCACTACCAGCCGTTTGGCTGTAGACCCAGGTTTAGCCACCAGGAAACAGGGGCTGCAGTGTAGGGGGTAGTCCCCGTCCTTGTACTCCAGGACTAGGCCAGGGTCGATACATTCTTGTATCTGTCACTCAGGCTCGTCGGCCTGCTCTTTAGGAGCTGGATAGGGTCTCCTCCCGATCTTGTGACCCACGAACTCGGGTTTCAGCTTGAAGTCCATCTGTACCAGCTTGTCACATGAAGCTGGAGGGGGTAGTTCTCCGAACACCTCCAGATAGGTCCTTATAAGCTTCTGCACCCGCGGGTCCAATAGCTTGATCTTGTCCTCCATGTCCTCCTCAGAGTGTAAGTTACTTGCCCCCTGAGTAATAGACGTCGGGAGGTGATCCTCCACCGACTGTTTGCCCTTGGTAGTGTCCTTCAACCCTTGGTAGGCATATAGAAGGTCTTGTTCAACCATCTCCGGTTAACGATGGCAACATAGGCACGCTCGAGGGGGTTCACATACACATTCCTCCGAGAGGTCGTCCTCCTCTGGGGTCCTCATATGGGCGCCCCACACGCTCTTCATGAGCTTAAGATCTACCTCCCTTTGCCAGGTGGTGATCTTCTGTTCGAGGTACTCCTTCAATGGGGAGATATCTCCCATACGTCCTTGCTTCAGGGGCCATGAGCTGCGGGTAGGCTTAGCATAGCATAGCTTTTTCGCCACCAAATTCCTCTTGGAGTCCACATACTCCCTTTGCCTGGATCCAGGGTCCAGCTCTTCGTCCACGGGGTCTTCCACCCTCATGGAGAGTAGGGGTTTCAGTGGGGCGACGTACTCGGCGCTCTCCACCTCCTCCACACAGGTCTGCACGAAGAAGGCGTCGTGCTCAGTTTCGTCATCTGAGTGGATAGAGCTAGGTAGCTCGGATGGTCCACACTCAGAAACTCCATCAGGAACAGGTACATAGCAGGGGGGGTTGGGGGCGTTGGTGTCAGTCACGACGTATTCATCTCCTCCGGGTATAGTCTTAATAGCATCTTGAGGTCGTAGTCGATCCTTCAAGTCACCCAAAGCGTGTCCATCGCTTTCTCATTGTATAGCCTGGACCGGAGTCGGGTCCAGATCCTCCCAGGGGATGGAGGTAACACCTCCGTCCACCACGCTGAGCGTAATTGCCCCATCCTGGTTTCCCAATAGGCGTCTTACGCCCCTGAGGCACGTAGATGGCCTCATCAGGTAACCGAACAGAGCTGATAGTCAGCCTGTGCAGGAGGTTTCGCCAGTACTCGTTGCCCCCATGGGCTCCGCAATCGGGGGAACACAGGACCATACGGGAACGTTCCAAGGCGACCTTGGTCAGGACGTTCCCCACTTCACTGAACCTGGGGTCCCCGTAGGCCATCCCCAAAGAGGGCCAGTAAAATTTGTAGCTGCAGTTCTTCCCCTTGGTGCAGTAAAGGTCCAGTACATGCTGCTTGTCGCTGACGAACAATTCCACATTCAGGTCTTCTCTAGAGTAACCCAACTCCTTCAGACCTTGGTCTAGGACTTCCCCCAATAGTTGACAGTCCTCAGTTTTGGAGGCCGCCATCATGTTCGAATGCTCCTCCTTCAATAGCCTCAGGTAGCTCGAGGTATGTTCCGACTGCTCCAGTGGCACAGACTCTCTGCCACTGCCGTGGTCCACGTAGAGGAGGTAGGGCGCTTGCAGCGTCAGGGATTGTATCTGGGAATGCTGCACGAAGAAGTCAGTCCCCGATACAAAGTCGAAGGCCTCAGTGTTCATCACATAGAACCGATGGGCGATAGTCTGGGAGCCCATAGGTACCTCCACTTCACAGTCCCCGCAGCTGTGCACCACATGTCCATCCCACATTCGTTTAGCCGCGGTGGTCATGGTGTTCTTCAGGCTCCCACAAGGTAAAATTTTCTTGGCCACTATAGATATGCTGGTGCCCGTATCCAATACCTCCAGGTATTCACGTCCCCCTAGTCGGATACGTACTCAAAACACCAGGTCTTGGGTGCCACCGGAGCGTCCCCGTCAGAACTCCGCGGGACAGGTCACCTCGAATCCCTTGTTCTGCAGCCTGCGGGCCATGCTCATGAAACGGCTTCTCTTCTTAGCGTTGCCGTCATCACCACCTTCGTGCTCCCGCTTGGCCCCTTGTTATTTCTGGGCCCGCGTCAGTGAGCGTGTGGTAGGACCAGACTACCCTCCAGAGGGCTCAGAGTTCTTCCCTGGATTAGGGTTGGGGTTACCTCCGTTCTTGTCGGTGTTCTTGTTGTCCTTGTCTGGCTGGCGGTTGGCGCCTCCTCCTCGTCCACCTTGACTCTTGTCTTGCCCTTGTCCACGTCCTTTCGACTTGCCCTTGCCGGAGTCGTTGCCTTTGCCTTTGCCTCCACCTTTGCCTGAGCCTTTGCCAGGATCCTCAACCTGAAGCTTCGCCGATAGGCGTTGCTTGTGGTAGCACTCATCCTCGTAGTGCTTCCTCTTCCCACAGAAGGCACATGTGATGGTGCATTTGTAATGATCCGGCAGCTTCGCCTTGGCGCCGGTGTTCTTCTTCTGCTGCTTCCCCTGGACTACGAAGCAGTCTCGCTGCTCGCAGTGAGGGGCGTGCTCCAGGTTGCCCTGCTCGTCTCTGGCATCACACCAGAAGGGCTTCTTGACGTTTTCCATGATACGGGCATGGGCGTGTTTGGGGGTAGTCCCCTGCCCAGGTCTGGATCCTTGGTACCCTGTGCCATGGCTTCCAGAGCCTCCTCCTCCAGGACGGTAGTTGTTCAGGTGCTGGTCGCTTTCTTTCTCCAGCGCCAGCTCCAGGAGTAGCACACATAGATCCTCGTAGTGGAGGGATCTCGCCTTGCGCTCTGCCGTTGAACGGCACTCGTCCCACAGCTCTCGAGGGAGCTTAGCCACCAACCAGAAAGGCAGGTCGTCGCTGCTGTAGGAACCGGGCGTCAATCGTCCAGCCCAGTGGTCCAGGTCAGCCAACAGCTCAGAGACCCTGCCAGGTTTGGGCTTGTTGGGGAGCACGGCCAGGTTCTGGATCTCGGCCCCGATGGAGAGGTCGGTTTCGTAGGTCGGGTACTGCCTCTCCAACGCAACCAACACATCGGCAAAGGTGGCGGAATTAGTCACGATCTGTCTGACCTGCTTCTCCAGGTACTTGGTTTTGCAGCACTGCAGGAGCAGATCGCACTTGACCCGTCCACTAGCGTGGGCTTGGCCGGTCAATCGGAGAAACCAGCCAAAATTCTCAGCGAACTCGCTGAGGTCCTTGTCTGTGAACTCAGGCAGGTTGACCACTATCTTGCAGGTGGCAATAGCCTTAGCCTCCTGAGACCTGCGTCTCTCAGGGCGTCGGGTCTTCCTCTTCTTCTTCTTCTTCTTCCCACTTGGGTTCTCGGGGTCCTCCGGGTCGTCGTCCTCCGAGGGCGAAGCAGATGTCATCAACGGCGGCTCATCATCGGAGGGGTCTCCGCCTAGATCATTAGAGCCATAGGGCTCCACGTCAACCATTGCCCTCAAGGCTGTCAGCCCCAGCCGGTCCAGCTTGGCTCTCGCAGAATTCGTCACGTGGCTGTAGGGCGGCTGGGCCATTGTCGGTACAAAAGGGCTTCTCGGTATCGCTGCAGGGGTCGGCATCGGTCGGCTCCTCAGGCTCCCCAGGGTGTTTGTCAGCCCTGGCACCAGGTGGTTGGCCTGTACTCGATGGGGTGACACTCCCACAGTTGTAGGTGACGCTTGGGGCGGTATCATCAGGGGCTCCAGTTTATCTCGAATCTCTTGAGTGAGGTCGCCCACAATTTTAGAGGTGGCTCCTTGGAGCACCTCGTTGATCTCCGACCGCGTCAGGGACCTGTTGGAGGATCTCCCTGATCCTCTACTTCTTCCTCAAAGAGACTCAGGTCCTCTCCTCAACCCACTCAAGGTTGCATACCCAGGAGCATCCACATAGGCTCCCGTAGCGGGTAGAGGATGGTGATAGTCAGCCGCATACCATCACGGCGCAGAACTGGAGATCACCGGCTCACTGGCAGTATTTGCCTCAGGGAACGCAGTGTTAGGTGGGCCCATACCATAGGCAGGGTAGATAGGCATACCAGTAAAGCCTGTGCCCTCAGCCATAGGCGGGTTGGTTATGGGCGTGGATGTTGCAGCGGCTGGGTCTGGAATTGGGAGTGTGGTGGTTATAGGAGAGGGTGATGCGTGGAGGCCAGGAGCGCTTGGTGCGCCCTCGAAGGTAGGATTATTCGTCGGGTCTTGCCCTTGGTCTGCTCCTTTGTCTGCTTCGTCTCCAGCATCCTTCTCTCTCTCTCTCTTTCTCTTCACAGGTTGAGTGTCCACCTCCTCGACTGAGAGGCCCCGGAAGGCCGACTGGAGTCCTTCCAGCGAATCCTCCGCCACGTCCACTCGCCCATGTCAGGGCTCCGAAGGTACTGACGTGTTCCCGTGGGGGGCCTGGCCACGGGACGCTGCGGTGGACACGCACAAGCAAGCAGGCAGGCAAAGCACTGCGCTCACAGGGGCATCATTACGCTCGTGTCATGTGACATGTCATGTGACAAAGCGTTCCAGGATCCTTGCCACTCTGAAACAAGGGAACAAAAGTATGTTCAGCAACACATCAGGATATGTACACATGGGGTTAAGACTGGACTGGGGTAAGGGCATCACAGGACAATAGACACTGAGTCCCAACTCATATCACAATCCCAGGTCCGACCCTCTCAGTGGCTGGTGAGGGCGGGGGCTCAAACACAACCCATGCCCTGCTCAGTCTGGACCCTGAAACCCTGCCAATAGGGTAGGTGTCCCGCCCAGCCACTGGCGAGTTCCTGGAAGCCAATGTGCTCCAAGGCCAACTGACAGTCGCTGCCAATGCTCCATTATCAGGGAGTCTCAACTCCCCTCTGAGACAGAGATATGGCCCCGCCGATATTCCCTAGGAGTTGATAGCTGAAAATGGGATGTTTCAGCCCAAACTGATATTAGCTCCGAGAACTCCAAAATTGACCCCTGGTCTGGACCCGCCAGAGGTAGGGACGAGTCAACTGACCCTATGCCCTTCGAGTACAAACTCTCTGGAGCCCTCACCCAACCTGGTTCCCTCTGAGGTCCCGGCATCAGGGCACCACGGGTTCGTCAAGTGGGGTCATGATGCCAAAATCACCAAAATTGGCGTCATTCCGACGCGTGACTCGCCAGGCCAGGGCAAGGCCAATGGCCCACAGGGGAGAAGACAGGACCTGAGACCTATATCTGAGTGCACAACCTGGAATTGGGTCCGGGATCCATGCGGGCATAGAGATATGTGGCCGCCAATTGACCACACGGGGGGGGGGGGTGAAATTGGGGTCCCAAAAGGGGTCAATTTGGCTGCTCAAAATGAGCCAATATCCGGGGTACCCCCAATGGTATATCTCCACGCTGGCTTGGAGATCAGATCTGCCATTCCATATGCGATCCACCCGGAGTCCAACAGAGACTCCCATGCACTTGGCTCTCAAAGATCTCCATGCCACTCGGCGTGGTGACAATCCAAATTGGGACCACAATTGCCAAAAAGGCAAAATCGTCCACACTCACTTTGGGCTAGCACCTTGACGAAGGTTGCTCCGCTTCGCCCACGTGGTGTGCGAACCATGGTGACCAATATCCATAACATCCATGTCATATATGGTCCATTGGTCCATGCGTCTGGCGTGCACGAGGGGGCTGAACATGGTGCACGGCGGGCAGAAAATGTGGAAGATTGCTCAAAATGGCCGAAAATGCGCACACTCATGGTTGGGGCAAATGAGGCACATGCTCGACTTGGACCGGAGTGTGCCATAGGATTGGTATCAAGTCATATGCGTCCAACATATCTTTTGGGCGTCACCCAAACCCCTTCGGTTTTGGGAATGGCGAGGTCGCCAAGTGAGCCCATGATTTGGGATCGTCCCAAATCGCCAACATGGCGGCCACGGTATGCCAGGCCCAAGGGGAGTTGTTCGCCGAGTCCAAGAAATGTTCGGCACCGAAGGAGGACCCCAATAACATACTTGGGGCATGATGTCAATTGAGCGCAATGCTGAGATACACGGTCACCACTTGACATCGTGACGCGCAAAAAACGGCAAAAATGGCGAAAAACACGCAAAAGTGCCTTGAAAACTACACAAATATATTATAATATCTTCGGCTTGGATTGAGTAATCGACCAATCCTTCCAAACACAATGACTCGACACCAATGACCTCTGATTCCACATATGTGCTCCACTTGGGGCGCTTTGGAAGGCCGCGCGCGCTGCCTCCCAAGTGGGCACATGCAAAAATGGAATATTGCAAAAAACACACCTTGCTCGCAATGCATCGCTTCGGGAGCGCTCCACAAGCGTCGCTTCACGAAGGTTAGGCTTGCGAGTGTTGGTTGGGAGTACAAGGAAGGGCTTCGTGCGATATGGGGTCCATTGGCTGGTTAGTCTTGGAATGGTGCACCCGCCAAATGGGCACGTGATATGACACCAAATATGGCATACAACCCTACCCTCGCCTTTTACACCCAACCTAGTTGCCTAGAATCAAAGTGTGCCTATATTCTAAAGTAACTTTGGTCCCTTAACACGCATGCAAGTGCTTTCGTTGAAAATCCACCTCCTATCGGAAAGCCGAATTTTAGCATGCACGCAAAATATATTGCCAATATATATATGGAGATCATATATGTACTATCCGGGGAAGACAAGTGATATGCCCCGGATGTAGAGACAAGCAAAGGGGGAGAAAACGCCAACTCAACATACTTCTACACGTACTTGGACGCAAAGTACTTCAGATTGCCCATTTCTTGGAAAACACTCAAAATAAATAACCCTTTGGGCCTGTGGAGTTGGGAACTTTTGGCCTCATTCTATGACTATGGGGGGCAAAACCTCATGCACAGTGCCTATGAGGCACGTTAGTACCTCCTTGGGCGCTTGAACGCTCGTAACCCTTGTTATTTCACTTGGGGTTTCAAAGCGCCTTCGGCTGCCCAGATTTTCTGGGAAAAATCTGGGACGCGATGCGTTCTATCAAGGAAAAAATTGCGGATCACTCAAAGACTGTTTCAGTCTTAACTTCAAGAAAGAACGTTCTACAGAATCATCTAATGCAGAGCACGGAACGGGCGAAGTCAAGCGGCGATTTCACGACAATTAGAAATCACGGTAGAAATCGGGTATTTCACCGATTTCTAACCGCAAATCGACCAAGACAGTAAAATTATGGTAATTCCACATCGATTTAATGGTTAGAAATCGGATCCCAGATTTCGCGGGTTAGAGAACAGGGATATCTCGCTGACGGCTGGTGTCAACGGCTTCCGCACGGGTGTGACGGCTCACAGTCCTCCGGGCCATGGGCCATAACGGGTGTGACACCTCACAGGCCTCCGGGCCATGGGCCATAGGTTCTGGGTACCGCTTCACCCCCCTCCTTAGAGCAAACCCTGGGGGGGGCTCGATAACACCGAAGCATGACAGCGGGTACCCAGGACCATCCCCTGAAGTTGGGAGGGGGGGCGTGACATCCTCACTTCAGGCCAATTTGCGGGTTAGGCTGCCCAGTACAATCCCACAGTAAGACAGGTACGGTGCTGTAGCCGTTGGTAACTTCAAGTATAGTATCAAGTATCAAGTCCCGGGTCCTGGCGGCAATTGTTCGGCATCCAAAGGACCCGTTAACCCATACCAGGCGCACCGGGTGCCGGCTGCGACGGTCACCACCACAGTGGCAGTGGCATACACGGCCAACATAGGCGTCACACGACAACCGAGGTGGTCGCACAGGTCGAAAGCGACCACAAAGATCCATCAGGCTACCCCAGGCTTCCCAAGGCCGCAGTCTGCGGGAGAGTCCCCACGGGTCCTTCCTTGGGCGCACCATGTCCATATCCACGACGCGAGTCCAGAGTGGTAAAGTCGAACGAGCTTCTCCATAAGTAATCGGGCATCAAGGCCGTCTTTTCCTTCGCCCCATTACCACAAAGGCCATGCATGAGGGAGTCCTCATGCAGTCTGGGCGGAGGCGTTGACTCCTCAAACCACCAGTTTCCCAGGCAGACTGACCGAGGTCAGGACACCGGAGGTCGCCATCCGACTGCAAGTGCGTCTGCGAGTCGGTAGGCTCACACTGGGACTGACAGTGGGGGACCGCTGGGAGTGTAGTCAGGCAACTGGGCTTCCCGCCTGGCGCCATCAGGATCTCAGCACATCACAGCCACTAGGGCACACGGTATCACGGGCACTCAAACAGAAGAATCTGTACTTAGGTACTGGTCCAGGCTGGACCTTATGTAAGAGTATGTACACGGCGACCGAGGGCGCCTTCGTATTCCGATTCGCATCCCATTGGGAAAAAAAAAACAGTCCATATTTCGGTGATGGGTTGATAATACGCAACATACAGATGCACATATCCTGGGGGGCAGAAAAGTAAGCAAAAAACAGGGTAATAGGCGTGTAAACACACTCTCTCAGCCCACGCAAATTGCACCCTGTTTTGCGCGCCGAACGCGCAGAAAAAGACCGGTTCGCAACAGGGCAAAAAAACTATTTTTTTGGATGTTTGATGAACGTGATTTTGGACGTAGGGAAATAAAATGCTTTTTCAGTGTTGTGCAACTCCGCGCTCCTCAATGTGACGTTTTTTACATTTCTCTGGCGTTCTGAGTGCGCGAGGCCTCGCGCACTCAAGATGTTCAAAGTAGAGTTTATCACAAGACCCAACACACGTAAGGACTGGCGTTTGCGGAAATACGCAGCTCGGTACACGGTATTAAAAGTAGGACTGTGTTGCCCACGGAGCATTGGAAGTGTAGGACTGTTCTACCTCCCATGTTAGGGGAAACACATATACTGTAAAGTGAAAATAAAATACAAATTTAGGCACCCTGAGTGCGCGAGGCCTCGCACACGCGGGTCAGGTTATGTATTGAATTTGCAGAATGGAAATAACGCGTACAATTGTAGGTACGGTACCAGACTGACAAACACATTTGACTTTTCGGGTGTATGTGTGTGTAGACACCACGTTGGTCAGATATAACAAGGCATAGAACATTGTCCCACGGAAACAATCAGTGCGCGAGGCCTCGCGCACTCAAACGACGGAAGAAAATGAAAAAGCAGGCAGGTCAGGTCAGGCACGCCGGTATTTACATTCCCTTTCACGGCTGCCACCTGTGACAGTCGATTATACATCGGTAACCTTCGTCATATTTTTCTGAGGACCAGGGGAATGATTTGTTTTTTTTCAACAGCCACTCAACGGCAGACGTGTCCGGTTCTAATAGCGGCCGTAGCCTTCGCTGCCCGATAGATATCGTTTTTTCTTTCCAACTGGGTTTACAAAAGGAAACAGAATAGGAAATTGTGGTTGCGAAAACGGTTTTCAGTTACTGGGAACGGAGCGCACGCAGACACCAAATACAATCTGCTTTACAAAACTTTACAAAAAAGGCGACCCCCATAATCCTACAAACTACAGACCAATAGCACTACTTAACACACTTTACAAAATCATAGCTTCCTACGGTGCACACACCCTCACTTACTACGCCACAACATACCACCTCACCAACAACACACAGTAAGGCGGACTTCCCAACCACAGAACCACAGACCACATATACATTATGATTGCCAACCTATCACTGCACCCAGACATGTACCACTTGTATCTTGATTTAAATAAAGCATTTAACTCCGTTCCTCACCGAGCCTTATGGCAAATACTCTCCAACTACAACATACCTCACTCCATCATCAACCTCATCCAAAACCTCTACGCCTGCCCCCACGACTTTCCCGTCGTCAACGACTTCGCCCTCCTTGCAGCCCACTGCATAAGGGGACTTAGACAAGGATGCCCCATGTCCCCCATACTCTTTAACCTCTTTGTCGACCCCATCATTAACCACATACAATATCTCCTACCTAAACACGAATTCAATGACCTTTTCTCCTTCATCGACGACATTGCCCTCCAAACAACCTCCCATGCCACTCTACACAAAGTGCTTCACTTCCTCTTTGTCCAAGGGCCTCGATACGGCCTTTCGTTTAACACGACGAAATCGGAACTCCACGCCCTCAACAACGCCACCCACATCACCATTCGTATTAGTCCTACCCAACATTTCAGTACTTTTACCGATGACGGCGACCCCAGGGTTTTTTATAAATACCTGGGCGCCTACTTTTTCAACAAACAACAAAACCCCAGCATGCTCCAACTTCTACTTAACATCATTCACGCCTTTTTCGCCAACATATCCACCCTCCCTCTCACACACAACGAAGTCATAAAACTATCCAACATGCAACTGATACCTACCCTCACCTACCGTTTAATCTACAACTCACTCCCGCAACAGGACCTCGACAAACTGGACACCACAATTTGGAGTCATATCTCCAAGTTAGGCAAACTATCCTTTCGTACCCCGGATAAAACCAAATACTCCCCCCCACACGCACTAGGTTTAAACATAACGAAAATTTCTATCGTAACCCACATCCAAGCCATCAACCATCTACTGCGCTACACACACGACGACGGACCTTCCCACACCAACGAAAGAGTCAAGTACACCTTGCGCTACAAATCCACTGACCCCAACACCATACAACGCATGACTGCCCACTCAGCTAGCTTTTTAGGCTTCCACACACACAACATACCCACAGTCAACCCATGTCTCCCTTCTCAAATCCCTACACATGCAACAATCGAAGTCGCCTTTCTCTACTACCAATCCAACAGCCACCCACCAACATATTCCATTACGAACAATACCACCCACACCACAAAAACCACCCAGTGGTTCCGAGGCACAGTCGACCACCCCACGCCTCAGAAAACCACAGTTACTTTCCCTGACATGTCTACAATCCTCACACCCAACCACCAGTTTCGCTTCCTTACTCTCCCCACATCCCAAGATACTTCCAAGCCTACCAAGTCTCTCTCCATACCCGACACGGCCAACTTCCCTTTTCCTCTCACTGACACCACAACCACTCAAAATTTCATTCAATTTACCCTGAAAAACAATCTTCCTCCCCCAAACCCTCAACACCTGCACTACTGGGGGTGCCACGATCTTTTAGACGCACTCGACGCCTACCCTAACGCTACGATTGCCTACACCGACGGGTCGGATGACCCCACAGCTAACACGCCATCGGGCGCTGCCATCACCTTCAACACTACACCATCAACAACCATCTGCAACACATCACCGGTGAAAGGATCTTACCCAGCGGAAATTTATGCCATCATACTGCTTACCTACCTCCAACACCTCGACACTCTCTCTCAACCAATCATTTTCGCCATTGACAACCTGTCGGTTTGCTCCACACTCCACCAAATACAACAATTAAAAACTAAACCCTTCGCTTCTAACGCTAATTGCCTCGCTCTTTGGTACAACTATATTTGGGAATTTCTTCGCAACACCCACCTCCACATAATTTTCACCTGGATCAAAGGACAGGCTGACTTCGCTGGCAATGAACACTCTGACAAAATTTCTAAATGGATATCACTCAACCTCCACCAACACCCAGAACACCACAACCCCGACACCTTTCACTTCATATACCACAATCATACACCACTGCCAGGACGCATTACACGCAAAACTGTCAAACACCTACTTACAAGCCATAAACACAACAACATACACCTACCTTCTAGCACCGACTTCTACGCCCACACATCGTGGTTTTCCAGATTACCTTTTAAATGGACAAACGGACTGTACTGTTGCACTGGTTTTCTTCCCCATCACAAACTCAACACATATCAATGCCCGTAATGCCACACTCATCACCCCCTCGACCCCATAACAACGGTGACCGAATGCGGCACAGCGAAATCTGTTCGTGACCTCTTTTTTGAGGTCTGGCAACAACCCTTCAAGCAAACAGTCATCGACTGGTGGCTACATGCATCCAAAGGAGAAAGAAGAAACTACATCCGCACGCTCATTCCCAACTCACTCAGTAATTCACTAAGAGCAATCCCACCCAACACTCCCTACTTCCAACACCTACAAAACCTAAAAACAGCCTTTAAATACAGAAGAAAACGACTCAAATTAGCACTGCAAGAGACACAAACCTGGCTCAGACAAAACCCAATTAACGATCTGCACTTACTCCAACCAGATTCCGAAGACAACCCATGGAACAACCAATACTCCATCTACAGCACTTCGTCTCACAACCCCACCTTGTTGACCTACCCAAAAAGGACAAACACAACAGTCACCAATAAACACCCCCACAAACACAGACACGTTCACAGCAAAAACAAAAAAACCAAATCCCAACTACTTAGCTTACAGTAACTACCCACTTAGGAACACGTTACCCTAAAAAAGCCATCGCGAAAAGAAACTAAGCTCCGCAAGCGACTGGGGGGTTTCTGCCCCGCTTTGGTCTCCGGGTGACGAGTTTCTCCCCCCCTCTTTTTCTTTTTTCTTTTTGTCTTTCTTTCCGTCCTCCTCATCTTCACCTCCTGCGATCTGCACCCCCCCCCCCCTATTTCCTGACACCAGTTGACAGATCGAAGAGATGGGACCACGTCAGCACATTTTTGATGCTCTCTTCCAGCTCCGTCTCGCACACCTTCCAGTCAATCATCCAATTTACAGCCTTTTTCCCCATCCACTGCTTTATGTGGTACCTCGGCATTCACTGGTGGTATGAACCAGAAGGTTTTGGATACTACCATTGCTGGTTCTGGATACTGGAACCTCGCGAGCCGTCCCCGGAAGTCCTGTGGTACCTGGATTAAAAGAACGCAACATTCCAGTGCTCCGAGCCCGCTCACACGCGGCGTTTGCCCTTACGATGCATGCCAACAGATTGATAAAGTACCCTGAGATCCTCTTTCCCGTCTCCTTGAACGTTGAAGGTGGCCTGTGAGTCCCTTAGCCTGTGAGGTCAATTTGAAACCGGCAACAGCTCAATTACTACGGTAAGATCACCTCAGCCATCACTCAGAGCCTTCTGAAAGTTTCTGAAGTCAGTGGTTTCCACTTAACTGGAGGTCTTTTATGATGCCCCAGATGTTCTAAGGCCGGGATTATTTGTCTGTTTCTGACTTCTATATATATATATATAAATATATATAGAGTCCCTTTTTTTTCGTTTTGTCTTGCGTCATAACACCAACCACAGGGCTAATGGCGAAGCCACAGCCCACAGTAACCAGGCCTTTGGTGCAATTTGGAGCAGGGTCACACCCCCTGAGTTACTGTACATATGGCTGCTGTCCTTCGATGAACTTCGGCTCGCCATGAACGCTCACTTGCCCGTGGTTAGGCCGCTTTTGTGTTATGCTCGCCGGGGGGCAACCCCCATGCACCAAAAAATACAATCTGCGGCAGCACGCGCACCAGAAATGACGACAGGAAAAGGCCAGATGTTTTGAAACACATTGTTTTTAAAGATCGCTGTGCGAAACGATAACCAAAATATGTGCGTAAATCTAATTCCACAGAGAAAGACGCAAAATGCCACTTCGAGGCAGAAAATCCGTAACGCATCAGATGATAGCAGAAGTAAGCAAAGGAGCAGCAGCACTACGAGAGGCATGCGCGGCAAAACCAGCATACCAAACAGCAGACGACCTGTGCAAGGGACTCAAACGAAACGACCTGGCGGCGCAACTGGTGTTAACATTTGCACAGCGACTCAGGTTCAACAAAAGAACGCGCCACAGTTTACCAGCAGCTAAAAGGCAGGAGGAGAAGCGCGGGTGCGCATTTTGCGACAGGAGGGCTGGAATCTGTACCTGTTGATGCGTCAACGGGCAGTACCAAACAGGAAAAAACCCGGAAACAAAACAGGGTACCTAACACAAACAGAAAGACGAACAAAAGTACGACTTGGGCAAGCAGACGCTGCCGCAGATACAGTGGACGAACAGGCAGCAGCAGCACTTAAAGCAACGTGGTCACTGGTGCTTTCGTTCTGTTGCGTGCTGTGGATAGACAACTGGTACCGGGCACAATACACGACACACCCAGACGAAAGTGACCGGTCACAAAACTGTACCGCAATGGCAGTACTTCAACTGAAGCAGAGGCCCACGTATTGGGCAGGACATCCAGCCGTTGAGGACCTGGCAGTGCAGATAACGACAGTGGCAAGGGCTCTGCAACAACGTGAACGAAGAATCCCCCAGACTTTGCGTGACATGGGGTATGCAGATGGGTGTACACCAGACACCGGAAACGTGAGAGCACCGTTGGATGTGAGGAGAGATGCAACGACCGTGCAGGCACCGGTGTGGCGCCCGTTTGCCCTGTCAAAAGAAAAGGTAACTGGTGGTGTTGGTCTGTTAAACTTGTTACACTTTGCAAAGGACGTAGCGCAACAGACAAACAGAGTTTTACCGCTGTTGGTTGACGAATACATACACTACAGGATACTAAAGGTGTTGTACGGTGCCAAGAACCAACGATGGAACATGCGTGCGTACCTGCGTTACGTGCCTGTAGTTTACGGTGTCTGGCATGCCCACAAGTTCGTTGTTACTCATACTTTTCGGGTGTTCTGGCCCATTCTAACCTACCTACGGAAAGGTCTGCTACGACCTGGTTCCACCATACCATCATACCACGAACTGATAGTTATGGAAAAAACTATTGCTGCGCTGATGCTTGCCACCCCCCGAATACTACGCCCGTATCGGCGCAAGGCACAAGCTGCAACCGCGATCAGTGGTCGTGACACTGCGCATGCCAACAGGGCAGCAGTGGCAAACGCAGTCTTGCATTTGTTGTCGGAATGGTGCCCGTTGTTGTTGTACTTGGGCCACGTGGTACGGGAATGCAACTGGTCAGGGGAAAACAACGGTACAGGGTCACGAGCCCAGGAGGTGTTGCAGTTGAGTTTGTGTCTGTTGAGGAGGCTGCGGCGAGGACCGTGTGACACCGTACTGAAGTACGAACGCACGATCATGTGCACATTGCTGTACAACAGCAAGTGGCACCAGGACCTGCCCGGTCAGGTTCACTCAGAGGAGTTTGGAGAAGTAATGTTGAGCAAGTTGGTGCGGGACAAGGCGGGAAACACGGGTTCTGTTACTGTTGAGGAGGTCGAAAACCATTACTTGTTACTAAAGGTTGGTCCTGTTGCTAAACGCGTGTGGTTGCAAAACGTTCCCAAGAACCTGGTACATAGCATGCGACAACGACTGACAAGACTTTTGGCGACAGACCGAATTTGCATGGCGTATGTGGAATGGGAGTCGGCCAGAGTCAGCACCGTTGTAACTTCGTGGCCGCGGAGGTTACCGAGATTTCCACCCCCACCTACACAACCCCTTGGTTACGACCACTACCGGCTACTTGGTCACAGCGTACTGGATGCCCTCATTGACCAGAAAACAAATCCCACCGACCAACTGAAACGGAAACTGGATACTGTTGTGGGGCGGAGAACAGATATGGATGCCGACAGACAGGAAGCAGCAACACGCAACGTGCGGCAACGCTTGCGGTAACAGACGCCCGCAGTGCGCGAGGCCTCGCGCACTAAACGTTTCGAAAAACAGGTATGTAATACGATGTGAGTGCGCGAGGCCTCGCGCACTGAGTAGTTCGCTAAGTGCCTTAGATTAAGTCACAAGAGAGATAGTTGTGGAACAGATCTGCGAAAACGATCTGCAAAACACCGTTTCGACTGATTTCAGAGTTCAAATGACCGTGTTTCAAGTCGTGCCATTTGCCCCTTTTAGGTATCTTTTGGCATCATGAGTGAACCAGGGTCGCCAGAACGTCCAGCACCAGACACAGAGGCCATGGAGTCGTCACCAGGGACCGACCAAGGGGACACGCCGAAGAAAGGACGCAAGAAGAAGGGTGAGAAGAAGCCAATACCGGAGATGAAGCTCACAGTCGACGTGCAACAGTGGTTGCGGGAGGAGAATTGTAAAGCTGTGAAGGTAAGGATCGCTGATTTGAGAGTTGACAAGACCAAGGAGCGCGGACAGATCCGATCCATCAACTATGACGATGTTGCCAGGAAAGTGACGGGATATCAAGCACTGCCACCAGCTGGACCGTTGCGCGTAACGGCGTGGGAGGATAGTGGTATGACTCGCTTCGCGTTCGATCGAAGACGTTTCTTCTCTTTGCTTCGGTACATGGTTTGCTTTGCAGATGGCTCACTTTACGTTCTGAATGGTCAGCATGGCACAGAAACATGCAGAAAGATTCGGGAACTGCGTCTCCCAGAAGGCAAAGAATTGGAGGACTGGCAGGAGTTCTGCTACGTGGACATTCTGAAGTGCGAAACACCTTGGAGGGTCCGGGCCAAGGTTGCAGGATTGCAACAAGCTGGCAGCCAGTCTGTGACGTGGATTCCTCTGTCCGAGGCGCTGGACAACATGTTGTTCTACATTGAGGACCAGAAGCGGGAAAAAGAACCACAAGATTTTGAGCGGTTCAAGACTGCTGTCGTCCAGGCCGCCGTCAACTCTGCGTCTCTTGCACCCGAGTCTTTGGAGGAAGCAGGACACACAGTATGTATTCGTATATCGCACGGTTATAATGCGCGAGGCCTCGCGCACTCCATGGCATTGTTTTCCCTCGCAGGACTCGACATTCAAGAACTGGAGGGACATCTTCTCCCTGGCGTATTACTGCGGTCGTGAGGCGGTTACTGGCATGAAGAACCTCGAGAATAAGAGCAGGAATAATGAAGTTACAAGGAATGCCTTCAAGAAGCTGGAGGGGCTGCATCTACCGAGCTTATTGCGGAAAGTCTCTGGGCACATGAACCTGAAGGACTCGACCTTACGCACCACCCCGAACTACATTGAGGCGCAGATTACGGATCAATGGGTTACTTTCCATCTTGACCATCCGGACAATAAGCAGTGTGTCAACCAGACGGCAGGTATGCGTCAGTGTCGCGGCTTCAGTGCGCGAGGGCTCGCGCACTCAACCAGTGTTTTCACATCCGTACAGCTGCCGATGGGAAGATCCGAGCAGAAGTCGCAGCACTGGGCACGCCGCAACTGAAAATTGGGCTGGGAAATTGGGGTTACTGGCCCGATACAAGTACGAGGTATCAGTCGCCGTGGCCAAAATGGAAGACGTTGCTCAATGCACCTCTGTGGCGGACTGGGGACAAGGGCGCACCTCCATTACCACAGACGCTGGCCGTGCGGAAACAACTGCAAAGGAACACTGAGGCACCATCATCGGCGGCGTCACAGACACAGCTGAGTACTGGCGATGTGATCAATGTCTCCAAGCAGGACGAGCAAGGGAGCAAATTCTCTTTGACAGCGTGCCGTAATGAGGACGATGAAGAGACACCGCCAGTCCGTTTCCGGGATCTGCAGTACCCATTGTGGGTCATCAACGCTGACCTTTTCGTTGAATATGACACTGCAGGATTTGTTCCGAAGTGGCTGTTCGATGTGATGATGCAGGGGAAAGACCTCATTTTCTATGGCGAGGCTGATGTTGTGCACCGTATTGGCCGCGACATCCAGAGGCTCTGCCGTATGGAGAAGGACAAGGATCCAACCACAGTGCCACTCTACCATGTTCGGTTGCCGGTATACTCTTGGTTATCGGGTCCCGTGACCAGCAGTACGTATTAGTTCGACGAGCACTGTATGTGGATCGGAACAACGAGTCGCTGGGATAAGCAGGTATATCTGCTTCTTTCGCCTGTTATGATGCCGTTGTGTGCGCGAGGCCTCGCGCACTGCTGCCTCCGTTATTCGTCTTTATACATCACATTTACAGTTGCCGAACTATGTGTCGTATTCCGCTGGACATTTCGAAGTGTTCCGGACAAGAACCTTGGTGGTTTCATGCCTCTGATTCACGTGCTGTGGTACCTGGACAAATATCCTTTCGTCAGTGGGTATTCTGATGCAGTGGTTGTTGTGGACGACACGCCTGCCATGGCCGCAAAAATTGCGATGTCCGACCTCCGTACCAAAGTGGCGTTTTTGGCTGTGTCAACGATCAAGCAAAAGGACCTTGGGAATGCCGTTCGAGGTGTTCTGCAGCATGCAATCATCATGCGGTACATGTTGGAGGCTGATCAGACGGAGCAGGGAGCAACAGCTGCACCTAGGGATACTCAAGAAGAGTGGCTTCAGCGTGGCATTCCACTGTGGGTTTTGAACAGCAACCGAGGGCCTGAAGGGCACCAGCAGGTGCATGCTGCAGAGGCCGTCCAGGAAGATGTCGTGACTGAGACCCCTGCTGACGACACTGAGCCTGTTGCGCCTGCACTTACTTTGCCAATGCAAGCCAAGGTGAAGAAGACTGCCAAAGTTATACCAACTCAGGGTACTGCAGCGGGAAAGGGAACCCCCTCGAGTAGCAAGAAGCAGGCAAAAGGAAGCGAGAAGGAATCGGACAAGCCCACGGAATCAGACGATGATGATACCAACACGGAGGAGAAAGAAGAGGATCCGGTGCAAGTACTGGAGACCCAGCAGAAGCGCAAGCGGGCAGCCGCCGCTCACTTCGATGCCAGCCCCGCATCTGGTAAGAAACAGCCGAAGAAGAAAGCGAAGACTGCAGCCACCGCTACTGCAGAGTTCAAGCCGCCCTCGCGTTCTGGTGCCCAGCCGTCTCGTGGTACCGTTGCCTCTCCAAGTGGGACAAGTGCGGTGGCAAGAAGCCTGGGTTCAAGGTTGTCTAAGATTGCTGGACCGACGAAGAAGTAAGCCACCATTAACCCAAGTGTTTCTCCTAGTTTTTGCAGTCATGTGTGCGCGAGGCCTCACGCACTCGCCTTCGACGCGAATGCAAGTATATGCCCTTAAGGGCTTGTACATTTTTTCCGAGCTTTTATTTCAGTGTTTGTATGTTGTGTGCTTCCTGTCTTGTTTTTGTTCCCTTCTTACACAATTGTTTCCATGACCTTGAGTGCGCGAGGCCTCGCGCACTCAGGGACATAATAGAGCAACTTATTTCGCATGACAAACATAGGTGCAACAGGAGACCTGCAGAATGTCATCCTTGAAAATGAGCTCCCGAACAGGCACACACCAGTTGGGTTTTGAAATACAAAAACGACAAGATTGGTAAAACACATGCTTCAAATCAGACAAAATAATAGTTTATTTTAAAAACCAAAAAGTGAAAAAAAGCAGCAAATTGGGTAAAATTGTATTTTTTCGGTGGTATCTGGGTCATGTGTGTTGCAAATGTCCAAAGAAATTAGTATTTCAGGCGGTCATTTTTTAGGTCCTTCTCTTCCAAAAGGGGGGTGCAGTTTGCGTGGGCTAAGACTCTGGATAGAGCGTCAAACCACGCCCTGGTTAGGATAAGGCATATGCAGGAGGGTGGACAGGAAAACGCCTGGATTCAGGCCATATAAAGTCTGCAGACACACGTAGACTGGTCTGGATCCCGCAAGTGCCATGGGACCAGACCACACACCAGAAAAAATCGCAATGCCGATGACAGCGGCATCCGTTGCGCAACGTCGTATGGGCTTCAAGGCCCCAAGAGCTCAGGAAATGTCAAGGTCAGTCGCCCTGCCCGGTTCCCCAAGGATTCAGCAGGCGGGGAGTGACGAAAAGAAGTGGAAGAGAGGGGCCACCCTCCTCTGGATTCAGCAGGGGGGGGTATATGGCCACTCTGATGGCAGGTCACCGGAAGATGGAAGAGAGCAAGCAAGTGAGGGACGATCCGTCGACCACACAGGTGCTCAAACTGCATCAGGGGAGAGCTCAGGGCGGTGATCAGGCGCCCCTGGCTGCAATCGCCCGGCTGAGTGCTGCCAAGTCCGAGACATGAATCTTGGTCTTGTGCTTGCGGATGTAGTCCATGAAGGGGGTATTAATCCGCGGCACGAACGAGGAGACGGGTTCCCAGGTGTCGTGGGACGGCCCATAGCCTCGCCAACGAACCTTGAACTCCAGGCCTCCGGGTGCCGAGGCGTTCGGACGCTGGGCCAGGATCTTCTTGACAGTATAGTCGTCCTGCTCAGCATAGTCGTCGTCCGAATCAGCCTCATGTGCGGCAGAGTCCAGGGACACATGTTGGCCACAGAGGTCGGGTTCCCGCACACGGAGTTGACTCTCGTGGCGCTCCCGGAACTGTTCGTGACCCACCTTGATGCCGTAGGTGTCCTCACCAATCCTGCGGACCACCTCTCCGGGCGTGAACCAGGTTTTGGTGCCGTGGGTGCCCATAGGGCGGGGTCTGATCACCCACACCGGGTCTCGCACCCTGAACTTTTGCGCTGTTGAGCTCGGGGCAGACCTCTGACGCTCAGCATGCTCCTTCTCGAGCTGCTGGCAGATGTCCCACGCCGTCGCCTCTTGCCGCGCAAATAATTCCTTGGCCTCCATGGCCATACCATCACCAGACAAGGGAAGTCCCCGACCAAGGGGGTCCCTGCCGAACAGAATCTGGTGAGGGGACAAACCACCCGGAGTGGGGGTGTCATGATGGGACTTCAGAGCGGGCCACATCTCCTCAAACCAGTTCCGACGTGGATTGGTGATGTGAATCTTGCGCAGCTTCTCGAACAGCTGCCTTCCAGCCACTTCAGCCCGGCCATTGAACCGGCTGTGATAGGCGACGCTCTTGGCATGACGTATTCCCATGAGGGAACACATGGCCTTGAACCAGCCACCAGTAAACTGGGGCCCTCGGTCACTGCAAATGGTGCGGGGGATGTCAAAGACGGTCAGCCAATGACGAATCATCATGACTGCCACTTCCTTGGCAAGCAACCCTCTTTTGCGTGCCAGAACGGCTACTACGTAGCCGCTGTGGCGATCCACACAAAGGACCACACAGTCCAAGGTCTCCTTGCCTATGTGAACTTCTGGCATGGAGAAGACGTCCATGGCCATGCTCTCCATGGGCTGGTCAGGCACCGGAGTCCATTGGGCTTCCCCCTTGACGTTCCAGTTGTCGGAATTGCAGGCCAGACAGACCGAGCAACCCTTTCTGACCTTCTTGATAGTGCTGTAGAGACTGATCTGGTCGATTTCGAACCGGCGCTGCATGTCCAGGGCTTGCTTCTCGACCCCTGGGTGCATCATGTGGTGGTGCCAAGCCTCACATAGCTGGAGCACCCGGGACTCTGGGACCAGCAGCTTACCATTCCGGTAGAGCTTGCCATCTTCCTCAGTCAGCCCCTTTGGCCACTTCTGCCCGTCATCAGGGTCGGTCACAGCCCTATATTCGGCCTCAAAGGCCTCAGACTTGGCGTAGTCGTCGGTCCAGTCGTCCTGGAGGCAAGATTCAGGGAAGAGGTGCTTGTCGGACTCAGCTCAATCAGGGGCGAGTACTCTGACCGCTCTGCCCATCCTCGTTCCGAGGGGGGCATCCGCAGCCATGACGACGAAGCATTTAACACCCTCCTCCTCCATCAGGCGCACCATTTCTATGATCCTCTTGGCTTCAGCGGTCTCAGCCTCATCGCCATGGGCAGACACGTCTGTCATGCCCTTGCTGGCGGGATAGGCCCACCTACTGAGACAGTCCGCCACGGTGTTGTCCTTGCCAGGAACATACACAACCGTGAGGTCGAACTTGGCCAAGGTCTCATGCCATCTTGCCCTTCGGGAGGCGGGACCAGAGGGGGTGTCCACGTGCTCTTTGTGCCACGACTGCAGACTCTGATGGTCGGTGCAGACGGTGACGGGATGGAGAGCTATGTACCCAGCCCATTTCCTGAGAGCCATGACGATGGCATACGCCTCCTTTTCTGGGGGCGTCCACGTCTGTCTCTGGCCTTCCGCCAGGACTCGGCTCCAGAAGGCCACTGGCACGTGCCTCCCATCGTCAAGCACTTGCTCCAACACAGCGCCAACGGCGTAGTCGGAAGCATCAGTGCGCAGGACGAACCCTCGGTCAGGATCCACGAGGTTCAGACCCACTGCGGATAGCAGCGCCTGCTTCATCCCCTCAAAGGCATTGTGGGACTCAGCGTTCCAGACCAGAGCCTTTTTGGACCCCTTCTTGGTCTCCTCTCGGTTGCCCTTGAGCATGGTCGTCATGGGGGCTGCATACTCGGCATACATCTTGATATACCCCGAGTAGTAGTTGCAGAACCCCAAGTACGCCCGTAGCTCAGAGACCGTTTTGGGCTTTTCCCAGTGCTCGATCGCAGCCACCTTGCCAGGTATGGGCTTCCGCTGCCTGTTCCCAACTATGTGGCCAGCGAAGACCACCTCGCTTACCGCAATGGTGGCCTTGTCACTGCTGCCCGTGAGTTTGTGCCGAACCAGAAGGTCCATCACTCGGGTGACGTCCCTCTCATGTGCCTCCAGGAGCTCCTCATAGCTCATACTGGGGTCCCCGGACGCGATGATCACGTTGTCCACGAAGGGGTCCGCACAGTCACGCACCGGCTCAAGCAGGTTCTCCAGCATGCGCTGAAAAGCCGCATTGCCGTTGGTAACGCCCATGGGCATCACCTTCCACTGGAGAGGTCCAAGTGGGGTGCTCATGGCTGTGCAGGCACGGGACTCCTCAGCGAGAGGCATCTGATGATAACCATGTTTCAGCTCAATCACCGTGAAGATCCTCCGCCGGTGTTGTTTTTGCAGCATGTCCTCATTGAGGGGCAGCGTATAGCTGTCATGCTGCGTTTGGGCGTTTGGGCCGCGGTAGTTTACCACGAGCCGCCACTCACCGGCCACCTTCTTGGGGACGACGAAGCACGGAGAGGCCCACTCGGAGTGGCACGGCTCAAGGCAGCCTCTCTCGATGAAGTCACGGAGGATCTTCTCCATGGCCTCCTTCCTCTCGCCCCTCAGGGCGAACTCCGGGTGTCGATACACACGGGGGTCCTGCTTCAGTTGTATCTTGGCCTCGCCATACGGCTCATGCACCGGTGGGGGAAACACAGGTTTTCCGCTGATGAAGGTGTCCCCATACTTCTGCTTCAGCCTGGCCCTCAATGCCTGGATCTTGGGGCAATCATCGGACTCCGCCTTGGCTTTTCCGGGCACCTGGACCACTGAGCTTACTTGAGGGGTAGCGACCCCACTCGGTTTCGGCTCAGGTGGTCTTCCCAGGTGGCCCAAAGGGCCATCTCTGGTCTTGCCTCGGAACAGGTCGCCGTAGGTGGGTGGTTTGCCGCCAATTGGCTTTTCCTGGCTGGACATGTGGTCCAGCACCCTCTTTACGAAGGTATTCCCATCATAGGAACCGGAGACGATGGAATCCACTTCCCACCAGGCTTTGTCCTGGCCCTTGCCCTCACGCTGATTTCCCCAGTCGTGAAAGGGCTGATCCATATACCCCTGAACCAGATCCAACTCCTCTTCGGTGAGAGGGTCCTCCGATTCGCCAATGTCAACAGGGGAAACTGCAAAGCATTGCCGCCATGGCTCCGCTAAAATGCGGTTGACACACACGAAGTCCGTGGTGTCGGCCTGTTCAAGGCCCCCATCCACATAGTGGAATTCCGTTGGCCATCCCTTGGGTTAAATGGGCTGTCCCTTAGCGTCCTGATAGACACTCTCTCCAGCCGGTAGGACGACCTTGTTTAAGGTCATGTTGGTCAATGAGACCACCCAATCTCGGGTGCTTTCCTCCTCGGTGCATCCCATAGGAACAACCAGCACTGCCTTGGAGCGGTCCTTGCGAATCTTCGCTACCGCCCTTGGAATGTCCCACCAGGGGCAATGGATCCACATCAAACCCTGATGCGGACCCCAGTGCTTCTTCCACGCGGAGTCCTGGGCGCTCCAGTACTTCTTGCAAACCCGAAGATGGGCGGAGGTTCCTGAAGAGAGCGCATCCAGGGCCAGATCCGAAGCTCCCAGGTCCGCAACCACTCGGCTCGCCACTTCCGGCATTACGCCGTACTCCTGGTTTGCTGGCCCAGTTGGCTCAGTGCCCAGCGCGGCTACTTCGAGCTGATTGTGTTTCGGGTGGATCCATCGGCATTCCACATGGTGCTCAGGTGACAAAAGCCACGAGAGCTGGTCGTCCTGGTACAGGGTCATTGAGGCCTGGGCCGGGAGTACGCCAGAGTCCGTCTCCATCATGAAGTTGTACCCAACCATCATGTCCCAGTCCATCTCGGCCTCGTAGAAGCGACCTTGAAGGAATATTTCCTTGCCGAGGTCCGGGCGGCTCAGCTCACGGTGGTTCACGAACTGCAGCCCAATTGCCGCTTCCTTCGTGCCTCCTACCATGTACTGGCCGTTCGCCACCTTCAGCCTGACAGGTTTCCGACTGTCGGTCAAACACTCTGGCGGAAGTAGGCCAGCCTTGACCAAGCTGACCTGAGCTCCCGTGTCGACCAACACGTCGAAGACCTTCTCCACTTCCCCGCATAAGGCACCGACCTTAAGGTGCAACTGCCGCTCACGCCCGACACGGCGCACGGCGTGCAAGCTCAGGATCTCCGGCCGTTCCAGAAGCTCAACAAGCTACTGGTGCAGGTCGTGGACAATGGGCTCAGGCTGCCCATCTGCAGCATCCAGCTGCGGTCCGGGTGATCCTCCGACACTCTCGGATAGATCTTGAAGCACATCAAATACATTCTTGGTCGCGAAGGATGGACGGGTGCAAGGGTTCGTGCCTTCACTTGCCCCCACCCCGCCACCGCGACTGTTTTTCGTTTTGGGTGCCAGACCGGGCCTTCTGCCCGCGGCAATCCCTTTGTGCTTTTTGTCTCCCGACTGGGATGGTGTGGCGCTTCCCACGACACCATCCTGCGACCGCCCTAGCTGGGGCCCTTGGATGCAGGGGCTCCGCTAAGGGGCGTCGGTTGTGGTAGTAGTAGGCGTACTCTCTTCCGCATCAACCTCGTTCACACCCTTCTTCTTTCCCCCTTTCTTACCCTTCTTGTCCTTGTCCTTGTTCTTGTCATTCTCTTTGTTCTCCTTGTTCTTGTTGTCCGACCTGGGGACCCAGTTCCTCTTGATCTTCTGGATCTCCTTGGCCAACTCGGTCCCCACCGACATCAGCCTGGAGAGCTCGTCCTTGTTGACCTCCACTTTGGTCTCCCGGATACCCGCGGGTGCACGCTTCTTCGACCCGTGCACCTTCTTGTAGGCCTCCGTGTCGGCCTTGTGGATGGGGCATGTCCGGTGGTCATGGTTGAACCCTTTGTTCCTCCCATAACACACGAAACAGCCCTGAGGGTGAACTCGTATGAACTCTCCAAAGGACAGCGCCGGGTCGCCAGTGCGGCGGGGGTCCTTCTTCTCCTTCTTCTTCCAACACTGCTGCAGGGGCTTCTAGCTTCCCCGGTTGCTCCCCGCCTTCAGGTTGTTGGCCACGAAGGCACAAACGGCCATCTCGGCGGGCTCATGGTTGTCGTCATCGTCGTCGAGAGCCTCATCACCATCGGCTCCCGCTGGGTCCATGGCAGCTTCCCCGCCAGGCCCCTCGCCAACGTAGTTGACGTCACGGTCGCCGGGCCTCAACCCGCGGGTGTGGTGGAAGTTCCGGTACTCCTTGAGTACTTCCCCTCCAACCCACTCCAGGATCTCGTCGCAGCTCATCCGCGACGGGATGGCCTGCAGACGGATGGTCTGGCCGCTCACGTCACACTCATCAAGGCGCCACATCGCGGTTTTCTCGCGATCGCCCGTGCCGGTGATGAGGAGGGCGTTCCGCAGAAATGCCGTTTGACATCCCGGGCCACGTTCTTCCTTGTCCAAGCCACCACGTTCGTATGATACTCCTTGGGGAGCATCATCTTGACCATCTGGTTGGACTTGGCCCTCTTGGCCTCCTCCTTGGTGACTCTCTTGATCCATGCTTCGGGCAGCATGGAGAGCAGGCGGGCCTGCTCGTCACCCTCATTCCAGTCCTCCACGTTGCGGCGGAAGAGGGTGTATTGCCCGCGGAAGTCCCGCCATACTCGTAGGCGGATCTCCCGACCATCATGCTGAAGCTTGATGGACTTCCACCGCTTGGCAGCAACCTGCGGAGCGTCCACCCGCTCCTGCTCGTGGAGCCACTTCTTGGCTTCCTTGAGGGTCTTGATTTTCCCCTCCTTGGTCGCCAAGAAGTATAGCTCTTGGAGCACTTCCGGCAGGCGGTACCTGAACCGTTTGAAGACATATCTCTCCGCATCTGCGGGATCCATGTCTTCAGTGACGGTCACCCCCCAATCGTCCAGCTTCTCCAAGAAGCGGTCGAGGTTGAGGGGGTTGCCATTGTACATGGGGGGCTTGATGTCCTTCAGGTCTTCCCACACGGCGGCATCCGCGGCCTTAGAGACCATGAACGCCGGCCGCGAGGTCAACCGAGGTTTCCATCGGCGTCCCCCACGGACTCCCACGGCCGCCACTTCCATCTCCTCGGCGGTATCCGTGTGGCTACGCCGTGGTTCCTCCATGTACGCTGAACCTAGATGTTCACGCCGTACTTCTTCCATGTATGCCTCCTGATCACGGCGCCGGCGGCTGCGTTCAGCGGCCTCCCGTCGTGAACCACGCGGCGGGGTAATGCCGAACTCCTCCAGGTCTTCCTCACCTCAGACGGCATCCCACTCCACGTCTCCTCCAGGGACCTCATCCCTGAGTCCACCATAACGCCCGGCAACCATTGGGATTGGCTCCGGGGCTGGTGCGGGGCGTCGGGGGCGTACCGGTGTCCGCGGTGGAGCACGGCGGTTGTGGTACTCCGCCCTGAGCCACTCATCACGCCACTCCTCACTGCCACTGCCGGGCGGCACGCGCTTGTTGCGGCGGCCCGCGCAGTGGTGACAGGGGGCACTGGCGCTGGGGCGACTCCTGGGGGCTCTGCCGGGGGCGTGGGGTCTGCCTGGACCTGGTCCAGGTCCCCAGCCGTCATCCGACAAGCCAGACTCCAGGGGTGGGTGGTCTCTGCTGACGCTCCCACGGCCTTCCAGCTTGTCCAACTTCTGCTGCAGGCCGTTGATGACCTTGTTCAGCAGCCTGGTCTCGCCCCTGGCGATGTCCAGCTCCCTCTGGGCAACGGTGGCGACCTTGGCGATCTTGACAATCTCCGTCTTGGCGATGTCCAGCTCCTTGTGTGCTCCCGCGGCGACCCTGGCAATGCGGATCATCTCGCCCTTGCCCGTGTCTACCTCGCGCTTGAGGGACTGCACCCTCCTGCGGAGGTGGACAATCCACCGCCAGGTGGCATCCGGGTCACCGTTCCCTGGTGGGTTGTCGGGGTCCCCGGGGGGTCCTCCAGGAGGGCCTCCGCCAGGCCCGCCCGGTCCAGGGGGTCCTCCCCCGCCCGGAGGTCCGCCTCCAGGGGGTCCTGACGGGCCTCCGCCAGGGGGTCCCGGTTGGTCTCCGTCGGGTCGCCTCGGTGGGTCCGAGGATGGGGGCTTCTTCGCATAGTTGAAGTCCATGTCATCATCCTCGTCCATGTCGCCCCACCTAGGCGTCTCGGTCGCGGAAGACTCCGAGCTCCGGTAGGGAGGAGGGAGATCCTCACCCTCACCCTCTGGCTCCATGGGGACGTCTCCGCCTCCTCCGCCAGCCACTCCTCGGCGATGTCGGCGGCCTCGTTCATCCCCGTCGCTGGCGGTGAAGAAGGGGTCGGAGTCGTGGGGGTGTCCGCCTGCTGGCCTCCGTGACCTGTCGGGGGTCTTCCCCTTATCCTTCCTCCGTCGGTAGGCGGTGGGGCCACTGTCCCCACTGCTGCCCGTGTCGCCCTCCTCCAGATCCAGCGTCATCTTGGAGGAGGCGTCCCCTTCGAAAAGCCTTCGAAGGATCTCCACTCGGGATCCTCCCGGGGGAGTCTCGCGGCGGAGCTTGGCCTCCGCCTCTGCCATTGCGGCGGCCGTGGCCACGGCAGCTGGCTCTTCAGCCTCCTCCCGGGCACGGGCAGCCTCGGCTTCCCGAGCCCGCTGCAGCCGAGCCTTCTCCGCTTCCACCGCCGCCAGCTCCGCCTCCGTCTTGGCCCTCTGCTCAGCGACCTTCCGTCGCGCGGCCTCGATGGCGTCCTTCCTGGCGGCGTCCGCCTGGGCCTTGTCCGTTGCTTCGGCGTGGGCCCTTTCCTCCGCCTCCTTCTTTGCCCCCTCTTGGGCAAGCGCCTCCTCCAGCGCCTTCACCTTGGCCTCCTTGCGGGCAATGGCCTCCTGGGTCAGGCGGGTTTCCTGGGCGGCGGCCGCCACCTCACCCCTGACCCGGGCAGTCGCTGCCTCATGGGCGGCTGCTGCCGTGAGACCGGCCGCGATGGCCGCGACGGTCGAGGCGTGGAAGGCCATGCCTCTGCCCCAATCTGTGGCCTCCTCCTGGGCGATCCGGACGGCGCCCTCCACGGCAGCGTTCTGCTGCGTGGCCCGTTGCCGGGCAACCCGAAGGTTGCAGGGCACCCCACAGGCGCGCTCGCAGGCGCGCGCCACGTCTCTTTGGTCGAGAGCGACGCTGCTGCTGGAGCTGGCCTGGTCGGCCGGCCTCCTCCCGCGGTGGGCGGACTCCACGTCGCTGCTGGGGCCTGACTTCCTCAGGTGCAGCTGACGGGGCTTGGCCTTGGCCTGCTTGGCGACTTCGAGGAAGTCGCCAAGGGTGGTGTGGCCGGGGTGGTGACCGCCACTGGCCCGTTGGGGGCTGGGGGTTGGGGTTCCGCCCTTGGCGCCTTGGGCGGCTTCGGCGGCCAGGGATTCCTGGTACTCCCGCCACTTCCTGTCCCGCTTCCTGTCCCCGGCGAAACGCTTCTCCTTCCCAGGAGACGCGCTGCTGCTGCTGCCCTGCAGCGTGCGCTCCTTCCCCAGCTCCGGGAACTCCTTCTCGATCATGTCCCACATGGAGACGTTGATCGTGGCGCCCGACGGGTACTCGTTGGGGTTCTCGTCCTCCTCATTCCCGTCAGGGCGCAGCCCTTCGCCAGGGCTGTCTGGGCGGGTCCAGATCCTCCAGCGCTTCCGGCGGAAGCGGAAGGCATACCCTTCCACCCGCAGCCAGTCTTCGACTGCCTGCAGGCCGTCCCGGCCCATGTTCTTGCGGAGCTCGAAGCTCCCGGGCATGCCGCCTTTGCACTGTGGCGGTAGTGCTGCCCCCACAGCAACCCACGCAGTAGGCGCACCACATGGGGGTGGGGCTGCGGCCACGTCTTGCCCGCCTCCTGCCAATTCACCATCGTTCCCCTCGATGGACTGGTCCTGGGGGTGGCTGTTGAGGCGGTTGAGGTAGCTGGAAGTGCGGCCTTGCTGATCAGCCGAAGCAACTCGTTGACGTCGGAGTTCCGGTCCCTACACCTCCTTCACAGACTCGGCGCTGTTGCTGGGCGGCGCTGCGAAGCCCGTGGTACTCGGGGTTCAGGTGGCCCCGAGTGGCACGCGGGGGATGGGTAACCCTGCAGCGGTGAAACGCTTTTGACGCGTTCCCGTGGGGGGCCTGGCCACGGGATGCTGCGGTGGACACGCACAAGCAAGCAGGCAGGCAAAGCACTGCGCTCACAGGGGTATCATTACGCTCGTGTAATGTGACATGTCATGTGACAAAGCGTTTCAGGATCCTTGCCACCCTGAAACAAGGGAACAAAAGTATGTACAGCAACACATCAGGATATGTACACATGGGGTTAACACTGGACTTGCGTACGGGCATCACAGGACAATAGACAGTCAGTCCCAACTCATATCCCAATCCCAGGTCCGACCCTCTCAGTGGCTCGTGGGGGCGGGGGCTCAAACACAACCCATGCCCTGCTCAGTCCGGACCCTGAAACCCTGCCAATAGGGGAGGTGTCCCGCCCAGCCACAGGCGAGTTCCTGGGAACTAAGGGGCTCCAAGGCCAACTGACAATGGCTGCCAATGCTCCATTATCAACAGGTCGCAACTCCCCTCTGAGCCAGAGATATGGCCCCGCCATTATCCCCTAGGAGTTGGTAGCTGAAAATGGGCTGTTTCAGCCCAAACTGATATTAGCTCCCAGAACTCCAAAATTGACCCCTCGTCCGGACCCGCCAGAGGTGGGGACCAGGCAACTGACCCTATGCCCTTCGAGTACAAACTCTCCTTGGAGCCCTCACCCAACCTGGTTCCCTCTGAGGTCCCGGCATCAGGGCACCACAGGTTCGTCAAGTGGGGTCATGATGCCAAAATCACCAAAAATGGCGTCTTTTTCACGCGTGGCTCGCCCGGCCAGGGCAAGGCCAATGGCTCACAGGATAGGAGGCGGAACCTACAACCTGAATCTGAGTGCACAACATGGAATTGGGTCCGGGCTCCCTGTGGGCAGAGAGATATGGGGCCGCCAATTGACCACACGGGGGGGGGGGGGTGAAATTGGGGTCCCAAAAGGGGGTCATTTTTCGCTGCTCAAAATGAGCCAAAATCCGGGGTACCCCCAATGGTATATCTCCACGCTGGCTTGGAGATCGGATCCGCCATTCCATATGCGATCCACCCGGAGTCCAACAAAGACTCCCATGCACTTGGCTCTCAAAGATCCCCATGCCACTCGGCGTGGTTATAATCCAAATCGGGACCACAATTGCCAGAACGGCAAAATCGTCCACACTCACTTTGGGCTAGCACCTTGACGAAGGTTGCTTCGCTTCGCCCACTTGGTGTGCGAACCATGGTGACCAATATCCATAACATCCATGTCATATATGGTCCATTGGTCCATGCGTCTGGTGTGCACGAGGGGGCTGAACATGGTGCACGGCGGGCAGAAAATGTGGAAAATTGCTCAAAATGGCCGAAAATGCGCACACTCATGGTTGGGGCAAATGAGGCACATGCCCGACTTCGACCGGAGTGTGCCATAGGATTGGTATCAAGTCATATGCGTCCAACATATCTTTTGGGCGTCGCCCAAACCCCTCCGGTTTTGGGAATAGCAGGGTCGCCAAGTGAGCCCATGATTTGGGATCGTCCCAAATCGCCAACATAGCGGCCACGGTTTGCCAAGCCCAAGGGGAGGTGTTCGCCGAGTCCAAGATATGTTGGGCACCGAAGTATGTACCCCCATAACATACTTGGGTCATGATGTCAATTGAGCGCAACGTTGAGATACACGGTCGCCACTTGACATCATGACGGGCAAAAAACGGCAAAATTGGCGAAAAAACACGCAAAAGTGCCTTGAAAACTACACAAATATATTACAATATCTTCGGCTTGGATTGAGTAATCGACCTATCCTTCTAAACACAATGACTCGACACCAATTACCCCCTCTTCCACATATGTGCTCCACTTGGGGCGCTTTGGAAGGCCGCGCGCGCTGCCTCCCAAGTGGGGACATGCAAAAATGGAATATTGCAAAAAACACACCTTGCTCGCAGCGCATCGCTTTGGGAGCGCTCCACAAGCGTCGCTTCACGAAGGTTAGGCTTGCGAGTGTTGGTTGGGAGTACAATGAAGGGCTTCGTGCGATATGGGGTCCATTGGCTGATTAGTCTTGGAATGGTGCACCCGCCAAATGGGCACGTGATATGACACCAAATATGGCATACAACCCTACCCTCGCCTTTTACACCCAACCTAGTGGCCTAGAATCAAAGTGTGCCTATATTCTAAAGTAACCTTGGTCCCTTAACACGCATGCAAGTGGGTTGGTCGAAAATGGACCTCTCTTCGGAAAGCCGAATTTTAGCATTCATGCAAAATATATTGCCAATATATATATGGAGATCATATATGTACTATCCAGGGGAAGACAAGTGATATGCCCCGGATGTAGAGGCAAGCAAAGAGGGAGAGAACGCCAACTCAACATACTTGTACACGTACTTGGACGCCAAGTACGTGAGATTGCCCATTTCTTGGAAAACACTCAAAATAAATAACCCTTTGGGCCTATGGAGTTGGCATCCTTTGGCCTCATCCTATGACTATGGGGGGCAAAACCTCATACACAGTGTCTATGAGGCACGTTAGTTCGGCCTTGGGCTCTTGAATGCTCGTAACTCTTGTTATTTCACTTTGGGGTTCAAAGCGCCTTCGGCTGCCCAGATTTTCTGGGAAAAATCTGGGATGCGATGCGTTCTAACAAGGAAAAAATTGCGGATCACTGGAAGACTGTTTCAGTCTTAACTTCAAGAAAGATCGTTCTACAGAATCATCTAATGCAGAGTATGGAACGGGCGACGTCAAGCGGCGATTTCACGACAATTAGAAATCGCGGTGGAAATCGAGTATTTCACCGATTTCTAACCGCAAATTGACCAAGACAGTAAAATTATGGTAATTCCACATCGATTTAATGGTTAGAAATCGGATTCCAGATTTCGCGGGTTAGGGAACAGGGATATCTCGCTGACGGCCGGTGTCAACGGCTTCCGCACGGGTGTGACGGCTCACAGGCCTCCGGGCCACGGGCCATAACGGGTGTGACGGCTCACAGGCCTCTGGGCCATGGGCCATAGGTTATGGGTACCGCTTCAGTACAGCGCTAGGTCCAGGTCCAGGTTCACCAAGTGCTGGCATTGCTGGTACCTCAGGCGCTGTCTTCACGTCGGTGTCCTCTTTCTTTGTGTCCATCTTCGTTTGCCCTGCTGCTTATATATGACTGATCTCGGCGCACTGGTTGTACGGCACGGGGTTGCTGCCGGTACGCAGAGACAGTCTGCCTCTTGCTACCAGAAGGTTTTATAGTGATTTCAACACTGTGTTTGTTGTGCCTCTCCTGCTGCTTGCTGCTGGTGTAGGGTTGCCTGGTGCTTGTTTTTGATGAGGAGAATGTTTTGTTTGCTGAAATACAACCACTCCAGGATAGCCCAAGCCAGAGATAAGCAAGTAGAAGAGAATCAGGATCAAAGCATGAAGGGCTGTAGTGTAAACAGTGAAAGATGTCAGAATATTCACAGAAACTGCAACCCAGGGCACATCGGATTGCATATTCACAAAGATAGCTGGAATTTTTTGGAAAAAGAATTGGAAAACTGCCCCATGGTCACTCAATCTCCATAGTGCCATCTCAGGAGATGTGCACTCTTTGCTTTGGGTCCCATATGTGCTGAGGTGGCAGGGCATGTGGCGATGAGGTCACTGCCATGTCACATGGTATCTTCCTACTTAGCTAGGCTGACCGGGAATTGAACCCGGGACCTCTCAAAAAGAGGTGCCCAGCCCCCTAGGGTGCATACCACTAGGACAGCTAACAATTGATGAGAAAACATAGATAAATTCATAGGCTCTGCCCTGGATATGTCAGTTCTCAGTGGACTCAGGAAAAAATGAATTGCCTCACATTGGTAGGGGATTAAGGGGTCCACTCCATATCCTGATTTAGTGTTTGGTTCCATAGGCCAAAATGTGTTATCACCACTTTTGGTTGGGCCAATACTAAGATAGGAATGCCTGTGTGCTTGGAGCACCTCTAATACAACTAGAGTATACCCCAAAGCATTGGAAAAGCACTTTTTCTTACTTAGGTCATTTGGTCTAAAGAGCTAATTTATCCTCAAGTTTGCTGTCAAACCACTACGGGTACATTCCGCTTCGTTAACTTTTGCTAGATCGCCTGGTACAGCCTCAATTACTGGGTTTGAGAGTGCTGAATTGAGTGTCCATAGTCTACAATATCAAATTCTCTATCCCCGCGACCAGACCATCAGCATGACAGACTTACTTGGATTTTTCACACATTCCCTCCCTCATCACACTACACATACAACACATACACAAACACATACCATGAGTCGTTTGATTATTCCATTTGTTCTCTTTGAATATCATACTCTGAGGAATTGCTGTAGTACCACATCCATCAGATTTCTGCCTACCAGCCAATTTCTAAGTCATCACCTTCATGTAGATAGTCAGTGTCCGCTTACCGGAGCCGGCATTGGTCTCACCCCGCCACGTCTTTGTTGTGTAACACAAGTGAACAGGTTTAAGCTTGGTCACTTAGCCTGTGACGTGGCTAATGCATTCCGCGATGTGTTACTGGAGACCCCTACGTCGGTAGCCACCGAGACCAGCGGTGCACTACGGTAGGCTCATTGAAAAGGATTATCGAAAGGTATCGAAAGCCTACAGTAATGGGCTTCTACCCTCGCGCGGCTAGATAAGTACTTTCCCTGCAGTGGGATAGACCCCTTCCTTTGCGGGAGAGATAGATGACGGAGTCAAGCTCCAAGAGGATAGGCTGAATCCTGCAATTCAGTTGAGCGGAATTCACTCTTTATGTAGGAAGACAGGCCCCCGCACGGATGGCTTTGTACAACCATCTGCTGGCCAAGGGGCTCGCCGTAATTGGTCTTCCGGTAAGGTACAGAACACACTTTAACTACAATAGCATTTTTCGGAGATTTACTACTTCTACTTGTCTGAGACAACTTGACAATGATACATTTCGCGTATGCAGTGGCGACCCTCCAGTCGTGTAGGATATCTGTTGGCTTGCACTAGAGCTGAACGGCGTTCCATGAAAGATCCGACCTTTCAACTTTTTCACTTATTACTTACCTACTTCGTTTCCAACCAACCCCAGGGGACCAACCCACCCCGACCCGTGAACCCAACCCCTACATGCACACATACAACTCATTGGTTTTGTCATCTTTAGCACCTTGTCACAACCCATACATCTTCTTTCTCTGAATTGACATGATGAACACACTTCTACATTTTCACTCGTTTGTGCAAATTGTTTGCTTTGGTAATTTAAGTCATTTGGGACATGTCTACACAAATCAGTATTCCCGCTAGCTTCATATCTCATTAAATTCCTGTTGGCTATGTCCTATTGAGGAACAGGGTTCACATGCTCTGCATCTGT
Source organism: Eutreptiella sp. 'Long Island Sound 2002' (assembly GCA_964036045.1). NCBI lineage: Eukaryota > Euglenozoa > Euglenophyceae > Eutreptiales > Eutreptiaceae > Eutreptiella > Eutreptiella sp. 'Long Island Sound 2002'. The sequence goes on from OZ038380.1 coordinate 107,499,090, forward strand.
GGCCCAGACCATTCTTCCGTGATGGAATATTGATTCTTTTGTACATGATTGCTAAGCTTGCTAGGTAACTGACGTTTCAGCTTTGTTTTTAGAGATAGCCAGAAAGTATGAGTAAAAGGTTGGTAATGACGGACTATATCTTTCAACTTTTTTTTGGTTGAAGTATTAGTATAAATCCCCGTACCCCCAGATGGATCAATCCCCATGGCCGGGATAAGAAAGAGCAGATCCGGGTCAGATGATGTCTACTCAGTGTGACTGCCACCCCCCCCACACACTATGAGTCTATACCTACCCCTTAAACTAATCAACAGTTGGTCATTACTGATGCTGCCTCGCTTTCTCTGTCCATGTAATGCAGGCCAAGAAACCCATTGCATCAAACAGGTACCGCAATGCATCCATTGCATTAGGTAGCCACATGTGCGCGTCCGTTGAGTAAGGTGGTATATCCTCTCTTTGGATGACAAAGACAAGCCTGTCAATAGACAGCTTGGGCAGAGCTTGAATTTCCAGTTTAGCCCCAGATGTTGCATTTCATTCTCAATTGTGATTGATTTTCCGTATAGCTCATTGTAATTTATACTTCTACATCCAGGTGTATTACCCTTACCCTCGCAGTTTGCCTGAAGATTTAGGTTATCATTGTTGATACTTTGTATGCTAGCTTTTGCTTAGTGTTTCTCATGTTTCATTTTGAGCGCTACCATACCCAAGACCTAGGAACTTTACCCTCTTAGGTGGAGATACATCTTTACCCCTAGGATGGGGGTAGTAAGACACTACATTAGACACTCAGAACATTCAATATGAGCGTGTCTTATGCCCATACCCCTCCTTATCTTAGATTATCAGCTTGTCATGAACATTCTTAGTGAATGTGCATGAAGCTTAGGAAGGGGGTGTAATAAGTCAGGGCATTTAGGCCTCTCAGAAGCTTTCCGGAGGATCTGTACTAGACCTCTCCAAGCCTCAAGATCCTAGAACACTGGGATATTTGCTCATATTTGGCTTATATTCCAAGCCTATAGCTTGCTGCTAGACTCTACTGCTCTTAGGTACACTACAGAGAGCAAGGATCTGGGATACATTAGTAGCCATACATGAATAATCACATCCCATATGCTTCTACTGTGATTTAATCATGTTTTATACCATTTTCGAAGGTTTTAATGTATTAGAAGCTCTTTTGAAGCTATTTCGAAGCTTCAGATAGGCCTGTCGCGACTGTAGCCCTCTTTTTTCGGCGACAGCAATTTACGTAATGTTGACAAGGCCTGTGATAAGATAGACTACTCAGAAAGTTGCCAAAATACGGGTTTTATTGCCTTTTTAGTGAGAATTTATGGTTATATCAATTTTCTTGTTATTTGGGCATGTGAACCCGTATTACTGGACCAGCCAGTTGGTCCAGCTCAATGTTCGTTCACGACCTCCTCTTCTTCCTGTTGCCTACTTTGTACTTGCCAAGCGAATCAATTGGAATGGCGAATTTCATTTAAAACAATTTGATTTTGAAGTGCAAGACAAGGACAAAAGGGTTTATTGTGCACCCTAAGTAAGTTGGCAATACTAAGTACAAGCAGAATACAATATGGCGCCAGTAAAAATTGCAGGCGCCAATCAAACTCCGCAAGTTCTGCAGAACCTTCCTACCTCCTTCACGTATCTGCATGTCTTGCAGGGGTTGCATCTTAGATGTGCCTAGTTTCCACCAGCCATACCCAACGTCAAAACCTAGATATTCCATCTCCTCACGCATGAACTCGCACTTGTCGAGTTTGATGCGGAGATGGTTTTCCTGACAGACAGTGAAAAACTCTTGTAGGAGGAGGATATGATCCTCCCGGGTATTAGTACCCACGCTCACGTCATCGATGTGTGCCTCCATCTCAGCCCCGCGGGAAACCAGTTCCTGTACAAGGGGTCTGCGCCTCAGGATATATAGGATTTTATTCATCAGCTCCTGAAAGAGAGCAGGGGTATTCGCGACACCGAAGGGCATGACCTTCCAGCGGACGACAGGGCCCTTAGGGGTTACAAAGGCGAGCAGTTCCTGGGTTGCTCGGGTTAGGTCTACCTGCCAGAAGCCACTGCGCTTGTCCATCTTAGTTTTGAATTGGCACTTAGCGCTTCTTTCCAGGCTGTTCCCCATGTTTGAAATACTCCCTGACTGGTTCTGGGTCTTTAGGTTCACGTCTCCGTAGTCAACAACCAAGAGCATGGCAGTCGAGCCAGGTTTAGCCACTAGAAAACAAGGGCCATAATGGCGGGGATGGTCCCCGTGTTTACATTGCTCGACAAGGCGAGCATCTATACACATCCGATCTGGCGTTCAATCTCGTCGATGTGGTCTTGTGGGGCGGGGTATGGACGCCGTCTTACCACAGACCCTTCAAACTGTGGTTTGAGTTTGAGGTTCATCTGGGTCAGTTTTTTGCAAGACAGGGGTGGGGGCAGCGCTCCGAAAACCTCCTGGTATTTCTGGATGAGCTTACTGAGACGGTGGTCTAGGTTCCTGCTCTCTGGTTTCTCAAAGAAACTAGCCCCAGCATGGAGGTTGCTGTTCCCTTTTTCTTGTTTCTTCATACGCCCCATGGTTTCAGGGGGTAGTTCATCCTCCCAGTTCTAGTGACCCTGCTGGACATAGTGAAGGGAGTATACAAGAGGTACCTCAGGATCGGGAAGAGTCATCTCTTCATCATCCTCCTTCGACCATATAGACGTTTTCCAGGTCCTCTTGAGGAGGTCCAGGCACGTCTGTTGCTCGATACCCTCAGCTCTAGCCCATAGAACCTGTTGGAGATCCTGTATATCGTACCAGGAGACGGGCATATTGTTGAGTGAGAATTTAGCGCCAGGTACCTGACCTGTATGGCCATCTGTGGCCTGCATTGAGAAGACAGCGTGGTCACGGGACCCGCCATGAGTGGACTCACCAAGGTCCACCTCATCCATAAGCAATTGCGCTAGGAAAGTGCTGTGCTTCAGTGTCACCACCTCCGGGTCAATCGGGGGTATAGCACTGGCGATATCGCTGAGGTGGTCGTCAGCATCAGCCAAGGGCGTGGAGATTGCTGGCTTCTCCTGCTCATCGGAGCACTCACCACTCGTAGTAGTGACCGAAGAGTACTCGGATCTGTTCTTGAGATCCACGAGGGTAAGGCCTCTGTTTTCGGCCATCAAATCCTTGAGTACCACCTGGTCGAGGTCACTCACTGGTACGGGGTTTAGAGAGCCATCCACAATGCACAAGAAACTGCTCCATTCAGGGGCGGGCATGGTCTCCTGAGAGTCCTCAAGGAAGTAGATTGGACCATTGGAAAGTTCAGTTCTTCCCACTGTCATACGGTCCAACGGTTGTCTCCAATAGGCGTGTTCGCTTGTGGTACCCCAGTCGGGGGTACACAGGATCACTCTCGCTCGTTCAAGGGCGAGTTTTGTAAGCACCTTAGCGAGACGGGAGCCCCCACCCGGATAGCTGGGATTCACAGAGCAAAAGAAGCACCTTAGCGAGTTGAGAGAATGAAGGATTAGCGTAGCACAACCCCATTGACCTCCAATAGCAGCGGTAGGCGTTATTAAGATACCGTGAGCAATAAAGCTGCATCATATGCTGCTCTTTACTTGCGAACAGTTCCACCTTGCCTTCATTGACGTCAACCTCCAGGGCGTCCAGTCCATTTTCCAAGACAGGCCGCACAAACTGATAGTTTTCAGTTCGATAAGACCGGTTCACGTAGCGGAGACCGCAGTCTTTTCAACCTGACAGTTCCTGAGGGACAGAGAACAGGCCACTGCCAAAGTCGCAGTGAAGGGCATAGGGACGTTGGAAAGACAACAGTGTTACCTTGGGGTTACGGTGCAGAAAATCTATGCCAATGACAATGTCAAAGGCGTCGCTGTCGAGCACTTTGCAGTGCTGAGTCACTTGCTCGTCGCCCAGACACACCGTCACTTCGACCCCCACCAGGGAATGATGGTCCGACCATCCCCAACTATTATGGCCACGGTTTTGGTATTCCGGATCTTGGCCTGTTTCGGCAGTCTGCGGGCCACGATTGAAAGCGTAGCGCCCGTGTCTACGACAGCCTTGTAGACCTGGTGACCAATTTTCAGGGTGATCCAGGAAACCAAATTCTCATCGTCGAAGCCGCCCGCCTATCCCGCTCCAGGGAATTTCTTCAACCCCAGTGGCCTGCAGGCACTTAGAGTGCCGATTTAGGCAGCGCTTCTTGGCGTTCTCGCTGCTCTTGTCGGCGCCACCAGCGCTGGGGCTGGAGGGGGCAGGACGTTTTTCACCAGACGGCTCACCATTAGGTGTGGGGTTGGGTGCTCCTCTTCCACCAGTGGGGGAGGGTGAGGACCTTCGCCCCCCAGGGTTACCCTTACCCTTCATACCTCCAGGGTTAGGCCCCCCCCCTTCGGCTCCTCCGCCCTTACCGGCGGTCTTACGCCGTTCCTCTTCCGCTTTCTTATGTTTTTCGGACTCCTGGCGTTTGATGTGGCATACATCTTCATAATGCCTCCTGTCGCCTTAATATCCGCACATTATCGTGCAGCACAATAGGTCTTGGTGCTTTACCTCCTGACCATATTTGGTTTTCTGGGTGCGCTTGAGCTGAAGCATGCACGCACTTCGCCCATCACAGGTGGGCGCGTGGCAGGGTCCACCCTTATCGTCCGTAGGACAACAGTAGAAAGGATTGGGAGCCCCTTTACCTTTGGAGGGGGGGGTCTCAGTTCAGTTCTTGTATTGCCCACCACGGCCCTTCCCAGGGTTAGAGTGGGGATGAGGCGACCTCCCTCCAGGATACTTCTCAGCAGGGGTCTCCCTTTGCAGATGTTTGCGCAGATACTTGTCCATGTGGGAGTCATTCTCCCTCTCCATGGACAATTCCATCAACAGACCGACCAGGTCATTGTAAGAGTGCCTCCGGCCTTTCTTCTCGGACGTCTCTCTGCGGTTCTCCCATGTCCTGGTAGGAATTTTCCCCACTAGCCACAGATGTGGCTCAGTCGGCCCATAGGACGAGGGGTTCATGCGCCCCATGAGCTCTTCCAATTGCGCCAAGAACTCAGAGATGCGTGCAGCAGTGGACATTTGGGGGAGAGGAGGCAACTCCTCAACTCCTTTCGGACACTCAGTTCCGTTTCGTAGACTCGATACATTTGCTCGGGTCTTTTCAGGAAGTCGCCCCAGTTGGAGCTCCTCCTGATGGCGGTCTTAACCTGCCGCTGAAGGAATTTTCTTTTGCAGGACGTTTTGATGAGCGTGCATTTACCCCGGACATCAGCGTGTTGCTGACCCGTGAGAAGCAAAAACTCAGAAAACTCCTCAGCCCATTCAGGCAGCCGTTTGGGAACGAACTCGGGGAGTTCGATCTGAAGGTTTGCCGTGGCGATGGCCTTCGTTCCCCTTCCTGGGACGCCTGTGTCACCTGTACCACCTGAGGGGTGTGAGGGGTGCACTGTGGCCAATGAGGCCAGGGCTGACAGACGATAGCCTTTCATCTCAGCCTCTGTGGTGTCACCTACACTGAAGACAGGCACGGTCCTCACACGAGGGTGGAAAGGGCTAGGACAGGTATCCATTGGGGAGCTGGGGATGCGTCTGCAGCTCTTCACATCCCTGGTCAGCAGTTCACCACTTGGGGACATGGTAGGTGGGGGCTTCTTCAAATTGGAGAGCACCAACTTCGTCTTGAGTGCTGCTGACAATGCGGTCAGATCGGGATCTTCATCGCCTGCACCCAAGACCCGGGATAGCAGCTCCATGGTCTCATCGAGAACCAGCTTAGGGGCCGCCATTATTGCGGGCAAAAATCGATCCACACTCGTAAGTTCGGGTGCCACTGCCCTGGGACTGGGGCCAGGCTTCAGGCAATCATACTCCTTCGGTTTCTCCGGAGGCGCAGGTTCTCCAGACAGCCAGTCGGGTTCCCACTCAGATGATTGGGCCGACGACCACCAGTCCATTTTGCCTTGAGCTATCTCCAATGTCTCCTCGGCCCACGTAGCTCCTACCATCGTTCCCAAAGGCGCCTCCTTCCACTTTCCTTTCCCTGCCGCTCTTCTCCAGGCTTTGACCTTGGCATTAGCCATTTCGATCCCTGGGGTAGGAGAAGTTTCGAACGGGGGCATCGAGGACACAACGGAAGCTAAGGCGGCTGCCACAGGGTCCTTGCCTTGGAGACGCCTGAGGTTCGGCCGCGTTAAGCCGGGCGCCTCAGCGCTTGCACTCAGGCGGGCTCCTTCTGTATATATCTCTTTGATCTCTTCCGCCCCTCTTGTTACTGCAAGTTTTCCTAGAGGACTAGTATCAACGGGTACACCACTTGTAGATTAAGGTCGTACTCTCACAACATCAGTCTGAGATCTGGTGCTAGTGATCGGCACTGTTTTGGCACTGAGCGTGACAGACATCTTTACACTTCAGGGTACAAGTTTTCATTGGTGTTCTTCGTGTTCTGCTTTAGTCTTCTAGGGCCTTCCTCTGCTACCAGAAAAGGTTTCTGGTTTGCTCACACTTGTGCTTGTTTCTTGTATATGTTTTTGAAAACCCTTGCTGATTTACCACAACTGAAAATGAAGTCCACACAAAGGTAATGTAGAGCAGATCCAGGCACTGCATCAATCACATCAGGATAAGTCGTCCCACAATCAAAACATGTGTAACAAAGAGGGGCTGCAAATAGACAAAAGTAGATCTAAATACATAGCTCCAATGGTTTATGAGCAAAATAGATGACTTTAAGTGAAAACTGGCAAGACTCCGGCCTCTAAGATAGCACAAAGCACTTCATGTGCACTCTTTTGGATGAAATGGAGTTGAGTAGGAATCTGGGGCATAGCAGCTAGGCCAGACACAGGATATGGCTCCGCCAAGTAACTGAATTCAGAAACAGTTAAAACGTAGAATCACAATAAGTGGTAGAATCAATTGTGTATAGGGGTCTTGAGGTGGGGGACCACTAGGCTTAACCTACAAGGCCTTAGGCATGCAGCGCCTACTTCTTTTCCGTATAACCTCCATGAAGGAAGATACCTCCGCGCAGTTGAGTGGTAGGGTGAACTTCATGGGGGGTTAGGGTTATAACCCTGGTTACCTTGAGAAAGAGTACTTTAAACTTCAAAAGAAAGACAAATGTACTTAAGTTATTTTCAACATCAACTAAAGGTTTTTAAGGGAGGGCTCAGCCTGGATCAAGTCCCCCAGGAAAGACATAGTAGTGACTTTTTCTTACTAAGGCCATTGCTACGGCGAACCTTCGTAGCGAAGTGCCTGAGTTTGATCCCAAACACCTGCCTGAAAGGGCTGAGGAGTTTTTGGAGTTTTTGCTCCTCACGGGTCAGCAACATGCTGATGTCCGGACCAAATGTACGCTCATCAGAACGTCCTGCAAAAAAAAATTCCTTCAGCGGCAAGTTAAGACCGCTATCAGGAAGAGCTCCAACTGGGCCGACTTCATGAAAAGACTCGAGCAAATGTATCCTGTCTACAAAACAGACCTCAGTGTCCGAACGGAGATTGAGGAGTTGCCTCCTCTCCCCGAATTTCCAACTGCTGCACGCATCTCTGATTCCTTGGCGCGGTTGGAGGAGCGCATGGGGCGCATGAACCCCTCGCCCTTTGGGCTGACTGAGCCACATCTGTGACTAGTGGGGAAGATTCCCACGGGGACATGGGAGAACTGCAGAGAGACTTTCGAGAGGAAATCTCGGACACAGTCCTACGACGACCTTGTGGATCTGTTGATCGAATTGGCCATGGAGAGGGGGAATGCACCCAGATGGACAAGTACCTGCGGAAACATCTCCGAAGGTAGACCCTTGCTGAGAAGGCTCCTGGAGGGAGGTTGCCTCAACCCCACTCTAACCCTGTGAGGGGCCGTGGTGGGCAGCTGAAGCACATGACTGAGACCCATCCCCCGCAAAGGTAAAGGGGCCCCCAATCTTATCTACTGCCGTCCTACGGACCATAAGGGTGGACCCTACCACGCGCCCGACTGTGATGGGCGAAGTGCGTGCATGCTCCAACTGAGGCGCACGCAGAAAGCCAAGGATGGTCAGGAGGTAAAGCACCAAGATCGTTTCCGCTGCACGATAACGTGCGGATATTGCGGCAGAAGAAGGCAATATGAAAATGAATGCCACATAAAACGCCGCGAATCCGAAAAACTAAAGAAAGCGGAAGACAAACGGCGTAAAGAACGCCGGTAAGGGTGGTGGACCTGAAGGGGCGGCCCCTAACCTTGGAACCTTTAAGGGTAAGGGTAACCCTGGCAGAGGACGAAGGTCCTCAGCCCCTTCCACTGGTCGAAGAGGAGCACCGAACCCCACACCTAAGGGTGCGCCGTCGGGTGAAAAACAGCCTACCCCGTCCACCCCGGGTGTTGGTGGCGCCGACAAGAGCAGCGAGAACGCCAAGAAGCGGCGCCTCAACTGGCACTCTAAGTGCCTGCAGGCCGCTGGGGTTGAGAGAAATTCCCTAAAGAAGGATAGGGGGGCGGCTCCGAGGATGAGGATTTGGTTTCCTGGATCACCGTGAAAATTGGTGATGAGTTCTATAAGGCTGTTCTAGACACGGGCGCTACGCTTTCAATCGTGGCCCGCAGACTGCTGAAACAAGGGAGGATCCGGAAAACCAAAACCGTGGCCATAAGGGTTGGCTAAGGTCAGACCATCCATTCCCGGGGGGGGGGGCGGATGTGACCGTTTTTCTGGGCGATGAGCAGGTGACTCAGCACTGCAAAGTGCTCGACACCGACGCCTTTGGCATTGTCATCGGCACAGATTTTCTGCGCCGTAACCCCAAGGTAAAACTGTTGTCTTTCCAACGTCCCTATGCCCTTCAGTGAAATTTTGGCATTGGCCTTTTCTCTGTCCCCCTAGAGCTGTCAGGGCGAGAAGAATGCGGTCTACCCTACGTGAACCGGTCTTATCAAACTGAAAACTATCAGTTTGTGCGGCCTGTCCTGGAAAATGAACTGGCTGCTCTGCAGGTAGACCTGAATGAAGTTCAGGTGGAATCTTTCGCGAGTAACGAGCAGCATATGATGCAGCTCTATTGCTCACGGTATCTCAATAACGCCTACCGCTGCTATTGCAAGTCAATGGGGTTGTGGTATGCTAATCCCCCATTCTCTCAACTCGCTAAGGTGCTTACCAAAATCGCCCTTGAAGGAGCGAGAGTGATCCTGTGTACCCCCAAGAGGGGTACCTTAGGTGGACAGGCAGACCGTATGAGGGTGGGAAGAACTGAACTCCCCGATGGTCCAATCTACATCCCTGAGGACTCTCAGGAGACTATGCCCGCCCCTGAATGGAGCAGTTCCTTGTGCATCGTGGATGGCTCTCTAAACCCCGTACCAGTGAGTGACATCGAGCAGGCGGTACTCAAGGATTTAATGGCCGAAAAGCAGAGGCCTTACCCTCGTGGATCTCAAGAACAGATCCGAGTACTCTTCGGTCACTACTACGAGTGGTGAGTGCTCCAATGAGCAGGAAATGCCAGCAGTCTCCACGCCCTTGGCTGATGCTGACGACCGCCTCAGCGATATCGCCAGTGCTATACCCCCGGTTGACCCGGAGGTGGTGACACTGAAGCACAGCGCTTTCCTAGCGCAGCTGCTTGTGGATGAGGTTGACGTTGGTGAGTCCACTCATGGCGGGTCCCATGACCACGATGGTTCCTCCATGCAGGCTACGGATGGCCCTACAGGTCAGGCACCTGGCGCTAAACCCTCACCTAACAATATGCCCGTCTCCTGGTACGATATACAGGATCTCCAGCAGGTTCTATGGGCTATGGCTGAGGGTATCGAGCGACGGACCCGCCTGGGTCTCCTCAAGAGGACCTGGAAAACGTCTATATGGTCCCAGGAGGATGATGAAGAGATGACTCTTCTCGATCCTGAGGTACCTCTGGTATACTGCCTTCACTATGCCCAGCAGGGTCGCTAGGACTGGGAGGATGAACTACCCCCTGAAACCATCAGGCGTATGAAGAAACAAGAAAAAGGGAACAGCAACCTCCATGCTGAGGAGAATGTCGTTGAGAAACGAGGGAGCATGAACCTAGATCCCCGTCTCAGTAAGCTCATTCGGAAATACCGGGAGGTTTTCTGAGCGTTGCCCTCACCCCTGTCTTGCAAAGAACCGGTCAAGATGGACCTGGAACTCAAATCCGAGTTTAAAGGGTTTGTGGTGAGACGGCGTCCATACCAGGCTCCACAAGACAACATCGACCAGATCGAAGGCCAGATCCAGAAATGCATAGATGCTGGTCTCGTAGAGGAATTTAAACACGGCAACTATCCCCGCCATTGCAGCCCTTGTTTTCTGGTGGCTAAACCGGGCTCCACTGCCATGCGCTTGGTCGTTGACTACGGAGAGGTCGGCCTAAAGACATAGAATCACTCAGGGAGTATCTCCAACATGGGGAACACCCTGGAGAGAATCGCTAAATGCCAATTCAAAACTAAAATGGACAAGCGCAGTGGCTTCTGGCAGGTAGACCTAACCCAAGCAGCCCAGGAACTGCTCACCTTTGTAACCCCTAAGGGCCGTGTCTTCTGCTGGAAGGTCATGCCCTTCGGTGTCGCCAATGCCCCTGCTCTCTTTCAGGATCTGATGAATAAAATCCTATATATCGTGAGACGCAGACCGCTTCTACAGGAACTGGTTTCCCACGGGGCTTAGATGGAGGCACACATCCATGACGCGAGCCCGGGTATTAATACCCAGGAGGATCATATCCTCCTCCTACGAGAGTTTTTCACTGTCTGTCAGGAAAACCATCTCCGCATCAAACTCGAGAAATGTGAGTTCACGCGTGAGGAGAAGGAGTATCTAGGTTTTGACGTTGGGTATTGCTGGTGGAAACCAGTCGCATCCAAGATGCAACCCCTGCAGGACATGCAGATACGTGACGACCTTAAGTAGGGTCTCCACGATGTGCGGAATTTCAATGTTGCCTACAATTTTTACCGGCGCCATATCCACAATTTTACGTATTCATCAGCCCCCCTGACTGACCTTATAAAAAAGACCAAGGCTTGGCGATGGACCGACAAGGGAGAGGCCTGTTTCCAGGAGTTGAAGAAGAAAACTTCCTGTACCAACTGCCTGGGGGTACCCCGCCCTAAGGGCGAAATAATACTCGTCACAGATGCCTGTGATGTAGGGGGGGTTGGTACCCTATACCAGTGGCAGAAGCTTAACCCCGCTGAGCTGTCTCACTGCCAGTTTCAAACTTCTGGTCTGAACTGCAATGGAACCCTGAAGCATGACTACACTGCCAATGAATGGCGTCCGGTGCCTCTTGGTCACCGGAACTGGAAATGGAATCAAGCACGATCCAACTACAATACCTACGAGCAGGAACTGGAGGCTGGGATGCTTGTCGTTTCTTCCCAGTCCGGTCTACTTGGCACTAACCCTATCGTCTGGCTTTGTGACCAAGAGCCTGTGAAAACGTTTCAGAAGGGTCCCCCTCCTGAAAAGGCGAAACTAAAGCGATAGTGGACCTACCTCAGTCAGTTGAGGCTGACTGTCCACCATATACAGGGTATAAAGAACGAGACGGCTGACTATATATCTCGTAACAACTTTGATGCCCTCTTAGGTGAGAGCTCGGAGGCGTTGGCCCAAGAGGCGTACCAGTGCATGGACGTCCAGCTGGACCTATCCATGCGCACTGCATATGTATTGGAGGGCTGGAGTCCGGGAGACTACCATGCTGAGTACTAATGCGTACTCAACTTTCTCAGTGATGGCCTACAGGCACGCTTGATAGACGGCGACCGCTGGTATAAAGATAACCAATATCTGTATTATGAGGACTGTATAGGTGTGCCTGAGGCACGACTGGATGGTTGCCTACAGTGGGCTCATTTCAGCTCTGGGCACACAGGGTGCAACTGGTCTGTTTACTTTTTCAGGGAGCGTTTCTACTGCTGACTAACCTATGCTGAGCTACGTGCTCGTATGCAGTGCATAGTAGATTCCTGTCGTTGTCACGCCAGCAAACAGAGTGACTCAGGTGACCGGGGACGGGTCTCCCGTCTGCATACCCCCTACTGTGCTACTTCTCTGCTGTCCCTGGATTTCATCCACGGTCTGCCTACGTTTGGCGGTTATGACAGCTGTTTGGTTGTCACCTGTGGCTTGACCCGCCTCACCCGTGCCTTTCCTTGCAACAAAAAGATCACAGGGGAATCGACTGTGAAAATTTTGGTTGAACAATGATTTGAACACTATGGGGCACCTAAAGAGGCGCAATCTGAGGAGGACGTACGTATCCGGAGTGATACTGGATGGTACAAGCGAGTATTGGACGCCCTGAATGTCCATGTAACCACAGGTGTGCCCTACAGTCACACTTCTAACCCTCTATGCGAGAGACAGAACCGTGTGTTGGAGGAGAACCTGAGAATTCTGATGAAACAGGAGCGTACCAAGGACTGAGTACGTCTGTTACCCTCGGCTGTTCTAACCATGAACTGTCAGAAGAGTCATTCAACTGGCTCTACCCTTCGAACTGCTGAACTGTTCCAATGGGGGGCGTCCTGTGTGGTTCTTCAAAACCCCTTTTCCAGAGGACTAAAAGAGCCCCGTAGGGGACTGGCTTTACTATAGGCAGGACCTGGCTAACCTGGCCAGAGCTAACCTGAAAGACGTTAGAGAACGTGCGTTGACCAGGCGTAACGGCACGAGACGTCTAGCTATCTTCAAGGTAGGGGACCTTGTGCTAGTACACCACTCGCGATTGCCGACTTGGCCCCGCAACTGTCTGCAGGACGCCTACATTGGGCCTTACCGCATTATAAAGATAAATGGATCCAGGATCCATGTGAGGTGCACTCGCTGTCTAGGTGGAGAGTTGCTTTGTGCACCTAAACAGCTGAGACATTACGACTCGCCTGACGAACTATCCTGGGACGAGTGGCGTCTGTCTGACATGGAGGTCGAGCGCATCGACCTGGAGAACGCTCCAAACCCTGAGGAGGCAGACGAACTCGAAGAAATGACTGCTGATGAGATGGCAATCAATGGCTACTACGTGGTTGCAGGTATTGCCTGCCACGAGTATAAACGGGGCTGGAGATTCCTTACCCTGTGGGACGGATATGTGCTATTTGAGTTAACCTGGGAGCCCATGTCCGCCTTTATACAGCCAGATGGGAGTATCAGCCTCATCCTTCGTTCCTACCTCGTTGAAAAAAACGAGGGACGGCTGCTCTTCCGTGCTGAGACTCTGTCCCAGCGGAAGAAGAAATACTAATCTCCTTGTGCCCATCTATTTAGTGTGCCTAACTGAACTGAGGAGGTTGCAAGCTTCAGGAGGCGGTGGTATACCCCGGCCATCCCCTCCCTCCGTTGGAAGTCTCCTTCGGGCCACTCCTGCAGGAGTATTGGCCCCCCCCGGAGGTACACTTTCCCCGCATCAAGGGAGAAGCAACACTGAGGATTGTCCCAACAGCATCAGGCCGCTTATCCTGGTTGCAGCCCAATGGTCGGTGCGTCCTCTTGCCCCAGCCTGCCACCACACATTCTCCTCGCAGTGTAGTACCAAGAACGCACCCACACGCTGGACTAGGTACCCGTAAGGTTGGTTCAGTCCGGGGTGCCCACCTCCATACGAGCACCTCAACCGCGGGTCACCTGATCACGCCGGCCTACATGAACAGATTCCCCCAAGATTTTGACTCATTGTTGAGGCCCCTTACTCGCAACCCCCCCTGTTTTCCAACCTCCCAGGGGCGGTGAGCACTCTTGTGCAAATGGCTAGGCCTACTGTTTATAAAAAGTCCACACAGGTCTGGGCATTGCATAAACGGCGGCCCCCATCGCGCCCGGCAACCTCAAATTAGGGGCGGGAGCTCAAACAACATAAGAATTCAGCGCGCCACGCTGAAATCTATCCCAACTGCCCAAAGTGGTTAGCACACCATGGAATAGGCAGTGAAACACCCACAACAATACAAAACAATGGCATGGTTGCATCCCGCAACCCAAAATTAGGGGGGAAATGCAAAGCAGGTGTCAGGAGGACATCACAATACAAATCGGCGGAGTAGGTTAAACAAGTGGAAAGGACATGTGGGTAAGTGAGACAACCACCATCAAGCAATGGCAAGGGATAAGGGCAAAGGGATCATAAGGCAAAGGGTTCAAAGCATCAATGCAAAATTGCCTGAATAAAGTGGAAAGAGATGGCATTCCACTCCAACGGGGAAAATCCGATGAAAAAACTTGCTGCAGGGCGAACCTGCCAATAGTTGGTAGGAAAATAGAAAATCAACAATAATTCAGCGCAAATCTGACGAAGACACATCAATGCCTTTCCAATGTTGTACCGAGGCCATGTATTGTTGATATTATGCATGAACGAGCCTGCATAATGCCACTCAGGTTGGCAGAACCACAAAATTCGACTCGCCACTGTCGCTTGCCCCTGACGACACAATCCTCCAAAACAGGCTCAACCACGCAGTTGTCTGTCTCAATCAACCCTTCCCTATCCGTATAATGGTGCAAAGGCACTTTCTTGTCGTCCTTAGAAGGGACATAGCGCTTCGATCGCCGAGAAGTGAAGATCTCTTCCCTTCCCCGGATATTTACACGGTAGGTGCCCGGTGAAATGTGTCTCAACACTTCACAATGGCCTTGCCAAACCCTTTCGAGCTTGCCATGCACAGGAGGCTCTACAATACAATTACGTATCCATACACGGTCCCCAAGCTTGAACGATTGCTCCGGATGTTTGGCAAAAAATCTGGCAAACTCCTTCGCATGGAGATCTGAAGGGCGCTTCCGGACTTCAGCACATTCGTCCAACATACAACCAAAAGATTGTCCTGCATCCTCAGTCCCATCCTGTAGGAATACGGGCAAACAGCCTACAAGATGTCTCCCAAAAGAATTCGATGTGGGGATTACCCACTGACTGCCCCTGGCAAATCGTTCAAAGCCCGAAGGGCCAATGGCAAGCTTTCCACCCAGGAGTGCTTGCTGGAACCATCACGCTGCGCAAGGTACTGCCTAAGTGAGTTTACAATACTTTGGACAGCTCGTTCACCACGTTCGTTGCTCTGTGGTCGATAGGCCACCGAGCAGTGTTGTTCAACTCATCTCATGGCAACCAAATCCTTCAAAAAATCGGAGTTGATAATGAACGCATTATCACAAATGAACTCTTTTGGCAACCCAAACATATGGAAGCATCCATCCAAAAACAAAGAAGCAGCACTCTTACTGTCCCATCCCTTTTCTTGACAAGGAATTGCCAATACATACCCGGTTTGACGGCAGACGATGACGATAAGACAGGCCACTTTCTTTCCAGTGGACTTCTGCAAACACTCCGGCAGGTTTTAGAAGTCAATTGCAAGCAATGTGACGGGATATTGCGGGACAGGAGCAAATTCACATGTGTCTGGTTGCTTGCCACGCCTGCCTTCGTATTATGACAGTCATGACATCGCCCAAGAATTTTAGCAAAGTCGGGTGACAGATTACACCTATCTCTTGGCAAATCATAGGCAAGGCACCAAAATGTCTGCATCAAAAGACTCCACAGTCTTCTCCACCCGAGGGTGGCCATGAGAATGTATTGCCACCACCACGTCTTCAAAAAGAGCTGTACGGCACACAATCTTTCCCTTGAACCGAATTTTTTTTTCGTCATCGCCCCACCTTATACCCTAGTCCCAATGATTCGGGTTTGAGATGACTGGATCAGACTCAAAGTCCCAGTCAGGAAATTCATCCCGATAATGCTCAGTCCAATCCTCAAAGAGAATTTCGGACTGAGGTGGTATGTTCACCTTGGACACGGCACAAATGTGTCCGTCCAACTCAGGCCAATACGACAATTGACTCATCCGAGCTTGAAGATGGGCTGCATAGCCAGAACCAGTCCCACTGGACCAATTAGCTGCACATCCCTTTACAGAAGCAAGAGATGCAGCAAGCTTATTTATCTCTCTGTCCTGTCTGTTCTGAATGTACTGAGAACTGTCGTGGAAACACTGAAGAATGGAGGGGCAAGGTTGTACCCAAGCCTGATGAGCACTTGGAGCCTGCACGGTGGCATATCCAAGCCATTGAAGAGTTAAGACAGCCACCACAGCAGTGATGGCATTGACAAGTACTGAATCTGACTGGACTTGCATGTCTCTAGCCTGCTGGGCCAAAATTGTTTTCTCTCTTTCCTTGAGATCACGCTCCTGCTTCATGGCCCCCTTTTGATCGGCATCAGTGCCCTGAAAATTGGTGTCATCCGCCAATCCGGCCGGATACGGCCACTGGTACAATCCATCGGCGACAGTGTTGTCCTTGCTGGGTTTGTACACCCACTTCAATGTGGTACGGGCTTAAAAATTCATGCCGAGGGCCACACCTTCCCAAAGGCCCCGAGAGGGTACAAAGATCCACTTTGTACCAACTCTCAAAGGACTTGTGGTCGGTGTACACGGTAAATTATTGTCCCCCAATACAACTTTTAAAATTTTAGCAAGCAAGAGACTAATGCATAAGTCTCTTGCTCGCGGGTGCTCCAACTTCTTTGTCCCTTCCCATCTTTGCCTTTCAGCTTGCGGCTAAAACAAACGCAAGGCTTCCACTCCCCTTCAGGGTTTTGTTGTTCCAGAACAGCACCGACTCCATGGTCGCATGCATCCACATGGACGCGATATTCACCGTCGGGTGATGGTCTGTACAACTCACACTCAGCACTGAGTGCTCCTTCAACTGAACAAAAGCAGACGTCATCCCGGGAGTCCACTGGATACAATTACGCTCCCTTGGTACCCTACAACGCCCCTTACGACCATCTACCTCGGGGACACGCTCATACTTACCTTGCAGCAATGTCATCAACGAGGCTGCAATATTGGAAAAATTTCTTATGCAAATTCAATACCAATTTACAACCCCCCAAGAACCCTTTCATCTGTTTTGGGGTTTGGGGTCAGGTTTTAGGCTTGGGCAAAGTGCGTACCGCATCCACCTTCGAAGGGGCGGGACTACGCATTCCCCCGTGTAAAACATGCCCACAATACTTGATTCTCTCCATAAAAAGATGACATTTCTTAAAACGGACTTTGAGATGTCATTCCTCTAACTTCTCAAATAATTTAACCTCGTTTTGAAAGTGGTCTTTGAGGTATGCCTTTGAATCAAGTATTTTGCCCTTACCACAGAGCTTTGGTTGTGTCCCCGTAAGTAAATCATCAATGTGAATGTGTGTGTGGGGCTGTAGCGACTTCAAACAATCACTCACCATTCTCTGGAAAGCTTGGGGTCCTACCTTCACCCCCACGGGTAGGACAGTCCACTCAAATACCCCAAAAGGAGTACAGAAGGCAGTGTATTGCCTACTGCACTCACTTAGAGGCATTTGGTGGAACCCATCCTGGAGGTCGAGGAGAGTCCAGAGCTGGTTTCGGGCCTGTTTGACAAACAAGTCCTCGATTACCGGCAACCGGAACTCCAAGCCGCAGAGTTGCGTGCAGGGCAGGGATGCGGGGCTAGGAGAAGGCGGTAAGAGCAGGCATGGTGGGCCCGATGCGCAAGGGAAAGGAGCAGGACAAGTGGGGCTCCAGGGAAAGGGACACGGGAAGGCAGGACCCCAAGGAGCAGGCAGCAAGGGGCACAGGAAAGCGGGGAGAACGGGCAAAGGTCAGGAGAAGGCGGTTGGCCGTGGGTACATGCGCTCACCGGGGTTCCCAGGGAAGGGATTGGGTTGGTGTGGTGGTGCAGTCCTGCCAGCCATCCCGCCAGTCATCCCGCTTGTTGTCGCGCGCGCTGCGTGCTGTTGCCAGAGGAAATAAAAAGATAAGTAAAACACGACGAAAAAATGTTGTAAATGACTGAAATTAAAGCTAATTAGCATAAAAAACGGCTAGGCAAAAAAGCGCGCTGCGAAGCGTGTTAAAAAGCGACGGAACGTTTTCGGCTGAAATAGGTGAATAGTTAACGTCGTAAGCATCGTGGCGAATGTATGAGTAGAACGCCGTGCCTCTTGCCCTCTAACACGCCGTATATGTAAAGAAAAACGCTCCGAGAGCAGCGCGTGGAAAACCGAAAAATATTTTTCTAAGACGCTACGCCCCTGAACTCGCGCCCTCTTGCTTTGTTCTCTTCTCCATGTACCTCCCCTTCCCACTTCCGCCCCATCCTCTCCGTTTTTGCCCTCCGTCTTGCTGCAGGCAAGCCACGCCGAGTCGAAGTCAAGAAAACCACACCAGCCCAAGTCTAAGAATTAAGTAAATAAAGCAGACCGGCTTTTTCAATCTGTGGTATTGTTGCATGCAGGGAGGACAGGGTACACAAGGCAAGACACCGACGGGAAACAATTTTTCTGTCTTTAAAAATGCACAGGAAACAGTTTTTCTGTTTTCGGAAATGCACGGAGGACTCAGCGCACCCAGCACGACACCACAAGGGCGCCCGCAGCACAACGGCACAGCGCACACAGCACAGGGCAACATAACCAAGGGACGCACCAAACCGCACAGCACCCCACAGCACCATACAACACCCGAAGGCAGGGCACAGCACAAAGCAGCATCCAAAAGCGTGGGAAAAAGCAACACAGCGCCATGCAGACAACACAGTGCACAACAGCACTGCACGGCAAGGGACAACAAGACGCAACGCAGCGCAGGACAGCGCCAAGAGGCACAGCATAGCACAGGGAAAACCAGGCCCAGACACAACAGCAAAACACAACGCGAACAGCACAGCACAGCGCACCAAGACACCACAGTCCGATACGCAGCACAACACACAGCAGCGCAGCACAGGACAGCACAGCACGCAGCAAAACACACAGCAGCAGAGTGAACAGCACAGCACGGAGCAGCGGCCGAAAGAGCTTGAAAAACCAACACGGCACCAAACAGACAACCCAGTGCACAGCAACACAGCAAGGCGTGGAACAACGAGACGCAACGCAGCGCAGCACAGCGCCAGGAGACGCAGCACAGCACAGCACACAGAAAAACAGGACAGGACAGCACAGCAAGACACAACGCGAACAACACAGAGCGCAACAAGACACCAGGCCCAAACGCACAGCAGAGAACACAGCAGCACAGCAAAGCAACACACACGGCGCCACATAAGACGCCGCCGCACCACACAGCACCGCGGGGCACCACGCAGCACACGGCAAACCAAAAGGAGCACAAGGCGACACCTAACCAAACATGAAGGACAACAACACACGGCGCAACACCGCAGGGTACACCGCACCCCAGACCGCCCGAAACAGCACGCAGAAACGCAAAGCAACAAGGGCGACGACGCCCGCGCAAGGGAGACAAGCACAAAAGTGGGGGGGGGCAGCACCAAGCACAAACAAACGGCTGACGGATGGGAAGAAAAAAGCAGGCAGAGCGAGCACAGAGGGCACAGAAGCGCCAACCGCGGAACACAACCCGGGGGGGGGGGGGGGCGGGCAAGGGGGGCAACAACCAGCGCTGACGCACGACGACAAACCAAACGGGGTGCAGCAGCAAGCAAGCAGCGGGCACACAAGGAAAAACGAGCAGTGGGGCGGCAACA
Source organism: Eutreptiella sp. 'Long Island Sound 2002' (assembly GCA_964036045.1). NCBI lineage: Eukaryota > Euglenozoa > Euglenophyceae > Eutreptiales > Eutreptiaceae > Eutreptiella > Eutreptiella sp. 'Long Island Sound 2002'. The sequence goes on from OZ038380.1 coordinate 107,518,668, forward strand.
CCCGAGCAACACAAACCACGAGGGGTGTGGGAGGGGGGGAAGCAAGGGCAACACAAAGCGCGAGCACCCGAAAACAAGCAACAGGAGGCAGGCAACAAGGAAGGCTGAACCAGACCGGGGGGTGCACCACTGGCGGCAGCAGCTGCCCGTAGGCGGCCCACAGCGAAAACCAGCAAGGTTGAAGAGAAAGGAAGAACAGCGGTGGGACCACGACACTCGCCAGGCAGAACGAGGGGGGGGGGGGGGGGCAAAGAGGGCACCCGCCAACGGCCGTCCAAAAACCGCGCACGCACAAGTAAGCAAACAAGGGGAAAACGAGCGGCAGGGCAACAACACCTGCGAAACAAGAACACGGGAGGCCGGCCCGTCCGTCCCGGCCAAGACAAAGGGGTGGCGCACCGCACGGGCTCCGGGGGCCGGCCCGCCCGTCCGGGCCAAACACCAACAACACCACAACCAAAAACAACTGGCGAACACAAGCCAACAACGCACACCCCACCATGAGGGGGTCCAAACACCAACACACCACGCCCAACCATGAGGGGGGTCACGCACCCACGCAGCACGCCCCACCATAAAGGAGGCCACAAACGGCCAACACACACAACGCCACACGACACAACACACCGCACTCCAACGCAGCACGCCCCACCAAGAGGGGGGCCACACACCAACGCAGCACGCCCCACCATGCGTGGGGCCATACACCACCACCACACACAACATAACGCAAGACAACACAACACAACACAACACACCGCAACGCAACGTGTCACAACGCATCACAGCCCCACCATGGGGGGCCCACACACTAACACAACACGCCCGACCAGGGGGGGGGGAACACACCAACACAGCACGCCCCGCCACAAGGGAGGCCACACAGCACAACACACCGCACCCCCACGCAGCACGCCCCACCATGAGGGGGGCCACACAGCAACGCAGCACGCTCCACCATGAGGGGGGCCACACACCATCACCACACACAACACAAAGCAACACTACACAACACAGCACACCGCAACGCAACGGGACACAACACAATACAACCGAAGAGGCACTGCGGAGATGGCATCCACCACCTCTACGCCACTGTCCTGGGGGGGCAGCGCCTCTCCCCGAGGTCTGCCATCAATGTGGTGACCACACCGTCGCACTGGATCACGGACCTCAACGTCCGTGTGGACGCAGCGACGCGGGAGCCGCCGGAGGTAGACCTCACGTGGCTCCTCAGGCGCCCCTACTCATTTATCCCCCCAGTGCCCTTCCGCGACCAGTGCCAGCTCTCCCCGACGGCGCTGAGTGACTGGGTGCAGAGCCGGGCCTCCATACCGGCGCAGGCCATCTACGAGGCCTGCTGGGGGGTAAATTTCATGCCAGGGGGGGGCCTCCCCCTGGACTGGTTCGACCACAACCAGCAGCGCCACATCACGGCGCATCGCATGGACAACGTCCCGACCATGACCGTCCTGGCCCACCGTTCCTCCCACCGGGGCACGGTGCTGGATACAACGTGTCTCCTGTGCGGGACACAGCCCGAGACGGCGCCCCACCTGTGGGCCTGCTCGGCTCAATCGCACGAGTGGGGGCCAGCCCGCCGGCGCCTCGCAGCGTGGCTTGACCAGGAGGTGGGGCCACGGGCGGCCCCAGTGCGTCACCAGCTGTGGGAACCGACTGTGCTGGAGCAGTGGGCGGCAGCCCTGCGGACCCCCTCCATGCAGCTGGCCCACCTGGAGTGTACGGGCCCCCACTGGCTGGGCACGGAGTTCCTCCGCCACGTCGTGGAGGACTCCATATGGATCTGGTACGCCAAAGCCAAGGCGGGTGCCACACTGCTGAAGGCCCTCCTGGGCCCGGGCAGCACGATGGCGTGGGCGTTGCAGGAGCTGCGCCTGCACCAGCAAGCAGAAAGGGAAGGGGTGCAGCGGGAGCTCCTGGAATAAGCGCGGTCGCCAGAGGCGAACTCACCAGGTCTCCCCGACTCCCCCTTCCCCTGCCGAGGCCTACACACTTACGCACGGCGCGCACACAACACACACAGCCCAGCCCGTTTACCTGTACCCGTGGGTAGACATCCCGGCCTCTTGCCCTTTGGTAACAGCGCCTTCGGCACAACACAGGACACCGCAACGCAACGGGACACAACACAATACAACCGAATACAGCCCCACCATGAGGGGGGCCACACACAACCACGACATGCCCCACCATGAGGGGGGCCACGCATAAACGCAGCACGCCCGACCATACCGGGGGCCACACACCACCACAACACAAACTGCCACACTACACAACACACCGCACCCCAACGCAGCACGCCCCACCAGGTGGGCAGCCACACACCAACACAGCACGCCCCACCATGCAGGGGGCCAAACACCACCACCACACACAACACAAAACAACACAACGCAACACAACACAACACAACACAACACAACACAACACAACACAACATAGCCAAATGCAACGCGGCGCAACACAACGCAATGCAACACAGCCCCATTATGACGGGGGCCACACACCACCACAACACGCCTCACCATGGGGGGGGCTAAACACAAACGCAGCACGCCCCCACCACACGGGGGGCCACACAACACACCGCATCCCAACGCAGCACGCCCCACCATGAGGGGGACCACACACCAACGAAGCAGGCCCCACCATGAGAGGGGCCACACACTACTACCACACACAACACAACGCAACACAACAGAACACAACACACCGCAACGCATCACGACACAACACAACGCAACACAACACAGCTCCACCATGAGGAAGGCCACACACCACCACGACACGCCCCACCATGGGGGGGGCCAAACACAAACGCAGCACGCCCTCCCACACGGGGGGCCACAGAACACACCGCACCATAACGCAGCACGCCCCACCATGAGGGAGACCACACACCATCGAAGCATGCCCCACCATGAGGGGGGCCACACACCACCACCACACACAACACAACACAACACAACACAACACAACACAACACAACACAACACAACACAACACAACACAACACAACACAACACAACACAACACAAGACACCACAACGCAACACGACACAACAGAATACAACACAAAACAGCCCCACCATGACGGGGGCCACACACCACCACGGCAGGCCCCACCATGAGGAGGGCCAAACACAAACGCAACACGCCCCACCATACGGGGGGCCACACACCACCACAACACACAACGCCACAGGACACAACACACCGTACCCAAAAGCAGCATGCCCGAACATGCAGGGTGCGACACACAAACGCAGCGCGCCCCACCATGCGGGGGGCCACGCAACACCACACATAAAACAACGCAACATAACGGAACACAACACACAGCAACGCAAGGGGACACAACACAACACAACGCAACACAGCCGCAACCTGAGGGGGGCCACACACCACCACAACACGCCCCACCATGAGGGGGGCCACACACCAACGCAGCACGCCCCGCCATACGGGGGGCCACACAACACAACACATCGCACCCCAACGCAGCACACCCCACCATGAGGGGGGCCACACACCAACCCAGCACGCCCCACTGTGAGGGGGAGCACACACCAACACAGCATGCCCCACCAAACCGGGGGCCACACACCACCACAACACACAACACCACAAGAGACAACACACGGCATTTCAATGCAGCACGCCCCACCATGCAGGGGGGCCACACACCAATGCAGCACGCCCCAACATGCTGAGGGCCACGCATCACCACCACACACAACACAACACAACACAACACAACACAACACAACACAACACAACACAACACAACACAACACAACACAACATACCGCAACGCAACGGTACCCGACACACCACAACGCAACACAGCCCCACCATGATGGGGGGCCACACACCAACATCAAACGCCCCACCATGAGGGGGGCCAGACACCAACGGAGCACGCCCCACCATACAGGAGGCCATACAACGCAACTCACCGCAGCCCAACGCAGCGCACCCCACCATGAGGGGGGCCACACACCAACCAAGCACGCCCCACCATGAGGGGGGCCACACATCAGCACCCCGCACGACACAACGCGACACAACACAACATAACACACTGCAACGCAACGCGATACAACACAACACAACACAACCAGACACGACCCCACCATGAGGGGGGGCCATACATCACCCGCTCCACCATGAGGGAAGCCGCACACTGACGCAGCACGCCCCGTCATACGGGGAGCCACACACCACCAGAACACACAACACCACACAACACAACACACAACACCCCAACGCAGCACGCCCCACCACAAGGGGGTTCACGGACCAACGCAGCATGCCCCACCATGAGGGGGGCCACACACCACCACAGCACGCCCAACCATGAGGAAGGTCACACACCAATGCAGCACGCCGCACCAAGCGGGGAGCCACACACCGCCACACCAGGCCCCACCATGAGGGGGGCCACACACCACCGCACCACGCCCCACCATGAGGGGGGGCACACACCAACGCAGCACGCCCCAGCATGAGCGGGGCCACACACCACCACAACACGCCCCACCACGAGGGGGGACATACACCACCTGACCATGTCCTACCACGAGGTGGGCCTCACAACAACGCCGCACAGCCCACCATGACGGAGTTTGTGCACCCCCACACAACTGCAACTGACCACCAATGGCCACCACTGCCCAACACACCGGACAGCAGGACAAACCGGCCATCAAGCGGCGCAGACGACGCCAAGGCAACGAAATAAGCCATGCATAACGCTGGCAACAACACGACAACCACACATCCATACACGACGAGCGCAAAGCTGGCCAAACCAATGCGGGCAACAACGCAGCCCCGACAAGCCGTTTGCGTGCGGCTACGACGGCGGCGAACCAACGCAACGTGCCGGCCACAGCCCGGGCGCAGCACAACGAAACCCGCATCCGACATGCCAGCCACGGCAAGACCTAGACAACAATGACTCACCATAACTGGCTGCGCGCACGCGGGCCTTCGCACGAAGGACCCAACTGCCCACAAGGCGTCTACACGACAACCCAGGACGCGACAGTGCTCGCAGCAGCAGAAAAGACCCAACGACGAACAAGCTGACATACGGCGGCCAACACAACCATGCACCAACCAAACCCCTGCGGCAACAACCACGCGACGATAGACAGACCACACGGAAGCCAGCCAGCACCGAACCAGCCGGGCGCGCAAGGGTCGAAACGGAAACGGTGTCCCACGGGTGGGCAATGCCATGGTGCGCCACGCCTGCTGACGACCATACCCACGGACACGACAGAACACCGCAACTCTACCGTTATACAACCAAAGAACCTACGGCAACGAACTACTTCAAACCCCTGACCAACCGACCAACCCACGACAACAACTTACTACAATCCCCGGCCCCCCGGGAGAGCGCAAGCGCCACTGAGTCAGGAGGCGTGAGTCTGCGCCACGGCATGCGAGTCTCGTCTAGTCGCCTCACGCCTACTGAAAACCAACCCAGGTGGGGTTGCCTGCAGGACAGAGCCTTTGGCCTGGCCCCCGGCTCCGGGGCCCTAGAATCAGGAGGTTGATGAGGATGTGCGAGGGGACCCTCCCCCACGTATCATCCGCCCCAAGGAGAGGAATGTGAGATTTCGGTCGAACCTGGGTTACCTCTCTTGGCAGAACACGCAGTAGGGTACTGCTCGCGGTGACCGCGACCTTTCCCCATGTGGGGGAGCCGCTTTGTGGGGGCACGTGCAGTAGGGCTGTGGGTGGGTGAGCAAAAGCCCCTTGGTAAGACCCCCCTCGGGGGAAACCCCAGTCCCGAGATGACGTACCTACCTACCTACTTTGGACAGCTTGTTCAGCACTTCCGTTGCTCTGTCGTGGAGAAGCCACTGAGATGTGTTTTTCAACTCCACTCATGGCAAACAAATCCTTCAAAACTTCAGAGTTGATAATGGATGCATTGTCACAAATGAACTCTTTTGGCAACTCAAGCATGTGGACGCATCCATCCACAAACAAAGGAGCAGCACTCTTAATGTCCAATCCCTTTTCTTGACGTGGGACTGCCAATACATATCCTGTTTGACGGCAGACGATGACCATAAGATAGTCCACGTTTTCTCCAGTGGACTTCTGCAACCATTCCGGCAATTTACAGAAGTCAATTGCAAGCAATGTGAAGGGATATTGTGGGACAGGAGCAAATTCACATGTTTTAGGGTTGCTTGCCACGCCTTGCCTTCATAGTTTGACACTCATGACATCGCGCGAGAATTTTAGCAATGTCGGGTGACAGATTGCGCCTACCTCTTGGCAAATCATAGGCAAGGCACCAAAATGTCTGCATCAAACACCTCCACAGTCTTTTCCACCCGAGGGTGGCCATAAGAATGTATTGCCACCACCACGTCTTCAAAAAAAGCTGTAGGGCACACAATCTTTCCCTTGAACCGAATCTCTCTTTCGTCATCGTCCCACCTTATACCGTAATCCCAAAAATTCGGGTTCTGAGATGACTGGATCAGACTCAAAGTCCCAGTCAGGAAACTCATCCCGATAATGCGCAGTCCAATCCTCATAGAGAACTTCGGACTGAGCTGGTATGTTCACCTTGGACACGGCACAAATGAGTCCTTCGGACTCATGCCAATACCAAAAGTGACTCATCCGAGCTTGAAGATGGGCTGCATAGCCAGAAATAGTCTCACTGGACCAATTAGCTGCACATCCCTTTACAGAAGCAATGGATGCAGCAAGCTTATTTATCTCTTTGTCCTGTCTGTTCTGAATGTGCTGAGAACTGTCGTGGAAACACTGAAGAATGGAGGGGCAAGGTTGTACCCAAGCCTGATGAGCACTTAGAGCCTGCACCGTGGCATATTGAAGCCATTTGAGAGTTAAGACAGCCACCACGGCAAGCTGGCATTGAGAAGTCCTGAATCTGACTGGACTTGCATGTCTCTAGCCTGCTGGGCCAAAATTGTTTCCACTCTTTCCTTGAGATCACGTTCCTGCTTAATGGCCCCCTTTTGATTGGCATCACTGCCGTGCAAATTGGTGTCATTCGCCAATCTGGCCGGATACGGCCACCGGTACAACCCATCGGCGACAGTGTGGTCCTTGCCGGGTTTGTACACCCACTTCAATGTGGTACCGGCTTAAATATTCATGTCATCCGCCACGCCTTCGCAAAGGCCCCGAAAGGGTACAAAGATCTTCTTTGTACCAACTCTCCAAGGCCTTGTGGTTGGTGTACACGGTAACGTTTCGTCCCCCAATCCAACTTTTAGATTTTAGCAAGCAAGAGACCAATGCATAAGTCTCTTGCTCGCGGGTGCTCCAAGCTCCTTGTCCCTTCCCATCCTTGCCTTTCAGCTTGCGGCTAAAACAAGCGCAAGGCTTCCACTCCCCTTCAGGGTGTCGTTGTTCCAGGACAGCACCGACTCCATGGTTGCATGCACCCGCATGCCCGCGATATTCACGTCGGGTGATGGTATGTACAACTCACACCCAGCACTGAGTGCTTCCTGCAACTGAAGAAAAGCAGACTCCGTCTCGGGAGTCCACTGGATACAACTACTCAGGCGGCTCAAGTTGCATGGTAGAAAACTACAGAAAGTGCCCAAAATAGTAAGAAAAAGTGCTTTTCCATTGCTTTGAGGCATGCTCTAGTTGTATTAGAGATGCACTGAGCTTCCATGCATTTTAATCTTAGTATTGGTCCAACCAAAACTGGTGATAACACATTTTGACCTATGGAACCAAACACCCAATCAGGATATGGAGTGGACCCCTTAATCCCCTTTCAATGTGAAGTAAAACATCTTTTCCTGAGTTGACTGAGCACTGACATACCTAAGGTAGAGCCTATGGATTTATCTATGTTTTCCCATGAATTCTTAGCTATCCTAGTGGTATGCACCCTAGGGGGCTGGGCACCTCTTTTTGAGAGGTCCTGGGTTCAATTCCTGGTCAGCCTAGCTAAGTAGGAAGATCCCATGTGACATGGCAGTGACCTCATCGCCACATACCATGCCACCTCAGCACATATGGGACCCAAAACAAAGAGTGCACATCTCCTAAGATGGTACTATAGAGAGGGAGTGATCCTGAGGCAGTTTTCTAACTCTTTTCCCAAAACACTTCAGCTATCTTTGTGAATATGCATTCATATGTTACCTGAGTTGCAGTTACTGTGAATATCCAATAATCTTTCACTGTGTACACTGCAGCCCTTCATGCTTTGATCCTGAATCCTCTTCTCTTTGCATACTATTGGCTTGAGCTATCCTGGAGTGACTTGGAGTGGCTGTATTTCATCAAAACAAAAGCTTTTCATCTCCAAAAACAAGCAGCAGGAATCCCTACACCAACAGCAAGCAGCAGGAGAGGCAAAACACAGTGCTGAAAACACTATAAACTTTTCTGGTAGCAGAGGCAGCCTGTCTCTGTGCACCGGCAGCGACCCCGCGCCGTACAACCAGTGCTCCGAGCAGGCAAATATAAGCAGAAGGGCGGATTAAGATGGATCCAGGAAGAGTGGACGCCGATGTGAAGACAGCGCCAGCGCCTGAGGCACCGGCAAGACCGGCGCCTGGCGCTGTACCTTCAGCGGAGCCCTTACATGGGCCAGTGGATACGGCGGAGGACTCCCTGGATGGCCTCCAGACAGCCTTCGGGGCCCTGTCCGTCGAGGAGCTGGTGGCGCAGCCTGCAAAAAGGAAGAGAGAGAGCGAGAAGGATGCTGGAGACGGAGCAGACGAAGGAGAGGAGCAAGGGCAAGACCCGACGGATGTCCCTACCTTCGAAGGCGCACCAATCGCTTCTGGCCTCCATGCATCACCCTCTCCCATAACCACCACACTCCCAGCCGCCGCAACATCCATTTCCACAACCAACCCGCCTATGGCAGAGGGCACAGGCTTTACTGGCATGCCTCACTACCCCGCCTATGGCATGGGCCACCTACCACTGCGCTCCTTGAGGCAACTACTGCCAGTGAGCCGGTGGCTTCCAGCTCTGCGCCGCGGTGGTATGCGGCTGACCATCCCCATCCACTCCACGCCACTGGAACCTACATGGAAGTTCCTGGGTATGCACCTGGGTATGCACCTGGGTATGCACCCTTGAGTGGGTTGAGGAGAGGACCAGAGTCTCTGGGAGGCAGGAGCAGAGGATCAGGAAGATCCTCCAACAGGTCCCTGACGCGGTCGGAGATCAACGAGGTGCTCCGAGGAGCCCCTTCGAAAGTCGTGGGCGACCTCACGCAAGAGATCAGGGAGAAACTGGAGCCCCTGATGATCCCGTCCCATGCGTCACCTACGACGGTGGGAATGTCACCCCACCGAGTACAGGCTAACCACCTGGCGGCAGGGTTGACAAATACCCTGGGGAGCCTGAGGAGCCGACCGATGCCGACTCCTGCAGCAGTACCGAGAAGTCCAGTCGTCCCGAGAACGGCCCAGCCGCCCTACAGCCACGTGACGAACTCGACGAGGGCCGAGCTGGACCAGCTGGGGCTGACAGCCTTAAGGGCTATGGTGGACGTAGAGCCTTATGGCTCTAGTGATCTTGGCGGAGACCCCTCCGATGACGAGCCGCCGTCGATGGATTCTTCTTCGCCCTCAGATGACGAAGACCCCGAGGACCCCAAGGGTAAGAAGAAGAAGAAGAAGAAGAAGAAGACCCGACGCCCTGAAGGATGCCGAGCTCAGGAGGCGAAGGCTATTGCCACCTCCAAGATAGTGGTCAACCTGCCTGAGTTCACAGGCAAGGACCTCAGCGAGTTCGCTGAGAGCTCTGGCCGGTTCCTACGACTGACCGGCCAAACCCACGCGAGTGGGCGAGTGAAGTGCGATCTGCTCCTGCAGTGCTGCAAGACCAAGTACCTGGAGAAGCAGGTCAGGCAGATCGTGACTAACTCCGCCACCTTTGCCGATGTGTTGGTTGCCCTGGAGAGGCAGTACCCGACCTATGAGACCGACCTCTCCATGAGGGCCGAAATCCAGAACCTGCCCCGTGCTGCCCAACAACTGCAAACCTGGCAGGGTCTCCGAGCTGTTGGCTGACCTGGATCACTGGGCTGGACGACTGACGCCCGGTTCCTACAGCAGCGACGACCTGCTGTTCTGGTTGTGCGCCAAGCTCCCCCGAGAGCTATGGGACGAGTGCCGTTTGACGGCTGAGCGCAAGGCTAGATCCCTCCGCTACGAGGATCTATGCGTGCTGCTCCTGGAGATGGCGCTGGAGAAGGAGAGCGACCAGCACCTGAACAACTACCGTCCTGGTGGTGGAGGTTCTGGAGGCAAAGGGTATGAAAGTGCTGCCCTGGGTCGTGGAAGGTGCCGGAGGGCTCGGGGCCGGCAAGACCAGTGGGGCAGGCACGCGAGGAGTCGACCTGAACGCTGCTGTTTGGGCTGGAACCAGATACACGGACACCAACGGAGGCGAGAGCAGCAACAACGGAAGCAAGATCCATGTTGATTGTTATCCGGCAGAAAATCCCAGTCTATGAAGAAAATTGATGCGGATTATCCTAAGTACATCTGAGTGTCCATATCTGTCTGAAAAGATTTATATAAATCCGATTGTGAAAAATATTTGGCCGATCTGGCCCGCGAGCGCGCGTCAGCGGCAAATGGCGATTCCAGGTAAATGATCGGAACGCGGCGGATTTACGGAGAATGGACCGCGGAATCAGATCCGGCATATCAGAAATATATAGGTCTGATCCTGAGACTGAGCTGCGAGGCGGCGATTCCGCCGAAGCAGAGAAAATGACCAAAATGTAGTCAATCTGGGGCAGATCTGCTAAAATCTGAGCAGATGGGGGTTAGCCGCACTTACACTCCCGCTCCAAAAACACACTGGGGTGTGTCGCTACGTCAATGAAGAACGTAGTGCGGGTAAGTCCCAGAAACAAATAGGAATGTAGCCTCGATGGGGCGAAATCTGCTTGATCTGACCTGATTTGGGCTGGATTGGCACTGAATCAGGATGGATGAACCTGAAATGAGACACAATGAGGAGTGATGAACAGTCCTCCGTGCAGTAAAACATTAGGTTAAGGGCTAAAAAGCATGTAAAAGTATGGAGAATCGATACCAAACCATGCATTGGTTGAGAATGAGGTAGATTATTGGTGGATTGAGTGGGGGAATCAAGAAATGGAGTGACATCTCAGCGCTCTGGCACAGTTTCGCTGTCGCGGGCACGCTACGGTGTCCTCGCCGAACTCTACATCGTGTTACTCCCGCTTTTCTCGTTCTGAAAAGTGCAGCATGTGCTTCAGATTTGGCGCATCTGGTGGATGATCACTAGATTCAGCAAGATTGAGAGTCAATTATGGCAGGGATGAAGGAGATGAACCAATCACAGAGAGGGAAAACAAATACAGATGAAGTCTGCAGGCCCTAAGTGAATAGAAAAACATCAGCGTCAACAAAGTTAGGCAAGGCCGTAGACAGATCTTCGAGGAATGAGAAGAGATGACAAGGAAATCAACCTAAAATGTCTTAAAATCAGCAAATTCCCTAAGATGAAGGTGAAATGAAGCGGAATGTCTACAACTGAAACTAATAACACTTTCGTTTAGACTAGAGTTAATATATATTGTCGTTTATTCAGCTCAATTGTGCTTTCCGGCACGTTGGTTCGCGAGCATCCAACAGATTCCATCAAAATGTGGATCATGTGATGATGCATCATGATGGGACATGATAGCCCTGGATCCTTGGCATGTAACGCGCCGAAGGTTCGCTGAAGGCGCTTTACTGACAGAATATAACTGAGAGACACCGCATAGTCCTTTATTTACAGTGGCGGCGGTGTCAATCGACTTGGACAAGGCCCATCTTTCGATTGAGTCCCACAAGACACTAGGATTCACCATTTTCGACAGTTTCAGGTCGGATTGAGCTCACATTGGCGTGTGCCAAAAATACAACGAAGCTTACGGACTTCAGAGGTTGCTGTTAGAAGTCCCTAGAGCTCCTATGTGAAGGTTGTCTGAACAATTGACGTCTGGGTTTTGTGCAACAGTGGCAGAATGATGGACAAACCTGAGGAATTCAAGGTAAATGAAAGGAATCTGGATCTGAATCTGGACTTTAGCTTCAGCATCACGGCAAATGAAGGTAAGATCTGAGTTCCTGGCGTCGCATCTGGTGCAGCCAGTACTACAGGGGGTGCCTGTAGGGGTGAATGTCACCGGCCGGTGTTTTTACTATGTACATTTGCTTCCATCTGCACGAGTAGCCAAATTCCAAAAATGCACAGACCAACAGAGACAAGATTACCCCGAATCTGCCTGAATTAAGCCTGAGTTTGGTTTTTCCTGAACACGGCAGCACACTCCGTGGCTTTCGGCAGCGTATCTACGCCTTGTCTGCCGAACGGAGACCAAAGAAAAGTTGATTGACGTCAAATTATCAAACATTCGCAGTTCTCCACATCATGTTGTAATCAGGAAAAATGAACAGTGGATTGGGCAGAATGTGGTTTTTTCAAGTCGTCAGAACACTCACATTGGAATAAGTGGTCGACGGGGCGAGGCTGGAGCTTTTGTAGGAGTTGGACATGCAAGGGTTTCGAACCTACACCCTTGAGCCCTAGCGACGAGTGCCATGACGCCCTGGACTAGACGACTGTTACCCAGATTATGGCGTCGGCGACTCAAGTCACGACGGATCTCCCTCAATTCGGCCAAGCACGAATACATGTGACCACCAACCTGTCTGGTCGGGCCCTCGTACGGCTTGGGCGCTGCAAATCAGCGGCCGAACTTGAAGCTTGGTCCTCATTTGGCTCCTGGGCTGGCCTGACCGCAGGAGGGGGGATCGACGGATCAGCCCTGGAATGTGGCTGCTGAGGGCCGTAGAAGGCTGGATCTCGATTCACCACAGGTCTTTTTCCGTCGCTCTCCACCTGTCTGTCTGGTTTCGACAGACAGTCTGTCAGGAGTACGCCAATTTCGGGGTGCTTCTTTAGGAAGTCGATGAACCCCTTGGTGTACCCATGGACAAAGGAATGGGCTGGTTCCCAGTTGTTGTGACTGGAATCAAAGCCCCTCCACTCACATAGAAATTCCCATTCGCCCTTTCCGTCACGTCTTGCTTCTAAAATCCTCTTGAGTTCGTACTTCCCCCCTTCGATGACCCGATCGGACAAAAATTTCGAAGTCCAAAAAAGGGGTTTAACCCGATCCTTGGGGGAGGGGATCTCTCTCTTGAGGCGATCGCCCGAAACTTCAATTTCCCTGCTGACATCCACACGAATCCTCCACCTGTTCTCACCTAGACGCGCTGTAACAGCGAATGGCCCCTCCCACAAGGGAAGAAGCTTATCATCTCCGTCCAGGGTGGTTTCGGATTTTCGAAGCCAAACTCGATCATCGACTTCAAAATTGTGGGGGTTTTTTCGGCCTTGATTCTGGACCCAAAGCCAGTCAGCTTGATGCTTATCGATTAATTTCGAGACAGTTTTATCTGCTCGTTGGACGTTGTCCAAAAACAACGAAGCATCTTTACAAGGGCGAGGATTATTCAACGGCATGTTCCACCAACACTTCTTTCGTCCAAAGACAATTTCATTTGGAGAAAGGCCATGGTACAAAGGCGTGTTGTGGTAACGGCGAAGCAATGCGAAGAGAACTTCAAGCCAATGGAAATCCTTTTCACTCGCGAGCTCCTTACGAAGCATATTTATAACAGAGCGGCCGGCTCTTTCGCCAGGCAGCGCTCGATGCGAGTGTATTTCACATCTCAGGTGGTGGATTCCAAGGCGAGCACATAATTCCCTCCACCATTCGGAGGTGTACTCTTTGCCTGAGTCCGTAACCACCTCGGATGGGACGTCCCAACCTCCCATCCAGGTCTGCGCGCACCATTTGGCGGCAGCCTTGCCAGTCATCGACTCGATGTTACAAGGCAACACCTGAATATAGCCGGAATGACGGCACTGAATAAGGAGCACACCATTGACTTTTTTGTTGGTCCAATGGCACTCTTCGTCGTCGAGTTCACCAAGATAGAAAAAATCACTGGTGACTCTGTTAAAGAGGCGCTCCGGAATAGGACGTGGCCTCAGATGGCCGTGCTTCTTCGCGCTGGGGGGCGTCGAGACAGCACATTGGGCACATCCGGCGGCTACTTTCATGCAATGAGTATATAGCCGTGAGCCGAACAACCTATGTTTAATCATCGACCATAATCGACGGCCATGTGCGTGGGGGGACTCCCATTTATGCCACCAGTTTAACACTCGGGGGGCCAGGGCGTCTGGTACGCACAATTTACCCTCCATCCACAGCTTCCCCCCATCCAACGAATATTCAGAAAAAATCCCATCCTTGTGAGCATCTTTGGATTTGAGATTTCCAAAAACCTCTTTAAACATGGGATCCTGCAGATAATCGGACGTCCAGTCACGGATGATAAGGGAATCTTTTGGCAGGGGTGGAGTTTTGGCCGGATCTCGACGCTTAATGCCCTGAATCAACCGAAATCCACTTACACGTCGGGTGTAGTCAAACCGTTTCACACTCCCTGAGGAGGGATCGGTGACTTTTTCCACGACTTTCAGTGATTTGGTTATGATTTCATGAGCATGCGCCGGATCTGAAAAGGCCGTGATGTCATGACACGGGCATGCGTGCTGTTTAACAGTGCATTGCATGCATTCACGTCGCAAGAGCCTTTTTTCCTCTTGATCTCACTCGATTACGGCGTGGCGGTCCTGCTCCGTACCATGGATGTTGGTACTTTGCAGCCCCTCTGAAGCGGGGTAAGCCCATCGGCTCAGAGCATCCGCTACCGTGTTGTGTTTTCCAGGCAAATACGACACATGGAGGTCAAACAGACTGAGAAATTCGTGCCATCTGGCCCGTCGACCAGCTGGGCTCGCGACGGTATCAATGTGTTCGGTGGCCCAATACTCCAGAGATCGATGATCCGTCAGGACCTCGACTCGATTGGTGCCAACCCACGATTGGTACTTTTTCAAAGCACAGATTATGGCGTAGGTTTCTTGCTCACGCGGCGACCATTGCATTTGGCGTGGGGCTAGCTTCCGAGACCAAAATGCAAGAGGGTAATGATCACCTGTGGCTTCATCAACCTGTTCAAGGACAGCTCCGATCGCGTACCTAGAAGCGTCGGTTCTTATGTAGAAGGGTCGGTCAAATTTCGGCACATGCAACGTGGCGACTTCGCAGAGGGCCGCCTTCAAGTGATGGAAGGCCTCCTCGCATTCGTCAGTCCACTTGACACGAACCGTTGAACCTGCCTTGCCCGCATCTCTCCCTACCTTCAGTAATTCAGTGAGGGGGGCAGCAAATTTGGCATAATTTGGCACAAAAGTGTGGTAAAAATTGCAACAACCCAGGAATCCTCTCAATTCCGTGATCGTCTCAGGGCGCTTCCACTTCTGAATAGCGACGAGCTTCCCTGGACTGGGTCGTCGGGTGCCATTCTCAAGGAGAGAACCACAAAATTCGACTGATTTTAGAAATAATTTTCCCTTCTTTGGCCCACAAATCAGCTGATTGGCATCAAGAATATCCAAAACCTGGTTCAGCTGCTTTTCATGTAGGGCCACCAGCTCGGCTTCGGTCAGTCACTCCCCCTCTGTCGCGATGATTATGTCATCTATGTACACACTCACGAAGGCACGAAGCTCAGGATGAGCTGTAAAAAGCACATCCTCCATCATTCTTTGAAGAAACGAAGGGGCGTTCTTCAGGCCCATGGGCATGACCGTCCACTGGACTGGGCCACATGGCGTGCACATACAAGTGAGAGGTCGGCTGTCCTTCCTCAACGGCATTTGGTGAAAGCCGTGACGGAGATCCAGCACAGAAAACAAACGACCTCTTGCCCTCTTGGCGATTTCCTCCTCAATGAGGGGCAGGGGGTGCGAATCCGCCTTTGTTTCGGCGTTAAGATTGCGAAAATCAACAACCATTCGCCAACCATCAATAGTGTTCTGGTCTGCAGGCGGCGGCTTCGGGACTGTGAAGGGTGCACAGCACCATTCGCTGGTCATACAACCCTCAAGCCAACCAAATTCCCTGAGATTTCTCTCGATTATTTTTCTGAGTATCTCATGTTTGTGTCCATGGTTCTCATAAGGACGCTGTTTCTTCGCCTTGTAACCTTCACGAAGCTCGATGAAGGCTTCACCGAACTGCCCACGGACAGGGGGGTCCTTGATCAACTTCCCCGAAAGGGTTGTGTCCTTCCGTTCCTCAAAAATCTTGTCTCTTTTCTTGGAACACAACTCAGTGTCCACCTGATCGCCAGGAATTACTGTCGAAAAAACTTTGGCGACTTCTTCGGCCTTGGCAGGAAGAATCTTCTTACGGATGTCCCTAAAAAGGTCCGTATCAACTGCCTCTTGAAGATAGGTTGGTCGAGTGTCGACATTCCAGAGATTCTCTTCGTGATCCAGCTCCTCGAAAGGATCTATGAAAGCTTCCACACGGGGTTTTTCATAAAAAACTCTGAATTTGCGGCGCGATTTAAAATTTTTCTTCGCCCGTGCACTGAAGATTCTTTTCGATGTCGATCGTATTGGGGAAGAGGGAGACGAGGCGGATCCATTTGACGTTGGATCACCTTGGGTATCTGACGGACAAAAATCAGAAAAAATAGATTCATCATCAGTACCACGCTCAACCTCAGATTCAGACCCAACACAGGAATCAGTACCAGAATCAGCAGAATCAGAGTCAGAAAGCTTTCCATCCACCAGGAATGCAAGCGAACTCCAGGACCGCTGTGGCAGGGGACCTGTGTCGTCCCTGGCATACAGCTTAATCTTCCTGGGAAGTTCGATGTAATCTACACAAATGTCTTGTAATTCCTGAAACCAAGGCTTGTCGTCCCACAAGGGCACAACTAAAATCGCCTGGGTTTTATCTTGCTTGATTTTGTGGATGACCTGCTGGATTAAGTGAAACGCAGGATTAATCCATAACTTCTTGTCCCATTTTTGGGTCCAAGCGTCGCGAAAGTGCTTGTCAAAGCGCTTGTTCTCGCGGTTAGCAAAGGCATCATACTGTGGCCAAAAGGAATGGTGTTCATAAAAATATTCACAAATTGTATCGCGCCATTTGTCGACAACTCTGTAGGATGAAGAGTGCCAGCGCGAAGGGCGTCGTGGCTGGGAGTCCCTACGAAGACATTCTAACTCCCGGGAGTAATCGGCACTCCCATTCACCTCTGCAATGGTGACATCTTCGCCAAATTTTGGTGTAACCTTTCGCTTCAAAAATTCTTCTGCACTTTTAAACCCTGCGTGCAAAAAACGAAATTCAGGACGCTCCAAGGGACCTGACTCCAGCAAAAAACAACGCCGATAACCTACGGGCGCCACCCTGTTCTTGCTAAGCCAAGGATGGCCCAAGTAAAGGTCATACTTTATGTCGGCACGATAGAAGTAGTCATCCTTAAGGACAACTTCCTCCACATTACCTTCTTCCCAAAGGTCTTGAGCGACCAAATGAGTTGATATATAACAACCGCATTGCCCACCTGCGAGAGAATGTCCAGAAACTCCCTCGAGGGTAACAGGATGAGGCGACTCAAACACGCAGTCGTCGGGTAAGAAAGAATTGGATTGGAGGTTTACCTCTGATCCATTGTCACACAAACAAGTGGCGAGGTGGAAATTTCCCTTGCGATCAGAGACCCACAGCTTTGTGACAAACTGACGGGCCCTGTGCTTGGACTGTACACCAACCTCGTCCACTACAAGAGAAGGATCCGCTGCCGGATCCAGGGGAGAGGAGACAAGCGACCCTACATCAAGTAGTGGTCGAGAAGGAATCTGGGGATCATGCCTGAAATCGCCTGGGGAGGGGCGATTTTTGTGGCTCCCCTAGGCGTTCTGACCTCCAGTGGCTGCGTTACTATTGTGGACACACCCTGATTCGTCGACCCACTCATCTTGGAGCGGATCATCTGCTGGATTCAAGGCATTTTCGACATAATCTCGATCCGCATCGGACACCTGATCTGCACCTGAGACCTGATCCACACGATGGTTGCCCTTTCCACGTCCACGGCCACGGCCGCCGGATGATGGACCTCCACCGTCGCCACGCCCTCTGCCCTTACCAGAGAAAGGGGTTCCCGAAGGATTTCCCTTACCTTTACCCTGGAATCCTGGAGCATTTCCCTTATTTGTACCGGATTGAGGGGTTTGGCCAGGATTTCGATTTCCGCCTCCGGCGTTGCTATTGGGATTTTTCTGGCCGTTCGGCTGCCCACCGGAGCCGGATGGAGTCCGATTTCCTGTGCCTTGGGACCCGCCAGGGCCTCCAGTATTTTTGTTTCCACCGGGAGGGGTCGGATTCCCTTTTCCAGCCTTCCCACCATGCACCTGTCTGTCATTCCTGTCTGAATTCTGCGGATTACTGATATTTTCACCAATCACCTTGTGATCGTAAGGAGACCATCGGTGATTACCCGTAGAATGCGTCTTAGCTCGGTTCGTAGAACCTAAAAGTAGGCAGATGCTACAGTGATCCTGAACATTCCGGGTGTCATTCACCTTTTTGTTGCCCTTTTGGGCCCCATTTTGGGTGTTTTGCTGGGTATTCTTGTTTCCCCCAAGACCCTCATGGAAATTCTGATTGGCGGCGTCGGCGAGCCGCTCAACCTCTTCCCAGAGTTCCTTCGGGGTGAACGAAAACACCCAGTTCTTGGCCTTCAGGCGATGGCCATGGAAACTTACTCCCCTGTTGAGGACTTGGACAAACAAGTCCCGATCCTCGTGTTCATTAAACTTGATTTTCCACGTCTCCTCAGTGAATTTCACCTTGGAGAAGGACGTGGGGGAGCACTTTTAAAGTGCCTCCCTGACTGAAAACCTGTTGGCCGAGGCATCGAAGCCTTCAACCTCCGCCCACCAGGTCTTGACCTTTTCTTCAGACTGTCTGTTCCGAAGGGTGGCGGCAGTTTCTGAGGGGATCTTGTCAAAAATCTGATTTTTCAGTTCGGCACTAGAAAATTTTTCGCCTGAATGTTCAGCTTCTTCCACTAAATTCCAGAAGCGCTGTCTTTTGTCTTGCACTTCGTGCAAGATTAATCGCGAGAATGGAGGAAAATTCTTCAACATTTGGTGGTAATGGTCCTCTGGCAGCCGGGATCCACGTACCTCCAACTGTTCCCACACCTCATCAAAGGTAAGGGGGGAACTTGTATCCTCACGATCACTCCAGGTCCTGAGCCAAGTGTTGGCCGGCGCTCCTTCAAGGCAGTCCAAGAGGGCCATCAGGAACTGATCATCTTGGAGTTTTTGAGTCTTAACCCACAATTTAAATTCCCGTTGGAACTGAGGCCAACGTCGGGGGTTTCCATTATACTTCGGTTGCTTGGCAACCTGACGAAGTCGCAATGAAGTAGGACTAAGAAGCGAATCCAGCCCAACACCGGCCGTAATGGCAGACACCTTGGCGGCATCATTCGCCACACCAGCTCCAGCGAGGGTCTGGGCGAGCAACAGCTGGGCTAAGGCATTGGAATCAGCAGCAGGAGGGGCAGTACGGGAGGCAGTTCGCTTGGCATTCTGAGCCTCAGTCCTAGCCTTCGCCGTCCTACTCTCAGAACGAGAGATTTTAACCCTTTCCTTTAGCTTGGTCCTGCTGATCCTTGCGTCGGTGGTCTTGGAGTCCACCGAAGG
Source organism: Eutreptiella sp. 'Long Island Sound 2002' (assembly GCA_964036045.1). Lineage (NCBI taxonomy): Eukaryota > Euglenozoa > Euglenophyceae > Eutreptiales > Eutreptiaceae > Eutreptiella > Eutreptiella sp. 'Long Island Sound 2002'. Next base: position 107,538,363 of record OZ038380.1, read on the forward strand.
AGCAATTGAAAAAATTTCCGTCGCCTCCTCCGACGGCTCTGTTGCTTGTTCCACCGATGAGGCGCCCTCAGACCGCATGTGCGTCTTGAAAAGATTTTTTATTCCCAGCGTTTCAATGATGAGGTGCATCTGATCTTTGAGCGTTTGGAGCTCAGCATCTCGCTGAAATCTGCAGGAGCAGTCGGCAGGACAGTACATACCGTGTCCTGAAGGGCCTGAGCAGGCTGTCGGACCGCTGATCTCGGTGGTCCGCAGCCAGGAGTCCACTTGGGGAGCTCCTTCAGCCCTAATTTCAAGGCTTGCCTGCCTGGTGGCCTCTAAAATTCCCTCCTCAACCGCGGCGGCTAGATTGTCGCGGATGGAAACAGGGGGATGAGGGGCGGAGGGCCCGGGAACAGGTGCCGTGCCCTTCTTCTTCGGGAAGGGGCTTGCCTTCCGGATCTGCAAAAAAAATGGCAAAAGAGTCATCTTCTTGAGAACGCCACCACATCCTGGTATTAATTTCGTCCTGAAGGAGGAAAAAATATTCCATTAAAAAATCAGAGGCGATTCTTTCTTGTCCGATCAGCTTAGACGTGGCTAAGAGACAAAGGGCCTCAAGGGCCTCAAGGTTACGGGTCACTTCTAGGGACAAATGGTCGTCCCATTGTGCCCAAGAGGCTGGTCGATTATAGCTAGGTACCTCACCTGGACCACCCATCTCAATGTCGTCAAGATCGGCGTCTGTGGTCTCAAATGTTGGACATTGGTAAGGAATGTTGGTACCTGCCAGCTCCGTAAGGTCTACCGGAGCGTTGCCATCGCCGTAGGCTGGCGGATTCCAGCTGCTCGATGGCCAATTTTGACTGGGATTATAGTAATTTGGGTCTCCACAGCTGCTGATGTGCGCCCTTCTTGGGCAGCTTGGGCTTTGCGCAAGGCATTCCTCTCAAGGCCTCGTTCGCACAGCACCACGGCAGCGTAATCGTTACTTCTCCAGAAGCGGCGGGGTCTACGGGGCCGTACTGGGGAGCGGACTGTGGTTGGGACGCCAAAGGAACAACATTGAGGTAGCCTCTGCTACCATGAAAGTGCTGCCCTGGGTCGTGGAAGGTGCCAGAGGGCTCGGGGCCGGCAAGACCAGTGGGGCAGGCACGCGAGGAGTCGACCTGAACGCTGCTGTTGGGGGTAGAACCAGATACACGGACACCAACGGAGGCGAGAGCAGCAACAACGGAAGCAGGATCCATGTTGATTGTTATCCGGCAGAAAATCCCAGTCTATGAAGAAAATTGATGCGGATTATCCTAAGTAGATCTGAGTGTCCATATCTGTCTGAAAAGATTTATATAAATCCGATTGTGAAAAATATTTGGCCGATCTGGCCCGCGAGCGCGCGTCAGCGGCAAATGGCGATTCCAGGTAAATGATCGGAACGCGGCGGATTTACGGAGAATGGACCGTGGAATCAGATCCGGCATATCAGAAATATATAGGTCTGATCCTGAGACTGAGCTGCGAGGCGGCGATTCCGCCGAAGCAGAGAAAATGACCAAAATGTAGTCAATCTGGGGCAGATCTGCTAAAATCTGAGCAGATGGGGGTTAGCCGCACTTACAGGGTACCAAGGGTCCCGACCTGGGCAGGGGACTACCCCCAAACACGCCCACGCCCGTCTAATGGAGAACGTGAAGGAGCTATTCTGGTGTGATACCAGAGATGAGCAGGGCCACCTGCAGCACGCCTTCGACTGCGAGCAGCGAGACTGCTTTGTAGTCCAGGGGAAGCAGCAGGAAAAGATCACCGGCGCCAAAGTGAAGCTGCCGGATCATTACCGCTGCACCATCACGTGTGCATTCTGCGGTAAGCGGAAGCACTACGAGGATGAGTGCTACCATAAGCAACGCCTATCGGCGAAGCTTAAGGGGGAAGATCCTGGCAAAGGCTCAGGCAAAGGTGGAGGCAAGGCCAAAGGCAACGACTCCGGCAAGGGCAAGTCGAAAGGACGTGGTCAAGGTGGTCAAGACAAGGGTCAAGGTGGACGAGGAGGAGGCGCTAACCGCCAGCCCGACAACAAGAACAAGAACAAGAACGGAGGCAACCCCAACCCTAATCCAGGGGGGAGCTCCGAGCCCTCTGGAGGGCAGTCTGGACCTACCACACGCTCACAGACGCAGGCCCAGCAAGAACAAGGAGCCAAGCGTGAGCATGAAGGTGGTGATGACGGCAACGCTAAGAAGAGGAGCCGTTCCATGAGGATGGCCCGCAAATTGCGGAACAAGGGGTTCGAGGTGACCTGTCCCGCGGAATTCTGACGGGGACGCTCTGGTGGCACCCAAGACCTGGTGTTTTGGGTACGTATTCCACTAGGGGGACGTGAATACCTGGGGGTACTGGATACTGGCGCCACAATATCGATAGTGGCCAAGAAAATTTTACCTTGTGGGAGCCTGAAGAACACCATGACCACCGCCGCTATACGCATGGGGGATGGACATGTGGTGCACAGCTGCGGGGACTGTGAAGTGGAGGTACCTATGGGCTCCAGGACTATCGCCCATCGGTTCTATGTGATGGACACTGAGGCCTTCGACTTTGTACTGGGTACTGACTTCTTCGTGCAGCACTCCCAGATACAATCCCTGACGCTGCAAGCGCCCTACCTCCTGTACGTGGACCACGGCAGTGGCAGAGAGTCTGTGCCACTGGAGCAGTCGGAACATACCTCGACTTACCTGAGACTATCGAAGGAGGAGCCCTCGAACATGATGGCGGCCTCCAAAACTGAGGACTATCAACTCTTGGGGGAAGTCCTAGACCAAGGTCTGAAGGAGTTGGGTTACTCTCGAGAAGACCTGAGTGTGGAGTTGTTCGCCAGCGACAAGCAACATGTACTGGACCTATACTGCAGCAAGGGGAAGAACTGCAGCTACAAACTTTACTGGCCCTCTTTCGGGATGGCCTACGGGAACCCCAGATTCAGTGAACTGGGGAAGGTGCTGACCAAGGTGGCCTTGGAACGTTCCCGTATGGTCCTGTGTTCCCCCGATTGGGGAGCCCATGGGGGCAACGAGTACTGGCGAACCCTCCTTGACAAGCTGACTATCAGCTCTGTGCGGTTACCTGATGAGGCCATCTACGTGCCTCTGGGACGCAAGACGCCCATTGGGAAGCCCGGATGGGGGAGTATGCTAAGCGTGGTGGACGGAGGTCTTACCTCCATTCCCTGGGAGGATCTGGACCCGACTCTGGTCCAGGCTATACAGCGAGAAAGCGACGGACTCGCCTTGGGTGACTTGAAGGATCGACTACGACCTCAAGATGCTGTTGAGACTACACCCGGAGGAGATGAGCACGTCGTGACTGACACTAACGCCCCCAACTCCCCCTGTCATGTACCTGTACCTGATGGAGTCTCTGAGTGTGGACTATCTGAGCTACCTAGCTCTATCCACTCAGACGACGAAACTGAGCACGACACCTTCTTCGTGCAGACCGCGGTGGAGGAAGTGGAGAACGCCGAGTACGTCGCCCCACTAAAACCCCTACTCTCCATGAGGGTGGAAGACCCCGTGGATGAGGAGCTGGACCCTCGATCCAGGCTCAGGGAGTATGTGGATTCCAAGAGGAAGTTGGTGGCGAAAAAGCTATGCTACGCGAAGCCTACCCGCAGCTCATGGCCACTGAAGCAAGGACGTATGGGAGACCTATCCCAACTGAAAGAGGACCTCGAACAGAAGATCACCACCTGGCAAAGGGAGGTAGATCTCAAGCTCATGAAGAGCGTATGGGGTGCCCATGTGAGGAACCCAGAGGAGGACGACCTCTCGGAGGAATGTGTATGTGAACCCCCACGAGCGTGCCTATGTTGCCATCGTCCACCGGAGATGGTTGAGCAAGACCTTCTATATGCCTACCAAGGTCTGAAGGATGCTACCGCGGGCGAAGAGTCGGTGGAGGACCACCTCCCGACGTCTATTCAAGGGGCAAGCAACTTACACTCCGACGAGGACATGGAGGACAAGATCAAGGTATTGGACCCGCGGGTACAGAAGCTTATAAGGACCTATCTGGAGGTGTTCGGAGAACTACCCCCACCAGCCTCATGTGACAAGCTGGTACAGATGGACCTCAAGCTGAAACCCGAGTTCGTGGGTCACAGGATCTGGAGGAGACCCTATCAGGCTCCTAGAGAGCAGGCCGACGAGATTGAGCGACAGATACAGGAGTGTATCGACGCTGGCCTAGTCCTGGAGTACAAGGACGGGGACTACCCCCTACACTGCAGCCCCTGTTTCCTGGTGGCTAAACCTGGGTCTACAGCCAAACGGCTGGTAGTGGACTATGGAGAGCTGAACAAGAAGACGCTGAACCACTCAGGGTCCATTCCCAATATGGAGTCTACCCTGGAGAAGATAGCCTCCTGTCGCTACAAGACCAAGATGGACAAGCGAAGTGGATTCTGGCAAGTGGACCTGACGCCCAACGCGCAGGAACTACTGGCCTTCATCACCCCTCAGGGGAGGGTATTCAAGTGGAAGGTCATGCCATTTGGTGTGGCTAACGCACCCGCTCTGTTCCAAGAGCTGATGAACAAGATCTTGTCCATCCTACCAAGGAGACCTAAGGTGCAGGAGCTCATATCCCGTGGTGCCCAGATGGAGGCTCACATCGACGATGTATGCCTTGGGACCAATACCCAGGAGGATCACCTAATCCTCTTGGGTGAGTTCTTTGCGGTCTGCCAGGAGAACCACACACGACTCAAGCTGGAGAAGTGTGAGTTCATGCAGGAGACCATGCAGTACTTGGGGTTTGACGTTGGCTATGGGTGGTGGACCCCAGCGGCCTCTAAGGACAATCCCCTGATGGATGCCAAGGTACGGCACGAAGACCCCAAGAAAGGACTTCATGATGTACGCAGTTTCATTGGGGCGTGTAACTTCTATCGCCGCCACATCAAGAACTTCACCTACACCAGCGCCGTACTGACGGACTTGATCAAGAAAAGTACTACTTGGCGCTGGGGCCCACAAGAGCAACAAGCGTTTGATGAGCTCAAAGACAAGGTAGCCAACGCTAAGTGCTTGGGCGTGCCTAGGGCACAAGGGGAGATTATCCTGGTGTCCGACGCCAGCAATGTGGGCGGTGGTGGAACGTTGTTCCAATGGCAAGCACTAGAGAAGGAGGAGTTCGACTCAGCCATTTCCCATTGGGGGACGGAAGGTCTCAACCGAGATTGAACCCTCAAGCACAGCTACCCTGACGACAAGTGGGTCCTAGTACCTCTGGGTCACTGGAACTGGAAGTGGAACCAGGCCAGGGGGAACTACTCCACCTATGAGCAGGAACTGCTCGCGGGTATGCTGGTGCTATCCTCACAAGCACGACTGTTGGGGAGTAACCCTGTGGTCTGGCTATGCGACCAAGAACCGGTCCGCAGTTTCCAGAAGGGTCCCCCACCTGAGAAGGCCAAGCTACGTCGCTGGTGGACCTACCTCAGTCAACTACGGCTGACGGTACACCATATCCAGGGAGTGAAGAACGAGTGTGCCGACTACATCAGCCGCAACAACTTGGACGCCCTGATTGGTGCCCGGTCTGAAGCGCTGGCTAAGGAGGCGTTCAGCCGTATGGACGTACACCTGGACCTGAACATGACCATGATATGCCCCCTGGATGGACTCCAACAATCGGAGTACCTACAGGAGTTTGGGGATATCTACCGGCGCCTGGAGAAACGCCTTGAACCCCTCCTGGTCAACCAAGACCAGTGGAAGCAGGACAAGAGCTACCTCTGGCACGAGGACCGCATCGTGGTGCCTAGTGACCGAGTCTCAGCGCTGCTGAAGTGGACCCATGAGTCCAGTGGTCATGTGGGTGCTGACCGTACCCTGAGGCTGTTCAAGCAGTGGTTCCACACTACGTGGACTGACGACCAACTGCGGAAGACACTCCAGCCTATCGTGGACAAGTGCCCGTGCAGGTCCTGTAAACCAGGGGATATCAGGGACAGAGGTCTCTACTCGACCCTGGCCATCCCACACTGTGCCAACAGTGTTCTATACGTGGACTACACGGAGATGCCGAAGTTCGGGGGCTATGACTTCGCCCTCGTGGTAACCTGTGGGTTGACCAGGTTTACCAGGGTGTTCCCATGTACCAAGCACATTACCGGAGAAGAGACTATCAAGATACTCCTGGAGGAGTGGTTTTGTGTCTATGGGGCGCCCAAGGAGATCAACTCTGATGAGGACGTACGAGTACGCTCAGATACTGGCTGGTACAAGAGGGTCCTGAGATCCCTCAATGTCCAGGTGTCTACGGGGATTCCCTACTCTCACACGAGCAACCCCATATGTGAGCGACAGATTCGTGTCCTGAAGGAGAACATCAGGATATGGTGCAAAACTGAACGCACCAGAGACTGGGTGAGACTACTCCCCGTCATATCCTTGATGATGAACTCCCAAGAGGGTTCAGCTACTGGCTACTCGCCACATGAGTTATTCATGGGGCGCCCGGCGTGGTTCCTACATGCCCCCTATCCAGAGGACACCCATTCTTCTGTGGGTGAATGGGTCCAAGAGCAACAAGCGAAGGTGGACAAGGCCAAGGCTATGCTCCAGAGAGTGAGGGAGCGTCAGTGGAACAAGAAGAACAAGCACCGTGTACGGGCCACCTACCAAGAGGGGGACTGGGTGCTGGTGCACCACAGTCGACTACCCGCCTGACCACGCTCTACCAGCGATGACCCATACTTCGGGCCGTACAAGATCCTATCTGTGGATGGACACCGTATCACCGTGCGGTGTTCTCCCCGTCTAGGGGGGACCCTGGTGTGCGCTGCTCAACACCTGAAGCGCTACCATGATCCTGAAGACCTCTGTGGGGAGGAGTGGGAGCTGAACGACGAGGAAATCGCCGCTCTGGACCTACAAGGGGCTGCCAGCCCTATGGAAGTTGAAGGTGAACTCCCCGACATGAACGCCGAGGAGATGGCTAAGGAGGGCTTCTACCTGGTGAAGTCTGTCCTACGCCACCGCTATCGCCAGGGTTGGCGCTTCCTCACCCTCTGGGAAGGGTTTGGAGTCGAGGAGGCCACCTGGGAGCCCTTCTCTGCATTTGTTCTACCTGAGGGACGCCTAAACTCAGTTCTGGTTGACTACTTGTCCCAGAACAACCTTGGTGAGTTGCTGAGGCTCGCTGAGACGCTTGCCTCCAAGACTAAAACTAGGGACTGAACCTTACCCTTACCTGCCAGAGCGTATGTGTGAGTGTGCTATTCCTAAGGTCCTGAGAGCAAGCCGCAGAAGTGGTGTCCCAATTATACCCAAGTCTGCGCCCTTGCTAAACCTGGAGGGTTGGCTTATTGATGCCACGGGGTACGCCCCGGGTCTCCCCTCCCCTATGCGCCCAATTTCTGTGCTGGCGCAAAACCTTGGGGGAATACCCAGCGTACTAATCCAGGTATTGTTTTCCCTACCTATCTGTCTACTACAGGGAGGGGTGGCCAAAAGCTATGAAGGCATGAAAACGCCGTTTTGCTATGTGGCCAAAACACTGACCTAACCACTGTCACAGCCCACCAACCCTGCTAAAATTGCAGGAAACGGGTAGGACAGTGACACACCCCCTACAGGTCCTACACACCCTACAGTGGCACCATCCTGGTGGGCGAGCACTGGGCAACTGGCTCTAGCCCCCACTCAGGACTACCACTCCTACACGCACCCTCTACTGGGCGTTGCGAAGGTGAAGGTCTCATGGGTCCTAGCGACCCTCCTGTGAAATGACAAGAGAACACAGCGCTACTAAGCAACTGTGGCCTAACAGGGGACGCCACAACGCGTTTCCCCTGCTAGGGCTTGGAGGGAAGGAGTGCTCTCGCGTGCAAGGCGCAGATGTCGATGAAGTCGGACTCCCTGCTCTGCCACAGGCGGAGCGGAGTTACTTGTTTGTGTGAACTGCGCCCTTGTTTAGCAGGGCATAAAAAAATGCTGCTGCACCAATCACCCTACCTGCCCACCTGTAAAACAAAGGCAAATGAAGAGGCGTTTGCGGCGGAGGAACTAAGCCACACTCCAGGTATTATACCCTTCTCAGTGTGACCTATAATACACTGTCCGCAAACACGCTGCAGAAGCAGCTACCCTTGTCAAGCAAGCAAGCGTTAAGGGACTCCTCAGTTTCTCTTAAAGAACGTACCGAGGAGCCCCTGGGTAGCCTAAACAAGGTTTACCGTGCGCACTTCGCGTGGCCTACCCTTTAATGCGTGTGTGCATGCGCGAGTATGCGACAAGATCGTGGGCAAACCTGCCCATCTGTACGCCAATCACGACTCCACCAGGGGGTGGCCCCGCCTGGGCTTACTCACCTTACCTACCGCTGGGAGAGAGAGCAAGTGAGGGGCGCACGCGAAGAACGTTGCAATGCACTTGTGTGTATGTCTAATCACCCTGATCTGACCGCTAATCATCTGCAATCTTTCCAATCAATCCCTCTGTCGCGTTCTATCTTTGTTAGCGCTGCTACAAGGCTCGTTCACGGAGACACGAGACGAGCAATGTGTATGCGGCATGCGAGACGAACATACCTGTAGGTTATACCTGATTCATTGAAGTCTTTTCGTTCATTTTCGAATTCTTGAATTTTTGAAACTTCTATTAGTGTGGGTGGAATCTGTATGATTATCTATTAATGTGTGTCTCGTCATTTTCAAGACTACGTGAGACATACGTTTATAATTCCATTATTTCTCCATTTTCCGGCGCTTCGCTAGGAGCCGCTCCTGCGCGCCGCCATTTTATGCGTATGAATTTCTGGAGTTAAAAAATCCAGAGATGACTATAATTTCTATAAAAATGTGCTTCTGATGCACAATTGGATTCTGCTCAGGTGTGTCGTTTCAGAAAAGTTCTACGCCGTCATTCGACGGATTTTGGTGTCGTAGCTTCGTTTTTGCGTGGATTCGTCCATAATTCTCCCATTCCTGTCTCTGCAGATACCCACGCGCAGCCTCGCTGGGTAGGCCGTGTTCGGGCCGAAACGCAGGTGCCTGGAGAGACTGAGCAGAACCAAGACCCCACCAAGGGGCAATTTTAATTTTCTCTCGACTCCCTTCGCCCTAAGACAGGTCACAGGTCGCCAGCAGGTTTACGAGAACCCATGCGAGTGTGTATAATGTGTCTTGCGTTTGGGTTATGTCGACGCTGCGTCTTGGAGGGAGGGATGCATATGCACATGTTTGGCATGCTCCCATTCTAACCCAACCAAGCCACAGGAGCCCCAGCAGCGCCATGAGCGCTGAGTCTTCTGAAGGATATGTTACATACAAAGCAGCAAAAGAGCGCCAGCCATGGTGAGCGCCCATTTTTCAGTGTGAGGGAAACTGTAGGTATTTTAAAGTAGTTGTGGAAACCAAGGAAAGGCCAAGAAAAATTCCCTTTTTCCTAAAATGCGACAGTGGTGGCCACCACAGCACAGGGGGGGAGTAAGAAAAAGTGCTTTTCCATTGCTTTGAGGCATACTCTAGTTGTATTAGAGATGCACTGAGCATCCATGCATTTTAATCTTAGTATTGGTCCAACCAAAACTGGTGATAACACATTTTGACCTATGGAACCAAACACCCAATCAGGATATGGAGTGGACCCCTTAATCCCCTTTCAATGTGAATTAAAACATCTTTTCCTGAGTTGACTGAGCACTGACATACCTAAGGTAGAGCCTATGGATTTATCTATGTTTTTCCATGAATTCTTAGCTATCCTAGTGGTGTGCACCCTAGGGGGCTGGGCACCCCTTTTTGAGAGGTCCTGGGTTCAATTCCTGGTCAGCCTAGCTAAGTAGGAAGATCCCATGTGACATGGCAGTGACCTCATCGCCACATACCATGCCACCTCAGCACATATGGGACCCAAAACAAAGAGTGCACATCTCCCAAGATGGCACTATAGAGAGAGAGTGATCCTGAGGCAGTTTTCTAACTCTTTTCCCAAAACATTTCAGCTATCTTTGTGAATATGCATTCATATTCTACCTGAGTTGCAGTTACTGTGAATATCCAGTCATCTTTCACTGTCTACACTGCAGCCCTTCATGCTTTGATCCTGAGTCCTCTTCTCCTTGCATACTATTGGCTTGGGCTATCCTGGAGTGACTTGGAGTGGCTGTATTTCATCAAAACAAAAGTTTTTCATCTCCAAAAACAAGCAGCAGGAATCCCTACACCAACAGCAAGCAGCAGGAGAGGCAAAACACAGTGCTGAAAACACTATAAACTTTTCTGGTAGCAGAGGCAGCCTGTCTCTGTGCACCGGCAGCGACCCCGCGCCGTACAACCAGTGCTCCGAGCAGGCAAATATAAGCAGAAGGGCGGATTAAGATGGATCCAGGAAGAGTGGACGCCGATGTGAAGACAGCGCGAGCAAGCCGTTTCAGGAACACCAAAAAAACTCTTATGTATGGAATTTTGGCCTTTTCTTGGTCCTGATGGGTCCAAAAAATGCTTTCTTGGGGGCAATGGACTGCGCCTTGCGCGAGGCCTCGCGCAAGGAGCAGTCCATTGCCCCTCCAAAGTCAGGTAATGATGGTAGAATTGAGGAATCAAGCAGGCGCCTACACTGGAGTGACATTACAGGCACCCTTGACTTGATCACATTGTACAATATGTTTACGCGGGCGGACATCCAGTGCTCTAAACAAGCCTTGCAAATCTAATTGATGACTCAAGGAATCATTTCAGTTGTTGCATTCCTAACAAAAGGAGCACATACGTTGGAGGTGTTGCACAGGGTGCATCCTTCAGCATTGCTCATGATGCACACCTGCCACAACTTATGGGGAGTGTCAAGCAAAAAAAAGAGTATCACTGGTAACACATGAAGCATGTCCACTCAACAGATGACGCTGAGCTGGACAGGGACCCCCGTTGTAGCTTTGGCTGAAGGAAAATTGATCCTTCCGTTGTTGACCATAGATCAAAGTAAAATGTGCAAAGAAAATATGAATTTGCCATGCGTGGCACTTTTTTGAGCGTTTGTTTGGGCCAAAAAAACTGATTTTTTGGAGAGTAAAATGCAATGTAGTGCAAACTACACCAATTATGAAGATGATGTTCGATACGTCGAGAAAGAAGGTGCCCTGGGGGAAGCAGTCTGCCTAGCACAGGGGCTGACCAAGCCCAAATAGAGTTTTTGCGCCTCCGGGGGTGGCAAGCTTCTGGTAAATTTCAATGACTCAACGACAATTTAGGTACTCGTTGCTTCATTGAAGGTTCTGCACAAGCGCTATCAGATGAGAATCCATCCGAATGGTACAGAGAATATATTTTCTGGGCCTTTCTTTGCTCGAGGCCTCGCGCAATGAGGACTGCAATGCAGTCCCAGAACTTGAAAGTCACAACCTATACCTTTTTTTTCAGGCAGTGCAACTCAAAAATCAAACGGTGGGGTGGGTACTAAGACCACTCAACCCTGAAGCCATCTTTCCAAAGGAAAATGAATTGGCTAGAGGTTTTTGGTTTAGTAAGTTATGCGCGAGGCCTCGCGCATGGGGCAGCCCTTGAACCACATGTTGCATATGTTTTGCATTGATATTCAATCCGCCATGCTTCTGTTTTAATGATCCTTGGTCTTGATTGCGCGAGGCCTGGCACATAGAGTTCGATCAATAAATCATTTTTCCAGGTATGCAATGAACATGCAGAACAGAAAATGATGTTGCACTCATTTTTTCTGTACACCATTTTCATCGGAAAAACAAGGGGAACGCAAAATGTATTTTTTGGCCAGTTTCTGCTAAAAGCACATCATTTTCCACCGAAATCATAAGATTTACGTATTCCTTTTATAGTTTTTTTTTTTTTTCGGCTGTCCGAAAAAAGGCACGAAATGGCACAAATGGTAAGAAAGATACTTTCTTTCGACTAATATTCTGTTTTGAAAAAATAGAGCCTGTGAAACACGATTTTTTGCATGGTCCAAATTGGGTGCATTTGGTGTGATTCTGACCATGCAACTTGAGCCGCCTAAGAACTACGCTCCCTTGGTACCCTACAACGTCCCTTACGACCATCTACCCCGGAGACACGCTCATACGTACCTTGCAGCGACGTTATCAACGGGGCTGCAATATTGGAAAAAAAAAACTTTTCTATGCAAATTGAATACCAATTTACAACCGCAAAGAACCTTTCATCTGCTTTGAGGTTTTAGGCTTGGGCCAATTGCGTAGGGCATCCACCTTGGAAGGGGTGGGACTACGCATTTACCATGTAAAACATGCCCAAAATACTTGATTCTCTCCATAAAAAGATGACATTTCTTAAAGCGGACTTTGAGATGGCATTCCTCTAACTTCTCAAATAATTTAACCACGCTTTGAAAGTGGTCTTCGAGGTATGCCTTTGAATCAAGTAGTTTGCCCTTATCATAAAGCTTGGTTCGTGTCCCCGTAAGTAAATCATCAATGTAGATGTGTGTGTGGGGCTGTAGCGACTTCAAACAATCACTCACCGTTCTCTGGAAAGCTTAGTGTCCTACCTTCACCCCCACGGGTAGGACAGTCCACTCAAATACCCCAAAAGGAGTACAGAAGGCAGTGTATTGCCTACTGCACTCACTTAGAGGCATTTGGGCGAACCCATCCTGGAGGTCCAGGAGAGTCCAGAGCTGGTTTCCAGCCTGTTTGACAAACAAGTGCTCGATTACCGGCAACGGGAACTCGCAGCCGCATAGTTGCGTGCAGGACAGGGATGCGGGGCTACGAGAAGGCGGTAAGAGCAGGCACGGTGGGCATGGTGCCCAAGGGAAAAGAGCGAGACGGGAGGGGCTCCAGGGAAAGAGACACGGGAAGGCGGGACCCGAAGGAGCAGGCAGCAAGGGGCACGGGGAAGCGGGGCGAACGGGCAAAGGGCAGGGGAAGGCGGTTGGCCGTGGGTACATGGGCTCACCGGTGTTCCCAGGGGAGGGATTGGGTTGGTGGGGAGGTGTAGTCCCGCCAGCCATCCCGCCAGTCATCCGACCATTTCCGCCACCACCTTACGCGCCGATGGTGATGGTGTACCCAGCCCCACCAGCGTACCCGGGCGTGCCATCGCAAGCACACGTACAGCAGCGCCCGCAGGCCGGTGGGACGACGTGGGGGGCTCATGGAGGGGAGGGAGAAGAGCACAGGAGGGCATGGGAGAGGATAGGGGAAGAAGAGAGGAGCTTGCGGGAGTGGGAAGCAAGCATCATGGGAGGGGCGGACAGGCTGGCGGAGGGGTGGACAGAGGTACAGGGCAGGCCGGGGGGAGGGGAGGGGAGGCGCAGGTAGTGGAGGAGCTGCAGGGAGCGTGAACGGATCTTTGAAGAAGGCTGCAGAGGGTGGAGAGGGCGGAACAGGAAGGCGGGCGGCACGGGGAGAGCGGGGGGCCGGATGGTTGCCCCCCACTACTGCCATTCAGGCAGCCGGCTATCCCGCCGGAGCAGGAGAGTGAGATGCAGGAGAGGGCATGGAGGCAGATCAGGGATGAGGCAACGAGGCTGGCGGAGAGAGACAGGGAGGTGGCGGCGCGGGAGCGCAGGGTGCGGGAAGAGGAGGAGGCGGTGGCCTGAGGGGCGCACCGGGTCCTCCCGGACCCGGAAGGGGACACCCCCTCCACGGATGTGGAGGAAAGGTTGCGGTCCAGAAGAGGGCCAGAGAGGAGGGAGGGGAAGCTGGGCAGCCAAGGGGGAAGCAGCGCCGGGTGGAGGAACGGGGAGCGGGGGAAGCAGAGGGGGCGCCACGGCCGGGCAGCACCAGCCAGGAGCTGACGTTGACGGACTGGGGCTCGGGGTTGCCACCGCCGCGGCGGTATGCGCCGCCGCCGGTACGGGGTGGAGGGCGGGGGACGTGGCGGAGCTGGTCAGCTACCTGAAGTGGGCGGGGAGGACTAGGGGGGGGCGGGAGAAGCGAGGGACCCGCCCCTTCAGCGACCTCGTCGTCAGGCCGGGCAGGCCAAAGGAAAAGGGGCCTCAGATGGAGGAGGGCCGGTGGAGGATGATGTTGGGAGAGGCGCTCCCGGGGGTGAGGCTGGACTGTCCCCGGAAGCCAGGGGAAAAAGCCCAGGGTGCAGAAGCTGCGGGAGCTGTTGCAGCGGGACGGGTGGCACAAGGGCGAGCCGTAGGGCGGGGCAGGAGCAGGACCGCAGTGCACATCCTCGTCAACACCTGGGCGCGAGGCACACGGAGAGTGCAGGGTGGACGGACGGACTAGAGGCAACGAGGGCTGCAGGAGAACAAGACTCTAGGAGTCGGCAAGGGAAGGAGACGGTGGAGGACAGGGCTGGGGGACGCAAGGACTAGATGGAAGGCGAGAGGGCGCGGAGCAGCAAGAAGTGGCGGGGACACGGCCAGCGGTGGAGGATGGCCAGCATGGCAGCGGGGGATGGGGTGATGGCAGACGAAGACATGAACCCCCAGAGGAGGGAACAGGGTTTGCGGCCAAAGCGGCTGGAGCAGTGGAGTACGGGAGCGCCAACGGGTGTGGACGCAGCGGCCGGGCAGCAGGGCGCAGGAAGTTTCGTGGGTGCCGCACGAAGCTTGGTCCAGAGCGAAAAGCCTGACTTGATGCAGAAGTACTGGTGGACTGGTGTACTGTGGACTGGTGTGCTGGTGGAGTACGGTGAGCGGTGGTATGGAACCGGGCAGCGATGCCAGATGCGTCTGGCAGGCGGGGATACACAGCGTGGGGTCGGGATCGACAGGAGCCGGTCGAGAACAGCCGCCGGTGACATGGAGCTGCGATGCCCGCTTGAATCGCTGGGCCTACGAGGATCGCATTGGCTATCGTGGGCCCCATTGGCGGTTCACTCCTGCCTGCGTGAGCGCTAGCTCGATCAGCCACCGACACAAGTCGTGGCAGATCCCAAAAACCCATCATCTAACCCGTCCACCAGCAGGACTGCAAACCAGTCCGCATGTAAACGTCCCCCCTCGCCGTGACCCCATGCCGTCCCGGATGGGGTGAGACTCGGGGAAGGGGGGCATAGCACAAAGATTGGGGACAGTAGCACATCAGAGTGGGCAGGGTGAGGGTGCGACCCGACACCAGGGGAAAGGGTAGGGAGAACAGAATAGGGCATTGGTAGAACCCACGGGTGGCACACACGGGAGAATGCACGGCAACGGCAGAGACGGCGGACGGCAATGTACAGACAGGACCATCAGAGTGACAGCGGATATGAGGTGCGGAGGGGAGAAATGGCGTGACAGGGGGTGAGGGCACGGGGCCACAGGGCAGGGGAAACACAGAGAGGAGCAGGGGGCACACGCAGGGCCGGCGTGAGCAGCGATGAGCGCGACAAGATAGGCAACCAAGGGAAAAAAAGCAGGAGAACCAGAGAAACAGTGCCGCGCGGGAGGAGGGGGACGCAGGGGGCTAACAATGGCACAAAGGTACACCACGTCTTGTGCAGAGAACCGCCATGCCAAAGATCCGCATTGAACCATACTGGCCGCCGCGCCCCAGCATCAGGGAGCTGATGGAGGGGAGGCCGGCGGGGGCGGACGATGGGGGAATTCCCCTGAAGGGGTATCTGGGGAGGCCGCCCAAGTCAGCCTACAGGACAAAGGACAGGACCGAGGCTGAGAGGCGCGGGAGAGCGCGCGAGATACAGCCGTGGCGCGGGGAAGACCAGCGCAGAGCACACGGAGCAGGAGAGCAGCAGCAAGAGGGCGAGCGAGCGACAGGGGAGGGGAAGGGCAGGGGAGGGGAGAGACGAGAGGGAAGAGGAGAGAGAGACGCGAGGGAGGGGCGCCCACCTGGCATGGCCGGGGACTGCCAAGGGGCACGCCCCAGGAGGGCGAAGGGACAGGAGACAAGCACAGAGGGGAACCGTGACCCGATGACCAATGCAGTGCTGACGTGCGTGCATGCAGGAAGGAGGGTACCACAGGGCAGGATGCACTGCGAGGCAGGGGGGGAGAGGCAGACAAAGAAACCCATCAAAACAAAAAGCACCGCTGGAGGGCGAACAGCACAGAGCGGATAGGCGGCCGGGGAAGGGGAAGGGGCAAGCGGTGCAGAAGAGGGGCCACGGGTGGCGCGCAAAAAAAATACCAAACAAAATCGCAGCTGACCAGGCGGGGAAAAGGCAGGGGTACCGGGGGCGGGGCCAGGAAGGAGAGCTGTCAACAGGTCAAGAAAGAAACACACCACCGAAACGAAAGAGGGGGGGGAACGGAGCGACCCGTGCTAGGCGCACGAAACGGTCCCCGGATGGATGAGGATCCAGTGGGCCCGCGACAAACGGTTGCTGGCGGCCCGGTGGGGTATAAACACGGGATGATGGGGTAAGGGGACGGGAAAGAGACGGGCGTGCGGCTAGTGCCGCACAACAGCCCCAGGAGAATCGGAAGGCGCGGCGCGGGGAAGAGGCTGTGATGGGTGACGGGACCTGGCACAGGGGACAGGGACGGGGGCGGGAAGGAGCGACTCGTGCTAGGCGCACAAAACGGTCCCCGGATGGATGAGGATCCAGTGGGCCCGCGCTACAGGGTTGCTGGCAGCCCGATGGGGTATGAACACGGGATGAAGGGAGAAGGGGACGAGACAGAGAAGGGCGTGTGGCTAGGGCCACACAACAGCCCCAGGAGAATGGGAAGGCGCGGGGCGCGGGGAATAGGCCGTGATGGATGACGGGACTTGGCACCGGGGAAAGGGACGTCGCAGGGTTGCGAACAAGGGAAAGATGAGAAAACTGAGTAACAGCCCCGTGGGATTGGAAAACCAGTTGCCATGGAGTGATGACCCATGCGCCAACCCTGGGGAGCCTGGCCACGGGAAGTCAGGAAAATGCCCTGAACTCCGAGACAGCCGTGAGGTGTCCGCAGGGGTGGGGGTTGACCCTGAGGTCCCCGGGTCAATGGCCTGAGTACACGTAGGTTCAGGCGTGAGCGGTACCTGGGGGAACATGGAAAGGGTCGCCCCCTGGCCTCCAGCCGCGGATGGACGACTCCAAATTGCATCCGGGAGCCAAGTGGGTACTCCAACCCGTGAGAGATGGGGAGTCGTGGAATGTGGCTGAGAGAGAGAAATGCTGCGCTGTCGGCGACGGCTATCCACAGAAAACCCGCCTGCAGGCACCCAAAAGGCTGTGCTAGGGGGGGAAGGCCGGAGGATCCTTCGATGGGTGACCGGAAGGAGCTGAGACCGTGAGGGCAGCAACTGAAGGAAACTTACCGAAGGTCATGCCCGAAGGCAACCTGGTTGAAGTCCTCGGCCGTGAGGTGAGACAGGGGTCGCCAGGGGAACTGATGGTGGAGAGCTCTCCTTCCAGCCACATGCGGCCACCATGTAAAACAAACAAGGAGATGTCAGATGAGGCTGCGGACGCGGCCGCCCTTAATGATTACTAAGGATTACTGATCAAGCTTGCGGCTAAAACAAGCGCAAGGCTTCCAGTCCCGTTCAGGGTTTTCTTGTTCCGGGACAGCACCGACTTCATGGTCGCATGCATCCACATGGACGCCACATTCACCGTCGGGTGATGGTATGTACAACTCACACTCAGCACTGAGTGCTTCTGGCAATTGAACGAAATCAGACTCTGTCTCGGGAGTGCACTGCATGCAATTACGCTCCCTTGGTACCCTACAACATCCCTTACGACCATCTACCCCGGGGACACCCTCATGTTTACCTTGCAGCGACGTCATCAACGGGGCTGCAACAGTGGAACAATTTTCTATGCAAATTGAATACCAACATACAACCCCCCAGAACCCTTTCATCTGCTTTGGGGTGTTACGGTTCGGCCAATTGCGTACGGCATCCACCTTGGAAGGGTTGGGACTACGCATTTCCCCATGTAAAACATGCCCACAATACTTGATGCTCTCCATGAAAAAATGGCATTTCTTAAAGCGGACGTTGAGATGGCATTTCTCTAACTTCTCAAAAAATTTAACCATGTTTCGAAAGTGGTCTCCGAGGTATGCCTTTGAATCGAGTATTTTGCCCTTACCACAAAGCTTGGGTCGTGTTCCCGTGAGTAAATAATGAATGTAAATGTGTGTGTGGGGCTGCAGTGACTTCAAACAATCACTCACCGTTCTCTGGAAAGCTTCGGGTCCTACCTTAACCCCCATGGGTAGGACAATCCACTCCAATACCCCAAAGGGAATACAGAAGGCAGTGTATTGCCTACTGCACTCACTTAAAGGCATTTGGGTGAACACATCCTGGAGGTCGAGGAGGGTCCAGAGCTGGTTTCCAGCCTGTTTGACAAACAAGTCCTCGATTACCGGCAACGGGAACTCGCAGCCGCAGAGTTGCGTGTTCACCTACCGATAATCAATGACGAGTCGCCATTTATTTGTGCCAGGCTTTGGCACAAGAAACCCCCGGCTGACCCAATGGGATTGCCTCGGCAACATCCAGCCCTTTTCTTGAAACTCTTTTATCTTTTCACGCATGGCCTCTTCCCTAAGGCCAACTGCACGAATGGGCTTGTCAGCCTGGGCCTAGGCATCCCGAATTGGCTCCCAGACACAAATCCCATTGGGACCCTGTTTGTCCATGTCTTTTTCAATCTCCGATCAATGATTACCTCCTTCCTTGGACACGGTATCTTTGAACCGGTTGTAAATCCAATTCCTATAATCTTGGCAATGTGGATGTTCAGCATCCGCCTCAATCATAGAACGCACACACCTATCCCTCGTCCTGAAGTTGGTAACTGGATCACCGGAGTACTTGAAAAAGGCAAAAGGCGAATATTCGCCTTGAGAGACAGAGTTTGACACTCCCCTGAAGTCAACTCGCTGGGAGAGGCATTCAATGAACCTTACTCCAATCAGAGATCCTGTCTTGAAGCGATGCCATTGTTGTTCTTGGATGCACAAACAAGACCTTTGAAATTCGAGGCTCACACACTTCAGGAAGATCAGAGGAAGGGAGAGGATTACCACAATTTTGTTCAATGCAGACTCTTTCAACCAGTCAATCCAGAGATTGCTCTTGTTCCTGAGCTCTTAACTCGGTCATGGAATCATTTTCTTGACACATGACTGTTGAACAAAGGAGAGGGCAATTAAGAATGGAATCATGTTGTTGAGACATGACTGCTGAGTGAGGGAGAATGGAATTTAGAATGGAATCAGGCGGCAAGGGTATAAGCCCTCTAGCCGCAGCTGAAACAAGCTGGACCCTCCACGCTTTCCGACTCATCCCTGCGGGTCTGCGAGGGAAGGTGACACATGGGGGCGCATGAGATTTGGTTTTTGTTGAAGTTTCCCAAAAATGTTTGGACCAAGCTGTCGAGCGACGACCCGGCCGGTTCCGATGATCTTGAGGAGGGGGATCAACATGTGAGTTCTTGAAATTAGTTTGTCCGAGCCCTTCTTGATCGTCCTCCAAGGCTCTTGCACCCAATCTCCCAGGAAAATGAGGCGTACCTCCCTCATCACGGAAACACATTGCATCATGCAGCAAATCCCACAAATCAAGCGTCACCTCACCGAGGCCCCTAAACCATTCCTTGTTTTAATGGCGTGGAACAAAGATGATCCCTCGACTTTCTTCCCAGATTGCTTTCTCTGCATTTGATTGCAGAAATTTAGGCCGGCACATAACAAATATGCTGTCGTCGTGCCAAGGCTTGTGCAAAACCTGCGTGACTGCAGCTTCACCTTTAGGAGTGTGGACCCATACCCCGGCGCGCTTTTTGGGGCGCTGGACCTTGATAGTAGAACGCGGATCTGCAACTGGGTAGCGCTGGGGTTGAAATTCATCTCAAGCCCAATTCAAAATGCGGTGAAACCACTGCGGATCTAAAGAGAATCTTCCTTTCTTATACACTTGTGGGTGTATGGAGGTCCTCATGGTTGGCGGCCTCGACGTTCCCGTGAGGGCTGCCACCTTACGCCAATAAAGCTGACACCTTTCCTTGCGATCCCTTCAATTTCCCCCCGGGCGCAACTCCATGCATTTCCCGGAATCCTGGGAATTAAAAGCTCGTCCTAATAGATTAGAACTCGAAATGGAAGACGGTGTTTCAACTTGCTTAGCAAGCACCTGCAGGTTTTCCACTGTCTCCAAACCTTCCTCATCCCTAAGATAGCCATACCGGCCCATAAACTCGTTGGTTGGCAAGTCAGGGCCAACCGAGCCCTTATCGCATGAGGGGCTGGACTCACATTGTGAGTCCAATTCAGCCCAGTCCAGGTCCTGATCAGCAAGTTGCTGAACCCATCTCTCTATTACAGTCCCCGAGATCTCACGATCTTGGGGACATTCATCAGGAGGCAATGTTTCCGGAACCGTGGATATCCAGTCTATTACGGACTGAATGCTCGTTCCTTGAGTTGCCCTACAAGTATGTGGCCCCCTTAAAGGAGGCGTATCCTGTTCTGGTAATTTAGGCCACTCACCGGGGCCCAACTTCTGAAAATGCGCATGCAACACAATGGCTGACATTCCAGAAATGGCAAATAAGCAAATCGGAGAGAGCAAGGCACCTTCCACATGTCCAATGACCTTAAGAGAAAGCCATCCGGAAGGGGCACCTCCACGTGATTTCTTCACTGAGAGGACACCAGTATTGTTCAATGCCGTCAGCGACTCAACCAACATTATTCCTATCAAACCCATAACGTGTGGTTTTTGAACCCTGCACAGCGCTCGGGCAAACCTAGGGAGGATTATTGTGTCCTCGCTCAAAAAAAAGCCTCGGCAACTTCACAAACTGCCAATTCATGAGAAGAAACACCCAAAAGAGGGTCATGCAAAGAAGAGGATTGCTGCAACTCCTGTAGCTGCAACAAACTATCCGAAATATCAATGGTCACCAGCTCTTGATGCACCTCAGTGGCGTTCAAGTTCTTGTCGTCCACGCAAGACATTGTAGCCGAGCCTTGCATAGTCCGGCACAACTGCTTGTCATGCTCCATCCCGTGGACATTGCGCTCAAGTTCCCGGGTGCCCGCCAAGTGCAATAGTGTCCGTGCCTCCGGAGGACGGCATTTATAGTCCAATTCATCCCATGGGCCGCCTTGACAAAGGTTTTCCACAAAAGCAAAGCATCCCGGATCCGGTAAGACAACAAGTCCATACCGGGCAAGAAAAGGCAAACCAAAAAGTGCTTGCGGGCCAACCGAGGCCAAAAAAACCAAGCAATCAGCGCACCGCGCCATCACGACCTGGGAATGCCTTTGCAGGAGCAATGATATCGCTTCGGACCACAGATTTCCAACCTTCCAACTCCTTCTCACCAACTTTGAGTAGTCAGAACGGCTGGGTGGCCTCCTCCCGAAATTGTTCTGGGAAGAATTCCCAAACAGCAACCGCAATCACCTCATTGCCGGTGTCCCCAAGCGACAGTGCCTCTATTGGTTCCCAGGTCCCTTTGCGAGGGATATATATCCCCGGAACGATGACGCCCTTCGGAAGCTTCTCGGCGTGCCCAAGTCGAGGCCCCCGCACAATTTCTCCTCGGCCCCACTGATTCGAGGAACCGGACGCGTACAATATCCGTCATCCCATGTCTGAACTTGGTTTACCCACATAATGGGGCATACAGTCGCTGGTGAGGGGCCCATATCCCTACCGGCCTGGTCAATCTTCTTGGATTTCCAGCGTTGCCGGCGACTTTTTCAGTTGTGTCACTTACCGAGCCGCCCCTCGGCCTTGGCTTTCTCCCGCAACTCCGAATGGAGCGTCCAACAATCCTCCGGCAGATGCAGCGTGCTCCCGCAGCTCCTGCAAGGCGGAAACTCCCCACTTTTTTTGGTGGTCCTTTTCCGTTGCCACCTCCTTGCGCAGGGGGCTTCGCTTGACCGCTCTTCCCAATTTTCTTGATTTTGAGCTTGTCCTGGAGCCACTCAGGTGCTTTGTGAGGATGCGAGACCCAGCAGTTTCATGGCTATGTCTTCGCTTGCCACATGCCGGGCACTCCGGGATGGAGCTCGCACCTGCGCGTGCTCGTCCTGACATAGCCAACACCTGGGCTTCACATATTTCTGGAATCTCTGCAATGCTCAACTCCGGGTCCGCTTGTTCTTGATCTTGGTTACCTGTAGGATCCTGGGTTTTATCCATGTCTTCGACTTCTTCCATGCCTCTCAACCGGCCCGATTCATTCTTTTTCCCCGTCCGTTGAGGGTTCACTTGGTTTGGCGGGGTCCATGGCTTGGATTGCGGCGATTCTTGGATGGCATGCCCAAGTCGTCGCATGATGTGCCCCTTCTTGATCGCCAGTTTAAGGCGAGACATATGGGGTTCATCACGAAGATTATCATCTCAAGGTAGTTGAATTCCAGCCCAACCTTGGTCTCCTCCTTGATGATTTCCTTGAGCAAGCCATCCACCTTCATTGTCGCAATAACATCAAGTAGTTGATCTTTCGCCTGCCATTGCGTGATTCCATCGCAAACACGGCGCACCAAGGCGAGGAATTGTTCCACAAAGTTGATGAACTCGCGTGGCGTTGGAGTTAGTGAACAGGGTTTGACCGTGTGGAAGGTCTCCAAGAACAAGTTGTCGTTTGCCTCGGTGAAGACTTTTTCGGTCACCTCCCTCAACAAATCTTGGTACCGGAATCGGTACCGGTTCACCATTTCCTTGAGTGGGTAGGACGGGGAGGCGGGAAAAAGAGAAAACAAGACAGCTCTTCTCATGGCATCCATCAACCCGTACATCCAATCGCGCTCCCAAGCACAAAAATCCAAACACACTTAATGGCCGTGGTCCCACTTCCATTCCTCTGTGGGCTGACGGACATTCCTTGAACGTCCCCCAAACTTCGCGGGTCCATCACCGGGGTTGCCAGCCTCCCATGGACCCCAAGAGGAATTAACTGCGGATCCGTTCCTTCAAGTTGGGGCTCTTCCCAGTCGAACGGGGCATCTAAAAGTCGTCCCGGGCAAACCTCATCCAACGTTATCGCACGTAGATTTCCTGACGGCTTTTGTTTCGGGGGCCCATACCCATCCTTGAGAGATTCTTGTCGATTAAACAACTGAAACACCATCCGTAGCATAAACCACCCATCTCCGTCCGCTTCAAAGTACCGGAGGTCCAACCCAGCGCAATGCCTTCGGTCACCCCCCTCCCCAGCCGGGGTGTGTCCCTCGTGGGTCTTCGTCCCACTCCGTCCACCTCGTGGGGCTCCACCCCGGAAACCCCTTTCATCCGACCTCATGGATGACAAGTCATCCTCTGCCAGGGAAATCCCCATCCCGGGAGGCTTCCCGCTACCCGTTCTTCCCGCGCTGGCACTCCAAAAACTCGGACTCGTGGTTCAGGCTTCGGCCTCGGGATCGCAATTGGATTCACCTGTGGTGTGCCCGCATACTGCATCAATTGATATTTTCTCTCCAAGGACTCCAATTTTCCTTTCAAATCTCCAATGACATGAGAATCCGGCTGCATCCCTTCGGGTGGACCGCCATCAGATCGGGTCCGGATCTCCTCCCTGAGCGCATGTACCTCATGCTCACTTTGTTCCAACCGGGTCATGAGCGATCGCGCCTGTAACTCCAGGGCCTCAACCTTGGCCAATTCCGGCTTGCGCATATTCTCCCAATGGTGCATTTGACCCGTGAGCGTGGCCACTTGTGGGCTGGTGATCTCCAGGTTCGCCGCTATGCGTCTCACCTCCGTTGCGGGCACCTTCGCCTCTCCAACTTCCCCTGTGGATGTTGACGAAACAGCAGGGTGCTCCAAGTTGTGTACCCGATTGACAAGCTGGGAAACAGATGCCTTATGGCTTTCCGCCATTGCTTCCACACCATGTACCCTTTTCTCGGCATCCGCAACTTGAGACCTATCCGCTGGATTTCCTCGGCCATGTTGGTGGTGACCCGGTGACAATTCAACAGCTTGCCTTCCAAACTCTTCAATTCCTGAACCGATTTGTCCGATTGAGCCCGGTGTGAACTCAACCCAGTGACTTCATTCAACACTCCCTCCAGTTGCCGTTTCAACTCACTGGTGGCTTGCTCGCACCCTTGACGAGAATTCTCCACCTTCGCCTTAAGAGCTTTAGCCACTTGACAATATTCCAAAGCGGCTGCAGTCGCTTGTTCTAAAGTCGATTGCATTTCCGCCCTCTTCGAGTCCAACTGGGACCTCTGGTCCTGCACCTCGTTGTTTACCTCGTTCAAAGATTGTCCCAAAGCCTCTACCCGCGCCGTCAAAGCTGACCCATTTACTTGTAATCCCCATGCATGGAGTTCAAGCTCGCAAGAGAGGGCCTGGATGACTTGGCGAATTTCGGCAATCACAGAAACTGCCTCGAAATTAAAGTTTTGGAGATAGTTCAAAGCACCTGTTAGCTCCTCAACCTGCGCCGGCAAGGTTACTAAATCATGAGTCTCCGGTGTCCACTCATTAATCAAAATCATTTTTGCTGCTTCACCGAATCCATTCACCATCTGAAACGTCGCGCGTCTGCGCCCTGTCGCCAGAACGAAACGAAAAGATAGGTAAAACACGACGTAAAAAACTTTCTGAATAGCTGAAAAATTGAGCTAATTAGCATAAATAAAACCCGTAGGCCCAAAAGCGCGCTGCGAAACACGTAAAAACACGACGGAAAATGTTTCGACCTTAAATAGGTGAATAGTCAAGGCCGTAAGCACCGTAACGCTCGTAGGAGCATAACGCCGCCCTCCACGTTTCCTAACTAGCCATAGGCGCAAAGAAAAAGACGTCGCGAGCAGCGCGTAAAACTCGAAACTTTTCCATAACTCTCCATGGCCCCTCAAGTTGCCCCCTGCCGCCTTTTTCTTATTCCTCTCCATGTACCTCCCTCCCCACCCTCGTGCCCATCACTCCCCTTGCCCTGCAGCTCAGGCAGCGGCCCGGGGGGTGCGCGGTTGACCCCTAGCAATGGACACCACCAACTGCAACATCCACAAGCACAAGTACAAGCCCAAGTTCACCAAGATCGACGGGTAACACATAAGTCAGAACAGCGCACATGGTCTTGCTGCACGCGGGCGTGGTGGGTGGTGTAAGATTTTTTTCTATTTGAGAAAAAAACAAAAAAGAGAAAAAAAATATTTTACTGGTTTTGCAGCGGTTTTTCAGAGGGAAAAGAAACAGCAAGCAGAAACAGCACCGCAAAAGCACAGCAGAGCACGACAGCACAGCACCACACAACACGGCAGCACCACAGAACACAACACAGGGGAGCAGGGCACCGTAGCAAACCACACCGGCCACAGGGAAGCAAGCCACGCAGCCAGACAGGGACACCGACACCGAAACACGCCACCAGCAGACCACCGCGGACAGCCAGACCCAGTATGGTGCCACGGCACACCACAAGCAACAGCACAGCACACAGCAACGCAACACAGCAGCGGGCGCCGGAAACAGCGCAGACCGCACGAACAACACAACGCAAGCGCACCAGCACCGCATAGAGCGGGGGAGACAGGGAACGCAGAGCAAGACACCCCAGGACAACCACAGCACAAAACACAGCAGCGAACAACAGCATGCACCACCACACACCGACAAAGCACGCACAGCATAGAGCACACAGCGCGGGGAAACACCACAAAACACAGCGCCGGAAAGCGCAAGACTCCAGGGCAACGGACAGCACCCAAGGGCAGGACACAACAGGCAGCGGCACCAATTGAGCGAAACACAACAACACAGCACACAACAGCACAACACAGGGCGGAGCAACGCGGTGCAGCACAGCACCCAGGGACACGGCACGCCACAGCACAAGGCAACACACAACAAAACTGGACAGAACACCACAAAGCGAACGAGGCAGCCGGACGACAGGACCACAGACACGGAACGGCACGCAACAGCAACCCAGAGCTCTTCACGAAGAGCAACGCAAAGCGCGGAGCACCCCATAACAAAGAAAGGCGGGAAACAACACCATGACACGCAGCAGAGAACAGGGCAACACGGCACCACAAAACACCAGACGGAAGGGCGGCACAGCACGGTGACACCGGGCCGCACAAGGCACAACGCGCACACCGGGGGGGGGGGGCAAGCGGCGATAACCACAAGCATGCAAGCAGGTGCAACACAGCCGAGGAAAACAACAGGACGCCGAGCGGAAGGGCGACGAAAAGTGCGAAACACACAACAGGGGGGGGCGGCTAGCAACGGCAAGGAAGCAGCCAAAGGCGAGACAGCAAACACACAAGCATGCGAGAGCACACGGAGTGCCGAGCAGCGGGAGACCCAAAAAAAAACAAGGGTTGGGGGGGGGGGGGGCAAAAGCCCAGAAAAAACAACAACAAAAAAACGGAGGGGAAAAGAAAAGAGGGGAACCAGAGCAGGGGGCAACAAAGAGCGAACCAACCAGAGCGCGGGCGAAGGCGAAAAAAAGAGAGAGGGGGGGGGGAACGAAACCGCACAGCGCCAAGGTTCAAGGCACCCGGGGCCAGAAACTGAACAAAGCACGAGACAACGGGGGCGCTGCGGGAGCAAAAAAAACGAAAACCACCACGAAAAGAGACAACAAAAACAAAAGAACAAGCAAGGGGCAAGCCCAGCCCAGATGGGGCTGATCAAAGCAGAGGGACAGCACGGCCAGAGCCCGAAAAAAAAGGGGGGGGAAAGCAAAGAGGGAGAGGAGGGCGGAGGGCAATAAACAGCGAACCAGCCGGACCGGAAAAAAAAGAAGAGGGCAGGGGGCGGGGGCGGCAAAGAAACCGCACAGCGCCAAGGCCCAAGGCACCCGGGGCCGGAAACCAAGGAAAGCACGAGACGACGGAGGCGCAGCGGGAGCAAAAAGGAAAAAAAAAGCAAACGAAAGCCACCACGAAAGCAGACAACGAGAACAAAAGGACAAAAAAAGGGGAACCCCAGCCCGGAAGGGGCTGAACAAGGAAGGAGGACAACACGGCCAAAGGAAAGGTGAGGCGCACCAGAACGCGCCCCGGAGGACCGCCTGCCCTACCAGGCCAGGAGGAACATGCACACGCACACACGCACGGGACCCGGGCGTGGCATCCTCCAGCCTGAAAGGGGCGGTGTTGGCGTCCACAAGAAACAGCCCCGGTGCACCGGCGGAGTCCTCATTTGCAAGACGGACTGTACGGCAAACCGGACGTCTCAGTGACCGGGTCCGCACACGCCAAACCACCGCACCGCACGCAGCCCAAGACCGACACCGGAGGGACCCACCAGGGAAAACCCGATCGCGGCGCCCCGAACGGGTACGGCGCAGAGTGAGCAGGGCGCCCCGCCTTGGCAGGGGCTAAAGGCAGGCACTATGAGCCCCGTTCTCCGCCGGCCGGCCAGCGCCCCGCACAGCCGCCCAGTGAAACCGGGGGCAACAGCCCACGGGCTGGGGGAAGGCACCACGGCGACGGGAAAGCGGACGAGAGCACCAAGAGCGACTGGACCGGACGAGGCGCGGCGCACCAACGCGGGGCCAAGAGGCACGCCAGAGATGCACGCCACATGCCACAACCACGTCACAGGACGAGGTGCCAAGCAACAACGGCCGCCGGGTGCGGCAAACCCGGACAGCGCACACCACAACCACACAACCACGGCACACGAGGAGGTAGCAAGCAACACCCAACCAGGCGGGGAGTGCCCACCAAAACGCACCCACGCCGCCCGAGGAGCCCCAGGAGGCTGCGGAGAAGCACAGAGGCAGAAACCCGGATGGGGCCGAGGAACGGCAGCAAAGAGCAGACGAGGCCACGGCGCGCCCGAGAGACTAGACCCCCCGGACAGGGGCATCCGGGGTGGACCAAGCAGCAACCAGGGACAAGAGGCTGAAGACGCCCCGGACTGGATCGTCCGAGGAAAAACATGAAGGACCGCCCACAACCCCGGGACTGCATCATCTGGGAGAAAAAGGCGAGACGCCCAGGGCAGGATCGTCCGAGGCAGAACAAGCAGCACGAGCCCCGATCCTCCGGACAGGTCCGGACACAGCACAAAGAACGACGCCTAGGAGGAGCAGAAACACAGGGCGGAGGACGAGGCCAAGGGGATGCAGTACAGCGAAGATGTGGCGGGGCCGAGGGGAAGCGGGGCAGCAGGCCAGTGATGGAGGCCGAGTTGAGGCAGAGAAGCGGCCATGAGGGCAAGGCCGAGGAGTTTCAGAGAAGCAGAGTGGGGGACGACGCCCAGTAGAAGCAGAGAAACCAAGATGACGACAAGGCCCGGGTGATGCAGGGATGCACACAAGTGGCCGAGGACCTGGGGATGCGGAGGAGCAGCCAAGAGGACGAGGCGGAGGAGGAAGCGAGAAGCAGCGAAGAGGAGGAGCCTGACGAGATGCAGAGAAGAAGTGACCAGGACAAGGCCCCGGACATGCAGCGAAGTGCGGACGAGGCCATGGGGTGCCCAGCATTGGATCATCCGGGGCAAAACAAGAAGGAGCGGCCTAAACAAAACGACAACAAAATGCGGAGGAAAGAGTACCGACGCCCCGGACTGCAACATCCGGGGCGGAACAAGCAGCAGGGGCTGTTGCCCCCTGGACTGGATCATCCGGGGACAAGCGGCGGCCAGACGCCACAGACTGGATCTTCCGGGGCGGATCAAGCAGTAGGAGCCGCCGCATTCCGTACAGGATCATCCAGGGACAAGGGGCGGCCAGACGCCCCGGACTGGATCATCCACGGTGGATCAGGCAGCAAGAGCCACCACACCCAGGACTCAATAGTCCAGGGACACGTGGCGGGCAGACGCCCCGGACTGGATCATCCGGGGCAGAACAAGAAGGAGCGGCCAGAACCCCAGGATCCGGGGAAATATGGCTACCGCCCGATCAACCAGAAGAGGTCCCCACCCCCCGGGCAGGAGGGTCGGGGGGAAAGTGGCGGCCAGTGGCGACGGATTCAGGAGGCGGAGACCAAGGTGGTGCAGCAAAGGAGTCAAGGCCGGAAGCAACGCAAAGGACAACGCCAAGGACATGCAGAGAGGCAGAGAAGGGGACAAGGCCGAGGAGACGCAGGGCAGCAAAAATGAGGACGGGGCCGTGGTGAAGCAGAGTAAAAAACCCCCAGGCCGGGGTGATGCAGAGAAGCAGCCGAGAGGACAAGGCCGAGGTACAGCAAAGAAGCGGAGATGAAGACGAGGCCGCAGAGAGGTAGTGCAACCATTGGAAGGACAAGGCCGTGAAGATGCATTGCGGTAAACAAGAGGACGCGGCTGTGGTGATGCGGAGCAACAGCCAAGAGGAGGAGGCCTTGGAAAAGCAGTGAAGCAGCCAAGAGGAGGAGCCCGAGGTGATGGTCGAGGCCGTGGTAATGCAGCGAACGGGAGACGAGGCCATGGAGTGCCCTGGACTGGATCATCCGGGGAAAAACAAGAAGGAATGGTCATAGCATGACGAGAACATTAACTTGTGAAATATGACTTGACACACCGGACTGGATCATCCGGAGCGGAACAAACAGCAGGAGCCCCCGTGCCCCGGAATGGATCATCCAGGGACAGGTAGCATCCTGGTGCCCTGGACCGGATCATCCAGGCCGGATCAGGCAGCAAGAGCCACCACACCCAGGACTCTATAGTCGACGCACACGTGGCGGGCAGACGCCCCGGACTGGATCATCCGGGGCAGAACAGGAAGGAACAGCCACAACCCCGGTGGCTGGGGAAATATGGCTGCCGCCCGATCAACCAGAAGGGGTCCCCAGCCCCCGGGCAGGAGCGTCCGGGGGAGAGTGGCGGCCAGAGGGGACGGATTCAGGAGGCGGAGACCAAGTTGGTGCAGCGAAGGAGTCAAGGCGGGAAGCAACGCAAAGGACAACGCCGAGGACATGCAGGGAGGCAGAGAAGGGGACGAGGCCGAGGAGACACAGGGCAGCAAAGATGAGGATGGGGCCATGGTGAAGCAGAGAAACAGACTCCGAGGCCGGGGTGATGCAGAGAAGCAGCCGAGAGGACAAGGCTGAGGTACAGCAAAGAAGCGGAGATGAAGACGAGGCCGCAGAGAGGTAGTACAACCATTGGGAGGACAAGGCCGTGATGATGCAGTGCGGTAAACAAGAGGACGCGGCCGTGGTGATGCGGAGCAACAGCCAAGAGGAGGAGGCCTTGGAGAAGCAGCGAGGCAGCCAAGAGGAAGAGCCCGTGGTGATGGTCGAGGCCGTGGTAATGCAGCGAGCATAGAACGAGGCCATGGAGTGCCCTGGACTGCATCATCCGGGGAGAAACAAGAAGAAATGGCCATAGCACGACGAGAGCATGAACCGGTGAAATATGACTTGACACCCCGGACTGGATAATCCGGAGCGGAACAAACCGCAGGAGCTGCCGTCCCCCGGAATGGATCATCCAGGGACAAGTGGCGTCCTGGCACCCCGGACTGGATCATCCCAGGCTGACCGCCTGTCGGCGCAAGAGCTGAGCCCGACAGGCCGCGCAGAGGCGGGCCCGGTAATCCGGGTATAGCAGGCCAGACATTGGTGCTGGTAGCTACGCCTCTCCGCACCCCCACCATGCATGAGTCACTCGTACCGCAGGTAGGACACAAAGGGTGAAGAGGTGCATCCAATGCCGCCCGCCAAGCTAAAACCAGGGCGCAGACACACACACCACAAGGACGGCATCAACATGGACACCACATCGCAGGCGGGCCACAACAACAGAGCACTCCATCCATCCAAGCCCTAGCAGGGGTACGTGTAGTGGCGTCCCTGCTAGGCCACAGCCGAAAAAACAAAAAAAAACAAAACGCCCTGTGTTCTTGTGCGCAAACACAGGTGGATCACATGGGCTGCCCGCCCTGCATGACCCAGGGCACAGATCACACACACAGCAACATGCCCGAGCCAGGTGTGGGGGGAACAGCAGAAAGAAAGACCCTCGGCCATGAGTGGCGAGGGACAAACATCAGAAGGGCATCCTGCCATTCGAGGTCTGAGAGACGACGTCAAGGAAGGCAAGACCACATGCGGTGCAGGCATGGAGCACGCAGAACACACCTCCCCTCCAAGCCCTAGTGGGGGTACGTGTAGTGGTGTCCCTGCTGGGCCACAGCCGCCTGGAGACGCTGTGTTCTCGTGCCAATACACAGGTAGGCCTATGGGGCCATGACTTGCGAAAAGTGGCCAGACGCCCCAAACAGGAACATGCGGAGGGGAACGCGCCGAGTGCGCGGAAGAAGGGGATTGGATAGGAGCGACCCGTGCAATGAGCACAAAACGGTCCCCGGATGGATGAGGATCCTGTGGGCCTGCGCCACTCGGTTGCTGTCGGCCAGGTGGGGTATAAACACGGGATGAGAATGGGATGGGGGCAGGGGGCCAGAACAGGGGTGCGGCACGGGCCGCACAACAGTTCCATGGGATCGGGAAACCAGGGGACGCGGAGATTGGGCCGGTGACCGGATGTGGCAAAGGGGAACGGGACATGGGATGGGATGGGAGACCAATAGCGCCAAGCAACAGCCCCGTGGGATTGGGAAACCAGTCGCCATGGAATAGTGAACAATGGGCCAACCATGGGGAGCCTGGCCGCGGGAAGTCGGGAATTTGCCCTGAACTCCAGGACGGCCGTGAGGTGTCGGCTGGGCCGAGGGTTGACCCTGAGGTGCCCGGGTCAATGGCCTGAGTACACGTAGATACACGCGTGAGCGGGACCTGGGGGAACGTGGAAAGGGTCGCCCCCTGGCCTCCAGCCGCGGATGGACGACACCCAAGTGCATCCGGGAGCCGAGTGGGTACTCCAACCCGTAAGGGATGGGGAGTGGTTGAATGTGGTTGACAGCAGTGCTGCGCTGTCGGCGACGGCTATCCACAGCCTCAAAAAGGCTGTGCTAGGGGGGGAAGGCCGGAGGATCCTTCGATGGGTGACCGGAAGGAGCTAAGACCGTGAGGGCAGCAACTGAAGGAAACCTACCGAAGGTCATGCCCCAAGGGAACCTGCTTGAAGTTTTCGCTCGTGGTTCAGGCTTCGGTGTCTGGATCCCAATTGAACTCACCTGTGGTGTGCCCGCATACTGCAACAATTGATATTTGTTCTCCGCTGACTCCAATTTTCTTTCCAAATCTCCAATGACATGAGAATCCGGCCGCATCCCTTCGGGTGGACCGCCATGGGGTGGGGTCCGGATCTCCTCCCTGAGCGCATGTACCTCATGCTCACTTTGTTCCAACCGGGTCATGAGCAATCACACTTGTAACTCCAGGGCCTCAATTTGGCCCATTCCGGCTTAGGCATATTCTCCCAATGGTGCATTTGACCCGTGAGCGTGGCCACTTGTGCACTGGTGATCTCCAGGTTCGCCGCTATGTGTTTCACCTCCGTTGCGGGCACCTTTGCCTCTCCAACTTCCCCTGTGGATGTTGACAAAACAGCAGGGTGCTCCACGTTGTGTACCCGAATGACAAGCTGGGAAAAAGATTCCTTGTGGCTTTCTGCCAATGCTTCCACACCATGTACCCCCTTCTGGGCATCAGCAAAGTTGAGACCTATCCGCTGGATTTCCTTGGCCATGTTGGTGGTGACCCGGTCACAGTTCAACACCTTGCCTTCCAAACTCTTCAATTCCTGAACCGATTTGTCCAATTGGGCACTGTGTGAACTCAACCAAGTGAATTCATTCAACACTCCCTCCTGTTGTCGTTTCAACTCACTGGTGGCTTGCTCGCACCGTTGGCGAGAATTGTCCATCTTCGCCTTAAGAGCTTTAGCCACCTGACGATATTCCAAAGCGGCTGCAGTCGCTTGTTCTAAAGTCAATTGCATTTCACTCTATTTGAGTCCAACTGGGAACTCTGGTCCTGCACCTCGTTGTTTACCTCGTTCAACAATTGTCCCCAAGCCTCTACCGGCGCTGTCAAATCTGACCCATCTACTTGTACTCCCCTTGCATGGAGTTCAAGCTTGCGAGCGAGGGCTTGGATGACTAGGCAAATTTTGGCAATCGCGGCAATCGCCTCGAAATTAAAGTTTCGGAGATAGTTCAAAGCACCAGTTAGCTCCTCAACCTGCGCCGGCAAGGTTACTAAATCATGATTCTCCGTTGTCCATCCATGAATCAAAATCCTTTCGGCTGCTTCACCGAATTGATTCACCATCCGAATGCTCTTAAAGAACTGGTATCTCCATGGTGCTGACTCCATGTTGGTGTCTTCCTCAACTGGGTAGGATGGCTGGCCCTGCCTAAGCCCAACTGCCAATTCTAAAGGAGACCCAACAGTTGACTCATGCCCTCTCGCATAGTCAGAACCCGATTCCTCTGGCCGAGCTGTGATCATCCTGATAATGGCTGTGACCTCTCTGACTGTCATCCCGCTGCCCGTGTCAGGGCCATAGGCTAAACCGCAGCCCGGGTAGGCCTCTGCTACCAACAATATGCCCTCGAGGTGACTTGAACCGGGTGAACCTTCCATTTTCACCAATTTCCAACCAGCCAATTTCCAACCCATTCAATTTTCCAACCAGCAAAACCAGCAGAGATTTCCAAGCTCACATCCCACTCAGGTCCCTCAGAGCACGGCAATGACACAAACAATTCCAATTGAAAGCCGAATGACCAAATGACCCAAGATTCCAATACGGTCCAACAATGATCCAACCAAGAGTTCACCAATGGTCCACAAAAATCGAAAAATGAGCCAGGGTCCAACAATGGTTCACAAATGAGCCAACACGGGTCTGAGACGGGTGCACTAGTCCACACGGGACAAGCACGGGTCAAAAGAGGTCCAAACGGCACACGGTAAGTCCACCCTCGAGAAAAAAAAGAATTCACAAGCGCGACTAAGACTCAACCTACTCTTCGGGTCGGACCACATGCAATGCAAGACGAAGAGCTCATTGGCAGGGGCATCATCCTATGGACTTGAGTCATGCATGCAAACTTGTAAATCAAAATTCACACTACTTCTACACGGCGACATGCATGGTCTCACCGGGGGTGGAGGAGTGGGAGGAAATGAACAACACCGCCGTCGGGCCATCGCCAAGGAGCAAATGAGTCACACTTGAGTCTCCGGACGTCTTGACTACACCAACATGAGGGAAGGAAGTGCACATGCACATACATGGTCACATGGGGCATGTAAACGCACCAACAAAGGCACCGAACCATGACCCGGCTCCCCAGTGCCCCGAGAATAGCGCGGGTGCACATAGTGCGGAAAAACCATGACCCGTTTAGCTCCTAGGATCAACAACTAATCTAAACCAAAATTAGCAAATGAGCAATACACCATTGCCAATGGAGATCCACGAGATGGGTCAAAGAAGCACACAATAGGCCAATGGCCTTCCGGACTACTCATGGGACCTAACCTTCACCCAAAGAGAGTACGTGCATGGAGAGATGATCCCACCCAAAGAGAGCACGTGCATGGAGAGTCGTCTCATTGCAGAGAGCTGAAGAGAGTACATGCATCGCCTAACCATGCCCGAGGAGAGATTTTCCCCAACCAAATCCCTTGAGAGAGATTGACCTATCCACCATGAGAGAGGGCATGCATGGGGAGACAGTTTCGCCTAGCCTTGACCGAAGAGAGCATGCATACGGAGAGAGTCTCGCCTAGCCTTGACCCAAGAGAGCATGCATGCACTTGGAGAGAGAGTGGCAAAAGCTCGACCAATACCTATCCTTGAGTCTAATCATAAGACGGCAAAGCCACGACATGTCTTAATTGGATAACTCCCAAGCCAGGGGCACTTGAAAAAAATGAAAGAGCCCAAGAGTCTCAAAGGATCAAAGACTATGGTCACATGGCATTAAATGCTCAATTTACCTCTTGAGGAGTATGACGTCTTGGGAGAGAGAGGGAGAGTGAGGGAAACAACCAAATCCACCTTGGGGAGAGGAGACACTATATGTTCACCTTGACCATGAAATCGTGGGCACCACCAAGTTTGAGTCACACCATGAATGAACCATGCATGAATGACAAATGCAATATCAACTCTTAGAATGACTGCATGAGACCTCAAAGCCAAATGTGGTGTGGCACCCCAATGGAATCCAATTGCAAGGCAACAACCAATGTATCCGACGACCAGCTGTGCGCCTACCTCAGCCACTTCCACTTCAACTCCTCTTCAACTAGGGTTCCTCCAGCTTCAAGGGACTCGTGGCCCGCCATGCACGTAGGCGTTGCACTGCCGAAGCAGATGCGCCTATTAACGTACACCGGTCTCCTTCTAAGTGCAGCGATGCACCCAAGTACAACAGCCGGTGTTGGCGGAGGCTCCACACCAGGGTTTGGCCAGATCCTCAACTTCGGGCCTTCTATCATCCACTGGAGTTGCCCTAGCTTCCAATTCGCTTCCATTTCCGTAACAGGATAGCACTAACACTATTAGCATCAAACTGGAAGGGTATTGGACTGGCTGGCCTGCATTACGGCGCGACCAAAGATGGCGGGCACACACACACAGCAACAGCCAATCGACGAATCGAAAACCTAAATAATGTTAGAAAAATGTAGGCCAACCGCAGAATTGGAAGAAAATCAATGCAACATCGTAAATGCAAAAACAAAAGTGAAGTCTGCAGTCAGAATTAATTCTGGGATCGAAATCTGGGATCAGAAACAAATGCTGGGCTCGCTTAATAATTTACACCTGAAATGGCACACAAGAAGCAACATGAGTGTGCGAAGGAGAAATGGGCAACAAACATGGATTCAGACATGACCATGCCCTAAGTTTTGCACCTACGCAGTGTGTGCCAGGACAGGCTCAGGACTTCTGTAGAGCTCCAGTTACGCCGAATGTACTGACTACCACCCTCAAACGGGTGCGAAGCGTTTAAAAGAACGGTGGAAACCTCGCGTTCTGAGAGTAGGACGGCGAAGGCCAGGGGAAAGGTACAGATTGCTAAGCGAACAGCCTCCCGTACTACCCCCGCTGCTGCTGATTCGGACGCCCTCGCCCAGCTTGTGCTCGCTCAGACCCTCACCGGAGCTGAGGTGGCTAATGATGCTGCAAAGCTGTCTGCCATTACAGCCGGTTTTGGGCTGGAATCTCTTCTAAGCCCTACCTCGTCGAGACTTCGCCAGGTTGCCAAGCAACCGAAGTACAATGGGAACCCCAGACAATGGCCTCAGTTCCACCGAGAGTTCAAGCTGTGGGTTAAAACCTAAAAGGTTCACGAGGATCAGTACCTGACAGCCCTCTTGGACTGTCTTGAGGCACCGCTGGCCAACACTGGGCCTCGGACATGGAGTGATCGCAAAGTGACAAGTTCCCCCCTTACCTTTGATGAGGTGCGGGAACAGCTGGAGGTACGTGGATCCCGACTGCCGGAGGATCATTACCACCAGATGCTGAAGAATTTCCCCTCATTTCCCCCATTAATGCTTCATGAGGTTAGGATAAGAAGCAGCATTTCTGGAATCTGGTGGAGGAGCCTGATCATTTGGGCGAAAAGTTCTCTGATGCTGAGTTGAAACGTTTAATTTTTGATAAGATTTCTCTGAAACTGCCGGCACCCTTTGGAACAAACAGTCCGAAGAAAAGGTCAAGACCTGGTGGGCGGAGGTTGATGGCTTCCATGCCTCCGCCAATGAATTTTCAGTTCGGGAAGCACTTCAAAAGTGGTTCCCCACGTCGGTTTCGAAGGTGCAATTCACTGAAAACACGTGGAAAATCAAGTTTCATGAACATGAGGATCTGGACTTGTTTGTCCAAGTCCTCAACAGGGGACTAAGCTTCCATGGGCAGCGCCTTAAGGCAAGAAACTGGGTGTTTTTGTACACCCGGAAGGAACTCTCGGAAGAGGTTGAGCGCCTCGCTGATGCCGCCAACCAAAATTACCATGAGGGCCTCCGGGGTGTTAAGAATTCCCAGCCAAAACACCTAAGCTGTTGCCAATAGGAGCAACAAAAAGGTGAATGACACAAAAGGTGTCCTGCAGGAGTGTGGCATCTGCCTAATGCTCGGTTCTATGAGGTTACCCCAAAATCATAACTCTTTGGCATTGTGGCCCCATATGACAAACAAAGTATACCCCGCCCTATTTCGAGGTCGCTGGTTACGAATTGGAGGTCGCCACGTCAGGATATGGGCGTATATTAACAAGTTCTTCAGATTCCTAACGAGTGCGTTTTTAACGTGTATTCGTGAAATTACTCCAACATACCGTCAAATTTTAGGATTCTGAGTTTATATTCGTACCCAGCAACCCGAAAGAAGTATGTGGGGATACCTGACTTATCAGATTTGGATGGGTACCCGTGTTTTTCCGGGGGTGGCCAAAATGGCCATCTGGGGGCTGTGTGCAAATCCTACCGGGATGGGGGGGGGGTTCCCGATGGTAAGAATGAAATCAAAGAACAAATTACCCCCTATTCCGGGGTCGGAGAACACGATTTTGATAGTGGTTTCGCCCAATTTCGAGCCAATATACCACCTTTTGACCCCCCCCCCCGATCGCCGCGCGTGCGCGACAAAAACTCGGTATTATCGGCCCCCCCTGGTGAATTCCGACATCACCACGCGATTGGGCGACCTCAAAATAGGGGGGCCAGGTACTTTGATTTCAAGATAGGTCCACACTTACCCAACTTTATGTCCCGACAATGTTTCACTTTCCCAAACCATCCCCTACCCCCAAACTGCGCGTCCCCCGTAAATTGCGCAACTGAGACCTTTGGGGGCCCTTGGGGGCAGTTACCCTGGCCAAGAGAACTTGGGTCTGAGGTTACTCACCAACAAATGGGGGCCCAAAACACACCACAACTTGCCCAAAAAGTCCTACTTGTACCCTGAATGCACCCTGGAAATGACCCCCCAAAAGTCAAAAACAAAGTGCATTTTTTTTGTTAAATAGAATCTTTTGGACACTACAACTTTTGTTTTCATTTTAACCTCACTTTCCTGCGGTTTTCCGGGAATACCTTTTTCTAGACGGGGAGTTAGAACAAACCGTAAAAAGATCCGATATCCTGCTTTCAGCCCGAATCAAACGAGTTACTACATGCAAAGAGTATATACAAACACAAACTTTCGAGTGTTGGTCTGGCCGCTTTTTTTTTCCCCGCCGGACACTTCCGACCAGGAGCAGCGTCCAGACCCTGGCCTCCCTTGAGTCGGTACTGCAGACCAGCTATGTGGGCACCTATGTGGGTAACCTAGTACCCCCTCCCCCCTATTATGAGGTCGCTGAATCTGAATATCAACTCAGATTTGGCCGGTGGGGCGGTTATTACCGAGTAATAATTAGTGTAAGAATTAGTGCCTACTGCCATAAGTAATGCTTAACCGGGTAAAACTGCCCTCTCCCGGTGCCGGTTTAGTGCGCAGCCCTCAGAGCCGGACCCAACGGGCCGTACTGAGGCGAGCCCAGAAATGGGTATGGCAGGCCAGACTTTAAGTGCTGGTAGCCACGCCTCAGTACACTTCGTGGGCTCATAAGGCCCACGGGGGCCCCAAACACCGTTACTTTCGGGAGTTAAGCCCCGGCGGTGTTTGGGGTTGTTCTTGGTTAAGAGGACTCACGTTGAGTCCCAGATACTGTTACCCCGGGGTTATGACCCCCGGTACTGCCTGCTCACTTGCCTGCTGCTGCTAAGAGGTAGGGGGGAGTACCCACGGGTCCTGCCGGAGGCTCCGAACACCCCCTGGGCTGGGCTCCCCGTCCCCCCCAGGCCGGTGCGCCCGGTTCTCCGAAGATACTGGCCCCCCACTGGCCTTGCAGGAGGCTCCGAACACCCCCTGGGCAGGACTCCCCGTCCCCCCCAGGCCGGTGCGCCCGGTTCTCTGAAGAAGATGGCCCCCCATTGGCCTGGCAGGAGACTCCGAACACCCCCTGGGCAGGACTTCCCGTCCCCCCCGGGCTGGTGCGCCCGGTTCTCGGAAGAAGATGGCCCCCCATTGGCCTGGCAGGAGACTCCGAACACCCCCTGGGCAGGACTCCCCGTCCCCCCCAGGCTGGTGCGCCCGGTTCTCTGAAGAAGATGGCCCCCCACTGGCCTTGCAGGAGCCTCCGAACACCCCCTGGGCAGGACTCCCAGTCCCCCCCAGGCCGGTACGCCCGGTTCTCTGAAGAAGATGGCCCCCGATTGGCGCTGGCAGGAGGCTCCGAACACCCCCTGGGCAGGAACCCCTGTCCCCCCCGGGCCGGTGCGCCCGGTTCTCTGAAGAAGATGGCCCCCCACTGGCCTTGCAGGAGACTCCGAACACCCCCTGGGCAGGACTCCCCGTCCCCCCCGGGCCGGTGCGTCCGGTTCTCTGAAGAAGATGGCCCCCAATTGGCCTGACAGGAGACTCCGAACACCCCCTGGGCAGGACTCCCCGTCCCCCCCGGGCCGGTGCGCCCGGTTCTCTGAAGAAGATGGCCCCCCACTGGCCTTGCAGGAGACTCCGAACACCCCCTGGGCAGGAGTCCCCGTCCCCCCCGGCCCGGTGCGCCCGGTTCTCTGAAGAAGATGGCCCCCGACTGGCCTTGCAGGAGACTCCGAACACCCCCTGGGCTGGGCTCCCCGTCCCCCCAAGGCCGGTGCGCCCGGTTCTCCGAAGATACTGGCCCCCCACTGGCCTTGCAGGAGGCTCCGAACACCCCCTGGGCAGGACTCCCCGTCCCCCCCAGGCCGGTGCGCCCGGTTCTCTGAAGAAGATGGCCCCCCATTGGCCTGGCAGAAGACTCCGAACACCCCCTGGACAGGACTTCCCGTCCTTCCCGGGCTGGTGCGCCTGGTTCTCCGAAGATACTGGCCCCCCACTGGCCTTGCAGGAGACTCCGAACACCCCCTGGGCAGGACTCCCCGTCCCCCCCAGGCCGGTGCGCCCGGTTCTCTGAAGAAGATGGTCCCCCACTGGCCTTGCAGGAGACTCCGAACACCCCCTGCGTCGGGCTCCGCGTCCCCCCCAGGCCGGTGCGCCTGGTTCTCCGAAGATACTGGCCCCCCCCTGGCCTTGCAGGAGACTCCGAACACCCCCTGGGCAGGACTCCCCGTCCCCCCCAGGCCGGTGCGCCCGGTTCTCTGAAGAAGATGGCCCCCCATTAGCCCTGGCAGGAGGCTCCGAACACCCCCTGGGCAGGACTCCCCGTCCCCCCCGGGCCGGTGCGCCCGGTTCTCTGAAGAAGATGGCCCCCAATTGGCCTGGCAGGAGACTCCGAACACCCCCTGGGCAGGACTCCCTGTCCCTCCCGGGCCAGTGCGCCCGGTTCTCTGAAGAAGATGCCCCCCCACTGGCCTTGCAGGAGACTCCGAACACCCCCTGGGCAGGACTCCCCGTCCCCC
The DNA here is from genome assembly GCA_964036045.1 of Eutreptiella sp. 'Long Island Sound 2002'. Taxonomy (NCBI): domain Eukaryota; phylum Euglenozoa; class Euglenophyceae; order Eutreptiales; family Eutreptiaceae; genus Eutreptiella; species Eutreptiella sp. 'Long Island Sound 2002'. The sequence continues at coordinate 107,578,481 of OZ038380.1, forward strand.
CCTGGGCCGGTGCGCCCGGTTCTCTGAAGAAGATGGCCCCCAATTGGCGTGGCAGGAGACTCCGAACACCCCCTGGGCAGGACTCCCTGCCCCCCCCGGGCCGGTGCGCCCGGTTCTCTGAAGAAGATGCCCCCCCACTGGCCTTGCAGGAGACTCCGAACACCCCCTGGGCAGGACTCCCCGTCCCCCCCGGGCCGGTGCGCCCGGTTCTCTGAAGAAGATGGCCCCCAATTGGCCTGGCAGGAGACTCCGAACACCCCCTGGGCAGGACTCCCCGTCCCCCCCGGGCCGGTGCGCCCGGTTCTCTGAAGAAGATGGCCCCCCACTGGCCTTGCAGGAGACTCCGAACACCCCCTGGGCAGGACTCCCCGTCCCCCCTGGGCCAGTGCGCCCGGTTCTCTGAAGAAGATGGCCCCCCATTGGCCCTGGCAGGAGGCTCCGTACACCCCCTGGGCAGGACTCCCCGTCCCCCCCGGGCCGGTGCGCCCGGTTCTCTGAAGAGGATGGCCCCCCACTGGCCTTGCAGGAGACTCCGAACACCCCCTGGGCTGGGCTCCCCGTCCCCCTCAGGCCGGTTCGCCCGGTTCTCCGAAGATACTGGCCCCCCACTGGCCTTGCAGGAGGCTCCAAACACCCCCTGGGCAGGACTCCCCGTCCCCCCCAGGCCGGTGCGCCCGGTTCTCCGAAGAGGATGGCCCCCCATTGGCCTGGCAGGAGACTCCGAACACCCCCTGGGCAGGACTTCCCGTCCCCCCCGGGCCGGTGCGCCTGGTTCTCCGAAGATACTGGCCCCCCCCTGGCCTTGCAGGAGACTCCGAACACCCCCTCGGTTGGGCTCCCTGTCCCCCCAAGGCCGGTGCGCCTGGTTCTCCGAAGATACTGGCCCCCCCCTGGCCTTGCAGGAGACTCCGAACACCCCCTGGGCAGGACTCCCCGTCCCCCCCAGGCCGGTGCGCCCGGTTCTCTGAAGAAGATGGCCCCCCGTGGGCCTGGCAGGAGACTCCGAACACCCCCTGGGCAGGACTTCCCGTCCCCCCCGGGCTGGTGCGCCCGGTTCTCGGAAGAAGATGGCCCCCAATTGGCCTGACAGGAGACTCCGAACACCCCCTGGGCAGGACTCCCCGTCCCCCCCGGGCCGGTGCGCCCGGTTCTCTGAAGAAGATGGCCCCCCACTGGCCTTGCAGGTGACTCCGAACACCCCCTGGGCAGGACTCCCCGCCCCCCCCGGACCAGTGCGCCCGGTTCTCTGAAGAAGATGGCCCCCCATTGGCCCTGGCAGGAGGCTCCGAACACCCCCTGGGCAGGAGTCCCCGTCCCCCCCGGGCCGGTGCGCCCGGTTCTCTGAAGAAGATGGCCCCCCATTGGCCTGGCAGGAGACTCCGAACACCCCCTGGGCTGGGCTCCCCGTCCCCCCAAGGCCGGTGCGCCCGGTTCTCTGAAGAAGATGGCCCCCCGTGGGCCTGGCAGGAGACTCCGAACACCCCCTGGGCAGGACTTCCCGTCCCCCCCGGGCTGGTGCGCCCGGTTCTCGGAAGGAGATGGCCCCCAATTGGCCTGACAGGAGACTCCGAACACCCCCTGGGCAGGACTCCCCGTCCCCCCCGGGCCGGTGCGCCCGGTTCTCCGAAGATACTGGCCCCCCACTGGCCTTGCAGGAGGCTCCGAACACCCCCTGGGCAGGACTCCCCGTCCCCCCCAGGCCGGTGCGCCCGGTTCTCTGAAGAAGATGGCCCCCCATTGGCCTGGCAGGAGACTCCGAACACCCCCTGGGCAGGACTTCCCGTCCTTCCCGGGCTGGTGCGCCCGTTTCTCCGAAGATACTGGCCCCCCCCTGGCCTTGCAGGAGACTCCGAACACCCCCTGGGCAGGACTCCCCGTCCCCCCCAGGCCAGTGCGCCCAGTTCTCTGAAGAGGATGGCCCCCCACTGGCCTTGCAGGAGACTCCGAACACCCCCTGGGTCGGGCTCCCCGTCCTCCCCAGGCCGGTGCGCCTGGTTCTCCGAAGATACTGGCCCCCCCCTGGCCTTGCAGGAGACTCCGAACATCCCCTGGGCAGCACTCCCCGTCCCCCCCAGGCCGGTGCGCCCGGTTCTCTGAAGAAGATGGCCCCCCACTGGCCTTGCAGGAGCCTCCGAACACCCCCTGGGCAGGACTCCCCGTCCCCCCCGGGCCGGTGCGCCCGGTTCTCTGAAGAAGATGGCCCCCAATTGGCCTGGCAGGAGACTCCGAACACCCCCTGGGCAGGACTCCCTATCCCCCCCGGGCCAGTGCGCCCGGTTCTCTGAAGAAGATGCCCCCCCACTGGCCTTGCAGAAGGCTCCGAACACCCCCTGGGCAGGACTCCCCGTCCCCCCCTGGGCAGGTGCGCCCGGTTCTCTGAAGAAGATGGCCCCCAATTGGCCTGGCAGGAGACTCCGAACACCCCCTGGGCAGGACTCCCTGTGCCCCCCGGGCCGGTGCGCCCGGTTCTCTGAAGAAGATGCCCCCCCACTGGCCTTGCAGGAGACTCGGAACACCCCCTGGGCAGGACTCCCCGTCCCCCCCGGGCCGGTGCGCCCGGTTCTCTGAAGAAGATGGCCCCCAATTGGCCTGGCAGGAGACTCCGAACACCCCCTGGGCAGGACTCCCCGTCCCCCCTGGGCCGGTGCGCCCGGTTCTCTGAAGAAGATGGCCCCCCACTGGCCTTGCAGGAGACTCCGAACACCCCCTGGGCAGGACTCCCCGTCCCCCCTGGGCCAGTGCGCCCGGTTCTCTGAAGAAGATGGCCCCCCATTGGCCCTGGCAGGAGGCTCCGTACACCCCCTGGGCAGGACTCCCCATCCCCCCCGGGCCGGTGCGCCCGGTTCTCTGAAGAAGATGGCCCCCCACTGGCCTGGCAGGAGGCTCCAAACATCCCCTGGGCAGGACTCCCCGTCCTCCCCAGGCCGGTGCGCCCGGTTCTCTGAAGAAGATGGCCCCCCATTGGCCTGGCAGGAGACTCCGAACACCCCCTGGGCAGGACTTCCCGCCCCCCCCGGGCTGGTGCACCCGGTTCTCCGAAGATACTGGCCCCCCACTGGCCTTGCAGGAGACTCCGAACACCCCCTGGGCAGGACTCCCCGTCCCCCCCAGGCCAGTGCGCCCGGATCTCTGAAGAAGATGGCCCCCCACTGGCCTTGCAGGAGACTCCGAACACCCCCTGGGTTGGGCTCCCCGTCCCCCCAAGGCCGGTGCGCCTGGTTCTCCGAAGATACTGGCCCCCCCCTGGCCTTGCAGGAGACTCCGAACACCCCCTGGGCAGGACTCCCCGTCCCCCCCAGGCCGGTGCGCCCGTTTCTCTGAAGAAGATGGCCCCCCATTAGCCCTGGCAGGAGGCTCAGAACACCCCCTGGGCAGGACTCCCCGTCCCCCCCAGGCCGGTGCACCCGGTTCTCTGAAGAAGATGGCCCCCCACTGGCCTTGCAGGAGACTCCGAACACCCCCTGGGCAGGACTCCCCGTCCCCCCCGGGCCGGTGCGCCCGGTTCTCTGAAGAAGATGGCCCCCAATTGGCCTGGCAGGAGACTCCGAACACCCCCTGGGCAGGACTTCCCGTCCCCCCCGGGCCGGTGCGCCCGGTTCTCTGAACAAGATGGCCCCCCACTGGCGTTGCAGAAGACTCCGAACACCCCCTGGGCAGGACTCCCCGTCCCCCCCGGGCCAGTGCGCCCGGTTCTCTGAAGATAATGGCCCCCCATTGGCCCCAGCAGGAGGCTCCGAACACCCCCTGGGCAGGACTCCCCGTCCCCCCCGGGCCGGTGCGCCCGGTTCTCTGAAGAAGATGGCCCCCCACTGGCCTTGCAGGAGACTCCGAACACCCCCTGGGCAGGACTCCCCGTACCCCCCGGGCCGGTGCGCCCGGTTCTCTGAAGAAGGTGGCCCCCAATTGGCCTGGCAGGAGACTCCGAACACCCCCTGGGCAGCACTCCCCGTCCCCCCCGGGCTGGTGCGCCCGGTTCTCTGAAGAAGATGGCCCCCCACTGGCCTTGCAGGAGACTCCGAACACCCCCTGGGCAGGACTCCCCCTCCCCCCCGGGCCGGTGCGCCCGGTTCTCTGAAGAAGATGGCCCCCCATTGCCCTGGCAGGAGGCTCCGAACACCCCCTGGGCAGGACTCCCCGTCCCCCCCGGGCCGATGCGCCCGGTTCTCTGAAGAAGATGGCCCCCCATTGGCCTGGCAGGAGACTCTGAACACCCCCTGGGCAGGACTCCCCGTCCCCCCCGGGCCGGTGCGCCCGGTTCTCTGAAGAAGATGGCCCCCCATTGGCCTTGCAGGAGACTCCGAACACCCCCTGGGCAGGACTCCCCGTCAGGCCCGGGCCGGTGCGCCCGGTTCTCTGAAGAAGATGGCCCCCCATTGGCCTGGAAAGAGACTCCGAACACCCCCTGGGCAGGACTCCCCGTCCCCCCCAGGCCGGTGCGCCCGGTTCTCCGAAGAAGATGGCCCCCCATTGGCCTGGCAGGAGACTCCGAACACCCCCTGGGCAGGACTCCCCGTCCCCCCCGGGCCGGTGCGCCCGGTTCTCTGAAGAAGATGGCCCCCAATTGGCCTGGCAGGAGACTCCGAACACCCCCTGGGCAGGACTTCCCGTCCCCCCCGGGCCGGTGCGCCCGGTTCTCTGAACAAGATGGCCCCCCACTGGCGTTGCAGAAGACTCCGAACACCCCCTGGGCAGGACTCCCCGTCCCCCCCGGGCCAGTGCGCCCGGTTCTCTGAAGATAATGGCCCCCCATTGGCCCCAGCAGGAGGCTCCGAACACCCCCTGGGCAGGACTCCCCGTCCCCCCCGGGCCGGTGCGCCCGGTTCTCTGAAGAAGATGGCCCCCCACTGGCCTTGCAGGAGACTCCGAACACCCCCTGGGCAGGACTCCCCGTACCCCCCGGGCCGGTGCGCCCGGTTCTCTGAAGAAGGTGGCCCCCAATTGGCCTGGCAGGAGACTCCGAACACCCCCTGGGCAGCACTCCCCGTCCCCCCCGGGCTGGTGCGCCCGGTTCTCTGAAGAAGATGGCCCCCCACTGGCCTTGCAGGAGACTCCGAACACCCCCTGGGCAGGACTCCCCCTCCCCCCCGGGCCGGTGCGCCCGGTTCTCTGAAGAAGATGGCCCCCCATTGCCCTGGCAGGAGGCTCCGAACACCCCCTGGGCAGGACTCCCCGTCCCCCCCGGGCCGATGCGCCCGGTTCTCTGAAGAAGATGGCCCCCCATTGGCCTGGCAGGAGACTCTGAACACCCCCTGGGCAGGACTCCCCGTCCCCCCCGGGCCGGTGCGCCCGGTTCTCTGAAGAAGATGGCCCCCCATTGGCCTTGCAGGAGACTCCGAACACCCCCTGGGCAGGACTCCCCGTCAGGCCCGGGCCGGTGCGCCCGGTTCTCTGAAGAAGATGGCCCCCCATTGGCCTGGAAAGAGACTCCGAACACCCCCTGGGCAGGACTCCCCGTCCCCCCCAGGCCGGTGCGCCCGGTTCTCCGAAGAAGATGGCCCCCCATTGGCCTGGCAGGAGACTCCGAACACCCCCTGGGCAGGACTCCCCGTCCCCCCCGGGCCGGTGCGGCCGGTTCTCTGAAGGAAATGGCCCCCCATGGGCCTTGCAGGAGGCTCCAAACACCCCCTGGGCTGGACTCCCCGTCCCCCCCAAGCCGGTGCCCCCGGTTATTGGCAGATGATGGCTTTCCATGGGCCTTGCAGGAGGTTCTGACCACCCCCTGGGCTGGGCTCCCCGTCTCCCCCAGGCCGATGCGCCCGGTTATTAGTAGATGACGCCTCCCCATTGGCCCTGCAGGAGGCTGCGCCCACCCCCTGGCCTGGACTCCCCGTCCCCCCCAGGCCGGTGCGCCCGGTTCCCCGAAGATGATGGCCCCCCATAGGCCCTGAAAGATGCCCCGACCCCCCCCTGGGTTGGACTCCCCATCCCCCCAGGCCGGTGCGCCCAGTAGTACATCCCCACAGGCCCGGCACTACACTCTGACCACCCATTGCAGGAGTTGCACTGCGCACTGCCCCTGGGCAGTGAGGCAGTGCATTGCAGGAGTTGCACTGCCCACTGCTCCCAGGCAGTGAGGCAGTGCATTGCAGGAGTTCTGCTGCCCACTGCCCCAGGGCAGTGAGGTAGTGCATTGCAGGAGTTGCGCTGCCCACTGCCCCAGGGCAGTGCGGCAGTGTATTGCAGAAGTTGCACTGCCCAATACCCCCAGGCAGTGAGGCAGTGCATTGCAGAAGTTGCACTGCCCACTGCCCCCAGGCAGTGAGGCAGTGCATTGCAGGAGTTGCACTGTCCACTGCCCCCAGGCAGTGGGGCACAGTAATGCAGGAGCTGCACTGCTCACTGCCCCCAGGCAGTGCGGCAGTGTATTGCCGGAGGTCCACTGCCCACTGCCCCCAGACAGTGGGGCAGTGCATTGCAGGAGTTCCACTGCCAACTGCCCCCAGGCAGTGAGGTAGTGCATTGCGGGAGTTTCACTGCCCACTGCCCCCAGGCAGTGAGGCAGTGCATTGCAGGACTTGCACCGCCCACCGCTCCCGGGGCAATGAGGCGGTGCATTGCAGGAGTTGCACTGCCACTGCCCCCAGGCAGTGGGGCGGTGCATTGCAGGAGTTCTGCTGCCCACTGCCCCGAGGCAGCGAGGCGGTGCATTGCAGGAGTTGCACTGTCCACTGCCCCCAGGGCAGTGAGGCAGTGCATTGCAGGAGTTGCACTGCCCACTGCCCCCAGGGCAGTGAGGCAGTGCATTGCAGGACTTCCACTTCCCACTGCCCCTAGGGCAGTGAGGCAGTGCATTGCAGGAGTTGCACTGCCGACTGCCCCCAGGCAGTGAGGCCGTGCATTGTAGAAGTGGCACCGCCCACTGCCCCCAGGAAGTGAGGCAGTGCATTGCAGAGGTTGGAGTTGCACTGCCCACTGCCCCCAGGCAGTGCGGCAGTGTGATGCAGGAGTTGCACTGCCCACTGACCCAGGGCAGTGAGGCAGTGCATTGCAGAGGTTGCACTGTCCGCTGCCCCCAGGCAGTGAGGCAGTGCATTGCAAGAGTTCCACTGCCCACTGCCCCAGGGCAGTGAGGTAGTGCATAGCAGGAGTTTTACTGCCCACTGCTCTGCGACAGTCAGGCGGTGCATTGCAGGAGTTGCACTGTCCACTGCCCCAAAGCAGTGGGGCAGTGCATTGCAGGAGTTCCACTGCCCACTGCCCCCAGGCAGTGAGGCAGTGCATTGCAGGAGTTCCACTGCCCACTGCCCCAGGGCAGTGAGGCAGTGCATTGCAAGAGTTGCACTGCCCACTGCCCCGAGGCAGTCAGGCAGTGCATTGCAGGAGTTCCACTGCCCACTGCCCCCCGGCAGTGAGGCAGTTCATTGCAGGAGTTCCACTGCCCACTGCCCGCAGGCAGTGCCGCGGTGCATTGCGGGAGTTGCACTGCCCACTGCCCCCAGGCAGTGAGGCAGTGCATTGCAGGAGTTCCGCTCCCCACTGCCCCAGGCAGCGAGGCAGTGCATTGCAGAAGTTGCACTGCCCACCGCCCCCCAGGCAGTGCGGCAGTGTATTGCAGGAGTTGTACTGCCCACTGCTCCCAGGCAGTGAGGCAGTACATCGCGGGAGTTCCGCTGCCCACTGCCCCAGGGCAGTGAGGCAGTGCATTGCAGGAGTTGCACTGCCCACTGCCCCCAGGAAGTGGGGCAGTGCATTGCAGGAGTTCCGCTGCCCACTGCCCCCAGGGCAGTGAGGCAGTGCATTGCAGGAGTTGCACTGCCCACTGCCCCAGGCAGTGAGGCAGTGCATTGCAGGAGTTCCACTGCCCACTGCCCCCAGGGCAGTGAGGCAGTGCATTGCAGGAGTTGCACTGCCCACTGCCCCAGGCAGTGAGGCAGTGCATTGCAGGAGTTCCACTGCCCACTGCCTCCAGGGCAGTGAGGCAGTGCATTGCAGGAGTTGCACTGCCCACTGCCCCCAGGCAGTGAGGCCGTGCATTGTAGAAGTTGCACTGCCCACTGCCCCCCGGGAAGTGAGGCAGTGCATTGCAGGAGTTGCAGTTGCACTGCCCACTGCCCCCAGGCAGTGAGGCAGTGCATTGCAGGAGTTGCACTGCCCACTGCCCCCAGGCAGTGCGGCAGTGTATTGTAGGAGTTGCACTGCCCACTGACCAAGGGCAGTGAGGCAGTGCATTGCAGAGGTTGCACTGTCTGCTGCCCACAGGCAGTGAGGCAGTGCATTGCAAGAGTTCCACTGCCCACTGCCCCAGGGCAGTGAGGTAGTGCATTGCAGGAGTTCCACTGCCCACTGCTCTGGGACGGTGAGGCAGTGCATTGCAGGAGTTGCACTGTCCATTGCCTCCAAGCAGTGGGGCAGTGCATTGCAGGAGTTCCACTGCCCACTGCCCCCAGGCAGTGAGGCCCTGCATTGCAGGGGGTCCACTGCCCACTGCTCCAGGGCAGTGAGGCAGTGCATTGCAAGAGTTGCACTGCCCGCTGCCCCCAGGCAGTGGAGCAGTGCATTGCAGGAGTTCCACTGCCCACTGCCCCCAGGCAGTGAGGCAGTGCGTTGCAGGCGTTCCACTGCCCACTGCCCACAGGCGGCGAGGCAGTGCATTGCAGGAGTTGCACTGCCCACTGCCCCCAGGCAATGAGGCAGTGCATTGCAGGAGGTCCACTGCTGACTGCCCCAGGGCAGTAAGGCACTGCGTTGCAACAGTTGCACCGCCCACCGCCCCCCGGCAGTGGGGCAGTGCATTGCAGGAGATCCACTGCCCACTGACCCCAGGCAGTGCGGCGGTGCATTGCAGGAGTTGCACTGCCCACTGCCCCCAGGCAGTGAGGCAGTGCATTGCAGGAGTTCCGCTGCCCACTGCCCCAGGGCAGTGAGGCAGTGCATTGCAGGAGTTGCACTGCCCGCTGCCCCCAGGCAGCGAGGCAGTGCATTGCAGGAGTTGCACTGCCCACCGCCCCCCAGGCAGTGCGGCAGTGTATTGCAGGAGTTGCACTGCCCACTGCCCCAGACAGTGAGGCAGTGCATTGCAGGAGTTCCACTGCCCACTGCCCCCAGGCGGTGCGGCAGTGTGTTGCAGGAGTTCCACTGCCCACTGCCCCCAGGCAGTGAGCTAGTGCATTGCAGGAGTTACACTACCCACTGCCCCCAGGCAGTGAGGCAGTGCATTGCAGGAATTCCACTGCCTACTGCCGGAGGGCAGTGAGGCAATGCATTGCAGGAGTTGCACTGCCCACTGCCCCCAAGCAGTAAGGCAGTGCATTGCAGGAGGTCCACTGCCCACTGCCCCAGGGCAGTGAGGCAGTGCATTGCAGAAGCTGCACTGCCCACTGCCCCCAGGCAGTGAGGCAGTGCATTGCAGGAGTTCCACTGCCCACTGCCCCCAGGCGGTGCGGCAGTGTGTTGCAGGAGTTCCACTGCCCACTGCCCCCAGGAAGTGAGGCAGTGCATTGCAGAGGTTGGAGTTGCACTGCCCACTGCCCCCAGGCAGTGCGGCAGTGTGATGCAGGAGTTGCACTGCCCACTGACCCAGGGCAGTGAGGCAGTGCATTGCAGAGGTTGCACTGTCCGCTGCCCCCAGGCAGTGAGGCAGTGCATTGCAAGAGTTTTACTGCCCACTGCTCTGCGACAGTCAGGCAGTGCATTGCAGGAGTTGCACTGTCCACTGCCCCAAAGCAGTGGGGCAGTGCATTGCAGGAGTTCCACTGCCCACTGCCCCCAGGCAGTGAGGCAGTGCATTGCAGGAGTTCCACTGCCCACTGCCCCAGGGCAGTGAGGCAGTGCATTGCAAGAGTTGCACTGCCCACTGCCCCGAGGCAGTCAGGCAGTGCATTGCAGGAGTTCCACTGCCCACTGCCCCCCGGCAGTGAGGCAGTTCATTGCAGGAGTTCCACTGCCCACTGCCCGCAGGCAGTGCCGCGGTGCATTGCGGGAGTTGCACTGCCCACTGCCCCCAGGCAGTGAGGCAGTGCATTGCAGGAGTTCCGCTCCCCACTGCCCCAGGCAGCGAGGCAGTGCATTGCAGAAGTTGCACTGCCCACCGCCCCCAGGCAGTGCGGCAGTGTATTGCAGGAGTTGTACTGCCCACTGCTCCCAGGCAGTGAGGCAGTACATCGCGGGAGTTCCGCTGCCCACTGCCCCAGGGCAGTGAGGCAGTGCTTTGCAGGAGTTGCACTGCCCACTGCCCCCAGGCAGTGGGGCAGTGCATTGCAGGAGTTCTGCTGCCCACTGCCCCCAGGGCAGTGAGGCAGTGCATTGCAGGAGTTGCACTGCCCACTGCCCCAGGCAGTGAGGCAGTGCATTGCAGGAGTTCCACTGCCCACTGCCCCCAGGGCAGTGAGGCAGTGCATTGCAGGAGTTGCACTGCCCACTGCCCCAGGCAGTGAGGCAGTGCATTGCAGGAGTTCCACTGCCCACTGCCTCCAGGGCAGTGAGGCAGTGCATTGCAGGAGTTGCACTGCCCACTGCCCCCAGGCAGTGAGGCCGTGCATTGTAGAAGTTGCACTGCCCACTGCCCCCAGGCAGTGAGGCAGTGCATTGCAGGAGTTGCAGTTGCACTGCCCACTGCCCCCAGGCAGTGAGGCAGTGCATTGCAGGAGTTGCACTGCCCACTGCCCCCAGGCAGTGCGGCAGTGTATTGTAGGAGTTGCACTGCCCACTGACCAAGGGCAGTGAGGCAGTGCATTGCAGAGGTTGCACTGTCTGCTGCCCACAGGCAGTGAGGCAGTGCATTGCAAGAGTTCCACTGCCCACTGCCCCAGGGCAGTGAGGTAGTGCATTGCAGGAGTTCCACTGCCCACTGCTCTGGGACGGTGAGGCAGTGCATTGCAGGAGTTGCACTGTCCATTGCCTCCAAGCAGTGGGGCAGTGCATTGCAGGAGTTCCACTGCCCACTGCCCCCAGGCAGTGAGGCCCTGCATTGCAGGGGGTCCACTGCCCACTGCTCCAGGGCAGTGAGGCAGTGCATTGCAAGAGTTGCACTGCCCGCTGCCCCCAGGCAGTGGAGCAGTGCATTGCAGGAGTTCCACTGCCCCTGCCCCCAGGCAGTGAGGCAGTGCGTTGCAGGCGTTCCACTGCCCACTGCCCACAGGCGGCGAGGCAGTGCATTGCAGGAGTTGCACTGCCCACTGCCCCCAGGCAGTGAGGCAGTGCATTGCAGGAGGTCCACTGCTGACTGCCCCAGGGCAGTAAGGCACTGCGTTGCAACAGTTGCACCGCCCACCGCCCCCCGGCAGTGGGGCAGTGCATTGCAGGAGATCCACTGCCCACTGACCCCAGGCAGTGCGGCGGTGCATTGCAGGAGTTGCACTGCCCACTGCCCCCAGGCAGTGAGGCAGTGCATTGCAGGAGTTCCGCTGCCCACTGCCCCAGGGCAGTGAGGCAGTGCATTGCAGGAGTTGCACTGCCCACTGCCCCCAGGCAGCGAGGCAGTGCATTGCAGGAGTTGCACTGCCCACCGCCCCCCAGGCAGTGCGGCAGTGTATTGCAGGAGTTGCACTGCCCACTGCCCCAGACAGTGAGGCATTGCATTGCAGGAGTTCCACTGCCCACTGCCCCCAGGCGGTGCGGCAGTGTGTTGCAGGAGTTCCACTGCCCACTGCCCCCAGGCAGTGAGCTAGTGCATTGCAGGAGGTCCACTGCTGACTGCCCCAGGGCAGTAAGGCACTGCGTTGCAACAGTTGCACCGCCCACCGCCCCCCGGCAGTGGGGCAGTGCATTGCAGGAGATCCACTGCCCACTGACCCCAGGCAGTGCGGCGGTGCATTGCAGGAGTTGCACTGCCCACTGCCCCCAGGCAGTGAGGCAGTGCATTGCAGGAGTTCCGCTGCCCACTGCCCCAGGGCAGTGAGGCAGTGCATTGCAGGAGTTGCACTGCCCACTGCCCCCAGGCAGCGAGGCAGTGCATTGCAGGAGTTGCACTGCCCACCGCCCCCCAGGCAGTGCGGCAGTGTATTGCAGGAGTTGCACTGCCCACTGCCCCAGACAGTGAGGCAGTGCATTGCAGGAGTTCCACTGCCCACTGCCCCCAGGCGGTGCGGCAGTGTGTTGCAGGAGTTCCACTGCCCACTGCCCCCAGGCAGTGAGCTAGTGCATTGCAGGAGTTACACTACCCACTGCCCCCAGGCAGTGAGGCAGTGCATTGCAGGAATTCCACTGCCTACTGCCGGAGGGCAGTGAGGCAATGCATTGCAGGAGTTGCACTGCCCACTGCACCCAAGCAGTAAGGCAGTGCATTGCAGGAGGTCCACTGCCCACTGCCCCAGGGCAGTAAGGCAGTGCATTGCAGAAGCTGCACTGCCCACTGCCCCCAGGCAGTCAGGCAGTGCATTGCAGGAGTTCCACTGCCCACTGCCCCCAGGCGGTGCGGCAGTGTGTTGCAGGAGTTCCACTGCCGGCTGCCCCCAGGCAGTGAGGTAGTGCATTGCAGGAGTTGCACTACCCACTGCCCCCACGGCAGTGAGGCAGTGCATTGCAGGAGTTCCACTGCCTACTGCCGGAGGGCAGTGAGGCAATACATTGCAGGAGTTGCACTGCCCACTGCCCCGAGGCAGTAAGGCAGTGCATTGCAGGAGGTCCACTGCCCACTGCCCCAGGGCAGTAAGGCAGTGCATTGCAGGAGGTCCACTGCCCACTGCCCCAGGGCAGTGAGGCAGTGCATTGCAGAAGCTGCACTGCCCACTGCCCCCAGGGAGTGAGGCAGTGCATTGCAGGAGTTGCACTGCCCACTGCCTCCAGGCAGTTGGGCAGTGCATTGCAGGAGTTCCACTGCCCACTGCCCCAGGGCAGTGAGGCAGTGCATTGCCGAAGTTGCACTGCCCACTCCCCCCAGGCAGCGAGGCAGTGCATTGCAGGAGTTGCAGTTGCACTGCCCACTGCCCCCAGGCAGTGAGGCAGTGCATTGCAGGAGTTGCACTGCCCACCGCCCCCAGGCAGTGCGGCAGTGTATTGTAGGAGTTGCACTGCCCACTGACCCTGGGCAGTGAGGCAGTGCATTGCAGAGGTGGCACTGTCTGCTGCCCCCAGGCAGTGAGGCAGTGCATTGCAAGAGTTTCACTGCCCACTGCCCCAGGGCAGTGAGGTAGTGCATTGCAAGACTTCCACTGCCCACTGCCCCAGGGCAGTGAGGTAGTGCATTGCAGGAGTTCCACTGCCCACTGCTCTGGGACGGTGAGGCAGTGCATTGCAGGAGTTGCACTGTCCATTGCCTCCAAGCAGTGGGGCAGTGCATTGCAGGAGTTCCACTGCCCACTGCCCCCAGGCAGTGAGGCAGTGCATTGCAAGAGTTGCACTGCCCGCTGCCCCCAGGCAGTGGGGCAGTGCATTGCAGGAGTTCCACTGCCCATTACCCCCAGGCAGTGAGGCAGTGCGTTGCAGGCGTTCCACTGCCCACTGCCCACAGGCGGCGAGGCAGTGCATTGCAGGAGTTGCACTGCCCACTGCCCCCAGGCAGTGAGGCAGTGCATTGCAGGAGGTCCACTGCTGACTGCCCCAGGGCAGTAAGGCAGTGCGTTGCAACAGTTGCACCGCCCACTGCCTCCGGGCAGTGGGGCAGTGCATTGCAGGAGTTCCACTGCCCACTGACCCCAGGCAGTGCGGCGGTGCATTGCAGGAGTTGAACTGCCCACTGCCCCCAGGCAGTGAGGCAGTGCATTGCAGGAGTTCCGCTGCCCACTGCCCCAGGGCAGTGAGGCAGTGCATTGCAGGAATTGCACTGCCCACTGCCCCCAGGCAGCGAGGCAGTGCATTGCAGGAGTTGCACTGCCCACCGCCCCCCAGGCAATGCGGCAGTGTATTGCAGGAGTTGCACTGCCCACTGCCCCAGACAGTGAGGCAGTGCATTGCAGGAGTTCCACTGCCCACTGCCCCCAGGCGGTGCGGCAGTGTGTTGCAGGAGTTCCACTGCCCACTGCCGCCAGGCAGTGAGGTAGTGCATTGCAGGAGTTACACTACCCACTGCCCCCAGGCAGTGAGGCAGTGCATTGCAGGAGTTCCACTGCCTACTGCCGGAGGGCAGTGAGGCAATGCATTGCAGGAGTTGCACTGCCCACTGCCCCCAGGCAGTAAGGCAATGCATTGCAGGAGGTCCACTGCCCACTGCCCCAGGGCAGTGAGGCAGTGCATTGCAGAAGCTGCACTGCCCACTGCCCCCAGGCAGTGAGGCAGTGCCTTGCAGGAGTTGCACTGCCCACTGCCTCCAGGCAGTTGGGCAGTGCATTGCAGGAGTTCCACTGCCCACTGCCCCAGGGCAGTGAGGCAGTGCATTGCCGAAGTTGCACTGTCCACTGCCCCCAGGCGGTGAGGCAGTGCATTGCAGGAGTTCCGCTGCTCGCTGCCCGAGGGCAGCGAGGCACTGCATTGCAGAAGTTGCACTGCCCACTGCCCCCAGGCAGCAAGGCAGTGCATTGCAGGAGTTGCACTGCCCACCGCCCCCCAGGCAGTGCGGCAGTGTATTGCAGGAGTTGCGCGGCCCACTGCCCCAGACAGTGAGGCAGTGCATTTCAGGAGGTCCACTGCCCACTGCCCCCAGGCAGTGAGGCAGTGCATTGCAGGAGTTCCACTGCCCACTGCCCCCAGGCGGTGCGGCAGTGCATTGCGGGAGTTCCGCTGCCCACTGCCCCCAGGCGGTGCGGCAGTGTGTTGCAGGAGTTCCACTGCCCACTGCCCCCAGGCAGTGAGGTAGTGCATTGCAGGAGTTGCACTACCCACTGCCCCCAGGCAGTTGGGCAGTGCATTGCAGGAGTTCCACTGCCTACTACCCGAGGGCAGTGAGGCAATGCATTGCAGGAGTTGCACTGCCCACTGCCCCCAGGCAGTAAGGCAGTGCATTGCAGGAGGTCCACTGCCCACTGCCCCAGGGCAGTGAGACAGTGCATTGCAGAAGCTGCACTGCCCACTGCCCCCAGGCAGTGAGGCAGTGCATTGCAGGAGTTGCACTGCCCACTGCCTCCAGGCAGTTGGGCAGTGCATTGCAGGAGTTCCACCCCCCCCTGCCCCAGGGCAGTGAGGCAGTGCATTGCCGAAGTTGCACTGTCCACTGCCCCCAGGCAGTGAGGCAGTTCATTGCAGGAGTTCCACTGCCAACTGCCCCAGGGCGGTGAGGCAGTGCATTGCGGAAGTTGCACTGCCCACTGCCCCCAGGCAGTGAGGCAGTGCATTACAGGAGTTGCACTGCCCACTGTTCCCAGGCAGTGAGGCAGTGCATTGCAGGAGTTGCACTGCCCACTGCCCCCAGGCAGTGAGGCAGTGCGTTGCAGGAGTTGCACTGCCCACTGCCCCGAAAGGGGTGAGGCCGTGCATTGCAGGGGTTCCACTGCCCACTGCCCCCAGGCAGTGGGGCAGTGCATTGCGGGAGTTGCACTGCCCACTGCACCCAGGCAGTGAGGTAGTGCATTGCAGGAGTTGCACTGCCCACTGCCCCGGGGCAGTGAGACAGTGCATTGCAGGAGTTGCAGTGCCCACTGCCCCCAGGCAGTGGGGCAGTGCATTGCAGAAGTTCCACTGTCCACTGCCCCAGGGCAGTGAGACAGTGCATTGCAGGAGTTGCACTGTCCACTGCCCCCAGGCAGTGAGGCAGTGCATTGCAGGGGTTCCACTGCCCACTGCCCCAGGGCAGTGAGGCAGTGCATTGCAGGAGTTGCACTGCCCACTGCCCCAAGGCAGTGCGGCAGTGCATTGCGGGAGTTGCGCTGTCCACTGCCCCCAGGCAGTGAGGCGGTGCATTGCTGGAGGTAGACCTCACGTGGCTCCTCAGGCGCCCCTACTCATTTATCCTTTCAGTGCCCTCCCGCAACCAGTGCCAGCTCTCACTGGCGGCGCTGAGTGACTGGTTGTCGGACCGGGCCTCCATACCGGCGCAAGCCATCTACGAGGCCCGCTGGGGGGTAAACTTCATGCCAGGGGGGGGCCTCCACCTGGACTGGTTTGACCACGACCAGCAGCGCCACATCACGGCGCATCGCATGGACAACGTCCCGACCATGGCCGTCCTAGCCCACTGTTTCTCTCACCAGGGCACGGTGCTGGATACAACGTGCCTCCTGTGCGGGACACAGCCCGAGACGGCGCCCCACCTGTGGGCCTGCTCGGCTCAATCGCACGAGTGGGGGCCAGCACGCCGGCGCCTCGCAGTGTGGCTCGACCAGAAGGTGGGGCCACGGGCGGCCTCAGTGCGTCAGCAGCTGTGGGAACCGACTGTGCTGGAGCAGTGGGCGGCAGCCCTGCGGACCCCCTCCATGCAGCTGGCCCACCTGGAGTGTACAGGGCCCCACTCGCTGGGCACGGAGTTCCTCCGCCACGTCGTGGACGAGTCCATACAGATCTGGTACGCCTACACCAAGGCGCTTGCCACACTGCTGAAGGGCCGCCTGGGCCCGGGCAGCACGATGGCGTGGGCGTTGCAGGAGCTACGCCTGCACCAGCAAGCAGAAAGGGAAGGGGTGCAGCGGGAGCTCCTGGAATAAGTGCGGTCGCCAGAGGCGAGCTCACCAGGTCTCCCCGACTCCCCCTCCCCCTGCCGAGGCCTACACACTTACGCACAGCGCGCACACAACACACACAGTCCAGCCCGTTTACCTGTACCCGTGGGTAGACATCCCGGCCTTTTGCCTTTTGGTAACAGCGCCTTCGGCACAACACACAGGGACACACCACAGCACGAGGCACCAAAAACAGCGCAGACGCAACCAGAACCGAAAAACACGACGCGCAGCGCAAGACAGCACCGCACACACAGGAAAAAGACACAAACCAACACCACCAGCAAGAGAAAAGGGACAGCAGGGCGCCACAGCACGGCACCAGCAGACCCAGCATCGCACCACAGCACACCAAGGGAATATCACAACACACGGCAGCGCACCACAGCACCGGGCGCCAGCAACAGCACGCACCACACGAACAGCACAACGCAAGCGCACCAGCACAGCGAAGCACAGCACCGCACAGAGCGGAGAGGACAGGGAACGCACAGCACAGCACCCACGGACACACACAGCACAAAGCAGAGCAGCGAACAACAGCACACACCACCACGGAACGACAAAACACACACAGCGGAGGGGAACACCGCAAAACAGAGCGCCGCAAAGCACAGGGCCCCAGGGCGACAGGGAGCACCAGAGGGCACGGCACGACGAGCAGCGGCACCAACCGAGCGCAGCAAAACAACACAGCACACAACAGCACAACACCGGGCGACACAACGCGCAGCAGCGCAGCGCAGCACCGCAACCCGGGACACACAGCACAGCACAACACACGGCACACAGCACCGAGCGGAAGCGACGGAAACCGCAAGACACAATAGGGGGGGGGGGGGCAGCAACCACCGGGGAGCAGCCAACGGCCAGACGGGAGGCACGAAAGAGGCGAGAACGCACGGAGAGCCGAGAAGCGGGAGCCCAACAAAGCAAACAACGCACAGCGCCGAGGCCCAAGGCACCCGAGGCCGGAAACCAGAGAAAGCTGGAGAGAACGGTGGCGCACAACGCAAAAAAAAAAAGAACGGAGCACCAAGCGGCAGGGGGGGGGGGGGCAGCAACCACCAGGGAGCAACCAACGGCCAGGCGAGACACAAAAAAGGGAGAGAGCGCACGGAGAGCCGAGAAGCTGGAGGCCGACAAAGCAAACAAAACACAGCGCCAAGGCCGAGGGCAGCCGGGGCCGGAAACCAGAGAAAGCCAAAGACAACGGGGGCGCACGCAGAAAAAAAAAAGGGGCGGGACACCGAGCCGCAGCAACGAAATCAGCCAGACACAAAGAAAGGGGGGGGGGGGCACGAACCACCAAGGAGCAGCCAACGGCGGAGCAGGAAAAAAAAAGCAAGACCGCAGGGAGAGCCGAGAGGCGGCAGGAGAAAAAAAGCAACGCACAGCGCCAAGTCCCAAGGCACGGGAACCAGAGAAGGCGAGAGACAACGGGGGCGCGGACAAGGAAAAAAAAAAAACAAGTAACGGAGCGGCCAAGCAAAGCAGAAAGCCAAAGCAGCCAAAAGAAAAGGTGAGGCGCACCAAAACGCGCCTGGGAGGCCAGCCCGCCAGACCCAGCCAAGAAGAGCAAGCACACGCACACACAGGCGGGACACGGGCGTGGCGTCCTCCGACCCGCAAGGGGCGGTGTCGGCGTCAACACGAAACAGCCCCGGTGCACTGGCCGAGTCCCCCGTCGAACGACGGACTGTCCGGGAAACCGGACGCGTCAGTGACCGGGTCCACACACACCAACCACCGCAGCGCAGGCAGCCCAAGACCAACGCCGGAGGGACCCGCCAGGGACAACCCCATCGCGGGGCCCCGAACGGGTACGACGCGGAGCGAGCGCAGCACCCCCGCCTCGGCGGGGGCCAGCGGCAGGCACAAAGAGCCCGGTTCTCGGCCGGCCTCGGCGTGCCCCGCGCAGCCGCCCAGTAAAGCCGGGGGCGCAAGCCCCCGGGGCGGGGAAAGGCACCACTGCGATGGGAAAGCCGACTGGAGCACCGAGAGCGACCGGACCGGAAGAGGCGCGGCGCACCACGCGAGGCCACAAGGCACGCCAGAGAGGTACGCTGCCGGCCACAACCAAGGCACCCGGACAGGTGCCAGGCAGCGACGGCCGCAGGATGCCACAAACCCATAGAGCGCGCACAACAGGCAACAAAGCACGGGACACGAACAGGTGCCAGGCAACAGCAAACCCAAACGCCACAGACCCCAGCCAGGAGTGGCGGGGCGCAGCCAAAACCCAAGCCCGAGCACACAGACCCACAACGCACAACACAGCCAGGAGTGGCGGGGCGCAGCCGAAACCCGAGCCCAAACACACACACACACCCACCGTGCACCAGTGCCAGGGGTGGCTTGGTGCAAGCGGAGCGCTCACACGAGCACACACACAGCCCAACACCCCAGCCAGGAGTGGCGGGGCGCAGCCGAAACCCGACCCCAAACACAGACACCCACACCTCACCCAAGCCAGGAGTAGCGGGGTGCAAGCGGAGCGCCCACACGAGCACACACACAGCCCAACACCCCAGCCAGGAGTGGCGGGGCACAGCCGATACCCGAGCCCAAACACACACACCCACACCGCGCACCCAAGCCAGGAGAGGCGGGGAGCAAGCGGAGCGCGGACACGAGCACACACACAGCCCAACACCCCAGCCAGGAGTGGCGGGGCGCAGCCGAAACCCGAGCCCAAACCCAGACACCCACACCGCGCACCCAAGCCAGGAGTGGCGGGGTGCAAGCGGAGCGCCCACACGAGCACACACACAGCCCAACACCCCAGCCAGGAGTGGCGGGGCACAGCAGAAACCCGAGCCCAAACACACACACCCACACCGCGCACCCAAGCCAGGAGCGGCGGGGAGCAAGCGGAGCGCGGACACGAGCACACACACAGCCCAACACCCCAGCCAGGAGTGGCGGGGCGCAGCCGAAACCCGAGCACAAACACACACATTCACACCGCGCACCTCAGCCACGAGTGGCGGGGTGCAAGCAGAGCGCCCACACGAGCACACACACAGCCCAACAGCCCAGCCAGGAGTGGCGGGGCGCAGCCGAAACAAGAGCCCAAACACACACACCGACACTGCGCACCCGTGCCAGGAGTGGCTGGGTGCAGGCGGAGCGCGCACATGAGCACATACACAGCCCAACACCCCAGCCAGGAGTGGCGGGGCGCAGCCGAAACCCGAGCCCAAACACACACACCCACACCGCACACCCGTGCCAGGAGTGGCTAGGTGCAAGCAGAGCGCGCACACGAGCACACACACATCCCAACACCCCAGCCAGGAGTGGCGGGGCGCAGCCGAAACCCGAGCACAAACACACACATTCACACCGCTCACCCCAGCCAGAAGTGGCGGGGTGCAAGCAGAGCGCCCACACCAGCACACAAACACCCCAACAACCCAGCCAGGAGTGGCGGGGTGCAGCAGAGACCCGAGCCCAAACACACACACCCACACCGCACACCCGTGCCAGAAGTGGCTAGGTGCAAGCGGAGCGCGCACACGAGCACACACACAGCCCAACACCCCAGCCAGCAGTGGCGGGGCGCAGCTGAAACCCGAGCCCAAACACACACACCCACACCGCGAACCCAAGCCAGGAGTGGCGGGGTGCAAGCAGAGCGCGCACACAAGCACACACACAGCCCAACACCCCAGGCAAGAGT
The DNA here is from genome assembly GCA_964036045.1 of Eutreptiella sp. 'Long Island Sound 2002'. Taxonomy (NCBI): domain Eukaryota; phylum Euglenozoa; class Euglenophyceae; order Eutreptiales; family Eutreptiaceae; genus Eutreptiella; species Eutreptiella sp. 'Long Island Sound 2002'. Next base: position 107,598,629 of record OZ038380.1, read on the forward strand.
GGTCGGGCGCACCCAAACCCGAGCCCAAGCACACACACCCAAGCCGCACACCCCAGCCAGGAGAGGCGGGGTACAGGAGGAGCACGCACACCAGCACACACACACCCCAACACCCCAGCCAGGAGTGGCGGGGCGCAGCCGAAACCCGAGCCCAAACACACACACCCACGGCGCGCAACCGTGCCAGGAGTGGTTTTGTGCAAGCGGAGCGCGCACACAAGCACAAACACAGCCCAACACCCCAGCCAGCAGTGGCGGGGCGCAGCCGAAGCCCGAGCCTAAACACACACACCCACACCACGCACCCCAGCCAGGAGTGGCGGGGTGCAAGCGGAGGGCGCACACGAGCACAGACACAGCCCAACAGCCCAGCCAGGAGTGGCGGGGCACAGCCAAAACCCGAGCGCCAGCATACACACCCACAACGCACACCCAAGCCAGGAGACGCGGGGCGCAGCCGAAACTCGAGCCCAAACACACTCACCCACACCGCGCATCCGTGCCAGGAGTGGCTGGGTGCAAGCGGAGCGCGCGCACGAGCACACACACAGCCCAACACCCCAGCCAGGAGTGGCGGGGCGCAGCCGAAACCCGAGCCCAAACACACACACCCACACCGCGCACCCCAGCCAGGAGTGGCAGGGTACAAGCGGAGCGCACACACCAGCGCACGCACACCCCAACACCCAGCCAGGAGTGGCGGGGCGCAGCCGAAACCCGAACCCAACCACGACCCAGACCCAAACACAAGCGCCACGCAACAGTAGGAAACCCAGTGTCCATAGCCCGGGCACCGAGGCAGCCCGTGCCATGCAGGTGACCCGGCCAAACGAGATCCGGAGACCGGGGGTAAGGCTGCATCCTAAGGCCTGCGTGGCTTTAGGACTCGAGGCGGAGTGTACGACACCCAAGCACCTCGGAACCCCAGTACCAAGAACATGCATGCATGCCTTGGGAACGGGATACGCCAGGAAGTCCGGTGAACCCCTAGGGTTTCGCCGAAAGGAGGGGACGTGCGCAAGCACGGGGGCCCAACCTCCCGGCATGACAAGCAGTCACGCTGGCGGGGATCAGCCCTCCCGGTGTTGCCCGGGGCCGCTTTGTTCGGGGCCACCAGTCAGGTCTAGCGGGATGTAAGCCGCCTCCCCTCTTCACGCGCGGAACCTCTTCCTGTTCGTCACAGGGGCGACGCCAGGGGGAACCATGGGGCGCCTCTCCACGACCGAGTGCACCTACTTACCTACCTTCCATGCCTCCGCCAATAAATTTTCAGTTCAGGAAGCACTTCAAAAGTGTTCCCCCACGTTGTTTTCGAAGGTGCAATTCACTGAAAACACGTGGAAAATCAAGTTTCATGAACATGAGGATCGGGACGTGTTTGTCCAAGTCCTCAACAGGGGAGTAAGCTTCCATGGGCAGCGCCTTAAGGCAAGAAACTGGGTGTTTTCGTACACCCGGAAGGAACTCTGGGAAAAGGTTGAGCGCCTCGCTGATGCCGCCAACCAAAATTAGTATGAGGGCCTTGGGGGTGGTAAGAATTCCAAGCCAAACACCGAAGGCGGCGCCAATAGGAGCAACAAAAAAGTGAATGACACAAAATGTGTCCAGCAGGAGTGTGGCATCTGCCTAATGCTCGGTTCTATGAACCCAGCGAAGTCACATCCTACGGGGAATCACCGGTGGTCAGCCCACGATCACAAGATTATTGGGGAAAGAGTCAGTAATCCCCCTCAGAATTCAGAAACAAATGCCCAACAGGTGCATGGAGGGAAGGCTGAAAAAGGAAATCAGACTTCCTCCGGTGGATCCAAAATCTTGGCGGCCCAAGCGGTTCCCAACGCACAGGAAATCGGACTCCATCAGGTTCCGGTCGGCAGCCTGGTGGACAGAAAAATACAAATGGCACCCTCGGTGGCGGAAATCGAAATCCAGGTCAAACCCCCCAATCCGGCGGAAACGAAGGAAATGCCCAAGGATCCCAGGGCAAGGGTAGAGGAAACCCATCTCGGCCCTCCTCTTCAGGCAAGGGCAAGGGGCGTGGCAGTGGTGGAGGTCCCTTATACAGCGGCCGTGGCCGTGGAAGGGGCAATCATCGTGTGGATCAGCTCTCCGGTGCAGATCAGGTGTCAGATGCAGACGGAGATTACGCCGAAGAAGCCTTCAATCCAGCAGATGATCTGCTTCATGAGGAGTGGATTGATGAATCTGGCTGTATCCACCAGGTTCAAGTGGCCGCTGGAGGTCAGAACTCCCTAGGGGAGCCACGAAAATCACCCCTCCCCAGGCGATTTCAGGCATGACCCCCCGATTCCTTCTCGAACCTTGCTCGATGTAGGGTCTCTTGTGTCCTTTCCCCTGGATCCGGCAACGGATCCTTCTGCCGCAGTGGACGAGGTGGGTGTACAGTCCAAGCACAGGACCCAACAGTTCGTCACAAAGCTGTGAGTTTCTGATTGCAAAGGCAATGTTCACCTCGCCACTTGATTGTGTGACAATGAGTCGGAGGAAAATCTCCATTCCAATTCTTTCTTACCGGACGACTGCGTGTTTGATTCTCCCAATCCCGTTACCCTGGAGGGAGTTTCTGGACACTCTCTCTCAGGCGGACAACGCGGTCGTTATATATCAACCGATTTGGTCGCTCAGAACGTTTGGTATGCCGACAAGGTTGAAGAAGTTGTCCTTAAGGATGACTACTTCTATCTTGCCGAAATGAAGTATGACCTTTACTTGGGCCATCCTTGGCTTCGCAAGAATAGGGTGGTGCCCGTAGGTCATTGGCGTTTTTTTTTGCTGGTGTCAGGTCCCTTGGAGCGTCCCTAATTTCGTTTTTTTTGCACGCCGGGTTTCAAAGTGCAGAAGATGTCAGATGTCACCATTGCCGAGGTGAATGGGAGTCTGGAGTACTCCGGGGAGCTAGAATGTCTTCTTAGGGACTCTCAGCCACGACGCCCTTCGCGCTGGCACTCTACATCCTACAGAATTGTCATTAAAGGGCGCGATGCTATTTGTGAATATTGTTATGAGCACCATTCTTCTACCCCAAAGTACGATGCTTTTGCTAATCGTGAGAAGAAATGTTTTGACAATTACTTTTGCGACGCTTGGACCCAAAAATTGGACAAGAAGTTATGGATTCATCCTCCGTTTCAGTTAATCCAGCAGGTCATCCCAGAAATCAAACACAAGAAAACCCAGGCGATTTTAGTTGTACCCTTGTGGGACGACAAGCCGTGGTTTCAGGAATTGCAGGACATTTGTGTAGATTACATTGAACCCCCGAGGAGAATTAAGCTGTACGCCAGGGACAACACAGGTCCCCTGTGACAGCGCTCCTGGAGTTGGCTCGCATTCTTGGTGGATGCAGGGCTTCCTGACTCTGATTCCGCTGATTCTGGGACTGATTCTTGTGTTGGGTGGGAATCTGAGGTTGAGCGTGGTACTGGTGATGAATGTATTTTTTCCAATTTTTCTCTGTCAGATGCTGAAGGTGATCCGTCATGAAATGGATCTGCCTCGTCCCCCTCTTCCTCAATACCATCGACATTGAAAAGAATCTTCAGTGCACAGGCGAAGAAAAATTTTAGATCGCGCAGCAAATTCAGAGTTTTTTACGAAAAACCTCGTGTGGAAGCTTTCAATGATCCTTTCGAGGAGCTGGATCAGGAAGATGATCTTTGGAATACTGGCACTCGTCCCACCTACCTTCAGGACGCAGTTGCTACGGACCTTTTTCGAGACATCCGTAAGAAGATTCTTCCTGCTAAGGCGGAGGAGATTGCCAGAGTTTTTTCGACAGTAATTCCTGGCGATAAGGTGAACACTGAGTTGTGTTCCATGGATAGACAAAATATTTTTGAAGGACGCAAGGATACAACCCTTTCCGGCAACTTAGTCAAAACTCACCCTGTCAGTGGGCAGTTCGGTGAAGCCTTCATCGAGCTTCGTGAGGGGTACAAGGCGAAGAAACACCGCCCCTATGAGAACCACAGACAAAAACATGAGATTCTCAGAAAAATATTCGAAAGAAATCTCAGAGAATTTGGTTGGCTTGAAGGTTGTATGACGAGCCAGCTGTCCTGTGCACCATCTACAGTTCCAAAACTGCCACCTGCAGACCAAAACACCATAGACGGTTGGCGAATGGTTGCTGATTTTCGGAATCTTAACGCTGAAGCCAAGGCAGATTCGCACCCCCTTCCCCTTACTGAGAAAGAAATCGCCAAGAGGGCAAGAGGTCGCTTGTTTTCTGTGCTGGATCTCCGTCACGGCTTTCATCAAATGCCGTTGAGGAAGGACAGCCGGCCCCTCACTTGTATGTGCACCCCATGTGGCCCGGTCCAGTGGACGGTCATGCCCATGGGACAGAAGAATGCGCCCTCATTTTTTCAGAGAAGGATGGAGGAGGTGCTTTTTACAGCTCATCCTGAGCTCCGTGCCTTGGTCAGTGTGTACATAGATGATATAATCATCGCGACCGAAGCGGAGGGACTGACCGAAGAGGAGCTGGTGGCCCTACATGAAAAACAGCTGAATAGGGTAATGGACATTCTTGATGCAAATGAGCTGATTTGTGGGCCGAAGAAGGGGAAATGTTTTTTAAAATCTGTCGAATTTTGTGCGTCCCTTCTTGAGAATGGTACACGCTGACCCAGTCCAGGGAAGCTCATCACTATTCAGAAGTGCAAGCGCCCTGAGACTATTACGGCATTGAGAGGATTCCTGGGTTGTTGCAATTTTTACCACACATTTGTGCGGAATTAAGCCCAATTCGCCGCCCCCCTCACTGAATTACTGAAAGTAGGGACAGATGCCGGCACGGCGGTTTCAAAGGTGCGTGTCAAATGGACTGATGAGTGCGAGGAAGCCTTCCATCACTTGAGGGCAACCCTCTGCGAAGTCGCCACGTTGCATGTGCCCAAATTTGACAAACCCTTCTACATAAGAACCGACGCATCCAGGTACGCGATAGGAGCCGTCCTTGAACAGGTTGATGAAGCCACCGGAGATCATTACCCTCTTGCATTTCGGTCTCAGAAGCTAGCCCCACGCCAAATGCAATGGTCGCCGCGTGAGCAGGAAACGTATGCCATAATCTGCGCACCGGAAAAGTACCAATCGTGGGTTGGCACCAATCAAGTCGAGGTCCTGACGGATCATCGGTCTCTCGAATATTGGGCCACCGAACATATTGATACGGTTTCGGGCCCAGCTTGTTGACGTGCCAGATGGCACGAATTTCTCAGTCTGGTTGACCTCCATGTGTCCTATTTACCTGGGAAAACACAACACGGTAGCAGATGCTTTGAGGCGATGGGCTTACCCCGCTTTGGAGGGGCTGCAAAGTACCAACATCCATGGTACGGAGCAGGACTGCCACGTCGTAATCGAGTGGGATCAGGAAGAAAAACACCCAATTTGAAGTGAATGCATGCAATGCTCTGTTACAGGGCATGCATTACCGTGTCATGACATCACCGCCCTCTCAGATTCGGCCCATGCTCATTAAATTATATCCAAAAGAAGGATTTCCTTGATTAATGCCCTAATCGCTTTGATGAAATCCTGCTGGCTTTGGGGTTGCAAAACAGACCCAAAGCAGCAAGTAGAGCAACAACAGGATATGGATCGAATTAATGAATAGTTTTGAAATCCAGTTTATCACAGAAGGGCTGCAGATAGACAAACCAGGCTTAAGTACAAAGATTTAATCACAATTGAATAAAACAAATGATTTTTATAAGAAAGCTGGCAGGATTCACGACTCCATGTTAGCATCAAGCACTTCATGTGCACTCCTTTGGATGAAATGGAGATGGTTAGGAATGTGTGGCAAAGGAGTTAGGCCAGACAAAGAATATGACTTGGCCAAGCAACTGAATTCAGAAACATTTAAAACGTAGAACCACAATAAGTGGTAGTATCGATTGAGTATATTGGTGTTTAGGTGGGGAACCACTAGGCTTAACCTACCAGGCCTTAGGCATGAAGTGCCTACTTCATTTCGCTAGAACCTCCATGAAGGAAGATACCTCCCCTCAGTTGAGTGGTAGCGGTGAACTTCATGGGGGGCTAGGGTTATAACCCTAGTTACTTTGAGAAAGTGTACTTTCAGCTTTAAAAGAAAGACAAAACTGATTACGTTAGTCTCAGCATCAACCACAGGGTTTCCAGGGGGGCTTGGTCTGGATTAAGTCCTCCAAGAAACACATGCCTGTGATTTGTTCTTACTCCCCCCTGGAGTACTAGTTGATGAAGTTAGTAGGACCAAGGAAAAAGGCTCAAATTTTCCCAAACTTACCTCAGAAAATGCATTCAACCAGCCAAGAACATTCCCATCAGTTCATAGAAGCCTATCACACTGTAGGTACCCTTGAAAAACAGTGTACTGTATGGTGTATGATGTCCCTTCGATGGGGCATTCCTCAAAAGGCGCCAGCGTACGGCGGAAACGTCTGTTAAAAATTAAGGGGTAGTGAGGTTTGAACCCAGGACTCCCTCCCTAGAACACACATGCTTGCACACTAGGGTACAGTCGAACGCTCTAGTGCGGACAGCGATCGCTGTATAAGCAGCGTTTTAGTAAACGTCCTGACCAATGGCCAGGGCGGAGCAATACTCCCAATGGAGGGCACAAAACTCCAGCAGCTGAAGAAAATAGAAAATGGAACCAACAGGGAGTGAATCCTGTGTTTTAGCGAAAGGGGTAGCGATTTAAGAAGTCAAATCGCTAAAAAATGACGAAACGACGTTAGAAATCTTCATTTGTAGACTAAAACTTAAAGCTGAAGACAAGCGCAACAGAAGTGCACTCCGAAAAAGAGTTGCGCAAGCGTAAACGGCTCCTGAAAGAGAAGGTATGAGCCGTGGTTTTTAAAGTTTTCCAAAGAAGTTTCTCCACAGTTGCATCAAAACATTTATAAACGTTAGGGAAAAAGTATTGAACACAACATCACACAACAGAGCAGGTGGACAGCCCACCTCTCAAATATGTTAGTGTCCTATCACACGCAAGCATTGCGTTCGTGGTGGTTGTTTCGTTAAAACGCTACGGTGGTCACTGTTGCGTTCGTTGGGGCTTCGGGTGTCCATCTCCTTCACTCTGCACAGGTCAAAATGGAAATGAATTGTATGTGATACGAATGGAGCACGCAGCTCGCACGTAGGGTAAGTGTAGGCGCTGTGCTTGCGATGCATGTGCCTAATCTAGGCATTCACACGTCGTGGCGCCTTCCCTGTGTTCCAATCCACCATTCTCCTCTCTTCACAGTTCAGAAAGGAAAGTGCTTGCTCGTGCTTGTGTTTCTGTAGCGCTAAAATAGGGTTGCTTAAAACGCTTAGGCTTGTTTTGCGCTGTGCAGTTGCTCGCCATTCCCTTCCTTCTTCTGCAGGAAACAAGGTTAGAAGGGCTTGCATGACACACGATGCATTCATCGATTAGGGTTGCTTATAACCCGCCGTAGGGTTGTTTAAACCCTTAGGATTGTCCTTGCATTCGTGTTCCATTCGGCATTCACATAGTACGTGGTGAGTAAGGTAGGTAAGCCCAAGGAGGAGCTCACCTCCTGGTTGAGTCACGCGCTGCTTGGTTCTTGTGAGTTGAATTAGGAAAAATAATGGTTGTGAATCGTCTCCCCCGCCTGCATACGCACAATGCATTAAAAGGGTTGTTAGCCACGCGCTGTACACGCGGTATAACCCTTGTTTAGGATGGTCAGAGCTCCGCCTCACGTTCTATAAGAGAACGGGCGGAGTCCTTAAGTTTGCTTGCTTGCAGCCTGGTTAGAGGACAGCGTATTATAGATCAGCCTGAGAAGTGTATAATATCCGGAGGCTGGCTTGGTTCCTCAGCCGCTAACCAGGTCTCATCCGCCTCTGTTTACAGGTGGGCAAGGTCAGGTGATTGGTGCAGCAGCAGTTGCCTTCGGCAATTTTGGATTTTCGTGCCCAAGCTAAAAAGGGTGCAGATCACACAAACAAATTGGGTCAAAGAACGACTTCCTCATGGACAACCCTTACTACACGTTATGCACATGGCACTCCTTCCCTCCAAGCCCTGTCACGGAAACGCGCGAGGGCGTCCCTGGCAGGCCACAGTTGCCTAGCGGCGCTGTGTTCTCTTATAATTTCACAGGAGGGCCAAGAGGGCTCAAGACCTCCATGTCATGGCCACCCTGTAGCGTGTGCAGGGGTTAGGTTCAGCTAGCCTGGCAGAGACTGGGTGCAGTTGTGCTCACCCTGCCTTCGAAGGCTGGTGCTGACGTTAGTTAGTGTAGTGTAGTGGTGTCTGCTGTCCCGTGTGCTTTTCCTCGTGGGCAGGGGAGTGCGTTAGCTTTTGGCCTTCAGAAAAATGGGCGTTTTGCATGCCCTTAGCACAGTTGGCCACTGCTCCCCTGTAGTAGGTAGGGCTATTGCCGTCTTCCCCCAAAGGATAGGCACCAGCACAGAAACTGGGCGCCATAGGAGTGGTAATAGTACCTGATTAGGACCTTCGGTCCAACGTCCGCGAAAGCCGGTCTTCAGCAGCCACGCCGGGGAGTGAGGTGAGACACATATAGACATACATAGCACACTTAAGGGTATGGTAACCCTGTAAGGAAGGGTAGAACCCCATGGGACTGGACCAGTCAGGGGTCCTAACTGTGGGCATGCTTGTCCCCAAGGGGGGTGGACACAACTTGCTTCATAACACCTTGCTTATCATCCCCCCCTGGAGTAGAAAGCCACCGTTGTTCGTTTGCTCCCCAAGGTCATTACATCAAGACAGTTCCCATGCAACATATGGTCAACAAGGCACGCACTCGCTGGGTGGCTGCGAACCTGATAAGCGGCCATCTGGCTCACGCTGGTAACCTTAGGCATGGGACTGCAGGGCACAGCCAGGGCAGGTGCAGCGCCTCGAAAGCAGTGGTCTGGGCAAAACCGATGGCCTTTGGCCAGGGAGCGGTTGTCACGGGGGGCTAGCGGTCCTGTCCTGCGATGCAATGCGGGGCAACTGTGACAACAGCTCTCACACACCTACGCAGACGTGTCTGCAAAAGAGTGCTCACCGCTCCTGGGAGGTTAGAAGGCCTAGAAGGTTGGAAAACAGTTAATAGATAGACACAAGGTGACTAGCTTTTCTTTTTACGCTGGGATAGAGTCCCAGCACGGGTTCGAAGCTGTCCCCTGTTGTTCTCAACGACGTAGGAGCAAAAGATCGGGTTGATACTCCTATCTGGCTGTACATAGGCTGACATGTGTTCCCAGGTTGCCTCAGATAGCCCTGAGCCATCCCACAGGGTTAAGAATTTGCAGCCCTGTTTATACTCCTGGCAGGCAATACCTGCAGCCACGTAGTAGCCATTGGCTGCCATCTCTTCGGCAGTCATCTCTTCGAGTTTGTCTGCCTCCTCAGGGCTGGGAGCGTTCTCTACGTCGATACGCTTGACCTCACTGTCGCTGAGGCGCCACTCATCCCAGGACAAATCATCAGGGGAGTGATAGTGTCTCACCTGCTTAGGTGCACAAAGCAGTTCACCGCCTAGACGTGGACTGCACCTGACATGGATTCTAGATCCATCTACCCTGATGATAGGATAGGGCCGGAAAAAAGGGACCTGTAGGCAGCTACGGGGCCAGGAAGGTGGGTGTGAATGGTGAACAAAAATCTTGAAACTGGCGGGTCACTGTAGGTGATTTTGTCGGCTCAGTTCACGTTCACGGATATGTCTCAGGTTAGTCCCAGCCTGGTTAGCCATAGAATGCTTGTGTTCTAGTCAATCCCCAACGAGGCTCCTGAAATTCTCAGGAAAGGGGGGTCTGAAGAACCAAGCAGGTTGTCCTCCATGAAACACCTGTAGAAGAGCTCCTCTGAGAGTTCATGGTCAGCACTGCCCAGGGCACTAGGCGTACCCCGTCTTTGGTACGTTCCTGTTTCGTCAGCATTCTCAGGTTCTGTTCCAGCACACTGTTTTGTCTCTCGCAAAGAGGATTAGACGTGTGACTATAGGGCACACCTGTGGTTACCTGAACGTTGAGGGCATTCAGCACTCGTTTGTTCCATCCTGTGTCACCGCAGATGCGTACATTCTCATCAGAGTGCACCTGTTTAGGTGCTTCGTATGGTTCGAACCATTGTTCGACCAACATTTTCACAGTCTGCTCACCTGTGATTTTCTTATTGCAAGGGAACACACGGGTGAAGCGTGACAGGCCACAGGTGACCACTAGGGAACTATCATAGCCGCCGGAGCGAGGTAGGCCGTGGAGGAAATCCACGTGGAGAAGAGAGTTAGTACAATAGGGTATGGGTTGCCTGGAAATCAGTCCCCTATCCCTACTATCGCTCTGCTTGCTGGCATGACAGCCACAAACATCAACAATAGTCTGCATTCCGGACCTCAGTTCAGTCAGGGTTAGGCTAGGGTAGAAACACTCGCTAAAGAAGTCCACTCGGCGATGAGCGCGAGTGTGACCTGGGCTGAGATGAGACCACTGTAGACACCCATCGAGTCATGCCTCAGGTACGACTATAAGGTCCTCGTAGAGGAGGTACTGGTTATTTATATACCACTGGTGCCCGTCAGTGACACGGGGTTTGAGACCAGTGCTGAGGGTCTGGAGAATTTCTTTATATTCTGACTGATAGTCAGTTAGGCTCCACCCCTCGAGAATTCCAGCAGTCCACATAGACAGGTCAAGCTGGACATCCATACGCTGGAAAGCCTCTTTGGCAAGAGCCTCAGAGCTCTCACCAATAAGCGCATCGAAGTTGTTGCGCGATATGTAGTCAGACAGTTCATTTTTTATGCCAGGGATATGATGGACTGTCAGCCTGAACTGGCTCAGGTAAGTCCGGCACCATTTTAGTTTCGCTTTCTCTGGTGGTTGGCCCTTCTGAAGGAACTTCACTGGTTCCTGGTCACAGTGCCAGACAATAGGGTTAGATCCCAATAGTCAGGACTGGGATATGAGCACCAGCATACCGACCAGGAGCTCCCGGTCGTAGGTGCTGTAATTGGAACGTGCCTGGTTCCATTTCCAGTTCCAGTGTCCCAGTGGTACAAGTCGCCACTCACTGGAAGGATAGTCGTGCTTCAGGGAACCATCACAGTTCAGTCCTGTGGTGCGATAATGGCAATGAGTTGGTTCAGCTGGGTTAAGCTCTTGCCATTGGTATATAGTTCCACCCCCCCCTACATCACTGGCATCAGTGATCAGGACTATCTCGCCCTTAGGACGGGGTACGCCCAGGCAGTTTGAGGAGGCAATTTTCTTCTTCAACTCCTGGAAACACTCCTCCTCTCGGGCGGTCCACCACCAGGGAGTAGTTTTCCTGATTTGGTCAGTGACTGGGGCAAAAGAGTAGGTAAAATTGTGGATGTGTCGCCTATAGAGATTAGGGCGCCAACAAAACTCCTCTTGTCGTGTAGACCCTTCTTAGGGTCATCGCAAATCTGCATGTCCTGTAGGGGCTGCATCTTAGACGCGGCTGGTTTCCAGCAGCCATACCCCACATCGAAACCCAAATACTCCATCTCCTCTTTCATGAACTCGCATTTTTCGAGTTTGATTCGGTGATCGTTTTCCTGACAAACAATGAAAAACTCACGGAGGAGAAAGACATGGTCTTCTTGGGTATTGGTACGCAAAGTCACGTCATCGATGTGGGCCTCCATTTCTGCCCCTCGGGAAATCAACTCCTGTACTAGAGGTCTGCGCCTCAGTATGTACAAAATGTTGTTCATCACTTCTTGGAAGAGTGCCGGAGCATTAGCCACCTCAAAAGGCATGACCTTCCATTTAAACACACGACCCTTGGGGGTTATAAAGGCCAGCAGCTCCTGAGCTGCGGCTGTTAGGTCAACCTGACAGAACCCACTGCGTTTATCCATTTCGGTTTTGTAGCGCCATTTGGCAATACGCTCCAGGGTGTTTTCCATGTTGGGAATGCTCCCCGAGTGGTTTTGGGTTTTCTTGTTGACCTCACCATAGTCAGAAACCAGTCGCAGGGCAGTCAATCCAGGTTTAGCAACCAGAAACTAGGGACTGCAGGGATGGGGGTTGTTGTTTCTTAAAACGCTAGGGTGGTCACCGTTGCGTTCGTTGGGGGTTCGGGTGTCCATCTCCTTCACTCTGCACAGGTCAAAATGGAAATGAAACGTATGTGACACGAATGGAGCACACAGCGCGCACGTAGGGTTAGTGTAGGCGCTGTGCTCGCGATGCATGTGCCTAGTCTAGGCATTCACACGTCATGGCGCTTTCCCTGTGTTCCAATCCACCATTCTCCTCTCTTCACAGGTCAGGAAGGAAAGTGCATCCTCGTGCTTGTGTTGCTGTAGCGCTAAAATAGGGTTGCTTAAAAGGCTTAGGCTTGTTTTGCGCTGGGCAGTTGCTCGCCATTCTCTTCCTTCTTCTGCAGGAAACAAGGTTAGAAGGGCTTGCATGACACACGATGCATTCATCGATTAGGGTTGCTTATAACCCGCCGTAGGGTCGTTTAAACGCTTAGGATTCGTGTTCCCTTCAGCATTCACATAGTACGTGGTGAGTAAGGTAGGTAAGCCCAAGGAGGAGCTCACCTCCTTGTTGAGTCACCGCTGCTTGGTTGTTGTGAGTTAAATTAGGAAAAACAATGGTTGTGAATCGTCTCCCTTCCCTGCATACGCACAATGCATTAGAGGGTTGTGGGCCACGCGCTGTGCACGCGGTATAACCCTTGTTTAGGCTACTCAGGGCTCTGCCCTACGTTCTATAAGAGAACGGGCGGAGTCCTTAAGTTTGCTTGCTTGTGGCCTGGTTAGAGGACAGCGTATTATAGGTCAGCCTGAGAAGTGTATAATATCCGGAGGCTGGCTTGGTTCCTCAGCCGCTAACGTCGTCTCATCCGCCTCTGTTTACAGGTGGGCAAGGTCAGGGTGATTGGTGCAGCAGCAGTTGCCTTCGGCAATTTTGGACTTTTGTGCCCAAGCCAAAAAGGGCGCAGATCACACAAACAAATTGGGTCAAAGAACGACCTCCTCATGGACAATGCTTACTATACTATACGTTGTGCACACGGAACTCCTTCCCTCCAAGCCCTGTCAGGGAAACGCGCGAGGGCGTCCCTGGCAGGCCACAGCTGCCTAGCGGCGCTGTGTTCTCTTGTAATTTCACAGGAGGGCCAAGAGGGCTGAAGACCTGTTTGTCATGACCACCCAGTAGCGTGTGTAGGGGTTAGGGTCAGCAAGCCTGGCAGAGACTGAGTGCAGTTGTGCTCACCCTGCCCTCGTTGTTCTCAACGATGTAGGAGCAAAAGATGGGGTTAATACTCCTGTGTGGCTGTATAAAGGCGGACATGGGTTCCCAGGTCGCCTGAGATAGCCCATAGCCATCCCACACTCCTGGCAGGCAATACCTGCAGACACGTAGTAGCCATCGGCTGCCATCTCCTCAGCAGTCATCTCTTCGAGTTTGTCTGCCTCTTCTGAGCTGGGAGCGTTTTCTACGTCGATACGCTCGACCTCACTGTTGCTGAGGCGCCACTCATCCCAGGACAAATCATCAGGGGAGTTCTAGTGTGTCACCTGCTTAGGCGCACAAAGCAGTTCACCGCCTAGACGTGGACTGCACCTGACATGGATTCTAGATCCATCTACCCTGATGATACGATAAGGCCCAAAAAAAGGGACCTGTAGGCAGTTACGGGGCCAGGAGGGTGGGTGTGAATGGTGAACCAAAACAAGGTCACCAATCTTGAAACTGGCGGGTAACCGTAGGCGATTTTGTTGTCTCAGGTTAGTCCCAGCCTTGTTAGCCATAGACTGCTTGTGTTCTAGCCCATCCCCAACGAGGCTCCTGAAATTCACAGGAAAGGGGGTTTCCAAGAACCAAGCAGGTTGTCCTCCATGAAACAGCTGTAGAAGAGGTCCTCTGAGAGTTCATGGTCAGCACTGCCCAGGGCACTAGGCGTACCCAATCATTGGTAAGTTCCTGTTTCGTCAGGATTCTCAGGTTCTGTTCCAGCACACTGTTTTGTCTCTCGCAAAGAGGATTAGACGTGTGACCCTAGGGCACACCTGTGGTTACCTGAACGTTGAGGGCATTCAGCACTCGTTTGTTCCATCCTGTGTCACCGCGGATGCGTACATCCTCATCAGAGTGCACCTGTTTAGGTGCTTCGTATGGTTCGAACCATTGTTCGACCAACATTTTCACAGTCTGCTCACCTGTGATTTTCTTATTGCAAGGGAACACACGGGTGAAGCGTGACAGGCCACAGGTGACCACTAGGCAACTATCATAGCCGCCGAAGCAAGGTAGGCCGTGGAGGAAATCCACGTAGAGAAGAGAGTTAGTACAATAGGGTATGGGCTGCCTGCAAATCAGTCCCCTATCCCTACTATTGCTCTGCTTGCTGGCATGACAGCCACAAGCATCAACAATAGTCTGCATTTGGGACCTCAGTTCAGTCAGGGTTAGACTAGGGTAGAAACACTCGCTAAAGAAGTCCACTGAGCGATGAGCGCCAGTGTGACCTGAGCTGAGGTGAGACCACTGTAGACACCCATCGAGTCGTGCCTCAGGTACGACTTTAAGCTCCTCGTAGAGGAGGTACTGGTTATTTATATACCACTGGTGCCCGTCAATGACACGGGGTTTGAGACCAGTGCTGAGGTTCTGGAGAAGTTCTTTATATTCTGACTGATAGTCAGTTAGGCACCAACCCTCGAGGATTCCAGCAGTCCACATAGACAGGTCAAGCTGGACATCCATACGCTGGAAAGGCTATTTGGCAAGAGCCTCAGAGCTCTCACCAATAAGCGCATCGAAGTTGTTGCGCGATATGTAGTCAGACAGTTCATTTTTTATGCCAGGGATATGATGGACTGTCAGCCTGAACTGGCTCAGGTATGTCTACCACCGTTTTGGTTTCGCTTTCTCCGGTGGTTGGCCCTTCTGAAGGAACTTCACTGGTTCCTGGTCACAGTGCCAGACAATAGGGTTAGATCCCAATAGTCAGGACTGGGATATGAGCACCAGCATACCGACCAGGAGGTCCTGATCGTAGGTGCTGTAATTGGAACGTGCCTGGTTGCATTCCCAGTTCCAGTGTCCCAGTGGTACAAGTCGCCACTCAATGGAAGGATAGTCGTGCTTCAAGAAACCATCACAGTTCAGTCCTGTGGTGCGATAATGGCAATGAGTTGGTTCAGCTGGGTTAAGGTCTTGGCATTGGTATATAGTTCCACCCCCCCCTACATCACTGGCATCAGTGATCAGGACTATCTCGCCCTTAGGGCGGGGTACGCCGAGGCAGTTTGGGGAGGCAATTTTCTTCTTCAACTCCTGGAAACATTCCTCCTCTCGGGCGGTCCACCTCCAGGGAGTAGTTTTCCTGATCTGGTCAGTGACTGCGGCAAAAGAGTAGGTAAAATTGTGGATGTGTTGCCTATAGAAATTAGGGCGCCCACAAAACTCCTCACGTCGTGTAGACCCTTCTTAGGGTCATTCCAAATCTGCATGTCCTGTAGGGGCTGCATCTTAGACGCGGCTGGTTTCCACCAGCCATACCCCACATCCAAACCCAAATACTCCATCTCCTCTTTCATGAACTCGCATTTTTCGAGTTTGATTCGGTGATGATTTTCCTGACAAACAATGAAAACCTCACGGAGGAGAAGGACATGGTCCTCTTGGGTATTGGTACCCAAAGTCACGTCATCGATGTGGGCCTCCATTTCTGCCCCTCGGGAAATCAACTCTTGTACTAGAGGTCTGCGCCTCAGTATGTACAAAATGTTGTTCATCACTTCTCGGAAGAGTGCTGGAGCATTAGCCACCCCAAAAGGCATGACCTTCCATTTAAACACACCACCCTTGGGGGTTATAAAGGCCAGCAGCTCCTGAGCTGCGGCTGTTAGGTCAACCTGCCAGAACCCACTGCATTTATCCATTTTGGCTTTCCAGCGGCATTTGGCAATACGCTCCAGGGTGTTTTCCATGTTGGGAATGCTCCCCGAGTGGTTTTTGGTTTTCTTGTTGACCAGTCGCAGGGCAGTCCATCCAGGTTTAGCAACCAGGAACCAGGGACTGCAGTGATGGGGGTAGTCCCCTTTCTTATATTCTTCCATGGGGCCAGCATCAATACATTCTTGCATCTGGTGCTCGAGTTCTTCAACCTGTTCCTGAGGAGCGAGATAGGGACGACGTCTCACTCGCATTTTCTCAAATTCTGGTTTCAGTTTCGGGTCCATCTGGGCCAGTTTTGTACAGGACAGGGGAGGTGGCAGGGCGCCGAACACTTCCGCATAGGTTAGGAGCAGTTTCTTGGGTCGAGGGTCGAGGTTGAGACTCTTGTTTTTCTGCAGGAAATCCTCCCCAGCATGGAGGTTGCTCTTACCATGCTCTTTTTTTTTTCTGCTGATCAGCCATTTCGGCAGGTACTGAGCCGTCATCCTACTCAGGGGGACATTGTTGCCCATAGTACAGAGAATACACTAGGGGTATCTCAGGGTCAGGTAGCGTGTAGTAATCATCGTCCTCCTCAGACAAGATGGAGGACCTCCAGGTCTGTCTGAGGTATTGCAGCCGTTCTTGGCGCTCAATACCTTCGGCCCTCAGGTACAACAGCCGTCGGATTTCCTGAGTGTCATGCTCCGACAGTGGCATGTTATTAGAAGCACGCCGCGCTAGAGCATCAGGACTCTGAGCCACGGGTTCACTTGAGCAAGTATGCTGCATGTGCAGCACACGTTTCCCAACAGGGGAAGTTGGTTCTGAGGTTGACTCTAGGTCTACCTCCTCCAGCAACAGCTGGGCCAGGAAGGCACTGTGTTTGAGTTCAACACAGCTGGGATCAACAGGAGGGATAGAGCTGGCGATTTCAGACAGTTGGTCGTCAGCATCCTCCTCCACAGCAGCAGGTTCCAGAGCGCCATCAGGGGATTCACACCCTGTAAGTGTGGCAGATAGGTGCTCAGGACATCGTGTTTTGAGATCAGAAAGGGTTAAGCCACAATTTTCGGCCATGACCTCTTTCAGTAGGACCTGATCCAGATCACACAGGGGTAAAGGGTTCAGGGATCCATCGACAGTGGATAAGAAACTGGCCCATTCAGGCGCCTGCAGAGCTGTGTCTGGATCCTCAGGCACATAGATGGGACGGTCGGGGAGTTGCACTCTTTCCACAGTCATTTGGTCCAGCATTCGGCGCCAATAAGCGTGTTCACCTGAACAGCCCCAGTCAGGGTGCACATCACCTATGATTTTAGCATCTGTTTTTCCCGAAAAAATTCAAAAAGTCAACAAAAAGGGGTTTTTCGTGAGAAATGACCTATTTTCTTTGGTTTCTACGGCCCGGAAATAGAAGGGGGGTTCCTCCTACCCGAATTTAGTCCAAGAATATGAAGGGACCCTGAAATTTGGCCTATTTTGGGGTATTTTTGCCTCCTCTGGGCTGGTCCTGCAGAACAGTGCTGCACACCAGTGTACCTGCCTATAGAGCATTTTCGACAGAAATTCCAATTTTCTTTGGATTCTCTGGCCCCAAAATAGGGATGGGGGGGTTCCTCCCACCCGAGCTTTCTCCGAAACCATCAAAAACCCTGGAATTCGGCCTTTTTTGGAGTATTTTTGTCTGCTCTGGGGTGGTGCAGCAGAACAGTGCTGCACACCAGTGTACCTGTATAGTATAGTATAGGCACGAAAAAACCATGAAAATAGGTTTTGTACCCAAAACGACCAAAAGTAACCTTTTGTTTCCATTATACACCGCCCAAATAGCAGGAGGGGGGGTTCCTCCTACCCCATTGTTCCCGAAAAATAACAACCTAAGCCTCAAACATGGCTGTGTACGGTGATAGGCACGCAAAAGCCTACCTATGAACCATATGGAAATGGACCACAAACGGTGCAAAATAGGGCCAAAAACACCTCAAATGTTCATCGCTCATCCCATTCTTATGCACATACTATCATATTCATGTAGTTCTTTGGCGTATTTTGCTTTTTTGCTCCAATCGGGAGGGGGGTGGTTCAGCTGCTTCTTTCAGGCTAAAAAAAACAAACAATTTTTGAGAACAAAATGGCTATTTTTCGCCGATTTTGTTGAAAAATGGCAGATTTTGGGGCATAAGAATGCTGTAAATTGTGTTTGGGCAATCGGTGTTTCCACACAGCATGTTTTTTTGCGTCCAGCACCCTCAAAAAGGGGGAGATGGCTCTGCAACTGCCTGTCTGAGGCCAAAATACTCATTTTCTGACCAAAAAACGGCCATTTTTGGCAGTTTTTCAATGAAAAATAGCAACTTTTGGTGCATACAGATGCTGTAGATTGTGCTTTTGTAGTCCATGTGTGCATACAACTTGCTTTTGTGCATCCAGCACCCTCAAAGTAGGGGGGGGGATCCTTCAACTGCTTGTACGAAGCCAAAAAAAACAATATGTGACCAGAGAAGGGCCATTTGTGGCCGTTTTTTTCGTGAAAAACGGCAAATTTTGGTGCATACGGATGCTGTAAATTGTGTTTGCGTCCAGCACCCTCAAAAGGGGGGAGATGGCTCTGCAACTGCCTGTCTGAGGCCAAAATACTCATTTTCTGACCAAGAAACGGCCATTTTTGGCAGTTTTTCCATGAAAAATAGCAACTTTTGGTGCATACAGATGCTGTAGATTGTGCTTTTGTAGTCCATGCGTGCATACAACTTGCTTTTGTGCATCCAGCACCCTCAAAATAGGGGGGGGGATCCTTCAACTGCTTGTACGAAGCCAAAAAAAATCAATATGTGACCAGAGAAGGGCCATTTGTGGCCGTTTTTTTCGTGAAAAACGGCAAATTTTGGTGCATACAGATGCTGTAAATTGTGTTTGCGTGATCTGTGTGTCCCAGCAATCTGCTCTGTCGTATCCAGCACCCTCAAAATAGGGGGGCAGACTTCAACCGCTTGTCTGAGGCCAAAAAAAATCATTTTTTGACCAAAAAATGGCCATTTTTAGCCGTTTTTTCCATGAGAAATGGCAAATTGTGGTGCATACGGATGCTACAAAATGTGTTGTCATGATCTTTGTGTGACCACAATTTGCTTTTTTGCATCCAGCACCCTCAAATTAGGGGGGGGTTCCTTCAACTGCTTGTACAAAGCCAAAAAAATAAATATTTGACAAAAAAACGGCCATTTTTGGCCGGTTTTCATGAAAAATGGCATATTTTGGTGCTTCCAAACATGTGTGTGGACGGTGATAGGTGATCAAAACCCTACCTATGAACCATATGGATATGGAGCACAAATGGTGCAAAAAAGGCCAAAAACACCTCAAAACTACATTGTTCATCCCATGCTTGTGCCCGTAGTATCATATTTTATTACTTACCCAGCATTCAAATGCTTACAATACCATCCTATGCCCCAAACATGTGTGTGGACGGTGATAGGTGATCAAAACCCTACCTATGAACCATATGGATATGGAGCGCAAAAGGTGCAAAGAGGGGCCAAAAACACCTCCAATCTACATCGTTCATCACATTCTTATGCCCGTACTATCATAGTTTATGTAGTTCTTATCATTCAAATGCATACAATACCAACCCAAGCCCCAAACATGTGTGTGGACGGTGATAGGTGATCAAAGCCCTACCTATGAACCATATGGATATGGAGGACAAATGGTGCAAAAAGGGCGGAAAACACCTCAAAACTACATTGTTCATCCCATGCTTGTGCCCGTAGTATCATATTGTTTTTCTTACCCAGCATTCAAATGCTTACAATGCCATCCTATGCCCCAAACATGTGTGTGGACGGTGATAGGTGATCAAAACCCTACCTATGAACCATATGGATATGGAGCGCAAAAGATGCAAAAACGGGCCAAAAACACCTCAAATCTACATCGTTCATCCCATTCTTATGCCCGTAGTATCATAGTTTATGTAGTTCTTATCATTCAAATGCATACAATACCAACCCAAGCCCCAAACGTGTGTGGATGGTGATAGGTGATCAAAACCCTACCTATGAACCATATGGATATTGGACCACAAACGGTGCAAAATAGGGTCAAAAACACCTCAAATCTTCATCGTTCATCCCGTTATTATGCACATACTATCATATTATATGTAGCACCTATCCTACAAATGCTTGCAATAACAACCTAAGCCCCAAACATGTGTGTGTACGGTGATAGGCACGCAAAAACCCACCCATGAACCATATGGAAATGGACTACAAAACGGTGCAAAATAGGGCCAAAAACACCTCAAATGTTCATCGTTCATCCCATTCTTATGCACATACTATCATATTTTATGTGCTTATTATCATTCAAATGCATACAATACCAACCCAAGCCCCAAACATGTGTATGGACGCTGATAGGTGATCAAAAGCCTACTTATGAACCATATGGATATTGGACCACAAACGGTGCAAAATAGGGCCAAAAACACCTCAAAAGTTCATCGTTCATCCCATTCGTTTGCACATACTATCATATTATATGTAGCACCTATCATACAAAAGGCTACAATAACAACCTAAGCCCCAAACATGTGTGTGTACGGCGATAGGCACGCAAAAGCCTACCTATGAACCATATGGAAATGGACCACAAACGGTGCAAAATAGGGCCAAAAACACCTCAAATGTTCATTGTTCATCCCATTCTTATGCACATAGTATCATATTTTATGTAGTTCTTATCATTCAAATGCATACAATACCAACCCAAGCCCCAAACATGTGTGTGGACGGTGATAGGTGATCAAAACCCTACCTATGAACCATATGGATATTCGGCCCCATCGTGCATGAGAAAGGGATGAATAGCCTAGAATAAAGGCAAAACATCGCTTGTCATGTAGGCTTCTACCAATGGTGATGACAATTTGGCCCTCTACATGGCGTCCATAGACCCCAAAACCATGAAAGACAGTGGTTTTTGGCTAGAAAAGTGTTAATTTCTCAAAGTCCGTGCCTGCCAATCTGGATTTTTTTAGGTCAGCAGCAAAGTATTGATCTCGGGGACACGCTCATGCCTTTACTTTGCTTCCAACTGCGAAGAAAAATGGACTTTTTGGCGATTTTCCATTGCGCACGGCGGTCGGGAATCTGAAACTCGCGTACGCGGCAGTTGTTGACAGTTGATCTGCGGCTCCAGCTCCAGCGACACCATAATTGTGTTAAAATTTTGAGAAAACACAACAACAACAGTACTAGTGTGTGCAGTTTGATATCGCCGTTCTGAAAATGCATGACTTTGAATTTTGGGAAAAAACAGCTGCTAAAATCATCGCTGTGACAATCCCTCCTCCCTCACAAGCAATTTTGGTTGGAACCTTCGCGAGCAGGGAGAAGGGCGGGTTAGCATACGCTAGGCGCATTCCTTTCCAGAAGAAACAGAAAGCGTTATTCAAATGTTTCGAGCAATACAACTGCATGATGTGCTGTTGTTGGCCCGCGAACAATTCGACCTGGATCTCATTGGGGGATACCTGCAGGGCTGCCAGTCCATTTTCAAGAACGTGACGGGCCAATTGGTAGTTTTAAGTACGATAGCTAGTCTTTGCTGCGTAGCGCAGCCAACACTCTTTTCGTCCTGACAGCTCCAAAGGTACGGAGAAGAGCCCACTGCAAAAGTCGCAATGTAGAGAATAGGGGCGTTGGAGACACAGCATTTTTACCTGGGGGTTTCTTCGTAGGAAGTCCGTGCCAATGACAATGTCAAAGGCGTCAGTGTCCAACACTCTGCAGTGTTGGGTCACAGTTTTGTCGCCCAGACAAATAGTCACATCGATACCCCCCAAGGAATGGATGGTACACCAATCCCGTACTCTTATGGCCACTGTCTTAGTTTTCTTGAAAGTCTTTAGCAGGCGGAGGGCCAGTATAGAGAGTGTTGCGCCGGTGTCCAGCACTGCTCGAAAACCTTGTTCCCTGATTTTTACAAGGATGGAGAAAACCACACCCTTCTCTTCCGAGCCGCCCACTGGAGGAGGAGGAGGAGGCTGAACGCCAGAAACCCCAAAAAGCGTCCAGAAGTTCCAAGAATGGGGATAAGGGTGGTAAAGGAGGAGGCAAGGGAGGTGGCAAGGGTGGAAACCCCAACCCCCAGAGCTGCTCATCAGCGCCCGCTATTTCTCCCTCTCCTGCCGATGTTGACCCAGAGAAGCGCCCACAGGGGGATAACGCCTCCCCTGAGGGGTCTAACTCCAAGAAGACGCGACTGGCCTGGATGGCCAAGTCCCTCATGGTTGCAGGGGTTGATGTGAAATTCGCTGCTGTAGAGAATAGGGGCGTTGGAGACACACCATTTTTACCTGTGGTTTTCTTCGTAGGAAGTCGGTGCCAATGACGATGTCAAAGGCGTCGGTGTCCAACACTCTGCAGTGCTGGGTCACAGTTTCGTCGCCAAATAAAATAGTCCTATCCATGCCCCCCAAGGAATGGATGGTACCCCCATACCCTACTCTTATGGCCACTGTCGTAATTTTCTTGAAAGTCTTTAGCAGGTGTCGGGCCACTATAGAGAGTGTTGCGCCGGTGTCGAGCACTGCGCGAAAAACTTGATCCCGAATTTTTACGAGGATCCAGAAAACCAAGTCCTCCTATTGAGAGCCGCCCCCCTACTCCTCAGGAGGGAATTTCACATCAACCCCTGCAACCATGAGGGACTTGGCCATCCAGGCCAGTCGCGTCTTCTTGGAGGTAGACCCCTCAAGGGAGGCGTTATCCTCCTGTTGGCGCTTCTTGGGGTGCATCATAGGCAGGAGAGGGAGAAATGGCGGGCGTTCATGAGCGCCTCTAGAGGTTGAGGTTTGCACCCTTTGCCACCTCTCCTGCCTGCTCCTTTACCACCCTTATCCCCATTCTGGGGAGTTCTGCAGGGTGTCTAGGCTTTCTGGGGTTCAGCCTCCTGCCGTTTGTGTTTGTCACTCTCAGGTTTTTTTATGTGACATTTCTCCTCGTAGTGAAGACGTTTGCCACAGTAGCCACAGGTGATGGTACACCTGAAATGATCCTGATGGGTCACTGTCTTCCCATATTTAGTGTGCTGCTCTCTTTTCAGTTGAAGGACAGAACCATTGCGATGGTCGCAGTCAGGTGCATGACAGGGTCCTCCCCTGTCATTGACAGGCTAACAGTAGAAGAGTGGAGGTGTACCTAGTTCAGGTTTAACCTCATTCATGGCACGCAGGTTACCCCCCCCTTTACCACCACCCTTGTTGGCGTTAGTGGGGTTTTTAGGCCCTTTCGCTGGCCACATTCATGGGGTAGGGGTGCCACCTCGACCCAGGTGTCTCTTGAAGAATTGGTCCATATGAGAGTCAATATCCCTCTCAAGGGCCAGCTTGATGAGCAGGTCCACAAGGTCATCGTACGTGTGGGTCGGACTCTTCTTCTCTGCGGTGGTGCGGCAATCGTCCCACGTACGTGTAGGGACTATGCTCACATGCCACAGATGGAGTTCTGTGGGTCCATAGGAACCAACGTCCATTCGTGAGAATAGATACTTCAGGTCGCACACATATTCACAGACTCGCACAGGGGAGGGAAATTCAGGGTGCATAGGGAACTCCTCAATCTGTGTGCGTACACTGAGGTCTGTTTCATAGACCGGGAACATTTTCTCCAGTCTTTAAATAAACTCGGCCCAGGTAGAACAGGTTTTCACAATCTGCTTCACCTGTATTTACAAAATTTTTTTTTTGCATGAGCGTTTCAAAATAGAAGATTTAGTGGCCACATCCACATGAGATTGGCCAGTAAGCAAAGGAACTCGGCAAATTCCTCTGCCCATTTAGGAAGGTTTTTGGGGTCGAACTCCGGCAACTTCAGCTGGATGTTCGCCTGGGCAATCTGTTTGCCACTCTTCCCACCCCCTTGGGTTAGGCCTCAAGGGGGCGATGGTACGCCAGCGAGAGGTGCGAAAGCTGTTAGCCCCTTTTTCTGGGTCTCTGTCATGGGCACGTGCTGTAGCTCAGCGATGGGACTATCCTGGCACGGGGATGAAAAGGGCTGGGGCATGTGAGCTTGGGTAGCAACCTGGAAACCCTTGATCGTTTGAGATCATCAGCAAGCGTGCTCCATCTGGAAGAGGGTGAGGCCAGCGCTGGCTTGGGTAAGGGTTCAGTAATACCCAATTGTGCCTTGACAGCCTCAGACAGGGCTGTCACATCTGGATCTTTGGACCCAGATAGTAGTTTGGCCAGTAGTTGGGCCGTACGGTCCAGGGCCCCATCAGTTGGCCCTGGGAGATGGGAATCCTCCACATAAGCTGGACGCACTTCAGGGTTCCTGCCAGTGGTTGGCAGCTCTGGACGCCAGGCTGGCCCTCTCGGTCGTCTGGGTAGAGACACAGTGTCGGCCAGGTCCGTAGGTGGGCCGGAGTAAAGGAAGCAACCCATGTCCGTATGTGGTGGGGATCCCAAGGCTTCAAGTGGTTCTTCTCCATCTTCCCCTTGCACGGACTTGTAGTACTCTTCGTGGAGCAGGTACTGGTCCATTCTCCTTCTCAGTTTTGTCTTGTTCCTCAGAGCCTCCAACTCGTGTAGACAAAGATGCAGGGCTGGCTGGAGGGGAGATGGAGAAAGCAACTTGTCGGCGGAGGTGCTGCAGGCTGTCACCACGGGCCGCTAAGGCCTCAGTGGTTGAGGGTATCGGTATTTCTCTGGGCGCTTCTTGTTCAGCTCTTCTGTGACCTGAATCATCTTGAGACCCAGATGCAACTCTGAGCTTGGGCTCACTCATTGAGATAGGCCCACTGCTGCCCAGTTGTACTTGTACACTCCGAATTGGTCAAGTCCTGGCGGACAGTTGTACTGATGGTGTGGACATATTGTTTGCTAGGTTTGGCTTGTGTATTTCTCAGAGTCGGTTTGAAAGGTTCCCAAAGGTTGCATCTGCTACCGGTAAGATGTCCTTGATTAATGCCCTAATAGTTTTGATGAAGTTCTGAAGGTTTTGGTGTTGAAAAACAGAACCACAGCAGCAAGTAGAGCAAAAACAGGATGTGGATCGAATCAATGAATAGCTTTGAAATCCAGTGTATCACAGAAGGGCTGCAGAGCGACAAACCAGGCTTAAGTACAAAGATTCAATCACAATTGGACAAAACAAATGATTTTTGTAAGCAAACTAGCATGACTCTGGACTCCATGTTAGCATCAAACACTTCATGTGCACTCTTCTCGATAAAATGAAGTTGGTTAGGAATGTGGGGCAAAGGAGTTAGGCCAGGCACAGAATATGAGTTGGCCAAGCAACTGAATTCAGAAACAGTTAAAGCGTAGAACCACAATAGGTGGTAGTATCAATTGAGTATAGGGGTCTTGAGGTGGGGGACCACTAGGCTTCACCTACAAGGCCTTAGGCATGAAGTGCCTACTTTAGTTCGGTATAACCTCCATGAAGGAAGATACCTCTGCTCAGTTGAGTGGTAGGGATGAACTTCATGGGGGGCTAGGGTTATGACCCTAGTTACGTTGAGAAAGTGTACTTTAAGCTTTAAAAGAAAGACAAAAATGATTAAGTTAGTCCAAGCATCAATAAAGGGTTTTAGGGGGGGCTTGGCCTGGATTAAGTACTCCAAGAAAGACATGGCTGGGAGTGTTTCTTACTCCCAATCACTGAAAGTCCTGGAGAAAGTCACGGATCCCTCCTCCAGGATAGTGAAACGGACGAAGTAATCCCGGCCTGGAAGTTGATTCCGGTTGATTCAGGGCATTAAACGTCGAGATCCCGCCAAATCTCCACCCCTGCCATGAGATTCTCTCATCATCCTGACTGGACCACCGATCATATGGGTGATTCCATGTTCAGGGAGGTCTTTGAGAACTTAAAATCCAAAGATGCTCACAGAGATGCAATTTATTGCGAATATTCGTTGGATGGGGGAAAATTATGGTTGGAGGGTAAATTGTGCGTACCAGACGTCCTGGCCCCCCGAGTGTCAAACTGGTGGCACAAATAGGAGTTTCCTCACGCACACAGCCGTAGATTATGGTCGATGATCAAGCATAGGCTATGGCAGGGAAGGGTGACTAGTTTTTCCAGGATCTCTCCTTACCTCTTTTCCATGATAGAATTGGTTTTTCACCAGAAGCTCTCCTCATTTCCGCTTTGCATTCAGTTAAGGACTACCACATCTCCACAATTCAACTGCAGAGCCTACAAGCAGGCTTCATCGGATACCATCAACCTGTAGGGGAAAGCATGCTCTGGTTCTTTTTCAAAAACGATCTTTTGGAGGCCTATGGTGCCATTAGGGCAGTGCATTGCACCCCGGAATCGTTTCTTCTTTTGAAATTGTAAATAATGCAGCAGTCCTTCGAGGAACCCCGCAGATGTGCAATGGTTGTGTGTTTTGGGCGGGAGACCGCCATGCCTTAATCAAGCATAGGCTATTTAGCTCGAGGCTCTACATTCATTGCATGAGAGTAGCTGCCAGACTTGCCCAATGTCCTGTCTCAACGCCCCCCAGCGCCAGGAGGCACAGCCATCTGAAGCCACATCCTATTCCGGAGCGCCTCTTTAACAGAGTCAGCAGTGATTTCTTCTATCTCAGTGAACTCGATGACGAAGAGTGCCATTGGACTAACAAAAAGGTCAATGGCGTGCTCCTTATTCAGTGCCGTCATTCGAGCTACATTCAGGTGCTGCCTTGTAACATTGAGTCGATGACTGGCAAAGCTGCCGCCAAATGGTGCGCGCAGACATGGATGGGAGGTTGGGGCGTGCCATCGAGGTGATTACGGACTCAGGACTAAGGAGTACACCTCCGAATGGTGGGGAGAATTATGTACCTACCTTGGAATCCATCAACTCAGGTGTGAAATCCACTCACATAGAGCGCTGCCAGGCGAAAGAGCCGGCCGCTCACTCATAAATATGCTCCGTAAGGAACTCGCCAGTGAAAAGGACTTCCATTGGCTTTAGCTTCTTTTTGCCTTGCTTCGCCGTTACCACGACACACCTTTGTACCATGGCCTTTCGCCA
This sequence comes from Eutreptiella sp. 'Long Island Sound 2002', assembly GCA_964036045.1. Classification (NCBI taxonomy): domain Eukaryota; phylum Euglenozoa; class Euglenophyceae; order Eutreptiales; family Eutreptiaceae; genus Eutreptiella; species Eutreptiella sp. 'Long Island Sound 2002'. The sequence goes on from OZ038380.1 coordinate 107,625,592, forward strand.
AATGAAATCGTCTTTGGACGAAGGAAGTGTTGGTGGAACATGCCGTTGAATAATCCTCGCCCCTGTAAAGATGCTTCGTTGTTTATGGATGAAATCCAAAGGGGAGTAAAAACTGTCTTTAGATCATTTGATAAGCATCAGGCTGACTGGCTCCTGGTCCAGAATCAGGGCCTAAAAAACCCACACAATTTTGAAGTGGACGATGTACTTTGGCTTCGAAAATCAGAAACCACTCTGGATGGAGATGATAAGCTTCTTCCCTTGTGGGGGGGGCCATTTGCTGTTACAGCCTATCTAGGAGAAAACAGGTGGAAGATCCGTGTGGATGTCAAAGGGAAATTGAAGTTTCTGGCGACTGCCTCAAGAGAGAAATTGCTTCCCCCAAAGGGTGAGTTAAGCCTCTTTTTGGACCTCGAAATTTTCTTTGCATCAGATCATCGAAGGGGGGAACTGCAAACTCAAGAAGAATCTCGAGGCACAGCGTGATGAGAAGGGCGAATCGAAGTTTTTGTGTGAGTGGAGAGGCTTTGATTACAGTCACAACAACTGGGAACCAGCCCATTCATTCGGGCATGGATACACTAAAGAGTTCATTGACTTCCTCAAGAAGCACCCCAAAATTGGTGTACTCCTGACGGATTGTCTGTCCGAACCAGACAGACAGGTTGGGGACGACAGAAAAAGACCCGTGGTAAATGGAGATCCAGCCTTTTACGGCCCTCATTCGTCACATTCCAGGGTTGATCCGCCAATCCCCCCTCCCGCGGTCAGGCCAGCCCAGGAGTCACATGAGGACCGAGCTCCGAGTTCTACCGCTGGTTTACAGCGCCCAAACCGTATCCGTGCCCAACCAGACAGGTTGGTGGTCCCATGCATTCCTGCTTTGCCGAATCCAGGAAGGCATCCCAAGACCTGAGTCGCCGGCGCCCTAAATTGGTTAACAGTCGTCTAATCCAGGGCGTCATGGCACTCGTCGCTAGGGGTCAAGGGTGTAGGTTCGAAACCTTTGCATGTCCAACTCCTTCCAATGCTCCAGCCTCGCCCCGTCGACCACTTATTACAATGTGAGTGTTCTGACGGACTGGAAAAACTGCATTCTGCTTAATGTACAATTCATTCTTGCTGATTACAACTTGATGTGGATAATTGGGAGGGTTTGATAATTTGACGTCAACTTTTCCTTGGTCTTCGTTAGGCAGGCAAGGCATAGAAACGCTACCGGAGTCCACGGAGTGTGCTGTCGTGTCCAGAAAAAACAACCTCAGGCTTAATTCAGGCAGATTTCAGGTAATCTTGTCTTTGTTGGTCTGTGCACGTTTCGAAATTTGGCTACTCGTGCAGATGGAAGCAATTGTACATACAAAGACGCTGCGCAGCGACTTTCACCCCTACAGGTACCCCCTGTAGTTCTGGCCGGACCAGTTGCGACGCCAGAAACTCAGATCTTAATTTCATCTGTCTTGATGCTGAAGCCAAAATCCAGATTCAGGCACAGGATCCTGAAAATTACCTTGAATCTCTCAGGTGTGTCCTCCATTCTGCCATTATTGCACGGAACCCCGACGTCAATTGTTCATACCTTCAGACAGAGGCTCTGGGGCATCCCGGGAACAGGGGCCAAAGGCGAAGGAGGAGCGACGCGAGGATGCCTGGCGGCAACGGAGAGAAGGAAGACACGAAAGAAGAATCAACAGGACTGGAGCATCCAGAGATGGATGCCTCAACTACCACCGCCACGACTAGAGCGTCTGGTAAAAAGGGGCCAAAGGCGAAGGAGAAGCAGCAAGCGGACACAGAGCGGCGCCAAATGAAGCAGGAGCCGAACGAGGGAGCACCTGGACTGGATCATCCAGGGACTGACAACCCGGACTGGATCATCCGGGGCGGAACATGAAGGAGAGGCCACCACCCCCCAGGATAAAAACGTCCCGAAAAAAAATCCAAAGGTGAAGGAGGAAAGACAAAGGGGCCGAAGGAGACAGATTGATTGCTGCGCGCCTGTAACTGCTGTCCCGGGTAATTGAGGGGGCCAGAGGGCTTAGGGCCGGCTAGGCCCGGGATGCAGCCCTGCGGGGATGCGACCTGAATGCTGGTTCCGGTGACCGAGGGGAACACTGGGGATAAGAGTGTAGCGAGAACACTAGACAAGTCCATGCTCATATGACCCAGAGAAAAATCCCAGTCTATGAAGAAAATTAAAGTGGATGAACATGAATACATCTGAGTGTCTGAATCTGTCCTGAAAAGATCCATATAAATCCGACTGGAAAAAAACAACACCGACGTGCGCGCGTGCGATTTGTGGGCCGATCTTTCTGACGCCTGCTAATCTGACAGGACTTTTCCTTTTCCGTGCAGTTTCCGCTTCTTTATACCATTTGTTACGGTTTCGGAACCTTCCAATTATACTGAGACCCTTGATTTCCGGTTTCACGCACTTTTGAATTTGCATCATGAATCAGCAACCCTCAACGACCAATGCTAGTGGAAAGGCGCTTCGCAGTTCCCAAGAGCGTAACTCGGTTTCCACCGCCTCAAGGTTCTCACAAAGGTCGGTCTCCCCAAGAGACAATGCCACTCGCTCTCGCTCTATTTCACCGAAAGAGTCTCTTCCAGTGAGGCCAAAAAAAAAGGTGACCCCACGCTCAAGCTTGCCTAACATAATGGCGCATATGGGCGACGCAATGCAAGCACATGCCCGCACCGAGAAGGCTCCTTCTCAATCCTCATACGTCTCATATGGAGCACGGAGTCCTGGTGCTAACCCACAAGAGGCATCCTCTCATGGTTCCCATTTCATTGCGCCCAAACCGCTTCGTGCCAAAGGCGTCATAGCCCAAGCTCGGGCTCAAAAAAATGTCGGAAGTGAAAATAAAGATCATGCGCATGCAACAACTTCTCATCCAAGTGATGACACGAGTCGGGAAAAAAAAGACGGGGAAAAAAAAGACGGGGAAAAAAAAGGCGGGGAAAAAAAAGACGAGGAAAAAAAAGCCACAAGCGTGTTCGTTCGCCCAACACCCACAAAGGGACCTCCCGCCCTCTCTCAAGAGGACGAAGACATGGCCTATGTAGACAGGATAGACGTGTCTTTCGATTCGGAACACGACTCTCTCCTTGGCCACTCTTTCGCAGACCCTCATGAATCAATAGCCGCTGCCGCCAACGAGACCCCGAACTCCAAACGAGTCCGGCCCTCAAACGGGTATAAAGAACTGTATCGATGCGCCTTAGAGAGAAACCCCGACGGTTTGGGCTATGGACCACCTTCTCTTTTGCGTAGTGCCAACGAGCAAGTTGATACTCGCCATCATATTCCACCGCGCAATGCGCTAAGCCAAGCTTCTTTTACTCTAGCCTCCGATACCGGTCTTTCCGCTCCCCTTCCCATGAACCCCATAAGGTTTGCACGCACCTTTCAATCACAAGGCACCTTGCCAAATGGCTTACCCGAGGCCAGGGACTTGACCGCCGATGTTCAGTCCGGCAAATTGCAAATTCGTGGACAATCAAGATTTTCAAACGTAGACCATTTTTCGGCCACGCCCCCATTGTACTTGGACACTTCTCCCCTTCCACCCACGGACTTACTCAGGGCACTCTCACCACCGCCCCAAATCCTATTGAGTGGGGATGGCCTACAATACCCCGGCTTCCTGCGATCGTTTTCCGTCGCGGACATGCCGGGCTTTGATTGGGCCAAACTAATCGGCACAGTATCGTTCCTCATGCTTTCTGCCTTCGCCCCCTTTCAGGATGATGGTCCCTTTCTTTCACATAAGACCATCGTGAAACAATTAGTCAACGATTTGCGCGAATCGAAAAAGCAAAACAAACAAACAATGTTTTGGCTTGCCTACCCATCCCGTACAAACGTTGCGGACTCTGAACTTGCGACCATTTTGGATCGCCGGATAGATCTTATCCCCTCCCTGCCGTACCTAAATTTGCCCGTTGTATGCCCCGTCATCCACCTCGCCCAACGCGCTGCGGTCACTCGACTGATTGAGGATCTCCCCACTCCAAACGACAACCCATTGATCATTTTTCAATTGACTTCAAAACCTCTGGCTAAGGACCACGATCCCAAGGTGGTAGAATATTACCCCCGAGCACAAGAACCTGCCGTTTCCGTCGATGGGCACACCCGGCCGCTTTTCACACCCACCTCGACCAACTTCCAAATCCGCTTGGATGTGCCCCAAGACATTGTGCGGGACATTGACTTTACGGAGACCCGTTGGCACATCAGCGGTACACTACCCTTGATGTTGCTTATCAACGGTTTATCACCGGACGACGGTTCCACCGTCTTGCGCAACATTACAGTACCGCGCATTACCAAAAACCACTGGCCGGTGACCGTTAGTTCGGCTCCCGATGGGTAGAAAGTTTTTGATTTCCATGTCCCTATGGATATCATGGCTAGGTTCTACGAGGAGGAAGAGGCCTTAGCAGATATGGGGGTTTCTTTTGCCCTACTACACTCCTCCATCAAGAGTTGTAGTATCATAGTTACCCACCAGCCACCATTCAAACCCGGTGCGCAGCGGAAGAAAAAAATGCCTGCCAATGAAATCCGCGATGCCATAGACATGAATCCTCATTTGAGGAAGAAATTCGAGTTCATCACCTTTTTAAACAAATACGATGTTTTTTGCATGGTGAAGGACGAAATACTCCTGCAACCAGCGATCCAAGAGATCGAAAACCTTGGTGATCTCCTGGTCATCTCTGCGACTACCCACCAACGCCTACGTGCTAAGGATGTGGTACGCACGGTGCAGCCCCCTCATGTCTTGGTGCGCTTTCCACCCTCCTTCAGTGTTGCCGATGTGCTGCATGCAGTGTCCGTGTTTGGGCCAGTCACCTCGCACCAGCTGTTCCAGCAAGCTGGATTGCTTTTGGTAAGTTTCCAGGCGCCGCAGTCCGCGACTGCAGCCTACGGCTCCACACTGCCAGGACCAGTTTTCCTCACATCAGGGTCCCTTGCCACCGACACAGCACAATCACTTGAGGAAAGGTTGCAGCGTCTTGACCTAAGTAGCTTGCCCACGGCAGCACTGAATGAGTCCAATCTCGCGGCGGTACCTAATGCTCTGCCCTCCTTCTCGCTTCCGGACATTAATGTGGGCCTCCCTCCCCCATCTGGTGCACTACCTGTCTCACCCCCCCTGTCGGTTTCCCCTCCAGCCGCAGAACAGGAGGAGGACGACCGTATGACTGGTCAGAGCAAGAGAACCATCGACGATGTTAGTGCCATGCCGCCAGCTGAGGACGATGCCTCCCCTCGTACTTTTCCCCCTCACTGAAACGCAAAACTCCCCTGAGGTGAACGCTGCCCTTGCTTGCTTCACCCCCACTGCCCTCCAACGTCTTCCTGTACCTCTGCAGACACTCGTACATGATGCCAGGTGGACTGCATCCTCCTATGCAGAGCTGGGGTCGATCCTCAAACAATGGTATGCAGGTTCCAAAATGTGTTTTTATTGGTGCCACCTCGCTGCAGTGGTCATCAGCGCCCACCACAATCTCCGAGTAGCACAACAGGTCATCTGCTCCGTCGCAGTTTCCGCGTTGTCGGCCCTTGCTATGTGCACTATCCTCGGTGTCACACCTCGCGCATGCCACGGAAAACGCCCGCCGGTGCGTCACACAGTGCTGCCCCCACATACCCAGCCCCACCCCACTGCCCCCAACCCCACCGCTGCACTTCGTCTGCAGTTGCCACCAGATGGAGCTATAGGAAATAACCGGGAGCCAACTCACCTGCAAGGTTGTAATTTGGCTTGTCCCACGGTGACTTCCTTGGCTGTGCTAGGCATCTTGCGCATGCTCGCCACCGTCGTTTATCTTTTGTCCCGCTTGACCACCCTCACACTGGTGTGTGCCACTATAAAACACTGCTCGCCCACAGGGCCTGCCCGGCCGGTCGACTCGACGCGCCACATCTGGGACGACTCAGTCAACCCTGGTTCTGATGCACCCACAAGTATGAGCCCACCCCCAACCACCACACACCTCACGCGCACGCTTACACACCCCACACTCACATTTGGCGCCCTCAATGTCGGCGGTGTCGAAATCACACCGAACCGCCTATGTCATTTACTGGCCGGTTTTCACCCCCTCCCCCACACATTATCCTTGCAGGAATTCCGGCCCAGTGCCTCGTCCTCCCTGCGGGACCACGAGAGAGTGGCTATGTACTGGGGATATCACCTGCTACACAGCTCTCCCTCCAGAAAGGCCGGAGTAGCCTTGCTTGTACATACTTCCATCGCACCACACAGGCCCACTATGAAGACGATCATTGACGGGAGGCTCGTCACCACCTCCCTGCAACTACACAACGACCCGTCGATGCCCCCTGTCACTGTAGCGTCCTTTTACGGTCCCCACACGTCTAGGGAGCGGTCATCCTGTGAGAGACATCTAGATCGCCTTGCCCGCGAGTGCGCTATTATCTTAGGTGATTACAATGCTGTGACACATACCGGCCATACCACAGCCCTCCGTGCACCCCTGTGGCCGTGGCTGATTGCCAAAGAACGGGCCGGCTCGCTCTCTGACCTCTTGATCCCACACCAGACGTGCACCCCATACACCAGGGTGCGTCGCTATGCGGGCACCCGCAGCTACCTTGACCGCGCGTACGGCACGAGGCTGTTCGGTGCACTCTTTCAGACCTCTGGTGCCCAGGTAGTAGACTTTTCCTCGGTCAAAGGCATTCAGGACCACAACCCCATACTAATCCACACTATACCCTGGGCGCAGCCCCATATCCCTGAGGCGCGCTGCGCCCAGTGGAACCGTAGGGATGTATCGCGGTTCCGCCGTGACATATCTGCAGCCACAGCTGCACTGCCTCTCCCCACCGTTGCCAGTGATACTGCACACACATACCAACAACTGTGCTCACACATGCTCACTGCCATGCGCCGGGTTAACTCGCAGAGGCCACCTTCCCCGCCAGCCTCTGACGATGTCAGTGATTGGTCGTCTGTAGTACGCCAACTGGCCAAACAAGCCAAGCGAAGGTCCAAGACCTTCTACCGCCGCATCAAGCATACCCTCCTCACCCCCCCCGCCCAGTCTACACTCCCCACCCCCACCAGGAAAATACAACGCATATTGCAACGGAACACGCCGTGGTCCTCTCACGCTTTAGACCTCATACCCCAAAGAGCACGACTGTGCGACCCCCCCCCCCCACCTTCAGTGAACTGCGTGCCCTTGCCCGTGCGTCTAGGAAAAAATCTCCCGGACCGGACGGAGTCCCGCCGTACCTACTGCACATTCTCCCCGACCCCGTCTTCAAGTTAGTCCACAGCTGTATCTCCCTTATCTCCCTGTTACTCTGAAGGCTTTTTACCACAGCCCTGGCTGGTCTCAGAGACATTTTGTTTGTTTAAAGGAAAGGGCCAGTGGCAAGACCCTGATCGGTGGAGACCAATTGCCATGAGCAATTATATCTACCGCCTTTTTATGCGCTGGGTTTACTCCAAGCTCTACCCCTTAGTGTCCCCCCACCTGCACCCCAACCAATTCGGCGGCAGACAGGGCACGTCGGCAGCACATGCCACACAAATTTTTCTGGATGCCATCGACTCCATACGGGACAAGGAAGCCCTACTCGCCTTCGACGTCTATCACGCTTTTGACAGTCCACCCAAAGCTCTTATCCTAGGTGTACTCGACCGAATGGGGACCCCCTCCAAATTACTGCAAATAATCTCCCTGGTAATGGAGCAAGGGTCCACATTCTTACGAGGAGCGGAGGAGACAGTGTTTAGGACGACACATGGCGTCAAGCAGGGCTGCCCCCTTTCCTGTTTTTTGTTTGTCGTTGTTTTTGAAATCCCCCTGCGAGTGTTAGACCAACACGGCATCCCTTTCTCGGCTTATGTCGACGACATATGCTCCCCCGCGCCGTATGGCCAGAGCCAGCACGTTGCCGAGGTCGTACAGACCGCCCCCAGTCTGATTGCTTGCCAGGTGAACGTCACCAAAAGCGAATCTCTTCACATGCAACCCCTGCCCCCTGTCCTGCCCACCCTCCCCAAGTATCTGCACCCACCCTCCCCCGGTCAGGCTGCCAGTCCGTCGCCATGGTACACCGTCTCTGCGCCGTACCCGCCAGAGTGGAGTGTACAGGTACTGCACACCTTTGCATGTGCCCCCTACCTCATGCATTTGGGCCACCCTCTCTCCCCCTGCCTCTGCCCTGACGCCTGCGTTGAGGTTGTGCTGCAAGAGCTGAAGGCCCAGTTAAATGAGCTGCACTCCCAACCCATTCAAGTGATTGACCGGGTCCTCTTAGTCAACACTATGGTGTTACCGAGGCTCCTCTATCGCACAGAGTGCATCCCACTCCGCGCCTCGCAGCTAATGTCCATCACTTCCCTGTTGGAAAAGTTTATCTTCGGCGTCATGGGTGTTCCGTCCCTCGTCGCCAAGAAAATACTCTACACGCATCGTAGTCGTGGCCTTGGCCTCGGATACTTTCCAATCCTGCACCCCACTAGGGTACTGGACTCGCTGCACCGCAATCAGCGACTACATACACTCTTCACGTCCCCCCACACCACTGTCTCCCCATACCATGCCTTCATCACCGCTGTCTCCCTTCTCAACCCTGACCCCGACCCTCGCCAGCCACCCGTACACACTACGTGGGCAGCTCAACAACTACAGCGCGACGCCGTCGAGGTGGCCCACGTAGCCGGGCTTACAGTGTACCTTTTACCCCCGCAATGCCAGCCGCCAGCCACCTACACGGACGGCAGCAAGATGGGTCAACCGCCCTCATCTGGGGCGTCCGCTGTGCTGAAAGATGGCCGCATTGCCGTGTGGAGAGTGCCTGGTGACCAAAATTCCTATAAAGCGGAGTTAGTAGGAATGCTCCTGGGCTCCCATTTTTCGGAAGTAGGGGACACCATCCGACTGGATTGCCAGGGCGCCATTGCATCTGCGCAGAGCCCGCGCCGGCCAGTCAGGCAGGCATTTTGGGTGCAGGAAGTGCGCACTTCCATCCTGGCTAAATGCCAAGGTCTGGAGTGGGTTGAAGGGCACACTGGGGAAGTCCACAATGAAATGTCGGACAAGTATGCCAAAGTCGGTACGGCCCTCCCCCCGCCCCCCCCACAGACAAGGGTGACCCCCTGGGATGTGGTCCGACACGGTGAACACATGGCGCCCCCCCAAAAAGTGTGGACCCAAGGTCTGTTCCCCACACACGCCCACGAAGGCTTCCACCCCTTGTCCTGGCGGCCCCTGCGTTTCCGGAGGCTGGCATGGCACAAGTGGCTCTTTGGCATGCAATCCCGCCTGGGGTACGCGCACTATGCCACCTTCTGGACCGACGCACCCGTCAAGCACCCTTGCCCCCACTGCCACCGCTTCCACAACCAGAGCCTACACGGCACACTGGCCTTCTGCACACAGACCCACCCACTGGTTGCTGCTTGGCTCTCCTCTTGGACGGTAAGATCAGAGGTCCTGACGTGGCGCCGGTCCGCCCAGCGCAAGGACCTTCGCATCGTTGGCAGACTGGCCATCCCTCAGTCCCTGTACCGCTTCCTTAAGACCAGACTTGGGGGACTGCGCGAGGCGCGGAAGACCGTCAGGCACTTCCAGCAGCATGTGCTGGAAAATGTCACCGCGGTTCTGGCCGATTCGGTCCCCACCAAGCCCCAGGCACGGCCCAATCCCTTCAGCCCCGCTGATTGGTCCCAGCCCCTGAGCCTATGCTGACCCCCTCTCGCCCTCTGCATGCGTGTGTGCTCAAACCGCACGGTGTCACTACCCTGTAATGGTCCTCCTTGCCCCCCTGCCCCCCTTCCCCCCTCTCTTCACAGGCAACCACCTGAAGCTGCATTGGCTGCCCTCTCTTAAACTAAGTGGTGCTCATGCCGCCAGGGCGCTGTACTTTACTCAGTTTCCGCCGCGACTGTACATGCTTTGTCATCACAGTGATGCTCACGCTGCCTTCGTTCTGCACGCCGCCGATGGATGACACATGACAGATGTACCCCCTGGTTGCGCTATTGAATGGACCTAGCCTGTGGCTGTGACTCCCCCGTGTCTGACGCTGGGGCCTGCCGGAGCCCTGTGGCGGTGGCGCACACCCAGCCCCCCCCCCTCCCCCCAGCCCAATAGTGTCACAGCTACCCACGTTAAATCAGTTTTCTGCACTGTCCCCACCCGCAGCCCCATACAGTCCACGCGACATACGCCATCAGCGCTGCCCCCCCCCCCCCCCCCCCCCCAGCATACCTTGCCCAGACAGTGCGTGTCTTTTGCACTGTCCTCTCTCCCAGGGCTTCTCCTCAGGCTGTAGCCCACATGTCTGGCACCCCCGCATGATTCTTGGTCCCCCGGGGCCCTTCCTGAGTTTGGACGTGGACTCTTGGACTTTGGCCTTGTGTTTATAAAAAAAAAAAAAAAGATGGATGCCTCAACTACCACCGCCACGACTAGAGCGTCTGGTAAAAAGGGGCCAAAGGCGAAGGAGCAGCAGCAAGCGGACACAGAGCGGCGCCAAATGAAGCAGGAGCCGAACGAGGGAGCACCTGGACTGGATCATCCAGGGACTGACAACCCGGACTGGATCATCCGGGGCGGAACATGAAGGAGAGGCCACCACCCCCCAGGGTAAAAACGTCCCGAAAAAAAATCCAAAGGTGAAGGAGGAAAGACAAAGGGGCCGAAGGAGACAGATTGATTGCTGCGCGCCTGTAACTGCTGTCCCGGGTAATTGAGGGGGCCAGAGGGCTTAGGGCCGGCTAGGCCCGTGATGCAGCCCTGCGGGGATGCGACCTGAATGCTGCTTCCGGTGACCGAGGGGAACACTGGGGAGAAGAGTGTAGCGAGAACACTAGACAAGTCCATGCTCATATGACCCAGAGAAAAATCCCAGTCTATGAAGAAAATTAATGTGGATGAACATGAATACATCTGAGTGTCTGAATCTGTCCTGAAAAGATCCATATAAATCCGATTGGAAAAAAAAGTATGGCCGATTCGGGTCGCGCACGCGCACCAGCAACAAATGGCGATTCCCAGTAAATCCTCGGAACGCGGCGGATTTACAATGAGTGGACAGCAGCGCTGAATCCGGCACGTCGGAAGTATATAGTTCAGTCCTTCAGAATGGTCTGGAGGTCGGCGGTAGCGCTGAAGTATTTAAAATGGCCAGAATGTAGCCAATCTGGGGCAGATCTGTGAAAGTCTGAGCAGATGGGGGTCAGCCGCACTTACACTCCCCGTCCAAAAACACACAGCGGTGTGCATCTACGTCACCGACGAATGTAGTGCGGGTAAGTGCCAGAGAAAAAAATGAAACGTACCCTCGATGAGGCAAAATCCGTTCAATCTGATCTGATTTGGGCTGAGTTGGCACCCAATTGGGATGGATGAACCTTGAATGAAGCAGAATGAGGAGTGACGAACAGTGCAACGGACAGCAAATCATGCAGTTAAGGGCTAGAGAGCATGTAAAGGTATATGTAAGCGATACCAAACCATGCTTTGGTTGACAATGAGGTAGATTATCGGATGATTCCATGGGGTGATCATCAAAATGAAGTGAAATCTATGGCGCTCTGAGCATCTTTGCTCTCGTGGGCACGCTACGCGTCCTCCATGTACTCTACATCATGTTAGTCCCGCGTTTTTTCCGTTCTGAAAGGTACAACATGTGCTACAGATTTGACGCATCTGATGGATTCTCACAAGAATCAACAAGGTTGAGTCTCAATTTGCACTAAGATGGAAGGAATGAAGCAGTTGCAGAGAGAGGACACAAGGACAAACGTAGTCTACAAGTCCTAAGTGAACAGAAAAAAATCTGCGTTAACAAGGTTAGGCAAAGCCGTAAGCAGATCCTGAAGAAATGAGAGGAGAAGGCATGTCATTTAACCTAGATTTTCCCAGCAGAAACAAATCTCCGCGGATTAAGGCAAAATGATGCGGAATGTCTGAAAACGAAACGACTACTGCCTTGGTTTCGACTTAGGTCAATATATAATGTCGTTCGTTCACCTCAATGATGCGTTCTGGCACGTTTGTTTGCAAGCAATCCAGCTGTTTCGGGAGAAATGTTGGTCTGATGATGGTGCATCATGATGGGACATGATGGCCCTGGTCCCTTGGCATGTAACTCGCCGAAGGATAGCAAGAGGTGCTGTACTGACAGTATATTACTGAAAGACACCGAATAGTCCTTTATGTACAGTGGCGGCGGTGTCCATTGACTTGGACAAGGCCACTCATTCAACTGAGTCTTACAGGACACTTGCTTTCACCAGTCTTTACCTGAAACTGAGGGATTACGCTCACATTGGCGTGTGCTCAAAAATACACCGAACGTTACGGACCTCAGAGGCTGCTGTTAGAAGTCCTTAGAGTCCAAGGGGTGGTGGTCTCTCCTTCATCGTCCGTCTGTAATGATGTAGCCCCGGGAATCAATCCCTGGATGACCCAGTCCAAGTACACCTTTTCTTCTCTTCTCTCTTTTTGTTGCCGCTCAGCGGCTTCTTGCTGCTTCTCCTTCGCCTTTGACCCCTTTTCCCCCGATGCTCCAATCCTGGAGGTGGTCGCCTCTCCTTCATGATCTGCCTCGCAGGATACGATCTGGGGCATCAAATCCCGTATGATCCTGTACAGGTGCATCTTCTTCCAGCTCATCCTCCTCCTTGATGCCCCTAGGTGTCTTCTTGCTGCTCTTCCTTTGCGTTTGGCCTCTTTCCCCCGGATGCACCTGTGCTGCGGGTGGTGGCCTCTCCTTCATGCTCAGCCTTGATGATCTAGTCCGGGGCACCTCCCCCTGGATGCTCTGGTCCTGCTGCATCTTCGTTCGTCTCCTCCCTGTCCTTGTTGCCGCCTGTGCGTCCTCTTGCCGCTCGTCCTTTGTCTTTGGCCCCTTCTCGCCTGATGTTCCAGTCCTGAGGGTGGTGGCCTCTCCCTCATGTTCCGCCCCGGATGTTCCAGTCCGTGGAATCTTTACCCCCATGATCCCGTGCAGGTGCATCTTCTTTCTTCTCCTCCTTCTCCCGGTTGCCGTCCGGCATCTTCTTGCCGCTCGTCCTTTGCCTCTGGCCCCTTTTTTGGGTTGATCCATTCCTGTCGGTGGTGGCCTCCCCTTCTTGCTCAGCCCCGGATGATCTGGTCCAGGGTGTCCCTCCTTGGGCGATATTGTCCAGTTGCTTCTCCTGCCGGCTCCTCTTTTCCCTTGATGCCGCACAGTGTCCCCTTCTTGCTCTTCCTCCTCCGCTGGCCTTTTGTCCCCGATGTTCCTATCCTTGACGGTGATGGCCTCTTCTTCATGCTCCACCTTCCATGATCTAGTCCTGGACATCTCTCCCCAGATGATCCAGTCCACGTGCCTCTTTTTTCGTCTGTCCCTTCTCATGGCTGCCGCCTGGCGTCTTCTTGCCGCTCGTCGCTCGCCTTTGACCCCTTTTCCCCGGATGATCCAGTCCCAGGGGTATTGGCTTTACTTCATGACCCGCCCCAGATGTTCCAGTCCGGGGCGTCACTCCGTTCATGATGCGGTCCAAGTGCATCCTCTTTCAGCTCCTCCTTCCTCTTGATGCTACTCAGCGACTTCTTGCTGCTCCTCCTTCACGTTTCAGCCCTATTCCCCGAATGTACCAATTCCGGAGGTGGTCGCCTCTCCTTCATGCTTCGCCCGGGCTGATCTTGTCTTGGCAACTCCCCACGTATGATCCAGTCGAATTGCATCTTCTTTGGTTACCTCCTTCTCGTTGGTGCCCCCCGTCGTCTTCTTGCCGTCCTCCTTCGCTGTGGGCCCCAATTTCCCGGATGATCGTTTCGCGGGGGTGGTGGCCAGTCCTTCTTGCTCCCCCCCGGTTGATCCAGTCAAAGGTGTCACTCCATGGATGATCCTAACCAGGTGAATTTTCTTTCGTCTCTTCCTTCTCCTTGTTGACGCTTGGCGTCTTGCCGCTCCTCCTTCGCCTTTGGCCCCTTTTCCCTGGTTGTTCCTCTCCTGGCGCAAGTGGCCGCTCCTTCTACGTCTCCCCCTGATAATCCTGTCTAGGGCGTCCCTCTTGGGCGTATCCAGTCCAGTTGCATCACCTTTCTTCTCATCCCTATTCTTGTTGCCTCCCAGCGTGCTCTTGCCGCTCCTCCTTCGCCTTTGGTCACTTTTCCTCACATGCTGCACTCCTGGGGGTGGTGGCCAAACCTTCATTCTCCGCGTCGGATGAGCCGCTCCGGGGCATCTCTCTCTTCCTTGTTGCCGCGGCGTCTTCTCGCCGCTCCTTCTTCGCGTCCGGCCCCGTTTCCCTGGATCATTCATTCTCCGCGTCGTGGCCTCCCCTTCTAGCTCTGCCCCAGGTGATCCTGTCCCGGGCATCTCTCCCAGGTAGATCCAGTCCTCTTGCTTTTTCTTCCGGCTCCTCCCTCTTATTGATGCGGCTCGATGTCTTTTTGCCGCCCCTCCTTCGCCTTCGGCACATTGTTCCCTGATATGCCTGTCCATGGACTGGTGGTCCCTCCTTCATGCTCCGCCCCGGATGATCCATTCCAGGGCATCTTTCCATGAATGATCTGGTCCAGGTGCATCTTCTTTCTTCTTCACCTTCTCCTGTTCGCCGCCCGGCATCTTCTTGCCGCTCCTTCTTTGTCTTTGGCCCCTCTTCCTGGATGATCCAATTCCAGGGTTGGTGGCCTCTCCTTCATGCTCCGTCCCGGATGATCCGGTCCGGGGCATATCTCCCTTGACGGTCCTATCCACGTGTTTCCTCTTCCGGATCCTCGTTCTCCTTGTTGCCACTAGGTGTCTTGTTGCCCTTTCTTTTTTCGCCTTTGGCCCCTTTTCCCAGGATGATCCAGTCCTGGGGTCGCTGGCCTAATCTTTATTACCTTCCAACGGATGATCCAGTCTGGGGCCTCTCTCCCTAGGGGGGGGGGGGAGCAGACGGCAAGAAACGCCGACGAGCGCCAAGCAAGCAGGAAAGAGCAAAGCAAGAAAGGAAAAAAAAACAGAAAAAAAAACGGAGCACCGCGCGGCAGCGACACAAACCGCGAGACACGGAAGAGGGGGGGGCAGCAACCACCAGGGAGCAGCCAATGGCCGCGCGGGAAACACAAAAGCAGCAAGATTACACGGAGAGCCGAGCAGCAGGAGACCAGCAACACAAACAAGAGAAGGGGGGGGGCAGACGGCGAGAACAAGCCGACGAGCGCCGAGCCAGCAGGCAGGAGCAGAGCAGGCAACAAAAACAAAAAAAGGGGGCACCGAGCGGCAGCGACGAAAACCGCGAGACACAAAAGGGGAGAGGGGGGGCGGGGGGGGCAGCAACCACCAGGTAGCAGCGAGCGGCCAGGGAGGAAACACAAAAGCAGCGAGAGCGCACGCGGAGCCGAGAAGCCGCAGACCAACAAAACAAACAACACACAGCGCCAAGGCCCAGGGGACCCGGGGCCGGAAACCAGAGAAAGCCAGGGACACCGGGGGCGCACATCGGACAAGAAGAGAAGAAAAAAACTCCCAAGACGGGGGGGGGTGGAAAGAAAAACAAAGCGCCGTGGTCCAAGGCAGCCAGGGCCGTAAACCAGAGAAAGCAAGGGACAACAGAGGCGCACAAAGAGAACAACGCAAAAAAAAAAAAAGAGGCACACCCAGGAACAGGAAAGGCGCAACCCAAGCCGGGAGGGGGCCGAGCAAAGCAGAAAGACAAAGCGGCGAAAGGATAAGGTGAGGCGCACCAGAGCGTGCCCAAGAGGCCAGCCCGCCCAACCCGGCCAGGAAGGACGAGCACATGCACACACGCACGGGACCCAGGCTTGGCGTCCTCCGACCCGCAATGGCAGGTGACGGCGTCCACACAAAACAGCCCCGGTGCACCGGCCGAGTCCCCTGTCGAACGACAGACGGCACAGGAAACCGGACACGTCAGTGACCGGCTCCGCACATGCCAACCACCGCAGCGCTTGCAGCCCAAGACCGACGCCGGAGGGACCCGCCAGGGACAACCCCATCTCGGGGTCCCAAACGGGTACGACGCGGAGCGAGCCCAGCGCCCCCGCTTCGGCCGGGGCCAGCGGCAGTCACAATGAGCCCGGTTCCCGGCTGGCCTCCGCGTGCCCCGCGCAGCCACCCAGTAAAACCGGGGGCGCAAGCCCCCGGGGTGGGGAAAGGCACCACCGCGTCGGGGAAGCCGACCAGAGCACCGAGAGCGACCGGACCGAACGAGGCGCGGCGCACCGCGCGGGGCCACGAGGCACGCCAGAGAGGCAAGCCGCCCACCGCAACCAAGGCACATTGACAGATGCCAAGCAACAACGGCCTTCAGGTGCCGCAAACCCGGAGAACGCGCACAACACGCAACGAACCACGGCACGAGAACAGGTACCAAGCAACACCAGGCGCCGTCAGGATGGACGAGTGCGCACCCGGAGGGTACCCAGCCCGTGCAGGCTACGAACAGCCGCCGTCCGGACTGACCAGTGCGCGCCCAGCAGCGTACCCAGCCCCTGCCGGCTACGAAACACCCGCCGTCCAGACAGATGAGTGCGCGCCCGGAGGGTAGCCAGCCCCCACCGGCTACGAACAGCCGCCGTCTGGATGGACGAGTGCGCGCCCGGAGGGTACTCAGCCCCTGCCGGGCTACAAACAGCCGATGTCCGCATGGACTGAGTGTGCGTCCCGCAGCAACGCCCTGCACACGCACCACCGCACACGCAACCCACAGGTCAACACACCGAGGAAGCACAGCGGCGAACAGGAGCCAAGTGGCCCTGGACACCGCACACCC
Source organism: Eutreptiella sp. 'Long Island Sound 2002' (assembly GCA_964036045.1). Lineage (NCBI taxonomy): Eukaryota > Euglenozoa > Euglenophyceae > Eutreptiales > Eutreptiaceae > Eutreptiella > Eutreptiella sp. 'Long Island Sound 2002'. The sequence continues at coordinate 107,642,379 of OZ038380.1, forward strand.
AACACAACACACTGAGCGGGCACACCAGTGAACAGGAGGCAAGTGGCCCAGGACACAGCACACACAAAGCAATGCACCGAGCGGGCACACCGGTGAACATGACCCAAGTGGCCCAGGACACCGCACACGCAACACAACACCCTGAGCTGGCACAGCGGTGAACAGGAGCCAGGTGGCCGAGGACACTGCACAAGCAAAGCAAAGGAAGGAGTGCACACACTGGTGAACAGGAGCCAAGTGGCCCAGGACACCGCACAAGCAACACGACACACGGACCGGGCACACCGGTGAACAGGAGCCAAGTGGCCGAGGACACCGCACAAGCAAAGCAACGGATGGAGCGTGCACACCGGTGAACAAAAGTCAAGTGGCCCAGGACACCGCACACACGACACAACACACCGAGCCGGCACACCGGTGAACAGGAGCCAAGAGGCTCAGGACACCGCACACTGAGCTGGCACACTGGTGAACAGGAGCCAAGTGGCCCAGGACACTGCACCAGCAAAGCAAAGGACGGAGTGCGCACACTGGTGAACAGGAGCCAAGTGGCCCTTGACACCGCACAAGCAACACAACACACAGAGCGGGCACACTGGTGAACAGGAGCCAAGTGGCCCAGAACACCGCACCAACAAAGCAGCGCACCATGCGGGCACACCGGTGAACAGGAGCCAAGTGGCCCAGGACACCGCACACGCAACACGACAGACAAAGCTGGCACACCGGTGAACAGGAGCCAAGTGGCCCAGGACACCGCACACGGAACACAACACACCACGCGGGTGCACCGGTGAACAGGAACCAAGTGCCCCAGGACACGGCAGATGCAAAGCAACGCACCTAGCGGGCACAGCGGTGAACAGGAGCCAAGTGGCCCAGGACACTGCACACCGGAAGCAACGTACCGGGCAGGCACACCGGTGAACAGGAGCCAAGTGGCACGTGACACCGCACACAGAACAACGAACCCAGCGGGCACACCGGTGAACAGGAGCCAAGTGGCCCAGGACACCGCTCACGCCACACAACACACAGAGCGGACACACAGGCGAACAGTCGCCAAGTGGCCCGGGACACCGCACACGCAAAGCAACGCACCGAGCGGGCACACCGGTGAACAGGAGCCAACTGGCCCAGGACACCGCACACGCAACGCAACATACTGAGCAGGCACCACGGTGAACAGGAGCCAAGTGGCCCAGGACACCGCACACACGAAGCAACGCACCGAGCGGGGGGACCGGTGAACAGAAGCCAAGTGACTCAGGACACCGCACACGCAGCACAACAGAATGAGCAGGTACACCGGTGAACAGGAGCCAAGTGGCCCAGGACATCGCACACACAACACGACACACCGAGCAGGCACAACGGTGAAACAGGAGCCAAGAGGCCCAGGACACCGCACACGCAAAGCAACGCACCGAGAGGGCACACCGGTGAACAGCAGCCAAGTGACCCAGGAGACCACACACGCAGCACAACACACTGAGCGGGCACACTGATGAACACGAGCCAAGTGGCCCAGGACACCGCACCAGCAAAGCAACACACCGAGCGGGCACACCGGTGAACAGGAGTCAAGTGGCCCAAAACACCGCACCAGCAAAGCAGCGCACCGAGCGGGCACACCGGTGAACAGGAGCCAAGTGGCCCGGGACACCCCACACACGCGCACACATAGGGCGGCCAAGGGACAGGAAAGAGCCAACAACCCATGGGTCGGACACACTGGGGTGACCCAGCCGACCCATCGGGCCAGCAGCAGGGGCGGTACCCCAAGGCCGCTGGTCCGAGCCCGGCCAGGCTGCATCGGGGACCATGGCCAACGTCACCCGGAGCCATGGAAGCAACCAGTGACAGGCGACCCGGTACACAGTCCAGAAGGGGGCTGCCTGCCAAGCAGAGAGGCCCCGCAACTCAAGCCACAAGGGTGAGGCGGTCGCACCGTAGACTAGCGGGTGTAATACCCCTTGTGGTGAGAGATACTCCACACGGCTGGGCAGCCCCCAGAGCTGCCGCCCAAGAGGGGACATGTGGCCCTACCCATGGACACCTGTGGCGACACCCTCCCACCTGGGACACTTGGACCGGCGGGCCGCAACACTGCTTTCCTCAGCACCTGCGAGAGCGGCTTAAGAGGCACCTGACATAGGGCAGTAGGAGGGACAGTACGTGCCCTTGGTAAGACCTTCTTCCGGCATCGTCAAAGAAGGCATCCCAAGCTCCCGAAGATACCTACCTACCTCCGCCTCCGCCTTTGGCCCCTTGTCCCTGGTTGTTCCTATCCTCGCGCAGGTGGCCGCTCCTTCTACCTCTCCCCCTGATGATCCTGTCCGAGGCGTCCCTCCTAGGCATATCCAGTCCAGTTGCATCACCTTTCTTCTCATCCCTATTCTGGTTGCCTCCCAGCGTGCTCTTGCTGCTCCTCCTTCGCCTTTGGTCCGTTTTCCTCACATGTTGCACTCCTGGGGGTGGTGGCCAAACCTTCATGCTCCGCGTTCGGATGAGCTGCTCTGGGGCATCTCTCTCTAAAAGATCCTGTCTCACTGCATCTTCGTTCGCCTTCATCTTCTCCTTGTTGCCGCCTGGCGTCTTCTCGCCGCTCCTCCTTTGCCTTCGGCCCCGTTTCCCCGGATTATTCATTCTTGGGGGTGGTGGCCTCTGCTTCATGCTCTGCCCCAGGTGATCCTGTCTGGGGCATCTCTCCAAGGAAGATCCAGTCCTCTTGCTTTTTCTTCTGGCTCCTCCTTCTCATTGATGCCGCTCGATGTCTTCTTGCCGCTCCTCCTTCGCCTGTGGCACATTGTTCCCGTATATGCCTGTCCTTGGAGTGGTGGTCTCTCCTTAATGCTTCGCCCCGGATGATCCATTCCAGGGCATCTTTCCTTGAATGATCTGGTCCAGGTGCATCTTCCTTCTTGTTCCCCTTCCCCTGTTCGCCGCCCGGCATCTTCTTGCTGCTCCTTCTTTGCCTTTGGCCCCTCTTCCTGGATGATCCAATTCCAGGGTTGGTGGCCTCTCCTTCATGCTCCGTCCCAGATGATCCTGTCCGGGGCCTATCTTCCTTGACGGTCCTATCCACGTGTTTCTTCTTCCGGATCGTTGTTCTCCTTGCTGCCACTAGGTGTGATCTTGCCCTTCCTCCTTAGCCTTTGGCCCCTTTTCCAGGGATGATCCAGTCCTGGGGTCGCTGGCATAATCTTTATGCTCCCCACCGGCTGATCTAGTCTGGGGCCTCTCTCCCTAGCACCTATCAATTTAGGAGCTGTTTTTTCCCAAAATTCAAAATCATGCATTTTCAGAACCGGTATATCAAATTGTATACAGTAGGTCTGTTGCTTTTGTGTTTTCTCAATTTTCTAACAAAATTATGCTATCGCTGGAACTGGAGCCGCAGATAAGCTGTCAACAACTGCCGCGTACACGAGTTTCAGATTGCCGACCACCGTGCGCAATAGAGAATAGCCAAAAAGTCCACTTTTTGCACAGTTGGAAGAGAAAAAAAAGGCATGGCCAGTTTTGAGATCAATACCTTGCTGCTGACCTAAAAAAATCGAGATTGGCAGGAACAGATTTTAGGAAATTCACACTTTTCCAGCGAAAAGTCTAGATAATTCGGTCCAGGTGCTACTTCTTCCACCTCCTGCTTTTCCTTGTTGCCGCTCGGCGTCTTCTTGCCTTTTCGTCCCTCCCCTTTGGTCCCTTTCTCTGAGACGATTCCGTCCATTCCGTGGTGGCCTCTCCTTCTTGCTTCGCCCCGGATGATCGAGTGCAGGGCGTTGAAGCAGGTCACATCCCGACTGCAGCATATTGCCCCTAGGGGAACATTATATGACCCTATATATGGGACTATTGTATATTATATTCCATTTCCTTGTTAGGAACATAGGACGTGAGATAGATAAGGCAATCTGTGATCCTTTATAATTATACGAATTAGTGGATGATAGGGTGAATTTCACATATGTGCATATCAGGTATTTCAAGGGCTATGTGTACCATATCTGTTTGCAGGATACCATTCAATCAACACAATTACTATGTCTTCTTTGCCAAGCAATGTTGCTGCCCATGCCACTGCGACCTCTGCTCCTGACCCTACGGTCTGGTTTCTTGGTAGCAGAGGCGAACGTTTTTCGTCTCTGTTGGGCGCTTGGCATCGCGCAAAGCGATCGGTCCGCAAAACTGTGGACCACATTCAGATCAAAATCTGTTCCCCGGGAGGGATAGCTGAGGGAGTCGGGGTCCCCACTCTGAGCACCTTCTCGGCCCTGACCCCATCAACCGGGCAACGGCCGCAAAAGCAGGCCAGGCCCCAGGTGGCTACCAAATCCAAGTCTCCAAAATGCCCGAATGTTCCCATCGGGGCCTCCCATCCTCGAGATCCAGCTGGTGTACCTGGCTTGGTTGGCGGAGAAATGGACAGTCACCCTCAGAGAGAGCCAAGTGGACCACAATTGCCTTTTGCAGGCATGGGAACCATTAGTAGCATCAAGAATCGGGCAATGATCTGACCATCTACAAAGGTGATCGAGCGTACAAACGCTGCACCCTCGTGCACTGCCGACTGGGGTACAATGGCCTCGCCAATGGCCCCATCGTGGTTGACTCTGACACTCCTCTGTCGCTAGGGGGGTTGCCTTTTTGCCGCAGGGCCCATCAGCCCTATTGTTGACCAGCTCAGCGCCGAAAACCGTCAACTCGGCCCGCTTACACCTGATCCCCATGGCCATCTGGGTGCGGCTCGTGAAGCCGTGGCCCTAATCAAGCTAGCCCTAACAGGGACCAGGCAGAACCCCACTATGGTGGAATTGGCGCCCACTCCAATGAGCGCATCTTGGCGGTTTGCCTCCCTGGTGGAGGAATCTCCTTCCTCGGGATCCTACCCTAGTCCCCCAAGCAGATCCAGGCTCAACTCTACGATCATCGAGGAATCCCCCATGCAAGTCGAGGAGGATGAGTGTGATCGGTGTCCCTCTGGCGTTGGAACAGGGGAGTGACAATGAGGAGGAGGAGATTGGAGTGCTGACACATAGGCCCCTCCATCATTCCCCTATTTCCGTTGCCTCATCGCCTGCACTGTTCGAACCTATGTTGGGGACCAAGAATCGCCCCATGCTTGTGAAGAAATCCCCGGGGCCCCACTACATAATGGTGGAGGACTCTCGGGGTCCTCAGTACAATGTTGTGGCGGATACTCCTGCGCCTATGAGCGGCCTCAAAAGCCGCCCATGTCTTGGCGTGGAATCTCTGGAGCCTACAGGGGACAGGGCCAGTACTACGTCTCCGGTGCCTATGAGTGGCACCAAAGATCATTCATCCCTAGTGGATGATTCCCCGGCGGTGCTGAAGGCTAACAATCTGTGCTGGGGGGGAGAGAATCGGGTAGGAGGGAGGTTCAGCAAGACCTTCCAATAAATTTGGTCTCTCTGCCCTCAACCACAGTTCCAATGGAGGACAGCCACCCGCGGTTGGTGCCCAATTAGGGGGGAGATCCAGAGGTTGCAACAGGCTCTGACCCTGTTTTTGCTACCCAAACGTCGATCCAATCACCTACTGTGGTTCATGAGACACCGCAATATATTCTTGTGGAATAATCCCCACAGCCACCTCCACAACCCAACCATGTTGTTCCTATCTCCCCTCCTCCGTCTCTGCGCCAGGGGGCTTACATTGAGCGCATGAACGGAATTACATCCCTGACTCGGCCATCCTGTGGTGGGGGTTCGGGGGGGGAACACTCTTACAGTCGGGGGGTCACCTGTACCAGTTGCTGTGCGCCCAACATCCCCGTTTTGCCAGGCGGTGGGGCCGTTTGGTCCCTCAGTGGCGAGGGGGGGCTGCTGGCTGGGGCAGTGGTGGCTCATCTCTCCTCGGGGGGGGTGGAGGTCCCTCATTTCGACATTCTAGGGGCCCCACTCAAACAGGGGAGGAGGCTGACGTGAAGCACAACTGTGACTGTCCCACACGTGTGGTGCACTATGAAACCTGCATCCGATCCCTGATGGCTCAGGTGCAGGACTTGCGGACTCAGAATCTAGAGCTGCAGCGGTCCCAGCAAGAGCTTTTTCAGGCTGCAGCCACTGCCGCTGGCATCCGTCAGTCCTACGGGGACCGGATGACCCAAATCTTGTCTACGTTGGCTAAGTTTGACGCAGTGGTTCAGGGTTACCAGCAGGATTCTAGGGCGGTGGTGGCCAGTTTGGCGAATCATCTTAAAATGTCCAACAGCAACACGGCCAAATGCTTTAGCTCAGTGGAAACGCTCGCTACGCGTTGTGCCACCGTTGCATCTAGGAACGATGCGTGGGACCAACGGTACGCCACCCCCACCATCGGCGCCCCCACCTGTTTCTGATCCTGAACTGGTGGGGCCTACGGCGCCCATGGGCGCGCCATCCGGTTCATCCGGTGGTGGTTGTGTTCTTCCTTTCTCCGACCACCCATCCCACTATTGCATCTACCATCCGAACACTTGTTTAGAGTCGGGGCGGCCGCAGGAGGGGGAGGATCACCACGAGGTTTGAGGTTTGTGGTTTGATTTTGCGGGTAGTAGACGCCTTTCGGCCCCGGGGGGCCACCTGGTTGGGCCAGGTGATATGCTCCCCACCGGGTCCTAGTGGCGGGCCCTACAAGACGCACCTCCTGCCTGGTGGCGGGGTCCCCCGGGTTCACAGCGCTCGGAGCCACGTCCCTCCTCGGCTTCCCCATTTCGCCACTCCCCGGTCAGTGCATCAATTCGCAGCCGTGGCTGCGGGCGCTTATTCACTGCGTCGCCCCCCTAATGCGTGGTCGCCCGGGGCGCCGGCGCTGCCGGGCCCGTGCTACTAGCTTGTCGCCAGTGGGACCCCCTTGGGCTGGCGCGCAGGCTGCCTAGCCTAGGGGCCGGGGCGTGGCGCAGTGCACAACTACTGCCTTGGCGGGTGCAGTGCCCCGTCCGTGTCTGCGCGGTGCCCGCGGCCGGTTCGGGGGGCTCGGGCCGGTACCTGGTGTTGTGTCTCTCCCGTTCCCCCCTTCCCGCCCCGCGTGTCCCGCGCTGCTTGTGGCGGGCCGTCCTATCCGGGTGTCCCTTACCCTCGCTCGCTAGTACGCCATTCCACGCGGTCTGTGCGTTCCGCGAGTCCGGTCCGGTTGCCCTTCTGGTAGTCCCCGCGTGCCCTTTGCGTGTGTGTGCGCTCACACTCCCGCCGCGTCCGCTCCCTGCCCCCCTGGGTGATGTGGCGTGCGCACCTCCCGCGGTCCCGGCACTTGGCGCCCGTAGGGCCGTTCCACGTGGTTCGTGCCCCTCTGCATGTCCTGCCCCGGTCCCTTGCTCCGTCTGGCATGCTTTGGGGGGGGCGGTCCGGTCCGGGTTCCCCCCTACCTGGCTTGGTCTGCACGCCCCGTGGGGGCTGCGTGCCGCGGGGTGGTGGGGGGCCATCCCCGGGGGGGGGGCGGCCTGCCACTGTTGTGAGGGGCGTCTGGTGTCAGGCGCCGTCCCTCCCCCGGCCGCCCGCCCCCTGGGGCGGGCAGCCGGGGTTCCGCGACCCGTATGTCCCGGGTGCCGCTGGTGCGGGCGTTGGACCCAGCATCTGCCCCACAGCAAGCCCCCGTGCGGGCCGGCGTTGCTTGCTGTGGGGGTGGCGGAAGGGCGTCCCCGGGGGGGGGTGCCTTCCACCATTGTGAGGGGTGTCTGAGGTCAGCCGCTGTCCCTCCCCCGACTGCCCGCCCACTGGGCGGGCTGTTGGGGTCCGTCACCCACGTGCTGTGGGCGCGGTTGTGTGGGTGTGGGGGCCCAACACTGTCCCCTTGGCTTGTATGCCCTGTGGGGGCTGCGTGCCGCGGGGGTGGTGGGGGGGCCGTCCCCGGGGGGGGTGGCTTGTCACCGTTCTGAGGGGCGTCTGGTGTCAGGCGCTGTCCCTCCCCCAGCCGCCCGTCCTCTGGAGCGGGCAGCCAGGGTTCCGCGACCCGTGTGTTCAGGGTGCTGTCGGTGCGGGCGTGGGGACCAAGCAACCGGCCCCACAGCGTGCGCCCTTGCGGGCCAGCTTTGCTCGCTGTTGGGGTGGCGGAGGGGCGTCCCCGGGGGGGGTACCTTCCACCATTGTGAGGGGCGTCTGGGGCCAGGCGCTGTCCCTCCCCCGACTGCCCGCCCACTGGGCGGGCTGTTGGGGTCCGCCACCCACGTGCTGTGCGCGCGGGTGTGTGGGTTTGGGGGCCCAACACTGTCCCCTTGGCCTGCATGCCCCGTGGGGGCTGCGTGCCGCGGGGGTTGTGGGGGGCCGTCCCCGGGGGGGGAGTGGCCTGCCACCGTTGTGAGGGGCGTCTGGTGTCAGGCGCTGTCCCTCCCCCGGCCGCCCGTCCTCTGGAGCGGGCAGCCAGGGTTCTGCGACCCGTGTGTCCCGGGTGCGGTCGGTGCGGGCGTGGGGACTCAGCACTGGCCCCACAGCGTGCGCCTTTGCGGGCCGGCATTGCTCGCTGTGGGGGTGGCGGAAAGGGCGTCCCCGGGGGGGGTGTCTTTCACCATTGTGAGGGGCGCCTGTGGTCAGGCGCTCCCCCTCCCCCGACTGCCCGCCCAGCGAACGGGCTGTTGGGGTCCGCCACCCACGTGCTGTGGGCGCGGGTGTGTGGATGTGGGGGCCCAACACTGTCCCCTTGGCCTGCACGCCCTGTGGGGGCTGCGTGCCGCGGGGGTGGTGGGGGGCCGTCCCCGGGGGGGTTTGCCTGCCACCGTTGTGAGGGGCGTCTGGTGCCAGGCGCTGTCCCTCCCCCGGCCGCCCGTCCTCTGGAGCGGGCAGCCGGGGTTCCGTGACCCGTGTGTCCCGGATGCGGTCAGTGCTGGCGTGGGGACCCAGCACCGGCCCCACAGCGTGCGCCCTTGCGGGCCGGCGTTGCTCGCTGTGGAAGTGGCGGGAGGGCGTCCCCGGGGGGGGGTGCCTTCCACCATTGTCAGGGGCGTCTGAGGTCAGGCGCTGTCCCTCCTCCGACTGACCGCCCACTGGGCGGGCTGTTGGGGTCCGCCACCCACGTGCTGTGGGCGTGGGTGTGTGGATGTGGGGGCCCAACACTGTCCCCTTGGCCTGCATGCCCTGTGGGGGCTGCGTGCCCTGGGGGTGGTAGGGGGCTGTCCCCGGGGGGGATGGCCTGCCACCGTTGCGAGGGGCGTCTGGTGTCAGGCGCTGTCCCTCCCCCGGCCGCCCGTCCTCCGGAGCGGGCAGCCGGGGCTCCGCGACCCGTGTGTCCCGGGTGCGGTCCGTGCGCGCGTGGGGACCCAGCACCGGCCCCACAGCGTGCGCCCTTGCGGGCCGGCGTTGCTCGCTGTGGGGTTGGCGGAAGGGCATCCCCAGGCGGGGTGCCTTCCACCATTGTGAGGGGCATCTGGTGTCAGGCGCTGTCCCTCCCCCGGCCTGCCGTCCTCTGGAGCGGGCAGCCAGGGTTCCGCCACCTGTGTGTTCCGGGTGCGGTCGGTGCCGGCGTGGGGACCCAGCACGGGCCCCACAGCGTGCGCCCTTGCGGGCCAGCTTTGCTCGCTGTTGGGGTGGCGGAAGGGCGTCCCCGGGGGGGGTGCCTTCCACCATTGTGAGGGGCGTCTGAGGCCAGGCGCTGTCCCTTCCGCGACTGCCCGCCCACTGGGCGGGCTGTTGGGGTCTGCCACCCACGTGCTGTGCGCGCGGGTGTGTGGGTGTGGGGGCCCAACACTGTCCCCTTGGCCTGCATGCCCCGTCGGGGCTGCGTGCCGCGGGGGTGGTGGGGGGGCCGTCCCCGGGGGGGGACGGCCTGCCACCGTTGTGAGGGGCGTCTGGTGTCAGGCGCTGTCCCTCCCCCGGCCGCCCGTCCTCTGGAGCGGGCAGCCAGGGTTCCGCGACCCGTGTGTCCCAGGTGCGGTCCGTGCGGGCGTGGGGACTCAGCACTGGCCCCACAGCGTGCGCCCTTGCGGGCCGGCATTGCTCGCTGTGGGGGTGGCGGAAGGGCGTCCCCGGGGGGGGGTGCCTTCCACCATTGTGAGGGGCGCCTGTGGTCAGGCGCTCCCCCTCCCTTGACTGCCCGCCCACCGAACGGGCTGTTTGGGTCCGCCACCCACGTGCTGTGGGCACGGGTGTGTGGGTGTTGGGGCCCAACACTGTCTCCTTGGCCTGCACGCCCTTTGTGGTCTGCGTGCCGCGGGGGTGGTGGGGGACTGTCCCCGGGGGGGGTGGCCTGCCACTGTTGTGAGGGGCGTCTGGTGTCAGGCGCTGTCCCTCCCCCGGCCCCCCGTCCTCTGGAGCGGGCAGCCAGGGTTCCGCCACCTGTGTGTTCCGGGTGCGGTCGGTGCCGGCGTCGGGACCCAGCACGGGCCCCACAGCGTGCGCCCTTGCGGCCCGGCGTTGCTCGCTGTGGGGGTGGCGGAAGAGCGTCCCCGGGGGGGGTGCCTTCCACCATTGTGAGGGGCGTCTGAGGTCAGGCGCTGTCCCTCCCCCGACTGCCCGCCCACTGGGCGGGCTGTTGGGGTCCGCCACCCACGTGCCGTTGGCGCGGGTGTGTGGCTGTGGGAGCCCAACACTGTCCCCTTGGCCTGCATGCCCTGTGGGGGCTGTGTGCCGCGGGGATGATGGGGGGCCGTCCCCGGGGGGGCTGGCCTGCCACTGTTGTGAGGGGTGTCTGGTGTCAGGCGCTGTCCCTTCCCCGGCTGCCTGTCATTCCTCCTCGGGGGGGGTGGAGGTCCCTCATTTCGACATTCTAGGGCCCCCACTCAAACAGGGGAGGAGGCTAACGTGAAGCACAACTCTGACCGTCCCACACGTGTGGTGCACTATGAAACCTGCATCCGATCCCTGATGGCTCAGGTGCAGGACTTGCGGACTCAAAGTCTAGAGCTGCAGCGGTCCCAGCAAGAGCTGATTCAGGCTGCAGCCACTGCCGCTGGCATCCGTCAGTCCTACAGGGGACCGGATGACCCAAATCTTGTCTACGTTGGCTGAGTTTGACGCGGTTGTTCAGGGTTACCAGCAGGATTCTAGGGCGGTGGCGGCCAGTTTGGCGAATCATCTTAAAATGTCCAACAGCAACACGGCCAAATGCTGTAGCGCAGTGGAAACGCTCGCTACGCGTTATGCCACCATTGCATCTAGGACCGATGCGTGGGACCAACGGTACACCACTCCTACGGAGCACGTTACGGTGGTCCCAACCCCGCCATCGGCACCTCCACCCGTTTCTGATCCTGAACTGATGGGGCCTATGGCATCTACCATCCGAACATTTGTCCAGAGTCGGGGCGGCCGCAGGGGGGGGGGGAGCACCACGAACACAGACATCACCGAGAATCCACTGTGTGGAAGGGAACTGCCGAAAAACAGAAGGAACCTGGTATCCCTGCGTGGAGGGCGGTTGCTAAGAGCGAGGAGTACCCCTCAGAGCCTACCGCCCCGTGGACCGGTGCGATGGAGAACTCCTCTTCATTGGAGAACATCCATCCCCTCACGAAAAATGCTCTCACTTCCCCCGGGAAACCTTCGTACACGCCTTCTCATACTATGGACAGGTGTACAGTTTCTCCAGTGAATCATGGCTCCCCCCACGTACCACCCGTTCCAAAAGCCTATTGTGCAAAATAGTTACACCAAAGCGGTGGAGAATAGTGATATGCTCCCACCGCATTTTAATGGGCAATTAGAGAACTACAAAGAGTGGGCGGAGAATCCTCAAAAATCGTTTGGGGGGGTGCGATCCCGGGTACCAAAAAGCTAACGAGGCGGGCATAATTTTAAGTACCCTTCCCCTGTGGCTAAAGGGGATCATCAACACAGGAGTCGCCCAGGCCACTCAACACACACGAGCGGCCCCGAGGCTCAAAGATTTGTGGGGTTCTCATGAACACCAGTTCCACGAGTATGACCCCTCAAGGCCGATGAACAGTAGCGAGCCCTCAGCCCCAGGGTGGTTAGAGCGCAAGTCTCCCTCATCGACTCGGAGGAGTTCTATACTTGTTGGCAACCTTTGTTGCCTTTGAGTAACAAGACTCGTCCCCACGTGATCTGGGAGCAGCTCCTAAGCAAGCTCCCGTGGATCAAAGAGAAGGTGGTGAAAAAGAGGCCAAGAACAGCCAGGGTTGTTTTGTGGTTGATTTTAGTGGCCTTGACCCTTTCCTGGCTCCCGCTCCATTCAAAAAGGAACTCAGGAAATATAGCGCTCAACCTTGCACCACGGTTCCCTAGATGGTTTCCTCTTCGGGGCCGGGGGTGATAGTTGATTGCAAGGACCCATATCTACAGGAGTGGATCTTGCAACTCAACAACACACCGCAGACAAACGGCTACACTATGAAAGTGGAGCAACGTAGGCCTCGTTTGAAGATTCAGGATATCTACGCACTGGCCCATAAACACGTCTCGGAGAGAGAAGCTCTCGATCGTCTCAATCGAGGAGACAAGACGGGGGCGACCTACACCCATCGCTCTTCTCCCCATAAAATGGCGGTGAATAAGGTTAATGCGGATGCTACGGCGGATCCAAACAACGCCAAACCCACTGACGGCCCCGTCAACGCTGTGGGTCACCCTAAACTCCCAGCAAAGAAAACCCCGAACCCGGGGTCTAAACCACCACCTTCCAATCTACCCGTTTGGGTTCCATTGTCCAAACATTGGAAGAACGTTTTAGAAAAGTTCCTTCAACTCTATGTTGTGCCTCTTCTGCTGCTTGCTGCTGGTGTAGGGTTCCTGCTGCTTGTTTTCGATGAAGAAAATGTTTTGTTATTGAAATACAAACACCCCAGGATAACCCAATGCCAGAGATAAGCAAGTAGAGTTCAAAACAGGATCAAAGCATAGAAGGGCTGCAGTCAAATGAGTTAGATGCAAAGAGATATCAGTAGAGGAAACTCACAATAACTACAGCGTATAGACAATCGATGCAACTCGGAAATATTTTAGGAAGATTGAGGAAAACAGATTGGAAAACTGCCGCAAGGGCTCCCTCTCACCATAGTGCCATCTTTGGGATGTGCACTGTTTGGCTTTGGTTCCATAGGTGATGAGGTGGCATGGCTTGTGGCGCTGAGGTCCCTGCCATGTCACAGGGAAACTTCCTACTTAGTTAGAGTGACTGGGTATTGAACCCAGGATCTCTCAAAAAGAGGTACCCCAGCCCCTAGGGTGCATACCAATAGGATAGCTAAGAATTCATGAGAAAACATAGATAAATTCAAAGGCTCTGCCTCAGTATATCAGTGCGTCAGTCAACTCAGGAAAAGATGTTTTAGTTTACATTGCTTGGGGATTAAGGGGTCCACACCACATCCTGATTTAGTGTTTGGTTCTATAGGTCAAAAATGTGTTGTCACCCATTTCGGTTAGGCCAGTACTAAGAGAAAAATGCAAGAGTGCTTAGAGCACCTCTAATACAACTAAAGTGTACAATAAAGCATTGGAAAACCACTTTTTCCAACTCCCCCCTTGTGCTGTGGTGGCCACCACTGTCGCACCTTCAGGAGAGAGGGATTTTTTCTTTGCCTTTCCTTGGTTTCCACACCTACTTTAAAATACCTATAGCTTCCCTAACACTGGAAAAGAGCGCTTTACCATGGCCAGCACCTCTTGCTGCATTGTGCATGACAATTTCGAACAGAAAGCTCAGCGCTCATTGCGCTGCAGGAGTTCCTGTGGCTTGGTTGGGTTAGATTAGGGTATGCAAAGACATATGTATATGCATCTCTCCCTCCAAGCTGCAGCGCGACACAACCTTACGCAAGACTCGTATTGGACACTCGCTCTGAGTCTCTTGAAACCTGCTGGCGACACCTGTCCTTGTCTTAGGCCGTGGGGGCGACGAGAAAAATTAAATTGCCCCTTGGTGGGGTCTTGGGTTCTGGTCAGTCTCCTGGCTGCTGCTTTTGGGCCAGAACTGCGGCCTACTCACGATGCACCGCGAGGATATCTGCACGGAGAGAAATGGGAGGATGAGGGACGAATCCACGCAAACGCGAAGGGACAACACCTAAATTCATCAAAAGACAGCCCAGAATCTTTCTGAAAACACACACCTGACAAGAATCTCATGGTGCATCAGATGCACATTTCTATAAAAGTTGGGGTTCCTTCGTGATTTTTGAAATCAAGAAATTCTCACGCAAAAAATCACGGCTCTCCGGTGTGCATCCTAACCGGGCTCCGGAAAACAAAGAACTAATAAGATTATAAACGTACGTCACGCGTAATGAAGAAAATGCCGAGACACACATAAAGAAAAAAACTACGAGATTCCACCCACACTGACAGAAAGAATCAAACATCAAAGAAGTCAGGAATCAACAAAAAGGCTTCAATGAATCACGTATAGACCAAAGATGTGCTCATCTCGTATGCAGCATGCACAAAGCTCGTCACGTGTCTCCGTGTCCGAGCCATGTAGCACCGCTTACGCACGATAGAGGGATAGATTAGAGGATTGTAGATGATTAGGGGAAGGTTCAGGGTGATTAGACATACACACACATGCATAGCGTCGTGTTTGGTCTCCTCCACACTTGCTGTTGCTTTCTAGCGCTGAGTAAGGTAGGTAAGCCCAGGTGGGACCACCCCCTGGTGGAGTTTCTGTTCGATTGTGGGTAAGATTAAGTATGATCTGGACAAAACTTGAAGAAATGAGAACAACCCGTGCATGCTCCTGCATTCACACACGCATTAAAGGGTAGGCCACGCGTACTGCGCACGGTAAACCTTGTTTAGGTTACCCAGGGGCTCCACCCTAGGTTCTTTAAGAGAACGGATGGAGTTCCTTAAGCTTGCTTGCTTGACACGGCAGTTTGGGAACAGCGTATTATATGGCTACCTGAGAAGCGTATAACACGTGGAGGTAGTCTTGGTTCCTCAGTCCCAAACTGTCCTTCATTTGCCTCTGCTTTACAGGTGGGAAGGTCAGGGTGATTGGTGCAGCAGCGACGTTTTTCTGCCCCGCTAAACAAGGGCGCTGAACTCACCAAACAAACAACTCCGCCTTCGCCTGTGGCAGAGCAGGGAGTCCGACTCCATCAACATCTGCGCCGTTCACGCCAAAAGAGCACTCCTTCCCTCCAAGCCCTAGCATGGAAACGCGTTGTGGCATCCCTGTTAGGCCACAGACGCTTAGTAGCTCTGTGTTCTCTTGCCGTCTCACAGGTGTGCCATTAGGGCTCGTGACCTCTTCATCAACACCACCCAGTAGAGCGTGCGTGTAGGAGTGGTAGTCCTGAGTGGGGGCTTGAGCCAGCTGCGCAAGTGCTTGCCCACCAAGGATGGTGCCACTGTAGTGTGTGTAGGACCTGTACTGCGTGTGTCACTGTCCCATCCGTTTCTCGCAATTCTGGCGGGGTTTGTGGGCAGTGGCAGTGGTTAGTCTAGGTTTTGGCCTTCATAGCAAAGAGGCGTTTTCATGCCTTCATAGCTTTTGGCCTCCCCTCCCCTGTAGTAGACAGATAGGTAGGAAAAACAATACCTGGACCTGTGTGCTGCGTATTCCCCCAAGATTTTGCGCCAGCACAGAAACCGGGCGTGTAGGGGCGGAGAGGACCGGAGCGTACCCTTTGGCACCGGTAAGACATCGGCCCGGTTTAGCAAGCGTGCAGACCTGGGTATAATTAGGACACCATT
Organism: Eutreptiella sp. 'Long Island Sound 2002'; assembly: GCA_964036045.1. NCBI lineage: Eukaryota > Euglenozoa > Euglenophyceae > Eutreptiales > Eutreptiaceae > Eutreptiella > Eutreptiella sp. 'Long Island Sound 2002'. Next base: position 107,657,966 of record OZ038380.1, read on the forward strand.
CCTGCGGCTTGCTCTCAGGAACTTAGGAATAGCACACTCACACATACGCTTAGGCAGGTAAGGGTAAGGTTCAGTCCCTAGCCTTAGTCTTTGAGGCAGGCGTCTCAGCGAGCCTCAGCAACTCACCACGGTTGTTCTGAGACAAGTAGTCTACCAGAACTGAGTTTAGGCGTCCCTCAGGTAGAACAAACGCTGAGAAGGGCTCCCAGGTGGCCTCTTCGACTCCAAACCCTTCCCAGAGGGTGAGGACGCGCCAACCCTGGCAATAGCGGTGGCGTAGTATAGACTTCACCAGGTAGAAGCCCCCTTAGCCATCTCCTCGGCGTCCATGTCGGGGAGGTTCCCTTCAACTTCCATAGGGCTGGCAGCCCCCTGTAGGTCCAGATCGGCGATCACCTCGTCGTTCAGCTCACACTCCTCCCCACATAGGTCTTCAAGATCATAGTAGCGCTTCAGGTGCTGAGCAGCGCACACCAGGGTCCCCCCTAGTCGGGGTGAACACCGCACTGTGATAGGGTGTCCATCAACAGAGAGAATCTTGTAGGGCCCGAAGTAGGGGTCATCGCTGGTACAGCGTTGCCAGGCGGGTAGTCGGCTGTGGTGCACCAGCACCCAGTCCCCTGCTTGGTAGGAAGCAGGCACCCGGTGCTTGTTCTTCTTGTTCCACAGACGCTCCCTCACTCTCTGGAGCATAGCCCTGGCTTTGTCCACCTTCGCTTGTTGCTCCTGGACCCAGTTACCAACAGAAGAATGGGTATCCTCTGGATAGGGAGCATGTAGGAACCACGCCAGGCGTCCTGGGAATAGCTCATGGGGGGAGTAGCCAGTTGCCCAACTCTCTTTGGAGTTCATCATCAACGATATGACAGGGAGTAGTTTCACGCAGTCTCTGGTGCTTTCAGTTTTGCACCATATCCTTACAATCTCCTTGTGGACACGAATCTGTCGCTCACATAGGGGGTTGCTCGTGTGAGAGTAGCGGATCCCCGTAGACACCTGGACATTGAGGGATCTCAGGACCCTCTTGTACCAGCCTGTATCTGAGGGTACTCGTACATCCTCACCGGACGTGATCTCCTTGGGTGCCCCATAGACACAAAAGCACTCCTCCAGGAGTATCCTGATAGTCTCCTATCCGGTAATGTGCTTGGTACATGGGAACACCCTGGTAAACCTGGTCAGCCCACAGGTCTCCACAAGGGCAAAGTTCTAGCCCCAAACTTTGGCATCTCCGTGTAGTCCACATAGAGAACACTGTTAGCACAGTGGGGAATGGGCAGGGTGGAGTAGTGACCCCTGTCCCTGGTATCCCCAGGTTTGCAGGACCTACACGGGCACTTGTTGACGATAGGCTGGAGGGTCTTCCGCAGTTGGTCATCAGTCCATATAGTGTGGAACAACTGCTTGAATAGCCTCAGGGTACGATAAGCACCCACATGACCGCTGGACTCATGGGTACACTTCAGTAGCGCTGGGACTCTGTCACTGGGTACCACGATACAGTCCTGGTGCCAGAGGAATCTCTTGGCCCTCTTCCACTGCTCTTTGTTGACCAGGAGGGGTTCAAGGCGCTTCTCTAGGCGCTTATAGATATCCCCAAACTCCTTCAGGTATTCCGCTTGTTGGAGTCCATCTAGGGGTCGTATCATAGTCATGTTGAGGTCCAGGTGTACGTCCATACGGCTGAACGCCTCCTTAGCCAGCGCTTCAGACCGGGCATCAATCAGGGCGTCGAAGTTCCTGCGGCTAATATAGTTTGCACACTCCTTCTTCACTCCCTGGATATGGTGTACCATCAGCCGTAGTTGGCTGAGGTACGTCCACCAGCGCCCTGGCTTGGCCTTCTCAGGTGGGGGACCCTTGTGAAAAGTGCAGACCGGCTCTTGGTCGCACAGCCAGACCACAGAGTTACTCCCCAACAGTCATGCCTTAGAGGATAGCACCAGCATACCCGCGAGCAACTCCTGCTCATAGGTGGAGTAGTTCCCCCTGGCCTGGTTCCAGTTCCAGTTCCAGTGGCCCAGGGGTACTAGGACCCACTTGTCGTCAGGGCAGCTGTGCTTGAGAGTTCCATCTCGGTCGAGACCTTCCGTCCCCGATTGGGAAATAGCCGAGTCGAACTCCTCCTTCTCTAGTGCTTGCCATTGGAACAACGTTCCACCACCGCCCACATTGCTGGCGTCGGTCACCAGGATAATTTCACCTTGTGCTCTAGGCTCGCCAAAGCACTTAGCAGTGGCCACCTTGTCTTTGAGCTCGTCACACGCTTGTTGCTCTTGTGGGCCCAAGCGCTAACGCCTATGATTTTACGGGGGGTGGTCCGGCCATAACTGAAATACCGCACAATTGGTCGCCAGGTCGTCGATCGAAGAAATGGTCGCACCAAATCAACAGGACATTTGAATTTGCAGCAGCAATGTCAACACCTGTGCCCGAAACGTTCCATTCTGCCTGAATTCACATTCAATTTGATAATCCTGGTTCCTTGTAACGTTACAGTTGTTCTGTCAGAAAAACCAATCAAACGTCGCACCAATTGGTCTGTTGATTGATTTGCGCTTGTTTCTGCTTTTTTTGGTTAGCTGTGCCAAAGGATGTCTTCTGACGACAGTACAGACGACAGTACATCCTCTTCTTCGTCATCATCACAAGAGATCAAGGTCAACGTTCGAGCTGAGCAAGAATCAGAGCTTGAAGACGCCAGAAAAGAAGCTGGAGATGAAGAACAGGAAGAGGAGGAACAAGAAGAAGAATACGAGGAAGACGAGGACCCCGACCTTTCGCCTACACAAGTGACCTTGGACAGCAGCGAAATCTTCAACACCTTTGCAAGTGTGTTACATCGTCAGCCGATGTTAAAATGGACAGATGTCTCAGGTGCAGTGTCAGAGCTCACCTGCATCCCACAGACCTTGACTGATGCAATTGCAAAATTTGATGGGGAACATCAGGTGAGGTCAAAGAGCAAATGCACTGCTTTGCTGGTCGGTCCAGGCACCAGCGAGGAGACCTTTGAAGTGGTGATTGACAACGCCGTATGGAGTATACCACCGTGGTGGTAGTTGGAACTTGCAACAAGCTGGCAGTATCTCCCAAAGGTGTGTTGAATCATCAAGACGTTTGGTTCGACGATTGGTTCAACGATCGTCCAGCGAATGGCTTCAACGTTTTGCTGCTGTATCCTTCAGTCTCCTCGGCGAAGCGAACAGTGCTGCACACGCACGAAGCATGGCACCTCGCAACGACAATGGTATTCAAGGTCCGGCCGCACCGCAAGCAGCGTTCGTATCTGGTTTTGATTGATCCACCTGGTTGTGTGAAAGTGGAGACGGAAAATGATGAGAAGGGGAAGGAAAAGGAGAATGGTGAACTGTCTGCTCGGTTTGACGCACTGGAAGCACGTGTGCGCTGTCTTGAGGACAATTTGGCTGCATTGTTGCCACCGGCGAAGAGGAAGAAGAGCAGTGCTTCAGACTAAGAGGAAGGTTAAGAATGGTGCCTCTATTCGATTTCAGTTTCAGATTTTGTTGCACATCCCAAATTCCCTGCAAATTGTTATGTGAACAACTAATGGTTGCCTTGTGTGTCTGTGCCACATGTATGAGAGATGTGTGAGGTATGTGTAACACAGTCTTACAATCTGAACCAAAGGAACCAGAAACTAGACGTCGAACCAATCGTCGCGCCGATTGGTGCGACGTTTGGTTCGACGATTGGTTGCACACCTTTTCAATGTGCAAACGGGCTCGAAGCATGCAGAAAATAAAGTTCTATTATTCCTTGGAAGAAAGGTCTGAGACACAGAGTGGATGTTGTAGAAAGTCCAATAATATGAACAAAAGCAACCGGAAACTAAACGTTGAACCGATCGTCGCGCCGACTGGAGCGAGGTTTGGTTCAACGATACCTGGCATATTTTCTCACTGTGAAAACTGCCTGGAAGCATGCAGAAACACACTATCTAGTATTGTTTGGCAGAAACATCTGAGACGCACAGTGGATGTCGGAAAGATGATTCAAATATGCACAAAAGCAACCAGAAGGGTTGAACCAACCGTTGCACATTCCAAAGGTTTCACAGCCTACTACCTACAATAACAGTGCAGGAGAAGAACAAACACACAGAAAATTGGTACAGCTGACAAAGAGGTTCATAAAACTCTAAGGGCTAAATCAATGGAACCTGTCGGCGGAATATTCATAGTTTTGGCCACTCTTTGCCCGATAAAATCAAAGGTGAAGTAGTACTCTTCTTGGTCAAGTCTGTCAGAATGGCGCTGGTGTAGGTGAAGTTCTTGATATGGCGGCGATAGAAGTTGCACGCCCCAATGAAACTGCGTACATCATGGAGTTCTTTCTTGGGGTCTTCATGTCGTACCTCAGCATCCATAAGGGTTTTGGCCTTAGAGGCCGCTGGGGTCCACCACCCATAGCCAACATCAAACCCCAGGTACTGCATGGTCCCCTGCATGAACTCACACTTCTCCAGCTTGAGTCATGTCTGGTTCTCCTGGCAGACCGCAAAGAACTCACCCAAGAGGATTAGATGATCCTCCTGGGTATTGGTCCTGAGGCATACATCGTCGATGTGCGCTTCCTTCTGGGCCCCACAGGATATGAGTTCTTGCACCTTGGGTCTTCGTCGTAGGATGGACAGGATCTTGTGCATCAGCTCTTGAAATAGAGCGGGTGCGTTGGCCGCGCCAAAGGGCATGTCCTTCCACTTGAACACCCTCCTTTGAGGGGTGATGAAGGCTAGTAGCTCCTGGGCGTTGGGCGTCAGGTCCACCTGCCAGAATCCGCTCCTCGTGTGCATCTTGGTTTTGTAGCGACAGGAGGCTATCTTCTCAAGGGTAGACTCCATATTAGGAATGCACCCTGAGTGGTTCAACGTTTTCTTGTTCAGCTCTCCGTAGTCGGCTACCAGCCGTTTGGCTGTAGACCCAGGGTTTAGCAACCAGTAAACAGGGGCTGCAGTGTTGGGGGTAGTCTTCATCCCTGTACTCCTGGACCAGGCCAGCGTCAATACACTGTTGTCTCTGTCGCTCTATCTCATTGGCCTGTTCTTTAGGACCAGGATAGGGTCTCCTCCGGATCTTGTGACCCACCAACTCGGGCTTCAGCTTGAGGTCCATCTGTACCAGCTTGTTGCATGAGGCTGGGGGTGGTAGTTCCCAAAAGACCTCCAGGTAGGTCCTTATAAGCTTCTGCACCCGCGGGTCCAATACCTTAATCTTGTCCTCCATGTCCTCGTCGGAATGTAGGTTACTTGCCCCTTGGGTAATAGACGCCGGGAGATGGTCCTCCACCGGCTCTTCGCCCTTGATAGTATCCTTCAACCTTGGTAGGCGTATACAAGGTCTTGTTCAACCATCTCTGGGTAGACGATGGCAACATAGGCACGCTCAAGGGGGTTCACGTACACATTGCTCCGAGCGTTCATCCTCCTCTGGGGTCCTCACATGGGCACCCCACACGCTCTCCATGAGCTTAAGATCTACCTCCCCTTGCCAGGTTCTGATCTTCTGTTCGAGATCCTCATTCAATTGGGATAGATCTCCCATACATCCCTCCTTCAGTGGCCATGAGCTGCGGGTAGGCTTAGCGTAGCATAGCTTTTTCGTCACTAACCTCCTCTTGATCGGGGGTCCAGCTCCTCGTCCAAGGGGTCTTCCATCCTCATGGAGAGTAGGGGTTTCAGTGGGGCGACGTACTCGGGGTTCTCCACTTCCTCCACGCATGTCTGCACGAAGAAGGCGTCATGCTCAGTTTCGAGCTCGGATAGTCCACACTCAGAGACTGCATCAGGAACAGGTACATGGCAGGGACAGTTCGGGGCATTGGTGTTAGTCACGACGTGTTCATCCCCTCTTCGTATAGTCTCAATAGCATCTGGAGGTCGTAGTCGATTTTTCAAGTCACCCAGGGTGAGTCCATCGCTCTCTTGTAGTTTAGTCTGGACCAGAGTTGACTCCAGGTCCTCCCAGGGAATAGAGGTAAGACCCCCGCCCACGAAGCTGAGCATACTCCCCCATCTGGGTTTCCCTGATGGGCGTCTTGCGTCCCAGGGGCACGTAGATGGCCTCATCAGGTAGCCGGACAGAGCTGATAGTCAGCCTGTCCGAGAGGTTCCGCCAGTACTCTTTGCCCCCATGGCCTCCCTGATCGGGGGAGCACAGGACCATACGGGAATGTTCCAGGGCCAGCTTGGTTAAGACCCTGCCCAGTTCACTGAACCTGGGGTTCCCGTCGGCCATCCCGAAAGAGGGCCAGTAAAATTTGTAGCAGCAGCTTTTCCCCTTGCTGCAGTAGGGGTAAAAGACATGTTGTTGTCGCTGGTGAACAACTCCACGCTCAGGTCTTCTCTGGAGTAACCCAACTCCTTCAGACCTTGGTCTAGAACGTCCCCCGATAGTTGATAGTCCTCAGTTTTGGAGGCCGCCATCATGTTCGAGAGATCCTTCTTCGATACCCTCAGGTAGCTCTAGGTGTACTGAGATTGCTCCAGTGGCACGGACTCTCTGCCAGAGCTGTGGTACACGTAGAGGAGGTAGGGCGCTTGCAGCGTCAGGGATTGTATCTGGGAGTGCTGCACGAAGAAGTCAGTCCCCAATACAAAGTCGAAAGCCTCAGTATCCATCACATAGAACCGATGGGCGATAGTTCGGGAGCCCATTGGTACCTCCACTTCACAGTCCCCGCAGCTGTGCACCACATGTCCATCTGCCATTCGTATAGCCGCGTTGGGCATGGTGTTCGTCAGGCTCCCACAAGGTAAAATTTTCTTGGCCACTATAGATATGGTGGCTCCAGTATCCAGTACCCCAAGGTATTCACGTCCCCCTAGTCGGATACGTACCCAGAACACCAGGTCCAGGGCCCCGACGGAGCGTCCCTGTCAGAACTTCGCGGGACAGGTCACCTCCAACCCCTTGTTCCGCAATTTGTGCCGCTTGGGCCGCCAGGATTTTGGGATCCACCGGAGGGAGTCTGATTTCTTTTTCCAGCCTTCCCTCCATGCACCTGTCGGGCATTTCTGTCTGAATTCTCGGGGGAATTACTGACATTGTCTGCAATAATCTTGTGATCGTGGGCTGACCACCGGTGATTATCTGTAGGATGTGACTTCGCTCGGTTCATAGAACGGAGCATTAGGCAGATGCCACACTCCTGCAGGACACCTTTTGTGTCATTCACCTTTTTGTTGCTCCTATTGGCAACATCTTGGGTGTTAGGCTGGGAATTCTTAGAACCCCGGAGGCCCTCATGGTAATTTTGGTTGGCGGCATCAGCGAGGCGCTCAACCTCTTCCGAGAGTTCCTTCCGGGTGTACAAAAAAACCCAGTTTCTTGCCTTAAGGCACTGCGCATGGAAGCTTACTACCCTGTTGAGGACCTGGACAAACAAGTCCCGATCCTCATGTTCATGAAACTTGATTTTCCTTGTGTTTTCAGTGAATTGCAACTTCCAAACCGACGTGGGGAACCACTTTTGAAGTGCTTCCCGAACTGAAAATTCATTGGCGGAGGCATCAAAGCCCTCCACCTCCGCCCACCAGGTCTTGACCTTTTTTTCGGACTGTTTGTTCTGAAGGTTGCCGGCAGTTTCACAGGAGATCTTATCAAAAATTAAACGTTTCAACTCAGCATTGGAGAACTTTTCACCCGAATGATCAGTCTCCTCGACCAGATTCCAGAAACGCTGCTTCTTTTCCTGAACCTCTCGGGGAATCAATGGCGAAAATGAAGGGAAATTCTTGAGCATCTGGTGGTAATGATCCTCCGGCAGTCGGGATCCACGTATCTCCAGCTGTTCCAACACCTCATCAAAAGTAAGTGGGGAACTTGTCACTTCGCGATCATTCCATGTCCGAGGCCAAGTGTTGGCGGGCAGTGCCTCAAGACACTCCAAAAGGGCTGTCAGGTACTGATCCTCGTGAAGCTTTTGGGTTTTAACACACAGCTTGAACTCTCGTTGGAACTGAGGCCAACGTCTGGGGTTCCCATTGTACTTCGGTTGCTTGGCAACCTGGCGAAGTCTCAGCGAGGTAGGGTTCAGAAGAGACTCCAACCAACACCGGCTGTAATGGCAGACACCTTTGCGGCATCATTAACCACACCAGCTCCGGCGAGGGTCTGAGCGAGCAAAGGCTGGGCGAGGGCGTTGGAATCAGCAGCAGCGGGGGTAGTACGGGAGGCAGTTCGCTTAGCATTCTGTACCTTTTCCCTGGCCTTCTCCGTCCTACTCTCAGAACGAGAGATTTCAACGCTTTCCTTAATTTGTTTGTTGCTCATCCGTGTTTTGGTGGTGTTAGAGTCCACCGAAGGAGCAATGGAAAAGATCTGAGAAGCTTCCCCCGATGGCTCCGTTTCGTTTCCTACCGATGAAGCGTCCTCGGACCGCATGTGTTTCTTAAAAATATCTTATATATCCAAAGGTTTGTAAAATTAATTGCATTCGATCCTTGAGCTCCTGAAGCCCAGAATCTCGCTGGGTACGACAGGGGCAGTCAACAGGGCAGTACATTCCGTGCCCTGCGGGTGCTGGACAGACTGCAGGGCCGCATAGGCCTGTTGATTATAACCAGGAATCCACCTTTGGTGCTCCTTTGGCCCTGATCTGTAGACTGGCCTGTTTTGCAGCTTCAAAAATACCTTCATCGACCGCTGCAGCTGATTCAGCCGCAGCATCTCGGCCAGGATAGGGGGAATGAGGGGCGGAGGGCCCGAGACCAGCCTCTGGGGTATTCTCCTTGGGGAAGGGCGTCGCCTTCCATACCTGATGGAACGCATTCCTGAGCTGATTTTCCTCCCACGACCAATAGATCCGGTCGCAGATTTCATCTCGAGTGAAATGAAAATACTCCAGTAAAAAATCACATTCTTGCTCTTCCTCGCGTCGAAGACGCTCCTGCATCAGCCAACAGCCCGTTTCATTATTGTGGGCAGCATCCGGGGGTAATTTGGGTCTCCAAGGAGCCCATTGTTCAGGGCGTGTTGGGTCAGGCACCTCACCTGATCCATGGAACACGAAGTCCATGAAATTGACCTCGAATCTCACCAGCGTGATGGATGGTGGGATGATGGTGCCGTCAAGCTCGTAAAGAGCTCGGCCGTCGACAAGGACTGGTTGATTCTAGCCATCCGGCGACTGATTTCGACTAAGATCTTGACATTGTTGGCCTCCTTGACAGCCGATGGGGGCTCTCCTGGGACAATGGGCACTGCTGCAGGGGAATCCTCGTAGCGCTTCAGTTGCGCAGCACAGAGGGAGGGAGAAGGTCACTTCCGGAGTTCCTACAGCTTTCATTTGAGTGCCCAGAGGGCCTAGCGAAGGAGTGGGTCCCGCAGGAAGAACATTCAGGTAGCCTCCGCTACCATTTAACTGCTGTCCCGAGTAACTGAGGGGGCCGGAGGGCTCAGGGCCGGCTAGGCTTGGGATGCAGCCCTGCGGGGATGCGACCTGAATGCTGGTTCCGGTGACCAAGGGGACCACTGGGGAGGAGGGGGCAGCGAAAACACTAGACAAGTCCATGCTCATATGACCCAGAGAAAAGTCCCAGTCTATGAAGAAACCTAATGGGGATGAACATGAATACATATGAGGGCCTGAATCTGTCTGAAAAGATTTATATAAATCCGATTTGGAAAAAAAGTATGGCCGATTTGGGTCGCGCACGTGCACCAGCGGCAAATGGCGATTCCGGGTAAATCATTGGAACGCGGCGGATTTACAATGAATGGACAGCGGCGCTGAATCAGCCTCGTCAGAATTATATAGCTCAGCCCCTGGGAATGGTGTGGGGGTCGGCGGTAGCGCCCAAGTATGTAAAATGACCAAGATGTAGCCAATCAGGGGCAGATCTGTGAAAATCTGAGCAGATGGGGGTTAGCCGCACTTACAGGGCCGCCGCCGTATGGATGATTGCATCATCGGGGGACAGCGGCCGAAGGAGGAGAAGGAGCAGCACAAGGGCGCCAGAGTGGACCATCTGAGGAGGAAAGCTACAAAGAAGGAGCAGCCGAAGGACAATGCAGCATAATCAGACCATTCAATTGATGCCAGGGGCCCGGGACAGCATCAACCTGGGGGACCCCGAACACACACTAGAAGCCTCTGGACTGCATCATCTAGGGAATACCACCGGCACCCTGGACTACAATTTCCGGGCCGGAGAGCAACAGGCCCTGGACTGCAGCATCCTGGGGAAAAAAGAAGAACCCGCCACCACCACCCTGGACTGGATGGCCCGCGGGCGCGGGCAGAACAAGAAAGTGGAGCAGCAGAAAGGCACCGGGTTGGGTCATCTGGGGAGGAGAGCGAAAAAGAAGGAGGAGCCGAAGGACGATGCAACTGGATTGGACCATCCAAGTAATGCCAGGGCCCTGGCACTGCATCCCATTGCAAGGGGTCACAAACGCACACCAGGAGCCTTTGGACTAGATAAGCCAGGGAGTAGCAGCTGACGCCAGGATGGGATCGTCCTAGGTGGACAGCAATATGCCCGGGACTCAGGCACCCCGGGGATAGAAAGACGTGCCGCCGCCCCCAGGATCGGATCATCCGGGGACAGGGGCCGAACAAGAAGGAACGGTGGCACGCAGATGCCAGATCGGAGCATCCTGGGAGCAGAGCGAAAAGGTAGGGCGTCGGGGCGACCATGCACCATGATAGGACCAACCAACTGATGCCAGGGCCCGCGAGTGGGTCAATCCTGCACTAATCAACATTGCAGCAAACGGCGTCGCACAAGAAGGCACTGCCAAGATATAAAGGCGGAGGAGCAGAAAAACATGGTAGTGTCTTCATCACCGGGGACCAACAAGGACGACGTAGGAGCAACCCGTGCGTTAGACACAAAACAGTCCTCCGAGCCTGCACCACAGGTTTGTCGGCGGCCCAGTGCGGTATATACACAACAAGAACGCCATGGATATGGGGCCCATGAGCACCAGGAACCATCAAGCAAGGCAAGAAGGTGTGGACCACCAAGGCGAAGAAGACCGAGGCCAACAGAGGCTGAGACAAAGAGGATAGAGCCTCGGCAGCGAGCGGCAGAGCGTGTGGATGCATTCCAAAACGCAAAGGGGGGGGGAGGAGAAACCGGTCGTTGTGTCACCATCACTAGCATACAAAAAAGGGCGAAGTAGGAGCCACTCGTGCACCCGGCCCAAAGCGGGGAACCGGCCAGCATGTGGTGGCCTAGCTATGGTACCAGAAGGGTAGCAAGGCGAACCCGCAGTGTGAGAGCTGACGTGCAGAGGAAGGGTTGCGAGTAGGAGCAACCTGTGCATGGGACACAAAACAGTTCTCCGTGCCCGTGCCACGGGGTTGCTGGCGGCCCGGTATGGTATAAACACGCTAAAATATGCCGCGCAACGCTAAAAAACGACGTAACAAGCACAACACGGTAAGAGGTAGACAAGCAGAGAACAAGTATGTAACAAACCGCACCACGGTGGAGATATAAAACAAGTATGAGACCAAGCATTGCAAGCCCGCTTGCATAGGGAGTACGACGGCGCCGTAACACGCAAAACACGGGAAGATGTGATCAAAAAGGAAGCCGCACAAGTATGTTGCATGTCAAAGGTGCAAGAATAACACACACAAGCGACAACAACGCCACCGGCCGCCGAAAAACAAGTATGTTATATGCCACGCCATGCATATCGCCATAGCGCATAACGCCATGCATAACGCCGTAGCAAACACAAAACACAAGGAAGGCACGGAGACAAGTGTACGGTATAAACCGCGCCATAGTGGAGGCAAGGCATACCGCAAATGTGCACACACGCGAACGCCCCGCCCCAAAACGCTCACTGGCATAGGGAGTAAGACGGGGCCGGGAAAAGAGGTTGGTAAAGAGAGAGCCACACAAGTATGTTAAATGTCACGCCGCGCAGGAAGGTCAACGAACAAAGTTGGCCGAAGAGGTATGTGGAGCCGTGTCGAATGCAAGCTGAGATATAAACCTACGCCGAGCAACGCACGCTAATATACGCCGTAGCAAGCATAACACGGTGAAAAATAGGAGAGGGGGGAACACAGACGAGACATAAGTAGGTAACATACCACACCACCGCATAATTAAGAGGCCAACCGCGGATGGCAATGGCAAGACGCCATGACACGACAAAACCACCGCCGCCGCACGCCCGTTTGCATAGGGAGCACAACGCCGCCGTGACGCACGGAATACACAAAAAGGTGGGTGAGGTAAGTATGTTACACCCACGCACGGAGCACAACGGCGACAAGACACACATCACACGAGAAGATAAGCAGGGAAGGAAGCAAGGAGCAAGGAGCAAGTATGTTACCGTGTCGTGCCACGCCGCGCACACGAGGGAAGCGACGAGCGCCTGGCCCGCGCCATACACACTTAGGCAAAGCGACACAAAGTCTCGCCTGTGCTTCGCATCTTCCCACACCTTGCTCACCCTAAGATCAAGAGGACTAGGACACTAAGATTGTGGGAAAACAAAAACAAGTATGTTGCATGTCACGCCGCGCACGCGGGACGGACAACGAACAAAGGTGGCGGCCAAAGAGGTGTGTGGAGCCAAGTCGAGAGCAAGTAGGATATAAACCTACGACAAACGACGCACGATAAAAGACGCCGTAACAAGCACAACACGGTAAGAAAAAGGAGAGAGGAGCACACGAAAGAAGCATAAATAGGTAACATACCACACCGCCGCGGGGGTAAGAGACCGACCGAGGATGGCACTGACGAGGTGCCATGGCGCGACAAAACCCCCGCCGCCGCACGCCTGTTTGCATCCTCTCTTCGCAGGTTCAAAGGAAAAGGCCCAACGAGAGAGAACGACGAGCCGGCAAGGAAAAAGACCGAGACACGCACCAAAGCGGAGGCAGGGAAAAAGTGCATGCCAGGGAGAAGGGTAGAGGAAAGGGTAAAGAGCAACGAAGCCACGAAAGGAACAAGGGGTAGCCAGCAGCCGAGCAAGGGGCGCGCACAGGGAGGGTGGCACAGCAAGCACACGGCGAGCACAGCACCGCACCAAGACACCGGAGAGGGGAGCACCAGGGGGGCAAGAGAAGAGCAGCACGGGGCACCACGATACGCACGGCATAGACACCACACACACCGCACACACCCAACGAGCCCGAACAGCCCGCCCAGTGGGCAGGCAGTCGGGGGAGGGACAGCGCCTGACCTCAGACGCCCCTCACAATGGTGGAAGGCACCCCCTGGGGGCGCCCTTCCGCCACCCCCTCAGCGAGCAACGCCAGCCCGCAAAGGCGCACGCTGTGGGGCCGGTGCTGGGTCCCCACGCCCGCACTGACCGCACCCGGGACACACGGGTCGCAGAACCCCGGCTGCCCGCTCCAGAGGACGGGCGGCCGGGGGAGGGACAGCGCCTGACACCAGGCGCCCCTCACAACGGTGGCAGGCCACACCCCCCGGTTACGGCCCCCCACCACCCCCGCGGCACGCAGCCCCCACAGGACATGCAGGCCGCGGGGACAGTGTTGGGCTCCCACACCCACACACCCGCGCCCACAGCACGTGGGTCGCGGACCTCAACAGCCCGCCCTGTGGGCGGGCAGTCGGGGGAGGGACGGCGCCTGGCCTCAGACGCCCCCCACAATGGTGGAGGGCACCCCCCCCGGGGCCGCCCTTCCGTCACCCCCACAGCGAGCAACGCTGGCCCGCAAGGGCGCACGCTTTGGGGCCGGTGCTGGGTCCCCATGCGCGCACCGACTGCACCCGGGACACACGGGTCGCAGAACCCCGGCTGCCCGCTCCAGAGGACGGGCGGCCGGGGGAGGGACAGCGCCTGACACCAGGCGCCCCTCACAACAGTGGCAGGCCACCCCCCCCGGGGACGGCCCCCCACCACCCCCGCGGCACGCAGCCCCCACAGGGCCGGCAGGCCAAGGGGACAGTGCTGGGCCCCCACATCCACACACCCGCTCCCACAGCACGTGGGTGGCGGACCCCAACAGCCCGCCCAGTGGGCGGGCAGTCGGAAGAGGGACAGCGCCTGACCTCAGACGCCCCTCACAATGGTGGAAGGCACCCCCCCCGGGGACGCCCTTCCGCCAACCCCACAGCGAGCAACGCCGGCCCGCACAGGCGCACGCTGTGGGGCCGGTGCTGGGTCCCCACGCCCGCACCGACCGCACCCGGGACACACGGGACGCGGAACCCTGGCTGCCCGCTCCAGAGGACGGGCGGCCGGGGGAGTGACAGCGCCTGACACCAGGCGCCCCTTCACAACGGTGGCAGGCCACCCCCCCCGGGGACGGCCCCCCACCACCCCGGCAGCACGGGGCCCCCACAGGGCATGCGGGCCAAGGGGACGGTGTTGGGTCCCCACACCCACACACCCGCGCCCACAGCACGTGGGTGGCGGACCCCAACAGCCCGCCCAGTGGGCGGGCAGTCGGGGGAGGGACAGCGCCTGACCTCAGACGCCCCTCACACAATGGTGGAAGGCACCCCCCCTGGGGACGCCCTTCCGCCACCCCCACAGCGAGCAACGCCGGCCCGCAAGGGCGCACGCTGTGGGGCCGGTGCTGGATCCCCACGCCCGCACCGACCGCACCCGGGACACACGGGTCGCGGAACCCTGGCTGCCCGCTCCAGAGGACGGGCGGCCGGGGGAGGGACAGCGTCTGACGGCAGGCGCCCCTCACAATGGTGGCAGGCCACCCCCCCCGGGGACGGCCCCCCACCACCCCCGCGGCATGCAGCCCCCACAGGGCGTCCAGGCTGAGGGGACGGTGTTGGGCCCCCACACCAACACACACGCGCCCACAGCACGTGGGTTGCGGACCCCAACAGCCCGCCCAGTTGGCGGGCAGTCGGGGGAGGGACAGCGCCTGACCTCAGACGCCCCTCACACAATGGTGGAACGCACCCCCCCCGGGGACGCCCTTCCGCCACCCCCACAGCGAGCAACGCCCGCCCGCAAGTGCGCACGCTTTGGGGCCGATGGCGGGTCCCCACGCCCGCACCGACCGCACCCGGGACACACGGCACGCGAAACCCTGGCTGCCCGCTCCAGAGGACGGGCGGCCGGGGCAGGGACAGCGCCTGACACCAGGCGCCCCTCACAATGGTGGCAGGCCACCCCCCCCTGGGGACGGCCCCCCACCACCCCGGCAGCACGGGGCCCCCACAGGGCATGCGGGCCAAGGGGACGGTGTTGGGCCCACACACCCACACACCCGCGCCCACAGCACATGGGTGGCGGACCCCACAGCCCGCCCAGTGGGCGGGCAGTCGGGGGAGGGACAGCGCCTGACCGCAGACGCCCCTCACAATGGTTGAAGGCACCCCCCCCGGGGACGCCCTTCCGCCACCCCCACAGCGAGCAACGCCGGCCCGCAAGGGCGCACGCTGTGGGGCCGGTGCTGGGTCCCCACGCCCGCACCGACCGCACCCGGGACACACGGGTCGCGGAACCCTGGCTGCCCACTCCAGAGGACGGGCGGCCGGGGCAGGGACAGCGCCTGACACCAGGCGCCCCTCACAACGGTGGCAGGCACCCCCCCCGGGGACGCCCTCCTGACACCCCCGCGGCACGCAGCCCCGACAGGGCAGGCAGGCCAAGGGGACAGTGCTGGGCCCCCACACCCACACACCCGCGCCCACAGCACGTGGGTGGCGGACCCCAACAGCCCGCCCAGTGGGCGGGCAGTCGGGGGAGGGACAGCGCCTGACCTCAGACGCCCCTCACAATGGTGGAAGGCACCCCCCCCGGGGACGCCCTTCTGCAACCCCCACAGCGAGCAACGCCGGCCCGCAAGGGCGCACGCTGTGGGGCCGGTGCTGGGTCCCCACGCCCGCACCGACCGCACCCGGGACACACGGGACGCAGAACCCTGGCTGCCCGCTCCAGAGGACGGGCGGCCGGGGGAGGGACAGCGCCTGACACCAGGCGCCCCGTCACAATGGTGGCAGGCCACCCCCCCCGGGGACGGCCCCCCACCACCCCCGCGGCATGCAGCCCCCACAGGGCATGCAGGCCGAGGGGACGGTGTTGGGTCCCCACACCGACACACCCGCGCCCACAGCACGTGGGTGGCGGACCTCAACAGCCCGCCCACTGGGCGGGCAGTCGGGGGAGTGACAGCGCCTGACCTCAGACGACCCTCACCATGGTGGAAGGGCGGCCCCCCCGGGGACGCCCTTCCGCCACCCCCACAGCAAGCAACGCCGGCCCGCAAGGGCGCACGCTGTGGGGCCGGTGCTGGATCCCCACGCCCGCACCGACCGCACCCGGGACTCACGGGTCGCGGAACCCTGGCTGCCCGCTCCAGAGGACGGGCGGCCGGGGGAGTGACAGCGTCTGACGGCAGGCGCCCCTCACAATGGTGGCAGGCCACCCCCCCCGGGGACGGCTGCCCACCACCCCCGCGGCATGCAGCCCCCACAGGGCGTCCAGGCTGAGGGGACGGTGTTGGGCCCCCACACCCACACACCCGCGCCCACAGCACGTGGGTTGCGGACCCCAACAGCCCGTCCAGTGGGCGGGCATTCGGGGGAGGGACAGCGCCTGACCTCAGACGCCCCTCACACAATGGTGGAAGGCACCCCCCCCGGGGACGCCCTTCCGCCACCCCCACAGCGAGCAACGCCGGCCCGCAAGGGCGCACGCTTTGGGGACGATGGCGGGTCCCGACGCCCGCACCGACCGCACCCGGGACACACGGCACGCGAAACCCTGGCTGCCCGCTCCGGAGGACGGGCGGCCGGGGCAGGAACAGCTCCTGACACCAGGCGCCCCTCACAACGGTGGCAGGCCACCCTCCCCCGGGGACGGCCTCCCACCACCCCGGCAGCACGGGGCCCCCACGGGGCATGCGGGCCAAGGGGACGGTGTTGGGCCCCCACACCCACACACCCGCGCCCACAGCACATGGGTGGCGGACCCCAACAGCCCGCCCAGTCGGCGGGCAGTCGGGGGAGGGACAGCGCCTGACCTCAGACGCCCCTCACAATGTTCGAAGGCACCTCCCCCGGGGACGCCCTTCCGCCACCCCCACAGCGAGCATTGCCGGCCCGCAAGGGCGCACGCTGTGGGGCCGCTGCTGGGTCCCCACGCCCGCACCGACCGCACCCGGGACACACGCGTCGCGGAACCCTGGCTGCCCACTCCAGTGGACGGGCGGCCGGGGCAGGGACAGCGCCTGACACCAGGCGCCCCTCACAACGGTGGCAGGCCAACCCCCCCGGGGACGGCCTCCTACCACCACCGCGGCACGCAGCCCTCACAGGGCATGCAGGCCAAGGGGACAGTGTTGGGCCCCCACACCCACACACTCGCGCCCACAGCACGTGGGTGGCGGACCCCAACAGCCCGCCTAATGAGCGGGCGGTCGGGGGAGGGACAGCGCCTGACCTCAGACGCCCCTCACCATGGTGGAAGGCGGCCCCTCCGGGGACGCCCTTCCGCCACCCCCACAGCGAGCAACGCCGGCCCGCAAGGGCGCACGCTTTGGGGCCGGTGCTGGGTCCCCACGCCCGCACCGACCGCACCCGGGACACACGGGTCGCGGAACCCCGGCCGCCCGCTCCAGAGGACGGGCGGCCGGGGGAGGGACAGCGCCTGACACCAGGCGCCCCTTACAGCGGTGGCAGGCCAACCCCCCCGGGGACGGTCCTTTGCCACCCTCGCGGCATGCAGCCCCCACAGGGCATGCAGGCCAAGAGGACAGTGTTGGGCCCCCACACCCACACACCCGCGCCCACAGCACGTGGGTGGCAGACCCCAACCGCCCGCCCCAGTCGGCGGGCAGTCGGGGGAGGGACAGCGCCTGGCCTCAGACGCCTCTCACAATGGTGGAAGGCGGCCCCCCCGGAGACGCCATTCTGCCACCCCCCCAGCGAGCAACGCCGGCCCGCAAGGGCGCACACTGTGGGGCCGGTGCTGGGTCTCCACGCCCGCACCGACCGCACCCGGGACACCGGGTCGCGGAACCCTGGCTGCCCACTCCAGAGGATGGGTGGCCGGGGGAGGGGCAGCGCCTGACACCAGGCGCCCCTCACAACGGTTGCAGGCACCCCCCCCGGGGACGCCCTCCCGCCACCTCCACAGCGAGCAAGGCCGGCCCGCAAGGGCGCACGCTGTCAGACCGGTGCTGGGTCCCAACGCCCGCACCGACCGCACCCGGGACACACGGGTCGCGGAACCCTGGCAGCCCGCTCCAGAGGACGGGCGGCCGGGGGAGGGACTGCGCCTGACAACAGGCGCCACTCGCAACGTCGGCAGGGCACCCCCCCGGGGACAGCCCCCCACCACCCCCGCGGCACGCAGCCCCCACATGGCATGCAGGCCAGAGAGACAGTGTTGGGCCCCCACACCCACACACCCACGCCCACAGCACGTGGGTGGCGGATCCCAACAGCCCGCCCAGTGGGCGGCAGTCGGGGGAGGGACAGCGCCTGACCTCAGACGCCCCTCACACAATGGTGGAAGGCAACCCCCCCGGGGAATCCCTTCCGCCACCCCCACAGCGAGCAATGCTGCCCCGCAAGGGCGCACGCTGTGGGGCCAGTGCTGGGTCCCCACACCTGCACCGACCGCACCCGGGACACACGGGTCGCGGAACCCCGGCTACCCGCTCCAGAGGACGGGCGGCCGGGGGAGGGACAGCGCCTAACACCAGACGCCCCTCGCAATGATGGTGGGCACCCCTCCCGGGGACGCCCTTCCGCCACCCCTACAATGAGCAACGCACCAACGCACCAACACACCAGCCACAGCACATCCGCACCCCACCCCCTGCTCTTAGGCAAAGCGACACAACAATGGCGGAACCCGCGGCCCAAAACAAAAAACGCCCCAGATCTACGACGCTGAACGCAGCACACGAGGTCATCAGGGCGCTGGGACTCAGAGACGGCGAAGGAGACCCCCCACAAGGGGACGCGTGCACGGACTCCGACCTGGAGGCAGTACCGGAGCCCTCCACGGGAGGCGCACCCGAGGAACCTACGCCGCTGGCGGGCAGTGTGCCCACACTCTGCCCCGCGTGGAAACGGGGCCACTGCACCGGCGAAGGCTGGTGCCCCAAACAGCACCCCCAGCCCGGCCCCGATGACGGAGCGCTGCGGAGGTGAGACCCGCGGCCGCATGCGCCGCCCTACGCTACGGGGTGGCGCAGGGCTGGATCCTAGATGAGACCGCACGCGGCAGCGTGAACATCCAGGAGGCCGTCGTCTGAGTCACCCACGCGGGACAGGCGGCAGTGGCCTTGCACACCCGGGGCCGCCACGGCGAACCCGCAGAGGGGATCATTGTGGAACCCTCGAGATTGTTCTGGTCCTGGCGGCTGACATGGTCCGAGGGGTGCTCGATGCATCCCGTGTGCGGCGGGCGTGCCCACAGTGGACCATCCAGGTGTACACCCCCCCACGGGCGTGGCCCTTCTCCACGTGGGTGGTGCTCGCCGTCATGTGGCACCTGGCACCGGAGGACGCCCCAACAGGGACCGCGGAGGAAATCGCCCGGGACCTCCACACCTGGCCGGCCGACCAGGATTACCCCTGGCGCAGGCCCCGGGGCGGCCTCCCAGTGGCAACCGCGGCAGAGGGGCTCAGCCTCGCAGCAACCCTCCAACGGCACCCCAACAAGAGGGAACGCCACTTCCTGCAGACGGGCACGGTCCCGGCCGCCCCGCCAGACTCCGAGTGGCGATGGGACGCAGGGGAGGCGCAACTGCTGCCGGGCCCCTGGGTCCTCCCGTTGTGGTATTTGCCCATGGGCACCCTGGCCCACGCCACTCAAGCCGTCAAGGGGGCTTTCCCGCAGCCGCTCCCCCCGGCGTGGCCCTGCTCCGCAGCCTGCAGGAGGGGGCCGCCTGGGTAAGGTGGAAGGAAGGAGGCCGGCGCTCGAGCCCCTATTTCCCCCTGGTCAAGGGCCAGGCGCTGCTCCACGCCGAGGGCATGGGGACCGTGGAATGGGGGGCGATCGTGCCCGGCACGGCGTGCAGGTGGATCACAGCGGCCGCCCCACAGCCCATGCGATCGCCGCCGGCGTGCCACCGCCTCCTACGGATGGTCCCCTCTTTGGCCCCCCAACACGCCTTTAAGAGAGACGTGTGGAAGGCCATACTGAGCCACGCCAGGGAGTGGCTAACAAACCCGGGTGCACAGTACCCGCCGGGGCCGGTGCTCGAACAGCTCAGGGCCCCCACACCCGGGGTCCGCCACGCCCTGCACAGGGCGTTGGCTCTCATGGAGCAGCTCAACGACGAGGTGATGGACCTGGCGCTGGAGCCGCTGCGGGTGCCTTACCCGCAGACCCACATCCCACCCGCGGGCACGTCCAACCGCCTAGGCAGCCTGGGGTTGCAGCGACCCGTCGAGGCCGCGCACCCAGGAGGCGTGGTGAAACAGTGGCTAACGCTCCGCGACCCGTCCGCCGCGGAAGGCCACTGGTACCTACACCAACTCCTCTTCCTACCACGGGCGGCCCCGGACACTGCCGGCAAAACCCGTACCACACGCACCCGGAGCGCCGAGGCGCGCAGGGCTTCCCGCAGCCAGTCCCGCCCGCCCTCTTGCCGGGGCAGGGCCCGGAGGCGCTGCAGCAGGGCCCCCCGCTCGACACCGCCACCAAGGTACAACAAAGGGGACGCGCCGGCACGAATGGTGCCGAAGTGGACGTCACGAACTGCGGAGCGGTGGCCTGGATGGCAGCCTGCAGGCACCTCGCCCCAGATACCACGGGGCGCCGGCAGTACAGACCAACGGACCGCACGGCGCTGGCGTCCGGAGTCGCAGCCGTCACCATGGGTCCCGTGGCGGCGTGGCTGGCGCAACTGCTGCCCCGCGTCACCTGCTGCGACACGCAGCCCCGCCGGCCGGCCGCAACGCACGTCCCAACAGCACCCCTCCAGGCAGAGCAGCTATACGTCGTCGCGGCGGCGTTGCTAGCGGACGGCGGGGAGAGCTTCGTCCACCACCTCGGCCCGGCGCAGATTGCGGGAAGCATACAAGGGCCGCGGAGCGATGCACCAGACCCGTGGCATGCCACACTCCGCGGGCGCACCCGAGTCTGGGATGCGGGCGATGGCACACCCCCACCCGGGCCTCAGCAGGGGGAGGCACTGGTGCTGCAGACGGCAGGCTACCAGGCCATCCTGCAGGGCCACGCCGGAGGGTACCGGTCGCACGTCCTGGCCGGAGGCCGCTGGACTGTCTGGCACAGCAACGCCAGACAAGGGGCATTCCCGCCCCTGCCCCACGTCGACTGGCAGCAGGGGCCCACCCAGGCCAACTATATGTCGGCGGACCCCTGGCCGCTGGCAGTCCTGCTACACACCGTCAGCGCCCCCAACAAGAGGCAGGAACCGGGGTGGGTCAACTCCCCCACACTGGTGTGGAGCCCCGACCAGGAGGAGCATCTACGGGCCGCGTGGCAGGGGGATGCGATCAGGGCCACGGATGTCCCGGACCCCCACGCGGGGCCAGTCAGGCAAGCCCGCCCGGCGGCTACCCTGGCGATGGCCCAGCGGGGACAGCAGAACCCGCAGTGGGTGGTCTGCATGTTCAGCCCGGCGGACGCGCACATCGTCGTCCGCGACCCCGAGCGCCTGCCGGGGCCCGAAGCCGTGGTCCGCGTGGCAGACTGTACCCGCATGATTGTCAAGGCGCTACGGGAGGGCGAACACCACGCCCTCCTGCTCCAGGTCAGGCCGAAGGACAACGCCAGGGCGGCGAGGCGGGGGGTGTGGCCGGCAGCGGCGCACCCCCCGACCTAGAGCTCCAGCTGGCGGTCCCGACCACAGTGTACCACTGGCTACAAGCCGTCCACGACCTGCGATGCAGGGGTAAACCTGACCGCCAAATCGGCTCCAGGCACTGGCAAACGTGGTTGCAAGCAGACGCGCAGCGCGATGCCATCTGGGGTCTCGGGCCCGCGCCCGCGACACGAGCCCTCGATGCGGCGGCCCCGGGCCGCACACTGGCGCCACACACGGTGCCACTGGCCAACCTGCCCTTCGAACCAGCGACGGAGGGCGCCATCCGGAAGTCGGTGCCGCCCCCCCCGGCGCGAGGGGCCACGGAGCTGACGAAATGCCCCCTGTGTGCAGACAAGTACTACACAAGCGGGGCAATGCTGAAACACCTGGCGTGGCACGCGGTGCACACTGCAGCCCCGGCGGACGACAAGGAGGCGGCCTCCAACATCCTGCAAGGGAGGGCACGGAGGTCCCCATGGCACGCCCTGTACGCCTGCCGCCCCCCGCCTCAGGCAGCCGACCACGCAGACGGCGATGAGGAGGCACCCGGGGCGGCCCCTGGTGACCGGCGGCGCGGCCCAACCAGGGTCCATCCCCGAGAAGCTGGCCCCCCTGGCCCCCCTGGCTCCCCCGGCCCCCCGGGCCCCCCTGTGGGCCCTGCTCGGAACGGGCTCAGCGGATGCGGCGCACCCGGATGCCCTGGCTGCGCCGGCGAACCCAGCGGCGATGCCGATGCAGGATAGCTGACTCCAGGAGGACACGGCGGGCGACGCCCTGTGGCTCCTCTCGTGGGACCTGCGCAACGGCTTCGTGCCGCCAGACCGGTCCCTCCGGGACACTCTCTGGCGGGGCCGGGGGCCGGCGGCCTGTACCGACAAGGAGCACCTCATCACCGGCATGCTACCCCAAGAGGGGGGCTTTGCCATCATGCTCCAGGAAACAGGGATCGCCACCCGGACAGGGGCACACCGCCTTCTTCAGCAGCTGGCTGGCGGAGACGGGAGCCACCTCCAGCTCGAGAGGGGGGGGCCTCCTCACCGCGGTCAGCAGCAAGTACATGGCGGAGCATGAGGTGCTCAGTTTCACAGAAATCGTCCCCGAGAAGGCCGCGGCCCTGGAGATCTGCACAGACGGGGGGGGCCTCACCCTCATCAACGTCCTTGGGCCGCGAGCAGGCTGCTCCCTGCGGGCGGGACGGGCGGCGCTCTGGGCCGACATACAAATGTATGCCACGGCACGCAGCCTCGGTGGCCGACACCCGGTGGTCATTGCCGGCGACACCAACATCTACATGGATGCCACCAACGACCCGGCCACAGAGCACTTCTGAGCCGGCTGGGAGGCCTGCGGTTTCCGGAGGGCCACGGCAGGCGGCGAGAAGGACATGACCCCCACGCTCCACCCGTCGCGGCACAGGGTGGACACCTTCCTGGTCAACGAGCCCCTCCTGCCGTGGTCCCTGCGGGATAGCGTCTGGGCTCGCGGCCTGGCACACCCCCAGGTGGTCGGCTCGGACCACCTCCCGGTCCGCCTGGCCCTGCCGGGCCTCCTCAGCGCAGCGCGGCGCGCGGCGATGCCCACCCCCTACAGCCACACGGAGGGCCGCCTCCTCCTGTACGACGCCGAGGCCGCGCCCGTCCAACACTGCCTGTGGGCGGCGGTCACCGCCGCGCAGGATGAACCCTCCCTGGCGCCCTGGCTGGGTCCTGCAGAGCAGCACGACTACGGGTCCATGCCCGCGGCCGCGGTGGACAAGGTGTTCGAACACCTCCACGCGACGCATGACGCCCTGGCGCGTGTGGTGGGACGCCGGCAGCCGTCCCCGGCGGGGACGGACGCGGCGGAGGGGGACCTCCCGGAGAGCGGAAAGCGGCTCCAGGCGGCGGTCCTCTGCTATGACACCCTGGCAGCGCGTGCGCCGGCAGCGTACCAGGCGGACACGGCACGGCATGGCTTCCGGTCCGAGGCGGCGCTCCGGCTCACGGAGGAGCTGCGGGGTGTGTCGCCCGGGTTCCGCCCGACCACACAGGGCCAGCTACAGGAGGAGCTGGAGAGGCAAGCTGCCGCCCTCGAGGAGGACATTCGCCAGCTCCCCGCACTCCTGGCGGCAGACCGCAAGCGCGCCATCAAGGACTTCTGGCGCCGCCACGCCCCCCACATCGCCCAGCGATGGAAAGCCGTGCGGGGAGCAATTTAGGTAGAGGCCCCGGGCCCGTCAGGCCTCTGGAACGTGCGGGTCCCCAACACCCAAACGCTCCTCACAGAGGCCCACGACGTGATGTTCGCAGTTCGCGCCTTCTTGCGAGAACTGTATGACAAACGCCCGATGGACCTCCCAGGCTTCCAGGCAGCCCTCGGCGGCCATGTCCCCCGGGTCCCTGAAGGGGCCTGGACACAGGTCCAGCAGTACTCCATGCAGGACCTGAAGTCCGCCCTGGACAAGGCCAATGGCAAGGACCCAGGTCCCAACCACGTGGAGGCCCGTTTGATCAAGGCCCTCCCGGCACCCATCCAGTGGCTCCTGGTCCACTCCTACCGGGCCATCCTCCGCGGCGCCCCGCCGCCGATGCACTGGAGGGACGCGCACATCTGACTCAGCCCCAAGGTACCGGGCTCTGCCAGACTGGACGACTACAGGCCCATAGCCCTGGGCCAGCTGGACATGAAGCTGCTCACCGGCCCCCTCACCCAGCGCATCACGGAAGTGCTCACACGGCACGGAGTGGTCAGCGACTGGCAGCAAGGGGCCCTTCCTGGCTCCAACACAGACCCCTCACTGTTCACGGCGCAGCGGCAGCTCCAGCGGAGAAGGCCCAACTACGTCTTCTCTTTCGACGCCCGCAAGGCCTTCGACACCGCCCCGCACGGCGCCCTCCACCTCATCCTGCGCCACCTCTCTGTGCCGCCGGACGTCATCGACCTCCTGCTCTTCCTCCACACTTGCGCCAGGCTGCGCATCGTCACCGCACACGGCCTAACGCAGCCCGTCTACATGCTGCGCGGCGTCCGGCAGGGCAACCCCGAGAGCCCCCTGCTGTACGCGCTCCTCCTGGAGCCCCTGCTGAGGGCGCAGGGGCACCGCCTGCGCCCGCCGGGAGGGGCCGAGCACGGCCTCATCCAGGCCTACATCGACGACCTGCTGGTGGTGGCCCACACGCTGCAGCACTTCGTCGAGGGCGTGGAGGCGGTGGCCGCGTACCTGGGGATGATGGGCATGGAGCTCAACCCCCGCAAGTGCGCCATGGCCACCACGGAGGGGGTCCCGGGCCTGCAGCTGCGCCTCTGTCCCCACCTGGAAAACCCGTGGCATTGGGTACCAGCAGCGGACTCCGTCCCCTACCTGGGACTCCAGCTGCAGCCGGACGGGGAGTTCTCCCTGCAGCGCAAGCACCGGCTACGCCTGGTGGCGGTGCACCACTGGTGCCTCAACACCCTCGCGCCACTGAAAGTGATGCAGAAAGTCATCCTAGCGATCCTCGGGGGGGTGACGCAGTACGTCACCCCTTTCATCGCCGACGACTCCGACACTGCTCGCCACCTGGACCTTATCACGGTCCAGGTCGCGAAGGACAGGGCGCGGTACGCCTTCGACGCCTCGCGGGCAGCCTGCAGGATGACTGGACCCTGGGGCTCACACCGGTGCCAACGCGGTGCCAGCAGGCAGCAGTGGCCCTCGTGGGTACACTCGTCCACCACCGCTCAACCTCCGTGCGCGCCGAGGTCACCAAGATGTTCTGGGAAATAGCCGGCGGGCACAGAATTTGTCCCGAGGTGCACTACCCCGTCCCGGAGTTCTCAACTCTAGCGAGGGGTGAGTGGGTCCACTGCATACCCCGGGCCCTGGCCGCCCTGGGAGTGGGGCTGTACAACCCCATCGCGTGCCCCAGGGCGGCCCATGTCCAACTACAGTCCCCGCCGGGCAACATCGTTACGCTGCGCACCGCCAAGCTGCGACACCGCGACACGTGCCGCCTGACGGTGCCGCACACAACGCCGTGGAATGGGCACCACGGGCCACGCCACCCCTTCCCCGACAACCACGACCCGTGGCCGACGGCGGTGCAGGAATGCCTCAACCAATGCGCCGATGAACACCTTTACTATTGCCGCCGTGAGCAGGAGCCCACCAACCACCCCGGGTGGCGCGACGCCTTGGTCCACCTCTTCCACACCACCGGCACGCGGGACCCCCGCCTGAGACTCGTCCACCCCAGGAGGGCGAAGCAGGACGCCCACACCGGCCCACGGGTGACCCCGGACGGCCTGCACCTCCACGTCGGGGGCTACCGCCGCCGGGGCGGCCTATCCCCCCCCACGCGAGGGGCGGCGTACCACCCGCCGGCAGCCCTCATGTACATCCTCCGCGACGTACTCGCGGAAAGCGAGCACCAAGAGCCTAACGCGGATGTGGCATGGCCCGAGCCCCTGCGCCCCCGGCCCCACGCGCCGACGCCGTAATGGTTGGTGACCACGGACGACCAATGCACACAAGCGGCGGGGCAAGCGCAGCTCCGGGCGGAGTGGGTAATAGTGCAGGTGGGGGCATGCGAGCCAAAACCCCGTGGGCTCCCCCGTGGGACCGCCCTGCTGGTAGCTACGGGGGTGCCGCACGACCCACACATGGCAGTGCACGCGCTGGAGGACCAGCCGGAGGACACGGGACACCTGGTGGTGCACCAGCGCGGAGGCCCGGCGTGGCTCAAGGAACATGTGACGGCACTTCGGTCCTCGGCAGGCACGATCGCCGGAGCGGAGATCCGGCTGCACGACCACCCGGCAATCAGCCTCGGCGACACCAGGCCGCTGAGCGTGGACCAACTGACCCCCAGCCACCCCGACGTCCGGTGGCACTCCGCCGACCTAAAGCGGGGTGGCTCAGCCCCACTGGGTACTACTGGATCCCGGAGGCCTGGGGCCACACCTCTTCTGACGCGTCCGGGGGCGGACCCTGCAAACACGCCACCAGCGTTACTCTAGCCGCCGACCTCACCCGCACGTGGGCGGTGGCCATCTCGGGCACGGTGCCCGACGGGGAGGAGGTGGCCGCCTCCCTCCCCCCACACGGTGGACGCCGAAGTCATCATCCACCTCCTGCGGCACGCAGATCGCGAGCGGACCACGGGGGTTCCCGCGGGCGCAGCGAAGGTGGTCAACCAGATGCCCCTGCCGTGGCTCCGAGACAGCCTGTGCGCGCGAGGGCAACACGCCGGTCACCCGTTCTGGTACGTCCGAGCCACTTCGCACCACAGTGACGCCCTACTGCACAAGGCGGAGTGGGCGGCGTCCGAGGACACCGTCCTGCAGAACACGCCACCGGACCCTGGCCACGCCCAACTCATTGTCGCCGGCCGTGACGGCCATCTCGATCCACGGCCCCCCACGATGCGGGCGCTCGGCGAGGTCGCGCAGCGGGCGCAGACGGACCATGCGCTGACGCACTGGGGACACACACCTTTGGGCGCGGCCCACGCCACAGCCTATGTCCATGCCCGGGACCTCACTGCGACGGCCACCAACCGCCGGGCGCTGCGGGTGCGAGACGGCCACACGCCGGTGCAGCGCAGGCTCCGCATCCGTAAGGAGCGGCTCTCCGGCGTCGCCGTCGTCCCACAACCATGCCTCCTATGCGGCGGCCCAGAATAGACCCTGGTGCACATGCACGTGGGGTGCGCCCACTCAAAGCTCCTCTGGCCCCACTACCGCCAGGCGGTACACGAGACGGCCCGCCACCTCCCACCCGGGGACAAAGCCCTGTGGGTGGCCTTGTGGCGCTCCGCAGGCGCCACATGGACGGAAGTCTTCTGCTCCGGACTGGTGCCTGGGGACGCGGAGGCGCAGCTCCGCGCGATAGCCCGCTAAGACCCGCCGGGAGGGACCTCTGTGGACGATTTCCTCCACCACATGCTCCGGCTGGGGGACTTCGCATTGGAGCTTCGCAACCACCGGCTGGAGCAACTCCTCCGCGAGCCCCTAAGCGCGGCGGCCCGGGCACACCGATGGCTCACTGCGGCGGAGGGCAACCACCCTCCCCCTCCCCCGCGCCCTGACAAGGACTTCGTAGCCTCCCTCCGTGTCGTGAATGGCACTCTTGAGTGCCCGCCCAAAGAGGGCCCCCACCCGTACCAGGACCTGCCGGGGAGGTTCTCGAAGCACCTACAAGAAGCCCTCTTCCCGCCGTGTATCATCGGACGCGGCTCCATGACCGCGTGGGAGGCGCGCATCGTAGGTGAGGAATGGGCGCGCGAGTGGAGCCGGTGGTGCACCGCCACACGCGCCCCGGAGACCCCTGCGCAATGATACGCCGCGATCCTGCTCGAGAGATGCGGACCGGACACCCGGCCGAGACCCACCGTGATCAGCGGGGCGGGACCTGACCACCCGTGGGACGCGGCGACGGGGGAATGGCTGCAAGCAGCCCCGGGGCCGCAAACAGGATGGACTGGGGACGTGTCCTCACTCGTCAGGACACCCGCCCCCCCCCGCATCGTCCTTCAAGCCGCCAACGTACTCCGGGCTACGGAGATACGCAAATGGGGACAGCTGGCCGTGGCGCACTTCAAAGCTGGGGGGCCGGTATACGACGACGCCCTGTCCCGGCTGAGTGACACCCAGGGGCCCTTGCTCCTCATGCTCCCCACCGACATTGCAGCCGCGCTGCGCCAGGAGCTGGACGGCTGCGAAGGGCTGCGAGTGGGATGGGAGGCAGTCGCGGACGGCACCCTGCTGGCCCTCCTCCACCGAGACGCCGCGAACGGGTGCCAATGGGATGCGCTGACGCCCCACGTCACCGGGCGCCACATGTACATGGCAACCCCCCCCAGGGGCACCCCCGCCCGGCGTGGGAGGACCTCATCGCCGCCTTCGGCGACCACGGGATTCTCCCCGACAACACGTGGCGGGAGGTCCAGCAGAAGACGCTTGGCAGGGACTACCGGCGCCGCGTCCGCGCCCGCCTGCTGGAGATCCGGGGGCCCCTCCGACAGAGGTGGGACGACCTGTGGCTCCGCCATCTCGACCCTTGCTCGCCGCCCTCCCACCTCCCACACACCTGCTGGCTCTGCGGGGAATTTGACACGGTGTCCTCAGCAGCGTCGACAGGCGCCAACAGGTGCGCGCGGTGCGCCCAGGTTGCCGCGTGCCCCTGGCCCGAACCTCCCGCAGGCCCGCGCAGGCGCACGGAGGAGGAGGCCCTGCACCGGCGCATCGAGGGGGCACACGCCCCCTCACACGAAAGCGCGGGCCCCGCGGGCGCCGCCCTTCTGTGGATCCACGTGCACCTGCGGGACCCCACATCTGTTGCGCACCTGTAGCATGTGTTGGCGCCCTGACCCCCACCCGCCGCCGCCCTTTGCAGAGCCCGCAGTACCATGCCACGCCGACAGGGGGATGGGCTGGGACACACCAGGGCCCGCCGCAAAGCGCAGGAGGCGGCCGTCCGGGGCCTGGTGGCGGACGCGGTGGCAGAGGCGCACGAGGCGCACGCTGCCGCACGGCATGACCTGACGGGCAGTGTGAGGGCTTTCCTCAACGAGACCGCCCTCCCGGCCGTCCGCGCCCTGAACGGAGCGGGGGCCCCTACGCTGCTCCCGGCGATGCACCAGATGGTGAACGCTGTCCAGCCGGGGCTCATCAGCCCGGAGGTGGCCCTTTACCGGCACTGGATGGAGTGGCGCGAGTCCAACCGGTCGGACCGGCCCCTGTCAGTGGGGGATACCCTGCAGCTGACGGGAGCGGGGTCCGCCATGTCCCTCCGCAGCAGCGCCCCAGCCCTGCTGCACGCCCTCACGACGCGCTACCTCGGGGACGCGGCCCCGTACCTGAACCTGGCGCGGGCCACATACCCGGGGGGGATGTCCGAGCTGGATGCAGCCCTCCACCTTCTACACCCACTGGACAAGGACCTGGAGGTGGGCGAGATCACGGTGTTCGTGGAAGGCGTGGACGAGGCGTCCGCCCGCCCCCGGCTGAACAACCCGGTGTACGACGGCACCAGGCCTACCCCCCGTACGCCATCGTATGCGAGGCGTTCCCCAGGGAGCCCACTTGGTGCCCCGCCCTCCCGCCGGCAACGCACGCGCCCCGCGGCTGGGCCAACCCAGACCTGTCCCCCCCCCTCTCCAGAACCAGGGGTGCCCACCACAGGGGGCAGGTCCTCTGGCATGTGTGCCCTGGCACCCCCCTGCTCCTCCTCGTCGTCGCGACCCGCGGGGACCCGGAGCGGGTCCTGGGGATCACCCCCACCCACCTCTATGGGGCAGCACCCGTACCCCGCCCCCCCCTCCCCGCGCCCGCGGCGCGGGACGGAGTACACACCTTCCTGCGAACACAGGAGGTCACCGCCGTTACCGGGGTCCACCTAGTGCGGCTCCCCCCGACACCATCCGACGACCCCGGGGGCCCAGGGCCATGGGCCCCGCCCCAGACTGGGAGCTGTGGCGCGACGCGTGGGCCGCGTGGCTCCCCCGCCTCCCCTCCAAATGCCGATGGATGGCCGCCGGCCCCCGGCCGTGCGGGGCTGACGCCACAGCCGGCCCCCCACCCCCTCCCCCCCTCCCCCCCGCAGAGCACCGCACGGCACTGCCCACGGCACGGCACTGATGCACCAGGAGGTAGTGGGAGAAGCGCGCCTGCCACCACGCATGCCTACCAGGATAACAGTGATGGCAGACTCGGATGGCTCCCCGCAGCGGGACGACCGCCACCACTGCTGGTCCCGCTCCCGCTCCCCCGTCTCCCCAGAGTGGACGGGGGAGACCCTCGCGGAGCGCGAGGAGCGGAGGCTGGCGGAGGCGGCGGTGCTGGTCGGGCCGCCGCCGCCGGCCCAGGAGCCTGAGCCAGCCGAGGTGACCGCCCTCGCCGCCCAAGCAGCAAGCCCTGCCGCCCCGCCCCGGGAGGGGGCCCCAAAGCGCAGGAAGCGGAGACCGCAGCCCCAGCGAGCCATGCCGCGGCCCCGACCGCGGCCCTCGGCACGCCGCCGACACGGGGGGTAGCCCTGGCGCGGGAACCGGGCGCATTGCCGAGGGCTGCCGCAGCCGCAGAGAGCGGGGAGGGCGGGGAGGGCGCGCGAGGGGTTGCGACCGCGGACCTGGCGAGCCGCGCCACCGCCTCGGCAAGCTACGCCGCGACCCCCAGCACACCGCGAAAGCAGGGCAAGGACCCCGCACGGGCCAGGGGCGCCTCGCCGGCGGCCGCCGCAGCAGCAGCAGTGGGCAGGGAGAGCGCGAAGTACCGCGCCCACCCCACCCACACACACACCAGTCCCCCCAAGCCGTTCCCCCCATAGCCCTTCCCCCCGCGGCGGGCGCGGCACGTCCGCCCCCCGGCGCCCGAGCGCTCGCCGCCGGGCGTCACGCTGCCGCAGCTGCAAAGACAGCGGGACGCCCGGCGCGTGATCGAGGAAGGAGGGGAGGGCGCGCAGGCAGAGCTGCGTGCCAGCCACGGGAGCGCGGAGCGGGGGACAGGAGGCAACAGGGGAAGTACCCAGGAGCGCGCGCAAGGAGCAGGCCAGGGCACGCGCGGCGGGGAGCAAGGGGGCAGCAGCGGGGCGGGACAGAGCGCAGGCAGCGGACGACGCGACTCAGCGCAGGGGGCCGGGAAGGGACCAGGGCACAAAAGGGCGCGCAGGGGCGCGGGCAGGGAGCCCAGGTGCAGGGAGCGGGGCGAGGGACGGTGGGCGAGCGGGCGGGCCAGGGCGTGGGGGACAGGGGGCGGGACCCGCGGCACGGGCAGGGGGCCGGAAAGGGGCCCAAGGGCAAGGGCAAGGGCGCCGCGGGCCCCAAGGGACAGACGGGACGGGGCATGGGAGCCCGGGGGGGAGGGCAGGCCGAAGGGAGGGGGGCGGGGAGCGGGGCACCCCCGCAGCCGGACGTGCAGCCGGTGAGGTGCATCCCCCCCGGCATCATACAGATGCCGGCGCACCACACCCACCACCACCACCACCACCACCACCACCTCTACAACATCGACCCTGACGCCAGCGAGCTCGTCCCCCCCCAAACCCCACGACCCGAGCACCAGCCAGCCCCCCCCGCACCGAGAGCGGAGCCGGTGCGGATGGCCTCGGCGGGGGGGGGGGCAGGGGGCAGCATCGGCGCTGCAGGCACAGGGGCAGCAGGGGGGAGCCGGCGCGAGGGGCAGAGGGGGCCCGGCCCTGGGACCGGGACTGGGGCACGGTCCCGGACCCTCTGGGGGAGGAGGCCCTCCCCCTGGTGGGGGAGGTGTACGGGTGGTTGTGCTGGGCCAACCAGGGGACCACCAGGGGGTTGAAGAACCGGCCCTTTGATGCCGTGCTCCTCCGGAGGGACGGAGGAAACCGAGAGGTACCCCCAGGGGGTGGGCAGCCCCAGAGGACCATGAGAGGGTCCTCAGGTCAGTGATCCGGGCGGCGTGGCCCGACAGGGAGCCGACGTGGCCGGCCTTCCTGGAAGGCAGAGCGGTGCTCCGCATCACGGATGCGGACGCCAACAACTGGCTCCCCCGGGCCTTGCGCAGCGCCCTCGCCCACTGGCGCTACCGCCGGCGCAACCCGCCGCCGCCACAGCCCCAGCCCCCACACAAGCGGCGGCGCAGGTGACGGCCCAGACGGTGGACGCGAGAAAGTGGGGGGGGGAGCTGGTCCGGACCCACGCCCCCCCCCACGGTACGGCGTGACGAAGGAGCGTGCGCCTCCTCCCGCGGGAGGGAGGGCGGAGACAACAACCGCTGACCGCTAACTCTCACGGCCGCCCCTGGCCGGCCAGCGCCGCGCGACGACGGCAGGGGGGATGAGGGGCCCCAGCGAGGGCCTGCACGAGGGTCCGGCTCTGGGTAGAGGGGGGCGGGGGAAGGGTGCGACCCCCCAGCCGATGGCTGGCCCCCGGGGCCGGGACCGCCGTGCCGCCCCCCCCCCCTGGCCGTCAGGACGTGGCGCCAGGGGACCTGAGGGCCCCCCCGACCCCCCCCCCCTCCCACTCAGGCCCAAGAGCGGACGGAGGCAGACTGAAGAAACGGCGGCCCCGCACCCCCACCGAAGAGGCTGCTGCACCCGGGGTGCGGGGGCACCACGGCCGAGGCGGGCGCCCGCACGACCTGCCCGCTGCCGGCCGACGGCGGACCGGCGGCGCCCAGGACGGCGCAAATGGGGCGGCCTTATCAGAGGCCGGCCCGGGGAAGACGGGGGCGCGAACCAGGGCGGGGGGGTTCCCCCCCCCTCCCCCCCCCCCCCCCCGCCGCACTGACCCGTCGGCGGCCGACCGGACCACGCCTGACGCCCGCGGCCGCCCGGCAACCCCCACTGCGCGAGTATACCCCAGGGGGGCACGCCGGAGACAACGGATGGCAAGCCGACGCCCGACTGGGCGGGGGGGCGGCCCCCCCACCCCCCCCCCCCCCCCCCGCTCCCCCCCCCCCAGCTTGGGGGCCACAAGAGCGGCCCTCCGCCCCCCCGGAGCCGAGGGGACGCCCCCCCCCCAGAAGGGACCGCGACGCGGGGGGGGGGGGGGGGTGCGGCTGGACCTGCACACCGCGCGCCCAAGTGCCCCCAGCCGCCTGCTCCCGCGGGGGTTGCGGCCGCAGGGCGAGCCCACACCAGCGTGCCGGAGCAACGCGCGCACCAGAACAGTATGCAGGCCGCGCCCCACATCACCCTCCTGTGACCACAGCCCACTCAGGGAGGGCAGAGGGGGGGTTCAGGTCTGCAGGGGTCCCCGGGGGAGCGGTCCACGGGCCGCCCCTCACCCCCCCCCACATGGGGCGGCACCGCGACCCCGACCGCACGCGCACGCCGGAGGGGAGTGCGCCGGCGACACGAGGGGGGCAAGGATGGAGTACCGCAGGCCGCCACCCAGAAGGGGAGCAGGTAGGCCGCGGCGCGACCACCCCCCCCCCACCCCCCCCACCGGCCCGCAACAGCTTATAGGTTATTATAGCTTGCACGCCCACCTCTGTTGTTCCTTCACGCTCAGGTGAAGGGTTTTTTCCCTTTCTCCATTGTAGCCTGAGCTACCCATTGTTGTTTTTGTTTTGATGTTCCGGAGCACGATTGCCCCGCAGGACCGGATGGAGCTCCGTGACGTCGACCCCTTCGCCATACGCGCGGCGCTCCGCTGCCCACTACTGGGCCTGGTGTACATCGACAGCAACAACACGCTGGCCCCGGTCTCGACCACCGATGGGGGGGCCAGCAACTGCGGGGCCTCGCGGCACGGACTCCAGTCTTTGGCGCCGCCGGCTTTCGGCCTGACACTGAGCCAGCAGGCTGTCTGGGTACTGCACAGTATGGCGGACGACACCTGGGTCCTGATGCAGAGAGTGCTGCAGACCATCTACCACATGCTGCAGACCATCCAGCCCATGATGCTGACCACGCCGCGGTACCGGGTGGACCAGAAATTGTTGGTCCTGACGACCGCTGCGTGCACGTTGTCCGACTACAGTGACAGGGGGTGCAGCGCATCGGCTCCTGGGGCCAGAGCTGGGCGGCCCTCTGGCCTTTTGGCTGTCGAGGGCTGCCGGCTGTGGTGCTGTGTGCCGCGTGTGTCCTCCACGACCTGCTGCGTTACTTCAGTGGAGAGTACGGGCCTCTGGGGGTCTGGCTGCTGTACTTCGGTGGGCAGGTCCAATATCACGGAGGGTACGGGCCACTGGGGGCCTGGCTGCAGTACTTCGATGGGCCGGTCCAATATAACGGAGGGTACGGACCACTGGGGGCCTGGCTGCAGTACTTTGATGGGCCGGTCCAATATAACGGAGGGTACGGACCACTGGGGGCCTGGCTGCAGTACGCTGGTGGACAGGCCCAATATGGCGGATGGTACGGACCACTGGGGGCCTGCGGACTCCGAGCAGGACTCTCTCAGTACGCGTTCGCCTGGGGCCCGTATGCAGATCTTCGTGACGACTTTGTCTGGGACGACGGTGACCCTGGATGTCAGGTCCGCCGACTCAGTGGCGACCGTGATGCTGCGGGTCCAGGCCAAGGTGCGCGTTCCCCCTGGTTCGCAGAGGTTGCTGTATGCGGGCAAACAGTTGGAGGCCCGCCGTACTCTCGCCGACTACAACGTTCAGAGGGAGTCCACGCTGGACTTGGTCCTGCGGCTGCGTGGTGGCGTGCTCAATGACTGGTCCACGTTGGGGCAGGACCCCGCGGTTGACGCGGCCGCTGCAGCCATCCGTGCCGGGCCCGGGAGCGAGGAGTTCAAGAACAAGCGCATCGAGACGCTGGCGCGGCAGTACGATCTCAGAGAGGCCGGCCTGGACAACCCCGCTTCGGGCCGGTCCACTTTGGAGCTGGCACGGGCCCTCGAAAGGCAGTTCGAGTTGGAGAGCGAGCGCCGTGAGGAGGAACGCCAGCGCACGGCCGATGAGCGACGACGCCTCGAGAGGGAGGCGGATCTCGACACGGCGCACAAGAAGGCTTACATGGAGGTCTTCGAGCACCTCTACGGCAATACGCGTTATCCCACGGGGCACCCCAGGCGGGGGGGGATCATCAATACTTACTCGGCCGACGAGGCGAAGACCCAGATCATATGGTGGGCCGAGAAGGGTGAGTTGGTCATCGAGGACGTCCTCCTTTACTCCCACCTGGTCTGGGCCGATAGCCCACAGGTCTACGCCGCGATTCTGCTCCGCTACAGGGACCTGCCGTCACGCATTCGGGCCCACAACGTCGTAGTTACCGAAATGATGGAGGAGGACCACAAGGATCGACATCCCCAGTTCAAGGCTCGGAACCTGCCGAAGATCCTTGCGTGTCCCTTTCCCCTCTTGCCGCCCGTCTGTGAGGAATTCGTCCGGTTGAACCAGGATATTCTGGACCATGTTCCAGACAGTGCAGAGGGGCGCATCAGCGGCGGCGGCGGCATGCGGCTTCCCATGGCCTACAAGCGCGCGGTGTCTTTGGGGGCGTCCTTTCGGGTCTCCGTCCGTCCGCCGGTCCAGGGTGGCGAGCCATATTTCTTCGTTGAAGGGCCGGACCCCAGGGGGCGCTATGCAGTGGATATGGGCCCCGCTAGTGACGCTGTTGCCAATCTGCAGGCCCAGGTGAAGCAGCAACGTGCGGAGATCGATGGACTCCGTAAGGCCGTCCAGCTTGCCTCTAAACCCGCAGCTGTGCCGCAACCCAAGCCCGGTGGCCCACCTGGGCCCACCGATCGGAGCGGGAAGGCCCGTCGGGACCAACAGCCTGGGCAAGCGCCTGAGTTCCCGGCCCGGCGCCGCCAGCCTCGCGGGGGTCCTGCTGGTGGCAGTGCGGACGACGCTACCGCCCTTGTGCCCCGTGGCGTGACCGACGATGGCGCGCCCACCGATCCCTCGACCCAGATGGGTTTTTGAGCGGTCCTCTTGGCTCTCCAGAGGACGTGAATCAAAACAGGGGGCCAGCTTCGGCCGGGTGCGGCAGGCTCCGCCCTGGCGACCTACGGGGCGGGTCCCTCGATGCCGAGTTGAGTGACATGGATTTGGATTTGCGGATGGCCCCCGCCTTCCCCAACTACGTGCCCGCCGCTTTGTTCTACCGGGTACGGACGGAGGAGCGTCCGTCGATCCGCCGGGGGCTGGCACGTGACCTGGTCGCGCGGCTCCTCTCGATTTTGGAGAGGCACTCGTGTGCTATTATGCCAGTGCACGTTCGGTATCATTGGACTACGGCGGTTGTCCGCCGGGTTGCTGGGCGCCTGACCACCGTCGTCTACGACTCCGCCCGGCATCCGGCCACCGCCAGGGACATCACCTCCCATTTCACGCGCGATCTCGGCCTCGCACGGCCGGTGATTGTGGCGCACGCCAAGCAGTTCCGGGGGTCCGCCGAGTGCGGCCTCCATGTCTTTTTCGTGGGCGCCTGGGCCGCGTACGGCACCAGGCCCTTACCACAGGCCCAGTTGACGCCCCCGCGCTACGTCTCCCTTCACGCGTGGCGGGCGCTGTTGACGGAGTGCCGCCCCTTGACTCAGCATCTCACGGCGCTCCTCGCCGCCGCGTGTCCCGACTTTGCCTCCATGATCGGCTTTGACGACGTCGTGCGCGGTGGGGCCCCGACGTCCGCTGCGATTCCCCTGTCGCCCCCTGCAGACGGACCTGAGGGGGCCTTGGGGCTCGGCCCGGTGCGCTATTCCCTCGACGTACCTGAGGAGGCTCCACCTGTGGCCCATCGCACGCGCGCGCGGCGCTCGGCGCACGACGCCGACGCTCAGCGAGCCGCGGCAGCCACTTTCGACCCGGCGAGTTTGACCGAGGAGTTCGTTGTGCAGACGCCCGTGCCCCTGTCGTGGTTCCTCTCCAGGGCCGCGTCCGCCGGCCTGAGCGGGGCGACTGTTGCCCTCGTCCGCGAGTTCTACCATCACTGCGATCCCGGTGGGGGGGAGCAGGCGACCGTCAGCCTTGCCCGGCTCACTTCGGCCACCGCCGATTCGGTTTTCTGGGCGTCCCGAGGCGGTTGTCGCTCCGACCGCCCTCTACTCCGCCTTTTCCGTGACTGTGCAACCCAGATTGTGGCCTCGGTGAGGGCCCGAGCCGCCGCGCAGGAGGATAAGCTGCACATGGCCTACCGTGCCTTTCAACGGCACACGTACTTAACCGACACCGCCGTGGATGCCCCAATCCTGGACGCCGTCTTTCGTGACCCACCGGCTACAGGATGGAGTTATCTGCCCTGCAGGGCCCTCACCTGGTGGGAGGGACGCTGTACCCTGCCCGCTGGCATCGGGTGGGACCCGGGCACGCTTACCAGCAAGGTCGCTACGGTGGCGCACATCGCACCGGAGCAGCACTTCGTGGCCTTCGCCTACGCGGGCGGGGCCATTGTGGTGCGGGACAGTTGGCACGGGGCGGGCGCGACGGGCGCGCGGTTTGATGCTCGGGGGGCCGCCTACGGCGAAGCCACGTTGCGCTGGGCTGGAGTCTTCGCCTCCTTTCTCCGTCGCCACTGCGGCCTGCCCGTTCAGCCCGAGGCTGTGTACGCGTCTTGTCGACGCCAGCAGGAGACGGAGTGTGGGGTCGAGGCCGTGAATAACACCCTCCAGACCATCTACGCGCTCACCGAGCCAGGGACCCTGACTAGGGCCCACATTCGTGAGGCCCACAACTTCTATCTGGGGCTTTCGCGGGCAAGAGTGGAGCCGGCGGATCGCCCGAGTTTCCGTTGGTCCGTGTTGCCGTCTTGTGCCCCGACTACGCGGGAGCTGTCCCCTGTACCCGATCCGTCCGTCCCCTCCGTGCCGGTGCCTTCTGCGGAAGCGACGTGTCCGCCTGGGCTGGTTTCTCTGCCCGAGGTGGGGCCTGGTCGCCCTCCCCCTGCACTGTCCGCTGCGGAGCAGTCGCAGGTGACGCGGACTCGGCAAGGAACGGTTGTCCCCTCCCCTGACCCAGTCACCCACAGGGAGGTGACCCCGCCCGCAGCGACTCACGCGCGGGCCTCTACCTCCCCGACGTCGGCGACGGAACCGTCATCGCTGGGTACGACGCTGTCCGCCGCGCCCCGGGATGGCGCCCCTGGGCCCGGGTCGGCTCGGGTCGCGCCCCGCGGGACATGCCGGGACTGCTCGAACCCCCGGTCACCCAATCACGTGTGCGGGGGTTTCTGCCACTGGCATCACCCCGCCATTCTCGAGACCACTAAGGGAACGGATCGACGCTGTGGGTGCGCTACTACCATGCGCCGGGGTTGCCGCCTACCAGCCTTGGAAATCGCGGGGGTACACACCTGCTGGGTCCATGCGTCTTTGGCCCAGCGGCACGCCGTTCTCCGCGTCCTCGATCCCGAGGGGGAGCCGCAGTGGGACGCGGTTTCTACGGGGGACACATGCCCTACGGGACCGTCCGCCGACACGGTGCTTTTCGCCCCGCGGGAAGGCGCGCCAGCCATGCGTCACAATGAAGTGGAGCGTGCGCTCCGTGACGTGCCGCGGGGGTCGCATATCCGCCTCTCCATGGCGCGCCGTGGGGCCCATCGGGTCCAGTGTGTGGCGCGGCTTCTGCGGGCCCCTGCTCGGTCGGCCCTGGGCGAGGCCGAGGTCCTCGCGCGCTGGTGCGACAAGTGCTGTCAATTTGAGTCTCAGGATCCGGCCTACCTTCAACTCCCGGACCCTGACTTCACCTACTTTACCCTCGGCCGCGTTCAGGCTCTCCCGGAGTTCGCGTCGAGCTGTGGGTATGAGGACGACGACGACGTGGGGAGCGACTACGGCGACGAGGCCGCGGATCCATCCGAGGTCGATGCCCTGCACAACCAGCTCGACGATCCGGCGCGCGCTACGCTCGCATCCATGGACAGCGCCCCCGCGGGCACCTGGAGGGTCCTGGATGCCAAGCGGTGGCACCCGCTGGGCAGGGCGCTGGAGTGTCCTCGCCATGTGCATCCCCTCGTGTGGTCCGGCATGTCACCGAAGACACGCCAGTCCCACCTACGGTGGATTCACCGTATCCGCCATCTGCCGGACGAATTCAACAACACGCCCCTACCGAAGGCGGTGGTCGAGATGGTTCTGAGGGAGGCCAGGAAGCGCCACTGGGCCTGGAGCACCATTTCGTCCTCGCTGTCCACGGTGGCGTCCGCCCTGCGTGACCTCCAGTACTACGTTCCGTCCTACAACGGGGCCGTCATCGACATTCGGACGGACCCCTATTTCCGCGGGGCGGCGTCCCATGCCACACGCAAGGCACGGGTCACCGCACTGCGCCCGCAGAAGTCAGCCCCTCTGAGCTACGCCGACTTTGATGTGCTTGAGTCCCAGCTCCGGGGGAGCGATGCCTGGTACCTACTGCAACTCGCTTGGCACCTGGCAGCGCGCGTCGGCGACACACGCCGCCTCGACCCGGAGAACGTGCGCATCGCGGACGCCGCGGGTGCACATGGCAACGTCGC
The DNA here is from genome assembly GCA_964036045.1 of Eutreptiella sp. 'Long Island Sound 2002'. Lineage (NCBI taxonomy): Eukaryota > Euglenozoa > Euglenophyceae > Eutreptiales > Eutreptiaceae > Eutreptiella > Eutreptiella sp. 'Long Island Sound 2002'. Next base: position 107,697,534 of record OZ038380.1, read on the forward strand.
GGTCGAGGCCCTGTTCACCGAGGGCAAAGGTGCATTCTTTTGGGGGCCGTACACCATTCACAGTACTATGCCTGCCCCCGTGGCCAAGCAGCTGAAGGCGTTCTTCCACGAGCGGCGGCAAGCGGCGCGGCGCACTTCCCCGCAGCGGGACCCGGGCGACGCCCCCTATCACGCCTTCTCCCAGACTGCCCAGCGTGAGCTGTCGGTGGCCTTGGGCAGGTTCCCCGATCACAGCTGCCGCAGCATACGCCGTGGGGCCTTGGTCTGCAACGCTAGGGCCGGGGCCACTGACGCCGAGCTCCAGTTGCTGTCCGGTCACAAGCGCCGGGATACCCTCCTCCGCTACCTCGGCTGGGGGCATGAGAGCACTGAAGCGGCGGGCGCGGCCGCCTCCAGGGCGACCAAACTCTCGCGGGCAGTCACCCCGATGGGCGGGGATGTTGCCGCACCGATGAAGATGGGGCGCTGGTCGGGGTTCAACGGGGAGCGTGGACGTCGTGTGCGGGCCCCACCGTCTCTGTTCCCGCGACAGGCGCCGCCGTCATCTGAGTTAGGACTGCAGGATGACTATGATGGGACCCAGGATGCGTTCAAGGACTGGACCCTCCACGCCCATGCCGTGTCCACCGTCAACTTGCCGGCAGTGCGCGCCTCCATCGAGTCTGATGACCTCAGGGCAGCCTTTGACGGGGCTGTCAGTCTGCTTCAGAGCGCCGGGTGCTATGGGATTGCTGATCGCCCTCTCCTCACCGCGTCGCAAGTACCCGTCTCCAAGTTCACCCACGAGCAGTGGACCCGATTCCTGGAGGTGGGTAAAATACGGCCCCTGGGGGGTCAGGAGATTCGCTCCGGCGTGCGTGGGTTCGCCGTGCCCCAGCCTGCCAAGCGGCGCTGGCGCCCCGTCTTTGAGACTCTTTACAATCCCTTCTTCCAGCAGTCGCTGGTTCCCCCGCTGTCCTATCCCTCCCGCGTCGAGCGCCGCCGTTGCATTTCGGGTTACACATACCGGCTGGAGCTCGACCACTTCGCCTGGTTCGACCAGTTTCCCCTACTGGGCGTGGGCAGCTACCATGTCGTGCGCTCCGCCATGCCTATCCGGTGGGACAATGCGGAACATGAGCTATTTTGTCTGGAGCGACTCCCCATGGGTGCCACGCAGTCTTGCGGGGTCGCCAACACGACCACATGGGCGCTCATGGAGCCCATCATACGGATGGATGGGGTGTTCGTTACCTCCATGGTCGACAACGTCATCATCTGCTCCAACGAGCCGGACCGTTTCGTGGAGGCCGTGCGGCTTTACCTGACGCGCGCACAGCGGTGTTCCGCCGATCTGAACGACATCGAAGTCGCGGGCCGCAAGGTGCCCGTGCCCTCCGATCCGGACGATATGCTGCGCCTGGGCGCACAGCTCGGCTCCGGGCCGGCCGCCTTCTTGGGGGAGGAGTATGTGGGCAGCCGGGTACGGAATCAGCCGCGCAAGGTCGCCAAGCTGATGGCCGCCTTTGCTCGGATGCGGGATGCTTGCGACGACCCCCGGGTCGTGGTGACGCGACGTCAGCTGGCCTCCTTTGTGGGGCTGTGCTCGTGGATGGCGAACACCCTCAACGTCTCGCTGAGGGAGCATTGGGACGTACTCCGCTTGTTCTCCCGTGTGGCCCAGCAGGTCGGTAGCTGGGATATGCAGCTCCCCGTCACGCCCCGTGTCCTCGACGTCTTGACCCCGCTGTACACTGTTTTGGCCGCCAACCAGCCCGTTGTACCGCACTGCCCGCCCTTGCCATCTCTGGTGGACGACGACTACGCGGCGGTGGCCATCGTGGACGCCAGCGGCACGGGGTATGGGGCGTATGTCCGCTTTACGGATGGTCGCATCTTTGAGGTCATGGGAGGTTGGCATGGTCACCTGCGACACTCAGCGTGGGCTGAGCCCATCGGGGGGCTCAAGATCGTGGAGTGGCTTCGGGGGCGCCTGCCGCGAGGCGCTCGGATTGCGGTGGTGACTGACCACGGCGCCATGTGTCATGGTCAGCTTCGGCCCGGTTCCGCCACGGGCGGGTTCTCCCTGGCCTACCACCTGAATTCCTTTTTCAGGGCCCTGTACTCCTTCAGCCCTGATGCCGCTGTATTTTACGTCGAGGGACCGGAGAACATTGCCGACGCGCCATCGCGCGCTGCCCGCTTGGGCAGCCCGCAGATTGTTAAGGAAGTTTTTCACATGCAATTTCCCCCGTTGGCTGCCTTTTTTCACCCGTTTCTGCAGCCCAGGGCGCGCCCCTGGTGGTGCGTCTGAGTGCCTGGCGCCTGTGGGCAGGCCGGGTTTGTGAACCTCTGGGTGCCTGGGGGTTGGTTGCAGTTTTATTTAACATTGGCTTATGTGTGCGGGGGGTGTTCATACGCCACTTTTGTACCGATGGGAGTTTTTCCGAGGTCCAGCCATTTGTGGTGTCGTGCCTGTCTGTTGGTATTGGCTGCTGCAGTGCAACAGCTTATAGGTTATTATAGCTTGCACGCCCACCTCTGTTGTTCCTTCACGCTCAGGTGAAGGGTTTTTTCCCTTTCTCCATTGTAGCCTGAGCTACCCATTGTTGTTTTTGTTGCCCGCCGCCACCCACTTGCTCCGCCTTTGTTTTTTCACGCCATCAGTTTCGCCAGGGCGACCGCTGTGTCGCCCTGGGTCTTCAGGCCTATAATTATCCGCCAGAGCCATTCAGGCCTGGTGGGGTGTTCATACGCCACTTTTGTACCGATGGGAGTTTTTCCGAGGTCCAGCCATTTGTGGTGTCGTGCCTGTCTGTTGGTATTGGCTGCTGCAGTGCAAGCCGCGGGGGCCCCACCCCCCGAGGCAGGGGGGGTTGGTCCCCCCCCCCCGCCCGAGAGAGGAGCCGGAGCGCGACCCGCCCCCCCGCCTCAGCCGCCGGCTCCCACAGGGGCCGCGGAGAACAAGCGAGCCCGCGCCAACGCGCCAGGACGCCGCACAGATCGCGCCCAGAGAAGGCGGGCGAGCACGAATCGGAGTGGTATGGGGGGCCACGCCCCCCATGGACAGAACGACGCCAGTGACACCCGCATTGTTGCCTGACCAGGGAAGGCAGAGGGACGGAACGAGGCAAAGCGACCCCCCGCCCTACAGGCCCCCCCCTGGCCGCACAAACTGGGGGTACGGCGCACGCCCCCCCCCCCCTGAGCCCGCCCCCCGGCACACGAACGCCACGGACCCGCCCCGCGGCGCGCAGCCCCCACAGGGCATGCAGGCCGATGGGACAGAGAAGGGCCCCCACATCCCCACGCCCGCGCACACAACACGTGGAGAGCGGACCCCAACAGACCGCCCAGTGGGCGGGCAGTCGGGGGAGGGGGAGCGCCTGACCCCAGGCGCACCTCGCAACAGTAGAAGGCACCCCCCCCGGGGGCGCCCTACCGCCACCCCCACAACCCCAGGCCAAGTAGGGGGGAACCAGGACCGAACCGCCCCCCCCCAAGGACGCCAGACGCAGCAAGGGACCGGGGCAGGACACGCGGAGGGGCACGGACCGCGTGGAACGGCCCTACCAGCGCCCAGTGCTGGGACCACACCACCCAGGAGGGGGGGGGAGCGGACGTTGCGGGAGCGCGAGCGCACACACACGTATAGGGCATGCAGGGACTACCAGAAGGGCAACCGGACCGAGCGCGCGGAACGCACAGGCCGCGTGGAATGGCGTACCAGCGAGCGAGGGTAAGGGACACCCAGACGAGACGGCCCGCCACACGCAGCGCGGAACACGCGGGGCGGGAAGGGGGAAACGGGAGGGACACAACACCAGGTACCGGCCCGAACCCCCCGAACCGGCCACGAGCGCCGCGCACACACGGACGGGGCACTGCACCCGCCAAGGCAGTAGTGGCGCACAGCGCCACGCTCCAACCCCTAGGCTAGGCAGCCTCCTCGCCAGCGCAAGGAAGTCCCACTGGCGACAAGCCAGTAGCACCGGCCTGGCGGCGCCGGCGCCCCGGGCGACCACACATTAGGGGGGCGACACAGTGTGTAAGCGCCCGCAGCCACGGCTGCGAATGGATGCACTGACCGGGGAGTGGCGAAACGGGGAAGCCGGGGAAGGACGGGGCTCCGAGCCCTGTGAACCAGGGGGACTCCGCCACAAGGCAGGAGGTGTGTCTTGGAGGGCCCCCCACTAGGACCCGGTGGGGAGGATATCACCTGGCCCGACCAGGTGGCCCCCCGGGGCCGAAAGGCATCTAGTACCCGCAAAATCAAACCTCAAACCTCAACCCTAAAACCTAAACACGCTAAGTAGGTCATGGAACGGGACAAGGGGACTGGGCCAGGGACGGGATGTGCCAAAGGGGAACAGGGCATCGCAGAGCTGCGATCAGATCAAAGTATGGAAACACGGGCGAGCAAAAGCGCCAAGTACTAGCTCCGTGGGATTGGGAAACCAGTCGGCATGGAGAGGTGAACCATGGGCCAACCATGGGGAGCCTAACCGCGGGAAGTTGGGAAAATATCCTGGACACTGGGATGGCTGTGAGGTGTCCGCAGGGCCGAGGGTTGAACCTGAGGCCCCCGGGTCAATGGCCTGAGTACGCATTGGTTCGCGCGTGAGCAGAACCCCGGGACCATGGAGACGGTTGCCCCCTGGCCTCCAGCAGCGGTTGGGCAACAACCAAGTGCATCTGGGAGCCCAGTTGGTATTCCGACCCGTGAGCTATGGGGAGTGGTGGTATGTCGTTGATAGAACTGGTGCGCTGTTTGCGACGGCTATCCACAAGAAACCTGCTTGCAGGCACCAAAAAGTCTGTGCGCAGGGGAGAAAAGGAGAGGGAAGTGGAGGGGCAACCCAAGGGGGCACCATCTGAAGGGAACCTACCGCCGGTCAGGCCCCAAGGGAACCTGGTTGAAGTTCTCGGACGTGAGCTGAGACCTGAGGGGAACTCATGGTGGAGAGCTCCCCTTCCTGCCAGAGGCAGCCACCATGTAAAACCACTAAGGGGATGTTAGATGACTCTGCGTTCGTGGCCGCCCTTACCTACCTACCTACTTACTTACTCAGATGGCGCATTCTTCTGAAACTGCATTACAGGCTATGACATTACCTCACACCCCATTCCACACCGCCACCATGTCCTTCAAGATGCATTTCTTGACATATTAACCTGTTGAACGCAAATTTACGGGTTCCAACAGTTTTCAATTTGCATTTAAGGCTATGGGCTACTTGACACCCCGTTTTCCCACTGCCCCCATGTCCCCAAAATGTATTGCCTCAACTATAGGCACCTCAAACCCCAATGGTGGGTTTCGGACTATTGTCAAAATGCGTTGAAGGCAGTGGTAGTGCCTCGCATCCCATGGTCCCACGCCCCCATGTCCTCAAAATGACTTTGTTGAGCTCTCCACCCCTCAGACCCCAATGTTAGGTGCTCCACTTCTCATGGCTTAGAGCAGCAGCAGCACAGCGAGTGCGTGAGCGCGCAATCGCGCACTGTAGACTGCAGATGCAAATATGAAGCATCCAGATGCCAGCACCTGTGAATGAAATAGTGTATGCTATTTTGATATGTTTTGGACAGGGTATGCGTCTTTGAATTGTGCATTTGTTGGCCTGCTTAACAATCCACCGCAAGGTTGCCGAGTTTTGTTAAACGAGACAATTTTGCAGAAACAAGGCAACCCCAAAAATCGATCCACACCAAGTGGTAGCCAGTTAGGTGGCGGGGGATCATTATCGTCAACTTCCTACGTTTCAATCTTGGACGACGTCTTTGAATATTTCGACTTGAATTAAGTTCAAAATAGAGAGAAAATTCGATGAAGCCGCTATACTGCATTTTATTCGAGATTGCCTGTTTCAATCTGACTCACCGTTGCACCAAGGGTTTTCAAATTTGCTAGAACAATTGATCGCTGAGCGTATCGCCATTCGAGAAGGCGAGTGGCTCCCCTGCATATTTCATGATCGTTGCAATTTACCCGCTGCTGTTACCGAACTTCAAGCAAAGTGCGTGGACCTACAGGCTAAACTGGAAGTTCACCAACAGAAGATCGATGTTTCGGGGGACGCCAGCCCCTGAACAAGTTGGCGCGTTAAGATGATTTCAAACAACAGAACATCGATGGTCTACAGTTATCGACAGAGAACGCAACAAGGACAGCTGCGTCCGCCTCAGCTGATGCTGCCGCTAATTTGACACGTTCAATGCGACTCCAGAGCGGACTGCAACGACCCGAAGATGAACTTTCTAAGAACTGTATCATTCTGGGAGAGTTTATGCAGTCCTTCCAACGCGATTCTTCCAATCAGCAGCAGCAAGTCCGACGATTCCAGTCTCCACGACAAGGTCCTCACCCACAACCACGTGACTGACAACCATCTTTGAGGTACCCGCTGCAACCACCACCACAGTTTCCACCACAGCAAGCACCTCCACAACAACCTTCCTTTGCTCCACCGTACGAGAGCCAGGGCTGACGGGTAGAAGGCTTACGCAAGTTGGTTCGACAATTTCACTGGCAAACAAGGATCAGAAGGATTTCAAACCTCGAAAGAAGACCTTATGGAAGCGTTCGTTTTGTCGGATATCAACTCTGCCAATGATCAAGTCACTGTCCTGCCATTACTTCTGGAAGGTGACGCTATCGATTACTACCACAGTCTGACAAAACAAGTACAAGACAACTGGTATGAACTGATGGCAGTATTGGGACAACAATTCGATTGTATATCACACGAGCAAGGGCACTTGTCTCGAATGCTGATGCTGAAGAAAAATGAGGTTCCTCGACCTGCCGACTACGTGCCCGAATTTTGAATCATCGTCATTAGGTTGAAGATTACCGTTGGTGACCTCCAGATGGGGTACCTCGTTAACTTTCACTGAAGGTTTGTCGAATCATGCTGTGCGCCGACAATACATTGCTGAGGTTCCCTCGGAGTAACCCTCAGGGACACCATTTGACTACGACACGCTTGTGAAAAACATTGCCGAGGCGTACAGGGAAGCTGGTTACCGACTCAAAGAAGCTCAAAACGGCTGCAGGCCCATAGGAGACACTGAGGGTGCTGCAGTTTCGAGACCCCGACCAAATACAGTTCCACCAACTTCGACTGCATCAATATTTCCTTTGAACCCCATGCCGACACCCCACATCAGCCCCATGCTCACTCGAAGTGCGGCTGCAATGCCTTCGACCAGACCTGAAGCAATGAACCTCCATACCATCGCAAGCTTCGAGAAGAATTACATGGGTACATTGGTGAACGCAGAGCTAATGGATCAATTCGCCATGATAAATGAGAAACCCACAAGGCCACGGCTACAGTTAAAGCCGCAGTCGCAAACCCGCCCGCAGGAGGCGCCCGGACCACCACGCAGGGGACCCGACGGCCCCGGCAACAACAACCCTGCCCGGCACCGCTCCCTCCACATCTCCTGGACGAGGTCCTCTTCCAACTCGAGCCGGTTCCCAAGCCAAACCCCCAATCCAAACGGCGGCCGGAACCCGTATGCCAACAACAGCACGATCCACCACAACACGACGAGCACCACCAACACCACCAGCACCAGCACACGCACCCCAAGCAGGCACAGAAGGGGCGACAGCGCGAGAAGCGCCCCCGCCACCACGACCCCACCCCCACCGCATCCCGCGCCCCCCTGCCCCCAGCAGGGACCGCCAGCACGGAGGCAGCCACACAGCACGACCCCGTCCAAACCGCAGCCACATCCCCATCTGCAAACGCCCGACCATCCCTCCCCCAAAAACCGACCCGGGGACGTGGGACCCCTCCACTGCGGTCTTTGCCAAGCCCAGCCCCAAACCCGCCCCCGCTATCCACCAAGCCATGCGGCCCAAAGGGCAGCAAGCGATGCCCGACCCCCATGTCCGACCGGAGCGCCAGGGGATCCTGGGGGCGTGCCCACAGCACAACCACCACCACCAACTCCACCACAACCACCACCACCACCAACATCACCCCAACCACCACCACCACCACCACCACCATCCCAAACGCTACCCCCACGACCACCACTACTGCCACCACCACCCCAAGCACTACGCCGGCAACCACCACCACTGCCCACCAACCTACCCCACCGGCCCACAACCCCCCGTAGGCGAGTACCACCACCACCTGGAATGGCCACACCACCCACGGGGCGCTCCACCCCACTACCCAACCTACCACCAGGGACCCTCCCTCCCTACCAAGAGCCATATCCGCCAGGCCACCACGTCCAGGCCGGAGTAGCCCAACCCCACCCACTCTACCCCCACCCGGGACAACCTCCCCTACATCCAAAGGACCCGTACCATTTGCCGCCGCCGCCGCCAAAGATTCGGAATCGGTTTTACCAATTAATCGGATACTAGGAATAATCGGATGAATTGGCTCTAATGTGACAAGCAATCGGTAAAACTGATTATTTTGCAAACTGGTATAAAGCAATTTATCGGACAAGTTATGTATGAAAAAGGAATATTTCGCTGATACACGGTGAGATGTTTCTGTTCAAAAACCAGAGAATTTTGCAAAATTACAGGCAATTTGGGATAAAAGTCACAGGTTTAGCCTGTTTTTCACCTCTATTTTCCTGTTTAATATCCCGTAGGTAAAGGTTCACAGCTTTTCGGCAATAATTGCATTTTGGAGAGACATCAATTGAGAATGACCGATTATTTTTATGTCATATAATAAGAATAATTGGTTATTTTGATAGGAATGAAGGAAAACAATTGGTTATTTTTGCCTGAAACCAATTCCGAACCTTACGGCCGCCACACCCACCTCACCCGGCACAACACCCCTACGCGGCAGGTCCATTAAGAGCGCAGGACTGCCCCCCCCCAAATACCCACCACCACCGCGCGAGGCACCCCAGGTGCCACCGACACCTCCCAAAATGGTCCCAATCGCCCCACAAATGAGCCCGCTCCCGCAAACGGCAGCACTCCCGCACCCCCTCTGCACAACACTCCCGCCCAGGGCTCTCTCGTTTCCCGCGCCTAACCCGCCCGTAGGCCCCACTCGCACCGCTCCTGCTCCCCGAGACGCCGCCACAACTCCCCAGGGCCCCGGTCCCGCCACTCCCGCTCCCCCGAGTGCGGCCACGTATGCGACCGCCGTCCCATGGCCGCATCCCCCTCCCCCCACGAACGGCGCCACACTTCCCCTTCTGCGCGCCACCGGTACGCGTCCCCTCACCCCGAGCCCCTGCCACTGCCGCTCCTGGACCTCCAGCTCGCAGCCCTCCCCACCCCTGACCCCCGAGGACCTGGTCTACTGATCAACCCTCGCTCTACGGGAGCTTCGACGCTGGGTGAAGAGGGCCGGCGGATGGGGAAGGCGTGAGGGGGTGCACATGACCGAGACCTTCAAGGAAATCCTCACCTGCACCCCGCCAACCCCAACGAGACCGCCCCTGAGGCCGGCATGCGACCAAGGGCATGGGGAACCCTTCTCCGTGACGCAGTTCAGGGCCTCCGCCCCCCCTACACCCCTGAAACCCTCCGCCCAGGGCTCCAGACAGCCCACCCCCGGGCATGGGCCATCGGCGCCCCACAGACCTTGCCAGCCCCCCAACACCAGAGGGCCGGGAAGGGAAAGGGCAAAGGGAAGGCCGGCGGCAATAAGGAGGCAAAAGGCACCAGGTGACGGGGACACACCCACGGGAACAGGACACGGCAGGCAACACAACACGGGGGCAGGGAATCACCGGAGGGCCACAAACACTGGGAGCAGAACAGGGCAGGGATACGGAAGGGGGTGGACGCGAGGATCGTCGGAGGAGGGACACACCACACCGGAGGGACCGACACCCCCCCACCCCCCCACATCCAGTCAACACCGCGAGACCCCGAGGGGACACCAGGACCAGGACCAGGACACCAGGACACGTGACAGAGCACCGCCGAGGCACACGCCCACCACGACGCGCCACCGCAGCCCAGAACTGACAGCACGCGAGCCACACCGGGTCGCATCCACACAAGGGACCACCGAGAACCTGCCACTGCACCCTAACCGCCAGGTGACGACCCCGGCCACTTTCCGACGCAAGGGCCACCACACAGACACAAGGGCACGGGCACCGGAGGGAAAGGGGACGCGGCTGAGGCACCAACGAGTGGGGGCCGACACCGAGGCAAGGAGACAACAAGGGAGGGGAGCCAGCAAAGCCCCGGCGGCTACGCCTCCTCACTCCATGGACCCCGGTTCGACCCTAGGGATACGGACCCACAGAGCGCACGGGACCAAGGGAGGGCAACTTGGCGGACACCCACCTAACGCAATGGACCTAACGGCACGCCCAGACCCCCCGGGGCACCAACCCAGCGAGCCACTCAAAGCCAGACCACGCCCACCAGCCACCAGCCGGCCACATGACCCGAGCAGCAACCCACACAGCAAAGCCACCAGTCTGATCAGCGCCGGCACCACGTCACGCTGGACCAAGAGTACGACTGACCCACCGCACAGCATGGCGCAGCAAAGCACAGCACAACACGACACAACGCAACACAGCACGCCACATTGCAGCACAGCACACCACACCACCCTGCAGCACGGCACAGCACAGCATGACGCGGCGCGGCGCAGCAGGGCAAAACGCAGCCTGCCACAGCACAGCAAGGCACCACAGGACACGACAGGGCATGGCACGGCACAGCGGAGTAGAGAGCAGCACAGCACAGTGCGGAAATGTGCATCTGGGCACAGCAAAACACGGCACAGCACAACACGGCACATCAAAGCACACCACGGCACCGGGGCAAGGAACACTAACCTTCAGCATAACCCGACTGCCCCTTCCCCCCCTCACACCCCGGGGAGGGAAGAAACACGCCCACAACAGTGGGAAACTACCACACCCGCCCACCATGTACAGGCTAAAAGCCACCACACGCCCGGCGGTACGAACCCCCCGACACTGACGTCTGCAGTACTGCTACAGCTCTGTTAGGTAGGCTCCAGAGAGCAGCAACACCCCGTCCTGCCTGGGACTGGGGACCGCAAGGAAAAACGTGACAAAACCCCTGCACCAAACCCGCAGCGACCCGCGAGCACAAACCACCACGGGAAAGTGGAACCCACCAGCACCAAGCCGATGCCACAGCAGAGGGGGGACACTGGGCACCCCAAAGAAGTTCCCCACCCACCGCCCCCCCTGACCCATGACCCCAGGATAACAGCTGGCGCAACCGTCCAGCCAGGGGAACCCAAGCCTAGCCCCAACAAAATGGGCCACCAATCAACGAGTGTACATAAACCACAAGGTGCACGGAAGCCGGGGCACGGCCCGCGGCCACCCGCAACACGAAAGGCAAGCCAGTTAACCAGCCAGCTCACGGACCAGTGCATGCTCAGGGACTGCAGACGGAGGAACAGGCAAACCCCCCCTCCCCAAAAAAACACCAACACAACAGGGAAGCGGGGAAACCTGACCCACCGACGAATAGAAAACGGCAGAACGGCGCACCCCACCCGACGAAAGCACAGCTGCCACCCAGGCGGAACGGAGGGAAGCAGGAGGGACAGCCACACAACTGTGAAGCCACGAACCCCCAACGCTGAGGCGGACAACCCCCCACTCGCCTGGCAACACCATGGGGGACGCTCACGAGACCCACCAATAGGACACTGAAAGACCATCCCGCCCAGCCTGACGACGCCCAGCAAGACAAAGCGGCCCACAAGGACCACGCAGCCGCTGAAACTGTAGAGGAAGAGACACTCCGGACACGCCAGCGCACACCCCTGCCGGGAAAGAGGCAGATCACCGGCCACGGGGACGGGAAAAAAAAGTTGTACGAAGGGCCGGGGGGCACAGCCGGAGACGGGCGATACCAACCACCAGGCCACCAAGCGACACCCCCCCCCCCATGACGGACAAAAGGTTCCCCACCGGAAAGCCCGAAAAGAAAAAGGACAAGGTGGGGGGAAACCGCCGCCCACGGCGACCCCCACACAACCCCCCACCGCAGACGGCACCGCCCCTCGGGAGAGGCAGAGACGGACAACCACCCAGGTCAAAGAAGGCCTGGCACACCGGATGGGACGGGCCTCCGGCACCGCCGAGGGAGAGCCTGCCCCACTCAAGGCAACTACACAGCCCAGCCGGGGAAACGAAACCCCACGGGCGGGCGTCAAGGAAAACCCAGACAGGACCACGCGCCACACGGCCTCAGCAAGACCGACGGGGCGGAAACGAAACCCCAACCCACGCGCACCACCCGCAAACCAGACCAAGAAGCGGGGGGCAACGTCCCAACGCAGTCCCGGGCACACACCAGAGCCCCCAGTGGAGAAGGGAGGGAACAGAGTGACGCCCCTACCTTCAACCCGCCTGCAGCCTCGCAACCCGTGTCCAAACACACGCACGCCGAACTCCAACCGAGCAGGCGCAAACCAGGCGCAGCCCGCATCCACCCGCACACACCGCCAGCCCCAACGGAGGCTGGAAGCGAACAGGCAGAAACACAAACCCGGACACGTACCAAACCTGAAACCCAAATCAGGAGGAGGCAGGGGAGGGCGAACCCCAAAACCAAGCGCGCGTGCCACACGATTGTAGGAAACCCAGTGTCCATAGCCCAGGCACTGAAGCAGCCCGTGCCATGCAGGTGACCCGGCCAAACCAGACCCGGAGCCCGGGGGTAAGGGTGCATCCTAAGGCCTGCGCTGCTTTGGGACTCGAGGCGGAGCGTGCGACACCCAAGCACCTCGGAATCCAAGTACCAAGAACATGCATGCATGCCTTGGGAACAGGATACACCAGGAAGTCCGGTGAACCCCTCTTGTCACTTGTTACTTGTCACGCTGGCGGCAACTAGCCCTCCCGTTGTTGCCCGAGCTGCTTAGTTGGGGGCCACCGGTCAGGTCTAGGGGGATGTACGCCGCTTCCCCTCATCACGCGTGGCGCCTCTTCCTGTCGGTCACAGGGGCAAGGCCAGGGGGAAACATGGGGCGCCTGTCCACGACTGAGAGCACCTACCTACCTACCTACCTACCTACCTAACAACCTACCTACCTACCTACCTTGGGGGTTAAGAGGTTTGAGGTTTGAGGTTTGACTTTGCGGGTACTAGACGCCTTTCGGCCCCGGGGGGCCACCTTGTCGGGCCAGGTGATATCCTCCCACCGGCTCCTAGTGGGGGGCCCTCCAAGACGCACCTCCTGCCTGGTGGCCGAGTCCCCCTGGTTCACAGGGCTCGGAGCCCTGTCCCTCCCCGGCTTCCCCGTTTCGCCACTCCCTGGTCAGTGCATCAATTCGCAGCCGTGGCTGCGGGCGCTTACCAACTGCGTCGCCCCCCTATTGCGTGGTCGCCCGGTGCGCCGGCGCCGCCGGGCCCATGCTACTGGCTTGTCGCCAGTGGGACCCCTTTGGGCTGGCGCGGAGGCTGCCTAGCCTAGGGGTTGGGGGGTGGCGCAGTGGGCCACTACTGCCTTGGCGGGTGCAGTGCCCCGTCTGTGTGTGCGCGGCGCTCGGGGCCGGTTCCGGGGGCTCGGGCCGGTACCTGGTGTTGTGTCTCTCCCGTTTCCCCCTTCCCGCCCCGCGTCGCCCGCGCTGCGTGTGGCGGGCCGTCCCGTCCGGGTGTCCCTCGCTGGTACGCCATTCCACGCGGTCTGTGCGTTCCGCGAGCTCGGTCCGGTTGCCCTTCTGGTAGTCCCCGCGTGCCCTCTGCGCGTGTGTGCGCTCGTGCTCCCGCGGCGTCTGCTCCGCCCCCCGTGGGTGGCGTGGCGTGCGCACCTCGCGCGGTCCCGGCACTGGGCGCTGGTAGGGCCGTTCCGCGTGGTCCGTGCCCCTCCGCGTGTCTTGCCCCGGTCCCTTGCTCCCTCTGGCGTGCTTGGGGGGGGCGTTCCGGTCCTGCTTCCCCCCTACCTGGCTTGGGGCTGTGCGCCCGCCGTGGCGCGGGTCCGTGAGGGGCGTCTGGTGTCAGACGCTGTCCCTCCCTCAGCCGCCCGCCCTCTGGGGCGGGTAGCCGGGGTTATGCGACCCGTGTGTCCCAGGTGCGGTCCGTGCGGGCGTGGGGACCCAGCACCGGCCCCACAGTGTGCGCCCTTGCGGGTTGGCGTTGCTCGCCGCGGGGGTGGCGGAAGGGCGTCCCCGGGGGGGGTGACTTCCACTGTTGCGAGGGGCGTCTGATGTCAGGCGCTCCCCCTCCCCCGACTGCCCGCCCGCTGGGCGGGCTGTTGGGGTCCACTACCCACGTGTTGGTGTGGGGGCCCAACGCTGTCCCCTTGGCCTGCATGCCCTGTGGGGCCTGCGTGCCGCTAGGCTGGCGAAGGGCCGTCTCCGGGGGGGATGGCCTGCCGCTGTTGTTAGGGGCGTCTGGTGTCAGGCGCTGTCCCTCCCCCGGCCGCCCGTCCTCTGGGCTGGGCAGCCGGGGTTCCGCGACCCGTGTGTTCCGGGTGCGGTCGCTGCAGGCGTGGGGACCCAGCACCAGTTCTACAGTGTGCGCCCTTGCCGGCCGGCGTTGCTCGCTGTGGAAATTGTGGAAGGGCTTCCCCGGGGGGGGGTGCCCTCCACCGTTGTGAGGGGCGTCTGAAATCGGGCGCTCCCCCTCCCCCGACTGCCCGCCCACTGGGCGGGCTGTTGGGGTCCGTCACCCACATGCTGTGGGCGCGGGCGTGTGGGTGTGGGGGCCGATCACTGCCCCCTTGGCCTGCATGCCCTGTTGGGGCTGCGTGCCGCAGGGGTGGCGGGGGCCGTCCCCAGAGGGTTGGCCTGCCACCGTTGCGAGGGGCGTCTGGTGTCAGGCGCTGTCCCTCCCCCTGCCGCCCGTCCTCTGGGGCGGGCGGCCGGGGTCCCGCGACCCGTGTGTCCCCGGTGCGGTCAGTGCGGGCGTGGGGACCCAGCACCGGCCCCACAGCGTGCGCCCTTGCGGGCCGGCATTGCTCGCTGTGGGGGTGGCGGAAGGGTGCCCCCGGGGGGGGTGCCTTCCACCATTGTGAGGGGTGTCTGAGGTCAGGCGCCCCCCCTCCCCCGACTGCCCGCCCACTGGGCGGGCTTTTGGGGTCCGCTACCCACGTGCTGTGGGCGCGGGCGTGTGGGTGTGGGGGCTCAACACTGTCCCCTTGGCCTGCACGCCCTGTGGGGGCTGCGTGCCGCGGGGGGGGTGGCCTGCCACCGTTGTGAGGGGCGTCTGGTGTCAGGCGCTGTCCCTCCCCTAGCCGCCCGCCCTCTGGGGCGGGCAGCCGGGGTTGTGCGACCCGTGTGTCCCGGGTTCGGTCGGTGCGGGCGTGCGGACCCAGCACCAGCCCCACAGCATGCGCCCTTGCGGGCCGGCGTTGCTCGCTGTTGGGGTGGCATAACGGGCGTCCCCGGGGGGGCCGCCTTCCACCGTTGTGAGGGGCGTCTGAGGTCAGGCGTTCCCCCTCCCCCGACTGCCTGCCCACTGGGCGGGCCGTTGGGGTCCGCCACCCACGTGCTTTGGGCGCGGGTGTGTGGGTGTGGGGGCCCAACACTGTCCCAATGGCCTGCATGCCCTGGGGGGGCTGCGTGCCGTGGGGGTGGTGGGGGGCCGTCCCCGGGGGGGGTGGCCTGCCACCGTTGTGAGGGGCGTCTGGTGTCAGGCGCTGTCCCTCCCCCGGCCGCCTGTCCTCTGGGGCGGGCAGCCAGGGTTCCGCGACCCGTGTGTCCCAGGTGCGGTCGGTGCGGGCCCGGGGACCCAGCACCGGCCCCACGGCGCGCGCCCTTGCGGGCCGGCATTGCGCGCCGTGGGGGTGGCAGTAGGGCGTCCCCGGGGGGGGTGCCGTCCGCTGTTGTGAGGGGCGTCTGGGGTCAGGCGCTCCCCCTCTCCCGGCTGCCCGCCTTCTGGGCGGGCTGCCTGGGCTCGCCGGCCTCGTTGCGCCCTCTGAGACAAAAGGAGGGGTGGGGGTATGTGGGCCGTCGTCGTGCATCGTTGGCACCACGTTCGTTGCGCCGTTGCGGCGTATAACATACCTGCCTTCGCACTTGTGTCTACGTGTGTGCGCACGCTCCTCCCCCTTCGTGCCATACCATGGTGTCCTTATGTCTCTCTTCCCGTACCCACACCCCTTCCTGTGTTGTTTGTCGTGGTGCCGTTGTACTCCCTATGCGAACAGAGACGTGCGTGGGTGGGGGCCCTGTTTCCTATTCCTCTCCCTGCTCACTGGTTGGTTCCACACCTTCGGTGGTCTCGGTTGGTGGCCCGGGCCGGGCGCTCGTTGCTTCTCTCGTGTGCGCGGCGTGGCACGACATGGTAACATACTTGCATGGCTCCCTCCTTTCCCTCCTTATCTTTTCGTGTGATGCGTGTCTTGTCGCCGTTATGCTCCTTGCGTGGGTGTAACATACTTTTTTCACCCACATCTTTGCGTGTTCCGTGTGTCGCGGCGGCGTTGTGCTCCCCATGCAAACGGGCGTGCGGCGGCGGGGGTTTTGTAGTGCCATGGCGTCTTGCCGTTGCCATCCTCGGTTGGTCTCATACTCTTGCGGTGGTGTGGTATGTTACCTACTTATGCCTCGTACGTGCTCTCCCCAGTCCTATTTCTTACCGTGTTGTGCTTGTTACGGCGTATTTTAGCGTGTGTTGTTTGGCGTAGGTTTATATCCTACTTGCACTCGACACGGCTCCACACACCTCTTTGGCCACCTTTCTTCGTTGTCCTTCCTGCGTGCGCGGCGTGACATGTAACATACTTGCGTGGCTCCCTCTTTACCCATCTCTTTTCATGATTGGCGTGTTCCGGCACCGTTGTATCCCCTATGCAAGTGGGCGTGCTGGGGCGGGGCTTTTGCATGCATGTGTGCATACTTGCGGTATGCCTCCACCATGGCGCGGTTTGTAACGTACACTTGCCTCCTTGCCATCTTATTGTGTATTGTGTTTGTTACGGCGTTATGTAGCGTTGCGTGGCATATAACATACTTTTCTTCGGCGGCCGGTGGCGTTGTTGTTGCTTGTGTGTGTTATTCTTGCACCCGGCACCTCTTTTGTCACCTTTCTTCGTTGTTCTTCCCGCGTGCGCGGCATGACATGTAACATACTCTTGTGGCTCCCTTTTTACCCACATCTCTTCGTGTTTCGCGTGTTACGGCGCCGTCGTACTCCCTATGCAAGTGGGCTTGCAACGCATGGTCTCATACTTGCGGTACATCTCCACCCTGGCAATTGGTGCGTTAAGATGACTTCAAACAACAGAACATCGATGTTCTACAGTCATCGACAGGGAACGCAACAAGGACAGCCGCGTCTGCCTCAGCTGATGCTGCCGCAACCTTGACACGTTCAACGCAACTTGAGGGCCGACTGCAACGACTAGAAGATGAACTCTCTAAGAACTGTATCATTCTCCAAGAGTTTATGCAGTCCTTCCAAAGCAATGCTTCCAACCACCAGCAGCAATTCCAACAATTCCAGTCTACACGACAAGATCCTCACCCACAACCACCCGACTCACAACCATCTTCGAGATACCCGCTGCAACCACCACCACAGTTTTCACCACAGCAAGCACCTCCACAACGACCTTCCTTTGCTCCAGCGTCCGAGATCCAGGGGCGCCGGCTAGAACGCTTACGCAAGTTGGTTCGACAATTTACTGGCAAACAAGGATCAGAAGGAGTTCAAACCGCGAGAGAAGACCTTATGCGAGCATTCGTTTTGTCCGTCAACTCTGCCAATGATCAAGTCACTGTCCTGCCATTCCTTCTCGAAGATGACGCTATCGATCACTACCACGGTCTGATGAAACAAGTACAAGACAACTGGTATGAACTGATGCGAGTATTGGGACAACATTTCGATTGTATATCACATGAGCAAGGGTACTTGCCTCGAATGCTGACGCTGAAGGAAAATGAGGTTCCTGGACATGCCGACTACGTGTGCGAATTTTGAAACATCGTCCTTAAGTTGAAGGTTACCGTCGGTGACCTCCAGATGGGGTACCTCGCTAACTCTCAATTCATCTAAGGCTTGCCGAATGATGCTGTGCGCGGGCAATACATTGTTCAGCTTCCCTCGGAGTGGCGCTCAGGGACACCATTTGGCTTCGACACGCTTGTGAAAACCATTGTCGAGGCGTACAGGGCAGCTGGCTACTGACTCAAAGAAGCTCAGAGCGGTTGAAGGTCCATGGGAGACACTGAGGGTGCTGCAGTTTTGAGACCCCGAACAAATACAGTTCCCCCGACTTCGAATCCAACAATATTCCCTCCGAACCCCATGCCAACACCCCGCATCAACCCAATGCTGACTTGGAGTGCAGCCCCAATGCCTTCGACCAGATCTGAACCAATGAACCTCCATACCATAGCCAAGCTTCGAGAAGAATTACATGTGTACATTGGTGAATGTAGAGGTGCTCGACCGAATCGTCATGATGATGAAGAAACCCGACGTTGCTACTACTGTGGCGAGCAAGGGCATCTAGCCAGAGATTGCCTGAAGAATCGAGCACAATTCAGAGGAAGAGATGTTCGAGGATCAAGGTTAGGAACACCTCGGAGAGAGCACAGCCTAGACAGTAGGGGGCACTTTCGATCAGCCTCCAAGAGTAAAGAGCGACATACCACGACCTAAGAGGCACTTTTGAAGACCTGGTGGCGGACGTCCTCGACAAGAGTTGTACTCCACCAGCCATACCAAACCCGAAGAAAATTCAACAATTGGAGGTGTCAACTTCGAGTCAACCGAACCTGAATGTCCAAGTTTGTTCATGGTTCGGGGACGCCTTTCTGTGCATAGAGATAACTCTTCACACTCAGGGGTACATGCTCTACTTGAACGTGGAGGTAGGTAGGTAGGTAGGTATCTTCGGGAGCTCGGGATGCCTCCTTTGACATTGCAGGAAGAAGGTCTTACCAAGGGGACAACCTGTCCCTCCCACTGCCCTATATCAGGTGCCTCTTGAGCCGCTCCCGCATGTGCTTGGGAAGGCATTGTCGCGGCCACCCGGTCCATGTGTCCCAGGTGGGAGGGTGTCCCTACATGTGTCCATGGGTAGGGCCACATGCCCCCTCCTTTGGGCGGCAGCTCTGGGGGCTGCCCAGCCGTGTGGAGTATCTCTCACCACAAGGGGTATTGCTCCCGCTAGTCTACGGTACGACCGCCTCACCCTTGTGGCTTGAGTTGCGGGGCCACTCTGCTTGGTAGGCGACCCCCTCCTTGACTGTGTCACATAGGATTTTATGATGTCCGAAAATCCCAAAACCTGCAGCATCAAAAAAAACACCCTTTTAAGTAGTTAGCGTGCTGTAAATTGTGTTTGGGCGATCTCTGTCCCCGTACAACATGCTTTTTTGCATCCAGCACCCTCAAAATAGGGGTGGGGAGGTCTTCAACTGCTTTGCTGAGGCCAAAAAACACAATTTTTCACCAAAAAGCGGCCATTTTTTCCCGTTTTTTCCATGAAAAATGGCAAAATTTGGTGCATACGCATGCTGTAAATTGCGTTGTTGTGATCTGTGTGCCCCTACAACCTGCTTGTTAGCATCCAGCACCCTCAAAATAGGGGGGGGGGGTCTTCAACTGCTTATCTGAAGCTAAAAAAAACTCAATTTTTGGCCAAAAAATAACCTTTTTTGGCCGTTTTTTTCATGAAAGATGGCAAATTTTGGTGCATACGCATGCTGTAAATTGTGTTTTCGTGATCTGTGTTTGCCTAGAACCTGCTTTTTCGCATCCAGCACCCTCGAAATGGGGGGGGGGGTCTTCAAATGCTTGTCTGAGGCCAAAAAACTCAATTTTTGACCAAAAACGGCCATTCTTGGCCGTTTTTTCATGAAAAATGTATGCTGTAAATTGTGTTTTCGTGATCTGTGTCTCTCTAGAACCTGCTTTTTTGCATCCAACACCCTCAAAATAGGGCGGGGGGTTTTCAATTGCTTGTCTGAAGCCGAAAAACTCAATTGTTGACCAAAAATCGGCCATTTTTTGCCGTTTTTCCATGAAAAATGGGAAATTTTGGTGCATATGGATGCTGTAAATTGTGTTTTCCTGATCTGTGTGTGCCTACAACCTTTTTTTTCGCATCCAGCACCCTCAAAATAGGGGGGAAGTCTTCAACTGCTTGGCTGAAGGCAAAAAAAATCAAATTTTTGACCAAAAAACTCCCTTTTTTGGCCGATTTTGGAACGAAAATGGTCTTCAACCGCTTGTCTGAGGCCAAAAAACTCAACTTTTGACCAAAAAACGGCCATTTTTTGGACGTTTTTTCATCGTTGGGCAAGATGCGAGAAAAGTGCACGTAGGCGCCGGCATGGGTTCGATGAAACATTGGGTCCGCCCGACCTGTGCAGACCACACTGCCATGCAGAGGCAACGGAGATGTGGGATGGACACCTGGGTTGTTGCGTTAAGAAAAGACAAAATAAGTTGCTGGCAAAATGCAGTTTGGGCATCTGCTCAATACACCTGTGTGTCTGCAGGAGTGGGCAGCGGACCACTGTACGTTGGGTAGGCAACAGGCGCATCATATGTGTAAACAGGTGGGGGGCCATTGTATGTTGGGTACTGCACAGGAGTCACTGGGGTGTTCCATGGTGCTGGCAGTGCGTAGGGCACACTGCTACCATAAGCGTCCTGGACTTCAAACTCTGTGTCTAGCCCCTTTTGAGGGGCAACCTGCCCATCTGCAACAAACCACTTGTACCAGAAAATGCCATACAGAAGGGGGTTGATGAGGTTCATGAGATGTCCCAGAATGGCGCTGACGAGGTTCAGATTGTCAGGGTATTCGCTGTTCGACAGTCCGAAGCCAATCAGTGGGATCCCAAGGACCCACCCGCAAAGGAAAACAAACCAAAAGCCGAGAAGACCGAAGCGGACTGTCTTTGACAAACCACTCCGC
This sequence comes from Eutreptiella sp. 'Long Island Sound 2002', assembly GCA_964036045.1. Classification (NCBI taxonomy): domain Eukaryota; phylum Euglenozoa; class Euglenophyceae; order Eutreptiales; family Eutreptiaceae; genus Eutreptiella; species Eutreptiella sp. 'Long Island Sound 2002'. The sequence continues at coordinate 107,718,356 of OZ038380.1, forward strand.
TTGTAGATCTGAACATAGAGGAGCAGGACACCGAACACACATGGAACCATGATCAGCAGCCACAAGACGCAGTGTGTAACATCTCGGTAATCAATGTAACAGAACCCATCGTACTTGACATAAGAGGCCACCCCAATGAGGGGGAGCATTGAAATCAGACCAGAGAGCACAAAGATGGCCAATCCCACAAGCGCGACGTATTCCCACTTTGGCACCGTAGAAAACACGATCCGATACGTCAGGTATGCAATGAGCAGCGTGGCCAGTTGGCTGGAGTATGTGGCGAAGGCAGAATAGAAACCCATGACGTCACAGCCAGTGGAATCGCCCCAAAATGAGCCCTGGATGGCCGTACCAATACATTGCACCAGGCAGGGAACGCACCTGATTATAGAACACGGTGCGTGCAGTTTGAGATTATGTTCCCCATCATTGAGAGCTTGAATGTTTTGCTCTATCGGGTGAGGATCCATTAAAGTACCCTCGCCCATCCCCCAGAATGAAACCCATATATCTGGAGAGCAGCCACACGGAGCAGGAATATAGGTTCAGGGGGGATCTGAAGCACGTACGCTGGGCCCAAGCTTGGGAAATAATGCAGCAAGTGTGAAGGCAAGAGCACCACAACTATATGTCTTGTTAACATCTATGATGTCAGCAGGTAGTGCGTGCACTGTGCACAACAGCGTGCACAATGAGTGCGTGCAGTGTGCACAATGCGTGCGTGCAGCGTGTACAGTGCGTGTGTGCAGTGTGCACAGTGGGTGCGTGCAGCGTGCACAGTGCGTGCGTGCAGTGTGCACAGTGCGTGCGTGCAGTGTGCACGGTGCGTGCGTGCAGCGGGCACAGTGGGTGCGTGCAGCGTGCACAATGCGTGCGTGCAGCGTGCACAATGCGTGCGTGCAGCGTGCACAGTGCGTGTGTGCAGCGTGCACAATGCGTGCGTGCAGCGTGCACAGTGGGTGCGTGCAGTGTGCACAATGCGTGCGTGCAGTGTGCACAGTGCGTGCGTGCAGTGTGCACAGTGCGTGCGTGCAGTGTGCACAGTGCGTGCCTGCAGCGTGCACAGTGCGTGCGTGCAGTGTGCACAGTGCGTGCGTGCAGCGTGCACAGTGCGTGCATGCAGTGTGCACAGTGCGTGCGTGCCGTGTGCACAATGCGTGCGTGCAGCGTGCACAGTGGGTGCGTGCAGCGTGCACAGTGCGTGCGTGCAGCATGCACAGTGCGTGCGTGCAGCGTGCACAATGCGTGCGTGCAGTGTGCACAGTGCGTGCGTGCAGCGTGCACAATGCGTGCGTGCAGCGTGCACAATGCGTGCGTGCAGTGTGCACAATGCGTGCGTGCAGTGTGCACAGTGCGTGCGTGCAGTGTGCACAATGCGTGCGTGCAGCGTGCACAATGCGTGCGTGCAGTGTGCACAGTGCGTGCATGCAGTGTGCACAGTGCGTGCGTGCAGTGTGCACAATGCGTGCGTGCAGTGTGCACAGTGCGTGCATGCAGTGTGCACAGTGCGTGCGTGCAGTGTGCACAATGCGTGCGTGCAGCGTGCACAGTGGGTGCGTGCAGCGTGCACAATGCGTGCGTGCAGCGTGCACAGTGCGTGCGTGCAGCATGCACAGTGCGTGCGTGCAGCGTGCACAGTGCGTGCGTGCAGTGTGCACAGTGCGTGCGTGCAGCGTGCACAATGCGTGCGTGCAGCGTGCACAGTGGGTGCGTGCAGTGTGCACAGTGGGTGCGTGCAGCGTGCACAGTGCGTGCGTGCAGTGTGCACAGTGCGTGCGTGCAGCGGGCACAGTGCGTGCGTGCGTGCAGCGTGCACGATGCGTGCGTGCAGCGTGCACAATGCCTGCGTGCGGCGTGCACAGTGGGTGCGTGCGTGTAGCGTGCACAATGCGTGTGTGCAGTGTGCACAGTGCGTGCGTGCAGTGTGCACAGTGCGTGCGTGCAGCGTGCACAATGCGTGCGTGCAGCGTGCACAGTGGGTGCGTGCAGTGAGCACAGTGGGTGCGTGCAGCGTGCACAATGCGTGCGTGCAGTGTGCACAATGGGTGCGTGCAGCGTGCACAGTGGGTGCGTGCAGCGTGCACAATGCGTGCAGCGTGCACAATGCGTGCGTGCAGCGTGCACAGTGGGTGCGTGCAGGATGTGAATTGATGCAACAAACTCACGGACCCAGGACTCTCTCTCTCTCTCTCTCCCTCTCCCCCCCCCTCTCTCTCTCTCTCTCTCTCTCTCTCTCCCCGTAATGTGCATGTGCTGTTGTGAATGTTTACATTTGCTGAATACGTTCAGTGGTGTTAGGCGGCACCCCCCCCCAGTCCCCCCACCCCCGCAGCCCCATTCTTGATGTTACTGATTCCCATGAAACAGTCCCCTTGTAGCCAGGTCCCAAAATAATGCGGTACATACACATGTTGTATCTTGGACACGCGGCACCTTGAACAGGAGGGCCTTGAACAGGAGGGGGAGGAAGGCCGCCAAGGCCTCTTGCACACGGTGCATACCATCAAGACCCGAGGCGTGATACGTTGCTACTTCTTGTTTTCTCTTGATGCGTTGCTCGCAAGCTCCAACATCTCATTGCTCAGGAACTCCAACACAGCAGCCACATGCACAAGTGCTCCCTTGCCAACACTGGAAGAGTACCGCCAATTTGCGGGATAGACGACATTGCTTTGAGAAGAGAAGTGGAGCATCATGCATCATGCATCATGGATTGCAACCGCAGCAGAATCATCAACCACCACAACGGCAAGCCAAACCACCACTTGAATGGAGAGATGGGACAGGCGGGCAAAAAATGACCGACACAACTGTGATATTTCCTCTGTGATGTTTCAACTATGTGCATAGTGTGTACACTTAGCTATTTGGTTGGGGACGTATGAAGACAGCATGTCACGGGAGTTCGGGCCGAAGGTTGAGTTGGAAGTAACAAAGACCATAGCTTCAAGAAAAGGTAGGCGTGGTGTTAAAGCTTCCAGCGTGAGGTTCATACGGATAGTTGCAGTAAGTCGGCGCAATACCTGTGCAATACACTCGTTCACGGATGTGTGTTGCAGAAAACTCTGGAGAACCAAGACCAGGAAATTATCCCGATATCTAACAATGGGGGGTAGGGAAGAAGAGTTCAAGTCAATTTCTTTTTTAGCTACGACCATGGAAGCGTATTGGGCGGAGGTGGACCCACCAATAGCAGTTCCCAGGGCTTGTGCGAAAATTGACGAGCACATCACAAAAGTGTCGTTGTACATGAGATCCCAGAAAACGAAATGCAAGACGTTGTGGAACGAAAATTTGTAGAAGCCAGGACGGGATTGGTCGCTGGCTATACAGTCCAGGCCCTTGACACCACCCTTGTGTACGAAAAACTTTACCCGATCCTCGCGGATACTGTGGGAGTTGTCTTGTTGGGTTCCACAAACCACTCAGGTTGGTAATCACGACGAAATCACAACAAAATCACTCTAATCCACATTTGTGGCTTCAAAAGTGCAAATATGGCTATTCAGGGGCACTTTTTGCACCCTCCGGACGATTATCTTGAGTAAAAGGCATGTAGGGTCACAATTTGTTGCTTGGCAAGCCTAACCGAGCTCTAGGGAAAAATTTCATTAATGCCAAATCACACGAAAGCACAACGACATCAATGAAATCAACCATTGCGGGTTCAAAAGTGCAAATACAGCTGTTTGGGAGATTGTTGCCACCAAGTGTTTCTAGCACATTGCCTAAGCCGGCTCTTTGGGTTGCCATCCAACGCGCGTTGCAATGCACGGTTTTTGCTTTGCTAGTTCTGGTGTGTGTTGTGTGTTGTGTGTGTGATATTTCATCTGCCCATAACGAGACACATGACATGGGCAACAATCCAATTTGAAACCGGATGAAAATTTCCCCATACCTCGTTAGGTCACAAACATGATATGAGTGCAATGTGGGCAATGAAGCAATGGCAGCGCAAACACAAAGCCAGGCGATGTTCTCAAACTGCCTCAATTACGTCAATTATTACGGGTTGGAAATGTGGCAGGTTTGAGGGGGCTTTAGCACCCTCCGATCATTTATCTTGAGCAAAGAGCATTTGGGGTCATAATTTGTGGTTTACCAGGCCCGAACCAACCTTAGGGACGAGGTTGAACAACTTGAAATCTCATGACATCTCCCCTAGATCTACCAATACTAGAATTACTCGTTAGAAGGGGCAAATATGGCTGTTTGGAGGCAATTTTGGCACCCACCGTTCATTAATCATGAGCCAAGAGCATTTAGGGTCACATATGGTGGTTTGCCAAGGCCGAACTAACCTTAGGAACAAGGTTGAGCAATTTGAAATCTCATGATACCTCCCCTAAAGCTACTTACACGAGAATTACATGTTAAATAGGGCAAATATGGCTATTTTGAGGCAATTTTGGCTCCCGCCGTTCATTCATCTTGAGCCAAGAGGATTTAGGGTCACAAATGGTGGTTTGCCAAGGCCCAACTAACCTAGGGAACAAGGTTGAGCAATTTCAAATCTCATGACACTGCCCCTAAATCTACTTATACTAGAATTAGACGTCCAACAGGGCAACTAAGGCTGTTTTGGGGCAATTTTGGCACCCACCGTGGATATATCTTGATGCAAGAGCATGCAGGGTCACATATGGTGTTTTGCCAAGGCCAAGCTAACCTTAGGAACAAGGTGGAGCAATTTGAAATCTCATGATACCTCCCCTAAATCTACTTATACTAGAATTAGACGTCAAACAAGGCAAATATGGCTGTTTTGAGGCAATTTTGGCACCCGCCGTTGATACATCTTGATTCAAGAGCATGTAGGGTCACATATGGTGTTTTGCCAAGGCCAAACTAACCTTAGCAACAAGGGTGAGCAATTTGAAATCTCATGATACCTCCCCTAAATCTACTTATGCGAGACTTACAAGTTAAAAAGGGCAAATATGGCTGTTTTGGGGCAATTTTGGCACCCGCCACTCAATTATCTTGATGCACCACCATTTAGGGTCAAATATGGTGGTTTGCTAAGGCCAAACTAACCTTAGGGAGAACCTTGACCCATTTGAAATCTCATGAGACCTCCCCGAAATCCACTTATGCCACTTTCTTCGTGAAAAAAGTGCCAAAAAAGGCCCGAAAAGGCGGTATTTTGGAAATATCTCCCAAAAGGTTGATGGGATGACCGTCATTTGATCACAGGAGCAGGATATGGTTGCGATTGGCAGATTGCGCTTCTTGAATCTGCTTAACTGCGCACAGAATTGGCACAAATCTCGCAAAATGAGCCAAAAATGCTTGCGGCGGCGGCAAAAATCGCGACCGCGGCGGTTTTTGCGGTACTCCGGCAACTGAATTTTGGGATCTGGCGACATCGTAAAATCCTATGTGTACCGGCTCGCCTGTCACCGGTTGCTTCCATGGCTCCGGGTGACGTTTGCCATGGTCCCCGATGCAGCCTGGCCGGGCTCGGACCAGTGGCCTTGGAGTACCGCTCCTGCCACTGGCCCGGTGGGTCGGCTGGGTCGCCCCAGTGCGTCCGACCCATGGGGTGTTGGTTCTTTCCTGTCCCTCGGCCGCCCTACGTGTGTGCAGTGTCCTGGGCCGCTGGGCTCCTGTTCATCGGTGTGCCCGCGCGGTTCGCTGTGTTGCTTCTGCGGTGTCCTAGGCCACTTGGCTCCTGTTCACCGGTGTGCTCCCTCGGTGTGTTGTGTTGCGTGTGCGGTGTCCTGGGCAAATTGGCTCCTGTTCACCGGTGTGCGCGTTGTGTGCGGTGCGCGTGTGCCATGGGTGGTTGTGTCCCTCTTCCTCCCCCCCTTAATTTTCGTTTTTTTTTTGATAGAACAAAAAAGACAGGGGCGCGCGTACACTGCAGGCACAGGCACGGGCAGCTGGTGCGGCGGTGCAATAGTGTTGTGTCCTCTGGCGTGTGTCGTCGGTGCCGTGGCGGCAGTCGCGCCCCAGGGGTGCGGCTCACGCGTCCTGATGTACACGGGCTTGGGCGAGGGTGGGTTTGGTTAGGTGTCTCTTTGCTTCTGGAGCTGGCTGGTTGGGCGGCTGTGTGGGCTGTGGGTGTGGGCTGTGGTTACGTTGTTCCCTCGGCGGGCCTGGTTAGCAGTCAAGGGTTAGCGGTTTCGGGGTGTGGCTCGGGTTTGATTTGTGATTGGGTTTTGGCTCGGTTAGGCGGTTGCGACGGTAGCGGGCCTGGGTTCGGTGCCTTTGGGCGTAGTGGTGCCCGTTGTCGTGTGCGTTGGCATCCTTTGGCGTCCGGTTCGTTTGGTGACTTCTGGGCGGGGGCTGGCGTGGCGCCCCGTGGTGGTGGTTTGCTGGGTAACAGGGTTAGGAGGCGGCGCCGCTGGCCGGGGGGTCAGGCGCGTCGTGTCGTGTGGTGCGCAGGGCTCCTGGGGTGCTGTGGGTGCCGCCGGTGTCGCTGCGCTGACGCTTGTGGGGTGTTGAGGGGGTGTGTGTGTGCAGGGCTGGGCTTTGGGTGAAGTCCCACATGCGGATGCCGTCTCGCTGTGTCTCCTGGAGGGTCTCCCGCAGGCGCCTGAGGACATACGGGTGGTCCTTGGGCGCGGGGAGGTTGCGGGGGTGGACTCCCAGGGGCTGGAGCGCATCGGCCAGCGTGGCTTCCCACGCGGCCTGCGGCATCCACCCCCCCCGCCGGCCGGAGGCGGCAGTTCTCCACCGACCCCTTGCGGGGCCGATGGACCAGGCCCTCGAGGGAGGGCTCTCCCCGGGCCCACTTTTGCAGCTCCCAGAGCTGCGTGTGGGTCCAGCGCTGCCACCACTGTCCCTGGGCGGGCCTGCGGTCTTGGCCGGAGGAGTGGGCGTGGGTGGGTGTGACGGGGTCGTGGGGACCGGTGGCGGTGGCGGGTTTGGGGGATTCCTCGTAGTCCTGTTCTGTGGGGATGCGCGGGGAGTGGGGGCGCGCGCAGATGTGGACCCGCGGGTGTGCGTGCACCGTCTCCGCCTCGGGGTTGGGCGGGGACTCGTGGCGGCGGCGGTAGCGGGGTATGTGCTCTATGTGGGCTGTCATCGAGGGTTGGTAGGGGGGCGGGGACGCTGCTGGGGTGCGGGCTTTGAGAGGTGGCGGGACGAGGTGCGTCGTCCTTCGGCCGCGGCGCGCTCCGCTATGAAGGTGGTGGCGGCGGCGTCGGTGACGGTGGGGGGGCGCCGTGTTGGGCGCTGCTGCCTCCGGGCCTGGGACGGCTGGGGCCGAATGTCATAGAGGATGTCCTCGGGGGGCCGGGCTCGCGCTGCCGTCGTGGCGCCGGGTTTGGACTTGGGTTTGAGCTTGGCTGCGGGGAGCGGTCAGGTGGCTGTTTGGCGGCGGTCTTGGAATTCGGCAAGGTCGCGGGTGTGGGCCTCGTCGGGGCGTGGGCCTTGGTGGCGGCGGGGTTGTTCGCTGTGGGGGCGGGTTTGGGGGCCCGTTTGGGAGGTGTCCCCCGCGGCCTGGGGGGTGGAGTGCTGGATGAGGACGTGGTGGTGGTGGTGGATGAGGTGGTCGTGGTGGTGCAGGTTGTGGAGTCGGAGGCGGAGGAGAGGGCTGTGGGAGACGGCGGAGGGTCCTGGGCTTCGCCGGCGGGCGTAGGATGCTGGGTACTGCAAGTAGCGAGAACGAGGGTGCGGGCTCGGGCACCGGGCTTGTGCGCGCGTTTTCCCTGGTGAGCCGTGTGTGCTGGTGCTGGTGTGGCGGTGTTGTCTCGGCTGCCCGGGCACGTGGGTTACCCGGGGGGTGGCCATATCTGCTCCAGGACGTGCAGGTGTGTTTGCTGGAGGTAGTCGAGGGTGCGGAAGAAGCATCGCTGGATGGCGGGCATGTCCTCCTCTGTGAGGTGGGGGTAGTTTTGGGTGGGGGTGTCTGGGCCCGGCCACAGCAGCGCCATGAGGCGGGCTGCCACCATGTATGGGCAGAGCTGTAGGCTGGTGGGGCGGGGGGGGGTGGGTCCCCTGCGGTTTGGGGGGGCTTCCCTCTGCTGGGGGCGCAGCGTGACCACCCACACCCACCGGTCCGTGGGGATCCCCCAGGTCCGTTGGGTCCACTTGGCGAGGCAATACATCGCCCTACCAAGGCCCTGGCTGCCGCTGCGGATGGAGAGCAGCATGTCCGGGGATTTGCGTTCCCACGTGCCCCAGATGTGGGGGTCGTCCGCATCGTCCCCCCTGGCGTACGTGTCGAGGCCCCGGGGGGGCGTAGTCGGCGGGGAGGAGGGAGTCGGTGCCGTGTACCACCTAGTGGTCAGTGGGTGCGTGGTAGCGGGTGAGGCCCGGGGTGCTGTCCCGCTCCGGCACGGGTTGTCCAACTAGGTGTCGCCCCCAGTCGATGGGGGGCACCCAGATCCGGCTCCCCGTGGGGGGCGGGCTCTCGCCGTCTGGGGTGGCGCATGGGGGGCGGTCGTGTCGGGCGACGTGGAGGAAGGCGTCGAAGAGGAAGTCTCGGAAGCCTTCCCCCAGGGCGGCCGCCTGGACCAGGGCGGCCGCCCGGATGCGGGTGCTGGTGCCGGAGGTGCGGAGGCACAGCACGTCCTGTTCCCCGAGTCCCCGGAGGTGCTGCCGTACCGCTGCGGGGTTGTGTAGGGCGTAGGGTTCGGCCGGTGCGGCGGCTGGTGGTGCGGGGTGTGATGGGGGGGGTGGTGTGGGTTGGGGGGGGTGGTCGTCATTGTCGCGTGTGGGGTCCGGTGATGGGGTCTCTTGTGGCGGTCGCGAGAGGGGGGAGTCGCGGTGGCGTGTGTCGGCGGGGGCATCGACGTCAATTGTCTGGTACTGGCTGCCGCGTGTTGCGTCCGTGGCCTGGTCTCGGGGGGGGGCGAGGGGGGGTGGAGTGGGGGTGGCGCTGTTGGTGGTGGGGGGGGCGGGGGTGGGTGTTGTGCTGGCTGGGGGTCTGGGCGTCCCTGTTGGTCGTGTGGGTGTTGTGTGTGTGCGCCGTGCGGTCCTTGCGGTTCTTGACTGGTTGTGGTGCCGGGGTGTGGGTGGGAGGCGGCCGCATGGGCGTCCGGTTGGGGCTGTGGTCCGTATCCAATGGGTGGCTGCTGGTGGATGGTGCTCGCTGGTATGGGGTGTGGGTGGGGGGGCTGCTGGTGGTGGTGGGGCGCTCATACTAGGCCCTGGTGTTGCTGGTGTGCGTGCGGGGCTTCCCGGCGGGGGTGTACCGTGGCTCGTGTGTTGTGGGCCAGTGTAGCGGGGGCGGCGGGTGGTGCTGCACCGCGTGGTGGTGGTGTTGAGGGTGTGCTGGTTGTGTGTGGTACCCCGGCGTTGGTGGGTGTGGTGGTAGGGGCTGGTGGTGGTGGAATACGTGATGGTGTGGTGCGGTGATGTCCGCCATTTGGGAGGGGTGGTTCGTGGGGCCTGGTTGTGCTGGGGCCTGGTTGGGATGTAGCTGGTGGGGGTCGCTGTAGCATGGGGGCATTAGGGGGTAGGGGTTGGGAAGGACGGGGGCGTGGTGGTGGTGTTGGTGGTGCCATGTCCCCTGGCTCTGCGCGTATGGTGGTCCTGGAATGGTGCGGACGTGTGTGGGCGGTGGTGGCTGACTGGGCTGCGGGGTTTGGGTGCTGCGGTACGGTGGTGGTGGTGGGCGCTGGCGGGGGCGGTGTTGTTGGTGTTCCCCGGGCGTCTGGGGGTGGGGTGGTGCTGTGTGGCTGGACCCGGGCCCTGGTCGGGGCGTCGCGCCCTGCTGGCGGGCGCGCTGGCAGGCCCCCTGACCTGTCTTGGTCTTCCCCGCCTGGTGGGTGTCGGGGGCGGGTGAACCCCCCTGTCCCCGTGGGGGCGACGGGGAGCGGGCGTGCCAGCGGTGTGCCTCTTGGAGGCTCGTCTTGAGGCCTCTAACGTAGGTGCTCTGGTCCGTAAGGCCCATCCGTGTGGCGGTGGCCTCGTCGGGGGCGGCCAGGTGGGCGTCCTGAAAAGACGCCCAGCCCTCCGGGGGCTTCTGTTGTGCGGGGTGGGGGTGGTGTGCCGGGTAGAGGAGCGCGCTGAGTGGGTAAGGTGTTCCCTTCCGTCGGCCGAGGGCGGTGTTGAACCGGCGGCAAGTGATTCGGAGGTAGGCTGCTACCTCCTCTGGTGCCGTGTCCGTCCACGCTTCTGGCGTCAAGGCTGCTGCTTGGGGGGCTGGGAGTTGTGGGTCTGGGAGGTGTAGGTCACGGTGGTGGAGGTATAGGGCGAGGAGGATGTCGCGGGCCGCCACGTTCAAGCCGCCTCCGCTGTGGCGTAAGGGTGGGCTGTGGGAGGGCAGGGGTGTGCTGCCTGTGGACGCTGGATGCCGGGCATGTCCTCCTCTGTGAGGTGGGGGTAGTTTTGGGTGGGGGTGTCTGGGCCCGGCCACAGCAGCGCCACGAGGCGGGCTGCCACCATGTATGGGCAGAGCTGTAGGGTGGTGGGGCGTGGGGGGGTGGGTCCCCTGCGGTTTTGGGGGGGCTTCCCTCTGCTGGGGGCGCAGCGTGACCACCCACACCCACCGGTCCGTGGGGATCCCCCAGGTCCGTTGGGTCCACTTGGCGAGGCAATACATCGCCCTACCAAGGCCCTGGCTGCCGCTGCGGATGGAGAGCAGCGTGTCCAGGGATTTGCGTTCCCACGTGCCCCAGATGTGGGGGTCGTCCGGGTCGTCCCTCCTGGCGTACGTGTCGAGGCCTGGGTTGTGTGGGGGGGGGGGCGTAGTCGGCGGGGAGGAGGGAGTCGGTGCCGTGTACCACCCAGTGGTCAGTGGGTGCGTGGTAGTGGGTGGTGGAGAGGGTGTAGTGCAGATTGTACATGAGGGTCATGTACGTGGAGGGGGTTGGCTGCCGCTCGTCGGGGGTGGGGGTGTCCCCCGGGACGTGGTGCTGGAAGTTGCTCAGGGAGGCCATCCGGGCTGACCATGTTTCCCGCCCCCACTCTTTGGTGTTGTCGGGGGTGGCGCCGGGTGGGGAGTGGGCCATGTTGGGCTCGCGGTAGCGGGTGAGGCCCGGGGTGCTGTCCCGCTCTGGCACGGGTTGTCCAACTAGGTGTCGCCCCCAGTCGATGGGGGGCACCCAGATCGGCCTCCCCGTCGGGGGCGGGCTCTCGCAGTCTGGGGTGGCGCGTGGGGGGCGGTCGTGTCGGGCGACGTGGAGGAAGGCGTCGAAGAGGAAGTCTCGGACGCCTTCCCCCAGGGTGGCCGCCTGGACCAGGGTGGCCGCCCGGATGCGGGTGCTGGTGCCGGAGGTGCGGAGGCACAGCACGTCCTGTTCCCTGAGTCCCCGGAGGTGCTGCTGTACCGCTGCGGGGTTGTGTAGGGTGTAGGGTTCGGTCGGTGCGGCGGCTGGTGGTGCGGGGTGTGATGGGGGGGGTGGTGTGGGTTGGGGGGGGTGGTCCTCATTGTCGCGTGTGGGGTCTGGTGATGGGGTCTCTTGTGGCGGTCGCGAGAGGGGGGAGTCGCGGTGTCGTGTGTCGGCGGGGGCATCGACGTCAATTGTCTGGTACTGGCTGCCGCGTGTTGCGTCCGTGGCCTGGTCTCGGGGGGGGGGCGAGGGGGGGTGGTGTGGGGGTGGCACTGTTGGTGGTGGGGGGGTCGGGGGTGGGTGTTGTGCTGGCTGGGGGTCTGGGCGTCCCTGTGGGTCGTGTGGGTGTTGCGTGTGTGCGCTGTGCGGTCCTTGCGGTTCTTGACTGGTTGTGGTGCCGGGGTGTGGGTGGGAGGCGGCCGCATGGGCATCCGGGTCGGGCTGTGGTCTGTATGTAATGGGTGGCTGCTGGTGGATGGTGCTCGCTGGTATGGGGTGTGGGTGGGGGGGCTGCTGGTGGTGGTGGGGCGCTCATACTAGGCCCTGGTGTTTCTGGTGTGCGTGCGGGGCTTCCCGGCGGGTCCATGGGGGTGTACCGTGGCTCGTGTGTTGTGGGCCCGTGTAGCGGGGGCGGCGGGTGGTGCTGGACAGCGTGGTGGTGGTGTTGAGGGTGTTCTGGTTGTGTGTGGTACCCCGGCGTTGGTGCGTGTGGTGGTAGGGGCTGGTGGTGGTGGAATACGTGATGGTGTGGTGCGGTGACGCGGGCCATGTGGGGTGGGTGGTTCGTGGGGCCTGGTTGTGCTGGGGCCTGGTGGGGATGTAGCTGCTGGGGGTCGCTGTAGCATGGGGGCATTAGGGGGTAGGGGTTGGGAGGGACGGGGGCGTGGTGGTGGTGTTGGTGGTGCCATGTCCCCTGGCTCTGCGCGTATGGTGGTCCTGGAATGGTGTGGATGTGTGTGGGCGGTGGTGGCTGACTGGGCTGCAGGGTTTGGGTGCTGCGGTACGGTGGTGGTGGTGGGCGCTGGCGGGGGTGGTGTTGTTGGTGTGCCCCGGGGGTCTGGGGGTGGGGTGGTGCTGTGTGGCTGGACCCGGGCCCTGGTCGGAGCGTCGCGCCCTGCTGGCGGGCGCGCTGGCGGGCCCCCTGACCTGTCTTGGTCTTCCCCGCCTGGTGGGTGTCGGGGGCGGGTGAACCCCCCTGTCCCCGTGGGGGCGACGGGGAGCGGGCGTGCCAGCAGTGTGCCTCTTGGAGGCTCGTCTTGAGGCCTCTAGCGTAGGTGCTCTGGTCCGTAAGGCCCATCCGTGTGGCGGTGGCCTCGTCGGGGGCGGCCAGGTGGGCGTCCTGAAAAGACGCCCAGCCCTCCGGGGGCTTCTGTTGTGCGGGGTGGGGGTGGTGTGCCGGGTAGAGGAGCGCGCTGAGTGGGTAAGGTGTTCCCTTCCGTCGGCCGAGGGCGGTGTTGAACCGGCGGCAAGTGATTCGGAGGTAGGCTGCTATCTCCTCTGGTGCCGTGTCCGTCCACGCTTCTGGCGTCAGGGCTGCTGCTTGGGGGGCCGGGAGTTGTGGGTCTGGGAGGTGTAGGTCACGGTGGTGCAGGTATGGGGCGAGGAGGATGTGGCGGGCCGCCACGTTCAAGCCGCCTCCGCTGTGGCGTAAGGGTGGGCTGTGGGAGGGCAGGGGTGTGCTGCCTGTGGACGCTGGATGCCGGGCATGTCCTCCTCTGTGAGGTGGGGGTAGTTTTGGGTGGGGGTGTCTGGGCCCGGCCACAGCAGCGCCATGAGGCGGGCTGCCACCATGTATGGGCAGAGCTGTAGGGTGGTGGGGCGTGGGGGGGTGGGTCGCCTGCGGTTTGGGGGGCCTTCCCTCTGCTGGGGGCGCAGCGTGACCACCCACACCCACCGGTCCGTGGGGATCCCCCAGGTCCGTTGGGTCCACTTGGCGAGGCAATACATCGCCCTACCAAGGCCCTGGCTGCCGCTGCGGATAGAGAGCAGCGTGTCCAGGGATTTGCGTTCCCACGTGCCCCAGATGTGGGGGTCGTCCGGGTCGTCTCCCCTGGCGTACGTGCCGAGGCCTGGATTGTGTGGGGGGGGGGCGTAGTCGGCGGGGAGGAGGGAGTCGGTGCCGTGTACCACCCAGTGGTCAGTGGGTGCGTGGTAGTGGGTGGTGGAGAGGGTGTAGTGGAGATTGTACATGAGGGTCATGTACGTGGAGGGGGTTGGCTGCCGCTCGTCGGGGGTGGGGATGTCCCCCGGGACGTGGTGCCGGAAGTTGCTCAGGGAGGCCATCCGGGCTACCCATGTTTGCCGCCCCCACTCTTTGGTGTTGTTGGGGGTGGCGCCGGGTGGGGAGTGGGTCATGTTGGGCTCGCGGTAGCGGCTGAGGCCCGGGGTGCTGTCCCGCTCTGGCACGGGTTGTCCAACTAGGTGTCGCCCCCAGTTGATGGGGGGCACCCAGATCCGGCTCCCCGTCGGGGGCGGGCTCTCGCAGTCTGGGGTGGCGCGTGGGGGGCGGTCGTGTCGGGCGACGTGGAAGAAGGCGTCGAAGAGGAAGTCTCGGACGCCTTCCCCCAGGGTGGCCGCCTGGACCAGGGTGGCCGCCCGGATGCGGGTGCTGGTGCCGGAGGTGCGGAGGCACAGCACGTCCTGTTCCCCGAGTCCCCGGAGGTGCTGCTGTACCGCTGCGGGGTTGTGTAGGGCGTAGGGTTCGGCCGGTGCGGCGGCTGGTGGTGCGGGGTGTGATGGGAGGGGTGGTGTGGGTTGGGGGGGGTGGTCGTCATTGTCGCGTGTGGGGTCCGGTGATGGGGTCTCTTGTGGCGGTCGCGAGAGGGGGGAGTCGCGGTGGCGTGTGTCGGCGGGGGCATCGACGTCAATTGTCTGGTACTGGCTGCCGCGTGTTGCGTCCGTGGCCTGGTCTCGGGGGGGGGCGGGGGGGGGTGGTGTGGGGGTGGCGCTGTTGGTGGTGGGGGGGGGCGGGGGTGGGTGTTGTGCTGGCTGGGGGTCTGGGCGTCCCTGTGGGTCGTGTGGGTGTTGCGTGTGTGCGCCGTGCGGTCCTTGCGATTCCTGACTGGTTGTGGTGCCGGGGTGTGGGTGGGAGGCGGCCGCATGGACGTCTGGGTGGGGCTGTGGTCCGTATGTAATGGGTGGCTGCTGGTGGATGGTGCTCGCTGGTATGGGGTGTGGGTGGGGGGGCTGCTGGTGGTGGTGGCGCGCTCCTACTAGGCCCTGGTGTTGCTGGTGTGCGTGCGGGGCTCCCCGCGGGTCCATGGGGGTGTACGGTGGCTCGTGTGTCGTGGGCCCGTGTAGCGGGGGCGGCGGGTGGTGCTGGACCGCGTGGTGGTGGTGTTGAGGGTGTGCTGGTTGTGTGTGGTTCCCCAGCGTTGGTGGGTGTGGTTGTAGGGGCTGGTGCTGGTGGAATACGTGATGGTGTGGTGCGGTGATGTGTGCCATGTGGGGTGGGTGGTTCGTGGGGCCTTGTTGTGCTGGGGCCTGGTGGGGATGTAGCTGGTGGGGGTCGCTGTAGCATGGGGGCATTAGGGGGTAGGGGTTGGGAGGGACGGGGGCGTGGTGGTGGTGTTGGTGGTGCTATGTCCCCTGGCTCTGCGCGTATGGTGGTCCTGGCATGGTGTGGACGTGTGTGGGCGGTGGTCTCTGACTGGGCTGCGGGGTTTGGGTGCTGCGGTACGGTGGTGGTGGTGGGCGCTGGCGGGGGCGGTGTTGTTGGTGTGCCCCGGGGGTCTGGGCGTGGGGTGGTGCGGTGTGGCTGGACCCGGGCCCTGGTCGGGGCGTCGCGCCCTGCTGGCGGGCGCGCTGGCGGGCCCCCTGACCTGTCTTGGTCTTCCCCGCCTTGTGGGTGTTGGGGGCGGGTGAACCCCCCTGTCCCCGCGGGGGCAACGGGGAGCGGGCGTGCCAGCGGTGTGCCTCTTGGAGGCTCGTCTTGAGGCCTCTAACGTAGGTGCTCTGGTCCGTAAGGCCCATCCGTGTGGCGGTGGCCTCGTCGGGGGCGGCCAGGTGGGCTTCCCGAAAAGACGCCCAGCCCTCCGGGGGCTTCTGTTGTGCGGGGTGGGGGTGGTGTGCCGGGTAGAGGAGTGCGCTGAGTGGGTAAGGTGTTCCCTTCCGTCGGCCGAGGGCGGTGTTGAACCGGCGGCAAGTGATTCGGAGGTAGGCTGCTACCTCCTCTGGTGCCATGTCCGCCCACGCTTCTGGCGTCAGGGCTGCTGCTTGGGGGGCCGGGAGTTGTGGGTCTGGGAGGTGTAGGTCACGGTGGTGGAGGTATAGGGCGAGGAGGATGTGGCGGGCCGCCACGTTCAAGCTGCCTCCGCTGTGGCGTAAGGGTGGGCTGTGGGAGGGCAGGGGTGTGCTGCCCGTGGCCACGGCCATGGTCCATGCGTGGTCCGCCGCGTCTGCCACGTAGTACCCTCCCAGGTGGTTCCGGAGGGTGTCGGTGAGTGGCCCGAAGAGTCTGGGGTGGCTGGCGGGGGGGGGTGCTGCTGGGGCTGCGGGCCTTTCGCGGTGGTGGGGTTTGAGGTCCCCGCAGTGGGGCAGTGGGTGAGGCGGTGCGCGGCTCCCAGGCAGACCCAGTGGTCTGGGTTGCAGGGCAGGGCCGTCTGTGGTAGCCGCTGGCGTACGCAGAGGGGACATGCAGTGGCTGGCGGTTGGTGGTACCTGTGGACGGTCGGCGGCGTGGGGGGATGGGGGCTGGTGGCGCGCGCATGCTGGTGGGAGTGTGTGCAGTGCCTGTGGTGCCCGTGTGTGCCGTGCCAGTGTTGTGCTCGGTGGATGGTGTGTAGACGTGGTGGGGGTTCCGTGTTGGTATGTCACCGGGTAGGTTCTCATGGTTGGTAGAACAGGAGTTTGGGGAGGTGGGCTTGGTCTGTTTGGGGCAGGGTTGCTGCATGCTGCAGGTATTTGTGGGTGCGGTATGTGAGCTGCTCCGCTGTCTTGGCAATGGCCGTCTGCTGCATGTGCGCCGCCGTGGCCTTGGGGTCCTTCGCGTGGGTGCGTAGCAAGGTGTAGACGGCAGTGGGGACGAGTCTTCTGCGGACCGCCTCGAATGCCTCCGAATGCTTGAGGATGGTGGTGAGTTGCTGGGTCGCCGGGGACTGCGTCAGCCATCCGGCGTGCTGTGCGATGGTGTGGATTGGATTCCAGTCTGTGAGGGTGTCCAGTCCTCTGTACAGGGGGCACACCTTGCGGTGGTCCCAGGTTTCTTCTTCTGCGTGGCCAGAGATGCATTTGGTGTATCCTGCGGGGATGTGGATCGAGAGGCGCGCATACCATCGGTGGTATCGGGTGAGGAGGGGGAGCTGTTCGAGGGCGAGTTGGAGTCGGGGTTTTTGTAGGTGTGCTGGGAGGCTATCCGGGCGCAGGGCGGAGTAGTAGAGGGGTGTGTGGACGGAGTCTTCGAGGCGTCGGAGGAGTTCGGTGTTCGCTGGGTGGCCCAGTGTGGTGGCCAGTTGCTGGATGGGTGTGGGGTAGTGGTACTGCTTTTCTCGATCTGTGTACGGCGTGTCCTCGGGCATCCATTGGGGGGGCTGTGTGGCCGGGGGTATCGGGGGCAGGTGCTGTAGGTGGCTGTGATGTGGGGTGTCCAGTCGCACGTGTTCGAGCCCTGGGGTGTGGCTGGTGTTCTGGTGTTTGGCCTGCATGTCTGCGCGTCCATTGCCGTATGCGTAGCGGTGTGACTCCTGTTTGACGATGTGTAGGGCGTCCTGGGGATGCATGCCCCTGAAGGCCATCCATAGTCCCAACGCTTGTGTGGTGAGGCCGGACTCGAGTGCCTTGTGGAGGGGCAGTTCCGCAAGGCGCCTGGTGAGGTGGATGTCGACCGTGGCGTCCACGACTACCCAGATGTTGCGGGGCCGGATCGTTGTGGGTGGCGGTGTGGCGGTGACGGCGTCTGCCATGGTGCGCAGTATGCCGTGGGAGGACGCCCCAAAGATGGTGGCCCCGGTGTGGTGTTCCAGGTGGAGGCCGTCCGCTTGCCGGGTGATGCGCACGGAGGCGCAACCGACCGTGGGGGTGCGTTGCTGGGTGCCGGATGCATCAGTGAAGTAGATGATGTCGGTGTCGCTGGGTATGGGTAGGCGGGCAATTGCTGCGGGGTGATAGACGTAGATGGGGTTCCCTTGGGCGGTTCTGGCGGTGATTCGTGGGTTGTAGTAGTGGCACTGCATAGACGCCTATCCCCTGGGTGATGATGGCCTGGGCTCGTGGGGTGAGGCGGAGGAGGCCCCTGTCTGGGCGCCCCTGGGTGATATACGCGTACATCAGGTGGAAGAGGTACGTGATGGTCTGTCGCCGCTCCTTGTCGTCTTTGTCGCCACGGAGGGTGGGGCATTTGTGCTGTAGGGGGCGCATGGGTGCCTCCTGAGGTCCTGCGCGGTGTCGGTCGCAGCGGTCGTACTCTATGGCCACGCTGTCCGGGTCTGCCCGCTCGTTGGTGAAGGTCCATGTTGCCGTGGGTGTTCGGGTCCAGGCTACGTGCGCCGGGTGGTCTGGGGGTACCGTGTGAAACCAGGGGGAGAGCCATGCCTGCTGGTGGGCGGTGGCGGCGGCGGTGGGGATGTGGTAGTGGGTGGAGATGAGGTGTAGCAGGGGCCACGGAGTGTCGAGGGCTGCCGGGCCGCAGTGCCAGCACGTGCGTGGTATGCCCTGATCACTGTGTCTGACTGGTGGTACATCGGTCTCCGGTGCATTGTGTTTGGGGATGGACCAGGGGGCATGGTGTCGCTGGACAGTGCGGGTAGCATGTTTGTAGCCGTTTGGTGCTAGTAGCAGGATGGTGGGTGGTGTCCAGCCTTCGGCTGACGGGGTGGGCTCCTCCTGCGTCCTGCCGCTGTCGTTGGGGGTCTCGTGCTTCCTCGGGCGGGGCCGGGGGTGCTGGCGCTGGAAAGCTGTGTACGCCGTGTCGATGTCCTTGGGCCCCGGCATGTCGCGCCCTACCTTTGTAGCACATGCGCGGAGGTATGCTTGGAAGACGTGGCGTGCTGGCCATTGTGGGTCGGAAAGGAACGGGGCGTGGTGGGCGTCGCATTGGGCCATGATCCTCATCTGTGTTGGGGTGATATACACTATGGTGACGGTGGCCCCCACGAGGCGCAGGGTGTCCACCTCGCCTGCCGGGTGTCGGTGGATGTCGGTGTGCGTGGCCACGAGTGGCCCCTGTTGATCGCAGTGGTGGTTTGTCAGGATGGCGTGTGTGTTGTGCGGTAGGAGGAGTTGTAGCTGGGCCCAGATGCCAGTGCCCACGGAGGTGGAGACGCCGTGTTGCGCCAGTATCCGGCGGGGGCAGGTGTTGCGGGCCATTTGCGCTTCTTTTATGCGTATGGCTGCCGCCTCGCGAACTTCTGGTTGGTGGTTGTGTGTCACCCTGTGTAGGAGGTGCGCTGCGTGTTTGGCATAGGCCATGTCAACCAGGGCGCCTGTATTGTCTCCGTAGTAGCGCCAGTGGGCCATCATGGCCTCCTTGGGGAAAGACGTGGGCCAGCCTCCGTGTTCCGCCTATGCCTTCGTCACTTGCTGTCGAGCGTGGTGTAGGGCGTCTATGGGGCGCGGGAGGTGCAGGGCTTGGTACCCGATGGCCGCGTTGAGCACCGCTTCCATGAAGTACGCCAGGCCCTGCGTAGACAGGAGGTCCCCCCTGGCAATTTGGGGTAGCCAGGCGAGGCGCTCTTCCAGCTTGCTTGGGAGTGTGATGTGGTTGATTTTGGCGTGGGACAGGACGTCAATGCCATCCATTGGCTGATCCGTCCCCTCCTTGGGCTCAAACATGACCCGCATGGGCACCGCCTCAACCCTACGGATGAATGCTTCATCACCCGTGGGCTGGGCTTGCGCCTCATCCACCAGGAAAGCCTTGGTAGCGCACGCTTGACCCTGGGGGGGCATTGATAAACCCTTGGCGTCAATGTACAACTCCTCCGATGGCCTGAATGACATCTCGTTCAGGGTGATGGAATCCAGCGTCGACTTGAGACCTTCCAGCGGACATGGGGTTGATCCTATGCCGGTTATGACCAAGATCCCCTTCGCCATATCCGCGACGATCTTCTCCAATGCCAATACATGGGCCCCCACTCCTTCAAACCCCAATGCCTGTGCCAGTCTGAGTCTCCTCGATGCCAATGCCTCCTACACTTCCGCAAGAGTGGGGCATCCCGGGAAGCGAAGACGTCCGTCACGGGCGCTTTGGCTCCGAGCGTCTGAATCATCCTGGCATACACCTGCGGCGCCATTCCATACTCCGTGAGCGGTCTCCTCTGGACCTGGCATCCACAGCTTGCACCGCTTGGACCATCCGATCCTCTTCCTCAGCATTCCATTGGGATGATCCGCATGCATAGTCCGTGGACAGCCATGTAAGGCATTCATCATCCTCCCGGACCAGCGTTGCACGATGGGGAAGGGCTCCAATGGTGTTTCCAACCATGAAGTCATACCCCATGATCATATCCCAATCTGTAATGTCGGCCACATAGAAGTTCCCGGATGGAGTGCTTCTCTTCACCAAATCAGGGCGGTTCAAGCGCTCATGCTCCCTGAACTCCATACTGATAGTGGCCTCATGGGTGCCGCCACCCATAATCTCTCCATTGGCCACCTTCTACGGCTTGGCTGCAGGGATTCCTCCTTGAACAACCCTCTCCGTACCAGGCTCACCTGGCCACCCCTATCCACCGAAACATCCACCACCAACTCCTCTTGTCCGCACCGTACACGCACCTTCAAGTGCAACTGCCGCTCGTCACCCTGCGGTGTATGGACGACTCGCACGGCATGCAACTCTAGCACATCCGGGTGCATCAGGACTTCGAGGGTATGGTCACGGATGGTGTAAATTTTTGGCTGGTCCTGCCCGTCCACGGGGCTCTCTGTGGTCGCTCCATCTTTCTTGCCACGTCCCTTGCCCACATATACTTCCCTTGGCAGGGCACTCCAGGGGTTGAGAGTGACGAAACTCAGTGGTTTTGGCTTTTCTGGAGCCTTCTTTAGGCACACAATGTGCCTTTTCTTTATCTAGCATTCCACTGATTTTCGGAGGCGAGGCCGCCGGGGTCCCACTCCCGTGGGGGCTCCTCTAGACGTAGCCTGCCGCAGCTTCCTCCTGCTGCGATCCGCCCAGACTTTGTCCACCACGTTGCTGGCCTTCTAGGCCCTCCAACGTCCTCAACATGTCCTCAGCAACCTCCTCGATCAACCTCACGCGTCGGTCTGGGCCGGATCCTCCACCATAGCTTTTTCCTCCGCCTTTCCCTTGGCCCTTTCCTTGGCCTTTTCCACCGTCTCCGCCCCTTGCCTTCCAATCGGCAATTCTTCGCTCCTTGGGCTTCTTGTCGGGATGGGCCGCGAGGTAGGTCTTCTTGTCATCCTCATATACCTTGCAATGCCGGTCGTCATGTGCATGGTTGTTCCCCTTGCCGTAGCAGACCCAGCAACCGTCTTCCTGTGATCCGTACTCGCGGAACGAGAGCGGCGGGTTCCCGATCCTCCGCGGTTCCCTGTGGTTCTTGTTGGACCTTGGGTCCAGGCGGTTCCACCCGGACCTGTCCTGCCCATGCTCGTTCGTATTGTGCGCTACAAACGCGAATAAGTGGGCTTCTTCATGATCCTCTCCGGTGGTCGCGGTCCATAGAGCTTGGCCGCTTCCACTCCCTTCCTCTGCGGTGCCGACCGTGTCCTCCTTGACCTCTCTGTGTTGGCGACCTTCCCGATGACCTCGATGTCCATTGCCCTGTCGATCCTGCACGTGGGCCTCGTTCTTGGCGTTGAGCTTCAGCTCCACCGTGATGTACTTCATGATCTCGTCCAGGCTCATGCGCGCGAAGATGACCTGCATCCTCAGCGGCTCTCCGCGCCTCCACTCCGCGTTGTTGAGGCGCGTCAGCCTTTGCCCCATGATGTCGCCGAATACCTCCACGTAGACGGCGTTCTTCAACCTCAACATTCGGCTGGGCTCGCCGAGGTTTCGCCGGAAAAACTCCATTATTCCGGCGTGGGTGTCCTCCGATGCCATGATCCGTACGGCCACGCGCTTCTTTGCTCTCTTCTTCTCCTCCTTCTCCACTCTCTTCTTCCAGTGGCCGGGGAGGACGTCCTTCAGCAGGTGTTGGATCTCGCTGGCCTCATTCCAGTCCTTCACCAGCTTGAGGCTTCTTCGGTACTTGTGGATGTACCGATTCCATTCCCGGACCCTCAACTCCCCGCGCTCCAGCGGCAGCGGAATGGACCACAAATCCTCCAATTTCTGGTTGGGGGCGTCCACTTGCTCCTCGTCCTCCAGCCACTGGAGGCAGGCCTGCTCTGTCTGGATCAATCCCTCGCGGATCGGATCCCTGAGCTCCTCCTTCAGGTCCTGCGCCAGCCTGTGTGGGAATGTCCGACATACCCACTTGTCCCTTGGCGCTCCCTTCGTCTCGCCGACGACCTCCTCGGCGAAGTCCTCCCAATCCAGGATGAAGTCATCAAGGTCTGAGGGGTTGCCATCGTAATAGGGGATTTTGATTCCCCTGAGGTCGTCAATCATGATGGCGTCTCCGACGTCTGCAGCCACCACTCCACCTAGACGGATACCACCTGTTGCCTGGGGGGTGTGAGTACACTCCCTGTACATCCCTCTCCTCCATGGAGTGCGGTCCAGTTGGGCCTGAACCCATGGGGTTTTGGATGCGGGAAGGACTTGCTCCACCGGCTGTCCATATCCCCGTAGTGGGGTCCTTCACCAACAAATTTCCGCCTGGATGGCCTCGACCATGTCCGTCGGCCTTTCCCATGGTTCGCCCCTGCATGGTCTGGATCTCCTCTTCCGCATAAATTGCATGGGCAGTCATAGCGGTCGGTGGATCCTGGGCGACATGGGACATCTGTACCGTCAGGCTCCTCAGGTCCGTGGTTGCGTGCTCCTCCCGCATGGACCCAGCCGGTGCCGTACGCTCCCCGAGCATTATGGATTCGCTGAATATGGGAACAAACGGCAGCGCACTCGGGTCAACACGCGGAGGCGCGTAAGGTGCCTCTGCAGGGCCGCCCATGGGTTTCTCCATGGTGCTCCTGAGGGTTTTAAACCGCTCCACCAGCTCTGCCGTTACCGGCCTTGCCGGGAGCTCCGGACCCAAGGCGAGGCGTTGTAACTCCTCTATCCTTTTCAGGCGTCCAGACATGTCCTCCACAAGGTGGAGGAGGCTGTCCACCACTCGCTGCTGCTTCTGCAGGGCCATCTCGAGCTTCTCCCGATACCGGTCCTGCTACGCTCGCAGCTGCGCCATGCCTCTCTCCGCTTCCGCCTGGTCATCCAGGATCCCCGCGATGTCCTTCTCTAGGTCGTCCTTCTGATTGTCCAGGCGGTCGAGGGGCTGCACGATGGCGTCCATCCCCATCTTTGGGTACTTGCCGATGAGGAAGGATACGTGCTCGCAGTGGCACTCAACGTGCTTTCCACCTGATCCGGCGCATCCCACGGTTCCCGGCGTCTCGGACTCCTCCGCCATGGGTGTGTCGCCCATGTTATCCCGCTTTGGCTCCGTGTGCCGGGCCACAGGCACCGTTCTGGCTCCGGTAGGCCTCTCCAACGCCTCGGTGTCATGCTCCAGGCTGGGTTCGGGGGCCGTGTTCGCCCTTTTGGGCGGTCTGGCCATCTCCTCCAACTCCGAAGGGAAAGCGGTCCGATAGCCATCGGAATGCCCCTCAGAATCCTCAGCTGACCACAGCCTGACCGTGCTGGGATCCGTCTCCATTGCCCTGGCTTCCGCCGCGGGTTTTGGGGACCCGCGCTTCCGGTAACGCCGGGCCCTGCCGTTGCTGCCAGTCTCCTCCAACTCCTCCACAGCGGAGCAGAGATTGCAAGCCTTGCGGCATTGCCTTTCACATATGGAGGCCAGGCCCTCCATGTCTAGCCCATGTCCTACAAGGGCTCTCCGTCCTGAGCATCTTTGCTCTCCTCGGGCTTCCAAGTCCGGCGTCGACTCCATGCACTCCACGATCTGCACCCGGGGCGTCCTTGGGCAGGGCTCATGCGGGCCCAAGTCCCCGGTGCGGCGGTAGGGGGCAGGTACTCGTCTGCTACCATAAAGAAGGTCTCTAACAGGACCGGCCCCTGCTGTACCCCTTCCACCATTTCCTGTCACTCCTATGGTCTTGCTTCTCACCAGGTTCTGCATGAACGTGCCCTATCCTGCACAATTTCCCACACAAAATAGTAAAATATGGCTCCTTCACACAAATCCTTATCCCTTACAATAATCAACTCCCAAGTACAATAGCTGCAATCCAAATAATCCACACTGAGGGCTTCCAAGGGTGTTTGAGGTCCCGCGTTGGCACCCAACAACTCCTTTCAACACGACGGTCGTCTCACGGTGCACACGGAGACACGGGCATTGGCCATGTACATAGAATTGCACCAATAGAATAATGGAAAAAGCCCTGAAATTCGCATATGAACACAATTATAGCACAATTGGGGAAAGATGGAAACATACACAAGCACAGCCATAGACCCCTCATTCTCTGGACTCAAGACCTTCCCTTGACTCGCCAACATGATGCCCTGAACCAAGTCAAATAAGATGGCTAAATGCCATGGGTCAAAAGTCACTACACAAACCCAAAAAATGTGTTCACCCCCAAGCCTCTAAATTCTAGCCCAACAGGGGAGGTGACGTGTCATGGCCTAGAGTGGCACTCAAGACCATGCCCTACCCTGACATATCACTGGTTGGACTTGGAGTCGATTGGGCTTGGATAATTGCTTCATGAAGATGACCTCACAACATAGCAAAATTAGGCAAATCAGACCATACTGCCCAAAATTCAATTATATACTCAAAAATGCATACGGCAAGTATTCCAATGCTCCATGCATGTGTCAAACCGGAGAGTAAAATACAAGGGTGATATAGACCAAAGATCCATGCCCAAGAATATCCCAACATTGGCTCCGAAACCCCTCCGGATATATACATGCCATGCTTCACAAGTCAACTCACGAAGTTGAGACCTCATTTTGTGAGGCCTCATGTGCCACGCCAAAGTGACCACGTGATCCAGCATATGGTGAGGTACAACACCAAAGCATTTGCCAACATATAAGCAACATACCATAGTTCACAGATCTGTAGGCACTTTACTGTTAGCCGACCAGTTGAGCACATAAAATACAAACGTGAGCATAAAATGAGGTGAAAAACATGCAAATGTTGCTAAATTCATGATAATCACAATAGTATATAGCTTTGCTCACCCATGGTATCAACATATGGTTCAAAACACAATTGCTTGGGACCATTTGCAAAGAGTTCCACCACTTAGATCCCCACATGGACACATAAGGACACCTTCGAACCTCCTGACGACAGGCACCATGAAAATGGGAAAATTGATAGTGGCGCTTGTGGGTTGCTCCGTAAGCCTTCCCACATGCACTATATGTGCGGTAGACTTAGTCTGGTGCTATGGAGCACACCATTGGGACATGGGCGAGGCCCTTGCCACGTATGACTCCACATATCTTCCTACATACGGAGATATATAACTGTATACCCTATGGGGTACTGGACTGATCTCTTTGACGGCGAGCAATTTGCAAAGCACAACACCAACTCCGTTGATCACTCTTTGAAATTGTCGAAATCCTTCATGATCAGTCCATACAGAGAACCCTGAATTACAAACAGAAATTTTAATATAAAACAGAACTTTTCTCAGAAGCGTAAAATCCTTTATTTCTGCACGCGCGCGACACATCCTAAGCTACAGGATCGCGATCTGGCTGCGGGCAGCCCCCTGCTGTGCATAACCCTTCACACCCCCCGCCAAGCCCTTGCCGCAGCCACTAGGCCACCTGCAAGGGCTGACACACACCCAGGGGTATGCACAGCCATTACTGTACAGAGAACATTTGCTGAAATGGACTCAGATAATGTACAATATCCCTCCCAAGGCCCGAAGTCCTGAACTAAGGCCTCTCTACGTTTCTTCGGGTACCTCTACACACCATTCTGAGTGGGGGGGTCTCACTGCCACCCAAAACCCCAGCTGACTATGGGAAAAAATTCCTGAGAAAGCACTAAAAGTTTGCAAACAGAAAATCATCTAAGCAAAATCCTGCTCTAAACTCCTGGCCTAAAACTCAGGGGGGCAGTTTTACAAAAATGGAATCCAAAACAGTTTCACTGATTGTGTTCTACTTATTGCCCATGCCATCTGTCTGGTCCAAAAAAATTTCCTGCACCAAAAAAACCCTGCTCAGAAGTTTGAAGAAAAAATTGACAAACAGGCACAAAAGCAGCAACAACAGGGCACAAAAAAAAGACAGTGAATACACACTGTGCTGCCCCACAGGGTATAGAGACCCTTATTGCTAATATACAAAAAACTTCTGCTGCGGCCTTGAGTAATATATAAAATTAAATTACTTCTGAGCATCTAGAGCAGCACCCTCTCCATCACTCTGAGGCAGAGGACAGAGAAACAAAATATGAGCGCTGACGTATGGGGGGGGGGCTGGTGCAGAAACAAGAACACAGACCTGAATTGGCTGGACTCATTCAAAAAGTATTTTTGATATGTCGACATCTGAAAATTCATCCCTATCGTATCTCACTGACCTGGAAACAGGGAAGCAAAGGAGAAAGGGTAAGAAAATCAGAAGGTTAGGGCAAACGAACCTGCATGCATACAATGCAACAAACACCTGCGCAAGTGTGCACACGTGCATACATTAGTAAAAAAATTCCTGAGCGTCCCCAGAAAAAATTGCAAGTAAACAGTACACGGGCCTGCAGCACATATGTTGCTGTGGCCTCTCCCCCCTTCCACTGTGGGGTGCTGCCCTCAGGCAAAAACTGCACCCCAAAATTCTCTTGTAAAAAAATAACAACAAAGCAGAATTTTCCCCTACACCCTGGCCTAGAGTGTAGGTGCCCACTGAGGCACGCATGCCCTCAGTGGGGGGGCTGGAGTCACTGCAGGAGCAGTGGCTCTGCAACGAAACTCTGCAGTGGCAGAGTATATGAGTCCCAAACTGGGACAGTGGGTGGGGGGGGTACAAAAAAATAAGTTTACCCATAGAAGAGATATGGGAGCAGAGCACTGGCAGATGCACAGGCATGCTCTAGCTCTCCAACAGGAGCAAAGAGTTACAAAACAAGCAAGAGCCACACTGTGACTCTGAAACAAATTTAGAAGTCTTTTAAAAAATATTCCTCTTGTCAGCAAAACAAGCCAAATTTGGGTTGACATCTCACGAGCAAAATGCTAAAAATCAGGCCAGCGTAAAACTGGGCCTGAAGCCTCAGATTCAAAAAAATGAAGCAAGGCTGCACATCAGTGTGAGCCACTGAGCACAAAAACAGTGTTTTTTGAGCGCCGAAGGCGCTTGGTGTCAAACCCGTTTTTCTCATCTAGCTCAAATGAGACAGGATCTACCCAAAAAAACTGACGAACACTGAAAAACACGCCAAAACAAAGCAAACGGCCAAAGCGCCTTACTGCCCAAGCACAAGGCTCAGGGTAGGCGCGCATAGCTCAGAGCTGTTCAGAGCTGCGCTGGTGCAACAAACGACTGACGTAGCGGATCTGCCACAAAGTGAGAATGAGCAGAGTCTGAGACCAGGTTGGGCAGTGGAAAACTGCCACGCTCGTGGCTGTCCACTTATCCAAGCGCGCACAAACGCACGCAACACACACTGACCTGTGAACCATTCGACACCACTGCTTCTCACGAACAAAAACTGCTGGCATCCACCGCGAAATGACCCAACCTGAAAAACAGACCAAGAAAACAAACGACAACCCAAAACAGCAGCGAAGCGAAAAGCGAAGCACGCAAAGCACATACCAGAAGGCACGTGCAGAGCGACTCCCCTTGCGAACAACTGACTGGACCTGAAAACGGGCTGCCTTGAATTGAAATGACTTCATAGCAGACGACCTGAGGGGACCTGACACACAAAGGAAGACAACACACGCCCGTGAGCGCACGCACTCAAAACAGGACGCAACGAAGCCAAAATTCATCAGCTACAGGGTGGAGCGCAAGCACTCAACACGAGCGAACCATGGCTAATTGTTATTATCTCCTTTAATGTCTCTTCTGCCGGCGCCCACGAATGCGAACTCCCCTGGCTTTCTGAACTTCTGCAATTTCTGTATCTCGGAATACACAGAGAGCAACCGCGCACGCCAAGCCACTGGCTGCCACAAGGGCCTCTTCTCCCATGTCTCCATAGTCCCATTCTCCTCGCCGAACGACTTCTTGTCGGGCCATCTTAGCTGGAGTGGTCTCGAAATTTAGGTTGCACACAGCGGCTCGTATGTTTCGAAGCTTACTTTCACTATAGCCCATATACTTCTGATTCTCACGACGCTAGAGCTCAGTGTTAACGCACGGCACCAAACTGCAGTCCTTTATTGCTAACCGCCGCAAACGAGCACAAGGCAACTGCCGTAAGTCCACAATGACCTCTCCGCTGCCGGCAACTTCAGGACATTTGTCGTGAGACTCCAACTCCTCAAATTCAGTGGCGCAACTCATTGGTGGTCCAGAAGGAACGACAATTTTGTATACCCTATGGGGTACTGGACTGATCTCTTTGACGGCGAGCAATTTGCAAAGCACAACACCAACTCCGTTGATCACTCTTTGAAATTGTCGAAATCCTTCATGGTCAGTCCATACAGAGAACCCTGAATTACAAACAGAAATTTTAATGTAAAACAGAACTTTTCTCAGAAGCGTCAAATCCTTTATTTCTGCACGCGCGCGACGCATCCTAAGCTACAGGATCGCGATCTGGCTGCGGGCAGCCCCCTGCTGGGCATAACCCGTCACAATAACATGGCCGTGAGCATAGCGAAGCACATACCATGAATATAACATATACCCTCAAAAATGGCTCCCACCATGGTATGTCATGACCCCCCATGGCCATAACTTCACGTTAAAAATACGTGGGAACCCAAACAAAATTTCTATGCAACACCAACACTCATGCGGTACACTCAAAAGTCGCATTAAAATATTCGGTTGCATGGTCCAAGAGTTATAAAATACTTTCTATTCTTTTGACCATTATCCCTTGCTACAGCGGGCATATGTACACATCAAAGGCGTTTGACGCTTTCCAAATTAAGTTCAGACCGGGGCGATTTCAGCCCATATCTGAAAATTCAAATTCCTCGCGGTGAGCGGGAGATATGATGTTTCAAAGTGGTCTCACGAATCAATTTTGTTTCGCCTATATCTCCAAGAAAAATGAAGGAGATAACAAAAGAAATGTTGATTCGTGATCGGGGGAAAATGTAGGACCACTCAGAATTCATCATATCCAGTGCGGCGACCTCGAAATCGAAAATCTGAATCTGAATGCATGAAAAAATCGGATTAATTTTGCGAGTGTATAACATGAAAATTGCGGAAGCAACGAACCCTTTTCTGATTAAATATGACCCTTCATCGAGGTTTTCGCTAAAATATCTGGGAATAACAGTTAACCAGTCGGTTACCGCAAAATCGCGAGCCAACTGACAGTCGCTGATACATTGACAATCAGAACGGATAGCTGAAAAATTACGAAAGCATTATGATAAAAAAACCCTGTTGATTCCTGATATTCTGATATATAAATTTCAGCCGGCGGCGCCTCGGTTGTGAATATGGCCGCTCATAGCTGGAATGGCCAAGCCTATCACACTATCACATCAGGTTAGGTCAGGTGGATGGGAGAGTATGATATCAGCCAATGGAAGCTTGCCGGCCCATAGATACCCACCCAAAGTGACCCAAACATGGCCAAGGGGGTCCGAACCGGCTTCATGAACAAGGCCACTTGGCCCGTGACTGTTCGAAGAACCAACCGCCATCCCGAGGAAGACAAAGTCCAGAATCGAAATCAGGAACGCCTCAAAGAGGTCTGTTTGGAGACAGTAAGGGACAGTTTCGATCCTGCTCCAAGAGCAGAGAACGTCCCACGACGGCCTAAAAATCATCTTTGAAGACCTGGTGGTGGGCGTCCTCGAGAAGACCTGAACTCCGACATCAGTACCAACAAACGCGAAACGAATTCGACACTTGCGGCCGTCGGGGTCGAAGGAACCGAATCTAAGCATGCGTCTCTGGTCATGGTTCAAGGGCGCATTCGCTCCCGTCGTCATGACTCCTTTGACTCTAGCGTGGAATTGTTAGTCCACTGTGGAGCGACGAGTGACTTCATGTCGATGCGTACTGCAAAGAGGGCGCAACTTCCCCTCTACAAACTGACCAACCCTGGACATGTCTTAACAGCCGGAGGTGTCCAAGTCGAGGTGCGATACGACACGAGAGCTTATGTTCCAGTTCGAGAACCCGTATTTCGACATCACTTCGAGGTTTTGGAGATTCTGCCAGATGTGGTAGTTGGGCTACCATGGCTTCGAAGCTACAATCCAACTCTCAACTGGAGGGAACGGTATGCAGACGTACAACATGGTTCCAGTTCAAGCTGATTGTAGTTCGACAATTCAAGGCATTCCACCCAGCTGCAGTTCCAAGCCGCTTCGAAGCTGGATCTTCTTTCGACACAAGTTACATTGGTGTGGCCGATTTGGACCACCGTCGAGTCCATATGGAGCAGGTTGCCTGCTGGTGAAGAAAGCAAATGATAAATGGCGTATGTGCGTTGACTACCGAGCTTTGAATACGCGAACTGTTCCAGACCGATATCTCGTACCTTGGATCCAATACATACTGACTAGACAGGGGGGTTCCACCGTATTTTCGAAGCTAGACCTTGTCAGTGGGTTCCATCAGATTGGAATCCATGACGAAGATGTCGAGAAAACTGCCTTCAACACACAATTCGGCGCCTTCGAATGGGTGGTTATGCCTTTCTGCCTCTGTAATGCGTCATCGACGTTCCAATGCATCCTGAACGATGCCCTTCGAGACCACCTGGGGATCTTCGTATGGGTGTACATCGACAACATTCTCGATGCTGAAGAACACCAACAACATATCAATTTACTACATGAACTAGTACGTCAACACCAACTGATTCCCTGCATAGATATTTTCACATTCTTCAGGAGTCAAGTACCCTTTTGCGGATACATGGTCGACAAAGATGGAGTACACATGGACCCCGAAAACATCAAGGTCATTCGAGGTTGGCCTCCGCCAACCACGGTTGATGAAGTTCGACAATTTATCGGGTTGTGTGAATTTTACCAGCAGTTTGTCGAAGGATTCCAAGCTGTTGCAGGTCCTCTGACCGCCTTTATTGAGGCAGACCTCGAGTGGGAGTGGACAGCTGTACACCAAGTTTCCCTCGACAAGCTGAAGCGAGCAATGATCAATGCAACACATCTCAGTGCCATCGACCCCTGACAGCGGTATCACTTGTACACAGATGCTTCAAAAGATTGCGTGGGGGCCACGCTAGCGCAGCGATGTGCGCATGGGAATTACAAGGGACATCTTCGACCTATTGCCTTTATGTGGCGGAAGATGCAATCTGCTGAAACTCGATACCCGATTCCAGAACAGGAGTTGTTGGCCATTGTGCTAGCTCTGAAGCAGTATTTTCATCTACTTTGAGAGCCACAACAGGTGCATGTGGTCACTGACCGCGAAAGCCTTCGTTATCTTAAGACGTGTCCTCGACCACTGACACCACGACAAGCACGTTGGTCTCAGTTTCTCGAGGAGTACAACCCCACATTGTGGTATGTACCGGGTCTTGAGAATCCAGCAGCAGACTTCTCGACAGTTGATGGACATTGCGAACGCCATGCATACACGGGCCCTCTTGATACCTTTGGTCCAGAACTGGGTTTCGCTTGAAGGAGAACCTGTCGATGAGATCCTACATGTGCTCCAGGACTCGTTCTCACATGATGTAGTGTGGCCCCAGCCATGCAACCACCTGTACGTGTGACTCCGAAGCGGACACTCTGTGGGGAAGGGACCTGATGTTGACGGAGATGCCAAACCAGCCCTCCAATTCGACACTGAACCAGCCGTCCAGCCACAGAAACTGGAGCCGCTACCGTCGAATGAGGCGCTGGCTGATGGTTCACACCAGTCCCAAGTACATCTTGACGATGCTGGCAATGAGGTACCAGACATGTCCACCGACACTGACGACCTTCCCATCATAGACATGGACCGCCCCCTTCGAGTCACTTTTGGCAAACAACTTCGAGATGCTGCGACCTTGACGCAGCTCATCTGCTGTCGACGCCACCGAGAGGGTACACTACAGCCAGTTCCCTTGTCTAAGGTTGGACCGAATACACCGCACCCGTCGAGCATTAAAGGAACACGCCGTCATGTACACCGACACTATCAGTTTAAGGATTCGACTTCGACAGCTGTGTGGGCAGAGGCCTATCGAGAAGATGAAGTGTACCAAACACATCTACGAACTCGCGGCTCGAAGCCCTACAGCACGACACCAACTCCGAGACGCCAAGTTGTCCTTCGATGATGGCAAGATCTTCCATTTGTCGACAATGGGCTAACGTGTACTTTTTCCTCGAAGGCTCGTTAGCTCAATAGTGGCCATGTCTCAGAGTCCGAGTTTTACGGCCATTCAGGAGTACTTCGAATCACGGCGTTGATCAAGGGCGACTAAGTTTATTCGCATCTTCGACATTACGTCGAGCGTTGCATCTTGAGTTCCGATGTGTGTCAAGCGGCTAAGTCACGGTGTGTCGGCACTCCCAGACATCCTAGGCCCTTGCCGGTGCCCGACACCAGGTGGCATAGTGTGTCTGTCAATTGGGTTTCAGGATTGCCGTCGACGATCAGAGGCCCTGACGCTATCATGGCTGTGGTCGATTGATTCTCTAAACGACGAAAGCTCATCCCTTGCCGCCAAGACATGAGAGCCGCCGACCTTGTCTATGTGTTCCTGCGTGAAGTGATTCGACTCAAAGGATGCCCCCGACAAATTGTTTCTGATCGAGACAAGGTGTTCGAGTCCCAGGCGTGGGAAGAGTTGGCACAGCGTTTCAAGATCGAGATGCACCAAACGGTGGCCAACCACCCAAGGGGCAACAGCCTGGCGGAACGCAGCAACCAGTCCATCCTTCAACGCTTGCGTACACAAGGCATCTTTGGTAACAACCAGTGGGATTTCGACCGTTCGAGATTGATGAGGGAGGTGCACCCCATTTTCCATTGGATTCTCCCCGGATGACTTCTCACGCGCCTGAACCTTGACTGTGAATGATTACATGCATCGAGATGAGCGTACCTTCGATTCTGTGCCTTCCACGGTTGGTGAGCAACGTCAACGCCGGATGCATGTGGTCCTGCAAATGGACTGACAGGTTCGAGTGCCTGAAGTGGGGGTGCGATCCCGGGTGTTGTTGCCCGAATATCAACACAAAGGGAAACTCGATGTTGCTTGGTGCGGCCGTTACAAAGTTCTCGAGGTACTCAACAAGGGCGAGAATCTTAAACCGGACATCCCTGCCCCCTTGGATTGGTTGCGAGTTTTTAATCGAGACCACATAAAGCCCTACATCCATCGAGAGGGACAGCCAGTGTGGAAATTCCCAATGCAGCCTGTCAAGACTGGAGACTCACCTCGACCTGTTAAGATTCTGGCTAGACGTCGAGTGGAATCCAAAAGGCGCCGCACAAATGGTCTTGGGAGTCGAGTAAAGCTCTAACTGAGGATCCAGTGTACCTTGGGTTCCTTCAACTCCACCCTGAGTAACCTCACCTGTTTGCAGCGTGAAGTCCTCGAAGACTCATGCGTGGACCCGGTTTGATTGCTGGAGCCCCACAAACACATACGACCTGTAGCTCCACCCCTCGAACATCCCAGGACCTACCGGAGATACGTTCCATCTACAGCTCCGAGCAAACCGAACGTGCGCAACATGAATTAACGAGAGACATCACCTATATGGAAGAGAGATCTAGAGCGGGCTTGATGCTGGAAGAATGTGGCCTGTTGGTGGAAGTCTTACGCTGAAATGTCCCCGCCAACCCCAACACTTGGCGCAAATGAAGGTCATTGTCGACATGGCTTCGAGCCTTGTGACTGCAGAAGCGGTTCGATTCACTCTTCAGGGCGCTCTCGCCGATGGCAAGTATGTGCATCAACACCTCGTTCGACTCCAAGCAAACTCTCGAACCAGCAGTCTGAAGATCATTGACCGATATGCCCTCGTTCCTGGGGTTGACGACGCCAGCGTCATCATCGTTGCTCGGAGAGTTTCAATTGCCGACACGCCATGGTGAGGAGTCGATACGTGAACCGGTCAGTTCTACCACAGCATGGCCGCTGGTACCTGTTCGAAGCAAACATATCAGTGAACCACTGGTCCAAATAACGCGTTGTCCTTCGAGACCACCAATCGAATGGATTTGTGGAACCCTGCCATCTGGCAGCCGTCGAACCTTTGGGATTTCTTTATGACCAAGTCGCAAACATTGAGACCGGGACAGTTTCGAGATCTTGCCCGTGAGGATGTCTTCTTATTCCAGTACAAGTGCCCCGTTGACCACCAGCCCGGCGATCCCAAACTTCGATTGCTCAACCATCGATCTGGTATCCTGATTCGGAAAAGTGCCCTCGAGAGCGATGTTCGTCGACACTATGCGGGCTATGACACCCACAAGTTCATGGCTAGGGCTGAA
This sequence comes from Eutreptiella sp. 'Long Island Sound 2002', assembly GCA_964036045.1. Taxonomy (NCBI): domain Eukaryota; phylum Euglenozoa; class Euglenophyceae; order Eutreptiales; family Eutreptiaceae; genus Eutreptiella; species Eutreptiella sp. 'Long Island Sound 2002'. The sequence continues at coordinate 107,752,211 of OZ038380.1, forward strand.
CAAGGTGCACGAAGTATGTCGACTGCAAGGGAATGGATTGTCCACATTTGGGCAGGCCCCTACGACGGGGAGAAGACGGAGTTCGGAGACTTACCTCCGCCTCAACCTGGGCGAGACAATCAAATACGCCTCGATACCGAAGAAAATCAACCGTGGGTACACCCTTACAAAATGGACCCCAGTCAATTGGATGAACTTTGACGACAATTGGACAAGTTACATTGGTGTCGCCGATTTCGACCACCCTCGAGTCCATATGGAGCAGGTTGCCTGCTGGTGAAGAAAGCAAATGGTAAATGGCGTATGTGCGTCGACTACCGAGCTTTGAATACGCGAACTGTTCCAGATCGATATCTCGTACCTTGGATCCAATCCATACTGACTAGACGGGGCGGTTCCACCGTATTTTCGAAGATAGACCTTGTCAGTGGGTTCCATCAGATTGGAATCCATGACGAAGATGTCGAGAAAACTGCCTTCAACACACAATTCGGCGTCTTCGAATGGGTGGTTATGCCTTTCTGCCTCTGTAATGCGTCATCGACGTTCCAATGCATCCTGAACGATGCCCTTCGAGACCACTTGGGGATCTTCGTATGGGTGTACATCGACAACATTCTCGATGCTGAAGAACACCAACAACATCTCAATTTACTAGATGAACTACTACGTCGACACCAACTGATTCCCTGCATAGATATTTTCACATTCTTCAGGAGTCAAGTACCCTTTTGCGGATACATGGTCGACAAAGATGGAGTACACATGGACCCCGAAAACATCAAGGTCATTCGAGGTTGGCCTCCACCAACCACGGTTGATGAAGTTCGACAATTTATCGGGTTGTGTGGATTTTACCAGCAGTTTGTCGAAGGATTCCAAGCTGTTGCAGCTCCTCTGACCACCTTTATTGAGGCAGACTTCGAGTGGGAGTGGACAGCTGTGCACCAAGTTTCCTTCGACAAGCTGAAGCAAGCAATGATCAATGCAACACATCTCAGTGCCATCGACCCCTGACAGCGGTATCACTTGTACACAGATGCTTCAAAAGATTGCGTGGGGGCAACGCTAGCGGAGCGATGTGCGCATGGGAAGTACAAGGGACATCTTCGACCTATTGCCTTTATGTGGCGGAAGATGCAATCTGCTGAAACTCGATACCCGATTCCAGAACAGTAGTTGCTGGCCATTGTGCTAGCTCTGAAGCAGTATTTTCATCTACTTTGAGAGCCACAACAGGTGCATGTGGTCACTGACCGCTAAAGCCTTCGTTATCTTAAGACGTGTCCTCGACCACTGATACCACGACAAGCACGTTGGTCTCAGTTTCTCGAGGAGTACAACCTCACATTGTGGTATGTACCGGGTCTTGAGAATCCAGCAGCGGACGCCTGTTCCCGCCTGACTTCTCGACAGTTGATGGACATTGCAAACGCCATGCATACACGGGCCCTCTTGGCACCTTTGGTCGAGAACTGGGTTTCGCTTGAAGGAGAACCTGTCGATGAGATCCTACATGTGCTCCAGGACTCGTTCTCACATGATGAAGTGTGGCCCCAGCCATACGACCACCTGTACGTGTGACTCCGAAGCGGACACTCTGTGGGGAAGGGACCTGATGTTGACGGAGATGCCAAACCAGCCCTCCAATTCGACACTGAACCAGCCGTCGAGCCACAGAAGCTGGAGCCGCTACCGTCAAACGAGGCGCGCGCTGATGGTTCACACCAGTCCTAAATACATCTTGACGATGCTGGCAATGAGGTACCAGACATGTCCACCGACACTGACGACCTTCCCATCATAGACATGGACCGCCCCCTTCGAGTCACTTTTGGCAAACAACTTCGAGATGCTGCGACCTTGACGCAGCTCATCTGCTGTCGACGCCACCAAGAGGGTACACTACAGCCAGTTCCCTTGTCTAAGGTTGGACCGAATACACCGCACCCGTCGGGCATTAAAGGAACACGCCGTCATGTACACCGACACTATCAGTTTAAGGATTCGACTTCGACAGCTGTGTGGGCAGAGGCCTATCGAGAAGATGAAGTGTACCAAACACATCTACGAACTCGCGGCTCGAAGCCCTACGACACGACAAGACGCCAAGTTGTCCTTCGATGATGGCAAGTTCTTCCATTTGTCGACAATGGGCAAACATGTACTTTTTCCTCGAAGGCTCGTTACCTCAATAGTGGCCATGTCTCAGAGTCCGAGTTTTACGGCCATTGAGGAGTACTTCGAATCACGGCATTGATCAAGCGCGACTAAGTTTATTCGCATCTTCGACATTACGTCGAGCGTTGCATCTTGAGTTCTGATGTGTGTCAAGCGGCTAAGTCACGGTGTGTCGACACTCCCAGACATCCTAGGCCCTTGCCGGTGCCCGACACCAGGTGGCATAGTGTGTCTGTCAATTGGGTTTCAGGATTGCCGTCGACGATCAGAGGCCCTGACGCTATCATGGCTGTGGTCGATTGATTCTCTAAACGACGAAAGCTCATCCCTTGCCGCCAAGACATGACAGCCGCCAACCTTGTCTATGCGTTCCTGTGTGAAGTCAATTGACTCAAAGGATGCCCCCGACAAATTGTTTCCGATCGAGACAAGGTGTTCGAGTCCGAGGCGTGGGAAGAGTTGGCACAGCGTTTCAAGATCGAGATGCACCAAACGGTGGCCAACCACCGAAGGGGCAACAGCCTGGCGGAACGCAGCAACCAGTCCATCCTTCAACGCTTGCGTACACAAGGCATCTTTGGTAACAACCAGTGGGATTTCGACCGTTCGAGATTGATGAGGGAGGTGCACCCCATTTTCCATTGGATTCTCCCCGGATGACTTCTCATCGGCCTGAATCTTGACTGTGAATGATTACATGCATCGAGATGAGCGTACCTTCGATTCTGTGCCTTCAACGGTTGGTGACGAACGTCAACGCCAGATGCCTGTGGTCCTGCAAATGGACTGACACGTTCGAGTGCCTGAAGTGGGGGAGCGATCGTGGGTGTTGTTGCCCGAATATCAACACAAAGCGAAACTCGATGTTGCTTGGTGCGGCTGTTACAAAGTTCTCGAGGTACTCAACAAGGGCGAGAATGTTAAACTGGACATCCCTGCCCCCTTGGATTGGTTGCGAGTTTTTAATCGAGACCACATAAAGCCCTACATCCATCGAGAGGGACAGCCAGTGTGGAAATTCCCAATGCAGCCTGTCAAGACTGGAGACTCACCTCGACCTGTTAAGATTCTGGCTAGACGTCGAGTGGAATCCAAAAGGCGCCGCACAAATGGTCTTGGGAGTCGAGTAAAGCTCTAACTGAGGATCCAGTGTACCTTGGGTTCCTTCAACTCCACCCTGAGTAACCTCACCTGTTTGCAGCGTGAAGTCCTCGAAGACTCATGCGTGGACCCGGTTTGATTGCTGGAGCCCCACAAACACATACGACCTGTAGCGCCACCCCTCGAACATCCCAGGACCTACCGGAGATACGTTCCATCTACAGCTCCGAGCAAACCGAACGTGCGCAACATGAATTAACGAGAGACATCACCTATATGGAAGAGAGATCGAGAGCGGGCCTGATGCTGGAAGAATGAGGCCTGTTGGTGGAAGTCCTACGCTGAAATGTCCCCGCCAACCCCAACACTTGGCGCAAATGAAGGTGATTGTCGACATGGCTTCGAGCCTTGTGACTGCAGAAGCGGTTCGATTCACTCTTCAGGGCGCTTCCGCCGATGGCAAGTATGTGCATCAACACCTCGTTCGACTCCAAGCAAACTCTCGAACCAGCAGTCTGAAAATCATTGACCGATATGCCCTCGTTCCTGGGGTTGACGACGCCAGCGTCATCATCGTTGCTCGGAGAGTTTCAATTGCCGACACGCCGTGGTGGGGAGTCGATACGTGAACCGGTGAGTTCTACCACAGCATGGCCGCTGGTACCTGTTCGAAGCAAACATATCAGTGAACCACTGGTCCAAATAACGCGTTGTCCTTCGAGACCAGCAATCGAATGGATTTTTGGAACCCTGCCATCCGGCAGCCGTCGAACCTTTGGGATTTCTTTATGACCAAGTCGCAAACATTGGGACCGGGACAGTCTCGAGATCTTGCCCGTGAGGATGTCCTCGTATTCTAGTACAAGTGCCCCGTTGACGACCAGCCTGGCGATCCCAAACTTCGATTGCTCAACCATCGATCTGGTATCCTGATTCAGAAACGTGCCCTCGAGAGCGATGTTCGTCGACACTATGCGGGCTATGACACCCACAAGTTCATGGCTAGGGCTGAACAAGGTGCACGAAGTATGTCGACTTCAAAGGAATGGCTTCTCCACATTTTAGTGGGGCATGGACTGCTGATACAACAGAGGGAATGGCAAGTAAAGGCTGATTCGACAGTCTGAATGCCAAGTAATGGCTGAATTGACAGTCGGGACGCCATCAATAATGTCCGCCTCAATATGCCCTCTCGATCCAACAGATGTATAGTCCTCTTGTTTGTTTGTTTGTTGGGCACTCAGCTTCGATAGCTGTGCCCAATGTTTTGTAATCCAACGAGCCTAAAGCCTTGACCTGGGTAGCGCCCGTGCATGTGCCTGGCGAAGTTGTCTTGTGCAGCCTCCGCCAAGACGCAGCCAGCAAAGTCGAACACGGCGTGTAAGTGAGGCGCTGACGACAGGTATACCATACACTGTATTCCAGTCTGTGGGTTTCGACCACCATTATGCTTCAGGAAGCCAGCACATCTCCAGGTCCGAAAAATATTTCTTCGTTTCTCTGCGCCCTGTCCATTCAGTTTCGACAGTGTGACGCCCAGCCATACGAGTGAGACCTCTTCGAAGTCTCAGGGGGGGGGGTAGTGTTATGGTTTCCAGCAGCAGGAGCGCAGCGAGCGCGCGAGTCGCCATCGTAGTCGCAATCACACTGCAGTCTGTGAATACATCAGAAGCATCTAGATGCCAGTGGCCGTGAACGAAGTGCTGTATGATACTTTGATATCTTTGAACAGCCTTTTTGTCTTCGAATTTGTGGAGTGTGTATGAATTGGTGCTCCGCCTAATGATCCTGTGCAGAACGAGGTTTGTCATATTTTGGGACTTTCGAGAAACACGACAGTTACCAAGTCAAACAACAACAGGTGTGCACACTCGGTGTGTTGTGCTGTGTGTGCGGTGTCCTGGGCTACTTGGCTCCTGTTCACCGCTGTGCACGCACAGCGTGTTGTGTTCTGTGTTCGGTGTCCTTGACCAGATGGCCCCCGTTCACCTGTGTGGATGCTCAGTGTGTTGTGTAGCGCGTGTGTGTGTTTGTGCTTGTGTTCTCCCCAGTCCGGGCGTTGCTGCAGGGCGCGCACTCATCCATCCAGACGGGGGCTGTGCCGTAGCCGGCAGGGGCTGGTCTCCCTGCCGGGGGCGCACACGTCCATCCAGACAAGGCTGGTGGGCTGTGGTTGTTGGCCGGTTGGCCAGGCCGGCCTCCTGGGGACCTTCTGGTGCGCCGCATCGTTCCTGTTGCCGTTTTGCTCTTCTTGTGGGCCCCCTCGGGCTGTGCGCGCCCTTGTTGTGTCCGAATTTTGTTGTTTCCGGCCCTCGGTGTCTTGGGCCTCGCCGCTTTGTGGCTGCTGCCCCTTCGTCCCCCTATTCTCTTCGCGCCCCGCTTTTGTCTGTCTTTCAGTTGTTTCTGGCAGTGGGTGCCTTGGCCTCGGCGCTTTGTGGCTGACCCCCGCCCTCTCCTCTTTTTTCTTTCTTTTTTTCTGCACCCCTTGTGTCCGCTTTTCCGTTGCTTCTGGCCTTGGGTGCGCTGGGCCTCGTTCCTTCTTGGCAGCCAGCCGCCGCCTCTACTTTTTTTTCTTCATTTTTTCTTTTCTTACTGTGCGGTGCCCTGCTGTGCCGTGCTGTTGTTTGCGGTGTTTCGTCGTGTGTGTCGTCGTTGGGCGTTGTCCTGTGTTGTGGTGTTTTCTTTGGTGTTGTGTTTTGGCTTGGTGCGCTGTGTCGTCCCGTCGTCTGGTCCGTCGCGCCGTGCTGCGTTGTGTTAGTTGTGTAGGGTTGTCCTGCTCTGCCACCCGCCCCCCCTGCTGCTGCCTTTGTTGTCGGGCCTGTTGCTGCTGCGTCGTTGGGTTTTGTGTTCTGTCCTGCGGTACGGTGCCGTGTTGTTCTGCTGTGCCGCCTGTCCCGCGTTGTGCTGTTGTCTGCGTCGTCCCTTGCTGTGTGGTGCTGTGTTGTCTCGTTTGCGCGGGCTTGTGCCGTGTGTTGGTGCCCTCAGTTTCTGGGTGTTTGTTGCTAGGCCTGGTTGTCCCCTGCTGTCCTGTTTAGTCGCGGGTGTCCCTGCCTGGCCGCGTGGTCTGCTGCCCTGCTGTGTGCTGTGGTTTGTCGTGGTGCCCTGCTCCCTTGTGCTGTGTCCCGTGGTGCTCTGTTTCCGCCTGGTGCTGTGCTGAGGTGCCCTGCTGTCTGTTTTGCTTTGCTGCTGGTTGTTTGTTCTCTACCCTGTTCTGGGGCGTGGTGCCGCGTTGGCTTGCTGTGCTGCCTGCGGTGTGTCGTGTGCGGCTCGTGGTGCTCTTTTTTGCGGCGCCTTTCGTGCGGCGCTGTTATGTGCTGTGCTGGCGCGCCTACGTTGCTTCCCTGCGCTGTGCTCTGTTGCTCTTGTTGTGGTTGTTGGTGTCCTGTGGTGCTGCCTGTGGTTTCTGGTTCCATCGTCGCGGGTCTCGTTGTCCAATGTTGTTTTCTGGCGGCGCGTTGCGGCGTCAGCGTCCCTGGTGCTGCCCTGTTGTGTGCTGTGGTGTCTCGTGGTGCCCTGCTGCTCCGTGCCATGTGCTGTGGTGCTGTGCTGCCTTGTGCTGCTGTGTTGTTGCGCTCTGTTCGTGCTGGGTGGTACCCTGCTGTCTGTTGTGTGGAACGTTGCTTGGCGCACTGATGGAGGACAAAAAGAGTCTGAGGCTCCCAGGTCGCTGGGAAGCATCCAGGGGAAGAAGTGAGGTGGGGGTAGTTTTGAAATTTCTCATCTGGATATCTGAACAACAATTTTCCGAGAGAGGGACGTTCTGCGGAAGGAAAAAAAGGTGATGTGGCTGATCGCTCAGAAATTTGCACGCGGCGCAACGTTTTGCGTGGCGCAAAAAATCATAGGTGGTGGTGTTTGTTTGTTTCCTTTCACGTGAAAAACCTCTGCAAAACTGGTTTTTCATTTTTGAAAAGGAATTAAAATTATACACAGCCCCACACTGGCGGCAAGACCACCACCATGATTCTGTCTTACGTGTTATTAGTCAACCTCCATGAAATTGCCCGTGGCTGGTGCTCCACGTCAGTTGTGTTCATCGCCTTGTTGCTGTTCCTGCTGTCTGAGTGCGCCTGCTTGACCGACTTGACCCACTTGCCGCGGTCTTTCGAACCTTGTTCTCGGTTGCTCCAGCCTGCAGGGCGACAATGAGCAAGCAACGAGGGAAGGGCGCAAACAGGAGTCGGGGCGTACATGGAGACTAAGAGATTGCAAGAGGCAGCAAGGGTTTTTACGAGTTCTACGCGCTGCTCGGAACGTGTTTTTCTTTGCGTAAACGGCCGCACCGACCGCACCCGGGACACACGGGTCGCGGAACCCTGGCTGCACGCTCCGGAGGACGAGCGGCCGGGGAAGGGACAGCGCCTGACACCAGGCGCCCCTCACAACGGTGGAAGGCACCCCCCCCGGGGACGCCCTTCCGCCACCCCCACAGCGAGCAACGGCGGCCCGCAAGGGCGCACGCTGCGGGGCCGGTGCTGGGTCCACACGCCCGCATCGACCGCACCCGGGACACACGGGTCGCAGAACCCCGGCTGCGCGCTCCAAAGGACGAGCGGCCGGGGGAGGGACAGCGCCTGACGCCAGGCGCCCCTCACAACGGTGGCAGGCACCCCCCCCGGGGGCGCCCCTCCACCACCCCCACAGCGAGCAACGCCGGCCCGCAAGGGCGCACGCTGTGGGGCCGGTGCTGGGTCCACACGCCCGCACCGACCGCGCCCGGGACACGCGGGTCGCGGAACCCTGGCTGCACGCTCCGGAGGACGAGCGGCCGGGGGAGGGACAGCGCCTGACACCAGGCGCCCCTCACAACGGTGGAAGGCACCCCCCCCGGGGACGCCCTCCCGCCACCCCCACAGCGAGCAACGCCGGCCCGCAAGGGCGCACGCTGTGAGGCCGGTGCTGGGTCCACACGCCCGCATCGACCGCACCCGGGACACGCGGGTCACGGAACCCTGGCTGCACGCTCCGGAGGACGAGCGGCCGGGGGAGGGACAGCGCCTGACACCAGGCGCCCCTCACAACGGTGGAAGGCACCCCCCCCGGGGACGCCCTTCCGCCACCCCCACAGCGAGCGACACCGGCCCGCAAGGGCGCACGCTGTGGGGCCGGTGCTGGGTCCACACGCCCGCATCGACCGCCCCCGGGACACACGGGTCGCGGAACCCTGGCTGCACGCTCCGGAAGACGAGTGGCCGGGGGAGGGACAGCGCCTGACACCAGGCGCCCCTCACGACGGTGGAAGGCACCCCCCCCGGGGACGCCCTTCCGCCACCCCCACAGCGGGCAGCGTCGGCCCGCAAGGGCGCACGCTGTGGGGCCGGTGCTGGGTCCACTGCCCGCATCGACCGCGCCCGGGACACGCGGGTCGCGGAACCTGGCTGCACGCTCCGGAGGACGAGCGGCCGAGGAAGGGACAGTGCCTGACACCAAACGCCCCTCACAACGGTGGAAGGCAGCCCCCCCCGGGGACGCCCTTCCGCCACCCCCACGGCGAACAACGCCGGCCCGCAAGGGCGCACGCCGTGGGACCGGTACTGGGTCCACACGCCCACACCGACCGCGCCCGGGACACGCGGGTCGCGGAACCCTGGCTGCGCGCTCCGGAGGACGAGCGGCCAGGGAAGGGACAGCGCCTGACACCAGGCGCCCCTCACAACGGTGGAAAGCACCCCCCCCGGGGACGCCATTCCGCCAGCCCCACAGCGAGCAGCGTCGGCCCGCGAGGGCGCACGCTGTGGGACCGGTGCTGGGTCCACACGCCCGCATCGACCGCGCCCGGGACACACGGGTCGCGGAACCCTGGCTGCACGCTACGGAGGGCGAGCGCGGCCGGGGGAGGGACAGCGCCTGACACCAGGCGCCCCTCACAACGGTGGAAGGCACCCCCCCGGGGACGCCCTTCCGCCACCCCCACAGCGAGCAACGCCGGCCCGCAAGGGCGCACGCTGTGGGGCCGGTGCTGGGTCCACATGCCCGCATCGACCGCACCCGGGACACGCGGGTCGCGGAACCCTGGCTGCACGCTCCGGAGGACGAGCGGCCGGGGAAGGGACGGCGCCTGACACCAGGCACCCCTCACAACGGTGGAAGGCACCCCCCCCGGGGACGCCCTCCCGCCACCCCCACAGCGAGCAACGCACCAACGCACCAACGCACCAGCCACGGGACATCCGCACCCCGCCCCCTGCTCTTAGACACAGCGACATAGCAATGGCGGAACCCGCGGCACCACGCAAGACACGCCCCCGATCTCCGACGCTGGACGAAGCACACGAGGTCATCAGGGCGCTGGGACTCAGAGACGGCGAAGGAGACCCCCCACAAGAGGACGCGGGCACAGACTCCGACCTGGAGGCATTGCCGGAGCCCCCCGCGGGGGGCGCGCCCGCGGAACCTGCGCCGCCGGCGGGCAGCGTATCCTCGATCTGCCCCGCGTGGAAACGGGGCCATTGCACCGGCGAAGGCTGGTGCCCCAGACAGCACCCCCAGCCCGATGCCGACGACGGAGCGTTGTCCGAGGTGAAACCCGCGGCCGCACGCGCCGCCCTACGCTACGGGGTGACGCAGGGCTGGATCCTGGATGAGACCGCGCGCGGCAGCGTGAACATCCAGGAGGCCGTCGACCGCGTCACCCACGCGGGACAGGCGGCGGTGGCCCTGCACACCCGGGGCCGCCACGGTGGACCCGCAGAGGGGATCATTGTGGATCCCTCGGGAATGGTGCTGGTCCTGGCGGCGGACATGGCCCGAGGGGTGCTCCACGTGTCCCGCGTGCGGCGGGCGTGCCCACAGTGGACCATCCAGGTGTACACCCCCCCGCGGGCGTGGCCCTTTTCCACATGGGCGGTGCTCGCCGTCATGTGGCACCTGGCACCAGAGGACGCCCCCACAGGGACCGCGGAGGACATCGCCCGGGACCTCCACACCTGGCCGGCCGACCAGGAATACCCCTGGCGCAGGCCCCGGGGCGGCCTCCCGGTGGCACCAGCAGCGGAGGGGCTCAGCCTCGCGGCAACCCTCCAACGGCACCCCGACAAGTATGCACGCCACTTCCTGCAGACGGGCACGGTCCCGGCCGCCCCGCCAGACTCCGAGTGGCGATGGGACGCAGGGGTGGCGCAACCACTGCCGGGCCCCTGGACCCTCCCGTTGTGGTACTTACCAATGGGCACCTTGGCCCACGCCACCCAGGCCGTCAAGGGGGCCTTCCCGCAGCCGCCCCTCCCCGGCGTGGCCCTGCTCCGCAGCCTGCAGGCGGGGGCTGCCTGGGTACGGTGGAGGGAAGGGAAGGGGCGCTCGAGCCCCTATTTCCCCATGGTCCAAGGCCAGGCGCTGATTCATGCCGAGGGCATGGGGACCGTGGAATGGGGGGCGATCGTGCCCGGCACGGCGTGCAGGTGGATCACGGCGGCCGCCCCACAGCCCATGCGGTCGCCGCCGGCGTGCCACCGCCTCCTACGGATGGTCCCCTCATTGGCCCCCCGGCACGCCTTTACAGGGGACGTGTGGAAAGCCGTACTGAGCCACACCAGGGAGTGGCTGACGAACCCGGGTACGCGGTACCCGCCGGGACCGGTGCTCGAACAGCTCACGGCCCCCACACCCGGGGTCCTCCACGCCCTACACAGGGCGTCGGCCCTCACGAAGCAGCTCAACGATGAAGTGCTGGACCTGGCGCTGGAGCCGCTGCGGGTGCTCTACCCGCAGGCACACATCCCACCCGCGGGCACGTCCAACCGCCTAGGCCGCCTGGGGTTGCAGCGCCGCGTCGAGGCCGCGCACCCAGGAGGCGTGGTGGAACAGTGGCTAACGCTCCGCAATCCGTCCGCCGCGGAGGGCCACTGGTACCTGCACCAGCTCCTCTTCCAGCCACGGGCAGCCCCGGAACACCGCCGGCAGGACCCGTACCACACGCACCCGGAGCGCCGGGGCGCGCAAAACTACCCACAGCCAATCCCGCCCGCCCTCCCGCCGGGGCAGGGCCCGGAGGCGCTACAGCGGGGCCCCCCGCTCGACACCGCCACCACGGTACAGCAGTGGGGAGGCGACGATGCGAGCGGTGCCGAACCGGACTGCACAAACTGCGGAGCGGTGGCCTGGATGGCGGCCTGCAGGCACCTCACCCGAGATACCGGTGGACTCCGGCAGTACAGACCCACGGACCGCACGGCGCTGGCGTCCGCGGTCGCGGCCGTCACCATGGGTCCAGTGGCGGCGTGGCCGGCGCAGCTGCTGCCCCACGTCCCCTGCCGCGACACGCGGCCCCGACGGCCGGCCGCGACACACGAGCCGACGGCGCCCCTCACGGCGGAGCAACTATACGTCGTCGCGGCGGCTTTGCTAGCAGACGGCGGGGAGAGCTTCGTCCACCACCACGCCCCGGCGCAAATTGCGGGGTGCATACAAGGGCCCCAGCGCGATGCATCAGACCCGTGGCATGCCACACTCCGCGGGCGCACCCGCGTCTGGGATGCGGGCGATGGCGCACCCCCGCCCGGGCCTAAGCAGGGGGAGGCGCTGGTACTGCAGACGGCAGGATACCAAGCCATCGTACACGGCCACGCCGGAGGGTACCGGTCGCACGTCCTTACCGGAGGCCGATGGGCGGTCTGGCACAGCACCGCCAGGCAAGGGGCATTCCCGCCCCTGTCCCACGTCGACTGGCGACAGGGGCCCACCCAGGCCTACTACATGTCGGCGGACCCCTGGCCGCTGGCGGTCCTGCTGCACACGGTCAGCGCCCCCAACAAGAGGCAGGAACCGGGGTGGGTGAACCCCCCCGCACTGGTGTGGAGCCCCGACCAGGAGGAGCATCTACGGGCCGCGTGGCAGGGAGACGCCATCAGGGCCACGGACGTCCCGGACCTCCACGCGGGGCCCATCACGCACGCCCGCCCAGCGGCTACCCTGGCGGTGGCCCAACGGGGGCAGCAGAACCCACAGTGGGTGGTCTGCACGTTCAGCCCGGCGGACGCGCACGTCGTCGTCTGCGACCCTGAACGCCTGCCGGGGCCCGAAGCCGTGATCCGCGTGGCAGACTGCACACGCATGATCATCAAGGCGCTGCGGGAGGGCGAACACCACGCCCTCCTGCTCCAGGTCAGGCTGAAGGACAACGCCCGGGCGGCGAGGCCGGGAGTGTGGCCGGCAGCGGCGCACCCCGCCGACCTGGAGCTCCAGCTGGCGGTCCCGACCACGGTGTACCACTGGCTACAGGCCTTCCACGACCTGCGGTGGAGGAGCAAACCCGACCGCCAAATCGGCTCCACGCACTGGCAAACGTGGCTGCAAGCAGACGTGCAGCGCGATGCCATCCGAGGCCTCGGGCCCGCGCCCGCGACGCGAGCCCTCGATGCGGCGGCCCCGGGCCGCACGCTGGCACCACACACGGTGCCGCTGGCCAACCTGCCCTTCGAACCAGCGGCGGAGGGCGCCATTCGGAAGTCGGTGCAGCTCCCCCCGGCGCGAGGGGCCCCGGAGCCGACGAAATGCCCCCTGTGTGCGGACAAGTACTACACCAGCGGGGCGATGCTGGAACACCTGGCGTGGCACGCGGTGCACGCTGCGGCCCCGGCGGACGGCAAGGAGGCGGCCGCCAACATCCTGCAGGGGAGAGCACGGAGGTCCCCGTGGCACCCCCCGTACACCCGGCGCCCCCCGCCCCAGGCAGCCGACCACGCAGATGGGGGTGAGGAGGCACCCGGAGCGGCCCCGGGGGCCTGCGGTGCGGCCCCACCAGGGCCCATGTCCATCCCCGCGGGGCTGGCCCCCCTGGCCCCCCTGACCCCCCCGGTCCCCCGGGCCCCCTTGTGGGCCCCGCTGGGAACGGGCTCAGCGGATGCGGCGCACCCAGATGCCCTGGCGGCACCAGCGAACCCGGCGGCGATGCCGACGCGGGATAGCTGACTCCAGGAGGACACGACGGGCGACGCCCTGTGGCTCCTCTCGTGGAACCTGCGCAACGGCCTCGTGCCGCCAGACCGGTCCCTCCGGGACACGCTCCGGCGGCGCAGGGGGCCGGCGGCCTGCACCGACAAGGAGCACCTCATCACCGGCATGCTGCCCCAGGAGGGGAGCTTTGCCATCATGCTCCAGGAAACGGGGATCGCCACCAGGGCGCAGGAGATGCACGTGGCCGCGGCGCTCCGGGACAAGGGGTACACCGCCTACTTCAGCAGCCGGCTGGCGGAGACGGGGGCCACCTCCACCTCGAGAGGGGGGGGCCTCCTCACCGCGGTCAGCAGCAAGTACGTGGCGGAGCACGAGGTGCTCAGCTTCACGGAAATTGTCCCCGGGAAAGCCGCGGCCCTGGAGATCCGCACGGACGGGGGAGGCCTCACCCTCATCAACGTCCACGGGCCGCAAGCAGGTTGCTCCCCGTGGGCGGGACGGGCGGCGTTCTGGGCCGACATACAAATGTATGCCACGGCACGCAGCCTCGGCGGGAGACACCCGGTGATCATCGCCGGTGACACCAACATCTACATGGATGTCCCCGCCAACCCGGCCACGGAGCATTTCCGAGCGGGCTGGGAAGCCTGCGGCTTCCGAAGAGCCGCGGCAGGCGGAGAGGAGGACATGACCCCCACGCTCCACCCGTCCCAGCACAGGGTGGACACTTTCCTGGTCAACGAGCCCCTCCTGCCGTGGTCCCTGCGGGAGAGCGTCTGGGCTCGCGGCATGGCACACCCCCAGGTGGTCGGCTCGGACCACCTCCCGGTCCGCCTGGCCCTGCCGGGCCTCCTCAGCGCAGCGGGGCACGCGGCGATGCCCACCCCCTACAGCCACACGGAAGGCCGCCTCCTCCCGTACGACGCCGAGGCCGCGCCCGTCCAACACTGCCTGTGGGCGGCGGTCACCGCCGCGCAGGATGAACCCTCACTGGCGCCCTGGCTGGGCCCAGCAGAGCAGCACGACTACGGGTCCATGCCCGCGGCTGCGGTGGGCAAGGTGTTCGAACACCTCCACGCGACGCATGACGCCCTGGCGCGCGTGGTGGGACGCCGGCAGCCGTCTCCGGCGGGAACGGACCCGGCGGAGGGGGACCCCCCGGAGAGCGGAAAGCAGCTCCAGGCAGCGGTCCTCCGCTATGACACCCTGGCAGCGCGCGCCCCGGCAGCGTACCAGGCGGACGCGGCCAGGCATGGCATCCGGTCCGAGGCGGCGCTCCGGCTCACGGAGGAACTGCAGAGTGTGTCGCCCGGGTTCCGCCCGACCACGCAGGGCCAGCTGCAGGAGGAGCTGGAGAGGCAAGCAGCCGCCCTCGAGGAGGATATTCGCCAGCTCCGCGCCCTCCTGGCGGCAGACCGCAAGCGCGCCATCAAGGAATTCTGGCGCCGCCACGCCCCCGACATCGCCCAGCGGTGGAAAGCCGTGCGGGGAGCCATAGAGGTAGAGGCCCCAGGCCCGTCAGGCCTCTGGAACGTGCGGGTTCCCAACACCCAAACGCTCCTCACGGAGGCCCACGACGTGATGTTCGCAGTTCGCGCCTTCTGGCGAGAACTGTATGACAAACGCCCGGTGGACCTCCCGGGTTTCCAGGCGGTCCTCGGCCGCCACGTCCCCCGGGTCCCTGAGGGAGCCTGGACACAGGTCCAGCAGTACTCCATGCAGGACCTGAAGTCCGCCCTGGACAAGGCCGATGGCAAGGCCCCAGGCCCCAACCACGTGGAGGCCCGCTTCATCAAGGCCCTCCCGGCACCCGTCCAGTGGCTCCTGGTCCACTCCTACCGGGCCATCCTCCGCGGCGCCCCGCCACCGATGCACTGGAGGGACGCGCACATCTGGCTCAGCCCCAAGGTACCGGGCTCTGCCAGACTGGACGACTACAGGCCCATAGCCCTGGGCCAGCTGGACATGAAGCTGCTCACGGGCCCCCTCACCCAGCGCATCACGGAGGTGCTCACACGGCACGGGGTGGTCAGCGACTGGCAGCAGGGGGCCCTCCCTGGCTCCAACACAGGCCCCCCGCTGTTCATGGCGCAGCGGCAGCTCCAGCGGGGAAGGCCCAACTACGTCTTCTCCTTCGACGCCCGCAAGGCCTTCGACACCGCCCCACACGGCGCCCTCCACCTCATCCTGCGCCACCTCTCCGTGCCGCCGGACGTCATTGACCTCCTGCTCTTCCTCCACACGTGCGCCAGGCTGCGCATCGTCACGGCACGGGGGCTAACGCAGCCCGTCTACATGCTACGCGGCGTCCGGCAGGGCAACCCCGAGAGCCCCCTGCTGTACGCGCTCCTCCTGGAGCCCCTACTCAGGGCACAGGGGCACCGCCTGCGCCCGCCGGGAGGAGCCGAGCACGGCCTCATCCAGGCCTATATCGACGATTTGCTGGTGGTGGCCCACACGCTGCAGCACTTCGTCGAGGGCGTGGAGGCGGTGGCCGCGTACCTGGGGATGATGGGCATGGAGCTCAACCCCCGCAAGTGCGCCATGGCCACCACGGAGGGGGTCCCGGGCCTGCAGCTACGCCTCTGCCCCCACCTGGAAAACCCGTGGCACTGGGTACCAGCGGCGGACTCCGTCCCCTACCTGGGACTCCAGCTGCAGCCGGACGGGGAGTTCTCCCTGCAGCGCAAGCACCGGCTACGCCTGGCGGCAGTGCACCACTGGTGCCTTAACACCCTCGCGCCACCGAAAGTGGTGCAGGACGTCATCCTGGCGATCCTCGGAGGGGTGACGCAGTACGTCGCCCCTTTCATCGCCGACGACTCCGACACTGCACGCCACCTGGACCACATCACGGTCCAGGTCGCGAAGGACAGGGCACGATACGCTTTCGACGCCTCGCGGGACAGCCTGCAGGATGACCGGACCCTGGGGCTTACACGGGTGCCCACGCGGTGCCAGCAGGCAGCGGTGGCCCTCGTGGGTACACTCGTCCACCACCGCGCAACCTCCGTGCGCGCGGAGGTCACCAAGATGTTCTGGGAGATAGCCGGCGCGCACGGAATATGCCCTGAGGTGCACTACCCCGTCCCGGAGTTCGCAACTCTGGCGGGGGGCGACTGGGTCCAGCGCATACCCCGGGCCCTGGCCGCCCTGGGAGTGGGGCTGTACAACCCCATCGAGTGCCCCAGGGCGGCTCATGTCCAACTACAGTCCCCGCCGGGCAAAATCGTCACGCTGCGCACCGCCAAGCTGCGACACCGCGACACGTGCCGCCTGACGGTGCCACACGCAACGCCATGGCATGGGCACCACGGGCCACGCCACCCCTTCCCCGACAACGACGATCCGTGGCCGACGGCGGTGCGGGAGTGCCTCGACCAATGCGCCGATGAACACCTCCATTACTGCCGCCATGAGCAAGGGCCCACCAACCACCCCGGGTGGCGCGATGCCCTGGCCCACCTCTTCCACACCACCGGCACGCGGGACCCCCGCCTGAGACTCGTCCACCCCACGAGGGCAAAGCAGGACGCCCACACCGGCCCACGGGTGACCCCGGACGGCCTGCACCTCCACGTCGGGGGCTACCGCCGCCGGAACGGCCTGTCCCCCCCCACGCGGGGGGCGGCGTACCACCCGCCGGCGGCCCTCATGTACATCCTCCGCGACGTACTCGCGGAAAGCGAGCACCAAGAGCCCAACGCGGACGTGGCGTGGCCAGAGCCCTTACGCCCCCGGCCCCACGCGCCGATGCCGTTGTGGCTGGTGACCACGGACGACCAGTGCACCCAAGCGGCGGAACAAGCGCAGCTCCGGGCCGAGTGGGTGATAGTGCAAGTGGGGGCAGGCCAGCCCGAGCCCCGTGGACTCCCCCGTGGCACCGCCCTACTGGTGGCTACGGGGGTGCCGCACGACCCACACATGGCGGTGCACGCGCTGGAGGACCGTCCGGAGGACACAGGACACTTGGTGGTACACCAGCGCGGAGGCCTGGCGTGGCTCAAGGAACATGTGACGGCGCTACGGTCCTGGACAAGCACGGTCGCCGGAGCGGAGATCCGGCTGCACGACCATCCGGTGATCAGCCCAGGCGACACCAGGGCGCTGAGCATGGACCAACTGACCCACAGCCACCCCGACGTCCGGTGGCACTCCACCGACCTCAACGCGGGGTGGCTCAGCCCCACCGGATACTACTGGATCCCGGAGGCCTGGGGACACACCTCCTCTGACGCATCCGGGGGCGGACCCTGCAGACACGCCACCAGCGTCGCTCTCGCCGCCGACCTCACCCGCACGTGGGCGGTGGCCATCTCGGGCACGGTGCCTGACGGAGAGGGGGTGGCCGCCTCCCTCCCCCTACATTACGGTGCACACAGACCATGGGTCCACACGGTGGACGCCGAGGTCATCCTCCACCTCCTACGGCACGCAGATCGCGAGCGAACCACGGGGGTCCCCGCGGGCGCAGCGAAGGTGGTCAACCAGATGCCCCTGAGGTGGCTCCGGGACGGCCTGTGCGCGCGGGGGCAACACGCCGGGCACCCGTTCTGGTACGTCCGAGCCACCTCGCACCACAGTGACGCCCTACTGCACAAGGCGGACTGGGCGGCGTCCCAGGACACCGTCTTGCAGAACACGCCCCCGGACCCTGGCCACGCCCAACTCATCGTCGCCGGCCGTGACGGCCATCTCGATCTACGGCCCCCCACGATGCGGGTGCTCGGCGAGGTCGCACAACGGGCGCAGACGGACCATGCGCTGACGCACCGGGGACACACACCTCTGGGCGCGGCCCACGCCACGGCCTACGTCCACGCCCGGGACCTCACCGCGGCGGCCACCAACCGCCGGGCGCTGCGGGCCCGAGACGGCCACACGCCGGTGCAGCGCAGGCTCCGCGTCCGGAAGGAGCGGCTCTCCGGCGTCGCCATCGTCCCGCAGCCGTGCCTTTTCTGCGGCGGCCCGGAAGAGACCCCGGTGCACATGCACGTGGGCTGCACCCACTCGCGGCTCCTCTGGCCCCACTACCGCCAGGCGGTGCACGAGGCGGCCCGCCACCTCCCACCTGGGGACAAGGCCCTGTGGGTGGCCTCGTGGCGCTCCGCAGGCGCCACGTGGACGGAGGTGTTCTGCTCCGGACTGGTGCCCGAGGACGCGGAGGCGCAGCTCCGCGCCATAACCCGATACGATCCGCCGGGAGGGACCTCGGTGGACGACTTCCTCCACCACATGCTCCGGCTAGGGGACTTCGCGTGGGAGCTTCGCAACCACCGGCTGGAGCAACTCCTCCACGACCCCCTAAGCGCGGCGGCCCGGACGCACCGGTGGCTCACTGCGGCGGAGGGCGACCACCCTCCCCCTCCCCCGCGCCCTGACAAGGACTTCGTAGCCTCCCTCCGTGTTGTGAATGGCACTCTGGAGTGCCCACTCCAAGAGGGCCCCCACCCGTATCAGGACCTGCCGGGGGGGTTCTCGAGGCACCTGCAAGACGCCCTTTTCCCACCGTGGATCATCGGGCGCGGCTCCATGACCGCATGGGAGGCGCGCATCGCGGGAGAGGAGTGGGCGCGGGAGTGGGGCCGGTGGCGCGCCGCCACGCGCGCCCCGGAGACCCCTGCGCAACGATACGCCGCCATCCCGCTCCGGGGGTGGGGGCCGGACACCCGGCCGAGACCCACCATGGTCCGAGGGGCGGGACCTGGCCGCCCGTGGGACGCGGCGACAGGGGAATGGCTGCAGGCGGCCCGGGGGCCGCAAACGGGATGGACTGGGGACGTATCCTCACTCGTCAGGACGCCCGTCCCGCCCCGCATCGTCCTTCACACCGCCAACGTGCTCCGGGCCACGGAGATACGCACGTGGGGACACGCTGCGGCCACCGTCCGGTGGCAACCCCCAGAGGACGGGGCCACCCAACTCACCGTGGCGCACTTCAAAGCGGGGGGGCCGGTATACGACGACGCCCTGTCCCGGCTGGGCGACACCCAGGGGCCCTTACTCCTCATGTGCCCCACCGGTATCGCAGCCGCGCTGCGCCAGGAGCTGGACGGCTGCGAAGGGCTGCGAGTGGGGTGGGAAGCGGTCGCGGACGGCACCCTACTGGCCCTCCTCCACAGGGACACCGCGAACGGGTGCCAATGGGACGCGCTGACGCCCCACCTCACCGGGCGCCACGTGTACATGGCGAGCCCCCCCCAGGGGCACCCCCGCCCGTCGTGGGACGACCTCATCGCCGCCTTCCACGACCACGGGATCCTCCCCGGCGACACGTGGCAGGAGGTCCAGCGGAAGACGCTTGGCAAGGACTACCGGCGCCGCGTCCGCGCCTGCTTGCTGGAGATCCGGGACCCCCTCCGACAGAGGTGGGACGACCTCTGGCTCCGCCATCTCGACCCTTGGTCGCCGCCCTCCCACCTCCCGCACACCTGCCGACTCTGCGGAGAGTGTGACACGGTGTCCTCCGCAGCAGCGACAGGCGCCAACAGGTGCGAGCGGTGCACCCAGGTAGCCGCGTGCCCCTGGCCCGAACCTCCCGCAGGTCCGCGCAGGCGCACAGAGGAGGAGGCCTTGCGCCGGCGCATCGAGGGGGCACACACCCCCTCACACGAACAGGCGGGCCCCGCGGGCGCTGCCCTTCTATGGATCCACGTGCACCTGCGGGACCCCACATCCATTGCGCACCTGTCGCACGTGTTCGCCCCCTAACCCCCACCCGCCGCCGCCCTTTGCAGAGCCCGCAGCACCATGCCACGCCGACGGGGGGATGGGCCGGGGCACGCCAGGGCCCGCCGCAGAGCGCAGGAGGCGGCCGTCCGGGGCCTGGTGGCGGACGCGGTGGCGGAGGCAAAAGGAGCGCACGCTGCCGCACGGTGCGACCTGGAGGGCAGTGCGAGGGCCTTCCTCAACGAGACCGCCCTCCCGGCCGTCCGCGCCCTGAACGGAGCGGGAGCCCCTACGTTGCTCCCGGCAATGCACCGGATCGTGAACGCCGTCCGGCCGGGGCTCATCAGCCCGGAAGCCGCCCTCTACGGGCACTGGATGGAGTGGCGCGAGTCCAATCGGTCGGGCCGGCCCCTGTCCATGGGGGACGCCCTCCGGCTGACGGGAGCGGGGTCTGCCATGTCCCTCCGCAGTAGCGCCCCAGCCCTGCTGCACGCCCTCAGGACGCGCTACCCCGGGGACGCGGCCCCGTACCTGAACCAGGCGCGGGCCACGTACCCGGGGGGAGTGTCCGAGCTGGATGCGGCGCTCCACCTTCTACACCCGCCGGACGAGGACCTGGAGGTGGGCGAGGTCACGGTGTTCGTGGAAGGCGCGGACGAGGCGTCCACCCGCCCCCGGCCGACCAACCCGGTGTATGACGGCACCGGGCCTACCCCCCCGTACGCCGTCGTCTACGAGGCGTTCCCCAGGGAGCCCACTTGGTGCCCCGCCCTCCCACCGGCGACGCACGCGCCCCGCGGCTGGGCTAACCCAGACCTGTCCCCCCCCCTCTCCAGGACCAGGGGTGCCCACCACAGGGGGCAGGTCCTCTGGCAAGAGTGCCCTGGCACCCCCCTCCTCCTCCTCGTCGTCGCGTCCCGCGGGGGCTCGGGGCGGATCCTGGGGATCACCCCCACCCACCTCTATGGGGCCACACCTGTACCCCGCCCCCCCCTCCCGGCGCCCGCGGCGCGGGACGGAGTACACACCTTCCTGCGCACACAGGAGGTCACCGCCGTTACGGGGGTCCATCTGGTGCGGCTGCCCCCGGCACCGCTCGACGACCCCCGGGGGCCCAGGGCCCTGAGCCCCGTCCCAGACTGGGAGCTGTGGCGCGACGCGTGGGCCGCGTGGCTCCCCCGCCTCCCCTCCCAATGCCGGTGGATGGCCGCGGACCCCCGGCCATGCGGGGCTGACGCCACAGCCGGCCCCCCACCCCCTCCCCCCCCCCCCCCCCGCAGAGCACCACACGGCACTGCCCACGGCACGGCACTGATGCACCAGGAGGTAGTGGGAAGGGCGCGCCTGCCACCACGCATGCCTACCAGAGTGACAGTAATGGCAGACTCCGATGGGTCCCTCGGGCGGGACGACCGCCACCACCGCCGGTCCCGCTCCCGCTCCCCCGTCTCCTCCCCAGAGTGGACGGGGGAGACCCTCGCGGAGCGCGAGGAGCGGAGGCTGGCGGAGGCGGCGGTGGTCGGACCGCCGCTGCCGGCCCGGGAACCTGGGCCAGCCGAGACGGCCGCCCCCGCCGCCCAAGCGGCCAGCCCCGCCGCCCCGCCCCGCCCTGACGCGCAGGAGGCGGAGACCGCGGCGAGCCACGCCGCGGCCCCGGCCGCGGCCCCCGGCACACCGCCGGCAAGGGGGGCAGCCCCGGCGCAGGAGCCGGGCGCGTCGCCGAGGGCTGCCGCGGCCGCGCAGGAGAGCAAGCAGGGCGCAAGAGGGGTTGCGACGGGCCCTGCACGGGCCGTGGGCGCCTCGCCGACGGCCGCCGCGGCAGCAGCGAAGACCGAGAAGGATGTGCGAGAGTCTGCGACCGCGGCCACGGGCGCCTCGTCGGCGGCCGCCGCGGCAGCGAAGGAGAGTGCGGAGGGCGCGAGAGGGGCTGCGGCCCCTGGCACGCCGCGCAAGCGGGGGAAGAACCCCGCACGGGCCGCGGACGCCTCGCCGGCGGCCGCCGCAGCAGCGGCAGTGGGCAGGGAGGGCGAGAAGTACCGCGCCCACGCCAACCCCGCCCACACCCACACCAGCCCCCCCAAGCCGTACCCCCCCAAGCCCTTCCCCCCGGGGCGGGAGCGGCATGACCGCCCCCCGAAGCGCGAGCGCTCACCGCCGGGCGTCACGCTGCCGCAACTGCAAAGGCAGCGGGACGCCCGGCGAGTGGTCCAGGAAGGGCGCAGCGGCGAGGGGGAGGGGAGCGGCGGACGGCGTGACAGGCAGGGGGCAGGGGAGGGGTCGGGGCACGGGAAGGGCGCGCGGGAGCGCGGGCAGGAGGCCCAGGTGCAGGGGACGGAGCGAGGGGTGGTGGGAGAGCGAGCGGGCCGGGGCGTGGTGGACGAGAGGCGGGACCCGCGACACGGGCAGGGGGTCGGGGAGGGGCCAGGGCACGGGAAGGGTGTTCAGGGGCGCGGGCAGGGTACCCAGGCGCAGGGGGCTGGACAAGGGGGGATGGGAGGGCGAGCGGGCCGGGGTGTGGGGGACGAGAGGCGGGACCCGCGACATGGGCACGGGACCGGAAAGGGGCCCAAGGGCAAGGGCAAGGGCAAGGGCAAGGGCCCCAAGGGACAGGAGGGACAGGGCACGGGAGCCCAGGGGGGAGGGCGGGGCGAGGGGAGGGGGGCAGAGGGCGGGGCACCCCCGCAGCCGGAAGTGCAGCCGGTGAGGTGCATCCCCCCCGGCATCCAACAGATGCCGGCACACCACACCTACCACCACCACCACCACCACCACCACCACCTCTACAACATCGACCCTGACGCCGGCGAGCTCATCCCCCCCCAACCCCCACGACACCAGCACCAGCAAGCCCCCCCCGCGCCGAGGGCGGAGCCGGCACGGGTGGCCTCGGCGGAGGGGGGACGGGGCGTGGCATCGGCGCCGCAGGTGCATGAGCAGCGGGGGGGGCCGGCACAGGGGGCGGAGGAGAGCCGGCCGTGGAACGTGGACTGGGGCGCAGTCCCGGACCCGCTGGGGGGGGAGACCCTCCCCCTGGTGGGGGAAGTGTACGGGTGGTTGTGCTGGGCCAACCAGGGGACCTCCAGGAGGTCGCGGAACCGGCCCTTCGATGCCGTGCTCCTCCGGAGGGACGGAGGACACCGGGAGGCACCCCCGGGGGGGTGGGCGGCACCAGAGGACCACGAGAGGGTCCTCAGGTCAGTGATCCGGGCGGCGTGGCCCGACAGGGAGCCGACGTGGCCGGCCTTCCTGGAGGGGGGAGCGGTGCTCCGCATCACGGATGCGGACGCCAACAACTGGCTCCCCCGGGCTCTGCGTAGCGCCCTCGCCCACTGGCGCTACCGCCGGCACAACCCGCCGCCGCCGCAGCCCCAGCCCCCACACAAGCGGCGGCGCAAGTGAAGGCCCAGACGGCGGGCACGGGAGGGGGGGATGGGCCCCCTGACCCACGCCCCCCCCACGGTACGGCACGATGTGCGGGGATGCGCCGCCACCCGCGGGAGGGAGTGCGGGGGCGCCAAGCGCGGGGAGGAACCGGCTGCCCCGCAACCTGCTAACCACTGACCGCTAACCATCAGCCACCCCCGGCCGGCCGGCGCCGCGCGGCAACGGCCGGGGAGGTGAGGGCCCCGGCGAGGGCCTGCGCGGGCATCCAGCTCTCCGTAGGGGCTGGCCCCCGGGACCAGGGCCGCCATGCCGCCCCCGCCCCCCCCCAACGTGCACGACGGAGCAGGAAGGAGGCCGCGCCCCACATGACCCTCCCGTAACCACAGCCCGCTCCGAGGTGACGGAGGGAGGGTGTCAAGTCAGATGAGGCCCCCAGGGGGGCGGTCCACGGGCCGCCCCTCACCCCCCCCACCACGGGGCGGCACTTCAGCCCCGACCGCAAGCGCGCGCCGGAAGGGAGAGCACCGGCGACGCGGAGAGAGCCGGGAAGGAGTACCACAGGCCGCCGCCTGGGACGAGAGCAGGGAGGCCGCGGCGCGACACCCCCCCCCCCCCCCCGCCCCCCCGCCGGCCCGCCGGCCGCAGGGGCCCCGGCCCCCACCCCCCGAGGCTGAAGGGACGGACCCCCCCGCCCGAGAGGGGAGCCGGAGTGTGACCCGCCCCGACGCCCCAGCCGCCGGCTCCAATGGGGGCCGCGAAGAGCAAGTGGGCCCGCGCCTGCGCACCGGGACGCCGCGCAGATCGTGCCCAGAGAAGCCGGGTGGGCGCGAACCGGAATGGTATGGGTGGCCACGCCCCCCATGGACAGCACGACGCCAAGGGACGCCCGCTTTGTTGCCTACCCAGGGAAGGCGGCCCCGCAACCCGCTAACCACTGACCGCTGACCCTCACGGCCACCCCCGGCCGGCCAGCGCCGCGCGGCAACGGCCGGGAGATGAGGGGCCCCAGGGAGGGACTGCGGGAGGATCCGGCACTCGGTAGAGGGGGGCGGGGGAAGGGCGCGACCCCCCTGGCCGATGGCTGGCCCCCGGGGCTGGGACCGCCAAGCCGCCCCCCCCCCCCCCTTTTTTTGGCCGACAGGGGGCATCGCCAGGGAACCGGAGGACCCCCCCCCACTCCCCCCCCCCCCCCCCCTCCCACACAGGCCCGAGAGCAGGCGGGGTGGCCCCCCCCCCCCCCCCCCCCGCACCCACCCCAGCTGGGGAGCCACAGGCGCGGCCCTCCGCCCCCCCAGGGCCGGGGGGGCGCCCCCACCCACAGGAGGAACGGCGACACGGTAAGGGCAGCGGCGGGTGGACCTGCCCCCACGAACTCACACCGGCGTGCCGGAGCAACGCGCACAACGGAGCACGAAGGAGGCCGCGCCCCACATGACCCTCCCGTGACCACAGCCCACTCCGAGGGGAAAGAGGGGGGGTTTGCAGGTCAGCCGGGGCCCCCAGGGGAGCGGTCCACGGGCCGCCCCTCACCCCCCCCCGCCCCGGGGCGGCACGTCAGCCCCGACCGCACGCGCGCGCCGGAGGGGAGGGCCAGAAAGGGGTACCACAGGCCGCCGCCCGGAACGAGAACGGGGAGGCCGCAGCGCGACACCCCCCCCGAGGCAAGGGGAATGGGCCCCCCCACCCGAGAGGGGGGCCGGAGTGTGACCCGCCCCCCCGCTCCGGCCGCCGGCCCACAAGGGGGCCGCGAAGAACAAACGGGCCCACGCCTGCGCACAGGGACGCCGCACAGGTCGTACCCGGAGAGGCTGGGTGAACACGAACCGGAGTGGTATGGGGGGCCACGCCCCCCATGGACAGCGCAACGCCAGTGACGCCCGCTTTGTTGCCTGCCCAGGGAAGGCAGAGGGACGGAAAGAGACAGAGCGACCCCCCGCCCTACAGTCAGTCGGCGACCCGGTGGTGCTACTGCCCGCCTCTTACCCCAGTGCACGTCAGTCGGCGATCCAACGCACCCCACCCAGCCCCCTCCCCAGTCCCGACCCCGTGCGCGTGGACTGCGCGTGGACGGCGCACAGCTCCACCCTCAGGGCAGGATACATAGCCGACGACACCCCTCAGTGGCGTAAGAGACTCCCGCGGACGAGGGCACCCCCCCGGGGACGCCCAGCCGCCGCCCCCGCAACCCCAAGCCAAGTAGGGGGGAACCGGGACCGGACCGCCCCCCCCCAAGCACGCCAGACGGAGCACGGGACCGGGGCAGGACACGCGGAGGGGCACGGACCACATGGAACGGCCCTACCAGCGCCCAGTGCCGGGACCACGCGAGATGCGCGCGCCACACCACCCAGCGGGGAGCGGACACCGCGAGAGCGCGAGCGCACACACATGAAAAGGACACGCGGGGACCACCAGAAGGGCAACCGGACCGAGCGCGCGGAACGCACAGACCACCTGGAATGGCGTACCAGCGAGCGAGGGTAAGGGACACCCGGACGGGACGGCCCGCCACACGCAACGCGGGATACGCGGGGTGGGAAGGGGGAAGAAGGGGAAACACAACACCAGGAACCGGCCCGAACCCCCCCGAACCGGCCGCGAGCGCCGCGCACACACAGACGGGACACTGCACCCGCCAAGGCAGTAGTGGCGCACAGCGCCACGCCCCAACCCCTAGGCTAGGCAGCCACCGCGCCAGCCCAAGGGGGTCCCACTGGCGACAAGCCAGTAGCACGGGCCCGGCGGCGCCGGTGCCCCGGGCGACCACGCATTAGGGGGGCGACGCAGTGGGTAAGCGCCCGCGGCCACGGCTGCGAATTGATGCACTGACCGGGGAGTGGCGAAACGGGGACGCCGGGGAAGGACGGGGCTCCGAGCTCTGTGAGCCCGGGGGACTCCGCCACCAGGCAGGAGGTGCGTCTTGGAGGGCCCCCCACTAGGACCCGGTGGGGAGGATATCACCTGGCCCGACCAGGTGGCCCCCCGGGGCCGAAAGGCGTCTAGTACCCGCAAAATCAAACCTCAAACCTCAAACCTCTTTGCGTAAACGGCTTACTTGTTAACGAGGAGCATGGCGTCATGCTTCTCTGGGCGTTATGCCACCTCGGGGAACTTAATTCTTCCCCTATTTAAGGCCGAACAAGTTTCGATTGGCTTTTAACGTGTTTTGCA
Organism: Eutreptiella sp. 'Long Island Sound 2002'; assembly: GCA_964036045.1. Classification (NCBI taxonomy): domain Eukaryota; phylum Euglenozoa; class Euglenophyceae; order Eutreptiales; family Eutreptiaceae; genus Eutreptiella; species Eutreptiella sp. 'Long Island Sound 2002'. The sequence goes on from OZ038380.1 coordinate 107,778,608, forward strand.
GCACCTCTTTTTGCCTAGCTGGTTTTTATGCTAATTAGCTAGATTTTCAGGTTTTTAGAAAATGTTTTTGTCGTGTTTTACCTATCCTTCCATTTCATTCTGGCACCAGGCGATAGCGCGCGCGACACCACATACCAGAGCCACGCCTCAATACAATGCTTTAGTCAAATAAGAACAAAACGAATGATTTCTTAAAAACAGTGACATCAGTCTGGCCACCAAGATAGACCAAAGCACTTCATGACATGCAATGTAGTTCGTTAGGAATCTGGGCCAAGTAGGTTGGGCCAGACACTGGATATGGCTTCGCAGGCATGCTATGGGGAAGTAACTATTTTCGTTCGGTATTACCTCCATGAAGGAACATACCTCCGCTCACTTGAGTGGCAGGCCAGAACGTCATGGGGGGCTAGGGTTATAACCCTACTTACTTTGAAAAATGTACTTAAAGCTACAAAGAGAGTGAGAAAAATGATTACCTGTTAGTCTTCATAACCTCCCAAAGATTAGGGGGGGCTTGGCCTGGATCAGGTACCCCAACAACAGCATGGGAGTGACTTTTTCTTACTCACTCTGGAGTACTAGTTGATCAAGCTAGGTAGGTAGCTAGGTAGGTATGGCTGGCCACGTCCGTAGCCTCATCTGCCATCTTGTTGTTTGTTTTACATGATGGCCGCCTCTGTCAGGAAGGGGAGTCCTCCAGCATCAGTTCCCCTGGCTTCTAACCTCACGGCCGAGAACTTCAACCAGGTTCTCTTGGCGCATGACCGGTGGTAGGTTTGCGTTAGGAGCTACCCTCACAGGTGCTCGATATGGTCCCCTGTTGAAGGGTCCTCCGGCCTTCCGCCGCAAGAACAGCCTTTCGGGTGCTCGCAGGCGGGTTCCCTGCGCATAGCCGTCGCTGACAGCGCAGCATTCCACCACTCCCTCACTTGGCTCCGGGATGCACTTGGCTGTCATCCGTCCGCGGCTGGAGGACTGGGGACGAACGTTTCCACGTTCCCCGGGTTCCACTTACACGCGAACCAACGCGTACTCAGGACATTTACTTGGGGGCCTCAGGGTCAGCTCCGGGCCCTGCGGGCACCAAGCAGCCGTCCTGGAGTCCAAGTCAGCTTCCCCACTTCCGCTGGCCAGGCTCTGCGTAGTTGGCCCATGGTTCACCACTCCATGGTGACTGGTTTGCCAATCACACTGGGCTGTTGTTTTGCCCTTTCTGTCGCCGATTTTACCCTGCTCTGATAAGATCGCGACCCCGCGATGCCCCGTACGCCTTTGTCACATCCCGTCCCTGCCCCAGTCCCCGTGTCCCGTGCCATGACCTACCTAGTGTGTTTCTTTCCAGCCGGGCCGCCAGCAACCCTTTGGTTGTTTGGCCCTCGGCACACCCCTTCCCTGTCGCCGTCACCTCATCCCGTCCCTCATCCCAAGTTTATACCCCAGTGGGCCGCCAGCAACCCAGTGGCACGGGCCCACTGGATCCTGATTTATCCGGGGACCGTTTCGTGCTGCTTTCAGGTGTTGCTCCTATCTCCTCCACTTTTCCTGCCCACAGACTGCTTTCTCCTGACTAACCCCGGATGATGCAGTCCGTGGCGTCAGGCCACATTTCCCATGTCAAGGCCCTATTGCCCTACTGTGTATTGGCACGAGAAGACAGCGCCATTAGGGCGCTGTGGACTAGCAGGGACGCCACTACGCGTACCCGTGCTAGCGCCTCGAGGTATTGTGTGGTCTGTATGTGTGCACCTCATTTGATCTAGCGGTCCTTGACGTTGTCGTTCGGTGGGTCCTTCATTCTCCTGTTCCCGCCGTGCCTGGCTCGGTAATATTGCTGTTTGTGTGATCAGCGCCCTTGGTTATGCAGGGAGGGGGTCCTCAGTGATCTACCTGTGTTAGGGCAAGGGAACACAGCGCTATTTTGCGGCTGCCGCTTGGCAGGGACGCCACTGCAGCGTATTGGTACGCCCTTGGATCTTGGGTACTGAAATCTGCTCCATGGTGAAGAGCTTGAGGTCTTTCAAACCAATAGATACTAACATAGGCCTATGGAGCACTCATTTTGGAGGCTATGGGAGCATTCTTTAAGAGACATTAGAAGAGCAAGTAGGCACAAGTGATTCGGTATTACCACACAAATACCAATTGTTCTAGGAGCTTTGCTCGGCCCATGACACAATCTGGTGTCCTGAAAGAGGAAGTGAGGGCAAAGAAGGCAATACCTTAGGTTAATACAACTGTAAACATACCTAAGTACCAAACCATGTGCTAAGGTTAGATTTTTAGGACAAATCACAGTAAGTCAGGGCACCACAGGCCCTGTGACCTGAGATTCAGGCCGTCAAAGACTGTCCCCGACAGGAACTGTGCTGTGTTTAACATGTCTAAGTTGTTTCTGGGTCAAACCAAGGTCAAACAAGTCAAACAATGTCATGAACATGTTGAAAACATGGTGAAAACTTGAAACATGGGTCTCCCCCCATGCGCCAGCCTAGAGGTAGGTAGGTAGGTATCTTCGGGAGCTCGGGATGCCTCCTTTGACATTGCAGGAAGAAGGTCTTACCAAGGGGACGTCCTGTCCCTCCCACTGCCCTATGTCAGGTGCCTCTTGAGCCGCTCCCGCATGTGCTTGGGAAGGCATTGTCGCGGCCACCCGGTCCATGTGTCCCAGGTGGGAGGGTGTCCCCACATGTGTCCATGGGTAGGGCCACATGCCCCCTCCTTTGGGCGGCAGCTCTGGGGGCTGCCCAGCCGTGTGGAGTATCTCTCACCACAAGGGGTATTGCTCCCGCTTGTCTACGGTACGACCGCCTCACCCTTGTGGTTTGAGTTGCGGGGCCACTCTGCCTGGCAGGTGACCCCCTCCTGGACTGTGTACCGGCTCGCCTGTCACCGGTTGCTTCCATGGCTCCGGGTGACGTTTGCCATGGTCCCCGATGCAGGCTGGCCGGGCTCGGACCAGTGGCCTTGGAGTACCGCTCCTGCCACTGGCCCGGTGGGTCGGCTGGGTCGCCCCAGTGCGTCCGACCCATGGGGTATTGGTTCTTTCCTGTCCCTTGGCCGCCCTACGTGTGTGCAGTGTCCTGGGCCGCTGGGCTCCTTTTCACCGGTGTGCCCGCGCGGTTTGCTGTGTTGCGTCTGCGGTGTCCTGGGCCACCTGGCTCCTGTTCACCGGTGTGCTCGCTCGGTGTGTTGTGTCGCATGTGCGGTGTCCTGGGCCACATGGGTCCCGTTCACCGGTGTGCGCGCTGTGTGCGGTGCGCGTGTGCCTTCGGTGGTTGTGTCCCTCTTCCTCCCCCCCTAATTTTCGTTTTTTTTTTTTGGAAAAAAAAAGAAAAACAGGGGCGCGCGTACACTGCAGGCACAGGCATGGGCAGCTGGTGCGGCGGTGCAATAGCGTTGTGTCCTCTGGCGTGTGTCGTCGGTGCTGTGGCGGCGGTTGCGCCCCAGGGGTGCGGCTCGCGCGTCCTGATGTACACGGGCTTGGGTCAGGGTGGGTTTGGTGAGGTGTCTCTTTGCTTCTGGAGCTGGCTGGTTAGGCGGCTGTGTGGGCTGTGGGTGTGGGCTGTGGTCACGTTGTTCCCTCGGCGGGCCTGGTTAGGGGTCAAGGGTTAGCGGTTTCGGGGTGTGGCTCGGGTTTGATTTGTGCTTGGGTTTGGCTCGGTTAGGCGGTTGCGACGGTAGCGGGCCTGGGTTCGGTGCCTTTGGGCGTAGTGGTGCCCGTTGTCGTGTGTGTTGGCGTCCTTCGGCGTCCGGTTCGTTTGGTGACTTCTGGGCGGGCCCTGGCGTGGCGCCCCGTGGTGGTGGTTTGCTGGGTAACGGGGTTAGGAGGCGGCGCCGCTGGCCGGGGGGTCAGGCGCGTCGTGTTGTGTGGTGCGCAGGGCTCCTGGGGTGCTGTGGGTGCCGCCGGTGTCGGTGCGCCGAAGCTTGTGGGGTGGTGAGGGGGTGTGTTTGTGCGGGGCTGGGCTTTGGGTGATGTCCCACAGGCGGATACCGTCTCGCTGCGTCTCCTGGAGGGTCTCCCGCAGGCGCCTGAGGACATACGGGTGGTCCTGGGGCGCGGGGAGGTTGCGGAGATGGACTCCCAGGGGGTGGAGCGCATCGGCCAGCATGGCTTCCCATGCGGCCTGCGGCATGCACCCCCCCGCCGGCCGGAGGCGGCAGTTCTCCACCGACCCCTTGCGGGGCCGATGGACCAGGCCCTCGAGGGAGGGCTCTCCCTGGGCCCACTTTCGCAGCTCCCAGAGCTGCGTGTGGGTCCAGCGCTGCCACCACTGTTCCTTGGCGGGCTTGCGGTCTTGGGCGGAGGAGTGGGCGTGGGTGTGTGTGACAGGGTCGTGGGGACTAGTGGCGGTGGCGGGCCTGGGGGATTCCTCGTAGTCCTGCTCCGTGGGGGTGCGTGGGGAGTGGGGGCGCGCGCGGATGTGGACCCGCGGGTGTGCGCGCATGGTCTCCGCCTCGGGGTTGGGCGGGGATTCGCGGCGGCGGCGGTAGTGGGGCATGCGCTGTATGTGGGCTGTCATCGAGGGCTGGTAGGGGGGCGGGGACGCTGCTGGCGGACCCTGGCGTTGTTCTGGCCTGGTCGGGGGCGGTCCGTGGGCCTGGGGTGCGGGCTTTGAGAGGTGGCTGGACGAGGTGCGTCGCACTTCGGCCGCGGCGCGCTCCGCCATGAAGGTGGTGGCTTCGCGTTGGTGACAGTGTGGGGGCGCCGCGCTGGGCGCTGCTGCCTTCGGGCCTGGGACGGCTCGGGCTGCTGCCTTCGGGGGGCCGGGTTCGCGCTGCTGTCGTGGCGCCGGGTTTGGACTTGGGTTTCGGCTTGGCTGCGGGTTGCGGTCGTGGCGTGCTGACGGGTTTGGGTGGTTGTTTGGCGGCGGTCTTGGGTTTTGGCTGGGTCGCGGGTGTGGGCCTCGTCAGGGCGTGGGCCTTGGCGGCGGCAGGGTTGCTCGCGGTGGGGGCGTGTTTGGGGGCCCGTTTGGGAGGTGTCCCCCGCGGCCTGGGGGGTGGAGTACTGGATGAGGACGTGGTGGTGGCGGTGGATGAGGTGGTCGTGGTAGTGGAGGTTGTGGAGTCGGAGGCGGAGGAGAGGGCTGTGGGGGACGGCGGAGGGTCCTGGGCTTCGGGGGCGGGCGTATGATGCTGGGTCCTGTAAGTAGCGAGAACGAGGGTGCGGGTTCGGGCACCGGGCGTGTGCGCGCGCTTTCCCTGGTGATCCGTGCGTGCTGGTGCTGGTGTGGCGGCGTTGTCTCGGGTGCGCGGGCACGTGGGTTACCCGGGGGGTGGCCATATCTGCTCCAGGACCTGCGGGTGTGTTTGCTGGAGGTAGTCGAAGGGTCTGGAAGAAGCATCGCTGGATGCCGGGCATGTCCTCCTCTGTGAGGTGGGGGTTTTTTTGGGTGGGGGTGTGGGGGCCCGGCCACAGCAGCGTCATGAGGCGGGCTGCCACCATGTACGGGCAGAGCTGTAGGGTGGTGGGGCGTGGGGGGGTGGGTCCCCTGCGGTTTGGGGGGGCTTCCCTCTGCTGGGGGCGCAGCGTGACCACCCACACCCACCGGTTCGTGGGGATCCCCCAGGTCCGTTGGGTCCACTTGGCGAGGCAATACATCGCCCTACCAAGGCCCTGGCAGGTGCTGCGGATGGAGAGCAGCGTGTCCAGGGATTTGGGTTCCCACGTGCCCCAGATTTTGGGGTCGTCCGCGTCGTCCCCCCTGGCGTACGTGTCGGGGCCTGGGCCGTGTGGGGGGGGGGCGTAGTCGGCGGGGAGGAGGGAGTCGGTGCCGTGTACCACCCAGTGGTCAGTGGGTGCGTGGTAGTTGGTGGTGGAGAGGGTGTAGTGCAGATTGTACATGAGGGTCATGTACGTGGAGGGGGCTGGCTGTTGCTCGTTGGGGATGGGGATGTCCCCCGAGCCTAGAGGCCTTAGGGGGTTCTGGCGCCATATGATATTTTTTCTGAAACCCTATGGGCTTATACTCAATATCCCCCATAGGGGAGGGAACGGCCGTCGCAGCAGGCTGTCTGTGAAAAATTGGCAACATAGTGCATTTTCATGAAAAATGCTATAAAATACACTAAGAATCCACAATAATTCATTGAAAATTGATATAAAAACAGCTTCTCTGGAGCTCTTACGCACAGTCACGACATTTCTTGTCAAGAAAATAATGTCGTAAAACTGACGGCGACGACAGGCGCCCGCTGCCGCGCTGTTGCTTCTAATTACTTTGAAGGTTCAATGAACCTACAAATGTTTTAGAAGCTTCAAAAACCTTGACAAAATGACTAAAATAGCTATTTCCAGCCCAAGCTGGAGCTATTTCCTGATACTACAGACTAGCTGACATCAATGCTGCGGTGTCATTGTACTCTTGGGGCTTTCCTGGCCCCCATGGAGAGACGCTTACCTATAGAAATGAACCTGCATATGAGCACATGGCCACATATTCATCACCATGACACCCACCACACATAGTCCTACTAGGGCTCGGAGGGATGGTGTGCTCTGTATGCGTGCTCCGCGTGTGTACGTCGTGACCAAGAAGAAGTCGTCCAAGCCCTGCCTTTCCTGGCGGAGGGCCCTTCAGTTGTTCTTCCCTCCCCCTTCCTGGCGGACGTTGGTTTATGCTTTTGTTCCCGCCACTCATGGCTGGCGCATCTTGGAACAATTCGACCAGGCGCCGCGAGAAACCAGACTTTGAAATAAACTAAGACCCCACTGGCCATCAGGGCCCTGTGCATACTTTCCACAGGCCTGAACTCTGTTTGTCTTTACGCGACAGCGATTCACGCTTCTCGATTGTTTTGTTCCTCTGCTTTGGCCGTGATTCCCCCTACCCTGCATGTTCCTCTTCCCTGCCCCGCCAACACAATCCACCCCCCTTCTCCTCGGCCTTTTACCCCTGTCCCGACCATGCAGCAGGCGGTTCCTATTTTCACCAACCACTGGCAAGTTGGCCCAATCTGGCTCTCTTTATTCTTCTTTTCTATGCCAGGTAGTGGGAAGATATCCTTCTTGCCTACATCTCTTTGCTTATCATTAGGCAGATTCAGTTCTTGTGTAATTTATGTGTTTCACCTTCTCGTGGTGGATTTGCCCAGCAGTGCTGCAGGGTCACTGCCATGAAAGGTACTTCAAACTGATGTGAACTCAGGCGGGGAGCACCGCCACGGCCAAAAAAAAGGCGCATCTTGATGAGTGTGTGATCTGCTCCCCTTAGTTTAGCCAGGAGGGCGGCCCAGAGTGCACTGCTTCACCCTACCCGTCCCACCTGTGGAATGAGTGACTCACGTAAGGTTGGGGCGCGAAGAGGCATAGCTACGAGCACTTACTTCCGGCCTGCTATATCCGGGTAACCGCGCCCACCTCTGCGCGGCTGATCGGTTCGGACTCTGGTGCGGAGAGGCGTAGCTACCAGCAATTACCTGTAGCCTGCTATACCCGGATAACTGGGTTCGCCTCCCTGCGGCTGGTCGGGTCCGGCTCCAGCGCGGAGGCGTAGCTACCTGCACTTACGTCTGACCTGGTATACCCAGATATCCGGGCCCACCTGTGCGCGGCTGGTTGGGTCCGGCTCTTGCGCAGAGCGGTGGAGGTACCAGCACTTACGTCTGGCCTCCCATACCCTCTGTGCAGCTGGTTTGGCCCGATCTGGTGCGGGTTGGCATAGCTACCAGCACTTCCCTCTGGCCTGTTATACCCAGATGAACGGGCCCGCATCCGTGCGGTTGTTCGGGTCCGGCTGTGGTGCGGAGAGGCCTAGCTATCAGCACTTACGTCCCGCCTGCTGTACCCGGATGACCGGCCCGGCTTTGCGCGCCTGGTCCGGTCCGGCTCTAGCGCGGACAGGCGGATTACCCCCGGATAATCAAGCTAGTAGATGATCAGTAGTAGTAGTAGTAGTAGTAGCAGTAGTAGTAGTTGATCAAGCTATTAGGACCAAGGAAAAAGTCTAAAACTACCCTGAAATTACCTCAGAAAATGCCTCAAACCGGCAAATGACAGTAGCATCAATTCATCGAATCTTACCACACTGTACGTACACTTGAGAAACAGTGTGTTGTACCTTGAATGGTGTCCCTATGAAGCAGCATTCCTCAAAAGTGGCCAGCCTACGGCAAAACCCTTTGGTAAAAATTTGGGGGTAGAGGGAAACCCAGACCCTCCTCCCTAGACTGTACATTATTACGCACTAGGGTAGGGTCGAACGGTCTAATACGGACCGCCATCGCTGTAAAAGGAGCGTTTCAGTAAACAGCCTGACCAAAAGGCCAGCGCCGAGCAATACTCCTGATGGACTGCAGAAAGGTCCAGGAGCTAGGAAAATAGAAAATATAACCAACAGGGTGTGAATATTCTGGTTTAGCAAAAGGGATAGAGATTTGACAAGTCAAATCAATAAAAGTTGACAAAAACACGTTAGAAATCGTCATCTTTTGTCTAAAACTTATAGTCGAAGACAAGCGCAACTAGGCGGCATTCACGAGGAGAGGCTCGAAAGCTCAAGCGGCTCCAGGAAAACAGTCTATGAGCTGTGGTTTTTAAAGACTTTCGAACAAAATTTTGTACAGTTGCATCAAAAAGGTAGTAAACGTTAAGGAAAAGAGTGAAAGAAAATGCCACACAACAGAGCAGGCGTACAACCCGCCTCTCAGGTATGTTACTGTCATGACAAAGGTATGCATTCTGTTCGTGTTGTTGGTTTCGGCAAAGCGCTAGGGTTGTCACTGCGGCCTTTGTTCGGGGTTAGGGTCCTCACCATTCTCGCTCTGCACAGGTAAAACAATGAAGCAGAGGCTGAGTAAGCCTAGGAGGCGCTGACGTACTGGTTGGGTTAGTTGGTGCTGGTTGGTTCTTGTGGACACCGCCTCCCTTCCCTGCATGATGCATGCTCACAATGCGTCAAAGGGAGTAAACCACACGCTGTGCTGGCGGTAAACCCCTTGTTAGGTTTCCCAGGGCTCCGCTCCACGTTCCATAAGAGAACAGCTGGAGTCCGTAAAGCTTGCTTGCTTGATGGGGCAGTTTGGCAATAGTGAATTAAGTTGAAGAACGGTATAATACGGCCGGACTTGTTAGGTTCCAGGACGAACCTGTCCTGCATGTGTACCTTTCAGGTGGACACAGGGAAGGGTGAATTGGTGTTGCCGCAAAGCCCTGCTACACAGGGGCGCTGATCACACGAACATTGGGTTTCTCAACAACTTGGCCATGGACAATGCTTGCTACACTCTGTGCGCTCAACACACAAGTGCCTCCCTCCAAGCTCTGTCAGAGAAGCGCGCGAGGGCGTCTCTGTCAGGCCACAGCAGCCTGATGGCGCTGTTTTCGCTTGCCCTTGCAATGGAGGGCCAATGGGGCCTGCGTCTTCTTTGCCAGCACTACCCAGTAGTGCGTGTAGGGATTAGGGTAAGCAAACATCGTAGGGGCTGAGTGCGGTTGAGCTCAACCTACTTTCGAAAGCTCGTGCTCGTATTAGTGTGTGTAGTGTAGTGGTGTCTCCCCCTGCATTTCCTCATGGGCAGGGGGTGTGTGTTAGCTTTTTGGTCTTTAGAAAAACAGGCGTTTTGTATGCCCTTAGCACACCTGCCCCCCCCCCCCCTCTGTAGTAGGTAGGATGTTTGCCGTTCACCGAAAGGATAGGCGCCAGCAAAGAAATTCTGTGCCATAGGAGTGATACCAGTAGCTGACTAGGAACTTGGGTCTGACATCAGTGAAGCCCGATGGTGGCAGCCATGCTGGTGAGAGAGGTGAGACACACACAGACATAGTTAGCACACTTAAAGGTATCCTAACACCGCCATGGGTCTGACCAGTTAGGGGTCCTAACTGTGGGTACGCTTGTCCGCAAGGAGGGTGGACACACCTTGCCTTTCGCCACCCTTGCTTGCCATTCCCCCCTGGTCTAGGAAGCCATTGCTTCTCGCTGGCTCCCAAAGGTCATCATATTGGGGCATATCCCATGCAACAGGTGGTCAAACAGGCACTTACTTGCGCTGGTAACCAGAAGTATGGGATTGTAGGGCACAACCAAGGCAGGGGAAGGGCTCCAAAAGCAGCGGATGCGAAGGTGTTTGGGGGACGGAACCCGATTGAGGGCGGGCGCTAGTACACTCAACAAAACTGGAACTCTACCGGGGTCCCAAACCTGTCCTTGCACACACTGAGTACGCCTAGCTGTCAGCACAAGGGTGCTCAGCGCCCAAGGGAGCTGAGAAACCAGAAGGGGTTGCGAGTAAGGGGCCTCGACTGTGAGTTCGGAAGGCACAGAGTCTGTTCACGTAGGCCGGTGTGTTCAGGTGACACTCAGTTGGGGTGGTCGTATGGAGGGGAGAACCTTGGACTGATCAGACCCCATGGGTACCTAGTCCAGCGCTCGGGCGCGTTCTTGGTATTACACTGTGCAGGATGCTGGCACGCTGGGAGGCTGGGGCAGTAGGACTCACCGACCATTTGGCTGCAAACATAATAAGCGGCCTGGTGGTACTCCGATTATCCCCAGGGTTGTTTTCCTCGGTGACGAGGAAGTGTACCTCCGGGGGGACCCTATACTCCTGCGGTATTGGCCCGAAGAAGACTGCCAACGAGAGCAGGGGACGTCTGGGAAAGACCACCGCCTCTTGAAGCTTGCAACCTTTCCAGTTCGGTTAGGAACAATAGATAGATAGGCACAAGCACATTAGAGTTTCTTTCTACGCTCGGACAGGGTCTCAGCACAAGTTAGTAGCTGTCCCTCAGTGTTCTCAACGGGGTAGGACCAAAAGATGGGGTTGATACTCCCATCTGGCTGTATAAAGGCTGACATGAGCTCCCAGTGTGCCTCAGATAGCCAATAGGCATCCCACAGGGTGAGTAATCTCCAGCCCTGTTTATACTGGTTGCGTGCAATACGCGCAACTACTTAGTAGTCATCAACTGCCATCTGATTGGCAGGCTGCATCCTCAGGGTGCGAAGCTTTCTCCAGGTCGGTACGCTCGACGTCTTTGTCAGACAGATACCACTCATCCAAGGACAGTTTGTCAGGAGAGTGGTAATGTCTCAGCTGTTTAGGTGCATACAGCAGCCCTCCACCTAGGCTGAAGACTGCAGCTCACATGGATCCTGGATCCATTTATCTTTATAATGTGAAGAAGCCCTGCAAACAGTTGCGCGGCAAAGTGAGGAATCGCGAGTGGTGTACCAGCACTAGGTATCCTACCTAGAAACTGGCAGGACGTCTTGTGCGGTTACGCCTAGTTAGCTCACGTTCTAGAACGTGTTTCAGGCTAGCTCTAGCCAGACTAGCAAGGTCCTGCCTGTGTTCTAGCCAATCCCCTACGGGGCTTTTGTAATCCTCAGGGAAGGAGGTTTAGAAAAACCAAACAGGACACACCCCGTGGAAACGTTCGCCGGGGGTATAACAAGTTGAGGAACTCTCCTGAGAGTTCATGGTTAGCACAGCCCAGGGTAACAAGCGTACCAAATCCTTAGTACGTTCTTGTTTGATCAGAACCCTGAGGTTCTGCTCTACCACACGGTTGTGTCTCTCGCAGAGAGCATTAGAAGTGTGAGTGTAGGGCACACCTGTGGTATCATGGACGATCAGGGCGTCCAGTACTCGCTTGTACAATCCAGTGTCACTCTGGATGACTACGTCCCCGTCTGAGTGCACCTCCTTAAGTGCCCCATAGTGTTCGAACCAATGTTCAACCAAAATGTTCACAGGCTGTTCCCCTGTGATTTTTTTGTTGCAGGGCAACGCACGGGTGAAACGAGTCAAACTATAGGTGACAGCCAGACAACTGTCATATACACCAAACTTAGGCAGACCTTGGATGAAACCCACGTACAACAGACAATTAGCACAGTAGGGGATAGGCAGGATGGAGACCAGTAGCCGGTCACGTGTGTTGCTCTGTCTGCTGCCGTGAAAGCAAGGGGAGGCCACTATGAACGGCATACGATCGTGTAATCAAACGCAGGGTGGTTTGGAGTAGAAACGCCCCCTGAAACACTCAACAGACCTGTTGCACCCTATGTGCCCTAAACTGAGATTGGCCCACTTTAGGCACCGGTGCCGTCTTGCCTCAGGCACAACTATACGGTCTTCATAGTACAGATACTGGTTATCCTTATACCAGGGATCGCCGTTTATCAGGCGTGCCTCTAGGCCATCACTGAGGGAGTCGAGTACACATTGGTACTCCAGCTGGTAATTTTTCAGACTCCAACCCTCCAGTACACCTGCAGTGCGCATGGACAGGTCCAGCTGGATATTCCTGCGCTGTAACGCCTCTTTGGCCAACGCCTCCAAGCTCTCACCTAAGAGGGCATCGAAGTTATTAGGAGATAAATAGTCTGCGATTTCGCTTTTTATACCCTGTATATGAGGGACAGTCAACCTGAGCTGACTGAGGTAGACTGTTTTCTTTCAGCTTTCTCAGGTGGGGGATCCTTCTGAAATGTGTTCATATCCTCTTGGTCAGAGAGCCACACAATAGGGTTAGTGCCAACTAGGCGGGATTCAGAATAGAGCACGAGCATCCCGGCCAGGCGTTCCTGGTCGTAGGTACTGTGGTTGGATCATGCTTGATTCCACTTCCAGTTCCAGTGCCCAAGGGGCACCAGACGCCATTATTATGCAGGGTAGTCATGCTTCAGGGCACCATCCCGGTTCAAACCTGAGGTGTGATACGGGCAGTGAGACATCTCAGGTGGCTTCAGTTCCTGCTTCTGGTATAGGGTACCACCCCCCCTACATCCAGGGCATCTGTGACGAGTATTATCCCGCCCTTAGGGCGGGGTACCCTCAGCCAGTTGGTAGAGGATATCCTCTCCTGCAATTCCTCAAAATAGGCCTCCTCCTTGTGGGTCCACCGCGAAAGGTTGGTCCTTTTTATAAGGTCAGTCAGGGGGGCTGATGAATATGTAAAATTGTGTATATGGCGCTGAAAAAAATTGCGCGCGCCAATAAACCTCCGAACTTCGTGAAGACCCTTCTTAGGGTCATCACGTATCTGCATGTCCTGCAGGGGGTGCATCGTGGATGCGGCTGATTTCCACCAGCCATACCGAACGTCGAAACCGAGATTGTCCATCTCCTCACGCATGAACTCACATTTATCGACCTTGGGGGGGAGTGTAACGGCAGCAGTGACAGCACTCAATTCATACATCGATGTGATCAGAATTTCAACGATTCTCAGATGTACATTAGTGCAGTAAATTTTCCGCTTGTTTTCATGTTTTCTGTTCGCCGCCAGATGTCGCCTGTGAGCGCGTGTCGAGTCGCATTTGTCTTTCGTGCTTTTTTAGAATCGGATTTTTTTAAATTATTTCGAATGATTTCACTTTGAGTCATTATGTGCGATGGATGCACAATAAGATTCTATGTCTGCTCCATTTTTGTAGAGCGGGTTTTCTGACTATTCATATTCCACCATGGAGTTCAATGGGCTCACAAGTGCTTCGCATATGTCGCTCCCAGAGGCTGGATATGGGTCTGAAGAGGGTCAGTTGGGTTCGGAGATATCAGGGGCAGTGTCGGGCGTTACGACCCCTGGGGCATCAAGGCTACAGGCTTCGCAGTTACAAGAAATATCCGCCACTATGCAGCAGTTACATGGTAGCAGAGGAAATCATGACTCTGCTTCTGTAATCTCCACGGACACCCTGAGATCATCGAACTTTAGCGGGGCTATCACTCGTCCTGGGTCACTTCGTGTTCCCTCTGAGGTTACATTCGTGGCTTCTCCCCACCAGACCGAGGATCAACCTTCGGAGTGTCCTTACTGTGGCCATAGACATTGGCCTGGAGTTCACACCTCTGCTGATTGTTGTATGAACGCCCCACCTAACGTTAAACCCGGTCGAGAATCTCCCTCCTCAAGTGAATCCGGTTCCAACTCTCACTCTTTGCCTGATCTTGAAGACAGCAGAAGCGAAGGAGAGCCGTCTAATACTGGAATTAGTGAGATTTCTGGTGACTACTGGGAAAACCACTTCCAGGAAATATGGAATCAGGAGTTCTTGCACCGCCAAAATTGGCTACTGGCGGAGGCAGGCTATCGAGGCCGTCTGAGGGACTGGTTCAGAGCGTCGTGCCAGTTCATCAGGGACAGTGGCCGCCTGCGATTTGACACCACATTGCAGGAACAAGAGGATTGGGAGGAGCTGATGGACCAGTTTGACCACCAGGCTGCCGTGATGGTTCAAATGGCCATCGTTGCAGAGGAGAGACGCCAGAATGTGTATCAGCACGCTGGTCCGTCGGGCGCCTGGGGTCCGACCGACGAAGAGGTCGACGAAATGAGGTGTGATTCGACACATTCTCACCTCTGCAGGGAGCAATTGTGCAAGCTTCCCAACTCTAACTCTAGTGTTGATACTTGGGTTGATCAGGTAAGAGGCAAAGGAAAAGGTACCAGATGCCCATCCTGTGGTGAGTGTGCCAAGGACTGCTCCTGTCGGCGCCAGATTTCGTCGCTGGAAGACAGGGTGAAGGAGCTGAAGAAGGCTGCAAAGGAGAAAAAGCGGGATGACGACAGCAAGTGGAAGGAGATGGAGCAGAAGCCTGAGAAATTGACCAATCTGGTACAAAGTCTGAGCACTACTGGGCTCACTGGACCAGCGCCTACAATGGCAAGTCACCCAGCACCTGCCTCCTCAGCTGCACCTGCATCCACGCCTTACGGCGTTCCACATTCTCCGGCACCCCGAGCTTTTACTGGCCCACTCCGAGCTTTTACTGGAAATTCTGGTATTCCCCCTACTGGATTTACAAGTCCTATTGGGTTTCATCTGGGTACAGAAGGAGGAGAGTCTTCATCAGGAAGGTCTGTACTGTCTGTAAGTACTGTTGGTGATATTGATGGAAGAGCAAAGACCACCGTGAAAGGGAGATCAATGGCCTTGAAGAAGAAGGACAAAGAGAAAAAAAGAAAACGAAGCCAAAATGAAGGAAAAACAGAAGAAATTGAAGGAGATGAGGTATCATCAAGGACAATCAAAGCTGTTTGTACAGCCTACTGTGGATCAGGCGTTGCTGGCGGCCGCAATTGCTCAAGCACAGGCAATGGGAGGCGCCGCCGTCAACCCAGTTTTTGTCAATCCTGTTGGCACATCCACAGGTTTCAACCTGAACCACCTGCCCAATCCTTTGCACAGGAGGCTTAGAGGTTCAGTAATAAAGCAGCCTAAGTTCTCAGGGCATCCAAATTATTGGGCTTCTTTCGAAAGACAATTCATGGTCTGGTTGCAGACGGAGAAACTCGACAAGGAACTCTGGATTCTCGGGTTGATGGACTGTTTGACTGGCAAACTCAGGGAGAGTACATATAATCTTTATGTGGAAAGGCAGAATGAAGGAGATCCCCTGACTCATGAAGAGCTGTGGCAAAGTCTCAAAAAGAAAGGCTCTCGACTCCCTGAGGATCATTACGTGAACCGTCTTGAGAACTTCAGGGCGATCAAGAAATCGCCTCTTGAAGAGATCCAGATAGCAAGGCAGGATTGGGAGTTTTTGGTGCAGGAGGCGGAGAACTCGGGAAAAGGCCTTTCTGAAGGCGAGATGAAGAAGATTCTCCTGAGCAAGCTCACGCCGGAGACCAAGCAGATGATCAGGGACTCCCAGGCGGACCAAGGACTCCTGGGCAACTGGGTTGAAGTCCGAGGATTGCCGGACACTATGGGAAAAATGGCAGTTCGTGAGTTGCTACACTCTATCAGTGCTACAAGATTGAAAGACATCACCATTCGTGAGGGCAGATGGAGAGTTGGTTTCCATGATTCTGAACAGTCGGAGTTTTTCTGTAGCATGGTGGATGGAAAAGTGAAGTATAAGGGGACAGGTTTGAAGGTGCGGCCGTGGATCTTCTCGTATGGAGTCGAGCAGATCTGGGACCAACTTGAAAAGTATGCAAACTTAGAACGCCAGAAGTCACAGGATGCACAAGGCTTCGGAGGCAAGGTCAGTGTTGTTGGTGAGAAGGGATGCTCCGTGTGCATTGCTCTTGGAAAAGAAGGTCCGGCGGCGACTCACACGACCGCAGATCACAGATGGACGCCGTCAGATATCAAGACAATTCAGTCCAAAATGCATGGAAAGGGAACTTCTCCCAAAAATCCCCAGCAGGATGGAGCACGAGATGTTGACCAAAATGGACAGGGAAGAGGTAAAGGGCAGTCCAAAGGACAGAACAGAGATTGAACAACACAGAATTACTCGCAGAAGAACGGAGATCCAGGTGGCTCAAAAGAGAGCGGAGCTGGTGGAAAATCTGGTGGAAAATCTGGCGAAAAGAGTCAAAAGGGGCAAGGAAAGTCCAGAAACAAGAGGATTCCAAGGTGAATGGCAACCCCCTGTATACGGAGACGCCAGCAAACAGGACCTTCGGCAGCAACAAGGATACTGGAGGTCAAGGCAAGTGCAGATCCAACGAATTCAACCCCAATTCCAACACCTCCAACAGCAAAGGCCAAGGAGGTAAGATACGTGGTGGTGGAAAGTCATTTGGTGGTCGTGGACGTGGAAAAGGAGTCAATGCCGTTGAAGCAGGAGAAGAATGGGTTGACGAAGGACAAGTACAGGACGTGCAGCCGAACGTCGGAGAAGAATGGCAATAGGGAAGCCAACTTGACCCAATTTCCAACATTGGTGTTGAGTGGCAGGAAACAAAGCCCATCAGGGTAGTTGGGGCGGTGGATGGAAGCTGCTGGGATCGGCTGGCGTGTTCCTCCGGCCTCCTCTACCCTGCCTGGGTCCTCAGCGCTGTCCGGCGGGGCAAGCAGCGCCAGTTTGTCTGCTGGATCCAGGTCAGGACGACAGATGGTAAGGTTAAACTTGCCAAATGTCTGATTGACAATGGTTCAGAGGTCAATCTGGTGAGGAGAGGCGTTCTGCAGGAGGACGAGGCGAAGATGTCTTCGACACCTGTCCAGCTGGAGGGAGTGAGCGGACATCGCCTTGGAGGTGGCGACAGAGGGGCAGAATTGGCGGTCAGATTGGTGAAACAATCTGTCTGGAGCGTGGAGGAGACGGTGACGGGGGAGTGGTTTTCTGGAAAATTCTATGAAGCCACCATAAAGTATGATTTATTCTTGGGTCAACCATGGCTTCACGCTCACCGTGTGTCGCCCATGGGACACAGGACATGCTTCCTCCAGGATCCATCGACCAGCGACCCGTCCGACCTGTATTATCTGCACCAATACACCAAGAGTATACACCAATTCAAGGAGCGAAATAAGCTGCATATCCAGCGAGATGGGCAGGAGGGGACAGGGAATCAAGAAGAATTCGCCGAAGGAAAGGTGGAATCATTGAACTGCAAGAAGTGGAAGTCAGTTTGGTATCGTGTAGTCGATAAATGGCGGGACATTCTGGTGGATTACTTCGAAAAGAACCACAATTTTCGTCCGCAAGTTGATGCCTTTGCGAACAACAGAAATAAAAGATTTCCAAAGTTCTACGACGATGCCTGGAGTGAGAACTGGTCTGAACCTTTATGGATCAATCCGCCCTTCGACGTTTTTCCTCGTGTGGTGCAGAAGCTGAAGCAATCCGGCGCAAAGGCGATTTTAATTGTCCCCAACTGGCCAAAACAATCTTGGTTCAAGGACATTATGGACATTTCAATCGACATTGTCGAGTTACCTCACAAGGGAGTGAAGCTGTATTGCGAAGACAATGGCAAGCCTTTGCCACAGCGTTCGTGGAGCACGTTGGCGTGCTTAGTTGACGGGAATCTGGGACATTATTCGCGAGATGACAGTGAAATGGGAACAGAAGAGGTCATTTCAAATTCCTCAGGAATCGACGAAATTGAGGTGGATCGAGACGATCGAGAGCGGAATCCCGACACATTGTCGCGGAGGGAGGGAAGGACAATCGGCGTCCCTCAAGTTCATCAGCACCTGAAAGGGTGCGGGGGCATTTGCGACATCGAAGGGCATGATATTCAAGCGGATGACACGGCCCTTAGGGGTTACAAGGGCGAGCAGTTCCTGGGCTGCTCAAGTGAGTCTACCTGCCAGAAGCCACTGCGCCTCTTCATCTTGGTCTGGAATCGACACTTGGCGATTCTCTCTAGGGTGTTCCCCATGTCCGGGATACTGCCTGAGTTGTTTTGGGACATTTGGCCGACTTTACCATAGTCGAACCCAAAGCGCACAGCAGTGGAGCCTGGTTTCGCCACTAGGATACCATGGTTACAATGGCAGGGATAATCCCCGTGTTTATACTCCTCGACGATGCCAGCATCTATACATTCCTGGATCTGGCGTTCAATCTCGTTGATTTGGTCTTGTGGGTCGGGGTACGGACACTGTGTCACCACAAAGCCTTCAAACTCTGGTCTGAGTTAGAGGCCCATCTGGACCAGCTTTTTGCAAGACAGGGGTCGGGGCAACGCTCCAAACGACCCTTTGTTGATGAGCTTATTGAGACAAGGTTCAAGATTCATGCTCTCCAATTTCTCAGAAAAATCCTTGTCAGCATGGATGTTGCTCTTCCACGTTTTCCTGTTTGTTCATACGCCGCGTAGTTTCTTAGCCCACGCAAACTGCACCCTGTTTTGCGCATCGAATGCGCAGAGAGGGACCGGTTCACAACAGTGCAAAAAAAATATTTTTTAGGATGTTTGATGAACATGTTATTTGGGTGTAATGAAATAGATTGCTTTTTTTGGCATTGCGCAACTCCGTGTTCCTAAGTGGGACATTTTTAAATTTCTACGGTGCTCTGAGTCCGCGAGGCCTCACAAACTCAAGATATTCAGAGTAGAGTTAGCTACAAAACACAAAAACCCTAACAACTGGCGTTTGTCGAAATACACAGCTCCAAAACGTTATTAAAACTGAGGTTGTTTTGACAAAGGAGCATTGAAAGTGTATGACGGTCAGACTTCCCATGTTCGGTGTACACATGTACTGTAAAGTAAAAATGAAATACAAATGTAGACATCCGGAATGAGCGAGGCCTTGCGCACTCTGATCACATGATGTGGTGGCTTGCGGGATGGATATGACGCGTACAATTGCAGGTGCAGTACCAGACGAACAAGGACATTTGATGTTTGCGGTGTATGTGTGTGTAGACAAAGTGTTGGGCACGTATAACACGGCACACAACTTTGTCCAAGCAAAACGATCAGTGCGCGAGGCCTCGCGCACTCAAACCACACAAGGAAATGAAAAAGCAGGCAGGTCAGGCTACGCCGGTGTTTAAACTCCCTTTCAAGGCTAGCACTTGTGACTGTCGAATATACATCGGTAACCTTCATCATATTTGTCAGGGGTCCAGGCGAATGATTTGCTATTTTCCAACAGCCACTCAATGGCACACGTGTCCAGTTTTAATAGCGGTCGTAGCCTTCGCTTCCTGAAGGAAAGCGGAATTTTTCTTTTCCTGGGATTAGAAAATGAAACAAAACAGGAAAATGTGGTCGGGAAAACGTTTTTCCGTTACGGACAACGGAGCGCACACGGACACCAAATACAAATTGCGGCGGTAGCGTGCGCACCAGAAATGTTGACAGGAGAAGGCCAGATGTTTTCAAAGACGCTGTTTTTAAATAACGCCGTGCGAAACGATAAGTAAAATATCTGCGCAAATTCAATTTAACACAGAAAGACGCAGAATGCCACTTCGAGCCAGAAAATCTGTAACGCATCGAATGATTGCAGAAGTAAGCAAAGGAGTAGCAGCACTAAGAGAGGCATGCGCTGCAGAACCAGCATACCAAACAGCAGACGACTTGTGGAAAGGACTGAAACGGAACGACATGGCGGCCCAACTGGTGTTAACATTTGCACAGCGACTCAGGTTCAACAAAAGAACACGACACAGTTTACCGCAGCTAAAGGGCAGGAGGACAGGCGCTGGGTGCGCATTTGGCGACAAAAGGGCTGACACCTGTACCTGTTGATGCGTCAACGGGCAGTACCAAACAGGAAAAAACCGTGAAACACAACAGGGTACCTAACAGAAACAGAAAAAAGAACAAAAGTAAGAGTTGGGGAAACAGAGGCCGCTGCAGATACAGTCAACGAACAGGCAGCAGCAGCACTTAAAGCAATGTGGACACGAGTGCTTGCATCGTGTTGGGTGCTGTGGCTGGACAACTGGTACCGGGCACAATACACGACACACCCAGACAAAAGTGACCGGTTGCAAAAATGTACTGCAATTGCAGTACTTCAACTGAAACAGAGGGCTACTTACTGGGCGGGACATCAAGCAATTGAGGACCTGGCAGCCCGGATAACTACAGTCGCACGGGCTCTGCAACAGCGTGAAAAGAGATTCCCCCAGACTCTGCGCGACATGGGTTATGCACATGGTTGTGTACCAGACACCGGAAACATGAGGGCACCATTGCATGTGAGAAGGGATACAAGGACTGTGCAGGCACGTTTGCCCTGTCAAAAGAAAAGGTAACTGGTGGTGTTGGTCTGTTAAACTTGTTGCAGTTTGCAAAGGAAAAAGCACAACAGGCAAACAGGTTTCTGCCGCTGATGGTTGACAAAAACATACCCTACAGGATACTGAATCTTTCGTATGGAGCAAAGAACCAACGATGGAACATGCGTGCCTACCTGCGATACGTACCTGTAGTTTACGGTGTTGGGCACGCCTACAACTTTGTTGTTGCACAGGAATTTTGGGTGTTCTGGCCTATTGTAACTTAACTACGGAAAGCTTCGCTACGCCCTGGTTGAACCATACTATCATACCCAAAACTGATAGTTATGAAAAAGACTATTGCTGCGCTGTTGCTTGCCACAGCCAGGATACTACGCCCCTATTGTGGCAACGCACAGGCTGCAACTGTAATTAGTGGTCGTGACACGGCGCATGCCAGCAGGGCGGCAGTGGCAAACGCAGTGTTGCATTTGTTGTCGGAATAATGGCCATTGTTTCTGTACTTGGTTCACCTGGTACGGGAGTGCAACTGGCCGTGGGAAACAAACGGTACAGGGTCGCGGGCCCAGGAGGTGTTGCAGTTGAGTTTGTGTCTGTTGCGGAGGCTGCGACGAGCACCGTATCACACCGTACTGAAGTAGAACGCACCATCATGTGCATATTGCTGTACAGCAGCAAGTGGCACCAGGACCAGGTCACACACACTCAGAGGAGATTGGAGAAGGGATTGTGACCAAGCTGGTGTGTGACAAGGCAAATAACACTGGTTCGGTCACTGTTGAGCAGGTGGAAAACCATTACCTTTTACTAAAAGCTGGTCCGGGTGGCAAACACGTGGGTGTGCAAAAGGTTCCCCAGAACCTGGTCCACAGGATGCGACAACAAATGTACAGATTTTTGACGACAGACCGGATTTGCATGGCCTACGTGGAATGGGGGCCCGACAACGTCAGCACTGATGCAACTTCGTGGCCGCAGAGGTTACCGCGACTTCCACCCTCACCAACGCAACCCCTTGGTTACGACCACTACCAGCTACTTGGTCACTGCGTACTGGGTGCCCTCATTGACCAAAAAACAAGCCCCACCAACCAACTGAAACGGACACTGGATGCTGTTGTGGGGTGGAGAACAGATATGGATGCAGACAGACAGGAAGCTGCAACGGGCAGCGTGCGGGAACACATGCGGTAACTGACACCCGCAATGCGCAAGGCCTCGCACACTAAAGGATACGAGAAACAGGTCTGTAATCCGATGTGTGTGCAGCAGACCTCGCGCACTGAGTAGGTCGCTAAGTCCGGTGGAAATGGTCGCAGCAAAGAGGGTTTTGTAACAGAATTGCGAAAAGGCCTGGCAAAATGGTGTTTCGACTGATTTCGGAGTCCGAATGGCCGTGTTACGTGTCATTCCATCTGCCCTTGGTATGTAATTTTGGGCACCAAAAGTTAACCAGGGTCGCTAGAATGTCCACCACAAGACGCACAGGCGCTGGAGTCATCACCGAGGACAGACCGAGCCCTACGTGCTCATTTGGACGGGGTACCCTTAAATTCCCCAAAGAAAACGGTGGTTCAACCGAGTTCAACCGCGCACTTTCATTACGGCTTCCCCATGGTTGAACCCCTATCGTGGTACAGCAACAAATTTTTAAGTAGAACCCTGAAAACCGCTTTTCCTTCAGCCCTCCAAGAGATGCCACACCCCCTAAAAGGAATGTTTTTGAAAGCCTTCTTACCTCATTAGTGCAAAACACTCGAGACCTATTTCTCTTGGATCATATTTCACGGCGGTGGTGGTGTAGGTGCCAGTTGCGGCAGCTATATTACTGAAACCGCCCGGCTTCACCATCAAACGTTTGTTAGGCCTGGTGACATACACCCCTGCGCCTTGTTTGGATTCCCTTTAGGACTTTGGACGCTTTTGAGTGAACAACAATTACATGCAAGCCTACACTTGATTGTCAGAAGCTTGTTTCCTCATGGATTGCACTAAAATGTAACCGGCTTTCGAGGTGGTTCAACCGCTGGACAGGCGCGCGGTTGCACCGGCTTCACCGGTTCAACCGCTGTTGCACGAAGCGCTACACAAAAAACACATCTTCACCTTTTGAAGCCAAACGTGACCAGTTCATTCTGCATCGCCACAGGCAGCCGTCCCCAGGCAATGCCTGTGTACGGTACGAGCACAATGCGCTGTCCAGACCATGCCAGAGGCACGTCGGGCCTAAGAGCGTTAAACATGACCCCATATCGAGGATCCACAATGTGTCCCCATAACAAATGACGCCCCCAACGTATCCATGCAGGACGAGAAGGGCCATTTGCACAAAGTAGGGCACTGGTAAACAGTTTCCCCCCCACAAAATCAGCCAGGGCTGTTTCCCCCGTAACGGACTGTCATCCTCTGGATGCGTATGTACAAGCATGGGATGATCGTTCACCCCATGGACCACTGCGAGTGCAGTGTAGGTTAGTTTGGGGAGTACACTTCGGATGTGTGCGTTCAGGCGCCGGACCAGGTCCGGATCTCTCCTCGTTTGCACTGCGACTGCCCCTGCACCATTATGGCCCCCCATAACTGCCTACGGTACCGTGCTCCATGTCGCTCCCGCGACTGCCACCCCCTCATTCCCTTGAGGCACGTGAAACGTCAGTCGTTAGGGAGTGGCTCTTCCTTCACGTGAGGCACTGGTGCACCAACCTCTGGGGCTGCCTCTTCGTTATCTTCCTGCTTACATGCAGGCATTTCCTCGTCCTTCATCGCTCCACAAACCTCCTCAATCTCCTCTTGACCAACCGGGGCTGCAGGCGAGTCCTCCGCACTCTCCTGGTGCTCCTGCACCCCTGGACCAGCAGACTCCACCTTTTCCTATTTGACCACCTGTTCTTCACTCTCCTTTGGCTCTGGCACCTCCGGCGGACTAGGCACAGGAATGTGCTTCTCAGTGTCCTTTAGCTCTGGAATCACCGGCGGCGTTGGCACAGGAACGCTGTTGTCACTGTCCTTTTCCGCTTCAGCTTCTGGCGTGGCACTGACCTCCTTCTCCTCGAGTGGACTGAACAAGGGGGAGTCTTCCATTTTCTTCTTGCCCTCCTCACTGATCGCTTCCTGTTTCTGGGCGCGGCGCTCTTTCAACGCCTCCTCAGCAGCTGGGGGGTTACTGAAGCTTGTGCTGTCCTTGACTGCAATAACTGGCCACAATGTCGCGGCTGCATCGCCCTCCTCCTCCCACTGCGCGGGAAGGAAGACCAATTCTTCCCCCTTTTTGGGCCGGGGGGTCCCCTTGGTGGCTTTCCCCGGGAAACCCAGGGCCAGACGTGGTTCGCCATCAGGACCGTCCACAATGACCCATCGAATCGGCGTGTTGGCCGCCCATCCGGACCGCTGTCGCAGCTGTTTGCGCGTGTCCTCAACCGCCAGTCGTCGTTGTTGGGCTTCATCCAGCGTCTGCAAAAAGGAACAAATAGTGAAACCGTGGTTCAGGCGGTTCAAGCGTGCGGTTGAACTACACCTCACTGGTCCAACCGTGCACACCTCCAGAGCTGACGCATGCACCGATTCTGCCCTGATCCCTTTCTCCTCGTCGCCATCCTTCGATCCTGCAGCCAACTCAGTTGCCAGGGCCTTCACATCCTGCACCGTGTCGGTCGGGAGCTTGATGGAGTCACTCCCGGAGCTGGGGGCCGGAACCACCTTCTCCTTCTTCTTCTGTGGGATATGATTTGCGGCTGGGATCGATTCGTGCTCTTCAAAAAGGGGGTCTGACTCGTCCGTCTCACTGCTGTCCGGGGCGATTCTCGGCGTTGTCGAAAAAGCACCGCTGCCGGTTTGGGCTTTCTTTTTGGGCTTCTTGTCGCCAGAGACTTGGGCCTCCGTGGGCGGTGCTTCAGCCTTTGCACTTGTGCCCTTCGGTGGGAGGAGCTCCTTCCGGGCGGACTCAAACAGAAACTTCGGAACCACTTTGCTGCCGGGGATGCTCGTCTCTTGTGGTGGCGGTGGTGCTGGAAGACGTGGAGGCTTGGGGGCCTTTCCACTGCTCTCGGATGCTCCACCTGCTCCAAGTGGGCAGTCCCACACACTCTTGTAGAACTCCTCAAAGCTATCTGCCACAGGACTTGGTTGGGGTGCGGTGGTGACGGCTGGACTGGACTCCAGGGGCGTCGACCTCTGCCGTTCTGGCGCAGGACTGTCCCGCAAGCCCCGCTGCACGCCAGGACTCATGCGGTCGACCACTTGAGCGGCGCCAGGGATCTGCCGATAGCACAGGTCCCACCAGTGGAAGATGGGCATGGGTGGCCATCGCCTGCAGACGACAATGCCAGGGCCACGCCGATCCACCAAGAACATGTGCTCAGGCACATCACTGCATCAACTGCAGAGAAAGCAAGGAGGCAGGTGAACCGCAGAAGTGGGGGAACGCGATTCAGTGTGTAGGAAGGTGACGCTCAACTGTGCACGGTTGAAGACGGTGAAGGAGGTTCAGTCGCACAGCTCAACCCGCTGAAACGACGGTTGATCTACTGCACACCTGTTGCACCTCTTGGATCGCTTGAACCACACTTGGCTGCATGAATGACGTAGGTGCCATTGCCGTTGGCGCCGCTGCTGCCGTCGCGGCACTTGCCTTGGCCTTCTTGTGCTTTCCCCCACCTGAGATGGTGGCGCCCATAACCAGCATGCTGCTTTGAGTCGCCGTGTACCGCTGGACCTCTGATTCGTCGAACCAACCTGGTAGCAACTCCACCGGGGCCTTGAAGAAGAAGCGTGGACCCTGTCCTGCGCTGTGACCACCGCCCCGTCCCACGGAAACGGCACCAAACCAGGACGCGCTACTGGCAACACCGCACCCCGCAGTGGCCGATATCCTGAAAAGGGCATGCAGACCTGTTTCATCCAGGGACATGTGGCCTTGGGGATCGCTCGACAGGCCCACACGCAGCACCTCCGACTCCGAAATCTCCCCGGCGCTCAGGCACTTCGTCTCCCAGGGGTAGGACTGGACCCCATCCTTGTCTTCTTGGCGGTGCTTCCTCATTCAGAGCGTCATGGCACGGCGGAACACGTACTTCGGCATCACGTCAGCCAGCCACCACCACTCAGGCGTCTCGGGCGCGAGGGTGGTGTCGGGGTTGCAGGTGTTGTGTGCCACCACTTCTTCCTTCAGCGGGAACTTGTCGGCAAGGTGGGGAGCCGGAGGCGCTGCCGCTGCTTGTGGCGCTGGCGCGGCTTGTGGATCGGCGCCTTGTCCCGTACCCAGTGCCCCCAGGCAGTCCGGCAGAGCCTTCCCCAAAGACTCCTTGTCCATGGCGCAAAGGCACCTGACAGGGGTGAAACCGTGGAGAAGCCAGTTCAACCGCACGGCTGAACCTCCTGAACCACGGTTGAACCACACACACACCTCCTAGTTGCCAACTTCCAATTGAGCGTGCACTACGTGCCCATCTTCCTGTCGCTGCCACCCGTCCCATCGTGTAATCTCTATGTAGAGAAGGATGCGCTCGTGCGCGTGTCGGAGCATTGCCTCATCCTTTTCCTCCTTGGTAGCCTTACAACAACCACCCGAGGAACTTGTGGTTAGAAAGTTGTCTTTAAAGACATAGTTAAGCGACTCAACAATGTCGCCACAAAACATGGCCCCCCCTCAAGGTTGCAAATTACCCAATACGATGGCCCCCTCGTGGCGGAGCCAAAGCAAGTAGGGTGATCGTTTATGGGGACATATAGTGTTTTGAAACCTTTTTGCAATTTGTGCACACCACTGGACGAATGGATCATATGTCCACCGATAGATAGCGGTTAGCAATTTCCCCATGTCCTGAACGATAGTGGTGACATGTGGTGTTAGACGCAAACTCTTTGCAATGTGCAACCAATTGGCAAACAAGTGCCATGTCTCTTCCCCATCGGGGAAGGACCGGCCTTTCAGAGAAATATTGGTCTTAGCGTCCTTCAAGAGGCTTTGGAGGTTGGATCGTTGTGGTATCGTCAACATTGTGGCTTTTGTGCGCACAAACGTTGTTAAGTGATCACCACATCGTATCACAAGATGAAGAACACACATGATGACACACCCTACACGGTCATCCACTTTCAATAGTGGACTTTCGATGCACCCTTTTGCACCAACACAACTAACTCCTTGTTTCCTATACTTTAGGAATTTTGCTTCACGTCTTGTACTTCGTCGCCATTCACACCCTACCCATCTTTCTTTCTCCCTACACCATGTCGCAAACGAATAAATTGAACCAATTTCATAAAATGTTGATAGACCAAGTATATCACCTCCAGTAATGACAACCGTTGGCACGCAAAACCCTCGGAGCAACATGTAGCCACCATCAACAATTTGTTGTATTCTTTTTAGCGTGTCTGCAAAGAGGACACGCACAAGATCCGTTTCATGCTCACTTACCAGAGCAAGGTCAAGGGTCCAATTGTGGAGCAAGGTTCGTGCTTTTTGCATGTGGTTTGCAAAACCACATGGAATTTGTCACCATGACCTTGCTCCACATGGAACCCCATTACCAGGCACTATAAGTACATAGGGGTGATCATCCCTAAGTCTTGGGAAGTGCATTTCTTCTAGCACATCCCTTTGATCACCTATATATTGTATCCAATCATCCACATCCCAACGAACCCCAACTCTTCCATCCTTTATGGTCCTTTTTACTACTTGTCTCTCACTTAACGTGTCCATGAGACGTTGCTTGCACGGATTTTCTTCTCTTTGGCATCGGCCCACGAAATAAGCTTCCTCTACCTTGGGACGGTTGAACCAAGAAATTGGGATAAAGTGCGCGGTTGAACATGCGATTGAATGGGTTGCCGTCATGGCACCAAAAAGGTTCCAATGGTACAAACCACAAAGTATTCACATTTGGGACGCGGGCAACACGTTGCAACCCATATGTTCATTCTTTGGGCAACATTAAGCGATTTTTTTGCCGTGCAAACGTTGTCATGAAGCACAATCACAATTGTTCATTTGTGATAAGGGTTCAACCGCACCGTTGAATCACGTTGAACCACTTGTAGGCATGTGTGCATTATGCCAGATACCTTCGCTTTGGCATCCCAAGGTCCAAAATGAGGCGCACAGCGTCAGATCCTGTGAAAGCCTTTTCTGTAGCCCTTTTTGTCTGTTTGAAAGCCCTCTGTCTGTTACCAATTCGGTCAGCAAGTTGTTTCCAAAGGCGTTTTGTCGTGCCGTTTGTGCAAAAAAAGGTGAACAAGTCGTCCACCAGCTCTTGGTCCCCCCACCCTCTGTAGTCGTCTTTCACCACTTGCAGCCATTGCTGGGACATTTTTTACAAAAGGTTCGTCACGCATCAGTTTCAGGTGGGTATGCAAATATTTTGTTCAGAAAAGCGCGCCCTGCTGGCGCAGCCGCCGCCGCCAGCGCTGTCGGTGGTTCAACCGCGGTTCAACCGCGGTTCAGCGGTTCAACCGCGCCCCTTCCTAGTTCAACCGGGTTGAACCGGGGAAAACCACTGTGTGAAGTACCTGATTCAAATGAGCACGCAGGGAGGGGACACGCCAAAGAAAGGACGCAAGAAGGAGAGGGGATAAGAAGCCGATACCGGAGATGAAGCTCACAGCTGACGTTCAACAGTGGCTGCGCAAGGAGAACGGAAAAAGAGTGAAAGTAAAGATTACTGATTTGAGGATTGACAAGACCAAGGACCAGCGACAGATCCGACAGATCAACGACGACGACGTTGCCAAAAACGTGCTGGGATACAAAGCACTGCCTCCACCTTGACCGTTGCGCGTAACGGCATGGGAAGATAGTGGTATGACTCGTTGCGCATTTGATCGACGACATTTCTTCAGTTCGCTGTGTTACATGATTTGCGTTGCAGGTGGCTCGCCGTACGTTCTGAATGGTCAACATGAAACAGAAGCGTGCAGAAAGATTCAGGGAATGCGGCTCGCAGAAGGCAAAGAACTGGAGGACTGACAAGAACATTGCTACGTTGACATTCTCAAGTACCAAACGCCTTGGAGGATCGGGTCAAAGGTTGCAGGATTGCAGCAAGCTGGCAGCCAGTCTGTGACGTGGATTCCGCTGTCTGAGGCGCTGACCAACATGTTGTTGTTCATTGAGGACCAGAAGCGGGAAAAGGAACCACAGTATTTCGAACAGTTCAAAACTGCTGTTGTCGAGCTGCCGTCAACTCTGCGTTTCTTGCAACCGAGTCGTTGGAAGAACCAGGGCACACAGTATGTGTGTGTGCGTCACACGGTCGCAGTGCGCGAGGTCTCGCGCAATCTATGACACTTTTTTACCGCGTAGGACGCAACATTCAAGCACTGGAGGGACATCTTCTCCATGGCATAGTACTGCGGCCGCAGCGCCGTTACTCCTATGAAGAACCTCGAAATTTAAGAGCAAGAAATAGGACGTTACAATGAATGCCTTCAAGAAGCTGGGGGCCCTGCATCTACCAAATTTATTGCAGAAGGTCTGTGCGCATATGAACCTGAAGGAATCTACCATACCTACTTTGACGCGCTGATTACAGAACAATGGGTTACTTTCCACCTTGACCATCCGAACAATAAGGATTTGGTCAACGAAACCGCAGGTATGCGTCGGTTTCGCAGCTTCAGTGCGCGGGGGTCGCGCACTCAACCACCTGTTTCACATCTGCACAGCTGCCGATGCAAAGATCCGAGCAGAAGTGGCAGCTCTGGGCACGACGCAACTGAAGATTGGCCTGGGAAATTAAAGTTATTAGGAAGACGCAAAAAGTTCCAAGTACCGGTCACCATGGCCAAAGTGGAAGACGTTGACCGCTGCACCTCTGTGGCGGACTGGGGACAAGGGAGCACCTCCGTCACCGCAGACGCTGGCCGTGCGGAAACAACTGCAAAGGAAGGCTGAGGGACCAGCATCGGCACCGACACAGACACAGTTGAGTACTGGCGAAGTGATCAATGTCTCAAAGCAGGATGACCAAGGCAACAAGTGCACCTTGACAGCATGCTGTAGTGGGTATATCGAAGAGACACCATCAGCACGTTTCTGGGGCTTGCAGTACCCGTTGTGGGTCGTCAACGCTGACCTTTTCGTGGAATATGACTCTGCAGGATTTGTTCCGAAGTGGTTGTTCGATGTGATGATGTCGGGGAAGGACCTCAATTTCTATGGCCATGCTGATGTTGTGCACCGTATTAGCCGCGACATGCAGAGGCTCTGGCGTATGGAGAAGGACAAGCATCCAACCACAGCCCCTTTCTATCATGCTGGTTGCCGGTATACTCTTGGTTGTCGGTTTCCGTTACAAGCAACATGTATCAGTTTGACGAGCACTGTATGTGGATCAGAACAATGAGTCGCTGGGATAAGCAGGTATATCTGCTTCTCTCACCGGTTTCGAATCCGTTGTGTGCGCGAGGCCTCGCGCACTGCTGTCTCCGTTATTCGTCTTTATTCATCGCATTTGCAGTTGCCGAACTATGTGACGTATTCCGCTGGACATTTCCAAGAAATGCAGAACAAGAACCTCGGTGGCCTCATGCCTCTGATTCACGTGCTCTGGTGCCTGGACAAGTATCTGTTCCACTGTGGGCATGTTGTGGATGACACGCCTGCCACTGCCGCAAAGATTGCGATGTCGGACGAGTCGGGGAGGACTAAAATGGCGTTTCTGGCTGTGTCAGCGATCAAGCAAAATGAACTTGCGAATGCCGTTTGACGTGCTCTGCAGCATGCCATCATCATGCAGTACATGTTTGGGAGCCGATCAGACGGAGCAGGGAGTGACAGCTGCAACTTGGTATACTGAAGAAGAGGGGCTTCTGCGTGGCATTCCACTGTGGGTTTCGGACACAAACCGAGGGCACAAAGGGCACCAGAAGGTGCATGCTGCAGAAGCCGTCCAAGAACAGATCGTGACTGAGGCCCCCGCTGACGACAGTGAGCCTGTGGCGCCTGCACCTACCTTGCGTAGCCAGGCAAAGCTGAAGAAGACTGCCAAAGTTGTACCAACTCAGGCTACTGCAGCCAGAAAAAGGAACCACCTCGAGTAGCAAGAAGCAGGCGAAAGGAAAGGAGATAGAATCGGACAGGCCCGGACAATCAGACGACGACGATGCGGACGAGGAGACAGAAGAAGAGGATCCGGCGCAAGCACTGAAGACCCAGCGGAAGCGCAAGCGGGCGCCCGCCTCTCACTTTGATGCGAGTCCGGATGATTCGGGTAAGGACCAGCCAAAGAAGAGAGCAAAGACTGCTGCGACTGCTAGTGCAGAGTTCAAGCCGCCCTCGCGTTCTGGTGCTCAGTCATCCCGTTGTACCGTTGCCTCCCAAAGTGGGGGAAGTACGGTGGCAAGAAGCGTGTGTTCCAGGTTGGCTAAGGTTGCAGGACCGAAGAAGCAGTCAGTCCCGATTAACCCATGTGTTTTTGTCTCTTTTTGCAGTCATATGTGCGCGAGGCCTGGCGCACTTGGCTTCGAAGCAAATGCAATTTGATGCCCTTGAGGGCTTGTACATTTTTGCCGAGCCTCTGTTTCGGTTCTTGTATGTTGTGCATTTTGTGTCCTGTTTTTGTTGTCCTCCGTACACAATTGTTTCCACGACCGCGAGGGCCGGAGGCCTCGCGCACTGAGGGACACAAAAAGGCAATTTATTTAGCAGGACAAAATTTGTAACACCTGGAGTTCCGCGAAATGTTATTTTTGAAAATGAGCTCCTGAAAAGGCACACGCTAGTGGGATTTTGAAAAACAAAAACAACAACATTGGTAAAACACACCCGTCAAATCAAACAAAATAATAGTTTATTTTGGTAAACAACAACTTAGAAAAAGCAGCAAATTTCGTAAAAACCTTTTTTTTTGTGGTGTCTGATTCATGCGTGCTGCAAATGTCCAAAAAAAATAGTTTTTCCAGCTGCCTTTTTTGTGCGTCCGCCTCTTCCAAAACGGGGTGCAGTTTGAGTGGGCTAACAATTTGGGGGGGAAACTCATCCTCCCAGTCCGCTGACCTGGCTGGACCTAGTGAAGGAAGTATACCAGGGGTACCTCGGGGTCGAGGAGAGTAATTTCTTCATCATTCTCCTCTGACCATATGGACCTTTATCCAGGTCCTCTTGAGGAGGTCCAGGCGGGTCTGTTGCTCGATACCCTCAGCTTTGGCCCATACAACCTGCTGGAGGTCCTGTACGTTGTACCAGGAGTCGGGCATGTTCTGGGCTGAGGGTTTAGCGCCAGGTACCTGACCTGTAGGGCCATCTGTCGCCCGCATTGATAAAATAGGGTGGTCATGAAACCCGCCAGCGGTGGACTCAAGGAGATCCACCTCATCCATTAGCAACTGCGCCAGGAAGGCGCTCTGCTTCAATGTAAGCACCTCCAGGTCCACCGGTGGTATAGCACTGGCGATCTCACTGAGGTGGTCGCCAAAGGAGTAGAGACTGGTGGAGTCTCCTCCTAATTGGAGCACTCACCACTCGCAGTTGTGACCGAGGAGTACTTGGATCTTTTCTTAAGATCCATGAGGGTAAGGCCTCCGTTTTCGGCCATGAACTACTTGGGTACTACGCGGTCAATGTCACTCACCGGTACAGGGTTTAGAGAGTCATTTATGATGGGCAAGAAACCGCTTGATTCAGGGGCGGGCATCGTCCACTGAGAGTCCTCAGGAACGTAGATAGGCCCGTCGGGGAGTTGAGTTCTTCCCATTGTCATATGGTCCAATAGGTTCCTCCGATAGGCGTTTACCCCTGTGGTATCCCTGTCGGGGGTGCCCAGCACAACTCCTTCAATGGCAATTTCTGTCAACACCTTTGAGAATTGGGAGAATGAGGGATTAGCATAGCACGACCCCATCTGTCTCCAGTAGAAGCCATAGGCGTCATTCAGATATCGCGAACATTAGAGCTGCATCATATGCAGCTCCTTACTCCCGAACAATTCCACCTCAACTTCATTCAGGTCTGACTGTAGGGCAGCCAGTCCGTTTTCCAAGACAGTTGCACCAACTGATAGTTGTCAGTTCGATAAGACCGGTTCACGTAGCGCAGAAGGAACTGTTTTCGTCCTGACATCTTCAGAGGGACAGAGAAAAGGCCACTGCCAAAGTCGCAGTGTAGGGCATAGGGACGTTGCAAGGATCACAGTTTCACCTTGGGGTTGCGGCGCAGGAAATCTCTGCCCATGTCAATGTCAAAGGTGTCGGTGTCAAGGACTTTGCAGTGCAGAGTCACATGTTCATCGCCCAGATCGACGCTCACATCGACCCCACCCCAGGGAACGGATTGTTCTGCCATCCTCTACCCTTAAGGACAAGGTTTGGGCTTTCCGGATCTTGGTTTGCTTTGGCAATTTGCGAGCCACGATGGAAAGCGTGGCTCCCATGTCCAAGACCGCCTTATAAACCTGCTGAGCTATTTTAACGGTGATCCAGAAAACCAAATACTCATCCTCGGAGCCGCCCCTCTATCCCTCTTCAGGGAACTTCACATCCACCCCAGCAGCCTGTAGGCACTTGAAGTGCCAGTGCAGCTTGCACTTTTTGGCGTTCCTGTTCTTTTCGGTGCTGCCAGCGCCGGGGTTCGAGGGCACAGTCCACGTTTCACCCAGCTGCTCATCCTTAGGTGTGTGGCCGGGGGCTGAGGACATTCGCTCTCCAACAGGGTTACCCTTACCCGGGGACCACCCAGGCTTTTGGCCTCCCTGCTAGGATTTACCCTTGCCGGCGTTCTTACGCCGCTCCTCTTCCGCTTTCTTGACCTTCCCGGACTCGCGGCGTTTTACGTGGCATGCACCTTCATAATGCCTACACTTGCCGCAATATCTGCACGTTATTGTGCAGCGGAAATGGCCCTGGTGCTTCACCTCCTCACAATCTTTGGTTTTCCGCTTGCGCTGCAGTCCGAGCAGGCAAGCACTTCGCCCATCACAGTCGGGAGCGTGGCAGGGCCCAACCTTATCGTCCGTAGGACGGCAGTAGAAAAGATTAGGGGCCCACATACCGTTGGATGGGGGGTTCTTCTTCATATATTTCCGCTGCCCACCACGACCCTTCTTCTCGTTTGAGTGGGGTGGAGGCAACCTCCCTCTAGGACTCCTTTCAGCAGGGGTCTCCCTTCGCAGATTTCTGTGTAGGCACTTGTCCGTGTGGGAGTCATTCTCCCTGTCCATGGCCAACGTCATCAACAGATGGACCAGGTCATCATAGGAGTTCTCTCGAGCTTTCCTCTCGGACGTCGTCCTGCAGTTCTTCCAAGTGTTGAAAGGAATCTTCCCTACAAGCCATAGGTGAGGCTCTGCAGGATGTGGGGTTCGTGTGTCCGATGAGCTCCTCCGGCTGTGCCACAAATTCTGAGATACGGGCAGCTGTAGGGAATTTGGAAAGTGTAGGCAACTCTTCAATCTCAGTACCGACACCGAGGTTCGTCTCATAGACTGCCCTACGTGCTCATTCGGATCAGGTACCCTTAAATTTTCCAAGTGAAACCGTGGTTCAACCGAGTTCAACCGCGCACTTTCATTACGGCTTCCCCACGGTTGAACCCCTATCGTGGTACAGCAACAAATTGTTAAGTAGAAACCTGAAAATCGCCACACCCCCTAAAAAGAATGTTTTTGAAAGCCTTCTTGCCTCATTGGTGCAAAAGACTCGAGAACTATTTCTCTTGGATCATATTTCACGGCGGTGGTGGTGTAGGTGCCAGTGGCGGCGGCTGTATTGGTGAAACCGCCCGGCTTCACCATCAACGCTTCGTTAGGCGTGGTGACATACACCCCTGCGCGTTGTTTGAATTCCCTTTGGGACTTTGGACCCTTTTTAGTGAACAACAATTACATGCAAGCCTACACTTGATTGTCAGAAGCTTGGTTCCTCATGGATTGCACTAAAATGTAACCAGCTTTTGAGGTGGTTCAACCGCTGGACAGGCGCGCGGTTGCACCGGCTTCACCGGTTCAACCGCTGTTGCACGAAGCGCTACACGAAAAAAAACATCTTCACCTTGGGAAGCCAAACGTGACCAGTTCATTCTGCATCGCCACAGGCAGACGTCCCAAGGCAATGCCTGTGTACGGTACGAGCACAATGCGCTGTCGGGACCACGCCAGAGGCACGTCAGGCCTAAGAGCGTTAAACATGACCCCATATCGAGGATCCACAATGTGTCCCCATAATAAATCACGCCCCCAACGTATCCATGCAGGACGAGAAGGCCCATTTGCACAAAGTATGGCACTGGTGACCAGTTCCCCGCCCACAAAATCACCCAGGGCTATTTCCCCCATAAGGGGACTGTCATCCTTTGGATGCGTATGTACAAGCATGGGATGATAGCCCACCCCATTGACCACTGCGAGCGCAGTGTAGGTTAATTGGGGGAGTGCACTTCGGATGTGTGCGTTCAGGCGCCGGACCAGGTCCGGATCTCTCCTCGTTTGCACTGCAACTTGCACACGGTGATGCCCCTGCACCATTACGGCCCCTCCACAACTGCCTACGATACCGTGCCCCATTTCGCTCCCGCCACTGCCACCTCCTCATTCCCTTGAGGCACGTGAAAAGTCAGTCGTTTGGGAGTGGCTCTTCCTTCACGTGAGGCACTGGTGCACCAACCTCTGGGGCTGCCTCTTCGTTATCTTCCTGCTTACATGCAGGCATTTCCTCGTCCTTCGGCGCTCCACCAACCTCCTCAATCTCCTCTTGACCAACCGGGGCTGCAGGCGAGTCCTCCCCACTCTCCTGGTGCTCCTGCACCCCTGGACCAGCAGACACCACCTTTTCCTATTTGACCACCTGTTCTTCACTCTCTTTTGGCTCTGGCACCTCCGGCGGACTAGGCACAGGAATGTGCTTCTCAGTGTCCTTTCGCTCTGGAATCACCGGCGGCATCGGCACAGGAACCCTGTTGTCACTGTCCTTTTCTGCTTCAGCTTCCGGCGTGGCATCGACCTCCTTCTCCTCGAGTGGACTGAACGAGGGGGAGTCCTCCATTGTCGTCTTGCCCTCCTCATTGATCGCTCCCTGTTTCTGGGCGCGGCGCTCTTTCAACGCCGCCTCAGCAGCGTGGGGGTTACTGAAGCTTGCGCTGTCCTTGACTGCAATAACTGGCCACGTTGTTCCGGCTGCATCGCCCTCCTTCTCCTACTGCGGGGGAAGGAAGACCAAATGTTCCCCCTTTTTGGGCCGGGGGGTCCCCCTCGTGGCTTTCCCCGCGGAACCCAGGGCCAGACGTGGTTCGCCATCAGGACCGTCCACAATGACCCATCGACTCGGGGTGTTGGCCGCCCATCCGGACCGCTGTCGCAGCTGTTTGCGCGTATCCTCAACCGCCAGTCGTCGTTGTTGGGGTTGACCTCCAGAGCTGAAGCATGCGCCGATTCTGCCCTGATCGCTTTCTCCTCATCGCCATCCTTCAATCCCGCAGCCAACTCAGTTGCCAGGGCCTTCACATCCTGCACCGTGTCGATGGGGAGCTTGCTGGAGTCACTCCCGGAACTGGGGGCCGGAACTACCTTTCTCTTCTTCTTCTTCTTTGGGATATGCTCTGCGGCTGGGACCCATCCGTGCTCTTCTAAAAGGGGGTCTGACTTGAGTTTGGGCTTTCTTTTTCGGCTTCCTGTCGCCAGAGACTTGGGCCTCCGTGGGCGGTGCTTCAGCCTTTGCACTTGTGCCCTTCGGTGGGAGGAGCTCCTTCCGGGCTGACTCAAACAGGGACTTCGGAACCACTTTGCTGCCGGGGGTGCTCGTCTCTTGTGGTGGCGGTGGTGCTGGAAGACGTGGAGGCTTGGGGGCCTTTCCACTGCTCTCGGATGCTCCACCTGCTCCAAGTGGGCGGTCCTACACACTCTTGTAGAACTCCTCAAAGCCCTCTGCCACAGGACTTGGTTGGGGCGCGGTGGTGACGGCTGGACTGGACTCCAGGGGCGTTGACCTCTGCCGTTCTGGCGCAGGACTGTCCGCAAGCCCCGCTGCACGCCACGACTCATGCGGTCGACCACTTGCGCGGCGCCAGGGATCTGCCGATAGCACAGGTCCCACCACTCCAAGATGGGCATGGATGTCCATCACCCGCGGACGACAATGCCAGGGCCACGCTGATCCACCAAGAACATGTGCTCAGGCACATCACTGGCGGTCAACTGCAGAGAAAGCAAGGGAGCAGGTGAACTGCAGAAGTTGGGGAACGCGATTCAGTGTGTAGGAAGGTGACGCTCAACTGTGCACGGTTTAAGACGGTGAAGGAGGTTCAGTCGCACGGTTCAACCCGCTGAAACGATGGTTGAACTACTGCAGACCTGTTGCACGCCTTGGATCGCTTGAACCACAATTGGCTGCACGACTGGCGATGGTGCCATTGCCGTTGGCGCTGCTGCTGCCGTCGCGGCGCTTGCCTTGGCCTTTTTGTGCTTTCCGCCACCTGGGATGGTGGTGCCCATAGCCAGCATGCTGCTTTGAGTCGCCGTGTACCGCTGGACCTCAGATTCGTCGAACCAACCAGGTGGCAACTCTATCGGGGCCTTGAAGAAGAAGCGTGGACAGTGTCCTGCGCTGTGACCACCGCCCTGTCCCACGGAATCCGCGCCAAAGCAGGGCGCGCTCCTGGCAACACGGAACCCTGCAGTGGCCCATATCCTGAACAGCGCATCCAGACCTGGTTCATCCAGGGACATGTGGCCCTGGGGGTCGCTCGACAGGCCCACACGCAGCACCTTCCACTCCGAAAACTCCCCGGCGCTCAGGCACTTCGTCTCCCAGGGGTAGGACTGGACCCCATCCTTGTCTTCTTGGCGGTGCTTCTTCATCCAGAGCGTCATGGCACGGCGGAACACGTACTTCTGCGTCACGTCAGCCAGCCAGCGCCACTCAGGCATCTCGGGCGCCAGGGTGGTGTCGGGCTTGCAGGTGTTGTGGATCACCACTTCTTCCTTCAGCGGAAACCTGTCGGCCAGGTGGGGAGCCGGAGGCGCTGCCGCTGCTTGTGGCGCTGGCGCAGCTGGTGGATCGGCGCCTTGTCCCGTACCCAGTGCCCGCAGGCAGTCCTGCAGAGCCTTCCCCAAAGACTCATTGTGCATGGCGGAAAGGCACCTGAGAGAAGCAGGGGTGAAACCTTGGGGAAGCCGGTGCAACCACCACGGTTGAACCACACACACACCTCCTAGCTGCCATCTTCCAATTGAGCGTGCACTACGTGCTCATCTTCCTGTCGCCGCCGCCCGTCTCATCGTGGCATCTCCTTGTAGAGGAAGGTGCGTTCGTGCACTTTTCGGAGCATTGCCTCATCCTTTTCCTCCTTGGTAGCCTTACGACCACCACCCCGGGATGTTGTGGTTAGAAAGTTGTCTTTAAAGACATAGTTAAGCGACTCAACAATGTCGCCACAAAACATGCCCCCCCCCCAAAGGTTGCAAATTACCCAATACGATGGCCCCCTCGTGGCGGAGCCAAACCAAGTAGGATGATCGTTTATGCAGACATATAGTGTTTTGAAACCTTTTTGCACTTTTTGCACACCCTTGGGCGAATGGATCATATGTCCACCGATAGATAGCGGTTAGCAATTTCCCCATGTCCTGAACGATAGTGGTGACATGTGGTGTTACACGCAAATCCTTTGCAATGTGCAACCAATTGGCAAACAAGTGCCATGTCTCTTCCCCATCAGGGAAGGACCGGGCTTTCAAAGATATATTGGTCTTAGCGTCCTTTAGGATGCTTTGAACCTTGGATCGTTGTGGTACTGTCACCATTGTGGCTCGTGTGCGCACAAACGTTCTTAAGTATTCCCGACATCGTATCACAAGATGAAGAACACACATGATGACACACCCTATACGGTCATCCACTTTCAATAGTGGACTTTCGATGCACCGTTTTGCACCAACACAACTAACTCCTTGTTTCCTATACTTTAGGAATTTTGCTTCAAGTCTTGTGCTTCGTCGCCATTCACACCCTACCCATCTTTCTCTCTCCCTACATCATGTCGCAAAAGAATAAATTGAACCAATTTCATAAAAAGTTGATAGAACAAGCATATGACGAAGCCAAGGGCCATCGCGTCCAAA
Organism: Eutreptiella sp. 'Long Island Sound 2002'; assembly: GCA_964036045.1. NCBI lineage: Eukaryota > Euglenozoa > Euglenophyceae > Eutreptiales > Eutreptiaceae > Eutreptiella > Eutreptiella sp. 'Long Island Sound 2002'. The sequence continues at coordinate 107,817,055 of OZ038380.1, forward strand.
AATAACAATCGTTCGCACCCAAAACCCTCGGAGCAACATGTAGCCACGGTCAGTAATTTGTTGTATTTTTTTTAGCGTGTCTGCAAAGAGGACATGCAGAAGATCCGTTTCATGCTCATTTACCAGAGCAAGGTCAAGGGTCGAATTGTAGAGCAAGGTTTGTGCTTTTTGCATGTGGTTTGCAAAACCACATGCAATTTGGCACCATGACCTTGCTCCACATAAAAGCCCCTCACCACGAACTATAAGTACATAGGGGTGATCATCCCTAAATCTTGGGAAGTGCATTTCTTCTAGCACATCCCTTTGATCACCTATATATTGTATCCAATCATCCACATCCCAACGAACCCCAACTCCTCCATCCTTTATGGTCGTTTTTAGTACTCCTCTCTCACTTAACGTGGACCAAGCTTTATCCATCGTTGCATACGACGGGAAGCAATGTGTCCACGGGACGGTGCTTGCACGGGTTTTCTTCTCTTTGGCATCGGCCCACAAAATAAGCTTCTTGTACCTAGGGACGGTTGAACCAAGAAATTGGGATAAAGTGCGCGGTTGAACCTGCGGTTGAATGGGTTGCTGTCATGGCACCAAAAAGCTTCCAATGGTACAAACCACAAAGTATTCACATTTGTGACGCGGACAACACGTTGCAACTCATATGTTCATGCTTTGGGCGACATTAAGCGATTATTTTGCCTTGCAAACGTTGTCATGAAGCACAATCACAATTGTTCATTTGTGATAAGGGTTCAGCCGCACCGTTGAACCACGTTGAACCACTTGTAGGCATGTGTGCATTATGCCACATACCTTCGCTTCGGCATCCCAAGGTCCAAAATGAGGCGCACAGCGTCGGATCCTGTGAAAGCTTCTTTTGTAGCCCTTTTTGTCTGTTCGAAAGCCCTGTGTGTGTTACCAATTCGGTCAGCAAGTTGTTTCCATAGGAGTTTTGTCGTGCCGTTTGTGCAAGAAAACGTGAACAAGTCGCCGACCAGCTGTTGGTCCCCCCAACCGCTGTAGTGGTCGTGCACCACTTGCAGCCAGTGCTGGGACATTTTTTACAAAAGGTTCGTCACGCGTCAGTTTCAGGTGGTTATGCAAATATTTTGTCCAGAAAAGCGCGCCTCGCTGGCGCAGCCGCCGCCGCCAGCGCTGGCGCTGGTTCAACCGCGGTTCAACCGCGGTTCAGCGGTTCAACCGCGCCCCTTCCGAGTTCAACCGGGTTAAACCGGAGAAAACCACTGTGTGAAGCACCTGATCCAAATGAGCACGCAGGATGGGTACATCTGGTCCAGTCCCTTCAGGAAGTCGCCGCAGCTGGAGCTTTTCCTGATGGCAGTCTTCACTTGCAGGTAGAGAAATTTCTTCTTGCACGACTTCTTGATAAGGGGGTACTTAGTCCTGACGTCAGCATGTTGCTGACCTGTGAGGAGTAAAAATGCAGAGAACTCCTCAGCCCACTAGGGCAGGATTTTGGGATCACAGTGGGGGAATTCGATCTGAAGGTTCGGGTGGCGATGGCCTCCGCTCCCCTACCTGGTACACCTGGGTCACCTGCTCCACCTAAAAGGGGTGAGCGGTGTGTGGTGGCTAATGGCGGTAGTGCAGCCAGGCCATAGCTCTTCATATCAGCCTACGTGCTGTCTCCTACACTACACAGAGGCACAGTCCTCATACCGGGGTGCAAAGGGCTAGGACAGGTGTCCATTGGGGAGCTGCGGATGCCTCTGCAGCTTTTAGGATTTCTGGTCCTAACCTCCACACCGGGGGACATGGCAGAGTGGCACCTCTTCAGTTTGGAGAGCCCCAGTTTTGCCTTGAGTGCTGCTGACAAGGCACTCAGTGCAGGGTCTTCATCAACTGCACCCAGGACCCGGGAAAGCAGCTTCATGGTCCCATCGGGAGTCAGCTTAGGGGCTGCCATGCGTTTGGGCAAACCTCGCTCCACGCATGAGGGTTCAGGGGCCAGGCCCCTTTGGGAGGGTACTCGCTCCAGGCACTCAGGCTTCTTCGGCTCCTTCGAAAGTGTAGGCTCTTTGGAAAACCCTGTTGAGTTCCCACTCTGACGAATGGGGCGACCCCGACGCATCCAATTCGCTGTAAGGTATCTCCAATGTCTCGTTGCCCCTAGTAGCTCCGATCATCGGCCCCAAAGCGGCATCTTTCCCTCTTCCTTTCACTGCCGCTCTTCTCCAGGCTTTGACCTAGGCATTGGCGACTTTGTTCATCTCTTCCAATCCTGGAATAGGCGTGCTTTCGGACGGGGGCAATGACGACACGATGGAAGCTAAGGCGGCTACCACGGGGTGTTTGTCTTCAAGGCGTTTGAGGTTTGCCTGCGTCAAGCCAGGCAAACCTCAAACCCCCGGACGGACTCCCTCTGTATATATTTCTGTATTCTTCTCCGCCCCTCTTGGTTCTGCATGTCTTTCTAGAGGACCACTATCACGGGGTACATCACTTGTAGATGAGAGGCCAGCCCTCACATCACGAATCTTCGATCTGGTGCTTGTGATTGGCACATTTTTGGCACTGAATGTGACAAACATCTCCACACTTCAGAATACCAGTGTTTCTTTGTCTTCTTCGTGTTTTGCTTTAGTCTTCTGGGGCCTTCCTCTGGTACCAGAAAAGGTGTCCGGTTTGCCCACACTTGTGCTTCTTCCTTGTATTTGTTTAGGAAAACCTTGCTAATTTTCGCGGAGGCAAAATAAGGCCCACGCAGAGATAACGTAAAGCAATTCCGGGCACCGGTTCAATTAAATCGGGACAGGTCCTTCCACAATCAAAACATCTGTAACAAAGAGCGGCTGCACAAAGACAATGCAGGCTTAAATACAATGCTTCTGTGAAATAAGAACAAAAGAAATGATTTTATAAACAAAACTGACATACGTCTGGCCACCAAGATAGACCCAAGCACTTCATGTGCACCTTTTGACATTCAGTGGATTTGAGTAGGAATCTGGGGCAAGTAGGTTGGGCCAGACAAAGGAGATGGCTTGGCGAGCATTGCCAAGCAACTGAAGTCAGGGTCAGTTAACACGTAGGCCCACAGGAGGTGGGAAAACTAGTTTAGTATAGGGGTCCTGAGGTTGGAGACCACTAGGCGTAACCTACAAGGCCCAAGGCATGAACTGCCTATTTTACTTCGGTATTACCACCATGAAGGAAGATACCTCTGCTCACTTGATTGGTAGGCGAGAACTTCATGGGCGGTCAGGGTTATAGCCCTAGTAACTTTCAAAAATGTACCTAAAGCTTCAAAAAGAGTGGTAAAAATGATTATGTTTTAGTCTTCACAACCTTTCAAGGATTAGGGGCGAACTTGGTCTAGATCACCAACGTCGCGTACGGCTGAAAGGAACTGCATTAGTTATCAGTTCAAGTTGTACTCTAGCACGAGGCACCCTTTTATCATTGTCAATGTGTGTAAACGTTTTTCTGCTCAAGACGTGCTCCCTAAACTTGTTGATTAGGGTTCCGGGCAGATATTGACAGAAGGTTTTTATGAGAGTCTTTCAGCTCTTATTGTGCCTCCCCTGCTGCTTGCTGCTGGTGTAGTGTTCCTCCTGCTTGTTTTTGATGGAGAAAGTGTTTTATTGATGAAATACAACCAATTCAGGATAACCCAAGCCAGAGATGAGCAGGTGGAAGACAAACAGGATCACAGCATGACGGGCTGCAGTCAGAAAAGAGTTAAATAATGAAGATATCACCAAAAGACTACAGCAATAGACAATCAATGCAACATGGATCAAAATATTGCACATGATTGAGAACACCTGATTGGAAAACTGCCCCGAAGGGCTCACAGTCCACAGAGTGCCGTACTGAGATGTGCACTCTTTGTTTTGGGTCCGATAGGTGCTGAGGTGGCATAGCTTGTGGCGCTGAGGTCACTTCCATGTCACATGGGATATTCCTACTCAGCTAGGCTGACTGGGAATTGAACCCAGGACCTCTCAAAAAGAGGTGCCACAGCCCCCTAGGGCAAAAAGAGGTACCACTAGGATAGCTAAGCATTCATGAGAAAACATAGAGAAATGTATAGGCTCTGGATCAATGTCAGCGCCGCAGTCAGTCCAGGAAATGGTGTAAAAGATCAATCAGTGGGGGGGTCAAGGGTCCACACAAACTCCAAAGTTTAATGCTTCGTTTTATAGGTCAAAATGTCTTATCACCCCTTTTTGGATAGGCGAATACTAAGATAAAAATGAGTGTTGCCTCTAGGCCTCTTTATAACAAAGAAAGCTAACTCTTTGGCAGTGAAATACACCTTTTCTTACTCCCCCCTTCTGCTGTGGTGGCATCCACTGTCGCATTATTAAGGGAAAATAAATTTTTCTTGGCCTCCCCATGGCTTCAACATTCATTGAAAGTTTTCGATAATATCCCTAACATTGGAAAGAAGGCGCTGTATCTGGGCAGTCATCAGGTTCTGCTGAGTCATAAAAGACACCTACAGCCCCGACTGCGCTCATTGGCGTCACTGGGGCAGCTGTGGCTTGGTGGGGGTTTAGAATGGGCATGCCAATTCATGTGTGCACAACCCTCTCCCTTCAAATCACAAAACGCAGTGCAAAACGCAAAGCCCAACGCTGGATATGATCAGGGTACGCTGTCTGGGGTCTCAATGAACCTGCTGTAAGACCTGATCTGTCCTTGGGCATTAAAGATTAATTTACCCTCATGGGGTTGTGAGATTCAGGACAGTGGTCCAGGAGTCAGTTTTTCGGCCTGAACACCGGGTACTCCACCGTTTGCGCTCCAGAATATCTGCAGAGAAAAGACGAAGGGTTGAGGGACTGACAGGCACGCAACGATCGACGCAAACACCAAAATCCGTCAAATGACGGCCTAGAATTTTTCTGACGCCACACAACTGTCGGGAATCTTCATGTGCATTAAATGCACATCTTTGCGAAATTTATTTTGATCATAGGAATCTTTAAAATCCCGGATTCACACGCAGAGAAATGCGGCGCGCCGGAGCGCATCCTAATTGGGCGCCGGAAAATACAAAAGTAATATGATTATAACAGTATGTCATGTAATAATAAGAAAATGACGAGACACAGCATAATTAATAAACTTAGGAATTCCACGCTTCCTTCTAGGAGCAAAGAAGGGGAATGAATTGAAGAGAGTCAAAATAAATTCAAACAACAAGGTATAAACATACAGGTTTTGCTTGCTTCGTATGCAGCATGCACATTGCTTGTCTCCTGTCCTCGTGATCGCGCAGTGTGGCACCGCTAACATAGAATAGAGGGAGAGATTAGAAGATTGCACGATTTTTAGAGGTCAGTTTGGGTGATTAGGGCTTACACACGCGTGCATAAACGTTTGCTTTGCTTGTGACTCGTGTTCCTTCTCCCTTGCTTCGGTTTCCAGCGGTAGGTAAGGTAGGTAAGCCCAGGAGGGGCCAACCCCTGGTAGAGTTCGTGATCTTGGTATGGAAAGTGAGTTTGGTTGGAAAGAGGAGATTGGAACCATTGTGTATGCTCGTGGATTTACATGGCGCATTAAAGTGTAGGCCACGCGCGGTGCGCACGGTTGAACCCTTGTTTAGATTACCCAGAGGCTCAACCCTACGTTCGTTAAGAGAACGGATGGAGTACCTTAAGCTTGCTTGCTTGTACTTGGGTTTGGGAACAGTGTATTATAGGGCAGCCTGAGAAGCGTATAATACGTGGAGGCTGTGTTGGTTCCTCTGTCTAAAACCCGAGTCATTTGCCTCTTTTTTACAGGTGGGAAAGTCAGGGTGAATTGGTGCAGCTGCAGTTGCCTTCGGCGACCTTTGAATGTTTCGGCCAAGCTAAAACGGGCGCTGATCACACAATCAACACAATGCCCCTCTGCGTGGAGTGGCGCGGGCGGTCCGACCGCTTCAACATCCACGCTGTGCACGCAACCTGAGCACTCCCACCCTCCAAGCCTTATCAGGGAAACGCGTTGTGGCCTCCCTGTTAGGCCACAGTCACATAGTAGCGCTGTGTTTTCTCCTCCCTTTCACAGGTACGCCTCTAGGGCTTTTGACATCCTCGTCAACAACACCAAGTAGCGTGTTGGTGAAGGAGTGGCAAGCCAGGGTGAGGGCTTGGGCCTCAGAGCCCGCTCATCCCTCGATGGATGGTGCCACTATGGTGAGTGTAGGACCTGTAATGTGTGTGTCACTGTCCCGCCTGTTTCCTGAACTTTCATCAGGGCTTTGGTGGGCAGTGGCAGTGGTTAGTCTAGATCTTGGCCATCGTAGCAAACAGGCGTTTTCATGCCACATAATTTTCGGCTACCCCTCCCCTGTAGTAGCCAGGTAGGTAGGAAACCAGTACCTGACTCATGTGCTCGGTATTCCGCAAAGGTTTTGCGCCATCACAGAAACTCCGCGCTTAGGGGCGGGGAGACCCGGTGCGTACCCCGTGGCACCAGTAAGACATCCGCCGGGTTCAACAAGGGTGCAGACTTGGGTATAATTAGGACACCATTTCTGCAGATTGCTTCGAGGACCCCACGTATAGCACACACACACGCTTGGGAAGGTATAGGAAGAGTTCAGTTCCTAGGCAAGCGTCTCAGCGAGCCTCAGCGACTCTCCTAGGTTGTTCCCGGACAAGTAGTCAACCAGAACAGAGTTTAGGCGTCTCTCAGGAAGAGCAAACGCAGAGAAGGGTTCCCAGGTAACTTCTTCAACTCCAAACCCTTCCCAGAGGGTGAAGGAACGCCATCCTTGGCGATAGCAGTGTGGGATGACCGACTTCACCAGGTAGAAGCCTTCCTTAGCCATCCCCTCGGCATTCATGTCAGGGAATTCTCCTTCTACTTCCATTGGGCTGGCAGCCGGCTTGTAGGTCCAGAGCGGCGATCTCCTCGTCGTTTAGTTTCCATTCTTCCGCACAGAGGTCCTCTAGGTTGTAGTAGCGCTTGAGCTGTTGAGCAGCGCACACCAGGGTCCCCCCTAGTTGGGGAGAACACCGCACAGTGATCCGGTGACCATCCACTGATAGGATCCTGTAGGGACCAGCGGAGCGTGGCCAGGCGGCTGGCCGATTGTGGTGCACCAGCACCCAGTCTCCCTCTGGGTAGGAGGCGGGCACCCTGTCCTTGTCCTTCTTGTTCCACTGGCGCTCCCTCACTCTCTGGAGCATAGCCTTTGCCTTGTCCACCTTGTCTTGTTGCTCCTTCATCCACTTACCCACAGTGGAGTAGGAATCCTCAGTATAGGGAGCGTGTAGGAACCACGCCTGGCGTCCGATGAACAGTTCATGGGGCTTATAGCCAGTTGCCGAACTCTCTTGGGAGTTCATCATCAGGGATATGACGGGGAGTAGTCTCACCCAGTCTTTGGTGCGTTCAGTCTTGCACCATATCCTTACGTTCTCCTTGAGAACACGAATCTGTTGCTCACATAGGGGGTTACTCGTATGAATATAGGGAATCCCCCTGGACACCTGCACATTGAGGGATCTGAGGACTCTCTTGTACCAGCCAGTGTCGGAGCGTACTCGGACATCTTCGTGTGGGTTAATCTCTTTGAGTGCCACATAGACACAGAACCACTGTTCCAGGAGTATCTTGATGGTCTCCTCGCCCGTGATGTGTTTAGTGCATGGGTACACCCTGGTAAACCTGGTCAGCCAACAGGTTACCACTAGGGCAAAGTCATAGCCCCCGAGCTTAGGCATCTCGGTGTAGTCCACGTAGAGAACACTGTTGGCACAGTGGGGGATAGGGAGAGTCGAATAGGGAACTCTGTCCATGATATCCCAAGGTTAACAGGACCGACACGGGCACTTGTCCACTATGGGCTGGAGGGTTTTCCGCAGCTGGTCATCAGTCCACGTAGAGTGGAACCAGGTGGGTAGGTAGGTATTTTCGGAAGCTCGGGATGCCTCCTTTGACAATGCAGGAAGAAGGTCTTACCAAGGGGACATCCTGTCCCTCTCACTGCCCTATGTCAGGTGCCTCTTGAGCCGCTCCCGCATGTGCTTGGGAAGGCATTGTCGCGGCCACCCGGTCCATGTGTCCCAGGTGGGAGGGTGTCCCCACATGTGTCCATGGGTAGGGCCACACGCCCCCTCCTTTGGGCGGCAGCTCTGAGGGCTGCCCAGCCGTGTGAAGTATCTCTCACCACAAGGGGTATTGCTCCCGCTAGTCTACTGTACGACTGCCTCACCCTTGTGGCTTGAGTTGCGGGGCCTGTCTGCTTGGCAGGCGACCCCCTCCTGGACTGTGTACCGGCTCGCCTGTCACCGGTTGGTCCCATGGCTCCGTGTGACGTTTGCCATGGTCCCCAATGCAGCCTGGCCGGGCTCAGACCAGTGGCGTTGGAGTACCGCTCCTGCCACTAGCTCGGTGGGTCGGCACGGTCGCCCCAGTGGGTCCGACCCATGGGGTGTTGGTTCTTTCCTGTCCCTCGGCCGCCCTACGTGTGTGCAGTGTCCTAGGCCACTTGGCTCCTGTTCACCGGTGTGCCCGGGTGGTATGTTGTGTTGCGTCTGCGGTGTCCTGGGCCACTTGGCTCCTGTTCACCGGTGCGCCCCCTCGGTGTGTTGTGTTGTGTGTGCGGTGTCCCCGGTCACTTAACTCCTGTTCACCGCTGTGCCAGCCGGGTGTGTTGTGTTGCGTGTGCGGTGTCCTGGGCCACGTGGCTCCTGTTCACCGGTGCGCCCGCTCGGTGTGCTGCTTTGCGTGTGCGGTGTCCTGGGCCACTAGGCTCCGGTTCACCGGTGTGCCTGCTCGGTGTGTTGTTTTGCGTGTGCGGTGTCCGTGGTCACTTGGCTCCTGTTCACCGGTGTGCCAGCTCGGTCTGTTGTGTTGTGTGTGCGGTGTCCTGGGCCACTTGGCTCTCGTTCACCGGTGTGCCCGCTCGTTGGGTTGTGTTGTGTGTGCGGTGTCCTGGGCCACTTGGTTCCTGTTTACCGGTGCGCGCGCCCGGTGTGTTGTGTTGTGTGTGCTGTGTCCTGGGCCACTTGGCTCCCGTTCACCGTTGTGTAGAGTGGAACCACTGCTTGAAAAGCCCTGATGTACGGCTGGCCCCCACATGACCACTGGACTCGTGGGCCCACTTGGGGAGCTCCGGGATTCTGTCGCTAGGCATGACTATCCGGTCCTCATGCCGGAGGTAGGTCTTGTCCTGTTTCCACTGTTCCTGGTTGACCAGGACGGGCACCAGACGCTTCTCCAGGCGTTTGTAGATGTCCCCAAACTCTTTCAGGTACTCGACTCGTTGGAGTCCATCTGGAGGTCTGATCATGGTCATGTTCAAGTCCAGGTGTACATCCATACGGCTGAACGCCCCCTTGCTAGCTCCTCAGACCTGGCACTAATCATGTTGTTGCGGCTGATGTAGTCCGCACACTCGTTCTTCACGCCCTGGATATGATGTACTGAGAGCCGTAGCTGGCTCAGGTAGGTCCACCAGCATCGGAGCTTAGCCTTCTCAGGTGGGGGTCCCTTCTGGAAGGTGCAGACCGGTTCTTGGTCGCAAAGCCAAACCACAGGGTTACTCCCCAACAGTCGGAACTGAGAGGATGGCACCGGCATACCCGCGAGCAGTTCCTGCTCATAGGTAGAGTAGTTACCCTGGGCCTGGTTCCATTTCCAGTTCCAGTGACCCAGGGAAACCAGGACCTACTTGTCGTCAGGGTACCTGTCCTTGAGAGTACCGTCTCGGCTGCGTCCATCAGTACCCCATGGAAAATGGCTGAGTCGAACTCCTCCTTCTCTAGTGCTTGCCACTGGAACAACACTCCACTTGCGCCGACATTGCTGGCGTCAGTCACCAGGATAATCTCCCCTTGTGCTCTAGGTACACCCAGGCACTTAGCGTTGGCCACTTTGTCCTTGAGTTCGTCAAATGCTTGTTGTTCTTGAGGGCCTCAGCGCCAGGTAGTAGTCTTCTTGATGAGGTCCGTCAGGGTGGCGCTGGTGTAGGTGAAATTCTTGATGTGGCGGCGTTAGAAGTTGCAAGCCCCAAAAAAACTGCGTACATCATGCAGTGCTTTGTTGGGGTCTTCATATTGTACCTTAGCATCCATCAGGAGTTTGGCCTTAGAGGCCTCTGGGGTCCAACACCCATAGCCAATGTCGAACCCCAGGTACTGCATGGTCTCCTGCATGAACTGACACTTCTCCAGCTTGACTCTAGTGTGGTTCCCCTGGGAGACCGCAAAGAACTCGCCCAAGACGATTAGGTGGTCCTCTTGGGTATTCGGTCCAAGGCATACATCGTCTATGTGTGCTTCTATCTGGGTGCCCCGGGATATGAGTTCTGGCACCACCGACGTAGGATGGATAGGATCTTGTTCATCAGCTCTTGGAGAAGAACGGGTGCGTTGGCCACGCCAAAGGGCAAGACCTTGCACTTGAACACCCTCCCCTGAGGGGTGATGAAGGCAAGGAGTTCCTGGGCGTTGGGCGTGAGGTCCACTTGCCAGAATCCACTGCGCTTGTCCATCTTCGTCTTGTAGCGACAGGTGGCTATCTTCTCGAGGGTTGACCCCATGTTAGAACTGGACCTCGAGTGTTTCAACGTCTTCTTGTTCAGCTCTCCGTGGTCCACTACCAGCCGTTTGGCTGTTGACCCAGGCTTAGCCACCAGGAATCAGGGGGTGCAGTGTTGGGGATAGTCCCCATCCTTGTACTGCAGGACCTGGCCAGCGTCGATACACTCTTGTATGTGTCGCTCTATCTCATCGGCCTGCTCTTTAGGAGCCAGATAGGGTCTCCTACGTATCTTGTGACCCACGAACTCGGGCTTCAGCTTGAGGTCCATCTGTACCAGCTTGTCACAGGACGCCGGAAGGGGTAATTCTCCGAATACCTTCAGGTGGGTCCTGATCAGCTTCTGTACTCTTGGGTCCAAGAGTTTGACCTCGTCCTCCATGTCCTCGTGAGAGTGTAGATTGCTTGCCCATTGGTGTATGGAAGCAGGGAGGTGATCCCAAACCGGCTCAGCGTCCTTGGTCATATCCTTCAGTCCTTGATAGGCGTAGAGAAGGTATTGTCTCACAGTCCCAGGTGGTCGATGACAGCATAGGCACACTTGAGGGGGTTCGCATACGCATTCCTCTGAGAGTTCATCTTCCTCTGGGGTCCTCACATGGGCACCCCATACGCTCTTCATGAGCTTCAGGTCAGCCTCTCATTGCCAGGTGGTAATCTTCTGTTCTAGGTCTTCCTTCAGTTGGGAGTTCTCCCCCATAGACCCTTGCTTCAACGGCCATGAGCGGCGTGTAGGCCTAGCGTAGCATAGCCTTTCCGCCACCAATCTCCTCTTGGAGTCCAAGTACTCTCTTTGCCTGGATCGGGGGTCCACCTCCTCGTCCAGGGGCTCCTCTCCCCTCATGGAGAGTACAGGTTTCAGTGGGACGGCGTACTCGGCGTTTTCCAATCCCGGCACTCCCACTTGGTCCCTAGTTTCATCTTAAGAAATTTATCTTCTTAAGATGAAAAATTCATCTTAAGATGAAAAGTAAGAAGAAAAATAAGAAGAATAATCTCCTGAACCTTTTGTTTTGGGTTCCACCTTTTTGCCTACATTCTTTGGTAGTTTTGAAGTTCTGGGGACTCTTTGCACCTTTGCAGTTGTAAACATTTACATTTATCATTGCAGCTATGAAGTTGATGGATTGCTTGATTAATCATTAGGATATGCCCAAATCAAAAATCCACCCCCTATTGTTGTGCACATCCGCCTTTTGTTTGCCTGTTTTTTTCAGAGCGATGGAAACCGCAATTCAACAACTACAAACAGCAATCAAGAAGATCACACATCAATACTCAGCTTATGGTGACGATGCTGCCACGTTACTAGCGGCTTTCTTTCATGGTTCTACTCTTGGTCGCTCCCTATTCCACGAAATCAACAAGAAAATGCAACTCACCGCAAAAAATGTTGGGCTGCACGATTTCACAAAAAACTGGTGTATTCCTATACAAGCTGTGTGCTTGATTGTGGCACTTGGCCTCTGCCGGGCAAAGGACAGGCACCTCCTGTCCTTTGCAAGTGCCAAGCAGCAGGCCTACTTCAATGCCACCGGGGTTCGTGTTCCCTATTTGTTCCCGGGTCGACGGACTGTGGAGGACACATGGAAAAGTCTCACAAGCCTTTGTACATTGGAGTCACCTACATGGTACAACAACACCGTCTCAATTTCTTGGCCACTCGGAGAATGGTGGGAATATGTGCAGTCCCAGGATGCTATCTGGGACACTGTTGCAGACCCGCAGGATGGTATCACATTGATTATCCGAGGCGATGGTTATCCGGTTGCGGGATGTAGTTGGACGCAGTGAAATGTGTCCATCATGGACCATGTTCGCCATGCAATGACAACTAGCCACATGTGGGTGATTTCACTGGCCTATGCAAGCGACAAGGACATGGAGGACCTGAAGATTCTTTAGAAAACCAATGTGGAGGTGTGCTGCGCTGCATTCTTCGTGATGTTTCATCGTAAGATGAATTTTCCATCATAAGATGAATTTTTCATCGTAAGAAGAAAATTTAAGAAGAACAAATGCTCTCTTCCCTGCAGGCCATTCAGCAAATCTTGACGACTGGTTGCATTTCTCTGCGGTGTGGCATGGTGCCGGGTACCTGCAAGTTTGGTGGCGACCTACCGTTTCTCTGTGGTATCCTCAGACTCATTACAACTTGGATGGTTCCTTCCACATTCTCCTTTGGTATTTGGTCTGATGTGCACCAAGAATTCATTGGGTGGGAAGGGCAGAGAACACCTGAAGAGGACGCACAATGCAGAGACAAACTGCCTGTTGTACAAGCTGGAATGGGAGTCAAATATGAACCCATGTTTGACACTGATAGATCATCATTTTTCCCTTGTATTCTACACATCATGATGATCTGTGGTAAGCTGATCCTATCTTTTACACGCAAGGTTGCACTGGGCTTGCCCAACAACAGGGTGCGGCTGCTGAAAGCGACGTTCAAGGCTGCCAACATCCGATGGAGAGGGTTGCACAAGGAGTCTGCACCAGATGGCCAGGAAGTCCAGCGTCTGCTTTGCGCTTGGGATACAGTGGCACACGTGTTGAGCATTCACAGATTTGCAGCAGATGAGGCTGTGCGGCAGCTGGGTGAAGTACTGCGCCAACGGTATCACTCTGGACCCCCGGTGACGGCTTGGAAGATCGAGTGGAGCTACCGGCACGCAACTTCCAGTTGCATTGTGTTCCCCATTCCAAATCGTCCTATCTGTACATCCTCATCCATGACATGAAAACAATCATCCGCGAATGTCGCAACTTGGGAGTCGGTCTGGCGATGTTTTCAAACGACCTGACAGAAACCATGAATGCAATTATGAAGGGAATATACCTCCAGCACAGCAGCAGCGGGGGTAGTTCTGCAACAGAATATGGATTGGGCCAATCCTTTGCACTAAGACAGACCATTCTGCATGTTTTTCTATTGAATCATGCACATCTGGAAGCCCATGGCGTGCCACAACCCTGCACATCACATCTGGCATCACTGGATCGCTCAATACAGAAGCCAAAATGGACCAAGATTTCAAAGACTTTCTGGAGTTCAAGAAGTGGAAAGAGGTATGCTGTGAAAATAATGATGATACTAACAATAATAATAATAACAATAATTTTTTCAAAAAAAAAATTTGAAATTTTCTTCGTCGGGAAAATTCATCTTAAAATTTCTTCTTAAGACGAAAAAATTCATCGTAAGAAGAAAAATTCGTCGTACGAAGAAAAAATTCGGAAAAAAAAGAAAAAATTGCAAAACCGGAAACAAATTGTGATTTTTGCAGACAACGCCATTCCTGCCACCTCAGGCCCAGAAACAAGCTCCGGCAGCCACGGTGACTCCTAGCAAGGAGCTGCCAGCTGCAGATCAATTGATTCACACACCAACACAATTGGCTCAGGACCCTGTGCTACAACGTGACCTCAGTGCGACGAACAGCCCAGGCGGTGCACTTGGCAGCCCCCTATCTGAAATGGCTGGCTACAAGCTATCTAGCCATGAGAAGGTGGTCCTGGAGGAACGCCACGTGAACCCAATGTTATTGAGGTGCCTGGAGGATGATGTTGATATTCCTGGGCAGTCGACACCCATTTACACTGACCCTACCATGGTGCACGTGACACTCAATCATGCTTTTGGTCGTTGTCGGAACAAGCTTACGAAGCAGCACCAGAGCATGAGCCCGGATGCCTGGGTTCCAGCAAATCAGCTGGCTGGCCAACGACCTTTTGGTGTCCCATTGACTGAAAAGCAGAGAAATAATCCACCCCGTCACCCTCCGGTGCCTCCAACCGCCCTGCTAAAATTATTGGGAGTCATCGGGAAATTACATGGAGTTGTTGAGCTTCATGCTGAAGAGGGGGAATGGATGCTATGGTTTTCCAGCACCCCCGCACCTGACATTTGGAATATTCCTATCCCTGAGGGCAAGCAGAAGGGGAGACCTCCAGTCACATCTGCACCACCACCCGCTATGAGATCGGCATCTGCACCATTACAGGAACCAAGTGAGCCTCCATCACCAGTAGCAGCAGCACCAAATTGGAGCGCGACGTTGATGGCAGCCGTTACTGCTGGACTCCAGGAGAACGCGACAAAGCAGCGCCAATATGAGGTAGGCAACCTGTTAGGAGGTGCGCGCGTAACGTGCGACGATTCATCTTAACAATTCATCGTAAGACGAATAATTCATCGTACGAAGAAAGCAATTTGTTGTACGATGAAACGGTACGAAAAATGTCGTTTGTTCATTGCTCTTTCCTCAGGTTGAAGCTGTTGGGCGCTCAGCTGTAGGAGTTCGATTTGTTGTGGGCAATATTGGTACTGACCTTGGGGTTCAGCATGTTCTCACTGCTGGAGGCATCCCAAATTCACTGATACGTGCACCCGCTCGAACATCGGGGATGCTACAAGCATTGGAGACCAATGAGAACGCAGCAAGAGCAATGCAGCATGAGCAGAAAAAGGCTGTTCACTGGGAGCCCTGGCAGAGCCCAGTGAAAACGGCAACAACAACCGTGAAAATTGCAAAGCCCATTAACCCCAATGCCATGCAGACACTGCTTGCCCTCCAGGAACAAGCCACAACGACGGGCCCACCAAAGAGTAATGCAAAAAGTAATGGAAAGAGCGAACCGAGAAAAGCAGCACCACCAGCCACCAGAAAACGCAAGTGGGAATCTGAGTCTGAAACGAGGAGTCGGAAGAACCTGAGGAGGATGAAGGTGAAGACGAGGAAGGGGAAGATGACAGTGATGCCAGCGATGAAGGCGTCACCCAAACAACTCCAGCCAAAGGAATGAAGTGGTCGGATGTCCCATACCAGGCGGAGGCCACTGACGAATGGAAGGTGGCACCAGGGATCGCTCGTCGATTCTACGAGCCTAGAGGAACGAAAGTATCTGACGAACTAGTGGCTGAAGTGGAGCGGACTAAGAGCACTATCTATTGGCTTCCTGACGATGCGACCGACAAGAGCTGGAACGTGGAAGGTGAATACCTTGCTGCTCGCATCGCGTTTCGCACTCCAAAAGAAGCCGAGCTTTACTGCAAAGGCATGACGCTGGCACTGAAGAAGCGCAAGATGAAGGAACAGCAGCAGAAGGAGCGCGAAGCCCGCAAGGCACGCAAGGCAGAACCTGCTGCAGAACCAGCTGCACCACCAGCACCAGCTGCAGATCAAGAAAAGCCCGAGGAACAGACAGATAAGGTGTCAGAAGGTGCAGGTGCGAAAGGTGCAGCGCCTGACGGTGCAGAGGGCAACTGAACGTATCTATTTTGATTGCCATTGAGTGTTGGAAGCGACTGTTACAACTTTCACTGTTACTGTGTCAGATTTTGGTGCGGATTTTTGCATGTCGCTTCTGTCGCGCTAAATTCATCGTAAACTTTCATCGTACGACGAAATTATTCTTCGTACCACAAATTTTCTGTGAAAAAGCTTTCCGTGCAAAAAGATGCGGCGACAGGCAGAAACAGCAGCACACACGCGCACGGCATCTGCAGCAGGCACCAAACCACAGATTTGGAACCAATATGACCGAAAAAATGAAGGCATGATGAATAAGATTTAATTTCGAGTTTTTTACCTTAAAGATCTTAAGATGAATATCGAGTTCTGGTAAGATAAAACTAGGGACCAAGTGGGCCCGCGGGGCTTCCCCGGCGCACGTTTGCACGAAGAAGGCGTCATGCTCAGTCTCGTCATCAGAGTGTATAGAGCGGGGTAGCTCGGATAACCCACACTCTGAAGCCACGTCGGGATTAAATACATGGCAGGGGGAGTATGGGGCAACAGTGTCAGACGCGACGTACTCGTCTCCTCCAGGAATAGTTTCCACGGCGTCTCGAGGTCGTAGGCGTTTTTTCAGGACGTCCAAAGTGAAGCCGTTGCTCTCACGTTGGATTTCCTGGACCATAGCAGAGTCCAGACTCCCATCCACCACGCTTAGCATACTACCCCATCCAGGTTTCCCGATAGGCGTCTTGCGGCCCAGAGGCATGTAGATGGCGTCATCCAGCAGCTGGATGGAGGTGAGCGTCAGCTTGCCCAATAGAGTACACCAGTACTCATTTCCCCCATGGGCTCCCCAATCCCGAGAGCACAGGACCATATGCGAACGTTTCAGGGCCACCTTGGTCAGGACCTTGCCTAGCTAACTGAATCTTGGATTTCCGTAGGCCATCGCGAAAGAGGGCCAGTAAAATTTGTAGCAGCAATTTTTCCCCTTGCTGCAGTAGAGGTCGGTGACATGTTGCTTGTCGCTGGCGAATATCTCCGCGTTCAGGTCTTCCCGGGAGTATCCCAACTCCCTCGGACCTTGATCAAGAACATCACCCAGGAGCTGATAGTCGTCTGTTTTGGAGGCGACTATCATGGTTGAGGGCTCCCCCTCTCATACCCTCAGGTAGCTAGACGTATGCTCGGACTGCTCCAGAGGTACAGGTTCCCAGCCGTCACCATGGTCCACGTGGAGGACGTAGGGTGCTTGCAGGGTGAGAGATAGAATCCCGGAGTGCTCGACAAAGAAGTCAGTACCCAGTACAAAGTCGAAGGCTTCGGTGTCCATCACGTAGAACCGATGGGCAATACTTCTGGAACCCATAGGCACTTCGACCTCACAGTCCCCACAACTGTGCACCACATGCCCATCTCCCATGCGGATGGCTGCGGTAGGCAAGATGGTCTTCAGGTCACCACAAGGTAAAATTCTCTTGGCGATGATAGACATGGTGGCCCCAGTATCAGATACTGCTAGGTATTCACGTCCCTCAAGACGGATACGTACCCAGAAAACCAGGTCTGTAGTCCCCCCGGAGCGTCCCCGTCAGAACTCCGCGGGGCAGGTCACTTCGTACCCCTTCTTCTGGAATTTACGCGACATACGCATGAAGCGGGGGCGCTTGCGGGCATTGGACTGGTCCCCATCTTCGTTAGCACGCTTCGTCTCTTGTTCTTGTTGGCCTTGCGTCTGGGAACAGGTGGTAGGTCCCGTGTTGGATTGCCCACCAGAGGTCTCAGGGTTCCCCCCTGGCATAGAATTTGGGTTTCTTCCCGACGGCTTTGCGTTCTTGTCCTTGTCAGGCTTGCGGTCACCGCCTCCTCGTCCACCATTGCCTTTGCCACCTTGGCCTTTGCAATTCCCCTTGGACTTGCCTTGGCCATTGTCCTTGTTGGCGTTGCCCTTGTCACCGCCCTTGCCACTAGCATTCTCGGTTTTAAGCTTCGCCGATAGGCGTTGCTTATGGTAGCACTCACCATTGTAGTGCTTCCTCTTCCCGCAGAACGCACAGTTGATGGTACACCTGTAGTGGTCCGGCAGCTTCCCCTTGCCGCTGGTGTCGGTCTCCTGCTTCTTACCCGCGACCACGAAGCAATCATGCTGATCGCAGCCCGAGGCATGAAGCACGGAGCCCTGCTCGTCTCGGGCATCACACCAGAAGAGATCTTGTACATTGCTCATGATACGAGCATTTTCGGGGGTAGTCCTGTCCGGGTCGGTGTCCTTGATACCAACGGCCATGGCTCCCAGAGCCTCCTCCTCCAGGACGGTAGGCGTTCAGGTGCTGGTCACTTTCTTTCTCCAGCGGCAGCTCCAAAAGTAGCACGGACAAATCCTCGTAGTTGAGTGCTCTCGCCTTGCGCTCTGCTGTTGACGGCCACTCTTCCCACAGCTCCGGAGGCAGCTTAGCCACCAACCAGAAGAGCAGCTCGTCGCTGCCCTAGGAACCGGGCGTCAGTCGCCCCACCCAGTGGTCCGGGTCAGCCAGTAGCTCGGAGATCCTGGCTGGTTTGGGGTTGTTGGGCAGCACTGCCAGGTTCTGGATCTCGGGCCTGATGGAGAGGTTGGTTTTGTAGGTCGGCTACTGCCTCTCCAGGTCAACCAACATGTCGGCGAAGGTGGCGAACTTCGTCACGATCTGCTTGACCTCCTTCTCCAGGTACTTGGTCTTGCAGCACTGCAGGAGCAGATTGCACTTGACTCGCCCGGCCACCCGGAGGAACCGGCCAACGTTCTCAGCGAACTCGCTGAGATCCTTGCCTGTGAACTCAGGCAAGTTCACCACAGTTTTGGAGGTGGCGAGTGCCTTTGCCTCCTGAGAGCTGCGTCCCTCCACCTATGATTTTACGGGCCAAAAAGTCACTCTACTCAAAAAGTACTGAAAAAGGAATTTCTTGGACTGCCACAGCATTTTTTCTGGATTTTGCGCCCCCAAAATAGGGCAGGGGGCTCATGAAAATATTTTCAAAAGGCTCATTTACCCGTTTCTTTTCCAAAAAATGGCCCCGGGGGGGGGGCGTTTTACCAGATTTCACCAGACGTGGCACTAACTACCTGCATACAACTTTACTCAAACCGTACCCAAAGAGCAATTTTTTGGACTCCAGAAGCATGTTTCTTTGGATCCAGCGCCCCCAAAATGGGGGGGGGGGCTCACGAAAACATTTCCAAAGGCTCAGGCGCAGGGCGCTTGGGCTTCCTCTTCTTCTTCTTCTTCCGCCCGCTCGGGTTCTACGGGTCCTCAGGGTCGTCGTCTTCCGAGGGTGAAGCACAAGTCATGGATGGCGGCTCATCGTCCGAGGGGTCTCTGCCTAGGTCACTACAGCCGTAAGGCCCCATGTCAACCATTGCCCTCAGGGCTGTCAGCTCCAACCGGTCCAGCTCGGCTCTCGTCGAATTCTCCACGTGGCTGTAGGGGGGCTGGGCCGTTCCTGGTATGAAAGGGCTTCTCGGTATCACAGCAGGGGTTGGCATCGGTCGGCTCCTCAGGCTTCCCAGGGTGTATGTCAACCCCGCCACCAGGTGATTGGCTTGTACTCGGTGAGGTGAAACTCCCACAATGGTAGGTGATGCTTGGGAAGGAATCAGGGGCTCCAGTTTAGCCCAAATCTCTTGAGTGAGATCACCAACAAGTTCAGAGGTGGCTCCCAGGAGAGCGTCTTTAATCTGCAACCGGGTCAGGGACCTGTTGGAGGATCTCCCAGATCCTCTACTCCTTCCACCAAGAGACTCTGGGCCACGTAGGCAACTCAAGGAGGTAAAACCAGGGACTGGCATAGTATAGCCAGGTTCGGGTGCCGCATAGCCAGGTATCCCAGTCATGTGCACGCCCACCGCGGGTGTGTGATAGACATCCTCATAGCGGCGCAGCATAGGCTCAGGGGCACCCGTGTAGGTGGAGCTGGATGCGGCTGGTTCGCTGACTGTAGTTGCCATAGGTGGCACAGTCGTGGATGGAGTCACACCATAGGTGGGGTAAGGCATTCCAGTAAAGCCTAGGCCCTCAGCCAGAGGTGGAGTGGTTGTGGGTGAGGATGTAGCTGGATGTGCAGCTAGGAGTGTGGTGGTTGTTGGAGACGGTACTGCAGGGAAATCGGAGGCGCTCGCCGCACTCTCCTCAGGTGTGTCCTCGAAGGGCGCCTCATCTGGGGGTCCGTATCCATTTCCAGTGTATGCCTCTTTGACTCCCCTATCCACTGCTTGCTTCTCCTTCTCCTTCTCTTTGCTTTCAGGTCTCCCAAAGGATAGACCACTGAAAGCAACTCTCAAGCCATCCAGAGAATCAGCCCTCAGCCCAATTGGGGGCACTGAAGGTGCAGGCACCTCAGGTTCAGGTTCACCAGCAGGTTTGGGCGATGACGCTGGCTTGGCCAGTGCCACTGAGGGCGCTGTCGTCTCGGCAGTGTCCTTGGTGTCCATATTTTTCTTCGCCCTTCTTGCTCACGAAAGTCCTTGGCGCGCTAGTTGTACGGCACAGGGGTTGCTGCCGGCACGCAGAGGCTGTCTGCCTATGCTACCAGAATGTTTCTTGAGAGTCTTTCAGCTCTTATTGTGTCTCTCCTGCTGCTTGCTGCTGGTGTAGGGTTCGACCTGCTTGTTGTTGATGGGAAAATGTTTTGTTGATGAAATACAACCAATTTAGGATAACCCAAGCCAGAGATGAGCAAGTAGAAGACAAACAGGATCAAAGCATGAGGGGCTGACGTCAGAACAGAGTTAGATAAGAAAGATATCAACAATAGACTACAGCAATAGACAATCAATGCAACATGGATCAAAATATTTCACATGATTGAGAAACACTGATTGGAAAACTGCCCGGAAGGGCTCATAGTCCACATAGTGCCGTCCTGAGATGTGCACCCTTTGTTTTGGGTCCCATAGGTGCTGAGGTGGCATGGCTTGTGGCGCTGAGGTCAGTGCCATGTCACTGGGGATATTCCTACTTAGCTAGGCTGACTGGAGGTTGAACCCAGGACCTCTCAAAAGGAGGTATCACAGCCCCCTAGGGTGCATACCACTAGGATAGCTAAGCATTCATGAGAAAACATAGAAAAATGTATAGTCTCTGGATCAATGTCAGCGCCTCAGTCAGTCCAGTATATGGTGTAAAAGATCAATCAGTTGGGGGGTCAAGGGTCCACACAACCTCCAAAGTTTGATGTTTGGTTTTATAGGTCAAAATGTCTTATCACCCCTTTTTGGATAGGCCAATACTAAGACAAAAATGAGTGTTGCCTCTAGGCCTCTTTATAACAACTAAAGCTAACCTTTTGGCAGGGAAGTACACGTTTTCTTACTTTGACAATCCTCATACTCCATATCTGCCTGTACTACACTAAACACTCTGGTACGAGGATATTCACTCACCACCTGAAACAGTATTACTGTCAGACATATAATCATCAGTGAGAGCATTGTCTTCAGAGTGTCGTTCTATGACGGGACATCACTGTTTGGGTGTTGTAGTCCCTGAAAACCAACCCAGTACATCCACCCAGCCTCAGACAGGGATTGAACGGATTTCTCACAATTTGTAAGTAGCAAAAATGCCGTCGCTGACGACTGAACCCACCATCAGACAATACAAACTGTGAAGAGGGAATATTACAGGCTCAATCGCAGGCTCACATTGAGGTGGCAGCTGAACAAAATTGCGACTAGCCTCATGCCTGATGTCAGGTTTCTGAAGGTCTGCTGTGCAGCACGATCATGGCCAAAGGAATCCAATAAGATGACCCGCAATGGAAGGGTACAGTTTTTAACCTTACCATATGACATAACAAACAATGGTTGGCCGGCAGGAACCCTGACCCAATCCACCGTAACTTCACAAACAACACGACAACATGAAGCCTTTTCAACTACAGGCATGATGGCAACTCCACATATTGACTGCAACATGGGACCATAGATGATCAGGAGGGTGCAGCCAGATGGTTTCACCATTGCATGGTTTTGATAGTGACTGCTGTGGAACAGGTAGGTAGGTAGGTACCTTCGGTAGCTAAGCATGCCTCCTTTGACAATGCAGGAAGAAGGTCCCACCAAGGGGACGTCCTGTCCCTCCCACTGCCCTAGGTCAGGTGCCTCTTAAGCCGCCCCCGCAGGTGGTTGGGGAGGCAGTGTCGCAGCCACCCTGTCATGGTGTCCCGGGTCAGAGGGTGTCCCCGCATGTGTCCGTGGGTACGGTCACATGCCCCCTCCTGTGGGCCGCAGCTTCGGGGGGCTGCCCAGTCGTGTGGAATACCTCTCACCACAGGGGGTATTGCCCCCGCGAGTCTACGGTACGACCGCCTCAGCCCTGTGGCTCAAGCGGCGGGGCCGAGCTGCTTGGCAGGCGAGCCCCTCCTGGGCTGTGTGCCGGCTCGCCTGTCACCGGTTGGTGCGATGACTCCGGGTGACGTTTGCCATGGTCCCCGATGCAGCCCGGCCGGGCTTGTACGAGTGGGCTTGGAGTACCACTCCTGCTACTGGCCGGGCGGGTCTGCGGGGTTGCCCCAGTGCGTCCGACTCTTGGGTTGTGTCTTGTTGTGCCCTGTCCCTCCGCTGCCCTAGGTGCATACGGGCGTGCGGTGTCCGGGGCCTCTTCGCACTTGTTCACCGGTGCATGTCTCCTGTCCATTCTGTGTGCGGTGTCCGTGGCCACTTGGTGCTTGTTCAACGGTGTGTGCGCTGTGTGGGACATGCGGGTGATGTTAGTGGCTTTGTTGTTCCCCAGCCCTCCGTTTTGCTGCTGCTGTAGAATAGTCAATATCTGTTGAAAGACCTGAAACCTAGGGCAGCCGAAAGCATCAACTATGGTAGACACACCAGCAACTGTCAAACATGCTGAGACACGATCGAACCTTAATATGTCCAGGGTTCATACTGTTAACCACCACATAACTGTACCAGGCTGACTCTTTTAACTTTTGATATTGATAGCTTTGAAATTTGCATGTTTTGAAAACTGTCCGGGTTTTCCTTCAAATAGCCCAAAAACACACCCCAAAAGCGACCACACAAAGTGAGGGATAGATACATGATGTTCCACGCAATCATAGGAGTAATTTGAAAACGGTTCCTTTCATGTCTTAATTAGAATATGAACAAAGGGGGACATGCTACATTGTTATATAAGCAAAACAATGCACAATTACAACATGAGTGTCGGTCTCCGCCCAAGGCGCGATGCCGGTGCACTGACGCGTTTGGAAGCCAAATCAGCATATGCATGCTAAGCCCCACTGAGGAGCTTTGATTCGCCGGACTTAACTTCAGGATCTGAGCTACCTAAAGGTTTATAAAACAAATCATGAGGATGGCCTGCTTTGACGAAAGACACCAGCACCGGCAACGGAGCTTCAGGTGCGCATGCATGCGGCATGACTTAAAACTGATGTGGAGTTAACATAAAGTATAAAACTAATTGAAAACTCTTAAACGTCGACAGAAATTGACAATTTTCTGATGGACCCGCAGGATCCGAGGACTCTTGTCGCTGACCGAAACTCAGTTTTATAGTATAGACATGTTGAAAACACCATCAGTGTAAAACTACACAAAGTCCTGATTAACCGATACCACCACTGTCCAAAACAGTTCTGAGATCGTCAATTTTAGTGAACAGACATGTATCAGCAATATACACTGAAAGCAGGGGAGAAATAGGTTGCACGAACACCTGGCACTCCCCTCCGAAGTCCTGAGAAACATCTCAGGCTGCAACGTACAAAGAAGGTGTAGTGCAATAAAAAACCTGGGTGTGAAAAGTGCAAAGCATTTGGGTCGGGTGTTAACCACCACATACTTCCACCGGGTTAAAGCTCCCCTCCCAAGCTCAGACACACTCAGCCAGAAAAACGGTGGGTCTGGGGCTGAGTCTTCCAAGAGAGGCCGGAGAATATGTGTTTTTCTCCAAAGCTAAAATAGCAAAAAAAAAAAAAAGGCAAACAGACAAATAACAAGAAAAATGCACCTCTGAGATGTCCTGACCCTAAAACCAAGGACACTACAAAGCAAACCAGAAGAATTCACCGTCTGTAAAGATTCCACCGCTCATATAATATAATACAGAAATGACCAATAGGACTATTTATCATGAGCCACAGTTATTATGATTACAATTATAGTCACCAATCTTCTTGGCCCATACCATGAACCACTTTGTCTGACAGTTTCCTATTTTTGAATTCCGAATTGATCACTTCATATTCTGCAGAATGTGGGCAGCGCCTTCCCCTTTGCTGGAGGTTGAGAACTCCCAATGGTCCTGAGACAATCTTGAAAACCATCCAAAGGTCCACGGCACTTTGTCCATAGCACCAAAATTGGATTAATTATAGAAAACTGCCAAGCTCTTTGCACCATTGTGGTAATCGCTCTGCAGGTTGATCTCCTGCTCTGCGCATTCTCAAAGCCATCGTGAGGGTCTCCTTGGGCGTCATTGTCCTTGTCACCGGGCTCGAAGTAGTCAAATGGTCCTTACATGGTGTTGGTATCAAGGAACTTCCTGAACATGATTTTGGCGTTCACCAATTGCTACTTAGATCTCGTCGACGATGTGGACTTTGTTTGGTCGTTGTCTTCAGCGTCGTCCTCGCTGGTGGCGTTTCGAAATTCTTCTTATTTTTGGTATTGATAACTTTGAAGGTGGTATGTTTTGAAATTTGTCCAAGTTTTCCTTTAAACAACCCAAAAATAGAGCCCAAAAGCGACCACACAGAGCGACGAGTACATACTTGATGTTCAACCCCTCCAAACCCTCGTCAAAATCCCCGTCATCAAACGCCCCGTCATCCATCCCCCACAAACCACCACCACCGCCGGCCAAACCGACCCAGGGACGTGGGACCCCTCAACCATCGTCACCGTCAAGCCCGCCCCCCAACCCTTCCTCCATGCCCACCACATAGTGCAGCCCCGGGGACTGCCCACGATGCCCAACCCCCCACCCCCACAAGGGGGACCGGAAAACCCACAAGGACTCCATGGGCCTTACCCGCAACACCAACCCCACCACTACACACACCACCACCACCAGCGGCCCCACCACCACCACTACCAACACCACCCCCACCACTACCACTGCCCACCGCCCTACCCCACCGGGCCACAACCCCCCGTACACCAACAGCACCAGCGGACGGGATGGCAGCCGCCGAACGCCCCGCTCGCATACCCACCCCCCCCGTACCAGCCACCACCCCCGTACCAGCCGTACCCCCGCGGCCACCATCCGATGGCCGAGGGGGCCCCATGGACGACGGGGGATCTCCCCCCCCAACCAGCACCGCGTGACGCCCCGTACCCCCCCGGCCACCATCCGATGGCCGAAGGGGCCCCAAGGACGACGGGGGACCTCCCCCCCCAAGCGGCGCCGCGCGAGCCCCCCCAGAGGCCGCCGACGCTTCCGGACTGGCCCGACTCGAGCGACGAGGGCCGGTCCCGCAAGCGGCGGCGCTCCCGCTCCCCCCCCGCACGGCACACTCGCCCACGGCACCCACACTCCCACCGCGCCTCAACCACCCACTCGCGCCGCTCCCGCTCCCCCAGGTACCACCACGACCCCCAGGGACCCCGCTCCCGTCGCTCCCGCTCCCCCGGGCACCACCACGAGCGCCACCGCCGCCCCATGTCCCCCTCCCCCTCCCCCCACCGGCCACCCAGCCCCCGCCACCACCACTCCCGCTCCCCCCGACGCAGCCAGGCACGCCGCCGCCGCCCCACGTCCACCTCCCCCTCCCCCCACACGCCCCGCCGGGCTCCCCGTTCCCCCCGCCACCCGTACCCATCCACCACCCCCAGCCCCCGCCATCACCACTCCCGCTCCCCCGGACGCCACCGAGCGCGCCACCGCCGCCCCATGTCCACCTCCCCCTCCCGCTCCCCCCTCCGCCCGTACCCGTCCTCCACCCCCAGCCCCCGCCGCCGCCGCTCCCGCTCCCCCAGCCACCGCCACCCCCGCCACCACCGCAGGTCCACATCTTCCCCCCGCCGCTCCAGGACCCCAGGCACGGACCCCTCCCCCCCCCGGGCCCCCGCCCACCTCGCCTGGTGGTCTCCCTCCGCTCTGCAGGAGCTCCGCCGCTGGGTGAAATGGGCCGGGGGAGCGGGAAGACACAGAGGGGTGCACACGGTGCATACCTTCGAGGAGGTGCGCACCCGCACCCCCGCAAACCCCAATGAGGCCGCCCCGGAGACCATCATGCCGCAAGCGGCATGGGGGGCCCTCCTCCGCGATGCGGTCCAGGGCCTCCGCCCCCCCTACACCCCCCAAGCCCTCCGCCGGTGGCTCCAGGCCACCCACCCCCAAGCCTGGGCCACCGGCGCCCCCTCCCCACCCCGCCCCTCCCACCACCACCACACCAGGAAGGGGCAGGACAAGGGCAAGGGAAGGGCAAGGGACACCAAGGACCACACAGGCAAGAGGGCACGGAAGGGCCCCAAGTGAGGGCAGGCACACGCAGGGACAGGGCGCCGGAAGCGACACCACATGGGGTCAGGACACCACCCAAGAACCAGGAAGGAACGGGAACGGGGACCACGACACGGAGGAAAAGGGCACCACGACAGCCCCAGAGGACACGAGACCAAGGCACAGGACCCCAGGGAGGGCAACCCCACGGACCGTCACGCGACCACACCATGGGCTATAAGGGCCGGGCTGCGCTACCGTCGCGGTTTGAGGCAGAGTATTGCTACGGGGGCTTGATCTCGGCTGGTCTCACGTCCGTGAGGGCGTCCGTCACCAACCTGTTGCGTCCAGTGGAGGAATGGCACTGCGGCGGCGCACCGATCCCGTCCATGATGAATATCGAGCATCGCAAGGGGAAACGAAACGCTGTGATCGATCGCGAAGGCTTTGGTGCTGCTGGACGGTGCCCCCCTTCAACGCCATCTCCGAGCGCCGTGAAGACTGGAAGTACCAAGAATACTACCGATGCCCCGGACCCCAGCAGTCCAGCACCGGAGATATGGACATCCCCCTGACCCTACAGTGTGAGCTCATCCCTGCCGGCGGCACCGACCCGGACCCTGCCAGCGCAGCCGAGCTGCAGTGAAAGCCATTCGCCACTCAAACAGCGTTCGGAAGCCACCTCCACCGTCCGACTCCTGATGTCTGTTTGTCTGCCTTCGAGAAGGAACGCTTTTCCTACACCCCGAGTACACCTGCCTGTCTGCGAGGCCCGGTGAAGATTGAGTCCATGGGTGAGAGTCAGTGTGCACGCCCCAAGGACACCGTGATCATTCAGCAGAATTTCCCGAAGACCTAACCGACCCACACAGGCCAGGCTGACCTCCACTGACCCACCGCGGCACCACGCGAGACCACGGCACACCACACCACAGCGCGCCACAGAGCAACGCACCACAGCACGACGCGACGCGACGCGGCACAGAGCGGCACAACACGACACAACTGACCCTAACCTGAGGGACTAACCGAAGCCAGCCACCGCACACCCGGGAAGGCGCCGCGCCACCACGCCACACACCGGCACCACAGGCCACACACGGGACCACAGAGCGCCAGGCGACAACGGTGACGGACCACCCAGAAGATTACAGCCGGCACCGCGGAGGGGTAAGGACACGAGCAACCCCAGCCCCCTAACCCAAAACCACAAGCAGCCGCCTGGCGCAGCCGCCCAGCCGGCAGAGCCAGGACCTAACCCAGCAAGAAGGGGCGCCGAGCCCACAGTGTACAGAGCCCACCCGACCCATGGGGCCGGAACATGGCCACACAGAACCCAACTGAAAACAGCAGCCCGGAAGACAACACTGAATACAGGCCAGTGCGTGCGCCAGCCCAGGGAAGGCAGAGGGAGGAACAGGCAAGCCCCCCCCCAAAAAAAAAAAAAAAGGGAGGGGGGAAGGGGAAAAGGCACGAAAACAGCCCACAGCCGCCCAACCACCCGCCAACACCACCACAGGCGGCCAGGCCCCCCCCCCAGAAGAAAAAAAAAAAAAAGGGGGGGACCCCCGCAGAGGCACAGGCGAACCACCCACCCAAAACCGGCAACACCAAGCCAGTAACAGCGGACCACGGGGAAAAGGGACAGAAAAAAAAAAAAAAAAAAAAGAGAGCCACCAGCCCAGCCCGAAAGAAAGGGGATGGAGGGACAGGGACCACAAAGCCCAGAAAAAAAAAAAAAAAGAAAAAAAAAAAAAAAAACACACCCCGACAACCCAGCCAAGACGGACTGGGCACAGGCGAGACCCGGGCCCGGCACACACGCCCACACCGCGCGCCGGAACCGGAAACGGCGGGGGGCAAGCGGGGCGCCCACGAAACCACACACGTCCCAAAAGCAGACCGAAACCGAAGCCCAACCACGAACACCACAAATAGCCGACACTAGGGGGACAACACCACAAAACGAGCCCAAAAACACCCACCCTAAACCCCAGCCAGGACAGACGGGGTTAACAAAACCCGCACCCAACCGCCAACCGGACCCAAACACAAACACCACACAACAGTAGGAAACCCAGTGCCCACAGCCCGGGCACTGAGGCAGCCCGTGCCATGCAGGTGACCCGGCCAAACGAGATCCGGAGCCCGGGGGTAAGGCTGCATCCTAAGGCCTGCGCTGCTTTGGGACTCGAGGCGGAGCGTGCGACACCCAAGCGCCTCGGAACCCTAGTACCAGGAACGTGCATGCACGCCTTGGGAACGGGATACGCCAGGAAGTCCGGTGAACCCCTAGGGTTCCGCCCAAAGGAGGGGACGTGCGCAAGCACGGGGGCACACCCTCCCGGCGAGACAAGCATGTCACGCTGGCGGCGATCAGCCCTCCCGGCGTAGCCCGGGGCCGCTTTGTTCGGGGCCAACAGTCAGGTCTAGCGGGAAGTAAGCCGCCTCCCCTCTTCACGCGCGAAGCCTCTTCCTGTTCGTCACAGGGGCGACGCCAGGGGGAACCATGGGGCGCCTCTCCACGACCGAGTGCACCTACCTACCTACCTACCTTGATGTTCAACGACATCACAAGACTGATTTTGAAACGGTTTCTTTCATGTCCTAAACAAAATGCGAACAAAGGGGAAAATATAACATTGCCTTATAAGCAAGAAAATGCAGAATTATAACATCAACATGGGTCTCCCCCCAACGTGTGGGGCCCATGCACGGACGCGTTTAGGAAGTAAATCAGCGGTTGCATGCAAAGCCCCACTGATGGGCTACGGTTTTGTGTACTTAACCTCAGGATCTGAGGTACCAACAAGTTTAGAAAATAATCATGAACATGGCGTACTTGGGCCAAACCAAATAGCGCCAGCAACGGCGCTTGAAGTGGGCATGCATGAGCGGTGACTTAACACTGTTGCACAATGAATCTAAACTATACACCTGATTGAAAACTCTTAAACGTGGACAGAAATCGACATTTTCTGCATGGGCGCACACGATCTCAGGACTCCCCCTCGCCGATCACACTCAGCTTTACAGTATAAAACATGGTGAAAACACCATCATTGTAAAACTACAGAAAGTCCAGATTGACTGATACCAGCACAGTCCAAAATATGGCTGAGATAGTTGATTTCACTGAACACACATCTATCAGGAAAATACCCTGAAAACAGCCGAGAAATAGGTTGCACGAAGACCTTACAGATACTTTTGACCTGACAACGAAAGATGGTATTCAAAGCAGGAGTAATGACTTTATTCACCGGGGGCTGGGGTGTTGTCATCATCGGAAAAGGGCGAAATCCCTCAAGTGACATGAGGGGAAAGGGAGACGTCGGGAGGAGAGGCGCCAGGGCACACAACCACGGAGGGGGGACGTGCTACACAGGAGGGACCGACACCGCCCCACCCTCCCGCACCAAGTAAACGCCGGCCAGCCACCACCCTGGACTCACCGCAGGGCCCCTATGGGACATCACCACACCAGAGCATAGGCCCCAGAAGCGGACCACTCCAGAGGCGCACGACCGCCAAGACGAGCCGCCGCAGCCGAGAAACGACAACACACGAGCCGCACTTGGTCACGCCCACTAACCACCGGCCGCCACACGGGGTGAGGGTGTACACCCAGGAAGGGGGACACCGAGAGCACCCCGCCTCCGGACAAACCGGCAACGAAACCTGACAGCCAGGCAACAACCCCGGCCACCCTGCACTGAAGGGGCAACCGCACGGACACATGGGCACTAACACCAGGGGAGGAAAGGGGAAGGAGCCACAACACCAGGGACGGGGGACCGCACGGATACAGAGGGACAGGCGAACTCCCACCGGATGGGAACAAGCCAAGCTGAGGGGGCCGCGCGCCCCTAGGGAAGGGGACCCCCCAGAGGACACTGGACGCTACCAGACCAAGGCAAAGGCCCCAAGGGGAGAAAACCCCACGGACACCCTCTCGCAGTCCCAGGCCAGACGGCACACCCAGGCCCCCAACAACACCGACCCAGCGAGCCACACCAGACCACACCACGCCCACCAGCCACCAGCTAACCGAAAAACCCGACCTGCGCAGAGCCCCTGAGATCCACACAGCGAAGTCACCTGTCTGACCCTTGCCGCCGCCGCCCCAAGCCGGACCAGGGGGTACGGCTAACCAACAGCACAGCACAGCACACCACAGCACGGCACAGCACGGCACAGCGCAGCACAGCACAACGCAGCACCCCACAGCACAGTGCGGCACAGAGCAGCGCAGCACAGCACAGCAAGGCACAGCATAGCACAACACGGCACAGCACGGCATGGCACGGCACGGCACGGCACAGCGCGGCACACCACAGCACAGCACAGCACAGCAAGGCACGGCAAGGCACAAAACAGCACGGTAGGGCATGGAACGGCACGGCAAGGCAGGGCACAACACAGCACACCACACCACAGCACAGCACAACACGACACAGCGCAGCATAGCACGGCAAAGCACAGCACAGCACAGCGCAGCACAGCACAGCGCACCACACCGCAGCAAAGCAAGGAAAGCTAACCGTCGGCCTAACCCGATCAAACCATGTCTCGCCCTGAAAAGGAAAAAAAAACGCCCGCTGGCACGGAACACCACCACACAGCAGCCCACCACACACTGACTAACAGCTGAACCTCGGAACCACACAGGCCTAAGGACGGGGACCACCACACTTCCGACGAAACACCCCCCCCCCACGGAGGGAGCCGGTCACGGCACCGGAAGATCTGGGCAGAACCCTCATCGCCCTCGCCTGCAACGGTCCGTCCGCACAAACCGCCACGGGCCAGAGGAAAGTTAAATTCACCACACAAACAGCAGCACGACAGGGACGGGAAACACCGGGCAACCTGACCCCCAAAAGAAACACCCCAGCGGCCACCCAACCCCCCCTCCCTGACCACACGCGCGCCAGCGGTCCAGCTGGAGCAACAGTCAAGCCGAAAGAACCAGAACCTGACCCAACAGGGCAGGCTACCAGCCGATGCGTGTACATAAGCCCCACAGCGCAGGGAGCCGGGGCACTACCCAAGGCCACGCACTACACAGTGACACGCCACAGCACGGTCAACAAGCCAGTTGGTCAGGCCGTTCACCGACCAGTGCATGCACCAGTCAAGGGAGGGCAGAGGGACAATGAGGCCGACCCCCCCAGAACAAAAACCAGGGGAGGGGCGGGGAAACGCCACCCACATGCGAGCAGGAAACTGCCGGAACTCAAAGGGAAGCCCTCTCCGCCCCACTAGGACGAACCAGCAAGCCAGCAGGAGGGGTGACCGCATGAAAGACACCCACAGACGCGTGAAGCCAAACAAACACTCGACCAAGGCGGACAATTCCCGGCCCGGCAAGACCGCGGGCGGTGCCCACAGTACCCACCGCTAGGACACGGAGAGGCCACCCCAATGAGCCCCGTGACAGGCCACGACCAGAGAAGGCGGACCACATCCACCACGGGACCACCGCCAGGCCAGAAGAAGGACCAACCCCGACAGGCCGACACTGACCCCCCGCCGGGGAAGGGGCGAACCACCAACCACGGGGCCTCGGACACAGCAACAACCGCTGGCGGAGACACAGAGCCGCACACGCACAAAAAAAAGGAGGAGGGGGCGACCACGGGGACCACAGCCGGATTTGGCAACAACCCAACCACACCCACCAGTGCGCCGCCACACGAGAGAACCGTAAGCCACACCCACAGGACCCCCCCCCCGGAACCAGCGACGGTTTCCAACCGAGAAGAGCAGGAGGCAACACCAAAAAAAAAAGCGGAATACAACACCCAAGGCGGCCCCCCAAGTACTCCTCGCCACAGACGGCAACAGCCCCCCCAAGAGAGGCAGGGACAGATAACCACCAGGATCGGTGAGGGACAACCGGCCCCACACAAGAGAGCTACACACCCCAGTCGGGGAAACACCCGCCGGCAGACCGCAACCAACCACGATAGACACGCGTCAGGTGAATCCCACACCAGACCACACGCCACAAAACCAGGCGGGGAAGAGGGTCGTATGGAGGAAACCCCAGCCCACACACACATAACACAAACTCGGCCAAGAAGGAAGAGGTTACGTCCCAAACCATGCACAGACACAAACCGCAAGCCCCAGCCAGCAAAGGCGGAACAGGGGCGGCATCCGTACCCTCACACACCCGCCACAAGCCCTGCAACCCACACCCAAACGCACGCATCGTGAACCCGAATTCAAAAAAGGAGAGATAAAGGCACAACCCATACCGACACGCCTAAACCGCCAGCCCCAGCCAGGAATGGGAAGGAGAAGGCCAAAACCAAATCCTGAGCACGCAGCAAACCCCAACCTCAAACCAGGGAAGGCCAGAAGACGGCGAGCCACAAACCCAAGCCCGTGCGCCGCACAACAGTAGGAAACCCAGTGTGCATAGCCCGGCACTGCGGGCACTGAGGCAGCCCGTGCCTTGCAGGTGACTCGGCCAAACGAGATCCCGAGACGGGTGGTAAGGCTGCATTCTAAGGCCTGCGCTGCTTTGGGACTGGAGGCGGAGTGTGCGACACCCAAGCACCTGGGAACACAAGTACCAACAACGCGCCGCTGGCATGCTTTGGGAACAGGATTCGCCAGGAAGTTTGGTGAAGCCCTAGGGTTCCGCCCAAAGGAGGAGACGTGTGCATGCACGAAAGCACACCCTCCCAGCATGACAAGTAAGTCAAACCAGCGGCGATTAGCCCTCCAAATGCTGCCCCGGGTTGCTTAGTTGGGGGCCACCAGTCAGGTCTAGCGGTATGTAAGTCGACTCCCCTCTTCAGCCGCGGAGCCTCTTCCTGTCTGTCGCAGCGGCGGCGCCAGCTGGAACCACGGAGCGCCACTCCACGACGGAGTGCACCTACCTACCTACCTACCTAAAGCTACAGAAAATCCAGATTGACTGCTACCAACACTGTCCAAAACAGTGCTAAGATCCTTGATTTCAGTGAAGACACATGTATCAGGAAAATACACTGAAAATAGGCGAGAAATAGGTTGCACAAAAACCTTACAGAAACTTTTGACCTGACGAAGAAGGATGGTATTCAAAGCAGGGGTAATGACTTCTTTCAGCGGGGGCTGGGGTGTGGTCATCATCGGAAAGGGGACGAACCCTTGATGTGACATGAGGTCCAACTCCGTCAGAAATCAGGAAACCCCATTCTTCTGTCGCAGTTGAGTGTCATAGTGAGACCAAATTTTACTATCACGATAATCAATGCAACGAGCATAGCCCCAGCCAGCCATAACAAAATCTGGGGCCCATGCCTCATCGCGATTGCCTCAGTGATAAACATACAAGCTGTCATTATGTGATGCTCCCGTGGTCCCTCCTGCACCCAAAACCTCCTGGCTAACTTGACAGAGAATTGAGTTTGCAGCTTCAGTACAAAACAAACAAGAAGTTGGATGAACCGGTCAGAAAACAAACGGCAAGCCAAGGCCGTAACACTTGCAAAGAAGAGAACCAGGTTCAGCGAATCACCGGCACCTGTGGAAAGATCGTTGCAATCATTGGATGGAATCATTGGAATGGAAGCCTCACGCCCCACCAAACCAAGGACCCCATGTTCCTGATTCAGTGAATCACTCGCCACGTGTAGAGCATCGCGCTCAGTCTGCAGTAAACCGCTCACTGAGAGACATCCAGAAGTCTCAGGCCTCATAGATGACCTATTGGGAATCTCTGGCTTCATAAACAATGACTATGTCACAAACAAGTGCTGGGGAGCCTCGCCCTCTATATTTTGCACAGTCCGCGAATTAATCTTGGGGCCATGACGACTTTTGAACAGCGAAGCGCTCGCGAGTTTTTGCAAAATTCCAGAGAAAATGAAAAGGAAAACAAAGCAGTCATATGACTGTTGCTGTGCTGAGTTAGTTTGGTTTGTCAAAGACAAATTTTTCTGTGGCGGTATAAAATGACTGCGCACTGTACTGCCAAAACCAGCTGTCCCATCTTCAGTGGTCAACAGCTGCTTGGTTTCAACCACAGGTGGTGTTGAATGCTTCTTAATAATTAATGGAGCAATATGGTCACCTTTTTGAATCCTGAAAACCTCGACACATGAGTTGGCAAGCAAATTTGTTAAATTGCGATGGTATCCCCGATCAATGACGCCGCCCGCAACATGTACCCTTTCCCTTGGAACCCGTTTTGCCCACATAGATGGCCGGACTAGTGTGCAACCCATGTGATGAAGTCTGAAATAGGCCACTTGCACACCCCTTGCACACCCAACCCAAACTTTCATTTCCCCCACCCTTTTGGTGCTTTTCGGGGGCCACCGAATCCTTCATGGCATATTCCATTAGTGTATTATGACACAAACCTCTCACATGCCTCATAGGTGTGTCCCATACCAACATAACAACTCCCCCAAAAATTTCCGAATGTGGGGGTTGTGCAACCGCCCCATTGCACAACCATCCCCTTGGACATGCCATCCTAACCAAAGGGACCTTGCTTTTACGGTTTGCTTGCAATGAATACGTGGTAGAGAAAGGAGAACCATGTTTTTTGCCATAAAGCACCACAATCTTTCACATTAAGAAACCAATTGTTGTCTACCCCCATTGGTGTGTGCAACCACCCGATTTCACCGGTTGCACTTGTGCAACCGTGTGCAACAATGTGCAACCACCATCCTATGCGCGGTGCGCACCGTACTACAAAAAGGGGAACATCCATTCAATACGACCACATTTCGACAATGTACTACAAATCACACATAACACGAGCAAAGACGCATCCTCCATCATTGGAATCATATGTCATCACCACAATGGAACCCCATTTCAAGGAGTCCTTGTCGCACGGCGGGCGTCAAGCGTGCCCACGATGCACTCGTGTAGCATACAATAGCATAGCGTTCCCCACGCCAATGCGTAGGTCAATGCAAATGATATGCAGTGAAGCGGACGCTGGCTCTTGCATCGACCAAGCATCCCCATACAAGTCGCTCCCCCCAATTTGCCCATGCACGGACCTTGACTTCCCCCCCACCCAAATAACCTGTCGTGAAAAGGTATCCCCCATCGAAATCACCAATGGTGATTTTGCCGGTGAGAGCACAACCGTCGTGGCTATGAGTATGAAGGATCATGGGGGCTCTCCCCACGAGATGCACAAGCGCAATGCTGGTGTAGGACAAATGGGGGATGTGTCGTCGAACAAAATCATTTATACATCGCACCAATGGCTCCATTTTGGAGGTCTGTGTGGAAAATGCAATCTCCTTGCAAAAGCTTTGAAATGCCTTAACGGCCCCAAGGAGGAGCCTCCGATGTCTCTCAATGGTCTCCCAACCCCTTGCATGACGTAGCTTTTGAACGACCGTGTCGGCTAGTCATAGCAGAGGTGGCGAGCTCCATAGCCTTTGCGTTGCATCCAAACCCTCCTTGTTCGGCGTGTGAGTCTTGGGTGCCTCATCCCTGTTCCCCTCTTGCGCCACGGCCACACTTGTGTAGCTTGGGGTGGCGGGCCTGTCGTTGACATCCTTCGTGGACTTTGCCTGTCCTCCTTGCTCTCCCTCTTCCGTGGGTTCATCCACTTCCTTCGTGCCTTCCTTGTCCTCGGTACACACCATTTCCTCATTGGCCTTGGGTGGGAACTCCCCTTCGTCCATTTTTCCCGCGTCACCGTCACCGTCACCGTTGGGCTCCATCACACCTTCGCCATGTGAAGGGTCGCTGGTGCCACTCGACTCACCAATGCCTTCTCCATCAGGTTCGTCACCACCACCCTTGGCCTCGGCATCCGGCACCGTCTCTTATTCTTTGTCCTTGGTGGCTTCGACAGCTGTGTCATTGTCCTCGTTGGCTTCCGCCACTTCCGCATTGTCCTCCTTGCCAACGCCCTTGTCCTCGTGCCCCTCGCTCATCTTTTTGAGTGCTTGCGGCGCGTCGTCTTCATTTGTAAATGAGGTCTTTCCCGGGACGACGCATACGGACAACATGACGTCCGCCGCCACCTCCTCATTATCTTCCCATTGCGGTGGGATTCAGACCAACTCTTGGGCTTTCTTCGGTTTCTTGTCACCTTTTTGAGGTTGGCTTTTACCACCAACGGCGAGTTGGTAGCCCCCACTCGGTCCTTCCAACAAGCACCATCGTACACAACAACCGGGCAGAAGGCCAAACTTCTTGCAGGCCTCCGCACGCTTGTCCGCGGCCTCCTTCCGCCGTCGCCTCGCGACTTTCTACGAAGGTAAGATGTGCAACCGGTCTGCAAGTGTGTGCAACCGCGCGAACGTGAGTGCTTGCACAAGTTGCACAAGGGTTGCACTCTAGTTGCACAACTATGTAACATCAAATGCGATTAAACACGACGGTGTCACACTTCCGCGGCAGATGTGGCCTTTTCAGGTCTGGCCAGCTCATTTGCATGTGGTGTGCCATGGTCACATGCTTCATTTGGGCTCTCCTCTTCTTTTGGATCTTGGTTCGGGCCCTCATTTTCTTGCCGCGCTTGCGATTGTGCCGGTACGTGCGCCTTTGCGTTTTTGTTCTTCTTTGGCGCGGTTGCATGTAGGCTCTTGCCTCCGTCCCTCTTCTCTTTCTTCGGTGTGGGCTTCTCCTCGTGTGCATCACTCTCGGACGTGGTATTGCTATCCGATTCCACCACAGGTCTGTTCTGTTTGGTAGAGTTCGCCGCACGCCCATCCTTCTTCTTCCTCTGTCTTATTCGTGTCATTGATGGTCACATGCTCCTTCAATGCGTGTTGGGCTTTGAGCAACATCATCTTCGGCGACACGTGGGATGCTTTTTGGCTTCTTCCTTGCGGAACAGGCGGTGGCAGTGGGGGTACGTGCTTCTCTTTCTTCTGCATCTTCATTAGCTGTTGTTCCGTAGTGGGTGCCCAATCACTCTCATCCACAATGGGGTTGCCCAATTCACTATCGTTGTCAACCTTTTCCTCGGGCTTCATTGCCAAATCCAACGGAAACTCACTTGGGGAAGGGACGTGAGGCACGGCCTTCTCCAACCGGATGCGTTGTTGCGCAGCTGCCAATCCCAATGGAAACTCACTTGCGGAAGGGAGGTGAGGCGCGGCCTTCTCCGACCGGACCCGTGGTTGTGTTCTCGTCCCTTGATCCGAGCTTCCCACGGTCCCGTCCAACTCCCATAGAGCGGCCTTCATATCTTTTTACCACTTCTTCCAAAATTCCTCAACCTCTCTTTGATCCATGCTGAGCTGCCATTCATCAATGGGGATCGGCGGCCACACTCCACTCACAATCACACCGGGGCCACGCTTGTCGCAAACGAACATGGCGGTCAGCACGTCCATCGCCGGGAGCTGTGAAGGGCGGTTGCACCAGTGCAAGGTGTACAAATGTGTGGTTGCACAACAAGTTTGCGTTTACAAACACTCGGCAAATCGATAGCAAAAATGAACGAATTCATGTGCGGGACCATAAATGGGGCATCCGTTGCATGTCCAACAACGGAATCAATGCTAAAGGACACCCTTGTTGCACCATTGGCCACTTACCCACCCCTTCTACGATCATTGACACATGGAGTGTGTGCAACACGGCACTTGCACACCCTTTCAATGCGGTTGCACACCTTCTCAACAGGGCTGTGCGTTAGCGCTATCGCACTGAGAGGCCTCGGTGTTGTTGGCGGTGCACGTGAGTGTCCACGGCGCCGACAGCTTTTGCGGTGCGCCTATTGCGTCCCGAAATGGTTGCCCCGGCCTCAGACCATGAAGGGGGTGACGCGCCATATGCCCCATCGTTGTGAATGTCATACACTTCTTCCGAATTACCTCCGACATCGTTGAAAGAAAACTGTGGGCCATGCCAATGTCCGTGGCCGCCCGCACGGGCTCTTGGGTTGCCGCCGCTGACCTACTTGGTTGCAATGGCCTCTCCCAACCCAGCCTTTTGCCACACGATGAATGAGGCATACAAGGCGGCCTCACTAAGCACCATGCATGCTTCCGCATAGCCTTGGAGGCCAATCCTCAGGATTTTCCAATCACTCCAACGCGTGGCGGTGAAGGCGGAGCCTTGCCACGCATACCTGAAAATTCTTGAGGGGTCGATTTTCCGGCAATTCTTGAGCCAATGAAAGAACGGGAGCCTATACAAATATTTTGGCGTTACATCGCGAAGCCAACGCCATTCCGAATTGTCATCGGCAAGCGGGGCGTCCATGTGACAACTATGGTGCACCAACAACTCGCTTTTGCATAGGAAGTGGGGTTGCAATCGGGGTGGGGTGGTTTGCTTGGTTGGTGGGTTGCTCGGTTGCTCATCAACTTGCGGCTTCTTCGGCGTTGTAAAACCACTACTAGTTGACGCCTGACTTGCGCTCCCTTGACTCCCGCTTTCACTTGCTTGTACGGGTCTACTTGACGCTCCTGCGCTTCCGCTCCCACTTGCTTGTAAGAGTTGTAATGGTTGTTGCAGTTGTTGCAATTGTGGGTCCATGGTCGCCCATGCGCAACCGCTACGGAAAGAAAGATGGGAACGGAGTCTGCAAATTGCGGTTGCACAATGCAACGACCCACTTGCACACATTGCACACCACTTGCACAAAACTTGCACACGCTCCACGTCCGGCGTACAACACACATGCACATGTCTCAACACATTGTGGTCCAATCGGACACTAGATGACATGCAACATGAACACAAACACATAATCAGCATTTGCACGGTGCCATCGAGGCATCTCCTCGGCGAGGAGGAGACGTTCTAGCGCTTGCGAGACGAGGCGTGTGTCGCGTTCCGTTGGAGTGCCTTTTCCCCCTCCCCTCGCCGAAGAGCACAAAAAATGGTCCTTGAACAGGTAGTTTAGCGACTCGACAATGTCACCGCTAAACATACCGCAACCCCACGGATGCAAATTTTTCAGAACCTGGGGAGCGTCAAATTGTAGCCAGGACGAATATTGCGATGGAATGGTGGGACAAATAGTTCGTTTGGAGTTATTTGCGACGGATGAACAATTTAGGGCGTTCAAATTGAACTCCAAACTTTGTAGTGCCGTAAGTAAAGAAGCAATTTGTACAACCACATCAATGACATGGTTTTGCCTTGCGAATATGATGCCAGTTTGCCAACAAGAGTCAGTGTCTCTTCCCCATCCGGAGAGGGATGCCCCTTGAGACTAATTTTTGTTTTGGCACAATTGAGGCGATCTTGAACACGATTCCTAGTGGCTGGCAGAAGGTCCTTGCACTTCTTCCTAATGAATGTGGTGAGGTAGTCACCAACCCGAATAACAAGGTGCAATATGCACATAACCACAAATTTGAACTGTTCCTCTATATGCAACAAGGGTTCGCTCACACATCCTTTGGCGTTGGTACAATCCAAACCCTTCTTATAAAGAACGACGGACGGTACAGGAAGCCGGACGCGTCAGTGACCGGGTCCACACACGCAAACCACCGTGGCGCACGCAGCCCAAGACCGACGCCTGAGAGACCTGCCAGGGACAACCCCATCGCGGAGCTCTGAATGGGTACGGCGCGGAGCAAGCCCTGCGCCCCTGCCTCGGCAGGGGCCAGCGGCAGGCACAATGAGCCCGGTTCTCGGCCGGCCTCCGCGTGCCCCGCGCAGCCACACAGTAAAGCCGGGGGCGCAAGTCCCCGGGGTGGAAGGAGGCACCACGGCGTCGGGAAAGCTGACCTGAGCACCGAGAGCAACCGGAGCGGACGAGGCGCGGCGCACCACGCGGGGCCACGTGGCACGCCAGAGAGGCACGCCGCCGCCACAGCCAAGGTACACGGACAGGTGCCAAGCAGCAACAGCCGCCGGGTGCCGCACAACCGGAGAGCGCGCAAAACACGCAACGAACCACGGCACGCGAACAGGTGCCAACCAACAACAGCCGCCGTCGGGACGGACGTGTGCTTGCCCGACAGCAACCCAGCCCCTCCCGGCTACGGAACAGCCACCGTCTTGATGGACGACTGCGCGCCCGGGGTGTACCCAGCCCCTGCCGGCTACAAACAGCCGCCATCCAGATGGACGAGAGCGCGCCCGGCAGCGAAACCAGCCGCTGCCGGCTACGAATGGTGGCCATCCGGATGGACGAGTGTGCGCCCCGCAGCGACGGCCCACACACCCAACCAACAGCACAACACAGCGAGCGAGCACGCCGGTGAACAGGAGCAAAGAGGCCCAAGATACCGCACACCAAACACAGCACACCGAGCGAGCACACCGGTGAACAAGAGCCAAGGGGCCCGGGAGGCCGTACACGCAACACAACACACCGAGCGGGCACACCGGTGGACACGAGCCAAGTGGCCCAGGACACCGCACGAGCAAAGCACAGGACGCAGCGGGCACATCGGTGAACAGGAGCCAAGTGGCCCAGGACACTGCACACACAACACAGCACACGGAGCGAGCACAGCGTTGAACAGGAGCCAAGTGGCCCATGACACCGCACCAGCTCAGCAACGAACCCAGCGGGCACACCAGAGAACAGGAGCCAAGTGGCCCCGGACACCGCATATGCAACACAACACACCGAGCAGACGCACAGGTGAACAGGAGCCAAGTGGCTCAGAACACTGCACACGCAACAAAGGGCACGCCGGTGAGCAGGAGCAAAGTGGCCCAGGACACCGCAGCAGCAAAGCAACGCACCGAGCGGGCGCACCGGTGAACAGGAGCCAAGTGGCCCAGGACACCGCAGATGCAACACAACAAACCACGCAGGCACACCGATGAACAGGAGCCAAGTGGCCCCGGACACCGCACATGCAACACAACACACCGAGCGGACACACCGGTGAACAGGAGCCAAGTGGCTCAGGACACTGCACACGCAACACAAGGCACGCCGGTGAACAGGAGCATAGTGGCCCAGGACACCGCAGCAGCAAAGCAACGCACCGAGCGGGCGCACCGGTGAACATGAGCCAAGTGGCCCAGGACACCGCAGAGGCAATACAACAAACCACGCAGGCACACCGATGAACAGGAGCCAAGTGGCCCAGGACACCGCACAAGCAAAGCAACGCAAGGGGCGGGCACACCGGTGAACAGGAGCCGAGTGGCCCAGGACACTGCACACGCAAAGCAATGCACCGAGCGGGCACACCGGTGAACAGGAGCCAAGTGGCCCAGACCACCGCACACGCAACACAACACACCGAGCGGGCACACCGCTGAACAGGAGCCAAGTGGCCCAGGACACCGCACACGGAACACAACACACCAAGCGGGCACACCGGTGAACAGGAGCCAAGTGGCCCAGGACACTGCACAAGCAAAAAAACGCACCTAGCGGGCACCCCGGTGAACAGGGGCCAAGCAGCCCAGGACACCGCAGACGCAACACAACAAACCACGCGGGCACACCGGTGAACAGGAGGCAAGTGGCCCAGGACACCGCACAGGCAAAGCAACGCACCGAGCGGGCGCACCGGTGAATAGGAGCCAAGTGGCCCAGGACACCGCACACGCTACACAACACACCGGGCGGGCGCACCAGTGAACAGGGGCCAAGTTGCCCAGGACGCCGCACACGCAACACAACAGCAGAGCGGGCACACCGGTGAACAGGAGCCAAGCCGCCCAGGACACCGCAGCAGCAGCAGCAACGCACCGAGCCGAAAGAACCAACAACGGTCGGACACACTGGGGCGACCCAGCCGACCCACCGGGCCAGCAGCAGGGGCGGTAATGCAAGGCCACTGGTCCAAGCCCGGCCAGACTGCATCGGCGACCATGGCAAACGACACCCGGAGCAATGGAAGCAACTGGTGACAGGCGAGCCGGTAGACAGTCCAGGAGGGGGTCGCCTGCCAAGCAGAGGGCCCCGGCAAATCAGGCCACAAGGGTTAGGCGGTCGTACCCAAGACGAGCGGGAGCGATACCCCTTGTGGTGAGAGATACTCCACACAGCTGGGCAGCCCCCAGAGCTGCCTCCCAAAGGAGGCGGCATGTGGCCCTACCCATGGACACATGTGGGGACACCCTCCCACCTGGGACACCTGGACCGGGTGGCCGCGACACTGCCTTCCCAAGCACCTGCAGGAGCAGCTTTAGAGGCACCTCAACTAGGGCAGTGGGAGGGACAGGACGTGCCCTTGGTAAGACCTTCTTCCTGGATTGTCAAGAAAGGCATCCCAAGCTCCCGAAGATACCTACCTAACTACCTCCTTGCACTTCTTCTGAATCAATTTGGTGAGGTAGTCACCAACCCGAAAAAAAAGTTGCAATATGCACCTAACCACAAATTTGAACCGTTCCTCTATATGCAACAAGGGTTCACTCACACATCCTTTGCCCTT
The DNA here is from genome assembly GCA_964036045.1 of Eutreptiella sp. 'Long Island Sound 2002'. NCBI lineage: Eukaryota > Euglenozoa > Euglenophyceae > Eutreptiales > Eutreptiaceae > Eutreptiella > Eutreptiella sp. 'Long Island Sound 2002'. The sequence goes on from OZ038380.1 coordinate 107,859,556, forward strand.
GGTACAATCCAAACCGTTCTTAGAAAGTTTATATAATTTTTGTCACTCTTGGATGACCGCCGCTACTTACGGTCCTCCCACTTTCCCTTGAGGTCGCACCACACCGCGTAAGTGTAAATACTCCCATTTCGAAAGTAGCTTGAAATTCCTGGCACTTTTCGGAGCCATGGGGAGTCACCACCTGACATGACTCTGGCACGACACCATTTTTCACGAATGAGGATCCATGCGGTGTTTATAATACCTGGGATTGCCTCCAAAGTCTTTGAAAAATTGCACGTAGAGCATCGATGTCGTGCTCACTTGTGAGGGCAACATCGATGGTTGAACTATAAGCTAGGGTGCGCGCGCGGAGCACACACACAGCCCAACAGCCCAGCCAGGAGTGGCGCGGCGCAGCCGCAGACCGAGCCCAAACACACACACCCACAACGCGCGCCCGTGCCAGGAGTGGCTGGGTGCAAGCGGAGCGCGCACACGAGCACACACACAGCCCAACACCCCAGCCAGGAGTGGCGGGGCGCAGCCAAAACCCGAGCCCAAACACACACACCCACAGCGCGCACCCGTGCCAGGAGTGGCAGGGTGCAAGCGAAGCACACACACAGCCCAACACCCCAGCCAGGAGCGGCGGGGGGCAGCCGAAACCCGAGCCCAAACACACACACCCACATCGCGCACCCGTGCCAGGAGTGGCAGGGTGCAAGCGGAGCACACACACAGCCCAACACCCCAGCCAGGAGTGGCGGGGCGCAGCCGAAGGCCGAGCCCAAACACACACACCAACACCGCGCACCCGTGCCAGGAGTGGCTGGGTGCAAGCGGAGCGCGCACACGAGCACACACACAGCCCAACACCCCAGCCAGGAGTGGCGGAGCGCAGCCGAAACCCGAGCCCAAACACACACACTCACACCGCGCACCAGTGCCAGGAGTGGCTGGGTGCAAGCGGAGCACACACACAGCCCAACACCCAAGCCAGGAGTGGCGGGGCGCAGCCGGAACCCGAACCCAACCACACACACCCACACCGCGCACCCGTGCCAGGAGTGGCTGGGTGCAAGCGGAGCACGCACACAGCCCAACACCCCAGCCAGGAGTGGTGGGGCGCAGCCGAAACCCGAGCCCAAACACACACACCCACACCGCGCACCCGTGGCAGGAGTGGCTGGGTGCAAGCGGAGCACGCACACAGCCCAACACCCCAGCCAGGAGTGGCGGGGCGCAGCCGAAACCCGAGCCCAAACACACACATCCACACCGCGCACCCGTGCCAGGAGTGGCTGGGTGCAAGCGGAGCACACACACAGCCCAACAAACCAGCCAGGAGTGGCGGGCCGCAGCCGAAACCCGAGCCGCAACACACACACCCACACCGCGCACCCGTGACAGGAGTGGCTGGGTGCAAGCGGAGCGCGCACACAGCCCAACACCCCAGCCAGGAGTGGCGGGGCGCAGCCGAAACCCGAGCCCAAACACACACACCCACACCGCGCACCCGTGCCAGGAGTGGCCGGGTGCAAGCTGAGCACGCACACAGCCCAACACCCCAGCCAGGAGTGGCGGGGTGCAGCCGAAACCCGAGCCCGAACACACAGACCCACACCGCGCAGCCGTGCCAGGAGTGGCTGGGTGCAAGCGGAGCACGCACACAGCCCAACACCCCAGCCAGGAGTGGCGGGGCGCAGCCGAAACCCGAGCCCAAACACACACACCCACACCGCGCACCCGGGCCAGGAGTGGCTGGGTGCAAGCAGAGCACGCACACAGCCCAACACCCCAGCCAGGAGTGGCGGAGCGCAGCCGAAACCCGAGCCCAAACACACACATCCACACCGCGCACCCGTGCCAGGAGTGGCTGGGTGCAAGCGGACCACACACACAGCCCAACAACCCAGCCAGGGGTGGCGGGGCGCAGCCGAAACCCGAGCCCCAACACACACACCCACACCGCGCACCCGTGCTAGGAGTGGCTGGGTGCAAGCGGAGCGCGCACACAGCCCTACACCCAAGCCAGGAGTGGCGGGGCGCAGCCGAAACCCGAGCCCAAACACACACACCCACACCGCGCACCTGTGCCAGGAGTGGCCCGGTGCATACGGAGCACGCACTGAGCCCAACACCCCAGCCAGGAGTGGCGGGGTGCAGCCGAAACCCGAGCCCAAACACACACACCCACACCGCGCAGCCGTGCCAGGAGTGGCTGGGTGCAAGCGGAGCACACACACAGCCCAACACCCCAGCCAGGAGTGGCGGGGCGCAGCCGAAACCCGAGCCCAAACACACACACCCACACCGCGCGACCGGGCCAGGAGTGGCTGGGTGCAAGCACAGCGCGCACACGAGCACACACATGCCCCAACACCCCAGCAAGGAGGGGCGGGAGGCAGCCCAAACCCGAGCCGAAGCACACACACCCACGCCGCACACCCGAGCCAGGAGTGGCGGGGTGCAAGCGGAGCGCGCACACAAGCAGACACAAACCCCGACACCCCAGCCAGGAGTGGCGGGGCGCAGCCGGAACTCGAACCCAACCACACACACCCACACCGCACACCCCAGCCAGGAGTGGCAGGGTACAAGCGGAGCGCACACACAAGCGCACACACACCCCAACATCCCAGCCAGGAGTGGCGGGGCGCAGCCGAAACCCGAACCCAACCACAACCCAGACCCAAACACAAGCGCGACGCAACAGTAGGAAACCCAGTGTCCATAGCCCGGGCACTGAGGCAGCCCGTGCCATGCAGGTGACCAGGCCAAACGAGATCCGGAGACCGGGGGTAACGCTGCATCCTAAGGCCTGCGCTGCTTGGGGACTCGAGGCGGAGCGTGCGACACCCAAGCACCTGCGAACCCCAGTACCAAGAACATGCATGCATGCCTTGGGAACGGGAGGCGCCAGGAAATCCGGTGAACCCCTAGGGTTCCGCCCAAAGGAGGGGACGTGTGCAAGCACGGGAGCCCACCCTACCAGCATGACAAGCAGTCACGCTGCCGGCGATCAGCCCTCCCGGTGTTGCCCGGGGCCGCTTTGTTGGGGGCCACCAGTCAGGTCTAGCGGGAAGTAAGCCGCCTCCCCTCTTCACGCGCGGAACCTCTTCCTGTTCGTCCCAGGGGCGACGCCAGGGGGAACCATGGGGCGCCTCTCCACGACCGAGTGCACCTACCTACCTACCTACCTACCTACCTAGGGTGCGCGCCTTTTGACCATGGTTGGCAAACCCAATGGCCAGTTGCACCCAAGGGCGAGATCCACAAGGGAATCCATCACCCCGAACGATCACAACATATGGTCCTTCCCCGTCCAAAAGCGGGAATGACATTGTATCAAGTACATCGTGTTGAGTTGAGATATACTTAAAAAACTCATCAAGATCCCAACGGACACCTACCTCCCCATTATAATCGCTTGGGACTAGGATTTGCTTGCTCCCCAGCTCCTGCCAAGCAATTTTGAAAGCCTGAAGCGATGGAAAGGGGTGCTCCCAATTTGCGGGGAGGCCCCCCTTCCGTTCATTGCGAAGCTTGGCTACCCAACGGATAAGGGTCTTGTACGTAGAAAGGCAGAGGCATATATTGGTAGTTGCACAAGTGCAACCGTGTGCAAACATTGCAATAAACGACTTGCACACATGTTTGCACAAAGCGTAACATTGCCATCATCGCACTAATTTTATCAATGTGGTGTTATACGGTGTCCGAGTGTGCAAGTTAGAGTATGTAGGTATGCTGAATGGAGTGAATGACCACGTTAGATGATGTATGAGAATGAACTGGATTCGAAAGTGTGCAAGTGGTCACTTGCACCCCACAAGGAGCAGTTGCACAATGCATCAATAACGCAAAAAAGACACATAGCAAGATACATCACCTTTTTTTTGGCATTTCAAGCTCCAAAACGAGGCGGACAGCCTCGGTAGGTGTGTAAACCTGCCGAATGGCGTCTCTTGCACGGTTCTTGTATCGCTTTTGCTTATGGATGCGTGAATTGAGGCGATCCAATAGGGCGGTACCCGCTGCCGTTGAGGTAACTAGTCCCACAAGGTCATCCATCAAGTCTGGGCTGCTAAAAGTACCGTAAGTAGTTCCAATAAACTGGGAAATAGCATTTCCTTGCAAAACCATTGCAAATTTGGCAAATGGCTTGTAAATTTCTCGTGAACTTTCAAATGCGGCAGCGACGGCGGCAGTCGCAACTGCGGTGCCAGCGCGGTTGCACAGGGATTGCACCGTGCAACTGCAGTGCAATCGTGTGCAACTGGCAAAAATTTAGAGCAACTGCGTGCAAACATAAATGTTTTTGTGCAACTCTACCTGGACAAAACGGGTTCCTAGGGTGGGGTAGCAAAACTGCTACGTAAGGCCATGCAACCATAATGACCCACTGGGATTGCCGCGGAGATTTGCAGCAGGAGTTTTACGCCAGACTGAGCCGTGATCAAAGCTCTGACAGGGGAAAACAGAGCATACCGGCGGAATCACTGGTTGCTTGTTTGAGTAATATGACGTCGTCCTGAAGCCTTTTGACGAGAACTGATGACAAACCTTGTGAAAAGGAAAACCTGTTCATATTTCCTGGAGCATACTTTCTCAAACCAAATGCCTTCCAACTGATTAATGCATACAGCATCTCAATAATGCCTACATTGAGTTACTGCCTGAGGTGTTGCAGCTGGATTACACTTAGGGCACCACCAATCTTTGAGCAGCGGTTTTCAGAGGCGTACAGATGTTTTTCAAGGCTCTCCATGTCCATGTCCGTCAACATGCTAACCAAAACACACTAATGTACAGAGGGACATGCTGTCTGGTCTCTCGCACACTTAGGGTATAGACCCTGATTTATTGTCGGATATTTCAGCATCTTCAGTTTCTCCATGGGGACAAGAAATGTTCGATCGGGCAAAAAGGCAAGGCGATACTGCTAGAAGAAAAGAAACCCCAGCAGAATGTTCTCCCCTACATCTGCGAGGTGGATGAACACATTTAGGCACTGGCCTCACTTCCCTGACACAGGTAATCACATATTGACTATGAGGCCCTTGTCTCCTCCTATATTCGGCGATTTCCTCGCCCCGAACAAGCGCAACGGGTGTGCAGCATCCACCGAGCTTGCTTTGGGGAAACATTTTGACGGCCCCAGTGCCAAAACCTGACACCCTATGTCTGCGAGTGTCAGAACTTCAGTCTCCGGGAAAAGTAATCAGTCCTGAAAGAAAGTTCGGACATAAATTAAAGGTTCAGTCTTGCCGAAATGGTATTTATTGGGGGGGTGAATAAGGGATCGAGTAACAGAGGGCACTGACTCAAAGTCCTGTGACCTGACCTCAACTCCCTCGTTTTGAGAACAGGAAGGGGAGGTAATTGTAGCCACCGAACACTTTTTTGGGGCTTGGCACCGCAGGCGTACAACTGCCTGCCTATACCCTAAGATACGGATTGCATGCGCTGAGAATCCTCAGATACTACTGTCTGGGGTGACGGCACTGGCACTCACAATCTGAACACTACGCGCTCGGGCATTCTCACGCGAGTACAGGCGTGGTGTCAGACATTGGGCCTCAATATATGATTTTACGATGTCGCCAGATCCCAAAATTCAGTTGCCGGACTATCGCAGAAACCGCCGCGGTCGCGATTTTCCCGCCGCCGCAAGCATTTTTGGCTCATTTTGCGAGATTTGTGCCAATTCTGTGCGCTGTTAAGCAGATTTAAGAAGTGCAATTTGCCAATCGCAATCATATCCTGCTCCTGTGATCAAATGACGGTCATCCCATCAACCTTTACGGAGATATTTCCAAAATACCGGCTTTTCGGGCCTTTTTTGGCACTTTTCCACGAAGAAAGTGGCATAAGTGGATTTCGGGGAGGTCTCATGAGATTTCAAATGGGTCAAGGTTCTCCCTAAGGTTAGTTTGGCCTTAGCAAACCACCATATTTGACCCTAAATGGTGGTGCATCAAGATAATTGAGTGGCGGGTGCCAAAATTGCCCCAAAACAGCCATATTTGCCCTTTTTAACTTGTAAATCTCGCATAAGTAGATTTAGGGGAGGTATCATGAGATTTCAAATTGCTCACCCTTGTTGCTAAGGTTAGTTTGGCCTTGGCAAAACACCATATATGACCCTACATGCTCTTGAATCAACATGTATCAACGGCGGGTGCCAAAATTGCCTCAAAACAGCCATATTTGCCTTGTCTGACGTCTAATTCTAGTATAAGTAGATTTAGGGGAGGTATCATGAGATTTCAAATTGCTCCACCTTGTTCCTAAGGTTAGCTTGGCCTTGGCAAAACACCATATGTGACCCTGCATGCTCTTGCATCAAGATATATCAAGGGTGGGTGCCAAAATTGCCTCAAAACAGCCTTATTTGCCCTGTTTGACGTCTAATTCTAGTATAAGTAGATTTAGGGGAAGTGTCATGAGATTTGAAATTGCTCAACCTTGTTCCCTAGGTTAGTTGGGCCTTGGCAAACCACCATTTGTGACCCTAAATGCTCTTGGCTCAAGATGAATGAACGGCGGGAGCCAAAATTGCCTCAAAACAGCCATATTTGCCCTATTTAACATGTAATTCTCGTGTAAGTAGCTTTATGGGAGGTATCATGAGATTTCAAATTGCTCAACCTTGTTCCTAAGGTTAGTTCGGCCTTGGCAAACCACCATATGTGACCCTAAATGCTCTTGGCTCATGATTAATGAACGGTGGGTGCCAAAATTGCCTCCAAACAGCCATATTTGCCCTTTTTAACGAGTAATTCTAGTATTGGTAGATTTAGGGGAGATGTCATGAGATTTCAAGTTGTTCAACCTCGTCCCTAAGGTTGGTTCGGGCCTGGTAAACCACAAATTATGACCCCAAATGCTCTTTGCTCAAGATAAATGATCGGAGGGTGCTAAAGCCCCCTCAAACCTGCCACATTTCCAACCCGTAATAATTGACGTAATTGAGGCAATTTGAGAACATTGCCTGGCTTTGTGTTTGCGCTGCCATTGCTTCATTGCCCACATTGCACTCATATCATGTTTGTGACCTAACGAGGTATGGGGAAATTTTCATCCGGTTTCAAATTGGATTGTTGCCCATGTCATGTGTCTCGTTATGGGCAGATGAAATATCACACACACAACACACAACACACACCAGAACTTGCAAAGCAAAAACCGTGCATTGCAACGCGCGTTGGATGGCAACCCAAAGAGCCGGCTTAGGCAATGTGCTAGAAACACTTGGTGGCAACAATCTCCCAAACAGCTGTATTTGCACTTTTGAACCCGCGATGGTTGATTTCATTGATGTCGTTGTGCTTTCGTGTGATTTGGCATTAATGAAATTTTTCCCTAGAGCTCGGTTAGGCTTGCCAAGCAACAAATTGTGACCCTACATGCCTTTTACTCAAGATAATCGTCCGGAGGGTGCAAAAAGTGCCCCTGAATAGCCATATTTGCACTTTTGAAGCCACAAATGTGGATTAGAGTGATTTCGTTGTGATTTCGTCGTGATTACCAACCTGAATGGTTTGTGGAACCCAACAAGACAACTCCCACAGTATCCGCGAGGATCGGGTAAAGTTTTTCATACACAAGGGTGGTGTCAAGGGCCTGGACTGTATAGCTAGTGACCAATCCCGTCCTGGCTTCTACAAATTTTCGTTCCACCACGTCTTGCATTTCGTTTTCTGGGATCTCATGTTCAACGACACTTTTGTGATGTGCTCGTCAATTTTCGCACAAGCCCTGGGAACTGCTATTGGTGGGTCCACCTCCGCCCAATACGCTTCCATGGTCGTAGCTAAAAAAGAAATTGACTTGAACTCTTCTTCCCTACCCCCCATTGTTAGATATCGGGATAATTTCCTGGTCTTGGTTCCCCAGAGTTTTCTGCAACACACATCCGTGAACGAGTGTATTGCACAGGTATTGCGCCGACTTACTGAAACTATCCGTATGAACCTCACGCTGGAAGCTGTAACACCACGCCTGCCTTTTCTTGAAGCTATGGTCTTTGTTACTTCCAACTCAACCTTCAACCCGAACTCCCGTGACATGCTGTCTTCATACGTCCCCAACCAAATAGCTAAGTGTACACACTATGCACATAGTTGAAATATCACAGAGGAAATATCACAGTTGTGTCGGTCATTTTTTGCCCGCCTGTCCCATCTCTCCATTCAAGTGGTGGTTTGGCTTGCCGTTGTGGTGGTTGATGATTCTGCTGCGGTTGCAATCCATGATGCATGATGCATGATGCTCCACTTCTCTTCTCAAAGCAATGTCGTCTATCCCGCAAATTGGCGGTACTCTTCCAGTGTTGGCAAGGGAGCACTTGTGCATGTGGCTGCTGTGTTGGAGTTCCTGAGCAATGAGATGTTGGAGCTTGCGAGCAACGCATCAAGAGAAAACAAGAAGTAGCAACGTATCACGCCTCGGCTCTTGATGGTATGCACCGTGTGCAAGAGGCCTTGGCGGCCTTCCTCCCCCTCGTGTTCAAGGTGCCGCGTGTCCAAGATACAACATGTGTATGTACCGCATTTTTTTGGGACCTGGCTACAAGGGGACTGTTTCATGGGAATCAGTAACATCAAGAATGGGGCTGCGGGGGTGGGAAGACTGGGGGGGGTGCCGCCTAACACCACTGAACGTATTCAGCAAATGTAAACATTCACAACAGCACATGCACATTACGGGGAGAGAGAGAGAGAGAGAGAGAGAGAGAGAGAGAGAGAGAGAGAGAGAGAGAGAGAGAGAGAGAGAGAGCGAGAGAGAGAGAGAGAGACAGACAGAGAGAGAGAGAGAGAGAGAGACAGTCCTGGGTCCGTGAGTTTGTTGCATCAATTCACGTCCTGCACGCACGCACTGTGCACACTGCACGCACCCACTGTGCACACTGCACGCACCCACTGTGAACACTGCACGCACGCACTGTGCACGCTGCACGCACGCACCCACTGTGCACGCCGCACGCAGGCATTGTGCACGCTGCACGCACGCATCGTGCACGCTGCACGCACGCACCCACTGTGCACACTGCACGCACCCACTGTGCACGCTGCACGCACGCATTGTGCACGCTGCACGCATTGTGCACGCTGCACGCACGCACTGTGCACGCTGCACACACACACTGTGCACGCTGCAGGCACGCATTGTGCACACTGCACGCACGCATTGTGCACGCTGCACACACGCACTGTGCACGCTGCAGGCACGCATTGTGCACACTGCACGCACGCATTGTGCACACTGCACGCACGCATTGTGCACGCTGCACACACGCACTGTGCACACTGCACGCACGCATTGTGCACACTGCACGCACGCATTGTGCACGCTGCACGCACGCACCCACTGTGCACGCTGCACGCACCCACTGTGCACACTGCACGCACCCACTGTGCACGCTGCACGCACGCATTGTGCACGCTGCACGCATTGTGCACGCTGCACGCACGCACTGTGCACGCTGCACACACGCACTGTGCACGCTGCAGGCACGCATTGTGCACACTGCACGCACGCATTGTGCACACTGCACGCACGCACTGTGCACACTGCACGCACCCACTGTGCACGCTGCACGCACGCACTGTGCACACTGCACGCACGCATTGTGCACGCTGCACGCACCCACTGTGCACACTGCACGCACCCACTGTGCACGCTGCACGCACGCATTGTGCACGCTGCACGCATTGTGCACGCTGCACGCACGCACTGTGCACGCTGCACACACGCACTGTGCACGCTGCAGGCACGCATTGTGCACACTGCACGCATGCATGGTGTGTGTTGTGCTTGGTTGTGGGACAGGTTGTTTGGCAGGCGGGGGCACAGACGAGAGGAGCACGAGGGGGGGGGGGGGTGGCACCAGGGGGTTTGACACACGGGCAGGGCGGTCTGTAGTCTGTAGACTTTGTCTGCCCCTAATTGCAGACACTGTCAGCATGTTGTGGACTTTAAAGGACAATATTTGGGAAGGGGAGCCTTCGGCCCACTTCCTCAATCACGGTCCACTCGCGTCGTTTACCTGTGCACATGGGTATCGACATGGACATCTTTGGCCAATGCCCCTCCCAATATTTTGATAATATGTGTCTCCATGATTCTTTTCCTATTGTGCGTGTAGCCATCAGTGGGCCCGTCCAGCCTAGATATTGGCCTACTACCAAGCCAGGGAGGAGCCATTGCATTCAATCAGTAGCTCACCTTGCCTAGTCAACAGGTCAATAATGAGGTTCATGCTCAGCAGTAGTTGGTTGGTGACGTCATGCATAAAACCCGGACGCACTGTGCACACTGCACGCACGCACTGTGCACACTGCACGCACGCACTGTGCACGCTGCACGCACGCATTGTGCACGCTGCACGCACACATCGTGCACGCTGCACGCACGCACCCACTGTGCACACTGCACGCACCCACTGTGCACACTGCACGCACGCACCCACTGTGCACACTGCACGCACGCATTGTGCACGCTGCACGCAGGCACTGTGCACACTGCACGCACGCACTGTGCACACTGCACGCACGCACTGTGCACGCTGCACGCACCCACTGTGCACGCTGCACGCACGCACTGTACACGCTGCACGCACGCATTGTGCACACTGCACGCACGCATTGTGCACGCTGCACGCACGCATTGTGCACAGTGCACGCACTACCTGCTGACATCATAGATGCCAACAAGACATATAGTTGTGGTGCTCTTGCCTTCACACTTGCTGCATTATTTCCCAAGCTTGGGCCCAGCGTACGTGCTTCAGATCCCCCCTGAACCTATATTCCTGCTCCGTGTGGCTGCTCTCCAAATATATGGGTTTCATTCTGGGGGATGGGGGAGGGTACTTTAATGGATCCTCACCCGATAGAGCAAAACATTCAAGCTCTCAATGATGGGGAACATAATCTCAAACTGCACGCACCGTGTTCTATAATCAGGTGCGTTCCCTGCCTGGTGCAATGTATTGGTACGGCCATCCAGGGCTCATTTTGGGGCGATTCCACTGGCTGTGACGTCATGGGTTTCTATTCTGCCTTCGCCACATACTCCAGCCAAATGGCCACGCTGCTCATTGCATACCTGACGTATCGGATCATGTTTTCTACGGTGCCAAAGTGGGAATACGTCGCGCTTGTGGGATTGGCCATCTTTGTGCTCTCTGGTCTGATTTCAATGCTCCCCCTCATTGGGGTGGACTCTTATGTCAAGTACGATGGGTTCTGTTACATTGATTACCGAGATGTTACACACTGCGTCTTGTGGCTGCTGATCATGGTTCCATGTGTGTTCGGTGTCCTGCTCCTCTATGTTCAGATCTACAAGCGGAGTGGTTTGTCAAAGACAGTCCGCTTCGGTCTTCTCGGCTTTTGGTTTGTTTTCCTTTGCGGGTGGGTCCTTGGGATCCCCACCTGTTTACACATATGATGCGCCTGTTGCCTACCCAACGTACAGTGGTCCGCTGCCCACTCCTGCATACACACAGGTGTATTGAGCAGATGCCCAAACTGCATTTTGCCAGCAACTTATTTTGTCTTTTCTTAACGCAACAACCCAGGTGTCCATCCCACATCTCCGTTGCCTCTGCATGGCAGTGTGGTCTGCACAGGTCGGACCGAATGTTTCATCGAACCCATGCCGGCGCCTACGTGCACTTTTCTCGCATCTTGCCCAACGATGAAAAAACGTCCAAAAAATGGCCGTTTTTTGGTCAAAAGTTGAGTTTTTTGGCCTCAGACAAGCGGTTGAAGACCATTTTCCTTCCAAAATCGGCCAAAAAAGGCAGTTTTTTGGTCAAAAATTGAATTTTTTTGCCTTCAGCCAAACAGTTGAAGACCCCCCCCCCCCCTATTTTGAGGGTGCTGGATGCGAAAAAGCAGGTTGTAGGCACACACAGATCAGGAAAACACAATTTACAGCATCCATATGCACCAAAATTTCCCATTTTTCATGAAAAAAACGGCAAAAAATGGCCGTTTTCCGGTCAGAAATTGAGTTCTTTTGGCGTCAGACAAGCAATTGCAAACCCCCCGCCCTATTTTGAGGGTGCTGGATGCAAAAAAGCAGGTTCTAGAGAGAGACAGATCACGAAAACACAATTTACAGCATACATTTTTCATGAAAAAACGGCCAAGAATGGCCGTTTTTGGTCAAAAATTGAGTTTTTCGGCCTCAGACAAGCATTTGAAACCCCCCCCCCCCCTATTTCGAGGGTGCTGGATGCGAAAGAGCAGGTTCTATGCAGACACAGATCACGAAAACACAATTTACAGCATGCGTATGCACCAACATTTGTCATTTTTCATGAAAAAAAACGGCCAAGAATGGCCGTTTTTTGGTCAAAGATTGAGTTTTTCGGCGCCAGACAACTATTCGAAGACCCCCCCTCCCATTTTGAGGGTGCTGGATGCGAAAAAGCAGGTTGTAAGGGCACACAGACGACGAAAACACAATTTGCAGCATCTGTATGTACCAAAACTTCCCATTTTTCATGAAAAATCGGCCAAAAATGGCCGTTTTTTGGTCAAAACTTGAAGGTTTTTGGCCCCAGACAAGCAGTTGAAGACCCCTCCCCCCCTATTTTGAGGGTGCTGGATGCGAAAAAGCAGGATGTAGGCAGACACAGAGCAGGAAATCACAATTTACAGCATCCGTATGTACCAAAATTGGCCGTTTTTCATGAAAAATCGCAAAAAATGGCCGTTTTCCGGTCAGAAATTGAGTTCTTTTGGCGTCAGACAAGCAGTTGAAGACCCCCCCCCCCTCCATTTGGAGGGTGCTGGATACGAAAAAGCAGGTTGTAGAGGCATATATATCACGAAAACACAATTTACAGCATGCGTATGCACCAAAATTTGCCATTTTTCATGAAAAAAGGGCCAAAAATGGTTGTTTTTTGGCCAAAAATTGAGTTTTTTTAGCTTCAGATAAGCAGTTGAAGACCCCCTCCCCCTATTTTGAGGGTGCTAGATGCTAACAAGCAGGTTGTAGGGGCACACAGATCACAAAAACGCAATTTACAGCATGCGTATGCACCAAAATTTGCCATTTTTCATGGAAAAAAAACGGCAAAAATGGCCGCTTTTTGGTGAAAAATTGTGTTTTTTGGCCTCAGCCAAGCAGTTGAAGACCTCCCCACCCCTATTTTGAGGGTGCTGGATGCAAAAAAGCATGTTGTATGGGGACACAGATCGCCCAAACACAATTTACAGCATGCTAAGTACTTAAAAGGGTGTTTTTTTTTATGTTGCAGGTTTTGGGATTTTTGGACGTCATAAAATCCTATGTCCAATGCCCACAGCGAAAAGAGACAGCCGTAGCACCAGGACCCTGGGCATCTGCCGTGCTCTTGCGGTAATGGTGGTCACAGTCACGCTCATTGTTGGATGACTGCTTTCCATCGCGATCGCTGTTGCTTGTGTATGCTGAACCAGGGTCGGTTCCGTTCCCACTGGACCTGCGTTCATCGTGAGTTATATTTCCTTTGATCCTTGCCTGGTCCGATCTCTCTATCATTACCAAGACCCTTACTCTACTGCTTCCTGTCGTTGTACGGAATGTGGTGTGACTTATCACGGCCTTTGCTGCTACTGCGACCACCACGACATCCACCTCTACCTTGACCACTATGGTACCCACTGTGACCACTGTGATATGCCTTTTCTTGGTGTGATTGACTATCCCTACGACCGCTCAAATATCCTCGGTCACGATCGCTGCTATATCTTCGATGCCAACCACTGCTATATCGTCCTGAGCCACTCCTGCTCGTACCCTGTTTCTCATGACAAAGTCGCGAACCATAGTCACTGCAGTTCTCAGGCGTGTTGGGCATATTAGTACCTGCACTGAGAGCAGTGGGCTGCGCACGCATACCATCAATGACACCCTGCTCTACCTAGTCTGCATCAGGTACCCCCAACAAACGAGGCATTACAAACATGAACAACTCAATGTATTCAAATTTGGTTGCCCCTGGACGCTTGGACTTGTAACAGATCATTATTGATCCGAAGCCATGGGTCCTCAGGGAGCATGTTGTAAGTGTATGCAATAATTGCACCAATGAGCACGGAACGTGTGTCTGAAATGGATGTACCTCCATACACAATTGTCCGGCGCCCGTGCTTCCCAAAATCAAACAAAAAATAATAGCACCCTTCAGGACCCTCTTGTCCTTGCAGTGACTCAGGTAGCGCCAATGGTTTAAAAAGATCTGCAGGTACCTAAGGGTTTTGGTGACGCCTATGTTACCAACGGATGAGCTGAAGAAGGACACCCATACGCAAATGTTACTGTCAAATCTGTGCAATCAATTCAACTTGCCTGACCTGAGGCTGTGTAGCTACCAACAATTTTAGTTGGTATCCTATCTTGAACCATCGACCAGTGTTTTCATACAAATCCATACAGAGTAACTCCCAATCAATCATATTTTTCCTATCCCAAATGGGAATTGCAGATTGACGGGGCAAACTACCTAAGGTCTGGTTCTATCCTACCGCTGGCATTGATACCAAAAACACCTTTGCCCCTAAACTGTGGTCCAGGCGGCAGACAGGTAAATTCGATGTTATCGTGCCATTCACGCACCTCATGGATTGCGTAACCAGGCGTGATTCCAGACGGTAACAGAGTAGTTGCATCAAAAAATGCAGGCAGTTCAAGACCACCAAAAGGCTTCAGGTATGCTACGGAATCATACACCCAATGTAACAAAGGTGAATATGCAAAAATGCCGGGAGTAGAGGAAGAGGGGAACTCCAAATCACAACCACGCCGAACTGACTGACGCGGATCCGTGCCATTCCGGGAAGGCGGGGTCGCAGTTGATACTAATGCTGACTGACAAGAGGGCTGTGTACCTCTGGCCGTATCGTACATGTGACCCGTCGAAAGCGCTTATGAGCCCGAGATTTCTTGGGTGTAAGAAGCAGCTTGTCGAGCCTGTAAGAAGACAGGGGCAATGCTATTTGAACGATGAATAGGTTAATGTATTGTGTCAACGTCCGTGCCCAATAACCGAAAACTCTCTTCGAATGCGGCTTGGACACCATCAAATGTATTCCCTACGCATGCTTCCAACGCTTGCAATGCAGAAAGAAGGTCTTGAGGCGATAGGTGTTGTATGTTGTCTAAAGCATTGACTGTCAACTGCGAACCGGAAAGACGACTGCGAGCGGTATCTAATGCAGTGTCCACTTCTCAATTGAAATGCTCAACCCGCTGCCAATAAACAAGCATCTTGGAGTCGGCAATAGAATGCGACTGCAATATTTCATCACGAATGGCGACACCAATGGGGTTTGAATGACTTTCAGATGAATAATGGCGTTGCAACAGCGATGGCAGATCACTCGCCACGCGAGCACTCACCTCAAAAATCTGTTGAGAAGTGAGTGATATATGATTGAGCGATTATGAATTTGTAGTTGCTTGTTCATGCTTCCGTTTATCCAAAGCATTTTTAACCATTTCAACTCGACTTGAGAAAAGATATTCACGCTCCTCCAAGAGCGTTACCCGCATGGTAAGTGCTTTCAATCCATGCTTCATTTCCCCACTAGCAGTAGAGACCTCCAAAAAGGGACTATTTGTCAACGGTTGCAAATTCCTCAACCTTAGAAACCCGCCGCTTAAGTGTTCCTACTAGTTCATGCAAACGGGGACACGTGTCATGCAATGGTGGAATACGAGTCAATGTATGATCCTCGAGGCCGGTTGATCTCAAACCATCGCCTATTTGGCAAGCAAAAGAGTGACTCCTCGAATTCATTGTAGAATTGAGACATTTCTCGATTTAAACGCTTCGTTTAGCGATGGTGTTCCCAGCTTGTGACAAGCTTTTTCCAATTCTCTGATTCAAATGAGAATTAAAAGAATAAAATGGAGACTCATTGTTCCGAATTGAGTCATCGATGCATGTGTTTAAAGCCTTAAGATGCTCACCAAGGCATGCTTGCACTGAGGAGTCAACACGTGGATTCATCGTGTCAAAAGCGGCTTTTAAACGCTGTTCCATGTGTATCCCGAAAGAAGAATGTAGTTCATGCAACTTAGATTCACGAAGACCCAGCAAGGCATCAGTTCTTTCATTGACGTGCTCAACATGTTCTTGTACTTGCTTCAATTGCAAACCCATTTTATTTGTCAACACATCCCTAACATGAAGTACATCAATTCTAAATTGCTCCCGTGTCAAAGGGCACGGATGCATGCGATATACAATCGGAACAAAACGAATCAACTGCATAACAATGGAATCCTAAAGTGCCCTCTATTGTGTGCATGGGGCTTTTCGCGATCCGCCAAGAAGACCCGAAAATATCCTGCATTTCGGCAATTTGAGCATTCATCAATTGAACAATACCACAAGTAGCAAAATTCAAACAGCGCTCGTGAACAGTCGTCATGGTCTCGTCTACCTCCCTTGCACTTGCCACACCCTCCGATATCATTTTAAGATTGGCCTCCACTTCCTCCATATGGTGTTCCACGGGCCCCACAATGTGCTTAAGGCTCTCCGACTCAACCGCATTTTGGTCTAAATAACGGATTTCGTCAGAGTGTGGTGGGGACTCATGAGGTTGATAACTTTGAGAAGAGTTCGTACCATGATTCTCCAATCGTTCGCCCCGAACAACCACTTGTTGATCCGGATGTTCAACTCGGCTTTTCACCACCTTTTTGAATTTCTCAATCTCCGTAGCAAGTGTTCGTTGTTGTAGAGGGCACATTGTATACACTTTCTTGCTCATTGCCCCACAACCGTCAATGCGTTGTGGAATGCTGTGTACCTTGGGTGATTGTGGCAAGAGAACATCAAATTCATCTTCTTATGAGCCTTGTGAAGAGCGATAATGTTCCGAACACGAAGATATTTGTCGTTGGGGCTCTTCAAATTGGTCCATCAGTTGTTGGACTCGTGATGGCTTCTCCAAATCGTCAACATCACCGGTCTCATCTTCGTTCATAAACTCCTCCACATATGACTCGCCAAACAAAAGGCGAATGGAGGGGAGGATGTTTGGACCAAATGATGTTTAAAATTTTTCAAACGGGTCCATTGACTCATCAATTTGGTATGTTGTGTCGTATCCGGGGCTTTGAGTCACGGATCCGAAACACTCATGTTTTGTGATGGGTGTAACCTCCCTTTTAGTTTGACATTTCCGAATTTGCAGAGTTTTAGGGGAATGACTCCGGTTCCCTCAGAATACCCGATCAGCAATAGCACATATAAGATTGACAGCAAATCATCATTAAAAATGCAAGATGCTGCAGTGCGGTACAGAAAACCCGCAGTATTAAAGCAATTCTGCTCAGTTCGTTCTGCAAGTCACAGAGCGTTCAATCTTATAAATAGATCTTGATCTGAGTTTAATTGTAAACAATCAACAATGTGCAAATGATCATCCACAATGTGCGCGCGATCTCTTCTGCTTGGGCACTCTCTGATTCACGTTGAGGAGTGTATCACTGTTTCAATACATCACTTCGTGTACTGTTTGATTTGTTTGCTCAATTTCCAATGGTAGAAATCTTGTATGCACAATATGCTACCACATATACACCGCAACAGTTCTACACAATATCCAGCCTCCTGATAATTTAGGACGGGCGGATGATGGGAAAAAAGCAGATCACAATCCGGAATATTCTGTGTAGTTTTGAGGAATCAAGAAAGTTCAAACAAGCTTTCACTGTTGATTGCTTTGATGATACTCTTTTGTTTGTGCCTCTGCTTGCTCCTGCTGCTTCTTGGTGTAGCTGAAGTGTTCCAAATGGAAATGCTTTGATGAAATCAACCAGAACTCCAAGTACCCAAAGGGCAAACAAGGAACCATAGGATCAAATCTACAACATGAACGGCTGCAGTCAAAGGAGATAGTGTATCAACAAAGGAACTCACAATAACTGTAGATTTATGAAACGATAGTTAGAAATTATCCTGCAATCATGTGAAAACTGCCCACATGGGCACTCTCTCTTTAATAGTGCCATCTAGAGATGTCCACTCTTTGTTTTGGGTCCCATAGGTGCTGAGGTGGCATGGCATGTGGCGCTGAGGTCACTGCCATGTCACATGGGATCTTCCTACTTAGGTAGGCTGACTAGAAATGGAAACAAGGACCTCTCAATAAGAGGTGCCCCAGCCCCCCAGGGTGCAGAACACTAGGATAGCTAAGTATTCATGAGAAAATATAGGAAACTGTATAAGCCCCGGATCAATGTCAGTGCCTCAGTCAGTCCACCAAATGGTCCTCCAGTCCAATCAGTTGGGGGGTCAGGGTCCACACAACATCAAACGTTCAACGCTTGGCTTTATAGGTCAAAATGCTTTGTCACCCCTTTTTGGATAGGCCAATACTAAGATAAAAATGTAGTATGCCTTTAGGCATCTCTAAAACAACTAAAGCTTAACCTTTTCTTACTCCCTCCCTGTTGCTGTGGTGGCCACCACTGTCGCATTTTGAAGGAAAAAAGGATATTCTTCCTGACCTCCCCATGGTTTCAACATCTTTTTAAAATTACCTATAACATCCCTAACATTGGAAAGAAGGTGCTGTGTCAGGGTATTCGCCATCTTTTGCTTTGTCGTAACACACACCTACAGCTCCCACTGCGCTCGTTGGTAGGGGGTTAGAATGGGCATGCCAATTCATGTGTCCATGCACCCCTCCCTCCAAAAGCAAAACACAACGCAATGCGCAAAACCCAACACAGGGTACGGTCAGGGCACGCTGTCTGGGATCCCGTGGAACCTGCTGACTGACCTGACCTGTCCTTAGGGCGAGGGGGTGGCGTTGAAAATTATTTTGCCCCTTAATGAGGTCTTGGGATTCTGAGCACTGGTCCAAAAGTCAGCGTTTTGGCCAGAACGCGGCCTACTTTGCTGTTTTCGCTCCAGGATATCTGCAGAGAAAGGATGCAAGGGTTGAGGGCCTGATGTAAACGCAATGATCGACGAAACACCAAAATCCTTCAAATGACGGTCTAGAATTTTTCTGAGGGTACACACCTGTCCAGAATCTCCATGTGCATTAAATGCACATTTTCACGCATTTTTATTTCATCACATGAATTTCTAAATCCCTGGATTCGCACGCAGAGAAAAGCGGCGGGCCGGAGTGCATCCTAATTGGGCGCCGGAAAAGACAGAGAAAATAAGATTATAACAGTATGTCATGTAATAATAAAGAAATGACTAAAGACACATTACATAATAAACACAGAGATTCCAGGCATGCTTCTAGGAAAACTCCAGAAGAAAGAATTTAAGAATTCGGAAAAAGATTCGCAGAACAAGGTATAAACATACAGGGTTTTGTTGCTTGGTATGCAGCATGCACATTGCTTGTCTCGTGTGACCGTAGACCAGCCGTGTAGCAGCGCAAACGAAGAGTGGAGGGATTGATTAGAAGATTGCACAATGAATATAGGTGAGATTAGGGTAGAGCACGTTGCGCCTCGTTTGTGTTTCGTTCCACACTCCCCCTTGTTCAAGTTCTCCAGCGGTTGGTAAGGTGAGTAAGCCCAAGAGGGGCCACCCCGTGGTTGAGTCAGTGATTGTTACCACAGTGGGGTATGGATTGTTTGATTGCGGCTAATTGCCGAACTCGTGCATACTCGTGCATGCATATGACGCATTAAAGGATAGGCCACCCGAGGTGCGCACGGTATAACACTTGTTTAGGTTACCGCAGGGGCTCCGCCCTACGTTTCCTAAGAGAACCGGCGGAGTTTCTTAAGCTTGCTTGCTTGATAGGGCGGCTTTTAGGCAGTGTATTTTTCTCCAGCCGGAGATCCGTATAATACGGGGAGGGTGGTTAGGTTCCGCAGCTAAAAGCCGTCCTGGTTTTTTCTCTGTTCTCAGGTGGGAAAGGTCAGGGTGATTTGTGCAGTTTCTCACCCAGCTAAACAGGGCGCTGCTCCCACAAACAACAAACTGTACCGAAGCAAAAGGTGGCGTGGACAGTCCGACTTCATCATCATTTACGCTGTGCACGCAGGTAGAGCACTCCTTCCCTCCGAGCCCTGACAGGGAAAGGTGTAGTGACATCCCTGTTAGGCCACAGCCGCTTAGTAGCGCTGTGTTCTTTTGTACTTTCACAGGTGGGCCACTAGGACCTGAGACATCTTCCTGGACAGCACCAAGTAGCGTGTGAGTGTAGGAGTGGTAGGCCTGGGTGAGGGCTAGAGCACAGCACTGGCTCACCCTTCGAAGGCGAGTGCCACTGTAGTGAGTTTTGGACCTGTAGTGAGTGTGTCACTGTCCCGCCTGTTTCCTGAATTTTTATCAGGGCTTTTGTTGGGCAGTGGCAGTGGTAGTCTAGGTTTTGGCTGTGTAGCAAACAGGCGTTTTCCTGCCTCGTAGCTTTTGGCCACCCGTCCCCTGTAGTAGGCAGGTAGGTAGGCAAACCAATACCTTGGCGGTAGCGCTGGGTATTCCCCCAAGGAAGTCTGGTGCCAGCACAGAAATTGGGCACCTAGGGGCGGAGGGACCTGGGGCGTACCTCATGGCGCCGTGTAAAGACATCCGCCGGGTTTAGCAAGGCTGCAGACTTGGGTAGAATTAGGACACCATTTCTACAGCTTGCTCATAGGTGCTCAGGCTCAGCACACTCACACAAACATAGGCAGGTATAGGAAGGGTTCAGTCCCCAGGCTTCTTCTGCGAGGCAAACGTTTCAGCGAGCCTCAGAGTAAGAAAAAGTGCTTTTCCAATGCTTTGAGGCATACTCTAGTTGTATTAGGGATGCACTGAGCATCCAGGCATTTCTATCTTAGTATTGGCCCCACCAAAAGTGGTGATAACACATTTTGACCTATGGAACCAAACACCCAATCAGGATATGGAGTGGACCCCTTAATCCCCTTTCAATGTGAGGCAAATCATCTTCTCCTGAGTTGACTGAGAACTGACATATCCAAGGCAGAGCCTATGAATTTATCTATGTTTTTCCATGAATACTTAGCTGTCCTAGTGGTATGCACCCTAGGGGGCTGGACACCTCTTTTTGAGAGGTCCTGGGTTCAATTCCTGGTCAGCCTAGCTAAGTAGGAAGATCCCATGTGACATGGCAGTGACCTCATCGCCACATGCCCTGCCACCTCAGCACATATGGGACCCAAAACAAAGAGTGCACATCTCCTGAGATGGCACTATGGAGATAGAGTGACCATGGGGCAGTTTTCCAACTCTTTTCCAAAACATTTCAGCTATCTTTGTGAATATGCATTCGGATTTGACCTGAGTTGCAGTTTCTGTGAATATTCTTTCATCTTTCACTGTTTACACTGCAGCCCTTCATGCTTTGATCCTGATTCTCTTCTCCTTGCACACCTCTGGCTTGGGCTATCCTGGATTGACTGTATTTCAGCAAACAAAAGCTTTTCATCTCCAAAAACAAGCAGCAGGAAACCCTACACCAGCAGCAAGCAGCAGGAGAAGCAAAAACACAGTGTTGAAACCACTATAAACCTTTCTGGTAGCAAGAGGCAGACTGTCTCTGCGCACCGGCAGCAACCCCGCGCCGTACATCCAGTGCGCCGAGCAGTCACATATAAGCAGAAGGGCGAAAGAAGATGGATACAAGGAAAGAGGACGCCGACGTGAAGACAGCGCCTGAGGCACCGGCAAGGCCAGCACCTGGTGAACCTGGACCTGGACCTCGCGCTGTACCTTCGGAGCCCTTACATGGGCCAGTGGAAGTGGCTGAGGACTCGTTGGATGGACTCCAGACGGCCTTCGGGGCCCTCTCAGTCGAGGAGGTGGTCTCTCAGCCTGTGAAGAGGAAGAGAGAGAGCGAGAAGGATGCTGGAGACGAAGCAGACGAAGGAGAGGAACAAGGGCAAGACCTGACGAATGACCCTACCTTCGAAGGCGCACCAAGCGCTTCTGGCCTCCACGCATCACCCTCCCCTATAACCACCACACTCCAAATTCCAGACCCAGCCGCTGCAACATCCACTCCCATAACCAACCCGCCTATGGCAGAGGGCACAGGCTTCACTGGCATTCCTCCCTACCCCGCCTATGGTATGGGCCCACCTACCACTGCGCTCCCTGAGGCAACTACTGCCAGTGAGCCGGTGGCTTCCAGCTCTGCGCCGCGATGGTATGCGGCTGAATATCCCCATCCACTACCCGCTACTGGAACCTATGTGGATCTTCCTGGGTATGCACCTGGGTATGCAACCTTGAGTGCGTTGAGGAGAGGACCTGAGTCTCTTGGAGGCAGGAGTAGAGGATCGGGGAGATCCTCCAACAGGTCCCTGACGCGGTCGGAGATCAACGAGGTGCTCCGAGGAGCCACGTCAAAAATCGTGGGCGACCT
Source organism: Eutreptiella sp. 'Long Island Sound 2002' (assembly GCA_964036045.1). NCBI lineage: Eukaryota > Euglenozoa > Euglenophyceae > Eutreptiales > Eutreptiaceae > Eutreptiella > Eutreptiella sp. 'Long Island Sound 2002'. Next base: position 107,881,911 of record OZ038380.1, read on the forward strand.
CACTCAAGAGATCCGACAGAAACTGGAGCCCCTGATGATACCGCCCCAAGCGTCACCTACCACGGTGGGAATGTCACCCCACCGAGTACAGGCCAACCACCTGGCGGCAGGGTTGACAAACACCCTGGGGAGCCTGAGGAGTCGACCGATGCCGACCCCTGCAGCGATACCGAGAGGTCCTTTCGTACCGAGAACGGCCCAGCCGCCCTACAGCCACGTGACGAACTCTACGAAGGCCGAGTTAGACCGGCTGGGGCTGACAGCCTTAAGGGCAATGGTGGACCTGGAGCCTTATGGCTCTAGTGATCTAGGCGGAGACCCCTCCGATAATGAGCCGCCGTCGATGACTTCTGCTTCGCCCTCGGAGGACGATGACCCGGAGGACCCCGAGGACCCAAGGGGTAAGAACAAGAAGAAGAAGAAGAAGAAGACCCGACGCCCTGAGGGACGCAGGTCTCAGGAGGCGAAGGCTATTGCCACCTCCAAGATCGTGGTGAACCTGCCTGAGTTCACAGGCAAAGACCTCAGCGAGTTCGCTGAGAATTTTGGCCGGTTTCTCCGATTGACCGGCCAAACCCACGCTAGTGGGCGAGTCAAGTGCGATCTGCTCCTGCAGTGCTGCAAGACCAAGTACCTGGAGAAGCAGTTCAGGCAGATCGTGACTAACTCCGCCACCTTTGCCTATGTGTTGGTTGCCCTGGAGAGGCAGTACCCGACCTACGAAACCGACCTCTCCATCAGGGCCGAGATCCAGAACCTGCCCGTGCTGCCCAACAACCCCAAACCTGGCAGGGTCTCTGAGCTGTTGGCTGAGCTGGATCACTGGGCTGGACGACTGACGCCCGGTTCCTACAGCAGCGACGACCTGCTGTTCTGGTTGGTGGCCAAGCTCCCTCGAGAGCTATGGGACGAGTGCCGTTCGACGGCGGAGCGCAAGGCTAGATCCCTCAGCTACGAGGATCTATGCGTGCTACTCCTGGAGCTGGCGTTGGAGAAGGAGAGCGACCAGCACTTGAACAATTACCGTCCTGGAGGGGGAGGTTCTGGAGGTCATGGCAAAGGGTACCAAGGGTCCCGACCTGGGCAGGGGACTACCCCCAAACACGCCCACGGCCGTGTCATGGAGAACGTGAAGGAGCTATTCTGGTGTGAGGCCAGGGACGAGCAGGGCCACCTGCAGCAAGCCCCTGACTGCGAGCAGCGAGACTGCTTCGTAGTCCAGGGGAAGCAGCAGGAGAAGAACACCGGCGCCAAAGTGAAGCTGCCGGATCATTACAGGTGCACCATCACGTGTGCATTCTGCGGGAAGCGGAAGCACTACGAGGATGAGTGCTACCATAAGCAACGCCTATCGGCGAAGCTTAAGGGTGAAGATCCTGGCAAAGGCTCAGGCAAAGGTGGAGGCAAAAGCAAAGGCAACGACTCCGGCAAGGGCAAGTCGAAAGGACGTGGTCAAGGGCAAGACAAGGGTCAAGGTGGACGAGGAGGAGGCGCTAACCGCCAGCCCGACAACAAGAACAAGGACAAGAACGGAGGCAACCCCAACCCTAATCCAGGGGGGAACTCCGAGCCCTCTGGAGGGCAGTCTGGTCCTACCACACACTCACAAACGCAGGCCCAGCAAGAACAAGGAGCCAAGCGTGAGCATGAAGGTGGTGATGACGGCAACGCTAATAAGAGGAGCCGTTTCATGAGGATGGCCCGCAAACTGCGGAACAAGGGGTTCGAGGTGACCTGTCCCGCGGAGTTCTGACGGGGACGCTCTGGTTGCACCCAAGACCTGGTGTTTTGGGTACGTATCCGACTAGGGGGACGCGAATACCTGGGGGTATTGGACACTGGCGCCACCATATCTATAGTGGCCAAGAAAATTTTACCTTGTGGGAGCCTGAAGAACACCATGACCACCGCTGCTATACGCATGGGGGATGGACATGTGGTGCACAGCTGCGGGGACTGTGAAGTGGAGGTACCTATGGGCTCCCGGACTATCGCCCATCGGTTCTATGTGATGGACACTGAGGCCTTCGACTTTGTACTGGGGACTGACTTCTTCGTACAGCACTCCCAGATACAATCCCTGACACTGCAAGCGCCCTACCTCCTCTGAGTGGACCACGGCAGTGGCAGAGAGTCTGTGCCACTGGAGCAGTCGGAACATACCTCGAGTTACCTGAGGCTATCGAAGGAGGATCCCTCGAACATGATGGCGGCCTCGAAAACTGAGGACTATCAACTATTGGGGGAAGTCCTAGACCAAGGTCTGAAGGAGTTGGGTTATTCTCGAGAAGACCTGAGTGTGGAGTTGTTCGCCAGCGACAAGCAGCATGTACTGGACCTTTACTGCAGCAAGTGGGAAGAACTGCAGCTACAAAATTTACTGGCCCTCTTTCGGGATGGCCTACGGGAACCCCAAGTTCAGTGAACTGGGGAAGGTGCTGACCAAGGTGGCCTTGGAACGTTCCCGTATGGTCCTGTGTTCCCCCGATTGGGGAGCCAATGGGGGCAACGAATACTGGCGAAACCTCCTGGACAGGCTGACTATCAGCTCTGTTCGGTTACCTGATGAGGCCATCTACGTGCCTCTGGGTCGTAAGACGCCTATTGGGAAACCCGGATGGGGGAGTACGCTGAGCGTGGTGGACGGAGGTCTTACCTCCATCCCCTGGGAGGATCTGGACCCGACTCTGGTCCAGGCTATACAACGAGAAAGCGACGGACTCGCCTTGGGTGACTTGAAGGATCGCCTACGACCTCAAGATGCTGTTGAGACTACATCCGGAGGAGATGAGTACGTCGTGACTGACACCAACGCCCCCAACTCTCCCTGTCATGTACCTGTTCCTGATGGAGTCTCGGAGTGTGGACTATCTGAGCTACCTAGCTCTATCCACTCAGATGACGAAAGTGAGCACGACGCCTTCTTCGTGCAGATCTGTGTGGAGGAAGTGGAGAACGCCGAGTACGTCGCCCCACTGATACCCCTACTCTCCATGAGGGTGGAAGACCCCGTGGACGAGGAGCTGGACCCTCGATCCAGGCTAAGGGAGTATGTGGATTCCAAGAGGAAGTTGGTGGCGAAAAAGCTATGCTACGCGAAGCCTACCCGCAGCTCATGGCCACTGAAGCAAGGACGTATGGGAGACCTATCCCAATTGAAGGAGGACCTCGAACAGAAGATCACCACCTGGCAAAGGGAGGTAGATCTCAAGCTTATGAAGAGCGTGTGGAGCGCCCATGTGAGGACCCCAGAGGAGGATGACCTCTCGGAGGAATGTGTATGTGAACCCCCTCGAGCGTGCCTATGTTGCCATCGTCCACCGGAGATGGTTGAACAAGGCCTTCTATATGCCTACCAAGGGCTGAAGGACACTACCAGGGGCGAAGAGTCGGTGGAGGACCACCTCCCGACGTCTATTACTCAGGGGGCCAGCCACTTACACTCTGACGAGGACATGGAGGACAAGATGAAGGTATTGGACCCGCGGGTACAGAAGCTTATAAGGACCTATCTGGAGGTGTTCGGAGAACTACCCCCTCCAGCCTCATGTGACAAGCTGGTACAGATGGACCTCAAGCTGAAACCCGAGTTCGTGGGTCACAAGATCCGGAGGAGACCCTATCCAGCTCCTAAAGAGCAGGCCGACGAGATCGAGCAACAGATACAAGAATGTATCGACGCTGGCCTAGTCCTGGAGTACAAGGACGGGGACTATCCCCTACACTGCAGCCCCTGTTTCCTGGTGGCTAAACCTGGGTCTACAGCCAAACGGCTGGTAGTGGACTACGGAGAGCTGAACAAGAAAACGCTGAACCACTCAGGGTCCATTCCCAATATGGAGTCTACCCTGGAGAAGATAGCCTCCTGTCGCTACAAGACCAAAATGGACAAGAGGAGCGGATTTTGGCAAGTGGACCTGACGCCCAAAGCACAGGAACTACTGGCCTTCATCACCCCTCAGGGGAGGGTGTTCAAGTGGAAAGTCATGCCGTTTGGCGTGGCTAACGCACCAGCTTGATTCCAAGAGCTGATGAACAAGATCTTGTCCATCCTACGAAGGAGACCTAAGGTGCAGGAGCTCATATCCCGTGGTGCCGAGATGGAGGCTCACATCGACGATGTATGCCTCGGGACCAATACCCAGGAGGATCACCTAATCCTTTTGGGTGAGTTCTTTGCGGTCTGCCAGGAGAACCACACACGACTCAAGCTGGAGAAGTGTGAGTTCATGCAGGAGACCATGCAGTACCTGGGGTATGACGTTGGCTATGGGTGGTGGACCCCAGCGGCCTCTAAGGCCAAACCCCTCATGGATGCCAAGGTACGACACGAAGACCCCAAGAAAGGACTTCATGATGTACGCAGTTTCATTGGGGCGTGCAACTTCTATCGCCGCCACATCAAAAACTTCACCTACACCAGCGCCGTTCTGACGGACTTGATCAAGAAGAGTACTACTTGGCGCTGGGGCCCACAAGAGCAACAAGCGTTTGACGAGCTCAAAGACAAGGTAGCCAACGCTAAGTGCTTGGGCGTGCCTAGGGCACAAGGGGAGATTATCCTGGTGACCGACGCCAGCAATGTGGGCAGTGGTGGAACGTTGTTCCAATGGCAAGCACTAGAGAAGGAGGAGTTCGACTCGGCCATTTCCCAATCGGGGACGGAAGGTCTCAACCGAGATGGAACCCTCAAGCACAGCTACCCTGACGACAAGTGGGTCCTAGTACCTCTGGGCCACTGGAACTGGAAGTGGAACCAGGCCAGGGGGAACTACTCCACCTATGAGCAGCAATTGCTCGCGGGTATGCTGGTGCTATCCTCAGAAGCACGACTGTTGGGGAGTAACCCTGTGGTCTGGCTGTGCGACCAAGAACCGGTCCGCAGTTTCCAGAAGGGTCCCCCACCTGAGAAGGCGAAGCTACGGCGCTGGTGGACCTACCTCAGTCAACTACGGCTGACGGTACACCATATCCAGGGGGTGAAGAACGAGTGTGCCGACTACATCAGCCGCAACAACTTCGACGCCCTGATTGGTGCCTGGTCTGAAGCGCTGGCTAAGGAAGCGTTCAGCCGTATGGACGTCCACTTGGACCTCAACATGACGACGATACGCCTCCTGGATGGACTCCAACAATCGGAGTACCTGAAAGAGTTTGGGGATATCTACAAGCGCCTGGAGAAACGCCTTGAACCCCTCCTGGTCAACCAAGACCAGTGGAAGAAGGACAAGAGCTACCTCTGGCACGAAGACCGCATCGTGGTGCCTAGTGACCGAGTCCCAGCGCTGCTGAAGTGGACCCATGAGTCCAGCGGTCATGTGGGTGCTGACCGTACCCTGTGGCTGTTCAAGCAGTGGTTCCACACTACGTGGACTGACGACCAACTGCGGAAAACCCTCCAGCCTATCGTGGACAAGTGCCCGTGCAGGTCCTGTAAACCAGGGGATATCAGGGACAGAGGTCTCTACTCGACCCTGCCCATCCCTCACTGTGCTAACAGTGTTCTATACGTGGACTACACGGAGATGCCGAAGTTCGGGGGCTATGACTTCGCCCTCGTGGTAACCTGTGGGTTGACCAGGTTTACCACGGGTGTTCCGATGTACCAAGCACATTACCGGGGAGGAGACTATCAAGATACTCCTGGAGGAGTGATTTTGTGTCTATGGGGCGCCAAAGGAGATCAACTCCGATGAGGACGTACGAGTACGCTCAGATACTGGCTGGTACAAGAGGGTCCTGAGATCCCTCAATGTCCAGGTGTCTACGGGGATTCCCTACTCGCACACGAGCAACCCCCTATGTGAGCGACAGATCCGTGTCCTGAAGAAGAATGTACGGATATGGTGCAAAACTGAACGCACAAGAGACTGGGTGAGACTACTCCCCGTCATATCCTTGATGATGAACTCCCAAGAGAGTTCAGCTACTGGCTACTCGCCCCATGAGCTATTCCTAGGGCGCCCGGCATGGTTCCTACATGCCCCCTATCCAGAGGACACCCATTCTTCTGTGGGTGAATGGGTCCAAGAGCAACAAGCGAAGGTGGACAAGGCCAAGGCTATGCTCCAGAGAGTTAGGGAGCGTCAGTGGAACAAGAAGAACAAGCAGCGAGTACCGGCCACCTACCAAGAGGGGGACTGGGAGCTGGTGCACCACAGCCGACTACCCGCCTGGCCACGCTCTACCAGCGATGACCCATACTTCGGGCCGTACAAGATTCTATCAGTGGATGGACACCCTATCACCGTGCGGTGTTCTCCCCGTCTAGGGGGGACCCTGGTGTGCGCTGCTCAACACCTGAAGCGCTACTATGATCCTGAAGACCTCTGTGCGGAGGAGTGGGAGCTGAACGACGAGGAAATCGCCGCTCTGGACCTACAAGGGGCTGCCAGCCCTATGGAAGTTGAAGGTGAACTCCCCGACATGAACGCCGAGGAGATGGCTAAGGAGGTCTTCTACCTGGTGAAGTCTGTCCTACGCCACCGCTATCGCCAGGGTTGGCGCTTCCTCACCCTCTGGGAAGGGTTTGGAGTCGGAGAGGCCACCTGGGAGCCCTTCTCTGCGTTTGTTCTACCTGAGGGACGCCTAAACTCAGTTCTGGTGGACTACTTGTCCCAGAACAACCTTGGTGAGTTGCTGAGGCTCGCTGAGACGCTTGCCTCCAAGACTAAAGCTAGGGACTGAACCTTACCCTTACCTGCCAAAGCGTATGTGTGAGTGTGCTATTCTTAAGGTCCTGAGAGCAAGCCGCAGAAGTGGTGTCCTAATTATACCCAGGTCTGCACGCTTGCTAAACCTGGAGGGTTGGCTTATTGATGCCACGGGGTACGCCCCGGGTCTCCCCTCCCCTAAGAGCCCAATTTCTGTGCTGGCGCAAAACCTTTGGGGAATACCCAGCGTACTAATCCAGGTATTGTTTTCCCTACCTATCTGTCTACTACAGGGAGGGGTGACCAAAAGCTATGAAGGCATGAAAACGCCGTTTTGCTAAGTGGCCAAAACACTGACCTAACCACTGCCGCAGCCCACCAACCCTGCTAAAGTTGCAGGAAACGGGTGGGACAGTGATACACGCACTACAGGTCCTACACACCCTACAGTGGCACCATCCTGGTGGGCGAGCACTGCTGCAACTGGCTCAAGCCCCCACTCGGGACTACCACTCCTACACGCACACTCTACTGGCTTTTGTTGAAGAACATGTCGTGGGTCCTAGCGACCCTCCTGTGAAGAAGACAAGAGAACACAGCGCTGCTAAGCAACTTTGGCCTAACAGGGGACGCCACAACGCGTTTCCCCTGCTAGGGCTGGGAGGGAAGAGGTGCTCTTTTTGCGTGCACGGCGCAGATGTCGATGAAGTCGGACTCCCTGCTCTGCCACAGGCAGAGGCGGAGTTACTTGTTTGTGTGATCTGCGCCCTTGTTTAGCAGGGCATGAAAAAAATGGTATGCTGCTGCACCAATCACCCTACCTGCCCACCTGTAAAGCAAAGGCAAATGAAGGGGTTTTTGCGGCGGAGGAACCAAGCCACACTCCCCGTATTATACGGTTCTCAGTGTGACCTATAATACACTGTCCGCAAACGCGCTGAAGATCAGCTCCCCTGTCAAGCAAGCAAGCGTTAAGACTCCTCAGGTTCTCTTAAAGAACGTACCAAGGAGCCCCTGGGTAGCCTAAACAAGGTTTACCGTGCGCACTTCGCGTGGCCTACCCTTTAATGCGTGTGTGAATGCGCGAGCATGCACGAGTATTTTGGGCAAACCTGCCCATCTCAACCTCAATCACGAACTCCACCAGGGGCTGGCCCCACCTGGGCTTACTCACCTTATCTACCGCTGGAGAGAGAGAGCAAGTGGGCACGTGAGGGGCGCAAGCAAAAAACCTCACTATGCACTTGTGTGTATGTCTAATCACCCTGATCTGACCTCTAATCATCTGCAATCTTTCTAACCAATCCCTCTGTCGCGTCCTATCGTTGTTAGCGCTGCTACAAGACTCGTTCACGGAGACACGAGACGAGCAATGTGTATGCGGCATACCAGACAACATACCTGTAGTTTTTACCTGATTCATTGAAGTCTTTTCGTTGATTTTCGAATTCTTGGATTTTTGCTACTTCTATGAGTGTGGGTGGAATCTGTATGTTTATTTATTAATGTGTGTCTCGTCATTTTCAAGACTACGTGAGACATACGTTTATAATGCCATTATTTCTGCATTTTCCGGCGCTTCGCTAGGAGCCGCTCCTGCGCGCCGCCTTTTTATGCGTAGGAATTTCTTGATTTAAAAAATCTAGAGATGACTATAATTTTTATAAAAATGTGCTTCTGATGCACAATTGGATTCTGCTCAGGTGTGTTGTCTTAGAAAAATTCTAGGCCGTCATCTCACGGATTTTGGTGTCGTCGCTTCGCTTTTGCGTGGATTCGTCCATAATTCTCCCATTTCTGCCTCTGCAGATACCCACGCGCAGCCTCGCTGAGTAGGCCGTGTTCGGGCCGAAACGCAGCAGCCTGGAGAGACTGAGCAGAACCCAAGACCCCACCAAGGGGCAATTTAATTTTTTTTACGACTCCCTTCGCCCTAAGACAGGTCACAGGTCGCCAGCAGGTTTACGAGAACCCATGCGAGTGTGTATATTGTGTCTTGCGTTGGGTTTGTGTCGCGCTGCGTCTTAGAGGGAGGGATGCACATGCACATGTTTTGGCATGCTGCCAAACTAACCCAACCAAGCCACAGGAGCCCCGGCAGCGCCATGAGCGCTGAGTCTTCTGTAGGAAATGTTACAAACAGAGCAGCAAAAGAGCGCCAGCCATGGTGAGCGCCCATTTTCCTGTGTGAGGGAAACTATAGGTATTTTCAAGTAGATGTGGAAACCAAGGAAAGGCCAAGAAAAACTCCCTTTTCCCTAAAATGCGACAGTGGTGGCCACCACAGCACAAGGGGGGAGTAAGAAAAAGTGCTTTTCCAATGCTTTGAGGCATACTCTAGTTGTATTAGGGATGCACTGAGCATCCAGGCATTTCTATCTTAGTATTGGCCCCACCAAAAGTGGTGATAACACATTTTGACCTATGGAACCAAACACCCAATCGGGATATGGAGTGGACCCCTTAATCCCCTTTCAATGTGAGGCAAATCATCTTTTCCTGAGTTGACTGAGAACTGACATATCCAAGGCAGAGCCTATGAATTTATCTATGTTTTTCCATGAATACTTAGCTGTCCTAGTGGTATGCACCCTAGGGGGCTGGACACCTCTTTTTGAGAGGTCCTGGGTTCAATTCGTGGTCAGCCTAGCTAAGTAGGAAGATCCCATGTGACATGGCAGTGACCTCATCGCCACATGCCCTGCCACCTCAGCACATATGGGACCCAAAACAAAGAGTGCACATCTCCTGAGATGGCACTATGGAGATAGAGTGACCATGGGGCAGTTTTCCAACTCTTTTCCGAAACATTTCAGCTATCTTTGTGAATATGCATTCTGATTTGACCTGAGTTGCAGTTTCTGTGAATATTCTTTCATCTTTCACTGTTTACACTGCAGCCCTTCATGCTTTGATCCTGATTCTCTTCTCCTTGCGGACCTCTGGCTTGGGCTATCCTGGATTGACTGTATTTCAGCAAACAAAGGCTTTTCATCTCCAAAAACAAGCAGCAGGAAACCCTACACCAGCAGCAAGCAGCAGGAGAAGCAAAAACACAGTGTTGAAACCACTATAAACTTTTCTCTCAGCAACTCTCCTAGGTTGCTCTGGGACAGGTAGTGTACCATAACAGAATTCTGGCGTCCCTCAGGAAGCACGAAGCCCGAAAAGGGTTTCCAGGTAGCTTTTTCAACTCCAAACCCTTCCCAGAGGGTAGGAAGAAGCCACCCTTGGTGGTGGCGGCATCGGATAACCGACTTCACCAGGTAGAAGCCCTCCTTAGCCATCTCCTCGGCATTCATGTCGGGGAGTTCTCCTCCAACTTCCATAGGGCTGTAGGTCCAAAGCGGCGATCTCGTTGTCGTTTAGTTCCCATTCTTCCCCACAGAGGTCCTCTGGGTCATAGTAGCGCTTGATCTGCTGAGAAGCGCACACCAGAATCTTCCCTAGTCGGGGAGAACACCGCACTGTGATGCGGTGACCATCCACAGACAGGATCTTGTAGGGCCCAAAGTAGGGGTCATCGCTGGTGGAGCGAGGCAAGGCGTGTAGCCGACTGTGGTGCACCAGCACCCGGTGTCCCTCTTCATAGGAGGCAGGCACCCGGTGCTTGTTCTTCTTACTCCGTTGGTGCTCCCTCACTCTCTGGAGCATACCCTTGGCCTTGTCCACCTTGTCTTGCTGCTCCTCCACCCACTTACAAACAGTGGAGTAGGAATCCTGAGGATAGGGAGTGTGTAGCAACCACGCCGGGCGTCCCATGAACAGCTCATTGGGCGAATAGCCAGTAGCCGAACTACCGCGAACTACCGGGACGCGGAGTAGTCTCACCCAGTCTTTGGTGCGTTCAGTCTTGCACCATATCCTCACGTTCTCTTTGAGAACTCGAATCTGTCGCTCACATAGGGGCTTACTTGTATGAGTGTAGGGACTCCCTGTTGACACCTGGACATTGAGGGACCTCAGTACTCTCTTGTACCAGCCAGTGTTGGAGCGTACTCCGACGTTCTCGTCTGAGTGATTTCTTTGGGTGCCCCATAGACACAGAACCACTCTTTCAGGAGTATCTTGATGGTCTCCTCGCCGGTGACGTGTTTAGGTCATGGGAACACCCACGTAAACCTGGTCAGCCCAAAGGTTACCACTAGGGCGAAATCATAGCCCCTGAGCCCAGGCATGTCCATGTAGTCCACATAGAGAACACTGTTGGCATAGTGGGGGATAGGAAGGGTCGAATAGAGACCTCTGTCCCTGATGTCCCCAGGTTTGCAGGACGGACACGGGCACTCGTCCACGATGGGCTGGAGGGTTTTCCGCAGCTGATCGTCACTCCACGTAGAGTGGCACCACTTCTTGAACAGCTTGAAGGTACGGTCTGCACCAACATGACCACTGGACTCATGGGTCCACTTGAGGAGTGCTGGAATACGGTCGCTAGGCACGACTATCCGGTCCTCGTGCCAGAGGTAGGTCTTGTCCCGCTTCCACTGCTCCTGGTTGACCAGGACGGATTCCAGACGCTTCTCCAGGCGTTTGTAGATATCCTCAAACTTCTTCAGGTACTCCACTTGTTGGAGTCTATTTAGAGGTCTGATCATGGTCATGTAAAAGTCCAGGTGTACGTCCATACGGCTGACCGCCTCCTTGGCCAGGTCCTCCGACCTGGCACCAATCAAACCGTCAAAGTTGTTTCGGCTGATGTAGTCCGCACACTCGTTCTTGACGCCCTGGATATGATGTACTGAGAGCCGTAGCTGGCGCAGCTATGTCCAACAGCGTCTGAGCTTAGCTTTCTCAGGTGGGGGTCCCTTCTGGAAGTTGCGGACCGGTTCTTGGTGACACAGCCAAACCACCAGGTTGGTCCCCACCAATCAGGACTGAGAGGATAGCACCAGCACACCCGCGAGCAGTTCCTGCGGATAGGTAGAGTAGTTACCACAGGCCTGGTTCCATTTCCAGTTCCAATGGCCCAGGGGGACCAGGACCCATTTGTCGTCAGGGTAGCTGTGCTTGAGGGTACCGTCTCGGTTCAGTCCATCAGTGCCCCACTTGGAAGTGGCCGAGTCGAACTCCTCCTTCTCTAGTGCTTGCCACTGGATCATCGTTCCACCTCCGCCCACATTGCTGGCGTCAGTCACCAGGAAAATTTCTCCTTGTGCTCCAGGCACGCCCAGGCATTTAGCGTTAGCTAACTTGTCCTTGAGCTCGTCGAATGCTTGTTGTTCTTGAGGGCCCCAGCGCCAGGTGGTCCTCTTCTTGATGAGGTCCGTCAGGATGGCGCTCGTGTAGGTGAAATTCGTGATGAGGTGGCGGTAGAAGTTGCAGGCCCCAATGAAACTGCATACATCATGGAGTCCTTTCTTGGGGTCTTCATGTCGTACCTTAGCAACCATCTGGGGTTTGGCCTTAGAGGCCGCAGGGGTCCACCACCCATAGCCAATGTCGAACCCCAGGTACTACATAGTCTCCTGCATGAACTCACACTCCTCCAACCTGAGACTGGTGTGGTTCTCCTGGCAGACTGCAAAGAACTCAGCCCAGAGGATCAGATGGTCCTCCTGAGTATTTGTTCCGAGGCATACATCGTCAATTTGTGCTTGCATCTGGGCGCCTCGGGATATGAGTTCTTGCACCACAGCTTCTGATTTAGGATGTACAGGATCTTGTTCATCAGCTCTTGAAACAGAGCGAGTGTGTTGGCCACGCCAAAGGGCATGAACTTCCACTTGAACACCCTCCCCTGAGGGGTGATGAAGGCTAGGCGCTCCTGAGCATTGGGCGTCAGGTCCACTTGCCAGAATCCACTCTGCTTGTCCATCTTCGTCTTCTAGCGGAAGGAGGCTATCTTCTCGAGGATTGACTCCATGTTAGGAATGGACCCCGAGTGGTTCAGCCACTTTTTGTTCAGCTCTCTGTAGTCCACTACCAGCCGTTTGGCTGTAAACCCAGGCTTACCCGCCTGGAATCAGGGGCTGCAATGTTGGGGGTAGTCCCCATCCTTGTACTCCAGAGCCAGGCCAGCGTCGATACATTCTTGTATCTGTCACTCAATCTCATTGGCCAGCTCTTTAGAAGCCGGGTAGGGTCTCCTACATATCTTGTGAACCACGAACCCGGGCTTCAGCTTGAGATCAATCTGTACTAGCTTGTCACAGGAAGCTGGAGGGGGTAGTTCTCCGAATACCTGCAGGTCGGTCCTGATCAGCTTCTGTACTCTAGGGTCCACGAGCTTGATGTTGTCCTCCATGTCCTCGTCAGAGTATAGATTGCTTGCCCTTAGGTGTATAGAAGCGGGGAGCTGGTCCTCAACCGGCTCCACGTCCTTGGTAATATCCTTCAGCCCTTGGTAGGCGTATAGAAGGTCCCGTTCCACAATCTCAGGTAGTCGATGACAACATAGGCACGCTTGAGGGGGATTGCATACGCATACCTCTGAGAGTTCCTCGACCTCTGGGGTCCTCACATGGGAACCCCACACGCTCTTCATGAGCTTTAGATCGGACTGTCGTTGCCAGGTGGTAATTTTTCGTTCAAGGTCATCCTTCAGTTGGGAGATATCTCCCATAGACCCTTGCTTCACCGGCCATGAGCGGCGGGTAGGCCTGGCGTAGCATAGCTTTTTCGCCACAAATCTCCTCCTGGGGTCAACGTACTCTCTCAGCCTGGATTGGGGGTCCAACTCCTCGTCCAAGGGCTCCTCTCCCCTCATGATGAGTAGGGGCTTCTGTGGGGCAGCGTACTCCGCGTTCTCCACTTCCTCCACGCACGTCTGCACGAAGAAGGCGTCATGCTCAGTTTCGTCATCAGAGTGTTTTGAGCTGGGTAGCTCGGATAGCCCACATTCTGAGACTACATCAGGATTAGGTACACGGCAGGCAGAGCTGGGGGCAACAGTGTCCGACACGACGTACCCGTCTCCCCCACGAGTAGTTTGTACGGCGTCTCGGGGCCGTAGCTGATACTTCACGACATCCAGGGTGTAGGGGCTGCTCTCGCGTTGAGTTTTCTGGGCCAAAGCAGGGTCCAGATCTTCCCACGGTACTGGGGCTAGGCCCCCGTCCACCACGCTTAGCATGCTCCCCCATCCTGGTTTCCTGATTGGCGTCTTGCGACCCAGAGGCACGTAGATGGCGTCGTCCGGCAGCTGGATGGAGGTGAGCGTCAGTTTCTCCAGTAGATTACGCCAGTACTCATTTCCCCCATGAGCTCAGGGGAACACAGGTCCATACGGGAACGTTTGAGGGCCACCTTGTTCAGAACCTTCCCCGGTTCACTGAACTTGGGGTCCCGTAGGCCATCCCGAAAGAGGGCCAGTAATATTTACAGCAGCAAATATCCCCCTTGCTGAAGTAGAGGTCCAAGAAATGTTGCTTGTCGCTGGCGAATAGCTCCACGTTCAGGTCTTCCCAGGAGTATCCCAACTCCTTCAGACCTTGGTCTAGGAGATCCCCAAGGGACTGATAGTCCTCAGTTTTGGAGGCAACCATCATGGTAGAGGGCTCCTTCTTGCATACCCTCAGGTACCTTGACGTGTGTTCAGACTGCTCCAGTGGTACAGATTCCCCTCCGTCACCATAGTCCACTTGGAGGACCTAGGCCGCTTGCAGCGTGAGGTATAGAATCTCGGAGTGCTCGACGAAGAAGTTGGTCCCCAGTAGGAAGTCGAAGACTTCGCTGTCCAACACGTAGAATCGATGGCCCATGCTCCTTGGTCCTATAGGCACGTGGACCTCGCAGTCCCCACAACTGTGCACCACATGACCAGCCCCCATGCGAATGGCTGCGGTAGGCATGATGTTCTTCAGGTCCCCACAAGGTAAATTTTTCTTGGCCACAATAGATATAGTGGCCCCACTATCCAGTACCCCCAGGTATTCTCGTCCCCCAAGACGGATTCTTTCCCAGAAGACCAGATCTGTGCATCCCCTGGAGCGTCCTTGTCGGAACTCCGCGGGGCAGGTCACTTGAAACCCCTTCTTCTGCAGTTTCCGCGTCATGGGCATGAAACACGAACGTTTGCGGGCGTTTGACTGGTCCCCATCTTCGTTGGCACGCTTATTCCTTTGCTCTTTTTGGGCTTGCGTCTGGGAACGGGTCGTAGGCCCCGTGTTTGGCTGCCTACCAGAGGGCTCAGAGTTCCCTCCTGGGGTAGGATCCGGGTTCCCTCTGAACTGGTCCGCGTTCTTATCCTTGTCCGGCTTGCGGTCATAGCCTCCTCGTCCACCTTTGCCCTTCTCTTGGCCTTTGCCACGATCCTTGGACTTGCCCTTGCCACTGTCCTGGTCAGCGTTGCCCTTGCCACTGCCCTTGCCACTGCCGTTCTCGGTCTTGAGCTTCGCCCAGAGGCGTTGCTTGTCGTAGCACTCGTCCTGGTAGTGCTGCCTCTTACCACAGAATGCACAGGTGATTTTGCACCTGTAGTGGTCCGGCAGCTTGGCTTTGCCGCCGGTGTTGGGCTCCTGCTTCTTTCCCTGGACCACGAAACAATTCCGCTGGTTGCAATCAGGGGCATGAAGCAGGCAGACCTGCTCATCTCTCTTAGGCGGCTCAAGTTGCATGGTCTAAATCACATCAAATGCACCCAATCTGGACCATGCAAAAAAAATGGTTTTCCACAGGCTCTGTTTTTGGAAAACAGAACATTAGTCCAAAGAAAGTATCTTTCTTACCTTTGGGGCCATTTTGTGCCTTTTGTCGGACAGCCGGAAAAAAAAAAAAACTGTGAATAAATGAATAAAACTTATGATTTCAGTGCAAATCAGGTGCTTTTAGCGGAAATTGGCCAATGAATACATTTTGCTTTCCCCTTGTTTGTGGGATGAACATGGTGTGCAGAACAAATGATTGCAACATCATCTTGTGTTCTCCATGTTCATTGCATACCTGGGAAAAACAATTATTGATCGAATTCTATGCGCGAGGCCTCGCGCAATCAAGACCAAGGATCCAAAAAAAAGAAGCATGGAGGATTGAATATCAGTGCAAAGCCTATGCAACATGTGGTTCAGGAGCTGCTCCATGCGCGAGGCCTCGCGCAAAACTTAATAAACCAAAAACCTCAACCAATTCATTTTCCTTTGCAAAGACGGCTTCAGGGTTGAGTGGTGTTGCCACCCACCCCACGGACTGATTTTTGCCTTCCACTGCCTGAAAGAAGAGGTATAGGTTGTGACTTTCAAGTTCTGGGCCTGCATTGCAGTCCTCATTGCGCGAGGCCTCGCGCAAAAAAAGGCCCAGAAAATATATTCCTTGTAACATTGTGATGGGTTCTCATCTGATAGCGTTTGTGCAGAACCTTCACTGAAGCAAGGAGTACCTCAATTGTTGTTGGGTCATTGACATTTCCCACAAGCTGACTCCCCAGGAGGCGGAAAAACTCTTTTTGGCCTTGGTCAGCCCCGGCGCTTGGCAGACTACTTTCCCCAGGGCACCTTCTTTCTCCAGGTATCAGACATCATCTTGATTATTGTTGTGGTTTGCACTACATTGCATTTTACTCTCCAAAAGATCAGTTTTTTTGGCCAAAACAAACGCTCAAAAAAGTGCCACGCATGGCGCATTCATATTTTCTTTGCACACTTTACTTTGATTTATAGTCAACAACGGAAGGATCAATTTTCCTTCAGGCAAAGCTACAAGGGGAGTCCCTGTCCAGCTCACCGTCATCTGTTGAGTGGACATGCTTCATGTGCCACCAGTGATACTCTTTTTTTTGCTTGACACTCCCCATAGGTTGCGGCACGTGTGCATCATGAGCAATGCTGAAGGATGCACCCTGTGCAACACCTGGAACGTATGTGCTCCTTTTGTTAGCAATGCAGCAACATTAGAAATGATTTCTTGAGTCATCAATTGGACTTGTAAGGCTTGTTTCAAGCGCCGAATGTCAGCCCGCGTAAGCATATGGTACAATGTGGTCAAGTCAAGGGTGTCTGTAATGACACTCCAGTGTAGGCGCCTGCTTGATTCCTATAATGTCTACCATCATTACGTGGCTTTGGAGGGGCAAAAGACTGCTCCTTGCGCGAGGCCTTGCGCAAGGAAAAGTCCAGTGCCCCCAAAAATGCATTTTTTGACCCCATCGGGACCACAAAAAGGGCGAAAATTCCTTACATAAGAGTTCTTTTGGTGTTTCAAAAACGGCTTGATTTTCTGCAAGCTAAAAAGAATGGTTCTTTCGGTTTTTTTCAGGCCCTGTATTTCGGGCACTTTCTGTCGGGTTTTACCCTGCAACTTCAGACGCCTAAGTCTCTGGCATAACACCAGAAGAGATCCTGGACATTGCTCATGAAGCGAGCATTTTTGGGGGTAGTCTCCTCCCAAGGTTGGGGTCCCTGGTACCCTGGGCCATGGCTCCCAGAGCCGCCTCCTCAAGGACGGTAGGCGTTCAGGTGCTGGTTGCTTCCTTTCTCCAGCGCAAGCTCCGAAGACAGCACAGACAGGTCCTCATAGGTGAGTGCCCTTGCCTTGCGCTCCACCGTTGCCCGGCATTAATCCCACACTTCTCGTGGGAGCTTGGCAACCAACCAAAATAGCAGCTCGTTGCTGCCATAGGAACCGGGCGTCAGTGGCCCTACCCAATGGTCGAAGTCACCTGGCAGCCCGGAAATCCTGGCATGCTTTGGGTTGTTAGGCATCTCTGCGAAGTTCTGGATCTCGGCCCGGATGGAGAGATCCGTTTCGTAGGAGGGGTACTGCCTTCCTAAGGCAACAACAACTTTGTCACGATCTGCTTGACCTGCTTCTCCAGGTACTTGGTCTTGCAGCACCGCAGCAGCAGATCGCATTTCACTCGCCCACTAGGCGGGTTTGGCCGGTCATCCTTAGGAACCGGCCAAAGTTCTCAGCGAACTCGCTGAGGTCCTTCCCTGTGAACTCTGGCAATGTCACCACAATCTTGGAACAAGCTGGCCTTAGCCTCCTGAGACCTGCGTCACTTGTGGCGCTTGGTCTTCCTCTTTTTCTTCCTCTTCTTGCCAGTCGGGTTCCCGGGGTCCTCAGGGTCATCGTCCTCAGAGGGTGAAGCAGACGTCATAGATGGCGGCTCATCATCAGAGGGATCACCGCCCAGGTTGCCAGAGCCGTAGGGCTCAACATCAACCATATCCCTTAGGGCTGTCAATGCCAACTGGTCCAGCTCGGCTCGCGTGGAGTTCTTCACGTGGCTGTAGGGCGGCTGGGCCATTCTTGGTACAAAAAGGCTCCTTGGTATCACAGCAGGGGTCGGCATAGGTCGGCTCCTCAAGCCTCCCAGGGTGTTTGTCCCTCCCGCCACCAGATGATTGGCTTGTAGACGATGTGATGAAGCTCCAATGGTGGTAGGTGACCCTTGAAGAGGAATCACGGGCTGCTACTTGGCCCAAATTTCTTGAGTTAGATTGCCCACTAGGTCTGCAGTGGCTCGTCGAAAGGCTTCTCGTATCTCCGACCGCGTTAGGGACTTGTGTGACGATCTTCCTGATCCTCTGCTCCTTCCCCCACATGACTCAGTGCCCCGTAGGCCACTCAGAGAGGTCAAGCCACGTGCTGGCATGGTATAGCCAGTCTCGGGCGACGCATAGCCAGGTATACCAGTCATGTACACAGCCGTCGCGGGTCTGCGATGGTCATCATCATAGCCACGCGGCATGGACTCACCAATACCGATGTAGGTGGAGTTAGATGCCACTGGTTCGCTGACTGCAGTCGCCATAGGTGGCGCAGCCGCGGCTGGAGTCACACCATAGGTAGGGTAAGGCATACCAGTAAAGCCTAGACCCTCAGCCATAGGTGGAGTGGTTGTGGGTGAGGAAGTCGCTGGATGTGTGGCTAGGAGTGTAGTGGTTGTAGGCGAGGGTACTGGAAGGTTATCGGAGGCGCTCGGCGCGCTCTCAACATGTCTGTCATTGAGGAGTACCTCATCGGATGGTTCGTATCCATCTTCAGGGGGTCAGGGGTCCACACAACATCCAAAGTTCAATGCTTGGTTTTATAGGTCTAAACACATTGTCACCCCTTTTTGGATCGGCCCATACTAAGTTAAAAATGTAGTGTGCCTTTGGGCATCTCTAAAACAACTAAAGCTTTGGTAGGGAAATACACTTTTTCTTAATAATCATACCATATCGCAACACGAAAAAATCCGACCATGTTTTACATGCCTCTGCAGAAAAAGCATTGAAAATTGAAGGTTCAACATAGTAAGCTTCAAAGACGACGCAAGGGAGAACTTTGCTAATTATCTACATCAACAAATTGAACAACCAAAGCAATCGTCCGGTAGGTAGTGAAGGTCCTATCAGTTGTTCTTCCCGATCCAAACACAAAAAAAGGCACCCCGAGGCATTTCGGGATGCCCTTCGCTAACCCTCAATTCCATGTGTTTGTGCTTCCACAAACATTTTGGACGGTGGAAAGATTGCATAAGTTCCAAAACAACAAGAAAATAGTTTTCTGCACCATTTTTGGTGTCATTTTTGTGTCAGGCAACCCGAAAAACAGGCAGCGCAGCCGTTCTTTTACAACAAGCTTCTGTCTGTTGCCAAACGATACGTGAAAAAAAGGGCGCGGTCGTTAGCTGCCCTGCCCAAGGCAAAAACGAAAAACACTAATCTTTTCGACGAGCCAGGGAAATGACGTGACAAGACATGAGGAAGGCGGCTAGCCTTCGTTGAAACACTTTGGCGCTGCCCACAGTTCAGTTCACTTAGGAAATAAGCAGCATTATTGGCAAAGAAATTTTTGCAGCCCATCCCATTTCATGGTGCTGTGTTTTTCTTTTTACGGGAAATAGCGCAAGCACAACCAGCCAAATTACCCATTTTGGAATGCGAAGCCTCGCATCCCATTTAAGACTATGGGTGAATCAAGTCATTTACCTATTGTTATTAACTTGTATTGCGAGGCCTGTCAATACAAATTGAGAATGGCATCATTTACCTATGTTCTTCGGTCAGTGAGCACAAAAAGGCTTAAAGAAACATGATGACAAAACGTTCTCAGGTAAGAAAGCAAAAACCTAGGGTATCCAACTCAAAATACCCCAGATTTTGCGCCCCTACCGGAAAAATGTAGGTAATTTTCCAAAACCACCACATACTTTTCTGGGCCGTATTGGACCAAAAAGGTGATTGCTTAAATTTCCCGTCGGCAAAAATTAGGTAAATGAGGCAAATCACCGAGTCAATATTTGCAGACAGGCCGGTACAAAGGTGTACTGGTTTAGGCCGTCTAAGATTAAAATGGTTGTGCTGCCACTACATTAATAATATCTGCACTTGGTAAGTACGTACCACTTAGACGCCGTTTTGTTACATCTGTAAGGCAAATCACCAAATGAAGCTTACCCCCTTCCCCTCAACGCTGCACCCAAAATCTCATGACTTTTTCTTTGCACTCTTCTTTTTGCAGGTTACATTGTTTTGTTCGGTGTGCAATGTCTCGCTAGAATGGAACACTCTCATGTTGTATTAGCCGACTCATTAACTCACTATTATGCATGACCTTTGCCTGCTGCATTGTGATGCCCACTGCTTTGCACCAAGAAGCAGTTTTATCTGGCAAAGAAGTTCACATTATTTTTGGGCTGGGTTAAGACGGGTTTGCAGATTTACAACAACAGAGTTGAACACAAATGGGTCTCGTTCAAGACAAGAAGTTGGGAATGGAAACAACAAAGGCGGATTCGCATGGGCGGCTGGCAAAGAAGTCACGTTTCGGGCCCACAGTTTGTTGTTTCAAGATGATTGGGGGGTCGTTGTCCCCAAACGGGGTAGTTCATCATTTTCTGTGGGTTTTCATGAAAGAGGCCTCATTTTACCCCAAGGGGGAAATTTTGTAACCGTTTTAGGGTGCGTCTATCAGATTTTTTCCCCCCAGCGGTTTGGTAATACAAAAAGCTGCCACGGTTTTTTCTCCCTTTCTAGAGGTGTTTTTTTCTCGCATTTTGGGGCAAGGAGTATTTGCCACCATCAGCTAGTCAAACTAAGGATGAACGGCAAAGTGACAGTTACAGTTGATGACATTGTCAGCGTTGGCATTGAGGTCGGAGTAAAACCCAGAGCTCGAGTTAGTCCAGGAGCTAGAGGCAGACGTTTTGGCAAAGCTGGAGCTAGAAGGGCTAAAGCTCAACGATGCCACCGTCGATGGTGGATAGTAAAGATCACCCACGCCGCTACTTGGTCCACCGTATGGAGAGGAACAAACAGCAGACGGCCAACAACTAGTAGGAATCTCACACATCAGAGGTATAGCTGGTGTCGGCCAACCATTGCAAAATGTGCACCCTTACAAATGAGAATGTCGCTCTTATAAGATGCAACACCACTGGGGGAATCAAGGCAAACAATGTTCTCATCCTCATCTTGGAACTCCCAAACCAAGGATTCTTGAAAGACATAGGGAGTATCGGCCAACAAATAAATGTAAAATCAAAAGGAATCCGTATGGCTATATACTAGTTGCATGCATTCCGTCCCAGGGCCAGAAGAGCTAAGGTCCAAATTTACATATTTTCTGCGGTGTGTTGCCCATTGATGCATAAACAACCACGTGCTTGTCCGAGCAACCGTTCAACTTCACCCTTCGCACCAGGCGCAAACATGCCACACCGCCACTTGAGATGCTCCTTGGCCTTTGCCAATTGTGGGACATGGCTGTAAGCAAACGCCTTTTGACCTGCCTCAACATGTTCCGCATCAATAGTGCGAAAGTTAGCAAGAGATACCGGCGGGATCAATCCGATTTTAGGATGGTTAGTCTTTTGACACAAAGAAGAGCAGGAACCTTCACATCCTTCAAATGATAAGCATATTTCTTGTTAAACCACTGTTCAGCACAGATGAACTCGTCAGCAAATTTGACAAAAAGATTATTCAAGAGGCCGGGAACGGACTTCAATTGCAACTCACTGCAAAACTTGAATGCGGGCAGGCAGAGGTTGTCCGCTCGCTTGCAGAACCCCCCGTGTCACATCTTTGCTAAACAACTATTTCTGCATTTTTTATGTTATTGCCTATCACTGTAAAGATGATACTACTCGTACCGCGGTGCGGCAACAATGCGGTATTTCTAGAACAATGTGGCCCTTGTCCCCATCCAGTACCACTCTTGTTAGTATTAATAGCCAATAGCACAGCCTCCAGCAAGACCACCTTCTGTGAGGGTCATGTCTCTGGCGCGTTGAGGCGTTCGCCGAACTCATTTTTGGCATAATTGGCCTGCCAAACCTTTCCGGCAAACAACGCAAGCCAGACAAAGCACGTGCACGCGGATTAGACTTCTCAATCGGGTGAAGGCTGCTTCCGCAGTGTTCAATAAGTTTGAGCTCATGATCATGGTTCTATTTTCCTTCTACACCTGAGTGAGGCAAAGAAATGCCAATTTGTTGCTGTGCGGATTTTGCGCCTACCAATCGAGGCAGCGAGAATGGTTCAAAAAAGACGCCGGTGTGTGTCAAATGCATTTTTCGGAGGGTGGTGGGGAACTTTGCATAGATGGAAAGCAGAACACTCCGGAAATTGAGCGAAGCGAAAAGCAACTCAGAAAAATGTCGGCAAACCTGCTGACATCAATGTATGTACTGGCTATCGCATTTCGGAAAGCACTGCTAGTCGTTTGGTTGTTCCTAAGTAGAGCCGGTTGCTTGTCGCTAAGCTGCAACGGCCATTGGCGTCTTCGAAGCATTGCAAAATGAACAAAGCAGCCTTCGAAAGAAACATTGATGGCCATTTCTCCACTCCCCTTGTCAAAAGTGTAAAAAATCCATCAATGGACGGAGCTTGCAGCCCGATGACCAGCCCACATGGGATCTTTCTCGTGGGATATTTCAAAAGCAACATGTGGTTGCCCACAGAGAACAAAATCGCCCCCTACTCGGATTCTCATCTTCTCACAAATATGATGCAATGTGTGACAAAATCCATGCTCTTCTTCACACCGGTTTCTATGACCCGTGCGCCACCGTTTTCAGAAAAATAGAATAGGGCTGTTCGCGAACTTACATGTGTGACAATGCGAATCATTGCCAAAATACCTAGCATACCAATGCAAACCATGAATGATTTACACTTCGTATTGCACAGTGAATGCGACCCTTTGTGGTCCAGTGGGGATTGGACATTTGTGATTGAAAAGGGTTGGGAACACCATCGGCCTAATAGAGAAATGCAGTTGGGTCTAACCTTTGATTACTTGGATCGAGAAGGCACTTTCACCGTGTCTGTTGTGCACCTTTTATTTTGGCGCCTTGAGTTGCGTACATGCTTTGACATCTTTGGTGGTCACATACAACCAAAATCGAAGAGCCGTGCAACAAGCGGGGGGGGGGGGGGGGGCTCCACGAGATGGGGAAGGGCAGTGTGCGGGCCCCCATCGCCTCTGAAGGGTATCTGTCGGACGTAGAAGTTAGATTGCACAATGTGCACGTGCATGATCAGGTATTTATAACAAAGAACGATGAGCATGTTGAGGAAATTTCAATGAAGCAATGATACACGATATGTTGTGGAGGTTGTGGAAAAGTAGGATTAAATGAATTCTTCGTCTTTCGTGGTTGGTCAGGCTTTTCCTTTGCTGGTGCGAAGCACCATCAAAAGAAAAGCCTTATTACGGTTTTTAGCCATTTTCGGGTCACCTTTCTATGTCAGAAATAGAGCCGGGCGGTGACAAACAAAGGCAAAAACACTCCTTTTAAATTGCCTTGTGTTTTAGCTAGCAGCGCAAGGACAGGGAGTGTGCATTTGGCGAGATTAGCGACACAGGGTGCAAATAGCATAAAATTGACATATTCATAACTCGGGCCTATTGTATCGGATTCTGACGAAACTTAGGGCAATTTTGGACAATTTGGGGTTGTTCTTTTCATTTTTGAGCTTCAAAAGGCTGCTGTGTGCGCTGAAAACCGTCCAATCAAAAAGCGGTGGTAAAACAAAATGACGGCGGTTTCTCAATTAAACAGCAAGACTCAGCCTTTAGAATCATTTATAAATCCGGTCTTAGATCGAAATCTCGTGCACTGTAGCCCGATTTCACGTTGGACAGTCAAAATGAAAGATCGCAAATGCCGGCGACTGCGAAATGCACGCGTGCACAGCAAATAAATAATATGGCAAATAGATTTCTTGAGATTTGGGGCCTGTGGCTTATATATAGTGTTGTCTGGTACCTCCACTTTGCTATTGCACCTTTAAATCGCATCCCTAGCTTATATGGAATTAGTGGATGCTGGAGAAGAAGTGAAAACCTTGTAAAGGTCCTAACTTTGTAAAACGGCCATGATTGATCAGAAAAATTATGACGGCGCGAATCAGCTCTCCGAGCCGGTCATTCAGAGGGGCTGCATCGTACACTTTTGGGGTATGTTTTGTTTCGGCGCGCGGATTGTATATAATGGCATAAGGACTGCTTTTAGAGGGGGGCGGGGCCCCATTCCCCGGCCCCCCAATTAAAAGCCCCCCATGGGGGGGGAGGTGAACTAGGCGGAGATTGCGAATCGCTAACCACGACTCATACAGCCACGTAACAAAGCATGGATTGCAAATCCTTAACCGCAACACAAATGGCCACGCAACACAAAGTGGATTGTGAATTTCTAACCCCAACTGAAAAGGCTCCGCCACAAAGCGTGGATTGGAAATCCCTAAGGGTGGGCGCCCATCAACGCTCCAACGCATTGGTAGAGAGGCACGTGAGCAACGATGGATGCTTGCCATCCACGCTCCAACGCATGGGCAGAGAAGCACGTGAAGCACGCTAAGAGCCTCCCATCAACGCTCCAGCACATGGGCACAGAGGCACGTGACCAAGGGTGGGTGCCTCCCATCCACGCTCCAGCGCATGGAGAAAGAGGCACGTGGGCAAAGGTGGATGCCTCTCATCAACGCTCCGTCGCATAGGCACGAAAGCAAGTGAGCAAGAGCGGGTCCTTCCCATCCATACTCCATTGCATGGGAAGAGAAGCACCTAAGCAATGGCGGATGCCTCCAATCAAAGCTCCTGCGCATCGGCAGAGAAACACGTGAGCAATGGTGGGTGCCTCCCGGCCCCTTTAGCGCATGGGCACGGATGTACGTGAGCAACAGTGGCTGCCTCCCATCCACGCTCCAGCGCATGGGCAACTACGCACGTGCGCAACGGTGGTTGCCTCCCATCAACGCTCCAGTGCCTGGGCAAAGAGGCACGTGACCGACGATGGGTGCCTCCTGTCCATGCTCCAGTGCATGGGTAGAGAAGCATGTGAGCGGCGATAGGCCCTCCCATCCATGCTCCAGCGCATGGGCACACAAGCACGTGAAGAAACATGGATGCCTCCCGTCCACGCTCCAGCGCATGGGCAGAGAGGCACGTGAGCAAGCGTGGGTGCCTCCCATACACGCTGCAGCGCATGGGCACACAAGCATGTGAGCAACGGTGGGTGCCTCCTATCAATGCTCCAACGCACAAGCATAGAGGCACGTGAACAAGCGTGTGTATTTGCCTTCCACGCTTCAGTGCACAGGCCTGGAGGCACGTAAACAAAAGCGGGTGCCTGCCGTCCATGCCCCAACGCATTGGAAAAGAGGCACGTGAGCAAAAGTGGGTGCCTCCCATCCACGCTCCAGCGCATGGGCACAAGAGCACGTGAGCAACGGTGGGTGCCTCCCATGCACGCTCGAGCACACGGGCCGAGAAGCACGTGAGCAACGGTGGGTGCCTCCCATCTACGCTCCATCGCATGGAGAGAGAAGCACCGGAGCAAAGGTGGGTGCCTCCCTTCAACGCTCCAGCGCATGGGCAAAGAGGCACGTAAGTAACGGTGTGTGCCTCCCATCAACGCTCCGGCGCATGGGCAGAGAGGCACATGAGCAATATTGGGTGCCTCCCATCCACACTCCAGCGCATGGGCAGAGAGGCACGTGGGCAAGTGTGGGTGCCTCCGATCCACACTCTAGCGCATGGGCAGAGGGGCACGTGGGCAATATTGGGTGCCCCCCATCCACACTCCAGCGCATGGACAGAGAGGCATGTGATCAAGAGTGGGCACCTCCCATCCACACTCCAACGCATGGGCAGGGAAGCATGTGAGCAAGGTTGCGTGCCTCCCATCCACACTCCAGCGCATGGGCAGAAAGGCACGTGAGCAAGGGTGGGTGCCTCCCATCAACGCTTCAGCGCATAGGCAGAGAGGCACGCGAGCACGGGTGGGTGCAAAGGGGACAAAATTTTCGGGAAATAAATTCCTGCAAAACGTGGATCCTAACCTTTTCATTAGTGAGAATAGTGTCTGTCAATTTAGGCCTTTTCCCCAACCCCCCCCCCCATTTTTTGGGGGCTCTGTCGAACCCCCAAAACCCCCCCCCCCCGGAACTGAAAACCCGACATGCCCTGTTTGATAAAACATGGGGAAACCCCAAATGAATAAATGTCCATGGGGGTTGGCAAATGATGATAACCATTTTATCACGTTTCCAAAATAATGTATGGCACAGAACACCGCACCTTTGGTGCAAAGACTTTTGCAACAAAAAAAAGTCCCTCTGGCAGTATCTCAATGCCATTCTTTGTGCTCTTCACCCAATCCTCTTCCATGGCCATTGACCACCTCAAATTTTTGTACCCATCCCTGTGCACCCACAAACAAGCCTCAACCTCACCACAACAGCACCCTGATCACAAAAACCACAGATATTACAACCAATGTGCGACAAAAAACTCTGACTTCCAACATGAATCGGTGAAACAGACTGTCAGTGCAAGAAAGTGTCAGGTGTGCATTTTAGTATGCCAGCGTGGGTTCTGGGTTGCAGCATCAAGATAGATTTTCAGAAAATCACGATGGTTTGATTGTGGTATAAATTGGACGACTGGATGCCACCATCGCTGTCGCTGTCACCATCGCGGAAAGCAGAGCTACAAAATGAGGTCAGGCATTTCCCTGGGAGGAGACATAAATTTTTTGCAGTTTATTTCCTCTCAGCCCAAGAAATTTTCCTGCTTCTGAGGGTTTACTTGAATTGCCAAAACCTGAGACACTGAATGACCAAATTCATTCACAACTGTCACAATTCTGCACCTCATGTCACTAACTTTGACGAACAATGTGCAAAGAAAACTGTACTCTGACAATCTGATATCTAAGATGCAATAAGAGCAGGCCCCTGTATTGTCAGTTCAGAATTTTCTTTTTTACTTCCTCTCTCAAAATTTGGTTTCAATGCGATGGGCATCGGTGGCATACGTACCATCCCTACTGAAGGGGGAATCTTTCTCCTGTGCATTGCATACTCAAAGCAAGACACCTCATCAATGTGACGTGCTAATGCACCGTAATGTCCACCAGAATTTCAACTGCTGCTGATGGCACTGACCACAGATCTGCAGAGGGAATGGGGTATTGCTTCATGCTCAACAAAACCAGAACAATGGCACATACCCCCCAAAAGGATGACACATAAGGTTAACAAGCATCAGAGGTCCCTGCAAAAGGTTTCTGCAACACAAATCCAAAGATGAAGAATTAGATGACACAGCCAATAGACAATTGCAACCCCGGGGGGGGGCAACCCTCGGTTTTGGACGCCAACTACCCCCCCAACTAACTGTTGGCCGGAGGCCCCTTGGGGGGGGGGGGGGGGGGGGGGGGGGGGGGCATTGGAGGGGGGGGTCTAGGAGGGGCGATGGGGGGGGGGGGGACTCCGGGAGGGTCGGTTGGGGGGGGGGGGGTCCAGGTGGGGCGATTTGGGGTGTGGAGGGGGGGGGGGGGGCACAGGCTCCCCTTACCTCCCCTTGCCCTCCCTCTAACCATAGCATCACCATAAACCTAACCCTAACCTTTGCAGCCAGCTGGTTTGGCCATGCCAGCCATGTTGATTGGGCTGAACAAGATCCCCCCAATTTCGTTCATGGCTGCTTTTGCCACATCATTGCTCTCCATTTTGGACCCCAACACTCTCTCTGACCCTAGCCTAGGGTGAGAGCTAGGGCTAGGGTTAGGGCTAGGGTTACGGTTAGGGTTAGGTGTAGGGATAGGAGTAGGCTGAGGGTTGGGGGTGGGTGTTAGAGTCAAGGTTGGGTTTAAGGATAGTGTTGGGGTGCAAATTGGACAAAATTTTCCTTAGGGCACCTTTGGTGTTCATGGAGCATCGGGCGCCTTTGGCGCCCATGGACGCCTGAGGGCGACACCTTTGGCAACTAACTGTTGGCCGAAGGCCCCTAGGGGGGGGGGGGGGGGGGGGGCAGGGGTAGTTGGCGTCCTGGGACCCGCGGAGTCGCCCCCCCCCCCGTGATTGCAACTCGCCGACAGCAAAACTTGACGAGACATCAATCAACCATCCACTCTACTCTGTGCATCCTATTTCCTGCTGCTTCTGCCCAACTACATTAACACCCTCCACCCTCTAGCTCACACATTATCGAAACCAACCACCAGGCACACGCCCTCAATAGGGTGAGTAGCGCACGCCCGTCACTGCCCCACCATCCGGACGAGGTGTTTGACAGCGGTTACAGCTGGTGCGCACCGGGAAATTGATGTTGCCGCAGCTCTCGCAGGTCCAAGAACCTGCAGGTGCCTGCCACTTTGGCTTGAACTGCTGCTGCACTTGGGAAACGTGGCGGGGCGCCGGGGGAGTGTACCCTTGGGTCATTGTTGCTGGTGGAATGTAACCTGCGACAGACACAGGAACAGATGCAACACAGCAGTCTTCGCATTATGGGATCTCTGCAAGCATAGATTCCAAAGAAGGGAGGGGTTTGGGACATTTGGGAACTGGAATTATTCTGAGATGATTCAGCATCTATTCAAGATCGCACTGTACGAATGGTGCACAAGCGGAACAGGTGGCAGCAAAGGGGGAAATACTGAGGGTGCACACTCCTATCTGCTATGCAGACGCAAAGAAACTAGGCAGAGGCTGCCCATGGGCAACCACCAGCTGCTAGCAGTGCAGTTCGTGTTCCATTGGGGGTGGGCAAAGCTCACAGGGCAAGCCTGGAGTCTCATGCCTAGAACATCGGGCTTGTGACCTATGTGTAGGGGTTGGCGGATGCCCACACCCAGGCTGAGAAGGACTACCCTCATTGCACTGCGGCGTTTCAGCTCCCATGCTTGTGCAGGGCCTGTGAACCCCCGAAATACAGAAACAGCGGTGTTAACACATTGTGCAAGCGCTAGCAGCACATAAAACAGAATAGAGCCTCATCAGGGGCCATCAAAAGGCTATTGGTAACAAAGAGGGACAAAATGTTGGCCTGTGGGAGGACACTGAAGAGCAGTTGTGGAACAGAACAGGGGGAGGAGTAAGATCCAATTAAGGAGAGAGGGGAAAGGGAGGGGGAATGTCAAAAAGGGAGGTCTAGACTGCGGGGTCCAGGGTGCTTGCTGAAGCAGAATCATGGACATCAACAACGATGCCGCGCAACATGTCGTCAACGTAAATCAAATCCTGATGGGGAAACTGACGAGGAGGAGGAGGAGGAGGATGAAGAAGATGATGATCCTGATGAGCTAGAGGATGCCACTGGTGCATCGGTAAGACACATATCATCGTTGCAAATGATTCCCTCCGCACCAACCACGCCATATGCAACATGGCTACATACACATGGGCACCGGGGACACAAAAAAAATTTCAAGTCCCAAAACATCCAGTGTTGTTGAAAAAGTCTTGCTATCTGCCTCTTGGGCGCAACAGCAGGGAGGGCCATTGTGAAGCCCACTGTCTCTTGGGAGCACGCTGAGGGCAACTGCTCAACAACGCTACGGCTAGTGCGCTCAAGAGGGTGTTTCACCTCCACAGCGAGGCATGTAAGAAGGTACGGCGGGACTTGTGGTCTCCGAGGTATACCGAGGCATGTACCCTAACAATCCCGGTTCTGCCGCATGAGTGTCAAGGGTGCGGCTCCCTTGGGCCCATGTGCATACACGTATTGCCCCCTAGTGTGAGCCATGCGGCTCCATGCTGGGACAAGGGTGGCCTACTGCGCATTGGGCCATGCAACATTCTGGACCTCGCATTGGGCCATGCAACATTGAGGACGTATGTCCTCGAGCGGCCGACAGACGCGAATAGGTGGCTTGCAGGGGTGCCTGCTTGCTCTCTATGCGGACCCGCGGAGCCAACGTTGAATTCCACTAGCTCCTGTGGCTAGCAGCGTTGGGCAGAGGCCAACAGGTCCTTGGACTATGGCGAGGGAAGACGCGATTCTATGGGAGCTAAAAGGGAAACACTTCATGCGGCTGCGCTACTAGATAGGGACGTTAATGTCGGGAAGTGGGCGCTGGTGAGAGGGCCATGCACCCAAGGAGTTTGGTGAAAATGATTGGTCGAGGAAGGATGAGGATCGTGAGCATTGGACTATGTTGGGCTATCCTTACGGCACTGGTGGATGGGCCACAACGGTCATCGCCACGTGGCAACTCGTGCCGCCTTGATATAACGCAGAGCCGCCAAGGGAATACCCTATCCCGAGGAACAACCCAGGGCGATATGGCGATATGGGGGCCTCCCGCAGGCCCCAAGAGGGGCTGGGGACCCCATGCGTGATATGTAGCAATGACCACATATCACCATTGGTCTTTATACCTCTTCGAGAGGAGCGTAGAACGCCTGATGTGTTATGTAGGAGGCACTACATATCACCGCTAGTGTTTATACATTTTTATAACGGGTCTACACCGCCTTCACTGATATGTAGTAGGGATTACATATCACTGCTGGTATTTATACCTCAGTGCAGTGATATGTATTAGTGACTACATATCACAGCCGACCTTTACACCTTTTCTACAAAGGTGGACACCCCATGTGGTGATTTGTAGTAGGGACTACATATCACCGCCGGTGTTTATGAGTCAGGAGGAAATACCCCCTCTTCTACAGGGGTGTATACCCTATGCGGCGATATGTAGTAGGGCCAACATATCAACGGTGGTAGGTATGCATCTTCTACACGGATGTATACCCCCTGCGGTTAGATGTAGTAGGGACTACATATCACCGTTAGTCTTTATACATCTTCTACAGGGGTGTATACCCCCTGCGGTGATATGTAGTAGGGACTACATGTCACCGCTGGTGTCCATGTAACTTCTACAGGGGTGTACACCCCTTGTGGAGGTACGTAGTAGGGACTACCTATCACTGCTAATCTTTATACATCTTATATAGGGGTGTACACCCCCCACGGGGATATGTAGTAGGGACTATATACAACTACTAGTGTTTATACATCTTGTACAAGGGTGTACACGGCCTTGCGGTGATATGTAGTAGGGACTGCATGTCACGGCTAGTCTTTGTGCATTGTCTGCAAGGGGTGTAGACCCCATGCGGTGATATGTAGGAGGGACTATACATCACTTGTGGTGTTTGCACCACTTCTGAAGGGGTCTATACCCCTGGCGGTGATATTGAGTAGGCACTACATATCACTGCTCGTGTTTACACATGTTCACCCCTTGCGGTGATATGTGGTAGGGACTACATACTATCGCCGGTGGTTTGTACATGTGTTCTATAGGGGTGTATATCCCCTGCGGTGATGTGCAGTAGGGAATACATATCATTGCTGGTGTTTACACACCTCGTACAATGTTGTGTACCCCCTACGGTCCACATATCACCGCTTCTCTTCGTACATCTTCTAAAGGGGTGCACAACCCATGCAGTGATATGTAGTGTAGCAGGGACTACATATATCGCTGGCCTTTACACCTCAGGTATGTGGACCCCTTGCGATGATGTGTAGTAGGGACTACATATCACCGCTAGTGCTTATACACATTCTAAAGGGTTGTAAACCCCCTGATGGCATGTGTAGTAGGGACTACATATCGCCGCTGGTGTTTATACAATTCCGTAAGAGGTGTACACCCCTTGCGCTGATACGTAGTAGGGACTACATATCAGTGCTTCTGTTTATACTTCCGGGGTGTATGCTCCTCGCGGTGACATGTAGTAGTGACTCCATATCACAGATGATTTTGATACCTCTTCTACAAAGGTGACCACCCCATGTGGTGATATGTAGTCGGGACTACATATCACCGGTCGTAATTATGGATCAGGAAGAATTACCCCCTGTGGTGAAACGTAGTAGGGACTACATATAACGGCTCGTCTTCATATATCTTGTACAAAGGTGTATACCCCCTAGCGTCATATGTAGTGGGGACTAAATAGCACCGCTGGTCTTTATACCTCTTGTACAGGGGTGTATACCCCCTATGGTGATATGTAATAGGGACTACATATCATCGTTGGTGTTTATAAATCTTCCAAAGGGGTGTATACACCTTGGGGTGAAATTTGGTAGGTGCTAAATATCGCTGCTGGTCTTTACGCCTGTTCTTCAGGGGTGTATACCCTATACGGCGACATGTAGTAGGCCCAACATATCAACGTTGGTAGGTATACATCTTGTACAAGGGTGTATACCCCTTGCGGTCATATGTAGTAGGGAATACAGATCACCGTGGGTCTTGGTATATCTTCTACAGGGCTGTATACCCCCTGCGGTGATATGTAGTAGGGACTACATGTCACCGCTAGTGTTTATATAACTGCTACAGGGGTGTATACCCCTCGTTGAGATTATGTAACTTCTATAGGGGTGTACAGCCCTCGTGGAGATACGTAGTAGGGACTTACTATCACCGCTAATCTTTATACATCCTATATAGGGGTGTACACCCCGCGCGTGGATATGTAGTAGGGACTACATATCACTGCTAGCATTTATACATCTTGTACAAGGGTGTACACGGCCTTGCGGTGATATGCAGTACGGACTACTAATATCCGCTAGTCTTTATGCATCGTTTGCAAGGGGTGTACATCCCCTGTGGTGATATGTAATAGGGACTACATATCGCCGCTGGTGTTTATACCCCAGGGTTGTATGCCCTCTGCAGTGATGGAGACTAGAGACTACATATCACGTTTAGTGTGCACATGTCGTGGGTGGGGACCCCATGTGTGATATGTAGTAGTGACCACATATCACCATTGGTCTTTATACCTCTTCTACAAGAGTGTAAAGCCCATGCTATTATATGTAGTAGGGACTACATATCACCGCTGGTGTTTGCACATTTCCATAAGGCGTGTACACCCCCTGAGGCAATATGTAGTAGGGATTACATATCACTGCTCGTATTTATATCTCAGAGGTGTATGCCCGCTGCGGATATGTAGTAGTGACTACATATCACAGTTGACCTTTACAGCTCCTCTACGAACGTGGACATAGCCTATGGTGATATGTAGTAGGGACTACATATCACCGCTGGTGTTTATGAGTCCCGAGGAAGTAACCCCTGCGGTGATATGTGATAGGGACCACATATCACCGCCCGTCTTCATCTGTCTTCTACAAGGGTGTATACCCCCTACGGTGAAATGTATTGGGGCACAAATAGCACCGTGGGTCTTTATACCTCTTGTATAGCGGTGTATATCCCCTGTGGTGATATGTAATAGGGACTACATACCATTGCTGGCGTTTATACATCTTCCGGAGGGGTGTATACACCTTGCGGTGAAATTTAGTAGGGACTTCATATCACCGCTGGTATTTACGCGTGTTCTATAGGGGTGTATACCCAATGCGGCAATATGCAGTAGGGCCAACATATCAACGTTGGTAGGTATGCATCTTCTACAGGGGTGTATAACCCCTGCTGTTAGATGTAATAAGGAGTAAATATCACCGTTGGTCTTTATATATCTTCTACAGGGGTGTATACCCCCTGAAGTGATATGTAGTACGGACTACATGTCACCGCTGGAGTTTACATAACTTGTACAAGGGTGTATAGCCCTCATCAATACGTAGTAGGGACTACCTATCACCGCTAGTCTTCATACATCTTATACAGGGGTGCACACACCCTGCAAGGATATGTTGTAGGGACTATATACGACTGCTAGTGTTTATACATCTTGTACAAGGGTGTACAGGGCCTTGCGATGCTATGTAGTAGGGACTACATGTCACCGCTAGTCTTTTCAAGTCTTCTGCAAGGGGTGTAGACCCCATGCGGTGATATGTAACAGGGACTACATATCGCCGCTACTGTTTATACCTTAGGGCTGCATGCCCCCTGCGGCGACGGGCACTAGGGACTACATATCACCGTTAATGTGTATATATCATGGGTGTAGACCCCGTGCGGTGATGTGTAATAGTGACCACATATCACCATTGGTCTTTATACCTGTGCTATAGGAGTGTACAACTCCTACTCTGATATGTAGTAGGGACTACATATCACCGCTTCTGTTTATACCTCAAGGGTGTATGCCCCCCGCGGTGATATGCAGTAGTGACTACATATCATGGCTGATCGTTATACCTCTTCTACAAAGGAGGACACCCCGTTGCGGTGATATGTAGTAGGGACTACATATCACCGTTGGTGTTTATCAGTCAAGAGGAAATACCCCCTGCGGTGATATGTAGTAGGAACTACATATCACCGTTGGTGTTTATCAGCCAAGAGCAAATACCTCCTGCGGTGATATGTAATGGGGACTACATATCATCACTCGTGATTATACATCTTCCAAACGGGTTTATGCACCCTGCCGTGAAAGTTGGTAGGTACTACACATCACCGCTGGTCTTTACGCCTTCTCTACAGGGCCGTATATCCTATGCGGTGATAGAGGGCCAACATATCAACGTTGGTAGATATGCATCTTCTATAGGAGTGTATACCACCTGCGGTCATATGTAGTAGGCACTATATATCACTGTTGGTCTTTATACATCTTCTGCAGGTGTGCAGACCCCCTGCGGTGATATGTAGTAGGGATTACATGTAACCATTGGTGTTTACATAACTTCTAATGGGGTGTATAACCCTCAAGGGGATACCTAGTAGGGACTACCCATGACCGCTAGTCTTTATAAATCTTATATAGGGGTGTACACCACCTGCGGCGATATGCAGTAGGACCACATATCGCGGCTCGTGGTTATACATCTTGTACAAGGGAGTACACGGCCTTGCGGTGATTTGTGGTAGGGACTACATGTCACCGCTAGTCTTTATTCATCTTGTGCAAGGGGTGTACACCCCATGCGGTGATATGTAGCAAGGACTACATATCACTGCTCGTGTTTATACCTCAGGGCTGTATGCCCCCTGCGGTGATGGGCACTAGGGACTACATATCACCGTTAGCGTGCACATCTCATGGGTGTAGACCCTGTGCCGTGATGTGTAGCTGTGACCACATAGCACCATTGGTCTTTATACCTCTTCTACAGGAGTGTACAACCCCTGCTGCGATATGTAGTAGGAGCTACATATCACCGCTGGTGTTTATACATTTCTGCAAGGGGTGTACACCCCCTATGGTGATACGTAGTATGGACTACATATCGCTGATGGTGCTTATACCTCAAGGGTGTATGCCCCCCGCGGCGATATGTAGTAGTAGCTGCACATCACAGATGATCTTTGTACCACTTCGACAATGGTGGACACCCCCTGTGGTGATATGTAGTGGGGACTACATATCAAGGCTAGGCCTTATGGCTCAGGAGGAAATACCCCCTGCAGTGATATGTAGTAGGTGACTACATATCACCGTTCGTCCACATATTTATTCCACGAGGGTGTATACCCCCTACGGTCATGTGTACTAGTGGCTAAATATCACCGTTGCTCTTTATACCTTTTGTCTGTGGTGACATTTAGTGGGGACTATACATCATCGTTGGTTTTTATATATCTTCCACAGGGGTGTATACCCCCTGCGGTGAACTTTAGTAGCGACTACATATCACCACTAATCTTTGCGAGTGTGCTACAGGGTTGTACACCCTATACGGTGATATGTAGTAGGACCAACATATCAACGTTGGTGGGTATGCACCTTCTACACGGATTTATATCCCCCGCGGTCATATGTAGCAGGGACTATCTCTCACCATTGGTCTTTATACATCTGCTATAGGGGTGTATACCCCGTGCGGTGATATGTAGTAGGGACTCCATGTCACCGCTCATGTTCATGTAACTTGTACAGGGGTGTACACCACTCCCGGTGATACCTAGTAGGGACTACCTATCACGGCTAGTGTGTATACATCTTCTATAGGGCCGTACTCCCCCTGCGGGCATATGCAGTACGGTCTACATGTCACCGCTAGTCTTTATACATCTTCTACAGGGGTGTACTCCCCTGCGGTGATATGTAGTAGGGACTACATATCACTCCTGGTGTTTGCACAACTTCTCAAGGGGTCTATACCCCTTGCGGTGATATTGAGTAGGCACTACATATCACTGCTCATGCTTAGATATGGTCCACAAGGGTGTAGACTCCTTGCGGGGATATGTGGTAGGGACTACATATCATTGATGATGTTGATATATCTTCCATGGGGATGTATACACCCGCTCTTTAATTGTGGTAGGGACTGAATATCACCGGTGGTCTTGACATGTGATCTACGAGGGTGTATACCCCCTGCGGTGATGTGTCGTACAGAATACATATCACTGCTAGTGTTTATACACCTCGTACAATGGTGTGTACCTGCTACAGTCTACATATAACCGCTGGTCTTGTTACATCTTCTACAGAGGTGCACAACCCCTGCGGTGATATGTAGTGCAGCCGGAATTACATATCATCGCGGGTGTTTACACCTCGGGAATGTAGACCCCTTGCGGCGATATGTAGTGGGGACTACATATCACCGCTAGTGCTTGTGCACATTCTAAAGGAGTGTATACCCCCTGATGGGATGTGTAGTACGGACTACATATCACCGCTAATCTTTATACATCTTCTCTAGCGGGTTTATACTCCTTGCGGTGATATGTCGTAGGGTTTAAATATCACCGCCGGCGTTTACACATCTTCTAAAGGGCTGTTAGCCCCCTTCCTTGATATGTAGCAGGGACTACATATCCCCGTTGGTCTTTATACCTCTTATGTAGGGGTGTACACTATATACCTGCGGCTCACTGGTGGCTAAGTGGAAATGTGAAATTGAGGTTCATTCGGGGCTTAGTGATGGAATGCGGAGTTTTTGTGCTCCTTTCTTGTGCTTTTTGCATGCTAGGTAATGTGCTTTCAATGTTTTTGGAAGATTTGCATCCTTACATGGTCAAGGTTGAACGGGGGGTTTACTTTTTTCGGCGACGGCTCAGGTGACTGAGGGCCTAACTGAGCCAGCACTTAGCCGTCAATGAGCCGGCGCACTTAGCTCTCATTTAGCACTTATTTAGCTCGCACTGAGCGCGCCACATGGCTCAGTGAGCGCTCGATGAGAGCTAATTATGGGGTCACTCGGGGCTCACTTAGGAGATTCTCCCCCTTTCCCCCCTCTCTTGCCACCGCTGCCAACCCACATGTCCCCCTTTTCATACCAACATCGGTCCACATGTTTGTTCTCCCACAACGTGGACTTGCATGCACACATACAAACGGGCACACATGTACACACGGCGACAAACAAAGAAAGATCAAATCACGCACAATTGGTGAGGGAGACAAACATCCAAAAACACACACAAAAAGCCATAAACACGTGCACACACACATGCACATGCATACATATACAACCACGTTGATTGTTGTGTGCAATAATTTTGGGAGCAAATAGACATATGGCCACGTGGGGCCATTCCAAGTGAAGGGCGAGGGACAGAGGATTGTGGGGTTGGGGTTACGGGATATGCACCTAGCCATTGGGTGCGTATTCCTTGTTACCTCATGGCAATGGCTTCCCAGCCCCCAACAAACACCGACACACGCCATGAAGCACAAGCAGGGAACAAAGGAAATTGCTCACTTTTGTGACGTTCATCATACAACCGTCTTGACCTACACCATCACACATTGATCCTCCTCCCTCCATATCCCCTCCCCTCCCCTTTACTATGCTACGACCCCCCCCCTCCCCTTACCCACGCCTTCTCTCCTCTTGCCTGTCCTGTCGCCTTGCCCCTCCCTTGCCCTGCCTTGCCTCTTTTTTGGCGGGACATCAACTATGTGATGGTGGCGACAATGACAATAACCTTTGCAGGAATGTTCTGCTATTGTGTGTGTGTGTGTGTGCGTGCATGTGTGTGATTGTGTGCGTGTGCATGCACGCAAGTGTACATGGTTTGTTCATTCTTGGTTTCTCTCAGTTTGTGTAATTGTATGTCTGCTTATGTGTGTGTGGGGGGGCGGGGGCGCATGGATCGATGCGTGGGTGAACATGTCTGTGTGTGTGAGTGCTTGTCAGTGTGTGAGTGCGTGTTTTATTTTCTAGTTGCTAGGTTCGTGTGTGGTTGCGTTTTGGTGAATATGTGTGCGCGCAAGTATGTGTCCGTGTGTGTGTGTGTTTTGCTCATGTTGCAGTTGTAGCTTTGGGTCTTGTTGCTGGTGTGGGTGTTGCGTGGCATGGTCTTTGATTGTGCGCGCATAAAATTGTGTATGCGGCTACAAATGTAGATATCGTTGTTCTTGTGTATGTCCTTGTGGTTCTGGGGCTACGTCAAGTTGTTGCCATGGCCGTTGTGGTGGCTCTGGTTGTGGGTGCGGCTTTAGGAGTGGCTGTGGTTGCGGCTTTGGTTGTGGCCCTGAGTGCGGTCGTGGCTCTGGTTGTGTTTCTGCAGGCCGTGTGTGGATCTGGTGGTGGCTTTTCTGAGTGTGTTTGGCCCTACCTTTGGCAGTTGCGGCTTGCATTGTGGCGCTGGCCGTTCTTTGGGTTCTACCTTTAACTTGGGGGGGGGGGGGTAGGAGATCCCAAAGCACTGCAACGAGGGTGTCAAATTACCATCCACCCCCCGCAAAAAATCACACCAAGTGCACGATGACACTGTACAGTGACATTAAGAAGTGATGGTGTGGGTGACAGTGTACAGGAACATTGTACATTGCTAGAGTACAGTGTAAAGTGACGGTGTACGCCGCCGGAGTACAGCGGACCGTGTACATACAAGGAGAGTGTACAGCAACAGTGTACAACGACAGTCTACATTAACAGAGTACAGTGACGGTGTACGCTGCCGGAGTATAGTGGACCGTGTACAGGGAAAATATACAGGGAGAGTGTACAGGGTTAGTATATAGGGACATTTTACAGTGACAATGTACACTGTACAATGACGTTGTACAGTAATAGTGCACAGTGACAATGTACTGTGACAATAAACCCCCGGCAGGGAGCGATGAACCATGATTGAGAACTATTGCACGCTCACGAAGCTGTTTGGCGCGCTCACTGATCGCGCAGTGAGCGGGCCAAACGGCCCAGCAAGCGCTCAATGAGAGTGCCACGTGGCTCAGTGGGCACTCAATGAGTGCCCGAATGCTTGCAATGTACGGTGTGTAGTGTGCATTACGGAGTGTGCAGTGTGAGGTGTGCAATACACAGTGTAATGCACACTGCCCACTGTCTATTGCACATTGCACACTGCACGTTGCACACTGCACATTGTGCAATGCACACGGTAAACTGCACAATGGGTAATGCACGCTGCACACTGTGTATTGCACACTGCACACTGCGTATCGCACGTTGCACACTGCGTTATGCACACTGCACAGTGCGCACTGCGCAGTGCACCGTGCACACTACACACTATGTAATGCACACTTCACACTATACATTGCACATTGTACACTGCACACTACTGCACACTACGTAATGCACACTGCATACCGCGCACTCTGTAGTGCACAGTGCGCAAAGTGTATTGCATAGTGCATAGCACGCTGCACACTGCACACTGTACAACGCACGCGTTCGGGCACTCAGTGAGTGCGCAACAGGGCTCAGTTACCATTTATGTTTCGCACCCGGGAGTTTGGTTTCACTATAGACTGTCACTGCGCACTGTTACTGTACACTGTCATTGTACACCGTACACTGTCACCGTAAATTATCCCTCTACATTGTCCTTGTACACGGTCCGTGTATTGTCCCGGTACACAGTGGATTCTACTCGGGAAGTGTACACTATCACCATACACTGTCACTGTACACTGTCGTTGTACATTGTCACTGCACACTGTCATAGTAAACTGCCACTGTACCCTGTACACTGTACACTATACCCGTACTCTAGCACTGTACAATGTTACGATACACTGCCACTCACAATGTCACTTTACACTCACTCTACACTGTCACTGTACACTGTCATTGTACACTGCTATTGTACGCTTGGTGTGACTTTCCCGGGGGGGGGGGTGGAAGCCAATTTGACCGCCTCTTTGCCGTCCTTCAGGGTCTCCTGCCCCCCCCCCCCGCCCCAAGTTAAAGCCAACACCGAAAGAACAGCTGCCACCACACTGAAAGCCGCAACTGCCATAAGGCCCGCACACATTGAGAAAGCGACAACCAGATCCACACAGAGCCTGCACAAATACAACCACAGCCCCAGCCCCACCTAGGGTCACAAACAACGCCGCAAACAAAGGCACTACCAAAACCACACACACACCCAGAGCTACCACAACGGCCAAACATGCCGCCGAAATGCCCAGCACGGAAATTTTTTTTTGGCAGCGAAGTACTTGGCAACATGCCAAGACCTTGGGACAGTCATTCTTCAAATTTTGGTGGCAACATTGTCAGCAACGTGTCCAATCATCCTCCGCCCGTCCGGAGCGTTGCTTCCCACATTGGAAGCCTTTTCCCCAACCATTGAGTGGGGACACCGCACCTAGCTATGGTTGGCAGCTTGCACCCATTCATCAAAAGCATTGCTTCCGACATTGGAAGCATTTTTGGAGCCGATTTCGGGGGCGCACGCCCGGTGTGAGGTGTGCAGCATACCGAGGGACGATCACACAATGAGCCCCCCCTAAAACACCTTGTATGTCAAAAAGCGCTAAATTCGACGCCCCTCCATGCACCACCACCACCACCAGCACCCATGTATAAAGTTCAATAATGTACACGCCACTCCTCCAAGAGAAGATGCCCCGGCTACCATAGCCATAGGTGGCGAATGACAGGATCCCGATGCTAGACCCAACACACGGAGCGCAGGGTTCCCGCCCTTCCCTTTGCCCCCCTTACTCGAGGTGCGGTGTTGCCGTGTGACCGGACATGCCGCGCGGCGCCACCAGCGCGCGCCCCACACACCAAGGCAGCTCACGCGCCCCATATACACAGGCCTGGCAGAATATCCGCGCGGTGCGGGGGCGGTCAACAGTCCGGTAGGCCTTAGACCGGACAACCGTGAACCACCCGGACCAGTTGTGACGCACGGGGAAGTGTGGCGTCCCTGGTCGCAATGGCCCGGCTGAGGCCTTGACCCAACCAAACTAAACCCCGCTTGCTCCACAGCCCGCTTCCCAGCCAGCCCAGTTACTCCTCCCCACCTTGCATGCACAAACATAGACATACACAACAACATGAATGAGTTATGGCTTGGTCTTATGTTTCAAACCAGCTTCAGTGTTGGTAGGGAAGAAGTCCCCCTCACTCAGCAAATGGATTACCGGCGCCGAGCTAGATGCTGCATCAACATCGACGACAACATGGGGTGGCCACTGGAACAAGCCTTGTGCAGAGTGTGGGGCCGTCCCGCGGAAGCTTTTTTGCGGAGGCGCTGCCGGTGCCGCAGCCTCAAGGTCATAACTGCTCACTGTGACAGCACTGCTGGTTGTGTCAGCATCCGAGGCATCACTCCCACTCCCACTCCCACTCCCACTCTCACTCACACTGTCATTGCCACTCGGGGAGTCCCCTATGACTGACACGGGATACCCTTTGGGCTGAGACAAATCCTCTGCATCAACTACAATGCACCGATACCGGTTCCCTGACCGCATGCACAAGTTGCGCTGCGCACTACCATCTCTCTCAGGCACGTGCCTTGGCGGCACGTACTCTACGGACGAGTGCACCTGCGCCGGATCAAGAACAACCAACACCTTTTGGGCATCCCGTACAGCACACCCTACCCTTGCTCTTACCCTTCTAACAACGTTCTCATTCGTGATCTGCCAACATATGAGCGGCTACGTGTGGCACTAATGATGCACTGTCCGTAAACAAATGCGCACCAAGGAAGTAAACGGATCCCCTAGTACTTAGATCAAGCAGCTCGCTTTTTTCCACGGAAAGGTGACCGTCGACAATGCCCCCGACAGGCCACCTGAATCCGTGTATCCCTGATCCTCATTGGCATTCCATCGGTTCCTCGCGCGGACCACGGGATTGGGGCAAGGAAGCAGACGTCCCTATTCGTGACTGCCGTTGCCTTGTGGAGCCAACCAGCCATCGGAAGCGGTGCCTCCGAGCATTGGAAGCGATGTTCGGAGGCACTGCTTCCGCAAAACGGAGGCAATCATAGGGAGCGCTGCTTGTGAAAATCGGAACCATGTTCCTGGCCAGTTTCGGCAGACACCCTTGCCAGACGCCCAGGCTGAAGGGAGATCAGCCGGACCGTTGGACTGCAATGTCTCCCAGCAGTGCGCCCGATTGGCGTGAAGATTTCGGAAACAACATGCCGGGCATTGCATCAAAAAACTCCCAAAAAAAATTCCATGTTCTGCAATTGCGCGACGTGTGATGGCAACAACTAGACGCATACCCGGAAGCACATCCACATACACAACCACAACCATACCTGCATCCGTAGCCACAAACACAAGTTTACATGCACGGAATGAAAGCCTATGCGACGCAACACCGAAACCAGCAACAAAATCCAAAACAACAGCTGCAACATGAGCAACACACACACATACACACGGGCACATAGCTGTGCACACACACCTTCACCAATCACATAAACACACACACACACAAAACAGCACAACACACCCGCAAACGTCATTGTCATTGCTGCCACGGTCACACAGTTGATGTCTATCCAAAAAAAGAGGAAAGGCAGGGAAAGGGCGGGGCAAGGGAACACGGGAAGCAAGAGGAGAGAAGGCGTGGGTAAGGGGAAGGGGTGGGGCGTAGCATAGTAGGGGGTGGGGAGGGGATATGCAGGGAGAAGGATCAATGTGTCATGGTGTCAGTCAAGATGATTGTATGATGAACGTCACAAAAGTGAGCAATGTCCTTTGTGCCCTGCTTGTGCTTCGTGGCGGGTGTCGGTGTGTGCTGCGGGGGGGGGCGGGGGATGCCATTGCCATGAGGCAACAAGAAATACCCTCCCAAATGGCTACGTGCATATCCCCTAACCCCAAGCCCACAATCCTCTGTCCCTAGCCCTTCACTTCGAATGGCTCAATGTGGCAATATATCTATGTGCTACCAAGATTGTTGCACACAAGAATGAATGTGGTTGTATATGTATGCATGTGCACGTCTGTGTGGATGTGTGTATGGGTGTGTGTGTGTGTGTGTGTCTGTGTGTTTGGATATTTGTGTCCCTCAACCAGTGTATGTGATTGGATGTTTGTGTGTTTGTCGTTGTGGGTACATGTATGCAAATCAATATGCGGGCATCAAAGCGCAATTTCTCGGAGAACAAACATGGTACCCGTTGTGGAATTATGTGGGTGTGAAAGGGGGGAAGTGGGGGTTGGCAGGGGTGGGAAGAGAGGGGGGAAGAGGGGAGAATATCCTAACTCAGCCCTGAGTGAGCCCCTAACTAGCTCTCAATGAGCGCTCACTGAGCCATTTCGTGCG
Organism: Eutreptiella sp. 'Long Island Sound 2002'; assembly: GCA_964036045.1. Classification (NCBI taxonomy): domain Eukaryota; phylum Euglenozoa; class Euglenophyceae; order Eutreptiales; family Eutreptiaceae; genus Eutreptiella; species Eutreptiella sp. 'Long Island Sound 2002'. Next base: position 107,925,137 of record OZ038380.1, read on the forward strand.
CTCGGTGAGAGCTAAATGAGAGCCAAATGAGACCTAAATGAGAGCTAAGTGACAGCCGAGTGAGCTGGCTCACAGGCCGCTTGGTGATGGCTCAATTGGGTTGCTCAATCAACTGAGCCGTAAAAAAAAAGTCCCGCCCCCGGTTGAAGCCCCTTGCCTTAGGGACTAGGATCACTTTGGGGACAACCTGAAATCCCACACCAGCTCGGAAAGCCACAAGTTCTCACATGAAACTCCTTGAAAAACACCACTTAGCCCCAAATGAGCCATTCTAGCCCCAAACGAGCCCCAACTTCATATTTCCAAGTGAGCCGCAGGTACACCCTTGCGGTGATATGTAGCAGGGTCTACATATCACCAGTGGTGTCTATATGCCAGGGGTGTACACCCCCTGCGGTGATACGTAGTAAGGTCTACATATCCCCATCAGTGTTTATACCTCACGGGTGTATACGCCCTGCGGTGATACGTGGTAGCGACCAAATATCACCGCTGGTCTTTATGCATGCTCTACAAGGGTGTATACCCTCTGCCGGGAGATGTGGTAGGAACTACATAACACCGCTTGTGTTTATACCTTAGGAGTGTATACCCGATGCGGTGATATGTAGTAGGTACGATATATAACCCCTAATAACCATATATCTTCTAAACAAGTTTACGCCCTCTCCGGTGATATGTAGTAGGGACTACATATCAACGCTCGACTTTATGCCTCTTGTACAGGGGCATACACCCCGTGCAATGATATGTAGTAGGGACTACACATCACGGCTCTTGCTTATACAGCTTCTATAGGGGTGTATACCCCTAGCGGTGATGTGTAGTAAGGACCACATATCACGCATGGTCTTCATACATCTTCTATAGGTGGGTACAACCCTTGCGGAAATGCGTAGTAGGGTCTATATATCACCGCTCCTGTTTATACATCTCCTACAGGGTTGCATGCCCCCTTCGGTGATATGTAGTAGGGACTACATATCCTAGCCGGTCTTTATACCTCTTCTACAGGGGTGCACACACCCTGCGGTGATATGTGTACACCACTAGTCTTTATGTCTTAGGGGTGTATACTCCTTGCAATGATATGTGGTAGTAACTAAATATTGGTGTTGGTCTTCATGCATCTTCTGTAGGGGTGTATACCCTTCTCGGCATATGTAGTGGGTACTACATAACACTGCTTGTGTTTCTACCTTAGGGCTATATACCCCCTACGGTGATCTGTAGTAGGGAATACATATCACCGCCGATAATTATACATCTTCTCAACGAGTGTATATCCCCTGCGGTGGTATGTAGTAGGGACTACACATCACTTCTGCTGTTTATACAATTTCCAAACGGGTGTACACCCGCTGCAGTGATATGTAGAAGGTTCTACATAGTGCCAGTAGTAGTTGTAAACGTCTTATAGGTTTGCATCCCCCCTTCGATGAAATGTAGCAAAGAATAAGTATCAACACTTGTCGTTATACCTTTAGGAAAGGGGGGTTACACCCCTTGTTGTGACATGTAGTAGGGTCTACATATCACCATAGATTCTTATACCTCAAGGGCATATACCCTCTGCGGTGATAAGTGGTAGTGACTAAATATCATCGCTGGTCTTTATGCATCTTCCATTGCGGTGTATATGTCTTGCAGGGATATGCAGTCGGAACTAGGTATCACCACTGGTGTTTATGTCTCACGGGTGTATACTCCGTGCGCTCATGCCTCGTAGTGACCAAATATCATTGCTCGCCTTTATGCATCTGGTAAACGGGTGTACATCCCCTGGATTATGTAGTAGGGTCCCTACTATGTATCAGTGTAAGGGGTATACAACCTTGTACAAGGTGTATAAGAATTACCGGTGATATGTAGTCACTACTGCATATCACCGCAGAGCGCGTACGCCCCTGTAGAAGGGGTATAAAGACCAGTGGCAATGTGTAGTCCCTATTACATATCACTTGAGGGGGTATGCCCCCCTCTAGAGGATGTACGACTAGGGGCGGTGATTTGTGGTGCCTACTACATATGGCCACCGTGGGTATACAGCCCCGTAGTAGAAGTATGAAGACCAACGGTGATCGTTGTCCCTATTGCGTATCGCAGCAGTGGGTGTTCCCCCCTCGGAGAAGATGTATAAAGAGTAGCGGTGATACGTAGTCCGTATTACATATCACCACATCGGTTGTAAACCCTTGTAGAAGATGTATAAAGCGCGGCTCTGATATGTAGTCACTACTGCATATCTCCACCCGGCGTGTCCACCCATGGAGAAGAGGTATAAGGACCAACGGTGCTATCCAGTCCCTATAACACATCACTGCAAACGGTACACCGCCATGCGCAAGATGTACAAATATCAGCAGCGGTATACGGTCCCTACTACGTATCACCGAAGGGGGTGTACACGCTTATTGAAGATGTACACAGACCAGCGGTGATATGTAGCCCCTACTACACATCACCGCGGGGTTCATACCACCGCATATCACCGATGGGGGTATACACGCCTAAGGTGTCAACACAAGCGGTGATATGTAGTCCCTGTCACATGTTGTGGCAGGGGTTATACGGCTGCATAGAAGATGCATAAGCGTTGATATTTAGTCACTACCACAAATCCCCACAAGGGACAAACAGGCCTAAGATATAAACACGAGGGATGCTATGACCAAATGCCACCGCTGGTGTTTATACATCTTCTACAGGGGTGTATACCCCTACGCTGATATGTAGTAGGGACTTCATCACACCGCACGGCTTTCTACATATTTTATAGGGGTGTATGACCGTTGTGGTGATATGTAGCAAGGACTGCACATCACCGTTTTCTTCGTACATCTTCTATAGGAGGGTACACCCCGTGCAGTGATATGTAGTCGGGACTACATATCATTGCCCGTGTTGATACATGTTGTATAGGGGTGTATACCCCATTGGTCATAAGTAGTAGGGACTGCACGTCACCGCTAGGTTTTAAACATGTTGTACGGGGGTGCCGACCCCCTACGGTGATATGTAGTAGGGACTACACATGACTGCTCGTGTTTGTGCAAATTCTTTTGGGGTTTTCGCCCCCCATCCCACGTGTTTTTTCATGTTCTACAAGGGTGCACACCCCCTGCAATGATATTTAGTGAGGGCCTACATATCACTTCTCGTGTTTCTACGTGTTCTAAAGGGGTGTATACCCCCTTGGTCATAGGTAGTAGGGACTACATATCATCGCCAAGGTTTCTACATTTTCTACACGGGTGCACACCCCCTACGGTTATATGTAGTAGGGATTACACATGACTGCTCGTGTTTGTGCAAATTGTTTTGGGGGTTTCACCCCCACCCCAAGTGTTTTTCCATGGTCTACAAGGGTGTACACCCCAGCAGTGATATGTAGTCGGGACTACATATCAATGCTCCCGTTTAAACATGTTCTACAAGCATCACTGAAGGGGGTGCACCTGTGTAGAAGAGGTATAACGACCAACGGTGATATGTAGTCCCTACTACATATCAACGCGAGGGGTACGGACCCATGTAGAAGATGTACAAAAACGAGCGGTAATACGTAGTCCATACAACACACCACCGCAAGGGTTATACACCCCTGTAGAAGAGGTATAAAAACCAACGGCGATAAGTCACTACTACCTATCACTGCAGGGGATATACGTGCCTTGTAGAAGGTGTAATAGCAGTAGCGGTGACATGCTGCAGGGGATATACGGCCTTGTAGAGGGTGTAATAGCAGTAGCGGTGACATGTACTCCCTACGACATATCACCTCACGAGGTTTTGTCCCTTATACAAGGTGTAGAAAGCCCACCCTAGTGGCCCAAATTAAAGTCAATATGTTTAATATTTGGCCAAAAATTAACACTTTAATCTCAAGTTTCAATTTTTTTAGGGGGGGTTAGGGGGTTCGCCATGAAAATTATGACCCCCACGGGTCGCCTTACGGGCTTGGGTGTCATTTTCCCCCGGGAGTTGGTGGGGGGGTCCTACCCATGTGGTTGTTTCAAAATGTTAAAATGGCTCTCGGCTTTCATTTTTGTTTTTAATTTTTCGATTAATATTTGAAAAGTTAAAAATTAAAGGGTCGCCGGCATTACTATCAATCTCACAAATATCAACTCATTTCCCCAAATATTAACCCTCCTAACGATGGCACAACGCAACATGGAATGCATCATGTGTGTGTTTATGTTCCTTGTCCATGGCCATTGTGGCCCCTTGGGTCCCTATCCGGGCCCTCATACCTCGTGGGACCCCGTAGTGGGGTCCCACATCTTTGCGGGTCCGGATGGGGGGTTAGTGGGGTTAGTGGGGTTAGTTGGGTTAGTGGGTTCGGTGGTAGGGTTTGCCTTCGGGGGGTTAGGCGTTTCGTTTGTGGGGCCGGGGGATTTGGTCTTCATTGGGCCCTCCGCCCGGGCCTCTTCCCGGTGCCGCTCAGCCTCCTCAGGGGTGGGGAAGAGGAGGGAGCGGTTCACCTCGTAGAGGGTGGTGCCGCCAAGGTATTCCACCCAAACGGCACGGTACTTCCGCCCGTGGATACCATGGACGGTGCCCCTCTCTACCACTTTGGGGTAGGGTACGTGCACGACCGTCCCGATGATCGGATCCTCGGGACGGTCGTCCTTCTTCTCGGCACCCTTGGGGGTGTCGGTCTTGGTGGGGGGGGGGGGGGGGGAGGGTTGGTGGTGGCGGTCTTGGGGGGGTTGGTGGGTTTGGGACGGGGACAACCTTCGTAGGCCGTGCGGTGGTGGTGGTGGTGGGGGGGAGGTTTGGGCCTTTTGGGCCGGGGGATCGCCCCGTCGTCGCTTTCGTCGGACGACTCGAAAGAAAACTTTCGTTTCTTGGGGGCGGGTTGGGGGGGGTGGAGATTCGCTTGGGGGGGGGGGGGTTGGGGCAGTGGTGGTGGACGCCTCCCCCCCCCCTCCTCCCCCTCACTCACCCCGCCTCCACCCATGCTCCCCCAGATCTCCTCATCCCCCCCCCCCGCGTACCCCACCGCCTGCATCCGAGCCCACTCCGCGGGCTGGAAGTGGCGCGGCGCCACCCATACGCCGCTCACCGCGCGCGAAGCCTCCCAATCGTGGAGACCTCGCAAGAGAGCAAGGCCCAAGGGTGGGTCTCGGGCCACGATGCGGTGGTGGAGGGACCCCAGGGGTACTTCCTAGGTTCCTTCGGCGTCTCGCCAGGCCACCCGGATGGGCTTGGCATTCGTCACGTTGACCACGACGTCAAAAACCTGAAAAAAAAGAAAAGAAAAAGTAAATTATTTTTTTCGGTGACATTTTTAATCTTTCGACTTTAATATTAACTCTTAACTTTCAATATTTCGAGCGGCGGCGCAAAAATTAAATATTAATCTCGAGAAATTAAACGTGGCGTCCTAAAAATGAATGCAAGCAGGCAAGCAACATACCTCAAAACTCCCGTTTACTCCGCCTGCCTGCACTGCCCCCATGGCCTCCCAGAAGAGCGCGGAGGCACTGGGGGCCTCCACAAGGGGCCACAGGGGCTCCCGCGCTGGCCATCGGGGCCGCTTGGGCCCCCGGTTTGGCCGCCGTCGCGGTCGCGGTCGCCGACTTGAAGGCGCGGGACTGGGGGACCAAGCCCTCGTACGAGGGCTGGCACCCCGGGTCGTAGATGGGGCGGGGCAGGGCTAGCACCCCAGTCCACCCCAAAGGCCACAGCCTTGCCCTGGCGCCACTGCCTGACCGAGCCCAGCTGGACCCTGTTCTGCAGCAGCACCAGGTAGTGCGGCGTCCCAAAACGGACGCCGCGGGGGTCGAAAAGCAAATTGAGTGCGGGGTGCATTGGCCACGGCCTCGGTGACATCCTCCTCCAAATAGAGGAGGTAGTTTGATTGAAACGCCTCCTTGCAACAATGTGCACGGTAGGCGCGTGCCACCTCGGCCGCACGTAGGTCCCCGTGGGGCGGCTTGTCCGTGTAAAATTCCCGGAGGAGGTCACGCATGGCCACGACGGCTTGCCATTCACCATCCTCCGGGACGTAGTGCAACAACGGACCAAGTTCCTCCCACGCGAGGAACAACGCGCGCGCCTCCTCCCCGTCGGGTGCCCCCGTCGCACCCAACTTCACACCCGTGCGGGCCCGGTAGAGGACCCGTTGCACGGCGTCGGTGTTCTCCTTGGGGAGGTCCACAAGGCGTGTCTCGATGAACGCCACTTGGAGCCGGCCAATGGCCATGCGACAAAGGAGGATGCATAGGAAAACCATGCACCGGTCAACCACAATGTGTGGATCCCCTATGCATCCCCCATTCTCCAAGCTACGGCCGGTCTCCTTGTAGCGGCGGCGGGCCGCCTCCTCATGGTCCAAGGTGCGCCGGGTCTCCACGTTGACCCATGCCGCCGCAACCTTGTCCCACACCCCCATATTGTAAATTGAGCCAACCAAGGGCGATGTGGACACACCGATAAGGCCCCGCACGAACGGTTGGTCTCCAACGATGACCAACCTGCTCGGCACCCAGCGCGACACCCAATGAAACTTCTCGCAGTCTTGTATGGACTGCAATACCTACAAAAAGGACATGGATTAATATTTACATTAATTTCTCGAGATTAATATTAAGTGAATTTTTCAGTCGGCGTTAATATTAACCGAAAACAAGATATTCATCTCGAGAAATTAACCCAAAAAACGCAAAATTAACAAACAAAGAATGGGCCACAAACCTTCAAGTTGTCGGCCCATATCGTTGCAAGTGCCGCCATGTCCTTGTCCCCGCATACGGCCATCCCTATCACCCACAAGTACGCGGGTGTGCGGCCCCGTGCGCCGTGGTTGAGGAGCCCACTGGAGAGTTGGGTCCAACTACCACCGGCGCACGGGTATGCATCCCCACGCACAATGAAGGTGAGGGGCCTTGTCCAAACGATGGTCTCCACTAGCGATGGGCGTGATTGGACGTACCGGGCCCATGAGGGTAGCGGCCAAGAGCGCCCACTCGCGGGGGGATCGGGGACAGACACGGGTGGTTGTAGGTCAAGGCGGGTGACCAACTCCTTCAACGCGTCCGTGAACGCTTCCCGAGTGGGGGTGGGTCGGGGGAACGGGAGGCCCGTTGCGGCCGTGTAGACCAACCCCCGGCGGCTCATGTACTCCATCATGTGGCGGAAGCCAACCTTGGGGACGTTCAAGTCCATGAGGAGGCCGATGAGGTCCGGGGCCGGGAAGAGGTGCAAGGCATATTGCTTCACCGCCTCCACTTGCTCAGTACGAATGGGGGAGGGGTAGCCAACCTCCATGGCCTCGGACCATCGGGCCCGGGCCAAAGGGGATGAGGCCACCCACTCACCAGGGAGTTGGAAGACCAAAGGGTCCCGCAAACTCTTGGCCCCGCTCAAACGCGTGAGCGTCATGTTAAGCTCGGTAAGGGTGTCCCGAGAGAAAGGCATAACAAGGGCTATACAAGGGAACATGGTGGTGTGGAGGGGGGGGGAAATGCGGGCAACCGGAGGGGGGGTGTCCAAGACGCCCGCCAACACAACATTGGAACCTCTCTACTATACCGTTGTGCAACAATATACCAGGTAACACCCCTTGTAGGTCCGCATATGTGCATGGAAAAATGGATACAAATGACCCAATCGCAAAAATTTGACTTTAACCTCTTAATATTTGCGAGATTAATATATTAACGGCTTCATATATTAAAAATTAAAAACTAACATTTTGACTTTAATTTGGGCCACTAGCGCAGCGATGATACAAGCTCCCTACAACGTATCGCCGCAAGGGGTATTGTGTATTTTGTTTATACATGTTTTATGTGGGTGTTTACCCCCAGCGGTGATATGTAGCAAGGACTACATATCACCACTCGCCTTTTTACATGTTCTACAACGTTGTATACCCCATGTGACGATATGTAGTAGGGACTGAATATGACCGCTACAGATTATAAAGTTCTGCCGGGGTGTACACCCTTTGTGCTGATATGTACCCTTGGTACACGCTCGAAGACCCATGCATTGCAATCTTGTTGTAGCCTAGAACACTCGAGCCTAGATGTTCTAGCCTAGACTAGATCAATACTAGAGCGATACAATGTCTACCCAGATGTGCCAATTTCTTCATTGTTCCACCGTGCATGCTTGCTATTGTCCGTAGTTCATTATTGCATGGTTCCTTCACTCGCGCTTCGATATTACACATTTCTTTGCAATGAAACGCCCCGCCACTTCCCCCCTTGCTCCCTCCTCAACCGGGAAGGATACTTCCCACTTGTCTAAGGCACTACGGGACTTGACTGGGGCTTCAAACCTCAAGGCTCAGTAGGTGGGCCATTATTTGGCCACGTGGGCGCTATCATGCCCCCTAGCACAGCGGCAATTCAACAATGGCGTCCAATATGTGAACACCACCACTTCTGGCCAAACCACGGGTGAGGCATGCAAGGCCGCCGTTGAGGCATACACCGCCTCCCTTCTCCCCCCCACCGCCGTTCTAGTCTAGTGTAGTCTAGCTTCTAGCGAGGGGTGTCCGAGGCTAACTAGATCAAACCTAGAACGAGTGAAAGGCACTAGGTCGGAGGCTTATCTCCCAATTGCTCTTCCACGATGTCCTAAGGGTGTCCATGGCCTTGTCATCGCAATTGGCCGTGCTCAACACCCATAGGCCCGCGTGGGAGCGGGCCAAGCGGTCGAAGTTGGCCAAAGAGATGGTGAGTTGGGTCCAATTGCCCCCGGCCACGGGGTAGGCATCCCCCCGGCCGTTGAACGTTAATGGGAAGTTGCGGTTGATTGACCGCACCAAGCCCGCCTGGGAGAGGATGTATGTGACCCATGAGGCTAAGGGCCATGAGATCCCGCCTCTCTCCTTAGGATGCCTTCCTTGCAAGCCGGTGGCTGCAGATCGCAGCAGATTTTGAAATTGCAACGTGTCGGGGTCGTCTGGTGCATTTTGCACTTGACAATGGCCATGGGCCGCTTGTTGGGGGAGTTTCTCGACTGGAAAGCTAAGTTGGTCACCCTTGCGCTCCGTCAAGAGCTGTAAGTTCTCCTGTCGCAGAGGCGTGCACGTTGGAGCGTTTATGGGTCAGCTTCCCCGGACGGGGAAGAGACGGCCAATTTTTTTGAGGCATGGCCGGATATTGCTAGGTGCCTCGGAATTAGGCCGAGCACGGCCAAGTACAAGGCCATCGCGAACATGTGGGACCTGCTACAGGCCCTCTATTATACGTATCAGGGCCCTAACCAATTGAACAGCGCCGCCGTTGCCCGTGATTTCCGTCGGCATTGTATTGTCGGTACATCATCATGGTATCTATTGAGCCTCGAGCATGATGTAGATACCATGTTGCAAAACATTAAGGTATTTGGGTTGGCTATGCTCTCGGGTGACATTTCGGAAAGCATCAACCGCTTTTTGAAACATGGTCACAACGAGCACAGCAACCGGGGGGGGGTGGAGGCTTGTCGGGTGGAGGGGGTGGACCAGTTGTCGGGTCGTCAGTGGTCGGCCAATGTGCAAGTACAGTGCATGGCATGGCTGTTTGGATACTTTGACGTGTCGTGGGTTGTGCACGGAGGGCCGCGGTCGCAAGTGCCATGCTCGGGTAGGGATGCCATGGAGGTAAGGAGGGGCCAGGGCCACATACAGGCTTTCCTCGAAGAGAATGTTCACCAACACCAACATGGCTTCAATGGATTCGATCGAGCAGCTAATCCGCCGGGTAATTTGTTGTGTGCTCTAGCGCTGATCTAGGGATGTGTTCTAGCGTTGATCCAGGCAGCATGATCAGTCGCTAGAACATCGCTCGAACGCCGCTAGAATAGTTGCCTAGAACGCCGCCAGAACGCTCTTCCGTTTTTTTGTAGCAATAGCAGACGGCGGAGCTCCTGGCGCAGGTGATGGCGGCGCAGGAGCACGCCGAGCAGGCGCAACAGGCCGAGGCCAAGGCCGAGCAGGCCGAGGCCAAGTCCAAGGCCGCGGCCGAGGCCAAGCCAACCCCCCTCGCCAAGACCGAGCCCAAGCCCCAACCCCAAGCCCCACCTCCACCATCGCCACCCCCTCACCCGTTGGCCGCCAAGACATCGGCCAAGGCGGCCGCGGAGGCGGAGTAAATGAGGGGGGAGCTGCGAGGTCTCTCGGCTTCCCTCGCAGCTCAGAAGGGAGCAAAGGCCAAGCTAGAGACCAAGGTCTCCCAATGGGAGACCAAGCTGGTGGAAGTGTGGAGGATTGGGGATGAGGCCCGGATCGCCATGGCGGAGCACTCGCTCGGGAAGGCAAAGGGGAAGGTGGCGGAGAAGGAGGAGCCGATCGTGGCGCTGGATCGTAGTGTGCGTAGGATGGAGACGATTTTGGCGGCGGACGTGGATACGGTGAGGGAGGAGGAGGTGGAGGAGGTGGTGGAGGTGGAGGTGGAGGCGGAGGAGATGGAGGAGGAGACGGTTAAGGAGGAGGTGGAGGCGAACGTGGTGGTGGAGACAGCGGTGGGGGGGGGGAAGTGAGCGAGTGGCTGAGGCAATTTTTGGAGTCAAGGGCTGCGGGGGCGATCCTCGACTTGCCATGAAACCCGGCTGTCCTGGCTGGCCCCCACCCCATAAACCTGGACCACCCCCTCCTCGTCGCCCCGGAGAGTCGAGTTCGGACGATCCAGTCTTTGTTGCAGCGGGTGCACCACCGGCTGTTGGGGGCGGGGAGGTGGGTATGGGTGGACGAGGGGGGGTGGTCCAACTGGACAAGCCCTTGCTCCGGGGGTGGTCCGAGGGTGGTGGGGTGGCAACGGAAGTTTCCGGGGAAGAAATGGGGGAACATGCGCCAGCCCTCCCCCCGGAAATGGGGGTGAAGATGTTTGAATCGGCGCAACTTAACCTCTTCACCCCGAGAGGAAAAATGGGGGGCCACCCACTGGCGATTTATCACCAACTGCTGGCAGGGGTTTGGCTTGGGGGGGATGGAGTATGGGGCGAGGACCTGAGCTTGTACGCCGACGTGATCGGCGCTGATGGACATGGGGGGGTTCGATCCGCAGGCGGCGAACCGGAGGGCGTATGCCGGGACGGTGCGCGGCATCGCCTCCCGGCCCAAGTCCTAGCCAAAGCCCGCCGCAACCGCCGCAACTTGGGGCCGCCCGCACCCGCACCCCCCCAACCCCGGGACGCCTTCGCCAAGGCCCTGGGGGCCATCCCCCCGGCGCTCGACCGGCAAGGCACGGTATGTTGACTGCGTTCTAGCGTTGATCTAGCGAGCCATTCTAGCGTTCATCCAGCCACCGCCGTGCCGCCGCCGCTAGAACGCTGCTAGAACAGTTGCCTAGAATGCCGGTGCATTAGGTTTCTGTTCCCAAGTGGAGAGCGTGCAGACATGTGGAGACGACCCCCGCGGGGGGCGCGTGGAGTGGCGCAATGGTGGAGGCCGGACGCGCCTTGTGGGGGTCACCGAGTTGGGCCGGATGATGGGGACAGACCCCAATTTGGCTGTATCGATGCTGGACGGTTTGGGTAGGTGTGACGCGGGCAAGAGTGCGGGGGGCATGGACGTGCAGCGCAAGGGTTGGGTGAGGGTGCAGGACCGGGCAAGGGAGACCAACAGCAGCAGCAGCAGCAGCAGCACCAGGAGCGGGGTGAGGACACCCCCCCCCCCCCCAAGGCCACCAACCCCCCCCAAGGCCCCCAAGAAAAAACCCCACTTCCAGAGTAGCGAGGAAGCCCCCCCCCCCCGAAGCCTGGGGGCCTTGGGGGAGGGGGATGACGGGGATGACGGGGATGACGAGGGGGACGAGGGTGGCGACAAGGGGGAGGGGGGTGGCAAGGGGGGTGAGATAGGGGATGACAAGGAGCGTAAGAAGGAAGGTGACACAGGGGGTGAGAAGGGGGGTGCCGGGAGCAAGGATGAGCCTCAACACCCCCCCCCCCCCCATGCAGGAGGGGTAACCTGCGTGTCGCGGCTCGCGAATGGGGGCCTCGAGGGGCAGGGGGGCTAATCGGGATAACCGGGCAAATCGGGCTAACCCACCACCAAGTGAACCGGCGCCGGCCCGCCAAGTGACCTTCCATGCAAGTGACCTATGGAGTGCTGCGGGGGGGTAACCGGGCTACCCAGGTGGTTGGGGGGGGGGGGCGGTGCTCCGTGAGTTGGGTCTAGCATCGGGACCCTGTGATTGGCCACAGCTGTCCATGGTAGCCGGGGCAGCTTCTCTTTGAGCAGTGGCGGAGCATTCATATATATTGTAGTAGCGGCGTTCTAGCGAACCGTTCTAGCGGCGTTCTAGCGGCGCTCGCTAGAGCGTCGCTAGAACTCCGCTAGAAGGAAAGTTTTTGGGACTCCAAAATAAGGTGAAAACAATGAAGCTGTGGAAAAAAAAAGTATGGGCCCCCGAGTACGGATAGGGGGGTCCAGGTTAGACACCTCAACTGGACCCCCCCCGGGGGGGGGGTATCCCCTCTTTTTTTCGTTGTAGCCGCACTCGCGGCGCCTAGGCTAAAACGAGATCGGGTCTTCTAGTGTGTACCAAGGGTAGTACGGACTACATATCATCGCTCGTGTTTACACCTCATGGATGTACACCCGTTGATGTGATATGTAATATGTAGTAGGGACTACATATCACCGCTAATGCTGGTACCTTTGCTACAAGGGTATGTGTCGCCTACGGTGAAATGTAGTAGGGAGTTATCACCCTTCATTTTGATACCTCTTCTATAGGAGTATACAACCCCTGCGGTGATACGTAGTAAGCGCTACATGTCTCCTTTGGTCTTTGCACCAATATAACGGGGGCGTACATCCCATGCGGTGATATGCAGTGGGGACTACATATCACCGCTGGCCTTTATACCTCTTCTATGGGGGTGCACACCTCCTGCGTTGATATGTATTGGAGTGTACATATCGTCGCTCATGTCTACACCTCAGGGATGTGGACCCCCTGCGGTGATATGCAGTAGGGACTGCATATCACTGCTGATGCTTATACACCTTCTAAAAGGGTGCATACGCACGGGGGGGGGGGGGGCGACCCTTAATGCCCACCCGCCCCCCATCTGTTTGAGAACCATGGGCGCCAAAGGCGCCTCAAGCAAAATTTGCTTGATCTAGCAGGGGCGACAAAATGGGTTCTCACCCAAAGTGTCTATACTCAAAACACATGAATTTTTGAGAAGAACTCAATATTGGAGGGAAACCATATTTGGTCAAATATGAATCCAACCCCGCTGCAGACGTTTGTTAGAGCTGGCCCATACTCTACTGGGTAAACTAGTGCTTGTGTAGCTGGGAGGCAACGGGTTCAAATCTCAGAGCTGGCGGTATTCAATGTTCCAATCTAGGTGGGGCCCTCAAGGGAAATTTTCTTTTTTGGTTTGTTTTTGCCTTTGCATGCTTTGATTTTGTGCCCCTTGTTGGGGATCGCCGAGAATGCAAGGACTATGTAGCATTTCCAACCACTTTAGGGCCCCCATAAAGGCAGGGTTTAGGCACCCAATTCTGTTTTTGTCTCCTTTGTTGACAATCCCCGAGATTGTAGGAGTTATGTACCATTTCCGCCCACTGTTTGGCCCCTAAGAAGCCACGGATGAGGCACCAAGTTCTGATTTGGTCCCGTTCGTTGCGGATCCCCCGCATTGCAGGGGTTATGTTGCATTTCCGCCCACCTCTCGGCCCCGAGATGGCGAGGTTAAGGCAACCATTTCTTGTTTTGTCCCCTTTCCCTTTTGAACAAGCCATTAATGCATACAAGGGCGTGCGACGCATTCGTGCAAACCAAGTGCCGGTGGTGTACGTCCGCTCGTTGTGGGCACACACTGCACGGAGTAACCTTTTATTTGGAAAAGGCATATCGCACGTGGTGCAAACCCCCCCCCCCTTGCTCCTCCAACGGGTTTGTGAATATACATCAACTCTGCGTTGAAAATAAGCATGGCTCGGCCGGGGTGGGGGGGGACGAGCAATAGTGGCCAGAAATTGACTCGGGTGTGCTATTCCCCGCAACAAAAGTACCCTTTACTACGCCCCCCCCCCCCTCAACGTTGATTCCCAAAAATTTTCCCCAGCGTGCATGCCTGTGATGAGAGCGATGAGGCCGCCATTTGATACAATAAATGTTAAATATTGGACCCCCCCCCTTTCCTAGCTGCCCCAAAAAACACCCTCCCCGAGCAACCCCCTGCCTCACCCACCCTGAAAGTGGTTAGAGAAGAAGAAGGAGTCCGCGTATGGCCCGATGCTACGCCCCCCCCCCCCCCCGTGGTACCCCCCCATATGATGGTATGTAGTGGGGACTACATATCGCTGTTGGTCTTATACCTCTTGTGCAAGCGTGTATAAACGGTGCACTGACATGTAGTAGGGACTACATATCATTGATGGTCTTTGTACGTCTTCTCCAGGGGCGTATACCCCCTGCACTGATATGTAGTAGGGACTACATGTCACGGCTGGTGCGTATACACCGCCAATAGGGGTGTATACCCCCTGTGGTGATGCGTAGTAAGGACTACATACCACCACTGATCTTTATACACTTGTGTACGGGTGTGCACCCACTGCGGTGATATGTAGTAGGGTCTACATATCATTGATGGTGTCTATACCTCTTTTAAAGAAGTGTATCCCCCATGCCGTCATACGTAGTGGGGACTAGACATGACCGCCGGTGTTTTTCCATCTGGCATAGGAGGGTGCAGCCGGTGCGGTGATATATAATGGGGACTATATATCACAGTTCACGTTTACACGCGAGGGGTGAAGACCCCCTGTTGTGATATGTAGTAGGGTCTACATGTCACCGTTGGTGTTTGTGCCTCGGGGGGGGTATACCCCCTGCGGTGCTATGTAGTAGTGACTGAATATCACCGCTGGTCTTTATGCATCTTCTATAGGTGTGTGTAGCCCCTGCCGCAATATGTAGTTGGCACTACATATCACCGCTTGTGTTTACACCGCACCGTACGGTGACATGAAGTAGTGACTACGGACCGCAGTTCGTCTTTGTACCTTTTCTAGAAGGGTGTATACCAACTTCGGTGATATGTCCTAGAGACTACATGTCACCAGGCCCGTGTACACCTTAGGGGTGTATACCACCTGCGGTGAAATGTAGTAGTGACCACAGATTTCAATCCGTCTTTATACCTTTTCTACACTGGTGCATATCCTCTGTGGTGATATGTAGCATTGACTACATAGCGCCTACACGCATCTTCTTTTGCGGAGTACACCCCTACGGTGATATTCAGTAGGGACTACACATATCTGCTGGTTTTTACACCTCCTCTAGAGGGTTGTGTACCCTTTAAGGCAATATGCAGCACAGACTACATATCATCGTTGGTGTTGATACCTCATGGGTGTATGCCCCCTGTAATGATGTGTACTAATGACTACATATCACAGCTAGTCTTTGTAGCTCTCCTCTTCGACAGTGGTGGATAACCCCTGCGGTGTTATGCACTAGGGACAAAATGTCACCGTTGGTGTTTATAACTCAGGGGTGTAGACCCCCTGCGATGATATACCCTAGTGACTCCATATCACCGCTGGTCATTAAACCTGTTCTAGAGGGGTGTGGACCCCTGTGATGATATGTGGTAGGGACTACATATTACCTATGGTTTTATACTGCTTCTATAGGGCTGTATAGCACCTGATAGGGCCGACATATTACCGGTGGTGTTTGTACTTTTGGCTTGTACAATCTGTGCAGTGATATTTCATCGGGACCTCATATTAACGCTCGTCTTTGTACCTCTTCCGGGGATGTATACCCCGTGCAGCGATATGTAGTAGGGGCCACATATCACAACTCGTGTTTATTCCTCAGGGTGTACACCCTGCGGCGTTATGTAGTAAGGACGGCATATCACCGCTCATGTTCGTACATCTTGTACAGGGGTGTATACCCCTGTTAAAGACAAATATTAGGAACTACGTCGCAACGCGGGTGATTAGACCTCTTCTGCATTTGCATAGCCCATGCCGTGACATGTAGTAGGGATCACATATCACACCACTGATCTTTATACATCTTCTATAAGGGTGTATACCCCTTGCGGAGATATGTAGTAGGGACCAAATATCACGGCTCGCCTTTATGCATCTTCTACACGGGCATACACCGCGACCACATATAATCGCAGTGTACGTGCAGTTCACCGAGACTTGTGTGGTTGGGGCTCATTGAGCCGCACCGTTTGTTCATTTGGGGCTAATTGCTTGTTTTCATGCAATTATTTGCACATAATGCTGTGTGTTAGGGGTGGATGCAGCAATTTGCATGGATGTCCCCAAAGTGATTTACATACCCATATCATTTGTACGTGATGAACGAAATCATTTTTTTTTGCAAAGGATAATTCCATTGAGCCGAGCGAATGAACCGCAACTGAACGGCAAGTGAGCTCCCAATCCGCGTTTCGCCCTAGAGACCTACATAAAAACCCAAATGGTGAAATTTGATTTTGAATATATGAAAGGGGGTAAAAAGTAACCTTGCAAATGTTAACACCTTCACCCAACTTTGGGTCATTTGCACCGCTTTGCTTGTGCGCGTACCATGCCCACTTGAAGTGTTTGGGTGGTCAAAGGGTGCCCAACGGGTTACTACAGGGGTTGCATGGTCCTATAGGTGATTATGTAGCCCAACAGATCCCTCTCCGGTCCCACCACTGACGCCATCCCAAACCTCCTTTTTCCCTTGTGTAGCTTTTGTTATGCCTTTCTCTCGGGACACCCTTCTCCAGCTTAGTATGACGCTCACACATGTGAGTTGGGACAAGAGCTTGCGGGACCCTTTGGTCTCCCAACTCTTTGGTGAGTGGGTGGCCTCATCCCCTTTGGCCAAGGCCCGGATGCCACCGAGGTTGCCCAACTCCCGCTCATCCGCAACAAACAAATGGAGGCCGTGAAGCAATTTGCCTCCGTCCTCTTCCAGGCACCCGAGTTGATCGCATTACTTATGGACTTGAATGTCCTGAAGGGCGGCTTCCGGCATGTGTCGGAGCTGATGACCCGCCGGCAAGCCGCGTACACCTCCGCGGCGCCTCCCATCCCCCCCCCCCCCATCCCTTCACGTGACCTCTTCATGGACGCATGGAAAGAGTTGGTCAAGCCGCTTGCGCTAGGGCGTCCGGTGTCCGTGGCGGTTCCCCCGAAAAGGATCCGGTCTTGGCCGTTGCAATCGTGGGCCGCCTACATGTAATCGCGTCCACCCCTTGTGGACACCCTCGATTGGAAGCAGCCCCTCACTTTCGTCCTCCGTGGGGATGCTTACCAATGCGTCGGTGAAAATTGGACGCAACATTCCATTGGGCTACTCAACCACGCCGCACGGGGACGAACACTCGCCTGGCTATGGGTGATTGGCATTCATACTTAATATTTCGCAAAGGCGGTGGTGGAGGAGGACAAGGGGTACGAGCTAGAGTTGCCCCGTCGGGAAATTCAAAGTCTCTCCTCTTCCCTCGATCGGAGCGGGGGCGAAGGCTAGGGCGGAGGCCAAGGTGGTGGCGTGGGAGGCCAAGGTGAACACGCTGCGTGCCAAGGGGGACGAGGAGCGTGAGGGTTGGGCCGCCGCGCTCCTCGAGAAGGCGAGGCAGAATGTGAGGGACAGAGAGGACAACATCCGCCAGCTTGAGAGGAGCGTAATGCAGATGGAGGAGATCTTGGCTAAGGAGGCAAACGTTAAGGAGGAGGTGGTGAATGAGGTGGTGGAGGTGGAGGTGGAGGAGACGGTGGAGGAGAAGGTGAAGGCGGGGGTGGAGGAGAAGGTGGTGCAGGAGAAGGCGGTGGGGGCGGGGCAGTGGCGGAGGGGTTTTTCAGGGGCCAGGACGGCGGGGTCCATCCTACACCTACCGTGGGACCCCGCCGTCCCAGCCGGCCCCCACCCCCCACACCTCGACCACCCCCTCCTTGTCCCCCGGGAGAGTCCGATTTGGGCTCTCAGCTTTTTAATGCACCGTGTGCATCACAAAATTCTGGGGCAGCAGAGGTGGGTGTGGGCGGACGAGGGGGGGGTGCACCAGGACAAAGCCCTCCGGGTGGGGGGGGGCGGGTTGTAGGGGCATCGTGGTGGCAACCGGAGTTGCCCGGGAGGAAGAGTGGGGAAGCGCCCCCCCGTCTCCGAAAAGGAGCTGAAGATGGTTTGGTTTGGCCCAACTCAACGTGTTCACCCCCGACGTCAAAAAGGGGGAGGCGGGGCATTCACGGTTCATTGCCCATGCCGGGCAGGCGATGGGACTAGGGGGTATAGGGTTTGTTGCAAGGACCTTGACGTGGAAGCCGACGTGGTCGTAGATCATAGGGATCCGGAAGCTCGACCCGTCGGCCGCCCACCGGGGGGCCTCATGCCGGATTGGTACACAACATTGCCTCCCGCCCCAAGCCCAAGCCCAAAGCCCCAATAACCCCTGCAACCGGGGCAGCCCCGCAGCCCCATCCCCCCAACCCACTGGATGCCTTCGCCAACGCCCTGGGAAAAATATCCCTGGCCTCGATAGGCAAGACACGGTATGCTAAGTGTGTTCTAGCGTTGATCTAGGGAAGCGCTCCAGCGTTGATCTAGCCAAACCGCCGCCTCCGCCGGTAGAACGTCGCTAGAACATCGCTACAACAGTTGCCTAGAACGCTGCTAGAACATACATGCCTTTTTTTTCTCTTCTTAGGTTGTGAGCCTACATACGTGTGGAGCCGACCCATGCGGGGTGCGGGTGAAGTGGCGCGATGGTTGATGCCGGATGCACCTAGTGTGGGTCGCGGAGTTGGTCCGGATGTTGGGGAATGACCCCAACATGGCCCTCTCGGGGTTTTACGGGTTGGGTAGGTGGGAGGCGGGCAGGAGTGGGGGGGGGCTCAGACCCGCGGCGCACGGGTTGGGTGAGGGTGCCGGAGGAGGGAGGGGAGAGCATCAGCAGCAGTCGGAGCAGCAGCGACAGTAGGTGCAGCACCAGCACCAACAGCACTAGCACCAGCACGAGCAGCACTAGCACCATCGGGGAGAGGACACCCCCGGCGAAAACCCCCAAACCCCCCCCAGGGCCCCAAGAAACCCAGGAAACCCCGCAACTTGGAGAGTAGCGAGAAAGACGCCCCCCCCCCCAGCCCGGGCCAGGGGCAAGGCCACGCCCTCTCCCAAACTCAGCCCCCCCCCCTTGGAGAATAGGGGCTGGGACCCCTAAGAGAATGTGGGGGACACCGGGTATGTCCCTTGGGCGGAGGGGGGCATTGGGGGGACCATCATCCAAGTGACGGTGTTGGGGGATGGGGATGAGGAGTTGAAGTCCCAAGGGTCCGCCGGGGAGGGGGGGGAGAAGGTGAAGAAGAGGAAGCGTGAGAAAGAGGTGGGCACCTTCTAGGTACCGGGGAAGCTCCTCTTCCGCACCCCGGAGGAGGCGGACGCCCACCTCCGGGTGGCCCAGGACAGGCGGGGACGACGGGGACGACGAGGATGACGAGGGGGACGAGGGTGACAACAAGGGGGAGGGGGGTGACAAGGGGGGTGAGAAGGGGGGGGGGCGGGAGCAAGGATGCGCCTCGGCAACCCCCCACTACGCAACACGGGTGGCTGGCGTGTCGCGGCTCGCGAAAGGGGGCCTGGGAGGAAGGGGGGCTAATCGGGCTAACCGGGCTAATCGCTGTATCCCACCACCAAGTGACACGGCACCAGCGTGCCAAGTGACCTTCCAAGTAACCTACGGGGTGGGGTGGGGGGCTAACTGGGCTTACCAGTGGGGGGGGGGGGGTGAACCCGGCGCTCCGTGAGTCGGGTCAAACATCGCGACCCTGTGATTGGCAACGGCGGGAAATTGTAGCCGGGGCAGCTTCTCTTTGAGGGCTGGTGGAGCATTCATATATATTGGTCTACCGACGTTCCAGCGAAGCGTTCTAGCGTCATTCTATCGGCGTTCGCTAGAACGTGGCTAGAACTTCGCTAGAAGACATGGTTTGTGGACTCCAAATTCAGGTGAAAACAGCGAAATTGTGAAAAAAAAACAATGGGCCCCCGAGTAGGGCTAGGGCGTTCGAGTTTACAACCCTCAAAGTACCCAACCCCCCCCCGAAGGGGGGGGGGGTAAACCAACTCTTTTTTCCGTTGTAGCCTTCTAGCGCGATCTATGCTGGAACGACATTTGGTCTTCTAGCGTGTAACAAGAGTGGGGGCCACTGGTGACGCTGCCTTGGTACTCCAACTTGCGGAGCGTGTAGAGCTTCAACAAGGTCCTCTACGAGGTCTTCGGGCCGGCACGTTGAGGATAAAATTCGCACATGGCTTTGGGGGGTCTAGGGTTGCGGCGCATGCCTCAACGGCGGCCTTGCATGCCTCACCCGTAGTATGGGCGAACGTGGCAACGTTCACATATTGGACAATCTTTTTGAAATGCCGCCCAGGTGGCCAAGTAATGGCCCACCCATTCATCGTTGAGGCTAGTAGCCCCACTCAAGTCCCATAGTGCCTTAGAATATCGGGAACTACCCTCCTAGTTTGAGAAGGGAGCAAGGGGAGAAGTGGAGGTGCGTTTCATTGCAAAGGAATACAAAACATCTAGCCGTGAGAGAGTGGAACATGGCACCATGCACTTTGGGCAATAGCAAGCATGCACGACGTGACTACACAGAAAACGGCACTTCTTGGTTCACATTGTATCGTTCTAGTATTGATCTAGTCTAGGCTAGAACGTTCTAGCGAAGCGTTCGAGGCTGCAGCCAAATGGGGTTTTCTAGCGCATTCCTAGGATCTACGCGAAGAGCGCAATCACCTTTCCCTTTCCTTCAGCTAGGCACCGGACACGGTGATGACACAAGAGAATGACGCACAGAGCGGGGAAATCCGCGTCGTAGCGTCCGGCTGAAAGTCCGCCTCCCGTGTGGCACCCACAACTCCAACCTAGCCCTTCTCTGCCCCGGAGGGCCAGCTTCCACGCGAAGGGTGGCGGCTACCGCAGCATCAACAAATCGGCAATGGCGCGAACAACAGTTCGGTAGCGGGTGGTGCCAATCCCCACGAGAGGTTGTCGCACTACTGCTGCCAGGTTGGAAAGGCGCGGGGTACCCGGGGGCGGGGAGGGGGGGGGGGGGGCAAATCCTAAGCGGAGCCCGAGAAAACATCCCCCGGTTCAAAATTGACGCGGCTTGGCGTGCCTCCGATTCTCGGGAGCCATCAACCGCTGTGGAAGGGGAAAGTCGATGCCGCGCAGAGGGCACGTGTTTAGGCACCCAACCATGGCATGTCACCTATACACAAATCATAAAATACAGCGAAAACACCAACAATATGCGTCCAAACATACAACATCGGGAGAGGGAAACTCATGGGAAAATACCGTGAAACCCAAAAACCATAATAGATCAATGAACACATAGTGCAATACGCACATGTGCCGAAAAAACGCCAAAACGGCGCGAAAACCGTGCGCATTTGGCGAGTATTCATGCCACCAATGCAATGCATAACACCCACGTGCGGATCAAGAAGCTACCATGGTGGCCGCACACGAGGAGGCCTACGGATGGTGGCGGGGGGTACCGGATTGAACACATCCTCCCTCAAATCTTGCACTGCTCGACCCAAATGTGCATCCCCCCTGTACAGGAGGGAAAGAAGTTGGCCATAGGTGGAGACAGCGTGCGCGTCTAATGTTGTCAAAAATTGCTTCGGCTACGGGTCAGTGAGGGAGTCCAGGTAGGCGGGTTGGGAGGGAGATTGGGGAGTCTTTTGTTGGGGGTCCACGGTGTGCACCCCTGCATTTTTCGGCCATAGAGGGGGAGACCGTGGTGGCCACTGCTGCTAACCATGATGAAGACCTCCCCTTGGTAGAGGAGGGTATTGCCCCACTTCTCCACATGGACCTCCTCGAATGTTGTTCCCGCATGAATATTCACCTGATATTGGGGGGCGAGGATCAAAGAAATGGAGAGGTGACGGTCCGCCTTTGAACGGCTTAGTCGTCACAAATTCCCTGCCCCCCAAATGGATTTATGGCGCACGGAAGTCCATGTTTGAGGCAGAAGAAATGATGCTGCTAGAAAACAGTTGTCTTTTCGAGGTAACCCTCCCCCCTCAGTGGCAAGACACAGAAGGAAGTAGTGCATTTGAAATGTATGTAATATTTGGGTTCTACGATTGCACACAAGTTCTACAAATACACATGCCAAACAACTAAAACAAATTGGCTTTTACAAACAGCCCATAGGATTTCACGAGAGGGGGGGGGTGTACCATTCCTATTACCCCTTGATTCCGGGATTACCACATAACACACCTCCATGCCACCATCAACTATGATGACAAACCAGCAACGTTTGAGCGGGAATGAAATAGATAGCGGTATTTCCTCTTTTTATGGGGTTGGCCGAAATTTCGCCAAGTTTGGTAAAAAACAACAAAACTAAATAGACTAATTTACCCAAACCGGCCAAGCTAGCAGAATTTTTGCCCTTGTTTGTCAAAACCGGTAATATTGTTAGGGAAACCGGTGCCTATGAAAGCAAATGAGTAGAATGAAGACATCAGCAGCGGAAATCGAAGCGTGAAAGTGTAGATGCCAAGTGTATATACAACACTACGGGCCAGATAAAACAGTCACGGGGGACGTGGCAATAGCAGACATTAACAATGTGGAAAATAATTGCAGGTGCGAAAGTGGGCGTGACATGAGGCCGGACCTGATCATGCCCGAAAATATAGTGAAAATCTTAGGATGTTAGCGCTTCCGCGGACGTGAGGCACATGCCTGTTTGGCGGGCTTGGGAATTCCATTTGTAGTGGTAGCACGGTGTGACTGTGTGTTGCCACCCTCGGAGGGTGAAAAATGGGTCAAAAATGTATTTAACCCCTTGCGGATTGGAACCTAACTGACGGACGAGGCCGTAGGGTTGCTCTCACTATGGATTGGTTGACACCTTTACCCTCGAGTCCGGGATGGATGCTTTCGATGACCTCAACGGTGGGTTTCTTGTTGATTGTGCGAGTGCTCGATATGTTGATTTTTTTTATA
Organism: Eutreptiella sp. 'Long Island Sound 2002'; assembly: GCA_964036045.1. NCBI lineage: Eukaryota > Euglenozoa > Euglenophyceae > Eutreptiales > Eutreptiaceae > Eutreptiella > Eutreptiella sp. 'Long Island Sound 2002'. The sequence goes on from OZ038380.1 coordinate 107,948,102, forward strand.
AAATTGGCCAATTCATAATGTGCCGTGGGCCGATGTGTGCCAAGTTCAGAGCAAGTACACATTTCGGCAAAGCCAGGGTGTGCATACGGGCTTCAGCTTACGGCTGGGCCCCCATAGTTTCCCGTTGAGGTGGTTGTGGTCATGTCAGCGGGATTTCCCACTCGTTTGGATCCCAGTGCGTTTTGGGTCGTTTTGGTAGGGGTTGCAATGGGACTTCCCACAAGGTGGGGTCCCATCGTTCCCGTGGTCGTTTCCGTATAAGGTATATTGTTTGCCGCGCTTGTTTGGACGCATCCCAGTATTGTGTTGTTTTCTGTTTGCAGTTGTCATTGAACCCCTCCGTGAAGTTTGCGATGTGTTCCTGTTGGCGCCACATGTAGTGTGACTGCCGTAAGTGGTGGGCCAGCAGCTTGTTGGTTTCTGTGCACGTCTCCTCGTATCTTTTGTAGGACAACAGTGATGTCTTCGCGTCCGCGTACCACGTCATTGTGTCGCGTTTTGATTGCTCATACCATTGTCGGCGTACTAGGCACATGTTTGTATGTGTGCTGTGCAGTCGTTATGCTGCCATTTGTTCTTCGATCAGTTTTGTCACAAGCAGACGATATTCTGTTTTGGCAGTTAGTGTGTTGGAATATAATGCGTGCAATTTGCATAGGTGCCGCCGTGTTACCTCTGATGCGTGTGCGTTGTGGTATGTGTCGTAGGTGCGCTGCGCGTGCTCCTGCGCCAACCTGTCTGAGGCCGCTCGGTACTATTCCCACCGCCGTGTGTCAACGTCGAGGCGTCGGCGCTTCTGGGCTTGTTCTTCCTGGGTCGTGTTGGTTTCCTGGATTCTCACCAGCCATGCCACCGCCTCGTCGTCGTTTGCAGCATGTGCATCCTGAATCCATAGGTCGGGGTCTATGGGTTCCGCTGTCGTGGGCTGAGTCCTACGTTTCCGTTTCATGCCGCTCCGCATTGGCGCTCCGACGTGCTTGCGTAATTTTTGCGCCGTTTCCCGTGGGGGCAGTGTATGCGCAACAAACTTAGTCAACCATAAATGTGATGGCAGTTGATGTGGTGTGGGGTCGGCGAGTTTCTGTTTTACGGTTTGGACAGCCTGAATAAATGCGGAATCGAAAGAGGCCTACCTCCGCCCGTAGTTTATGTCGTTCCGTGGTGGGTATGGCGTTGGTGAGGGACAACGGGATGAGTAGTTGGGCATATAGCTAGAGGTCGAGGCTGGTGGCCGTTTTCTGCCATTGGCGGGCGTGTTGGGTCCAGTCAGTCTAGCTCCTGCGCCACAGATCCCAGAATTCGCCCCAGGCGGGGCAGTACGCTAGTCGTGACTGCACTGACGCCCCGTGATGTTGGCCACATTTGGAGCATAAGTTGGGGGACCCCTCCCAGGGGGCACCTGTTCCCCACCACCTTACCTGTCCCCAGAGCCATGGGGTCCACGTGTTTGGTCTGTAATGTTTCATGGGGAGCCAGCTCACCCAGTGTACTTCCGGGGTATGTTTTTGTCTACGCACTTGCATAATCAATGCCTTTGCATGGGCATGATTTGTCCGATGAGGACAATATCATGGGGTTGTGGTTGTTGGGAGTCCATGGGAGGGTTGTCGCCCATGTTGACAGGGATGTCGGAGTGGTTGTTCCCCTGTATGTCCTTATAGTTGCTATACGGGCTGGCTTGCTCTAGGGTACGGTGTCCCGGAGTCCATCGGATTGTGAGTCGTTTCGAGGAGGCGTTGTGGTAACCTATGTTACGGTGGTCTTGGTCTTTGACTACCCCTTTACCTTTGAGAGGAGTGGCTTTCACCACACCTTGGTTGTCGAGTATGATTTCATCCCCTGGGCTGGCCAGTTCGGAGGCCACCGCGCAGGCGATTGTCTCGGCACGGTACACGTGTTGGGGCCCATGCACACGGAATGCTGCGCGGTATTTTCCATTGTATATGCCCCCTCCTGCTCTTCCGTGTCGTTTCGACCCGTCTGTATACCACCTTGTGGTGGTAGGTTCTCATGTATAATGTATGGTGATCCCGTGGATCGTCCGTTGGCGCGGTAGTGCCTGGGAAACCTCAAGAGTTTCCTCTGGGGTTGGTTCGTCCGGCAGGATCATCCAGCCATAATCTAGACGGTTCGTGGCCGGCCATGTTTTCCCCGCATTTGTTTCCTGGTTTTCCTCCGAGCTCTCCGAGTCGTATAGGCCCACCGACAGGGGGCGATGCTGCCTAGGTTGGGATATGCGCTGGCCCACCGTGCCCCCAAGGTCGGACGGTGTCGATATATTTATATTGGGTCGCGGTGAGCTGCTGTGTCGGGCCGTTGTTCTGTAGTTCTTGCTGCCCCAGTGTGACCCACCGGGTGATGTAGGACCACCATAGCTGTCGTAGACCTAGCCCCCCGTGACTTAGGTTGGTTGTCAGTCGATGTTTGTTCATTTGTTGTTCTATTCCGGGTGTGTCCCTGATGTAATCTAGGAGTATGTCGTCCCATAACGCCATCCGGGATCTGTTCCCGAGGAACACCCCCCTGTATGTCCTTCGGTGGGATGAGGACGGCATTGATGATGGCTACCTCCTCGTAGGCGTTGAGTGGTAGGGTCTTGTACGCCGCTATGTCGTGATGCAACTGTGTGCCAACCATGTCCCACACTATATCTTCTTGTGTGGGGTGGGCTAGTATGTGGCCCAAGTACGTCGATCTGGGTGGCCGGACGGGGATAAGCTGGTGCTGCCATGTGATGGGCTCCAGGTTATAGTCCTTGGACCAGTGGTATACTTCGATTTTGTCCTTGTTGAAGCGTAGCCCCGTTGTATACGCCACTTTGTGGAGTGTGTCTAGGATGTGTAATAGTGATTCCCTCGTGGGTGCGCGTACCGCGATGTCATCGAGGAACGGGCAAAAGTGGGCCCTCGGGCATCGTTCTTTGGTTTCCGTAAGTAATATGTCATAGTATAAGAGGAATAGTGTTGCAAAGAGGGGTCAACCCTCTTTCATGCCCCTGGTGGGATGTATGGGGAGGTGCCGTCCATGGAGGGACACTACAACCGGAGTGTGCCGGTATATTTCACCCAGCATTCGTATGATGTTTTCCGGTGCCCCTGCCTCCATGACGATCCCGGTCAGCATTGGTTGGGGGACCGAAGGGAATGCCTTGGCTACGTCTAGGGCCACGTACCCGCCTTGTGTGTGTACGTCGTTGAGTAGGTTTGTGGCCAGGGTGGTGTTTCGGCCTTGTAGGGCCCCGTGTTGTATGTCGAGTAGTCTTGGGGTCATGGCCCTAGATGTACGCATGAGGAGGAGGCGTGTGAGAATGCTATATATGGCGGTGGATACGTAAATTGGCCTGCAGTTTTGTGGGTCTTGTGGGTGCTTCTTTTTATATATGAGCACTACCCTTGACCGCAGCCAGGCGACTAGGATGTTTTGCCCGTTCCAGGCCGCATTGATTGCCTGGTACAGTTGTTTCTATATGTGCTTGGGTAAGTGCCGGAGCAGGTGCAGTGGTACCCCATTGGGTCTGGCTGATTTGTTCTTTGGTGCCCGCAGGCACTTCAGGTATTCCTCGTATGTTGGGGTTGGTGTGGTCCATGTGTGGTGTCGTACGTGTTTCCGTATCAGTCGCTAGCACTCGTCTTCATCGTATGTTGGGTCGCTAGCAAAGTGGTTGAGGACGTGTTGTGTTCCTCCTATTGGGGGTTGCGGCGTGTCGTGCGCAATGAGTCCGGTGCGCCATCTCTTGAAGATTTTGTAGAAGTATCGGATCTGTGCACTGCCGCTCGGCGGAGTTTTCTGATTTGTTTCGGTATGTGATGTCATTGTGATTCCCCAAAATCCCGTAACCGTGCCGTAGGGCCCGGGGTTTCCGACCAAAATGCTGTGGCTGGCGTCTTGGTGCGTGTGGGTTGTCTTGGCCGTGCCGAGTGCTCGGTATGTTGATGTTGATTCAGAGGAGGATGAAGGCGAGATGGAGTCAAGGATGGGGGAAACTACCACACCAAAGAAAAAAAGCAACATCTGCCCCTAGTGAGAGCCCCGCTGCCCGTGGCGCCAACAAATGCTCTCCGGGATTGAACAAACTCATCCGGCACAAAAAGCTTTTCGGCAAGCACGGCAAACACAGCGTTACAGCTATTGTAGAAATTGTGTTCCCCGAATGCACACACAAAGTTTCCAAGCACAATCCAATTGCCTATAGCACTAGGGATAAGCACAAGGTTCAAAGGATATGAGAAAATGTCAACATGCATCAAAAAGGACATGCGCCCCTCACAATAAGCATTGTACCGGGGCTTCTCAAGGGGGGCACTAGAGCAAACAGAAAGCACATGGGTACCGGAGGTATACAATGCGGTGTTCAAAGACAAAACGTACATTGAACCATCACATTCGTACATATCCTCTTCGATAATGATCTTGGGCGCAACAAAAGTGGCTTTGACATTAGCAGCCTCAACAGCAATGAAGATAGGTACACCAGACATCAAACATTCAGCTACTATGTTTTGCACACCGGCTATATGAAGCGTGGGCCCTTGAATGACACAAGCACCGAAGGGCAGCGTGCTCACAACACTGTGAATAGGGGGTCCACAGCGCATTGCCGTCACTTCAACACGGCCCGCCTCAACAATCAGTTTTCAGTGCGTGGTTCAGCTTGTGCGTACGTTGCACACCGAATCCTCACAAGAGCAACATCACACTTTTTACAAATAGGCTTAGCAACACGACACTGAAACACGTTGCGCAGTGTTGACCATGGTGGCCATGGCTTGTCCTCACACCAACTCTAGCTATCATAAGTTACCTTCAAGTGTCACAGAATGCCGCGGTGTTTGCTGGCGATTTCGATTGTACCCACGATAGCAATAGAACACATCAGACACAAAGCGGGTTGTTTTCAAAGCTTCATTCCATGAAACGAAAGGTGGCAAAAATGTCGCCCCGATTGATCGAATTATTTGAATACGGATCACCATTGGATACTGACATACCTCCATTCTCTTGGACCAGCCCATTGGGGACTGCCTTTGAATGCAACAAGTGGTAGCCTTGAGTCTCGGCTTTGTTCACATCCTTTGTAATGTTTTAGACACCAAGCAGGGTACATTTTGTGCCATGCATGTAAACTACGATTTCTCGGAGTGGGTGAGGCATAATGCCCTCCATTTTTTAGAAAGTAGCAAGGGAGGTTAGTGTTCGCCCTTTTCCATGGCAACCATGGGTTGAACTCCCTTAGCACCAACATATTCACCAACAGCCAAACACAGCCCCACCTTTTCACCACAATGCAATGCAAAAGAAACTATATGTAGGTAGTATTTGGAAGAATGTAGCAGTGGCATCGAAATCCGGACAAAGCGACAAAAGACTAAAATGCCAACGCACCACTGTGCCCTCCTCGGCAGTTATGCCAAAGCCGTCAAGCATTACGGTGGTATGATACAAAAGCTTCTCGCGTTGTTCCTATTCATCTTGGAGCCTATTCGAAATGAGTGATATTTGATTTATAGTAGCAGCCCTAGAAACCTACGTTAAAACCAATATGGTCAAGTTGAATTTTTAACATATGACAGGATGTAAAAACCAACCTGCCAAATGTTAACACGTTAATCCAATTTTGGCACATTTGCCAAGCTTTGCTTGTGCCCGTACCATGCCCATTTGAAGTGTTTGGGTGGTCAAAGGGCGCCCAACGGGTTGCTACAGGGGTTGCATAGTCCGATAGTTGGTTATGTAGCCCCACAAATCCCTCTGCGGTCCCCCCTCTCACCCTACTCCCAACCTCCTTTTTCCCTTGTGTACCTCTTGTTATGCCGTTCTCTCGTGACACCCTTCTCGAGCTTAGCATGACGCTCACGCGTTTGAGTGGGGCCAAGAGTTTGCGGGACCCTTTGATCTCCCAACTCCTTGGTGAGTGGGTGGCCTCATCCCCTTTGGCCAAGGTCCGTTGGTAGCAGGCCACGGAGGTTGCCCAAGTCCCCGTCATCCGCAACAAACAAATACAGGCCGTGAAGCAATATGCCTCCGTCCTGTTCCCCGCACCCCGATTGATCGAGTTACTTATGGACTTGAATGTCCCCAAGGGGGGCTTCAAGCATCCGTCGGAGTTCATGACCTGCCGGCGGGCCAAGTACACCAGCGCAACGGGCCTCCCCCTCCCCCACCGCATCCCTTCACGTGACCGCTTCATGGACACATGGAAGGAGTTGGTCAAGCCGCTTGCGCTAGATCGACCCGTGTCAGTGGCGGATCCCCCGACAAGCGGCCGCTCTTGGCCGCTACAATCGTGGGCCCGCCACATACAATCGCGTCCACACGTTGTGGACACCATCGATTGGAAGCGGCCGCTCCCTTTCCTCCTTTGTGGGGATGCCTCAGCTATGGGTATAAAGTCTGAAGTCCGAAGTCTGATTTGGCATGTCGTGTTGCGGATCCACCATTAGAGCACATCCAAGTAAAAGTCTGATACAAGTGCGCCCCCCCCCCCCACACACAGGAACTTGAGTTCAAGAAAATGGTTATAGCTGTGCAAACCCCCCCCCACAAGACACATAGCAACTTCACAGGAAAATGGGGATAAAAGTGCAATACCCCACCCCCCACAGACACACAGGCACTTCACCTCGGGAAAATGGTGCGTTAGGAAAAATAGGTTGGAATGGAAAATGTGGACAAGGGAACACTAGGAAAAGTCTGATACAAGCCCCCCCCCCCCCCGAAAAAAAACACACAACCATGCAGTTCAAGAAAAAGATGGGTTGGGTTGGGGAAAAAAGGGGGTTTGAAAATGCGGAAAAGACAATTCTGGGAACAATGTGGCACAAGTACCCCCCCCCCAGCCCAAAAAAAAACACATACCTCTTGAGTAATGGGGCGTTGGGGGATTGTGGGAAAAGGGAAAACCAAGGGAAATGGGAAAACCGTATTGATGGTTGCTAATGTATGAATGGACCTGCACAGAAGGAGAACATGGGGATTAGCACAGCAAGCATGCAAAAGCACAATACCACTGCAACCCCAACACTGTCATTCATCAATGAGTGCGTCCATGTCATCCACCGGCACTTGGGAACATGGTTGTGAGCTGCTGGGAGGTGCAGCAGAACGGGTAACACGATCCGTTGGGGGGGTCCAATCAGAGTCCATCTGGGCTAGCAAAGGCAATACCCGTTGCATAGCAATGTCTCGGGCTTCCCCCCGCTTCTTGCTATTTGGCACCTTCGCACCCATGCTTGCCAAGCAATCACAGATGCGAGCGCGTGTCCAGTCACACAAGGTGCCTGACTTTGCAGCACATACCAACTTGGCCTGTGCACGGGCCAAGGCACGCTTTGGGTCGGACTTCCGTGGTGCCACTGCCTCCTCTTCACTGTTATTTTCAGCAGCCTCGGCTGCATCATCCACAACATGCACCATTGCCTCACCACACGGTCTTGGATCCTTGACAAAGCACGTGTGGCAAACCAGACATGTGTTGCACCAGATGCGCACAGGCTGCCTGCACACTGCACACTCCATGCCCCTTTGGAAAGTGAAGAAGTCATGGTTGCCACCATGCTGAGCACGACTACCATCTGATTCGACCAAAGTGCCCTCAGTGTGCTCAGACGGGGCTTGTCGGTCAGCGCGTCTGCGTGTTGCGCCTTGACAAACCAGTGGCACTTCCGACCCCCCAAAAGATGGCAAAATGTCACCATCGTCTGCCACTGCAGCCTCCCCTTCCAAGGCACTGCAACATGGCCGCTTCCACTGATGTACGTGGATCAATGCGATGCGAAACCCTATGCCGGGGACGCACATCGAAGCGTGCATTGGCTGCCAGCTTGCTGGCTACCTCGACACCCTGCCCCTTCACCCACTGCCTCAAAGGTGGCACATTACAATGCAGAGCCATGCACATGCTAAGGACATGTGGGTCCTCCATATCATGCATACTGTTGGTGAACCTCCCACGCAACGAAATGGCACGCTCAACAGCAGCCTCAGCAGGGCAATATGTGCGCGGCAATGCCAAAACACGCCAAACATTCACCCATTGGACATGCTCCCGCTCCAGCGTCAAGGCCTCCCACATCCGGGACATGGGGGTCTTGGCGAAGGTCCGAACGACATGCTCCTTGAAGGATCCCCACTCTTCCAATGCACGAGCAGCATTAACATGCGCAGCTGCCAGTTCAGCATGGTGTGTGCCCATGAACTGCTTCAGCAGATCCACTCCAAATGTGGCTCGATCAGCCGCTGGTAGAGCGAGCCGACGGCCGTGCTCAAGCAACACAGCACACTCAAGAACACCGCGGGGGTCAATGGTACCCTGTCCCTCCCTGATGCCAGCAAGCAGTGTGTCTGTGACTGCACGTGCCTCTGTGGCTGGAAAAGGGGGGCTGGTTGTGCACCTCTCGCCATCGGTATCAAACCGGACCAATTCAAAGCCATGCCATGCCCCTGTCAGAGTTTACTCTTTGAATTGAGTCCACCCTGGCCTCTCCTCCCTCGCCACCTTTTCCACCCGTGCCTGTAACATTTCGGTTGCCTTGGTCAAGTGGGCACCTGTTGGTGCATGCAACTGTGCAACATTGTTGAAGCTGCGCGTAACGTGTAGTATGTCCCCATATACCACTGCCCATGACAGCAAACCTGCATCATGGCAATCCTCCCACACATCCTCCTCCTTGGTGGTGAGGTGCGTTTTCGAATCCAAATGCCTCGCCACCCATGGCACATTGGCCAAGAGCACCTTGTTGCGACGGGCATTTGCCTCGGACCACTGGACCACGGTGACTGGCAAGGATCAAACGCAACCCGCTGCGTGTATCTGGTCTGGTGTTCTCTTGGACACACCTCTCGAGGTCCTTCCACTGGCGCGCACCGTTGTACAATGCACGTTGGCGACCCACAGCTGCCAGGTAGTCACCATGCACTTGGCCGGCAGCCTCCAAGGCAAGGCCTAGCTTGCGCTGGACCACATGGCATGGCTCACCCAAGGGGGTTAGCAAGGACAGTAACTTCACAAGCATGGCAAACACATTGTGCTCCATTGCCGACACATCAACAGCTTGCCTTGCAGTGGCACCACGCACACCAAGGTTAGAGGCACCATCCACCGCAAAAGCCACAACCTTCTGAGCCCACCAGGCACGGTCAGGCATCCAGGACATCAGCACTGCCTCCACCTGTGCCGTTACCTCTTGTGCCTCCCCTGAAGCCACATCCACCACACCAAGGAACACCTCACACATTCCGCCCGGCCCAGTGCGTGGAAAGAGGAGCAGGATGGCATACTCATTGATGCGATGCCGTTGCCGGTCAGATCCATCCAATAACAAGGCAATGAACAATGCCCTTTGCAAGGTCTCTGACACACCATCTTGCATGGCGCCATGCATTGCGACCATGGCCTTCTCAACTATCCATCGCCGAGAGGCATGATGGCCCGGTTCGAAGGTCAACGCACAATGCAGAAGAATGCGTTCACTGGTTGCACGGATGGATGTGCACATGCGGAGGCCAATGTACACCTCCACCAAGCGTGACAAAATGGCTGCCACCGCATCGCTCATAGGTACACCGAGGTCCATGCCCTCACCCCTAATGAACACAGTGCTCCTCTCTCCCACATTGACTGCACACGCAGCTGCACTGGGGCACAGTGCCCGAAAACGTTCTGCACAATGCACCCGGAAAATCTACTCGGCGGCCAAGTGGTGGCGGCCAGGATTATCAATTTCCTTGCGGCTGCTGGTCGTGCCACGTGACACACCAAGGTGACCCTCCAGGACATCTTTACGCCATCCCTTTGGTGTAGCGATCATCATACGCATGCCCATGCCATATGTTCCATTCACCAAGGCTGTAGCAGCCTTCGGTGGCCGCTTCACCCCAAGACAATCCGTTTCAGCAGCCCATGAACAACATATGCACATTACACCCCCTTGAACAGTGAACTGCAGCTGCCAATGCTCATCCACAAATGCTTGCAGTGTCTTTGGCCCTGTTGTTTGTTGCTTGGGGGCTGCCCCCATCATCACAGAAAAAGCATTGCTCCCCGTTGCTGCCAATGCAGCAGATCGGGCTCTATCCTGTTCTATGGACTCGGAAACAGACCGGTGCGACATGCCCTGACCTGCATGCCTCTCATCCCACTCCTTCTCATGACGTGCCCGGAGATGAGCCTGATGGGGTTGCACACAGACCTGCAGATGCCGTTTCACCCGTACCCTTTGCTTTTGTACAAGCTTTGCCACAGCTTCAATAAACTCGGTGGTGGGCTGCACATCCCCCACATGTGTGGCATATCCGGGGTCACCCGTTGGCAGCGCCATGGCTGGCAACTGGGTGTTACTTGGCACGCTCGGGGCATGCCTGCTGACAGTTGGTGCTGCAAACCCCACTTGTTGAACACTAGTGACGATAGTACAATGGCCTCCTGGAGATCCCCCCGACAGCCACATGGGGGGGCGCTTGAAGGGCGGCCCAACGAACGGCCCCTCATTCCCTCCCACATTCGCACCCGCACGCTCTGGCCCTGGTTAGTAACATGCAACACTTGGGCAGCCATTGCCAACTCACCTCCAGCTCGGTGGACTTTCACGTCACACACTAGGCACCGCTGCCACCATTGCTCATGAGACAAGCAGTCAGACAGAGAACGAACACCAGCACGAACCAGCTTCGGTACCATGTGCTTCCAACACTCAGCCATCTCGGACTGCTGCATCCACTCAAACTTGGGAGCCGTCCTCACACATTGACACCGACCACTACACTGGCACACAGCAACAGTTGGCCGTCCCTCATCCGCCAACAGGCGTGCAACGGCATGTGGACGGTAAACAGCACCTGTCATACCTGCCACAATGTCACCCCAACGTGTAGCCCACACCGCCACATCATCTGGGCACTCATCATGGAAAGCCTCCTGTCCACGAGAGGCTAGCAGGAGGCATTGCAACGTTGTACCAAGCCAACACCAATTGTGACTTGGGGGGTTCGCCATGCCACATGGCCGTTGCCGTGCTCCACCTTGGGGACCGCAACTAACCTGCAGGCAGGCGGAAGGCATGTTGCTGCAAGAACTTGCGGTGCGAAGGAGACAAACCCTGCCATTCTCCACGGCCGTAAAGCACCACCAATCGCCTATCCCCTTTCCATGGGCAAGTAGCATGCCATGCCCCAGTGCGGACCACTACAGGTTGCCTATCGACACGGTACCTATGCCCCGGACAGCTAATGCCATCTGGGCACTGCCTTCTCCCTGGTCTGCCATGCGGACCACTGCCAACGCATCCCTCTTCCACCAAGATCTCACCACCCACGTGCCGCCCCGTGGAGAACACTGCTGACCATGGGGTACTATCAAAACGATGTTGATGGGGAGCTGTCGTCTCATTGCACGACAGCTGTATTGTAGTCCATGTGAACCACTCTGGCACCAACTCCCTTGCAATGCAGTTCACCATCATCACAAGGGGGCCATGCTCCTGTGTCCCTTGCACAAGCCGCGACTGGCGACGATCCCCTTTCGCTGTATGTCCTTTGCTCTCACCGACACCCAACTGCAACCTTCGCAAGGAGAACTGCCCTAACGTCTCTCTAGTGTACAGCAGTGTCCCCATTATGCCATGCAAGACACACAAAGGTGCTACCTGCAACGAGCGGTCGTAGCTGGCGCCCCGGTAATGACCTCCCGGCCGGTGCCCATCACGTTCGGCCTCACCAACGACGATCACGCATGCTTGTTCACAAGCTTCCTCCATCTCCTGGATTGTATGGTACACTTTGGCTTCTCCCATACCCGGACTCCAAACTGCAGCAGACGTCACAGCAGTGTCCGAGCCAGGGCTTGAATTCATTATTTTGGGTGTGTTTGTACGTAACAACACAATCTTCCCATCGATGTGGTGGGCGAGATGTCGAAAATGGTCGGGCCTTCCCCCCCAGGGCTTCCCTTCCTAATGATTCTCTTCCAGGGCCCTACAAACACTTAGAGCACTCTCCTTAACCTCCAGACCACACCGTTCCCTGTACATTGTGGTTGCCTGGACTCGCAGGTCCACTCCAGTTAAGGGGGTCTGACTGCGGAGCGCATGGAGGCTGAGGGCAGTTGCATAAAAAAAACATGCACCAGCAACATACTCATCACGTGCCAACCGTAACTTCAGTTGCCGGATGGAAGGCAGCTCCCTACCGGGACGAGCCTTGATTTTATCCAGCCCAACCTTCTGGTTAGGATTGTCACAGTCAATTGCTGCGGCCTCATCCGCCCCTAGCCGCAAACGCTTTGCAGCAGGCATGGGGTTGGGATCCCTAGGCATTGCTTTCTTGCCTGAGGGGGGGCTGTTACATGGCTGTGAGCCATCTGTGCTGGACTGACTAGGTGCCACGACAGTGCATGCCGTCCCTAAACTGCTATCCATATTTGGGGATGACATTTCACTATCTTGCCGACTCAATGAAACCTGTGGTGGGCGCTGTGCTAGGGGCACAGGGGATCCCTGATCAGAGAGTGACTCAGCACCGCAACCGGGGTGTGGCGTTAGGCATTCTTCTGCAGCTCCTGGCCCTGTGTTCTCCATTACGTCTCGGCCCTGGTTCTCATCGTCAGCATGCACACCACGTGGAACTTCGGGTGCACTTGGGGGTCCACATCGCATCGAACAGGCTGGGACGTTGGACGCTCTTGGATCACCTCTGCGGGGATCCTTGTCAGCAGTCATAGGAGTTAAGGCGGGGGGGGGGTGGGCGGGGGGCCATTGCTGTGCTTCACCAAGGGTGCCAGCTGTGCCTATGGCCTCCTTTGTGCCCCCTTCCAGGTGCATAGCACATGCATCGTTGGGTGTACCGTTGTCATCAGGGACACCGGCAGATGCATCTTGGGATCCGAGTCGCAGCGCACAGGCTGGGACGTCGGACTGGCTTGGATTACCTCTAGGGGGATCCTGGTCAGGTGTCGGGGGTCCCGGGGGTGGGGGGGTGTTACACCCCAGCTTCTGGCATGGCTTCCAATAGAAGCTCCATGGCCTCCTCCCCTGCATCAATTGTCCATGCATTGTTCACCACACGGACACCAGCATGGAGGTATCCCAAGGGGTTGCGGGGTACCTCGGGGCTGAAAGGGGTGCACCTCAGTATCACATCGCTACTCTCTTGCATTGGAATCCGCATGGACTTTGCAAAGTGGCGTCCCACCGTATAGGCAGCCACCAGGCTCTCCCCTGACAGGGGCTCCCGCCGTTGCTCCCCCAAGCCTCCCTTGGTACGCGTTTGAAACCCAATGTTGTTCCCGACTGGAAGATTCCCAATGGGAACAATTCCCGCCGGAACAATCTCGTTGGGAACACCACTGGAACAAGTGTCGCAGGCCAGACAACGAGATCCATCACCATGAGTTTCCAAGTTCGTGAATGATGTTTTTTGTCTCTTTCTTGCATGTATAACGCGTCCAAGGCTTGTCTTTCCCATCGGGGCCATGTTGACATATTGTGGGCCGTTGGTGCCACCTTCCACTAGGTGTACACATTTCGAACTTTTCGTATCCATTTGCAAGCCTGCTGTTTCTTGTAGTTCAGACGCAGCGTTGTATGACTTTTCAACGTTGGCGTCCCCATTCTCCCGTTTGATTTGTGCATTGTGGCCATGCCTAGGGTCCCATTTTGGTATTTGTTCCTTGCCTGAATGCTCGGTGGGTCTACGGGCATCTTCCCCTAGAGGTATGCATTGCCAAATTTCGCTTCGTAGTTCATTGTTGTAGCTTCATCATGCCTAGATCGCAAACCCGCGTTGCGCAACTAACCACCCACCTCGTCCATTTGGCTAGTGCTGTTAGCCTCCGGGACGGGGATCTTGTTGGGGAGCTCATAGCGGAAAGGGCCATCTCCTCTCCAAACGCCCGCCGCCAATTTGCGGTGGCCGTGCGCTTGGCCCAACCAAGCTGTGTACGAGGGATACAGTAGGGGGCAATCGCCAAGTACGCCTCCGAGGTGCTCCCCCCCGATGAGTGTTGCGAGCTCATCCTCAACCTGCGTGCGCCCAAATCCGCTTGGCGCACGCTCTCGGAAGTGTACACCCTCCGGGAGCTGAAGTACACCGCGACCACGGGCCTTCCATTCGCCCGTCCGATTTGCCCTGAGAGGGCTTTCCAGCAGCGCTGGCAAGATCTACTGGCCCCCTTGGAGCTGGCCCCCGCGGTGAGCACTTCGGATCCCAAGGCCACGGGCATCAGTTGGCCGTGGGCATCATGGCTGCGCTACATTGCTAGCCAACCCCCGTTGTGCCGCATGATCGATTGGTCGTTTCCCCTGACTTTCATTGTCAGGGGGGATGGCTACCCCTGCGCACGCGGGGAGTGGTCCCAATTAACTGTGTCCATCGCCAACATGGGCCTTTGGGGACGAATTCCCGCCTGCGTGTGGGTCATCGGCCTCGCAATCTGCGGGGAAAAAGCGATGGCGACCCTAGCAACCCTTTGGGAAGACAATATTAGAGTGTGCCGCGCACACACCGTGTTGTTCCGGCGACGTTCCGATAACTTGTTCCGGCGACGTTCCGGCGACGTTCAAGTGTTTCGTTGGAACCGCCACCGGAACAATTTGGTTCCAACAAAATTGATGTTTTTTTCTTAGGCCATCCAGGAGGTCGTGGACACCCACCGGGTGGTCTTCAATTCCCACGAGGAAGCAGCCGATGCCTGGCTCGGTGGTGATTCCCCCTGGGTGCGCCGCATTATCGGGATCACGCCGGCCCCACAAGTGGGGTCACTATACAACGAGGGGATTTGGGACTCCGACGCCGCTGTGTGGCGGGGCAAAGACGTGGTCCGGACCACCGAGTCGGACCACGCACAGCGGACGTCCTTCTTGTTGGGAACACCATCGATGAAGGCCGCAGGTTGTTCCGTGGAACCAGTGGTGGTCATTGCCCGGTGCCGCGTTGTCATGTGCATTCTGCATTGTTGCATGGCGATGGGCCGCTTGCAAATGACCAACATTGAGCGGTTGGCGGCAGAGCGGCTAGCCGGGGGCGATGAGGTGTCCCGTGCGGCGATTCAGGCGGTATTGCATGAGCATCACACTGGGTGCCGCCTAGGCAAGGATTGTTCCCCGGATGGTGAGGAGACGTCGCGCCTGTTTGCGGCTTGGCCCGATGTTGCATAGTTGCTGTCGGTTGGGCCAGAGGAGCCCCCCTATAGGGCTGTGATGGGGATGGCGAAGCTTTTGAAGGACCTGTACCACACCTATAAGGTGGGTACGCGTCCCCAATGCCGGGCAGCGGCAGCTGCCTTCCGGGTGCATTGTGCTCCTAGGTCCGCATCCCATTACCTCCTGTTCCTGGAGGAGGATGCGGATCGCGTATTGGACAACATTTGGCCGTTCGGATTGGCAATGTTCTCCAATGACATTGTCGAAAGCCTTAACCGCTTCCTGAGGCAAGCTTTCAACGAACACAGTGCCCGGGGCGGTGGCCGGCAATCAGCTACTGGGATTGCCACCTGCGGTCGCTCGCAGGCATCCATTGATTCGGACGCCGACGCCCTGCGGCAAGTGTTGCAATGGGTTTTCTTGTACTTTCACATTCATCTCCACCAACATGATGCTGTTCGACATGTGCCTTGTGTTCCCAGGGCTGCACTAGAGACCACCCCCTCTGCACCACCCCCGTTCCTCAGCTATCTTCTTTCCTCTGCTCCTATCCATGGCCGCGCCCGTCAGCGCAGATATGATGCAAATGATGTTGGCGCTTCTGAAGGCCACCAAGATTATGCAGGTTTGCGGGTTTGGGCTTGGGTGGGGGTTTGGGCTTGGGTTTGGGCTTGGGGCTGGGTGTGGGTTTGGGCTAGGGCCTGGGTGTGGGTTTGGGCTTGGGTGTGGGTTTGGGCTTGGGTTTGGGCTAGGGGTTGGGTGTGGGTTCGGGTGCGGGTTTTGGTTTGGGCCTAGGTTTGGGTTTGGGTTTGGGTGTATGCTTTGGCGCGCTTTGCGCGCAGTGGAAATCAGTGCGTTGGGTTTGTGTGTCCCTGCCTGCCCTGCTCCCCCCGCTCCCCCCTGTGTCCCTTTTGTTCTTTGCTTTTTAGGAATTTGATGATTTGTTGTTGAGGGGAAGGGGAAAACCCAAGAACCCCCAGTGATTATTCGTGCCCCATGCCCATAAAGGGGCTAGGAATCTTTGTTGTCCAGGGGAAGGGGAAAACCCAAGAACCCCCAGTGATTATTTGTGCCCCATGCCCATAAAGGGGCTAGGAATCTTTGTTGTCCAGGGGAAGGGGAAAACCCAAGAACCCCCAGTGATTGTTTGTGCCCCATGCCCATAAAGGGGCTAGGAATCTTTGTTGTCCAGGGGAAGGGGAAAACACAAGAATCCCCAGTGATTATTTGTGCCCCATGCCCATAAAGGGGCTAGGAATCTTTGTTGTCCAGGGGAAGGGGAAAACCCAAGAACCCCCAGTGATTGTTCGTGCCCCATGCCCATAAAGGGGCTAGGACCCTTTGTTGTCCAGGGGAAGGGGAAAACCCAAGAACCCCCAGTGATTGTTCGTGCCCCATGCCCATAAAGGGGCTAGGATTCTTTGTAGTGCATGACCCCCCCCCCACGGGGCCATAGTGCACGCAGTGCGCCCTGTGCGCGCGCGGAACTGTGCCTATTTTCCACTGTTCCGGCGACGTTCCAACAACCTGTTCCGGCGACGTTCTGGCAACGTTCCGGCGGCCACTGGAACGTCGCCAGAACGTCGCCGGAACAGGTTGTTGGAACGTCGCCGGAACAAGGTGTCTGGGTAGGGTTGGCCTCTCTCCGGCATCCTTGTCTGCAGGACGGGATGACCGAGACCGAGGCCCTGGGGGCAGCACTGGCCGCACCACCGCCGCCAGCCCCACTGGGGGCACATGGGGCCACGCGCTCCGAGCCACGCAGGAGCTCTGCGCTGGCTTCGCCAGCCCCTCCCCCACCTCAGGGCGCTCCCAAACATCCTCCGTGGGCAACCCCCGCTCACCAGCCATCGGAGGCGCCACGGCCTGCCCCAAAAGGGGCCGCGCCAGTCGCGCCTCTCCAAGCGCATCGCCCCCAGTTGCCCGAGCCCTCGACTGGGAGCTCAATGAGTAACGGGGGGGGGGGTTCGGGAGCACGCCGTGGTTCTGGGGGAGCTGCAAGAGGGTAGGGGCAATGTTGAAAGCCTCCGCCGCCGCGTGAAAAAATGGTTTGCGAAATTGGCGGAGTGCCGGCGGCGTGGGGACATCACCGGGGGGGGGCACGCGGGCGAGAGGGTTCTGGAGGGGAACCGGCGGGTAAGGGAGGCGCAGAAGGCGGTGGAGGTGCTTGAAAGAGTGTTGCAGGGCATGGATGGGGAGGTGCAGGTGAAACAGGAAGGGGGTGTCAACGACGATGACGTTGTGGAGCTGGGTGAGGTGGTGGTGGATGAGAAGGATGAAGAGCGGAGGGCTAACCCGGGGGTTAAGAGGGAGGAAGAAGAGGGGGGGGGGAGGGGGATGGGGATGGGGAGGGGGATGGGGAGGGGGAGGGGGAGGGCGATGACGCCGGCGGCGTCTTGCGCATTACGGATTGGATGCGCAACCGACTTGGCTCATCCCTGGCAGCAAAAGCGGCCAATTTTCCCTGGACAAGGGAGATGGTAGGCCCCAACCCCCCCCCCCCCTGGACGCCTGTGTCCTACGAGCCCCCCACCCCACCATTTACACGCTCCGTTGGCTGCTGCAGCGCTTCGTGCACAAGCAACTGCACTGCAAGGAGCAGCGTGATTGCCGCTGGCGCCGGGAGGAGGGGTCCGCGCCAGGGGGGGTCCCGGTGTCCTGGGTGACCGGGCCGGGGACAGGGCGCACGGCACCCCTCCCCAACGACTGGCTCCCCAGCAAGGCGCAGGGGGGCAAATTTCTAACCGCGGGATCTGTCAGTGCGGGGAGTTGCCATTGGCACCTCATTTTTGAGCGTTGGGCCGACCACGGCCTTGGCGAGGTGAGGGCGACTCCCCGCAAGGACACCGTCCTCTTTCGGGCCAATTGGACCCGAATCCTCCGCGACGGCATCTATGTGGTCGAGGACGAAGGCAAATACCATGGCTTCGTCGTTGGCCAAACGCTCTCGCGGCCGTTCGGGCAGTGCTAGCGCAACGTGAGCGCACGCCGACCTCGCAATTGCGGCAAGCGTTGGCGGCGATCAAGGAGAACGTGGACACGCGCGTGCGGGTATGCCCCCCCGCAAGCATGTCCACATGGCCAATAGGGCCCAAAAATGCACATGGTTGGCGTGCCGGTGCATTGTTCCGGCGACGTTCCAAAAAGTTTGTTCTGGCGACGTTCCAATCTGTCACCAAAAAATGTTTGAAAAGTCTTTTGAACGTCGCCGGAACAGCTTTTTGGAACGTCGCTGGAACACTCATCCTGGCTATCCTCCATGTAGGTGGAGGACATCCAGGTCAACCCTTCGGACCCGCGCGACGTTCGGGTGATCCTTCGTTGGCCAGGAAGCGATCCCCTGCCCATCTATTTGGGTACGTTGCTTCAGCAGTTGCACTTGCGGCCCGTCGCCGTGCTCAAGTTCCTCACGGCCATGATGGACTACGTGGCAGCCCGCGGCAGCGTTCTCGCGACGCGCATCGAGGGGTGGGGCAGCATTGGCGACATGTCCCCAGCGCCGCCGCACTGCCAACAAGTGGCCGCAGAGGCCCCCGCCCCGCCCGCGTGTGCACCGCCCGTGCAACCCCAACCCCCGAACCCCCACCCAGCCCCCCAAACAGCACCCAAACCAAAACCCAAACCCCAACGCTCCCCCTAGCCGGAACCCAAGAGCGCCCCCAAACCAGCCCCCCAAAAAAGGAAGAGGCTCCCGGGGGAGTCCTCCAGCGAGGAGTCGTCCAGCGACTCCTCAACGGACTCCTCCTCGGGGTCCACCACCGACTCCTCGGCGTTCGAGGAGCCCCAGCCCCGCCCCCCGGCCAAGGAGCCCACCAAACCCCCTCGCAAGGCTCCCAAGAGAGCCGCGCCCCCCCAACGCAAGGCCCAGCCCCCCCAACCCCAACCCAAGGCCAAGCCAAAGGCAAGAGGGGGGGGGGTGCAAATACAAAGCGGGGGAGCAAGTGTATGTAGTTTTTCGGGACAATGGGCAGTGGGGGATCGAGCAGGGCAAAGAGGCCCTTGCCGCGGGTGGCCCCCCCGGGGTTGGGGAGGCGTGGGTCGCCTTCCCCAAAGACCCCGAACTGTTCGCCATCCCGAGAGCGCCGGTTTGGAAAACCAAGACGCAGGCGAAGAAGTTCCTCGCCAAGATGATGGCGGCCGAGGAGGAGGACAAGGAGGACGACGGGGACGCGGACGAGGAGGGGGACGAGAGCAACGACGGGGACGGAGACGGGGGAGACGAAGGGGATGGACCGGGGGCAGGTTTGGGTGCTACCGGGGCTAACCGGGATGGGGGCGTCGGGGAAGAGGTCGAAGGGTTGGAGGGGGAAAGGATGGAGGTCGAAGGGGTGGAGGGTGAAGGGGTGGTGGGAGAAGGGGTGGAGGGTGAAGGGGTGGAGGGTGAAGGGGTGGTGGGTGAAGGGGTGGAGGGTGAAGGGGTGGTGGGTGAAGGGGTGGTGGTCGGTGAGGGGGATGGGGGGGATAGTGGGGCGGGTGACAAGAGTTCGGGGGCGCCCGCCGGGCCCCCGACCACGCAGGACTTTTAGGTGAGAACAAGAGACTAACCTGATGGGCCCCCGGGGGCACCCTACACAACAATGTATGTTACCATTTTACCCTTCCTTGTGCTTTGCTCTTGTTGTAGAGTGCTTGTTCCGGCGACGTTCCAATAACTTGTTCCAGCGGTGTTCCAATGGTGTTCTAACAAAAACTGTTTTTGAAAACAAGTTTTTTTCATGTGGCAACGCGCCGGGCAACAAATATGTGGATACCAGCGGGGACCCCCAAGGCTAGCAAACAACATATTCTGCCACCATGTACGGGTAGGCTTGGTTGGGGGGTAAATAAATTTTGACCTTTTTTTGTTCCGGCCAGATAGCCTAGAACATTGGAACAATTTGGCCGGAACAACATTGGGTTTCAAACGCGTACCAAGGGCTTGCATCGCAATGCGGACACACCGGGCAATGCCATGGCACGTTGTCATTAGTGCTTGGTCGAACTGTTGCTATCTTGTCAGCTGCACCGTCATAGGTGCTGGATTGGGTGGGACGCTGGGTTGAGGTCCGGGACTGCAAGTGGACGTTGAGCTTTCGGGCAACAGGGAGCTCCGTCGACTACCCCCGGATCCAGGGGTGCCCTGTCCAGTGGGACCTGTGCCACCGGCTGGCGCTGACACTCTCTGTCGGCCATCCCCGGATCCTGGGGTCCCCTGTGCTTTCGATCCCTTCCCGTTGGCCGGCAACAGTGAGTTCCGGCGGCTCGCACGTGCCACCAAATCACTTGTGAATGGCCGTGCTGCACTTGCTGCCTGTGGCCAAAAGTACTGCATTGTGCCCAAGGGTACTCTCCGTACCCCAACCACATACATCCTCTCCACAGCGGGTGTGGGGTACTTGGTCTCCCCTCTCCAGAAAGGCCATGAGTCCACAAGTGGCAAGGCAAACACAATGTCATTCCATGCCTCTAGCCAAGCAACTTTGCTAACGCTCAAGGGGTGTCCAGCAATGGCCCCTCGTCGACTCCCTACTTTCCCACGGTCCTGCTCATACTTTTTTATCCGGTGCCAGAGGTCTGAGGCTACCTTATGGTACTCCACAACAGCACCTCCGTCCTCCCGCGTGCACTTTGGACTGCCCTCTTGGCTGTACATCAGGCGTCACAGTGCTGCAAGTCCATGGGTATGGACGACATCAAGGGGACATGTCGCCATGTGCATTGCCAAGTTCCTGTAATAGATGGCCCCCCGTTCTGCTGGGGCATGCCACCCTGCCTCGCCGAGGGCTAGACGGAATCCCATTTTCATCTAGGCGGCTTCCATGGTGTCCCTTGGGGGCCCTTTAGGATGCTGGGCCATTTGTAGGAGGCTGCCTCAGAACGGTTAAAGGTTGTGGCCTCTTGCGTGGTCCACAAAGTGCAGTTCGATGGGCACTTGTTGATGACCACAACTCAGGAGGACAATCCGGTCCCGGACCCCGAAACTCGAAGCGGTAGGCTGCTTCCTCCTTGGGTTCCTGCGCGGGCCCACTTGATGCCACTGCGTGGTATGAACGTAGACCCTGGTCGAGGCGCAACGGCCAGGGACCAAGGGCAAACTTCTGCGCCTCAAGGGCTAGCAGTAGCTGGGTAGGGGTGAGGGATGGACGATGACCGAGGTCGAGACGCGGCGGCCATGGACCAATGGCGAACTCCTGCGGCTCGGCGGCCTGCAGTGGTTGTGGTGGGGTATGGACGACGACCGAGGTCGAGGCGCGGCGGCCAAGGACCAAGGGCGAACTCCTGCGGCTCGGCGGCCTGCAGTGGTTGTGGTGGGGTATGGACGACGACCGAGGTCGAGGCGCGGCGGCCAAGGACCAATGGCCAACTCCTGCGGCTCGGTGGCCTGCAGTGTGTGGGTGGGGGGACGGCTAATGACCGTGGTCACGGCGCTGTGGCCAGGGACCAAGGGCCAACTTCTTTGGCTCAAGGGCCAGCAGTAGGTGGGTTGGGGGATTCGGGATGCCCCTGGTCGAGGCGCTGCGGCCAGAGACCAAGGGGCAACTCCTGCAGCTCAGAGGCTAGCAGAGGTGAGGTACAGGTATCTGGGTCGTAGACGCTATGGTAATCGCAAATAATTCACGGACGGACATAAATAATTCACGGAGGGGTGAAATAATCAACGGAGGGGCAGAAATAATTCACGGAGGCATCCAATCATTCACAGAGGGTCAGAAAAAATTCACGGAGGCATCCAATAATTCACGGAGGGGCAGAAATAATTCACGGAGGCATCCAATAATTCACGGAGGAGCAGAAATAATTCACGGGGGCATCAAATAATTCACGGAGGGGCATAAACAATTCACGGAGGGGTGAAATAATTCACGGAGGGGCATAAATAATTCACGGAGGGGTGAAATAATTCACGGAGGGGCAGAAATAATTCACGGAGGCATCAAATAATTCACGGAGGGGCAGAAATAATTCACAGAGGCATCAAATAATTCACCGAGAGGGCAGAAAGAATTCACGGAGGGGTGAAATAATTCCCGGAGGCGCATAAATAATTCACAAGGGGATCAAAAAATTTGCGGAGGAGCAGAAATAATTCACGGAGGCATCAAATCAATCACGGAGGGGCATAAATAATTCACCGAGGCATTAAAAGATTCAGGGAGGGGCAAAAAAAATTCACAGAGGGGTGAAATAATTCACGGAGGGGCAGAAATAATTCACGGAGGCATCATATATTTCGCGGAGGGGCAGAAATAATTCACGGAGGCATCAAATAAGTCACGGAGGGGCATACATAATTCACAGAGGCATCAAATAATTCACGGAGGGGCATAAATAATTCGCGTAGGCATCAAATAATTCACGGAGGGGCATAAATAATTCACGGAGGCATCAAATAATTCACGGAGGGGCATAAATAATTCACGGAGGCATCAAATAATTCACGCAGGGGCAAAAAAAATTCACGGGGGGGTGAAAGAATTCACGGAGGGGCAGAAATAATTCACGGAGGCATCAAATAATTCACGGAGGGGCAGAAATAAGTCACGGAGGCATCAAATAATTCACCGAGGGGCAGAAATAATTCACAGAGGCATCAAATAATTCACGGAGGGGCACAAATAATTCACGGAGGCATCAAACGATTCGCGGAGGGGCAGAAATAATTCACGGAGGCATCAAAAAATTCACGGAGGGGCAGAAATAATTCACGGAGGCATCAAATGATCCACGGAGGGGCATAAATAATTCACGGAGGCATCCAATAATTCACGGAGGGGCATAAATAATTCACGGAGGCATCCAATAATTCACGGAGGGGCAGAAAGAATTCGGGGAGGCATCAAATAATTCACGGAGGGGCATAAAAAATTCACGGAGGGTCGAAAGTTTTCACGAAGGGGCAGAAAGAATTCACGGAGGCATCAAATGATCCACGGAGTGGCATAAATAATTCACGGAGGCATCCAATAATTCACAGAGGGGCATAAATAATTCACGGAGGCATCCAATAATTCACGGAGGGGCAGAAATGATTCACGGAGGCATCAAATAATTCACGGAGGGGCATAAATAATTCACGGAGGGTCGAAATAATTCACGGAGGGGTGAAATAATTCACGGAGGGGCAGAAATACTTCACGGAGGCATCAAATAATTCACGGAGGGGCAGAAATAATTCACGGAGGCATCAAATAATTCACGGAGGGGCAGAAATAATTCACGAAGGGGTGAAATAATTGACGGAGGGGCAGAAATAATTCACAGAGGGGTGAAAGAATTCACGGAGGCATCAAATAATGCACGGAGGGGCAAAAATAATTCACGGAGGGGTGAAATAATTCACGGAGGGGCATAAATAATTCACGGAGGCATCAAATAATTCGCGGAGGGGCAGAAATGATTCACGGAGCCATCAAAAAATTCACGGAGGGGCATATATAATTCACGGAGGCATCAAATAATTCACGGAGGGGCAGAAATAATTCACAGAGGGGTGAAATAATTCACGGAGGGGCAGAAATAATTCACGGAGGCATCAAATAATTCACGGAGGGGCAGAAAGAATTCACGGAGGCATCAAATAAGTCGCAGAGGGGCATAAATAATTCACAGAGGCATCAAATAATTCACGGAGGGGCATAAATAATTCACGGAGGCATCAAATAATTCACGGAGGGGCAGAAGCAATTCACGGAGGCATCAAAAAATTTACGGGGGGGCATAAATAATTCACGGAGGCATCAAATAATTCACGGAGGGGCAGAAATAATTCACGGAGGGGTGGAATAATGCACGGAGGGGCATAAATAATTCACGGAGGCATCAAATAATTCACGGAGGGGTGAAATAATTCACGGAGGGGCAGAAATAATTCACGCAGGCATCCAATAATTCACGGAGGGGCAGAAATAATTCACGGAGGCATCAAATAATTCACGAAGGGGCAGCAATAATTCATGGAGGCATCAAAAAATTCACGGAGGGGCAGAAATAATTCACGGAGGCATCAAATAATTCACGGGGGGGCATAAATAATTCACGGAGGCATCAAATAATTCACGGAGGGGCAGAAATGATTCACGGAGGCATCGAATAATCCACGGAGGGGCATAAAGAATTCACGGAGGCATCAAATAATTCACAGAGGGGCAGAAAAAATTCACGGAGGGGTGAAATAATTCACGGAGGGGCACAAATAATTCACGGAGGCATCAAATAATTCACGGAGGGGCATAAATAATTCACGGAGGCATCAAATAATTCACGGAGGGGCATAAATAATTCACGGAGGCATCAAAAAATTCACGGAGGGGCATAAATAATTCACGGAGGCATCAAATAATTGACGGAGGGGCAGAAATAATTCACGGAGGGGTGAAATAATTCACGGAGGGGCAGAAATAATGCACGGAGGCATCCAATAATTCACGGAGGGGCATAAATAATTCACGAAGGGGTGAAATAATTCACGGAGGGGCATAAATAACTCACCGAGGGGTGAAATCATTCACGGAGGGGCATAAATAATTCACAGAGGAATCCAATAATTCACCGAGGGGCAGAAAAAATTCACGGAGGTATCAAATAATTCGAGGAGGGGCAGAAATAATTCACGGAGGAATCAAATAATTCACGGAGGGGCAGAAAGAATTCACGGAGGCATCAAAAAATAATTCACGGAGAGGTGAAAAAACTCACGGAGGGGCAGAAATGATTCACGGAGGGGTGAAATAACTCATGGAGGGGCAAAAACAATTCACCGAGGCATCAAATAATTAACGGAGGGGCAAAAATAATTCACGGAGGGGTGAAATAATTCACGGAGGGGCATAAATAATTCACGGAGGGGCAGAAATACTTCACAGAGGCATCAAAGAATTCACGGAGGGGCATAAATAATTCACGGAGGCATCAAATAATTCACGGAGGGGCAGAAATAATTCACGGAGGGGTGAAATAATTCACGGAGGGGCAGAAATAATGCACGGAGGCATCCAAAAATTCACGGAGGGGCATAAATAATTCACGAAGGGGTGAAATAATTCACGGAGGGGCATAAAAAACTCACCGAGGGGTGAAATCATTCACGGAGGGGCATAAATAATTCACAGAGGAATCCAATAATTCACCGAGGGGCAGAAAAAATTCACGGAGGTATCAAATAATTCGAGGAGGGGCAGAAATAATTCACGGAGGAATCAAATAATTCACGGAGGGGCAGAAAGAATTCACGGAGGCATCAAAAAATAAATCACGGAGAGGTGAAAAAACTCACGGAGGGGCAGAAATGATTCACGGAGGGGTGAAATAACTCATGGAGGGGCAGAAATAATTCACGGAGGGGTGAAATAATTCACGGAGGGGCAAAAACAATTCACGGAGACATCAAATAATTAACGGAGGGGCAGAAATCATTCACGGAGGGGTGAAATAATTCACGGAGGGGCATAAATAATTCACGGAGGGGCAGAAATAGTTCACAGAGGCATCAAAGAATTCACGGAGGGGCATAAATAATTCACGGGAGCATCCAATAATTCACGGAGGGGCATAAAAAATTCACGGAGGCATCAAATAATTCACGGCGGGGCATAAATAATTCACGGAGGGGTGAAACAATTCACGGAGGGGCATAAATAATTCACGGAGGCATCCAATAATTCACGGAGGGGCAGAAATAATTCACGAAGGCATCAAATAATTCACGGGGGGGGCAGAAATAATTCACGGAGGCATCAAATAATGCACGGAGGGGCAAAAATAATTCACGGAGGGGTGAAATAATTCACGGAGGGGCATAAATAATTCACGGAGGCATCAAATAATTCGCGGAGGGGCAGAAATAATTCACGGAGGCATCAAATAATTCACGGAGGGGCATAAATAATTCATAGAGGCATCCAATAATTCACGGAGGGGCATAAATAATTCACGGAGGCATCAAATAATTCACGGAGGGCCAGAAATAATTCACCGAGGGGTGCAATAATTCACGGAGGGGCAGAAAGAATTCACAGAGGCATCAAATAATTCACGGAGGTGCATAAATAATTCACAGAGGCATCCAATAATTCACGGAGGGGCATAAATAATTCACGGAGGCATCAAATAATTCACGGAGGGGCAGAAATAATTCACGGAGGGGTGAAATAATTCATGGAGGGGCAGAAATAATTCACGGAGGCATCAAATAATTCACGGAAGGGCATAAATAATTCACGGGGGCATCAAATAATTCACGGAGGGGCATAAATAATTCATGGAGGCATCCAATAATTCACGGAGGGGCATAAATAATTCACGGAGGCATCGAATAATTCACGGAGGGGCAGAAATAATTCACGGAGGCATCAAATAATTCACGGAGGGGCAGAAAGAATTCACGGAGGCATCAAATAATTCATGGAGGGGCATAAATAATTCACGGAGGCATCAAATAATTCATGGAGGGGCGAAATAATTCATGGAGTGCTCAAATAACGGTTGTGGAGGTGCAAATTATTCCATGGCGACGCCTTGCTGTTCCCTGCACTGCCAAAATGTCGCACACATTTTGTCATACGTTCTAGGGGTGCAAGTCATTGCGCCAAGGCAAGGACATCACACCAACTTGGATCACCCCATGGGGATCTTGGCTACGTGCCTCAGGAATCGGGGGAGGCAGGGGGTTTACGTAGAGCCCTTGAGTTGGTTCATGACACCATGAAGCACGGAAGCAAACACTGCACATAGACGAGAGCCGGACAATGGAGACCCTCAGATTGTGGACGGCAACCCATGACGTTCCATGCGGATATAGTACCATCCGTTCACAACGTCCGATGTCCCACGCACACCTCCACATGCGCCATAGTGGAGGCTGTCAAATGTTCGACACAGCCTGTCACCGTCATGGTCATGTCATGATTTTTGCGGTCCGAACCGAAGACCAATTGATCCTGTAGGCTTCTCTGCCGGTGCGACCATGCCAAGGACATACCGCTTCACACGATCCGGCAATGGCTTCCAACCACAGTGCTGGGCATGTCCACGGTGAGCGGCACGTGGGGCACACACATCGCCCCCCCCCCCCCCGAACACTCTCTCACCCCATGGAGCAAAGACGCCACATACACCCCCAAGGGTGTGCAGAAATCATCGCCCAGGAAGCCTACCGTGTCCACGTGCCTGTAGGCATCCTGCCACACAGGCAGAGACACAGTGCGGTAGGCAGCTGACCGGGGGGGGGTTGGGATAGGTTTGAGCGTTGCGGAAGGGCTTGGTCAGCAGAAACTGCACCGGCCTTTGCTCGTGATCCGCCAAATCTTGTGTGTGGCACACTCTCTCCAACCCCTCAATGTCATGCCACCCTGCCGAGGCTGTGTCCTCATCCTTGATGAGGATGTAGGGCAATGCCCACTCCGTGAAATCAGGGAGGGTCACCCCGAAGTGCTTTGGTTCTACTTCCCCCGATTGGAGGCGCAGCCGCATCTCCAATGTCCCAACCGTCTTGTTGGCCATGATCCGCTCCAAGTCCAACAATTTGTCACTCTGGGGGGGGGAGAATCCCCAAGGGGCAAGGGGTTTTGCATGCTTCCTCCACGGTTTCCAAAGCCACTGCCCCACCACCCCCAACCCCCCCCCTTGAACTTGTAAATGACGCCCACCTCTGGTTTGGCAAGGGTAGGCTGTTGGTACAGAACCCCTGGAACCCGCACCTTCGGTACGTCCTCTTGGGATGGTGACTGCCGCAGTTCGGCAGCCATCACCCTCAGCCCACTCAACCAACGCGCAGTGCGGGGGGAGTCCTCCCAGTGGAACAAGGGCCCGAACAGATGCAACTCAGATTGGGCCCTGCTGGTTAGTGTGTTTGCCCGCACCACGTCCTTCATGATCCCCGGCTCCGAGGACACCAGGGAGGCCAGGACAGGCGGAGCCTGCAGACCCTGGTACCGGTCCATGGTGGCGATTGTCTGCAGACACTCATATGCTTGGTCCCCATGCAGCCTGCGCCCGGCCTCCCACACACAGTGCTGCAGCCATAGCATCTGCGCATAGTGTGTGGTGACAATTGCCACTGACTTGGGGGGGTACACATTTGCACTGTGTGCATGCTCCAGAAAGTGCAGCACCGGCCAGGCCTCCCGTTTGCTCAGGTTCCCCTGGTCGAGCATGGCCTCGTCCATGACAAGGCAATCCCATGCTCTGCCAACCTCCCTTCTCAGTCTGTCCACCCGGTCGGGCGACATCCCGTACCGTGTCAGCACCTGTCTCCACTCAGGGCCGTCTGTGCTGACTATGCGGATGTGTTGCCCTCCCAACACCGGGGGGGGGTAATGCTGGGGAGGAGGCGGGTCCATGCGGAACTGCAGGGTTAGGACACACACAGTACACCTTGTACGGTACAGGACAAACTGCAACACCCTACTTGTGGCGAAGCGCTGCGAGTCACCATACTGCATCCCTGGTCCCTGGTCGAGGTGCACATTGAGGTTAGCAAAATGCTCAGACCGCGGCCACGCAATTTGTTGAGCCGTCACCTTGCCCCCTTTCTCCCCTTTCTGCGATGCGAGAAGAGTGATGACACTGTATGGGCGCCGTTGACCGGCATCCCCACAAAACATGCACTGTGCCCCAAAAGCCGCCAAGTCAAGACCCACTGGGATGCTATGCCTCGAGGACTGATCCACGAAGCTGAATGCGAACCGAGTTTGTGGGTCACCCGCAAGCAACAACTTCCGCCGCGTGGCGACCATACCAGCTGTTGCAGAGAGAACCTGGCAGCTGTTGAGGGCACACTGCTATGTGCCATTGCAGTCCGGATGATTGGCCAACGTCTCTTGGACTGCTAGTTGGTTGTACGGCTGCAAATTTGGGGGGGTCCGGCCCCTTGCAGCTCGGAGCCGCATCCAGGGCACGGGGTAGTCCTTCAGGACCGCCGCTAAGAAGACAAGATCTTGTTCTGCCGATTGGATCACCCGCAGCATCAGGTTGTCGACCTGTGCGTTTGTTGGGGCGGTGACTAAGATGCATGCCCGAGGGGGTTTCTCAGTGGGTCCCCCCCCCCTTTCTTGCCAGTGTGTATCGAATCTGGCGCCTTGGGATTCGGGATGCATGGGTGGAAGTACCGCTTCTGCCACATCACTGCCTTGATGCAGGCCACCGAGGTCTCCGACTTCCCCGTGCCGGCCCCCCCAGTCACGGAGGAGACAACAGCACCCTCATCCACACATTGCCGGACAGCCAAGGCTTGGGAGGGGTTAAGTTATGATGCTCCACAAGGTGACGTAGGATCTGCTGGTCCTCGTCAGGGAGGCTGGCAGACAGCTGTGGTTCTTGCCGGGCGGCATTGAGCAACGCGTTCCAGGCCTCCCCCGTCCGTATCTCCTCACGCAACGACCGGAACGGTGCCTCGTCAGGCAGGACACAGCAGCACCACCTGCGGATGTACAAGACGGGCGGTTTGTTCGCACAAACAATGGTCACCACGTCACTGGAGGTGCCATCACCTGGCACCTTGCCAATCCGGTCCGGGTTTGGTGCCACGTCAACGGTGTCGACATCTGCCCGCTTCATGTCCCATCCATGGATGAGATCCCCATCGGTGAGCTCGTAGTTGCCCCAAACTTCGAGCTCAGCAACCCATTCTATTACCTTGACCATGTTGCCATGCTTGTCCTCCTTTAGCCCCTCGACCCTCTCAAACCACCCCTTGGTGCGTGTTTGAACCCCAAGCTTGTTCCAGCCAAATTGTTCCAGTGTTCTAGGCTATATGGCCGGAACAAAAAAAGTTTGAAATTTGGTTACCCCCCAACCAAGCCTACCCGTACATGATAGCAAAATATGTTGTTTGCTAGCCTTGGGGGTCCCCGCTGGTATGCTTATATTTGTTGTCCGCCGCGTTGCCAAGTGAAAAAAAACTTGTTTTCAAAAACAGTTTTTGTTAGAACACCATTGGAACACCGCTGGAACAAGGTATTTGAACGTCGCCGGAACAAGCAACCTACATTAAGAGCAAAGCACGAGGAAGGGTAAAATGGTAACATACATTGTTGTGCAAGGTGCCCGTGAGGGCGCATCGGGGTAGTCTCTTTGTGAACCCCCTTTCGGGTGGCGGGTGATTAGCAATGGTTTTTGGTTTTCTTTCACTCTCCCTTCCAAAACCCAGGCTCCCGACCTAGGGCCTAGCCCAGGCCTTTGCTTAGGTTCCGTCCTACCCTGGGGGGGGGGGTCCAGCGGAGTCTCGGGTGTTGTCAGTCTCCAACCCCCCCCCCCCCCCCCGGGGGGAGGGTAGGCCCTTGTGGGGGTTGTGGGTCAGTTGGGTCTGATGAGTCTGTCCCCCTTCTCTCCTGCTTCCCCCCGTGCTTGCTTCACTGTGCAGGTATCATGAAAAATATTTTTGTACGGTATGTTTGCATGCAATGTCATAGCATGTGTGCATGCCGCGTGCCAATAAAGGGGGTAGGAGTTTATATTGTCACGTTGGATTGAAGGGCTGGGGCGAACCCGAGAACCCCACAGTAGATGATCTGGTGTGTGGTCCGTGGTGTGTGGTCTGTGGT
Source organism: Eutreptiella sp. 'Long Island Sound 2002' (assembly GCA_964036045.1). Lineage (NCBI taxonomy): Eukaryota > Euglenozoa > Euglenophyceae > Eutreptiales > Eutreptiaceae > Eutreptiella > Eutreptiella sp. 'Long Island Sound 2002'. The sequence goes on from OZ038380.1 coordinate 107,978,751, forward strand.
CTGTGGTCTGTGGTCTGTGGTTGGTGGTCTGTGGTCTGTGGTGTGTGGTCTGTGGTCTGTGGTTGGTGGTCTGTGGTCTGTGGGTCTGTGGTCTGTGGTGTGTGGTGTGCAGTCTGTGGTTGGTTGTCCATGGTCCATGGTCTGTGGTATGTGGTCTGTGGTCTATGGGCTGTGGTTGGTGCTCTGTGGTCTGTGGTCTGTGGTCTGTGGTGTGTGGTGTGTGGTGTGCGGTCTATGGTCTGTGGGCTGCGGTTGGTGCTCAGTGGTCTGTGGTCTGTGGTGTGTGGTGTGTGGTCTGTGGTCTGTGGTCTGTGGTCTGTGGTTGGTGCTCTGTGGTCTGTGGTCTGTGGTCTGTGGTCTGTGGTTGCAAAGGAGGGGGCAATAAAAGTTGTTCTGGCGACGTTCCAGCAAGTTGTTCCGGCGACGTTCCGGCAACGTTCCGGTGTTTTTAGGTGTTCAAGATTTGAACATCGCCAGAACCATTTACTGGAACATCGCCGGAACACCTTCCTGGGGGAAAGTTTTTCTGGCCCGAGTGGCCCGTATGACATGGAGGAAACTGGTCTGTGGTCTGTGGTCTATGGTCTGCGGTCTATCGTACGTGGTTGGTGGTGTGTGGTCTGTGGTCTGTGGTCTGTGGTCCGTGGTCTGTGGTCTGTGGTCTGTGGTCTGTGGTCTGTGGTGTGTGGTCGGTGGCCTGTGGTGAGTGGTCTATGGTGTGTGGTGTGTGGTCTGTGGTCTGTGGTCTGTTGTCTGTGGTCTGTGGTTGGTGATCTGTGGCCTGAGGTCTGTGTCTTTAGTCTCTGGTTTGTGGTCTCTGGTTTGTGGTCTTTGGTCTGTGGTCTGTGGTTGATGGTCTGTGGTTGGTGGTCTGTGGTTGGTGGTCTGTGGTTGGTCTGTGGTGTGTGGTCTGTGGTGTGTGGTTGGTGGTTTGTGGTCTGTGGTCTGTGGTCTTTAGTCTCTGGTTTGTGGTCTTTGGTCTGTGGTCGGTGGCTGGTGGTCTTTGGTTGGTGGTCTGTGGTTGGTGGTCTGTGGTTGGTCTGTGGTATGTGGTCTGTGGTGTGTGGTTGGTGGTCTGTGGTCTGTGGTCTGTGGTTGGTGTGTGGTCTGTGGTCTGTGGTCTGTGGTCTTTAGTCTCGGTTTGTGGTCTTTGGTCTGTGGTCTGTGGCTGGTGGTCTTTGGTTGGTGGTCTGTGGTTGGTGGTCTGTGGTTGGTCTGTGGTATGTGGTCTGTGGTGTGTGGTTGGTGGTCTGTGGTCTGTGGTCTGTGGTTGGTCTGTGGTCTGTGGTCTGTGGTCTGTGGTTGTGGTCCGCGGTTGGTGGTCTGTGGTTGGTCTGTGGTTGGTTTGTGGTGTGTGGTGTGGTGTGTGTGTGTGTGTGTGGTACCGCACACTGCACACCTTGTTCCGGCGACGTTCCGGTAACTTGTTCTGGCGACGTTTTGGCGACGTTCCAGTGACCGTTGGAACGTCGCCAGAACGTCGCCAGAACAGGTTGTTGGAACGTCGCCAGAACAGTGGTAAATACACACACATCTGGGTGCGCACAAGGCGCACTGCGCGCACTGCAGCCCCGGGGGGGGGGGGGGGGACCTAGGGAACCGTGGTAAGCAGATCAATTCCCCGCCACTGCGGTGGCTGGGCCCCAGGCCATCTGCCTTGGGTTTGGAAGGGAGAGTGAAACCCAACTACCCGCCACGCAGTGGCTGGGCCCCAGGTCAACTGCCTGGGGTTTTGAAGGGAAGGCACAAACCTTTCTTCTTTTTTTTCTTCAATATTTTTATCAAAATCAAAATCAAAATCGTCATTCAAAGACAGACAAAGGGGTGCAAACAGGGAAAGGGACAAAAGGGGGCAAGGAGCGAAAGGGACACGGGGGGGGGGGGGCAGGGTAACACACAAAACACACCAACACAATGCACACACCCAAGCCCAAACCCAAGCCCAAACCCAAACCCAAACCCAAACCCAAACCCACACCCAAGCCCAAACCCGCAACCCAAACCCAAATCCAAACCCAAGCCCAAGCCCCAACCCGCAACCCAAACCCAAACCCAAACCCACGACCGAGCCCAAACCCAAGCCCAAACCCAAGCCCAAACCCAAACCCCGAAAGGGACACCGCGAGGGGGGGGGGGGCAGGGTAACACAGAAAACAAACCAACACAATGCACACACCCAAGCCCAAACCCAAGCCCAAACCCAAACCCAAACCCACACCCTAGCCCAAGCCCGCAACCCAAACCCAAACCCAAACCCAAACCCAAGCCCAAACCCAAACCCAAACCCAAACCCAGGCCAAAACCCGCAACCCAAACCCAAACCCAAACCCAAACCCAAACCCAAACCCAAACCAACCAAACCCAAGCCCAAACCCGCACCAAAACCTAGCAAGGCATCGGCCGCTCGCTCGCGGAGTTGTAGACCACCCGGTGGGTGTCCACCACCTCCTGGATGGCCTAAGAAAACAACATCAATTTTGTTGGAACCAAATTGTTCCGGTGACGGTTCCAACAAAACACTTGAACGTCGCCGGAACGTCACCGGAACGAGTTATCGGAACGTCACCGGAACAACACGGTGTGTATGCGGCACGCCTTAATATTGGCTTCCTAGAGGTTGCCAAGGTCGCCATCGCTTTGTCCCCGCAAATTGCGAGGCCGATGACCCACACGCAGGCGGGAATGCGTCCCCAAAGGCCCATGCAAGCGATGGACACGGACAATTGGGACCACTCCCCATCTGCGCATGGGTAGCCATCCCCCCTGACAATGCATGTCAGGGGTAACAACCAATCGATCATGCGGCACAACGGCAGTTGGCTGGCAATGTGGCGCAGCCACGATGCCCATAGCCAACTGATGCCCGTGGCCTTGGGATCCAATGTGCTCACCGGGGGGGGCAAGCTCCAAGGGGGCTAGTAGATCTTGCCAGCGCTGCTGGAAAGCCCTGCTGTATCTCTCGGACACAGCTCGGTTGGGCCAAGCGCACGGCCACCGCAAATTGGCAGTGGGTGAGTGGAGAGGGGATGGCCCATTCTGCTATGAGCTCCCCAACAAGATCCCCGTCCTGGAGGCTAACAGCACTAGCCAAATGGGTGAGGTAGGCGGTTAGTTGCTGAACCCGGATCTGTGTCGCAGGCATGCCGAAGCTACAACAATGAACTACGAAGCGAAATTTGGTAATCCATACCTCTAGGGGAAGATGCCTGTAGACCCACCGAGCATTCAGGCAAGGAACAAATACCAAAATGGGACCCTAGGCATGGCCACAATGCACAAATCAAACGGAAAAACGGGTACGCCAACGTTGAAAAGTCATACAACGGTGCGTCTGGACTACAAGGAACAGCATGCTTGCAAATGGATACGAAAAGTTCGAAATGTGTACACCTAGTGGAAGGTGGCACCAACGGCCCACAATATGTCAACATGGCCCCGATGGGAAAGACAAGCCTTGGGCGCGTTGCACACGCAAGAAAGAGACAAAAAACATCATTGACGAACTTGGAAACTCATGGTGATGGATCTGGTTATCTGGCCTGCGACACTTGTTCCAGTGGTGTTCCCAAAGAAATTTTTCCGGCATGAATTGTTCCCATTGGGAACATTCTAGTCGGGAACAACCTTGGGGTTCAAACGCGTACCAAGGGACAGCTCCCTCTGGGCACCTTGCTTCCATGCCCACCTCCGGGCAGCGGCAATCTCATGCACGGTGTGCACCAAGGATGCCTTGTGGACGTACGCATCGCGATCAGCCCAACGGGTGGTGAATCCCTCGGTTGGGTTCGTGTCGATGTCATAGTCCACATGGGCAAGGGTTTCAGCAAAGGTCCGGGCCTTGTCTTTGGCTTGCGGCGGGCCTTGGCCTGTGCCTTGTGGGGGGGCCTGACCTTTGCCTTGTGCATGGGCTTGGCCTTTGCCTGTGCCTTGCTGGGGGCCTTTGCCTTGCGCAGGGCCATGCCCTTTGCCTTGCTGTGGGCCTTTGCCTTGCGCAGGGCCATGCCCTTTGCCTTGCTGTGGGCGTGTGCCTTGCTGAGGTCCATGGCCTTTGCCTTGCTGAGGGCCTTTGCCTTGCGCAAGGCCATACCCTTTGCCATGTTGTGGGCCTTTGCCTTGCTGTGGGCCTTTGCCTTTGCCGTGTTGAGGGCCTTTGCCTTGCCAATGGCCATGGGGCTGTGTTTGCCCTCCGTTTGGCATGTTGTCTGGGTCGGTGCGCTGTGGCCGGGGACCGAGAGTGAACTCCTGCGACTCAGAGGCCTACAGTAGGTGAGTTGGAGGTTAAAAAGACGACCCCGGTCGAGGCGCTGTGGCCGGGGACCGAGGGCGAACTCCTGCGGCTCGGCGGCCTGAAGTAGGTGAGTTGGGGGTTGAAAGACGACCCCGGTCGGGGCGCTGTGGCCGGGGACCAAGGGCGAACTCCTGCGGCTTAGCGGCCTGCAGTAGGTGAGTTGGGGGTTGAAAGACGACCCTGGTCGGGGCGCTGTGGCCGGGGACCGAGGGCGAACTCCTGCGGCTCGGCGGCCCGCAGTGGGTGGGTACGGAGAGAAACGACGACCCTGGTCGAGGCGATGTGGCCGCGGACCGAGGGCGATCTCCTGCGGCTCAGCGGCCCGCAGTAGGTGGGTTGGGGGGTAGACGACGACCCTGGTCCGGGCGTTGTGGCCAGGGACTGAGGGCGAACTCCTGCGGCTCGGCGGTGCGCAGTGGGTGAGAGATGAACGCGTGGGTGTTGGGGCAGGCCCAACTCAGATGTCTGGGTCAGAGACGCGACGGTCTAGACCCAAGACGCACTTCCTCGCCTCAAGGGGGAGGTTGGAAATAAAAGAGTGCCCTATGTGTAAGAGAGGCCCGGTGCACACTTGCCGAAGAGCTGGAAATTGGAACGTTTCGCCGAAGTTTGTGGACGTTGCGAAGGGGCCTGCGCAGGCAGCAATGACCCAAACTGCGGCCTCTCCGGCGGGGGGGCGGACTGAGACGCACGGCGCTGGAGCAATGAACCGTACTGCGGGGTGGGGCACGGCCCCTTCGGGGCGAGAGCCAATGGGAGGAGTGAGGAGCGGCGGTGCCTGCTATACTGGGTCAGTGTCACCTGATCACTTGATGGAAGGGGCAGTGGCCGACGAGGCACAGGTTGTGGGGCCGGCTTGGGGATACGGGGGGGTTTTGGGGTAGCACACAAGATTTCAAGCAACACTGCTGCATGCTCCTCGTCCCTGGAAAGGAAATGCGAACGGCTAATTCACATGCCCTCCTGCCACACGCGCAAGGGGTCTTTCTTGGGCTGCTGAACCGCAAACCGGTACATCGCTCGGCGGTTCAGCACCCCGTCCACAAAGTACTGAACCCCACCCACGTGATTCTCCCGCATAAGCTGCAATGTTTTGGCACTGTAGGGCCCGTGAACAGTGGGTTTGGGGGGGGTGGGGGGGTCCTTGGGTACGTACTTGGGGGGTTGTGGGGAGGATGGCGGTGGAACGGCAGTGCACATCAGGGCCTCCTCCACGGCTTCCAGGGCTACCAGGTATGGGGTTGAGGTAACGTGGGGTCTCGGTGGAGGACTTACTGGCGTTGGAGAGGTTGTTGGTGAAGGGGGAGAGGGGGGCGGTGTTGGCAATGGAGACTGGGCGAGGCCAGTTCGCTGAGACACTTCTCAGCATCAGAGTCCCACGGTGGCGAGAGGGGTTGGTCTCCAAACCGCAATAGCTCCGGCAGGTCCCCCCAACCACATTCCGGGAACGAAGGGCTGGAGGGGACGGAAGAGGCCACGCTAAGGGGGCTAGACGACATGGCAAACTGCGGCGCGCTGCGGGTGATGGGGCAGGCCCAACTCCAATGTCTGGGTCAGAGACACAGTGGTCTAGACCCAATACACACTTCCTCTCCTCAAGGGGGAGGTAGGTAACAAAAGAGTGCCCTATGTGTAGAAGAGGCTCAGTGCACACGCGTCTCCTATGCAATACATGCATTTCCCTTTGTCTCAGTAAGAGGCACAACATGCAACAAATACATATACCAGGAGATCAGGACCAAACTAAATCAAAACGAATTACCTCCAAGTTGTCGACCACCAATACCCACATAGCAGAGCCCCTTCTCGGGTTTTTTTTGGATGACGGTGGGACTTCTGCATCACCCAACTCAAATGCAGTCCGCCACATTGGACAGTACTGCGCCCAGCAAGGCACAATGAAAAAGAAACCTTGGGGCCGGAATCTGCGCAATGACCCAGACAAGCTGTCAAGGTAGGGGTTGGCGTATGTCATTCAGCAGTAGGGTGCAGGAGGGCTGAGTGCAGTCGTTTTCGGCACGTTTGGCAAACATGCAGATCCGTGGAAGTATCGGGAGATGCCTGCCTCCATCCAACAAAATAGGGCCTAAAACAGTAGGTCGCCGGACGGATTGTTCCCACATGGCTGACACATCATCGAAGGGGATGCATACATAAGAGCATGCACAACCTGGGTACACATGTGCATGCAGATACCTACAAATCGGGACCATCAAATAAAATAAAAACAAATTAAAACACCAAGCATCTACAAAGCAGACCATCAAAAAAAAAAAAAAAACCAAAACACAAACATCAGCAAAGCAGACCCCCGTCTCAGCATTAGCAACGTAACCGAAATAGCCAAAGCAGAGCCCCTTCTCCTTACATTGTTATTGGTGGAAGCGTCAGCCTCCCGGCGCCATACGTGGGGATGTTTGAAATGTGTCTCTGGGGCTCCTTAGGGATGCTGCTGCTGCGAAGCTGGATCCCTTCCCGGTGGAACGTAGAGTTGGATGGTACTGATTTTCCCAGGCTTGGGCAAATGCTCTTTCACGCCCCACTTTCTCAACAGCTCTGCCAACCCAAACAGGGCCTAAGAAAAAAGGTCCCTGCGGGAGTATGTGCCTCTGCTATGGGGGCAGCACAGACCCGGTGTCGGCGGAGCATCCCCCTGCGTTTGCGCCCTTGGTAACAAAAAATCATCGAAGGGGATCCATAACACCTGTAACACACACTTGGCAACACAACAACAGAGAAGAGCCCCTTCTCAGCTATACCCCTGCATGTGCACAAAGGACGTTGCATTGGATTCATGGTTTTTTGGGGAGCGGTGTACCACAGCGTTGTACCACAGCGTTACATGCTAAGCGTGTCAACTGTTTGCTTGGGGACCCACATCAGGTGCGGTATTGGTTGTACTAGGATGAGGATTTGGGCATTGGCACTGCAAGTGGCATTTTAAAAAATCCATGGAACACAAAACAGGGCCTAAGAAAAAGGTCCCTGCAAGGGTCTGCGCATGGCTCCCTGCTGCAGCCCAGACCCAAGTTCCACGGTGCAGGCCCGTGCACACACAACGTCGCCATCATCGAAGGGGCTGAAAATGGTCGGAAACTGCACAACCCACATCTACTAACAACAAATCGGGACAGGCGCACAATACGTGGATGCAAATACCAGGAAATCAGAACCCCTTCTCAGTTGTTGTCAGCGCATTCTTCATCGAAGGGGTCTGTGGTCGTAGGCGCCAGGGCCTAGACCACACACAGCTAAAACACCTCAAGGATGTTCTGCATAATGAAATTGTGAGCACATTCTGATCGGATGCAGAAACAAACATGTCAAAATCCCTTCTCAGTTGTTGTCAGCATCATCACTGAAGGGGTATATGGTCTTAGGCGCCAAGGCCTAGACCACACACAACCAAAACACCTCCAGGGTGTTCTACATAATCACATTGAAAGAACAGCAAAATGTCTGTGTGAGTGTGCTAGCTTGAGGTCCTGGAGCAAGCTGCAGAAATGGTATCCTAATTATACCCAAGTCTGCACCCTTGCTAAACCCGGCGGATGTCTTTACACGGTGCGGTGGGTTACACCCCATGTCTCTGCCCCTAGGTGCCCAATTTCTGTGCTGGCACCAAAAAACCTTGGGGAATACCCAGCGCTAACGCCAAGGTATTGGTTTTGTCTAACTACCTACCTACTGCAGGGGAGGGGTGGCCAAAAGCTATGAGGCATGAAAACGCCTGTTTGCTATGTGGCCAAAACCTAGGCTACCACTGCCACTGCCCACCGAAAACCCTGTTAAATTTCCAGGAAACTGGCACGACAGTGACACACACACTGTAGGTCCTACACACCCTACTGTGGACCCAGCCTTCGAAGGATGACGTCATCCAGGCCTTCCACTCCTACACCCACACGCTACTTGGTGCTGCTGTCAACGACGTCGTAGGCCCTACTGGCCTTCCTGGGAGAAGCGAGCAAAACACAGAGCTGCTAAGCTGCTTTGGCATGACAGGGACGTCATTACGCGTACCCCTGCCACGGCTTGGAGGGAAGGAGTGCACTGCGGCGCAGTGTGAGTACGTGTCGTTCATGGCGGAGTCGTTCATCATCTTCTTCGGTGCTTCCCAATTTGTTTGGTGTGATCTGCGCCCTTTTTGCTAGGCAAAAAATTGCACTGTCGAAGACAGCAAAGTGCACCAATCACCCTCACCTACATCACCTGAGAGGTTCACATGCAAGCACTGTTTTGGGCTGAGGAACCTAACCACCCTCGCCGTATTATACGGGTCCCCGAGTGGAAAATAATACGCTGTCCCAAAACAGGTCCTTCCTAGAAAGCAAGCTTAAGGAACTCCGCCCGTTCTATTATAGAACGTAGGGCGGAGCCCCAGGGTAACCTAAACAAGGGTTTACCGAGCGCACCACGCGTGGCCTACCCTTTAATGCGTCATGTGCATGCACAGGAGACACGGTCGCAATGACTCTACCACGGGGTAGCCCCTTCTGGGTTCACTCACCTTACCTACCGCAATGTCAAGCTGGACCACAATGACTCTACCGGGGGGTGGCCATTCCTGGGCTTACTCACCTTACCTACCGTTGCAAGCGAAAGGAGGGCAAACAACATGACATGGACACATGCAGGCATATTTTCCCTAATCCACCATTTTCCTGAAGTGAAGTTCCCGTGTCTCTGTGGGGGTGGGGGGGGGGGTACTGCCCTTTTATCCCCATTTTCCTGAAGTGAAGTTCCTGTGTGTCTGGTGGGGGGGGGGGGGCTGCACTTTTATTATTTGAAACGGGGGGGGGTACTATGCTTTCCCCCATGTTGAACGTTTTCCGAGGTTCCATATTTTCCCATTTTCCACTTGTCCACTGGTCTGATATTGGGGGGGGGGTCTATCATGGGGGGCTTGGGTGTTGGGGGTTGGGGGGGGATGGTCCATAAAAGTCTGAAGTATGAAGTCTGATGGCCCATTGGGTTACTATACCCATAGCTGGGATGCCTACCCGTGCGCCGGTGGAAGTTGGACCGAACTTTCCATTGGGCTCCTCAACCAGGGTGCATGAGGAAGAACACGCGCCTACGTATGGGTGGTTGGTATGGCCGCGCTAGCGACAATATGCTCCAAGTACCTGCAAGTATACGGTCGTTTGGTTCGGCTTTTGTTTTTGCGGTAATTTCTCGAGTTTAATACTTAATATTCCGCAAAAATTAACGCAAACTGAAAAAGTAACCTAATATTAGCCTCGAAAAGTGAATTAATTGATTGATTACTTAATTACTTAATTAATTAATTTAAGTGAAAAATTATTCCTCGTAGGTGTTGCAGTCCGTCCACGACTCCAAAAAATTTTACCGGGGCACCAAGGGGGTGCCCGCAGAGTTGGTCATCAGGGGTGGCCAACCCTTCGTTAGGCGCCTCATTAGCGTGTGCATATCGCTCATGGTGAGCTCAATTTACAATATGGGTGTGTAGGACACAGTTGCGGCGGCGTGGGTGCACGCGGAAGTCCGCCGCACATTAAGGGGCACGTGGTGGCCCGTCGCCGCTATCGTGAGAAGGGCCTCGGCTTGGAGAATGGGGGGTGCGTAGGAAACAGTATTTTGTGGCGGAGCGGTGCTTGGTCTTCCTACGCATCCCCCATGGTTGCATGGGCATGGGCCGCCTCGAAGTGGCCTTCATTGAGGCCCGCCTAGGGGACCTTCCCAAGGACAACGCCGTGGCCGTGCAACGCGTGCTCTACCGGGCTCGCACCGGCGTCCGGTTGGGAGCCTTGGCTTCGCTTGACGGAGAGGAGGCACGGGCGTTGTTCCTCACATGCGAGGAACTCGGACCACTATTCGCCTACGCCCCCGAGGACGATGAGTGGCAAGCGGTGGTTGCCATTCGGGACCTCCTCCGGGACTTGTACTCGGATACTCAACCATGCGCCGTCCTACGGGCCGTGCAGGTCGGGCGGGCATACCACCCGCATTGTTGCACAGTTGACTGTCAATCGAACTACCTCTTCTACTTGGAGGAGGATGTGACATTGGCCATGGCGAACGCGGCGCGGCTTGGGGTCGGGTTGGGCGCGGTTTGCGCCGATATCGTTGAGAGCCTCAACGCCATCCTCAAGCATGCTACAACGACCACACGGCCCGCGGGGGGGGGGGGGGGGGATGACGGGGGCTACGGCATTGAAACGGGAGGCGAAATTGGTGTTGCAAGCGTGGGAGTGGTGGTCTTTGAAATTTGACCTTCCGTTACAACACCACAGGGTACCACAAACCGCCCCATGCACTATGGCCAAAGCATGGCCACCGAAAGTCCCCCGCCCTCTTCCTTCTTGTCCCCACCCCTAGCTCTTGTTTCACCGATCCATGGACCAAGACAGCCTGAAGGCCCTCTTGGGCAAGATGATAAAGGCCCAAGAAGACCGCCTGGTATGCTTGTTTTGGTTGTTGTTTGCTTTTTGTGTTCGTAAATTTTCGGCAGCTTTGATTAATATTCCTTTGTCTACAGAGACATCATTTTTGACGAGAGACACATGAAATGTGCTAGGCGTTCTGGACAAATTAAAGGAAAAGTTCTACGACGACTATAACATCCCGAACGCGCAGAACAATTTGTGTGGCTCTGGGAACACATGGAGAGCCACAGATGCAATACGCGCGCAACGCGTACGGCGCGCACAACGTGCTGTGTAACAGAGTACCACTGTTGGGGAACAGAGTACCACTGTTGGGGGAGGGGAGGTGGGCCACGTCCTCACAGTTGGGTAAGCCCGCGCGGTTGTTCCTCCAAGGTTCGCACTGGTCCCATGGGTAGGGATGGTAGAGGCCTCTGCCGCCTTGACCGTCTCGTTCGGCCACTCCACGCGCATGACAGACTACCCGTTGTGGGCGTCCCCGAAGCACGTGATGTACATGTGCTTCCCGCATGCTCGGCACGCTCAACACATACTCCCGCTGCGGCAATGCGTGCACAAGAGGCGGCTCGCAAAGCCATGCACCGTACGGACCGCAGCGGTTGGCGTTGTGTTGTTGAACTCCGCGCCGCTAAAGTACCGCTGCTTGAGGATGTCCCAGTGGAATTCCCACATGGTGGTCTTTTGCGGACCATCCCAATGCCTTGGCGGTGGCAAAAGCATTCCCGGCCACCGCACCATGAGGTGGCTGTGGCGTAAGTGGTAATGACTGGGGTACAGAGGCAGCATGGCACATAGTGCTAAGCAACGAAATAAAAAGCCTGCACAGGTGCTGGGGGACCCTGAGAAAGTTGCTGAACAGGCAATGCGGCCCTGGGGACAAGAGCAGAGCCACCACGCACCAGCTGCAGAGGCAGCCCTCTCACGGCGTAGTTGACGCGACTTGGACATGTACACGTAGTTCTCCGAAGGCCCCCTCTGGGCCACAGCGGTGTCACGCTCAGGGCATAGATGACGCGACTTGGACATGTACACGCAGTTCTCCGAAGGGGAAGGGGTCACACATGCATTGCAAAGCGTGCACAAGTGCTGCAGAACACGTAAAACATACTTCACAAAGTAATTGGCGCCAGGGAAAGTTGTGGAGCCAGACGTCCGAAGCGCGCAAGTTGAGTCCTCAAGTTGAGCATGGCCGCATGAAAGACATAAAGTCCTAAAGGCGTGAGTGCCGTTCTCGGGACCTCAATTGAAGGATTGGAGCGCCATTTGTCAACAATTACGCTTCTTCCGGGGTATTTGTGCGGGCATTTACCATGAAAAGTACCCTACAGCACAACCTTGTAGTCACCAGCATCCAAAGGTGCGACAAAGGCTTGGTGCTGAATCAGTGCGTGCAACGTATGTATTTGCCTGTTCTCCACCCGTACATCGAACGGGGTAATGGGGGGCGCGGGGGTGGGGGGCGGTGCTCAATGAGTTGGCCCCCGGGATTAGGGGCATGTGATTTGCCACGCCTGGCCATGGTAGCAAGCTCCATAGAAAGTCTTTGGAGGCGGCAGAGCAAGGAACGTGAGGGAGGGCGGCAACAGGGGGGGCGTTTGCGGGACAAGGGGGGACGTTGGGGGGTTAGGGTAGAGAAAGTCCAACGTGGGTACAAATTGTTGTATACTGGTTGGGGCATGGACAACCGTCGCGTTTTAAAAAGCTTTACACCCCCCGGGGGAACTTTTTTTCTGCCCTCCCCTTGCATGTGCCTACTTGCGGTCTGGCCGAAATTGTCCTCCGGACTACAACAACAGTCGTTCACGAATGTGATTTTTCGCTATTTTACATGGAACAATACACTCCGGGACCAATTTTTTTGGGTGTACACTATTTGTATTCCCTCATGCAATCCTATTTTTTATGGCTGATCTTACAATCGGCAGTGTGGAGGTACTACAATGGTCCCCAGCTGACACATCTTCTCAAAATGGCGAGACACAAGAGGGGTAGCAATCTGAGGAGAGCACACCAGCCGCATTCGGCCTTGGAAAGAAGCAGAGGGACTAGCCAACGAACATTCAATCGCAGCAATTGACCTATATGAGTCCGTCTACTCAACAAACAAAACCCAAGTACGCTAGGGTCAGATTGTTATTGACAATGCAAGTTTTGGCTAGGTGCACAGACTATGTGATGAAAGGCTAGAACGTCGGTATGATAGTCCAAAGGCCGCACTGCTTCTGTATGTTATTTCAAGACCTCGTTTTGATTTAACAACATTCAGACCCGCAGCTTGTGTTTGGCATTGGTGGTATACGAGGTCAAACAAGATCGCCACCTCAGGGCGAGACGCCGTGTTGCACTCCTTTACCAAATTCAAACTACTGCTCACTCAGCCTCCCCCTGGAGACCTATGTTAAAACCAATATGTTCAATATTTGGGGCAAAAATTAATGCGTCAACCCAAAGTTGACCTTTTTTTTGGGGGGGGGGGAGAAACTCTACCCCCACAGGGTGCCTTAAGGGATCGGGTGTTATTTTCACCCAAGGGTTGGGGAGGGGGTCACACCTACCTCCATGGAAAAAAATATTGAAATGGTACTCGGGTTTAATTTTCGATTTTAACTTTTCCTTTAATATTTCAAGTATTGAAAATCAAAGTGTCGCCCACGTTACTATTAACGTGCCAAATATTAACCCAAATTTAGAAAAATTAACCCTCCCTGGAAATCCCTACAAGGACACAAACAACACGCCATATACCTTCTCAATGATGTCCAATATTGATTACCAGCTCCCTTGCCAGTACACCACTTGTACCACAGGTGGTACCATGTGTAGGTTACATCTCTTGAGACCTCGTCTTGGGGTCCCACAATAATTGGGTTGGGTCAAGGGTGGGGTTAGGAGTGGGGTTTTTTTGTGCTTTAGGGTTAGTCGGCGGGTTAGTTTTAGGGTTGTCTGGGGGTTAGTCTTGGGACCAGGTAGGCGGTTAGTCGTAGGGTCAGGCTGGCCCGACGGCCCGGGGGGGGGGGGGGTTCCCCTTGGCCTTGCGAACACGGTCCAAGTGTTCTTGGGCACCTTCGGGGGTGGGGAAGACGAGGCCGCAGGCCACCTCGTAGATCTACGGTTTGTCTGGGGATTCCACCCAGAAAACCCCCGCTTTTCCCCGGTGGACACCGATGACGGTGCCCAACTCCACGCCCTTGGGGTACGGGGCGTGGACTTTGGTGCCGACAAGGGGGTCATCGGCACCATCCCCCCCCTATTGGGGGGGGGGGGTCTTGGGGGCGGGGATGGCCTTCGTGGCCGGGGGGGGGGTTGGGGGGGGGGCTTTTTCTTGTGGGGGGGAGGGATGGCTCCATCTGACGAGTCATGGGACTCAAAGTGCCATGTGGAGCCTTTCTTGTCACGTGTTTTGGTGGCTGGTGCTTTGGGGGGTGGTGGTTTCACCTTGGTGGGCGGGGGAGGACCCCTATTTCACCGCTTCCTCACCCTCCCAATCGGCCCCGGCCATCCCCGCCCATATACCCTCGTCCTCCGCATCCGTGTACCCCATCTGCCCTAACCTGGCCCACTCCCCAGCCCTGTACCTCCCTGCACCCACCCACACCTCCGAGCAGACCCGCCCCTGCTCCCAATCCCTCAACTCCCTCAAGATGGCCAACCCCAAGGGCGGGTTAACGCCGACGAGGCGCTGAAGGTGCCAGAGTGGCACCTCATAAGCCGCATCGCGGTCACGCAAGGACGCACACACGGGCCGCGCGTCCGTGGCGTGGATGACAACATCCGTCACCTGCAAAGAGAGGGATGGGACAACAATTAATTTTTCTGACGACTTTCTTAACTTTTCAATGTTAATATAAATTCTCACCCTTTAATTTTTGCGCCGGCGAGCAAAACATTAAGCCTTAACCTACAAAAATTAGCCCAAAAAATCGAAAGATTAGCCCGCAAGCAAGCACACATACCTCAAAACCAGTCGCCGCTCCTTGCGATTGGACAGCTACCATTGCTGTCCGAAAGTGTATGGAGGCCATTGGGGCCTCCACGGGAACCGCCATGACGTCAACGGGCGATACGGGGGCGGCTGCGGCCCGGATCGCCGCCTTGGCAAATGCAGTGGTGGTGTTTTCTGTGCCGCCCCCCGACTCCTCTTACTGGTGCTGCGCGGTGGGGTCGTAGACGGTGTGCGGGGGGCCGAGGACTGCAGTCCACTAGACCGCAAAGTGGATCCCCTTCCCCTGTCGCCACTGGCGGCACCATCGCAGCGTGACCCAATGCTGGAGGGCCACGTGGAAACGTGCGGCCCCGAACTGCACACCTCGCGGCTCGGTGCAAAAGTTGAGGGAGCTCAACGTCATGACGCTAATGCCCTCCGGCACTGGGCTGAGGGGCTCACTGGGCAGAGGCCGCCAGGTCCACGCGCTAACTTGCTCGTTGTCCCGGAGCCAGGTGCCCTTGTCTTCGCCGTGCCGGCAAATTTGGCACCGCACGAGGCGGCGAAAGGCCCATTCAAGGGTCATATGCGCGTGCGACGCACCCGCAAACAAAGGGGTCCCACCACGTCCCCCTCCCTCTCCTCCAACACCCCCCCCCCCTTCCGCCACCACCTCCCCACTATCCTCCACCTTGACTCCCCCCCCGCTGCCCGGGCTATTATCCCCTTGGCTCTCTTTCCTTCTCTTCCCCTCCTTCTTCTTCTCGTTCTTCCTCTCTTTGCGCTCCCGCTGCCGGTCAGAGGAGTCGCCGCTTGACTCCTCTCCCCCTTGACTCGCCGGGGGGGCTCTCGTTGGTGGTGGTGGTGGTGGTGGTCGTGGTGGTGGTGGTGGTGGTGGAGCTGCATCTACTGCAGGTGCTGGAGCTGCTACAGCTTATATGTGTTGCTCCATGTGGGACATGTGAGGAGAAAAAACAAAATAAAATTGATTTTTCGAATTCAAGAATAATATTTGCAAGGTTGATATTTAACCGCTTAACATTAACTAATATATTCACTATTATCAGTCGCGTTACTATTAACCTACCAATATTCCTTTGTGTATGGCTCTGGGGAGCTCAATTTGTGGTGCATGTCTCCGTCGAGGTTAGGTTGGCTCTAGGGATTTTTCAGGGGCAGGAACGCAATGGAATTGTCCGTTTTTTGGAATTTCATCATTTTTTGGTGTAGAACCCATTTGCTGACCCTGGCTCCACTGTCATATGTGTCCTACATGTCTTGCATGACCCCATACAAGTAGGTAACAACGTCGCGTGTGTCGCAAATGTCCGCAAAATATTGATAGCGGCACAAAAACTCGTAGCAAATAGGAAATCTGTTGCGGCCACCTTCTGTGTGATCTTCAGTGTACAACACTTGTGGATCGGATTCCGCAGCACACACTTTGGTTGTGGTATATTGATGTCGCTCATGTGCTGTAGGGGCACTGCTTCAGCTGCTTGTGCTTTCCCCGACCAAAGTAAAAGTGACTTCTACACAAAGGAACATGGAAATGCACCAACAGCATGACACGCAACCCCCCCCCCCCTTGCTCCCCAACCTCCACAGATTCCGGAGCACACTTTGGCTGTGGTATACTGCTGTCGCTCATGTGCTGCGGAGGTACTACTGCAACCGCTTGTGTTGTTCCCAAATGGAGCAAAACTGACACCCACACAAAAGCACATGAGCATGCACGACATGCACGACACACACACACACACACACACACAAACCCTGCTCCGCCACTTGCAGAGAAACTGAGTGAATTTCTGTGGAGGTTGCCCCGGCTACCATGGCCACTCGTGGGGGCGATTGACGGAGCGGCGGGATCCCAACCCCACGGCCCGCCGCGATTCCCCCTGCCCCCTTCCCTTTGGTACCTCTGTGAACCATCTTCTCCACCGTCTACCCCTATCCTTGGTGGTGGGCCTGCCCTTTCCGAATTTGCGCCCCGCTCTGCTGCCTCCCCTTCTCCTTGTCACCCATATCGCCTCCTTCCCTCCCTGTTGTGTGTCACGGTCACGGTCATTTGGCATCTTTGCCCCCCTACCTTTATTTTCTCTTGGTTAGCCAACCCAGCCTTGTGCACTAGTTGGTCCGACTGAGAAGGCGCATTGTTCTCCTCCTCCCTCCTCGTTGACCACCTCAGGTCACCTCTTGATCCGCAGGACTGCTGGGTTTACGCCCACGGCGTCCTCTACGTATCACCGCCGTGGCATCGTTGCATCGCACATTTAACACCCCTATATCACCGTTGCATTGCTGTTTGCCCATTAACCGCCCACTCCCATGCTTGCCTGCTTGCTTGTGCCTGTTTCCCCCCTTCTTTTGTTCTTCTTTTGCTTCTTTGGCTCCCGTGCCCCCTCTGATTCTCATCTACACCCCATGCTCCCCCTCTTGATCCCGCTTCCCCAACGCTATGGCCACGCCATGGCGCACGTCCCTGCGCAAAATTGGTTGTGGTCCCACCACCACACACTGGCAGGGCACCCACCTCCGCCAGCGTATGCGCACAATGGAGGGGGATGTTAGTGTGGTGGTCCACGTGGTCTGGCCCCTCTAAACCAAACAATGGCGGATTGCACGAATCAACACCAGATACATGGCCAACGCCACAGAGCAGCCACTAGTGCCGTGGTGCGCTAACCACTGTCCGTGTCCTCAATCTACTGATCTAGAACCCGTTTCGCATCTGTTTGCGATCTGCTTATATTTTCCCCACTCCTCCTCTTCGGCGCTTTCTTCATTTCTGCAATGGTTCTTGTTCCTCTTCTTCTTCTTCGTGCGCTCTGTCCTCCTTTCTTTTCTGGCCCCAGCTTGCTTGCTTGGTCTCTTGCTTTGCTTCTTGCTTGCCCTACTCGGGGGCGCATCTGCTTGGTTGCCCTTGTGGCCTAAGGTATATGGCCATGTCACTTTCCGTCTCAGGGACAGTTAGCACCACCCAAGGTCTCTTCAAGGCGGGCGGCTTAGGTGCACCAATCCAAAGAGCTCTTGCGCCCGACAGGTACTACAGCACCTCAATTGGATTTCAGCGCCTGTTGGCCTCCGCCCGGGTCTAGGGCTAGAGCTCACACTATTCATCAATTCACGGGCACGTGCACTGCGCCTAGCCACAGCCGCCATCATCGACTAGTTGCTGAGTGTTGCGTACCGGCTCGGCCAAAAGCTCTCTTGTACGGTTGCCCCAGCACTGGTGACGATCTGGGGGCGCTTGGGGATGCACTGCCGACGTGCCCTCGACCAGGGCTTTACTTTGATTTGGCTCCCTTTCCATCCACCACCAATCCGGAGTGCATCATTTTTCCTCCCTATGCTGGTCCCTCATGGACTTCTTCTTGTCGAGGAGGTAGCCGAGTTCGGGGATCCTTCAATCGTCGTTGGGGTTGTACATGAAGCACATGGCGGCTTTGACTGCTGGGTAGGCATAGTTCTACTGCCGTGTCACCTTCTGCGGCCACGGCTTCTCCAAGTAATGCACGATAAAGCCTTCGTGCTGAAAGTTGATCGCCAGGCTCTGCGCCGGATGCAAGAGTAGCGGATCGGCGATCCAAAACTGCTTGCCCTCTCGGTCCACAGACACCATGAACGAGTGGCGGCAGAGCTCGGAGAGGCCCTGCCTCGCGTGGGCAGTGGTGCGCCACCGAAAAATCCGGCATGCGGCGGGTGCGCCCCGCAAGCAGCTAGCCTGCCCGCTTCATCCGCCCTTTCAGCGTGTGCACAAGCTTCGTCTCCTCCGTTTTTTTGTCTCTGCGCTAGCTCTTTCTCTTTCTATCTATCGCTCTCTATCTCTCTCCGTTTGTGCTCTCTCAGCTCGTGTGGAAACATGCTGATAGATGGACTAGAATCTCGTACTTGGTTGGGAATTCCGCCAACCTCCGACTCCGACCATTCCGTGTCTCACTCCGACATCATTGGCGTGCCCGCGGACCTGCGGCGCGCCTTCTTCAAGGCGGGCTCGCGCTCGCTCCTTGGCACACGGGCCTATCTTTTGGAGCAATGCGCTCCAAAACTTTTGCGGCGATTTTGCGGACGGTTGTGTTTCACAGCCAATGCAAAAAGGGTTGGATCCATCGGGGGCGGGGACTTGCAGACTGGGAGGCACAAGTTCGACCCTGTCGGGGAGTTATTCGCCTTTTTTGCTCATACTGCGCCTAGTTGGCTAGAATGAAAGCTCCTGCCCTGCTGCCTAATCGCTTCTGTTGTGCGATGCCCTGCCAAGAGGGAACCCATGCGCAAGTGAGGGCATTATGTGTAGGTTTGTGGTATATGGATAAGTGTTGGTTGAACAACTTTGGTTTGACCAATAAGGAGCTGGAGTCGTAAAGGCGGCCTGTGTGGAAGTTTGCCAATGGCTGGCGTACGTTGCAATGGCAACCCACAGTGTGGGTACATTGGACATGTGTCCATTCTGGGTGGTTTGCGGCTGAGTACCACAATATTTTTTTTTCTAGCATCCCCACGGAAAGGCGGAACGTGGAATTCAAGATGGACATCCGCCATTCATTTCTATGTTATAAAATACCGCGCCCCTATTTTAGTGCACGGGCATTCCCCCACGTACTGGAGCTTGATCCTCTTGACGTGGGCTTGCAGATGTGGCGTGTGTTGCATGCCACAAAGGACAAGAAGCGACACATCGGACGACGAAAGGCCTAAGAAGATGAATGAAATCCAAAATTGTGCTTTGCGGCAGGGCTGTGGGACAGGTGCCGAAACAGGGGGCTGTCTTAGAACGGGATTCGCGACGGGTGTCAAGAAAAGGGGGTGTCGCAAGACAGCTGAACCAAGACAGGGGGGTTGTCGTGAAGACAAGGGCTGTCTTGGGGCTGTCGTGGAATTTTACGAAAGGTGCACGGCGCGTGCGCAGATGGCGGCACCGTTGTCCACGGGGTCCCCTTGGCATAGGGAACATGTTCTAGTACCTAAAAGTCATAGGATGTAAGGGGGTATGGTGGTGGAATACACGACTTTGGGGGGGGGGGGGGTGTTCTCGGCCTTATCCTGTCTGGCTGCACCTCACACTTGTGCATGTGTTCCCCATTGGCAGGGCATGGCAGGCCAAATGCCATTAGGCACCAGTGCATGGGTTTTCATTCTAGCTAACTAGGTGCAGCATGGGCAAAAAAGTCCAAACACCGCCCAAAAGGTCCAACTTGTGCCTCCCGGTTCTGTGAGTGCCCGTCGCCGTTACACCCAAGTGCTTTTGCATTGGTTGCGCCTTCCGCTTGCGTACACATAATGCCCTCCACTATGCATGGATTCCTTGTTGGCAGAGCACGGCACGTCAAATGCTCTTAGGCAACAGTGCAGGGGTTTTTATTCTACCCTACTAGGGGTACTATGGGCAAAAAGGGCCAATAACCCCCGTAGAGGTGGAACTTGTGCCTGCCGGTTCTCCGAGTGCACGCCTCTGATGGATCCAAGTCCTTTCGCATTGACTACGGAGTCGCCTTGTGCACACATAATGCCCTCACGTGTGCATGCTTTATCTTTTGGCTGGGCACGGCACGTCAAATGCCATCAGGCAGCGGTGAAGGGGTTTTCATTGTAGGCAACAAGGTGCAGTATGGGCCAAAAAGGCCAATAACCCCCAAAAGGTCCAACTTGTGCCTCACGGTTCTCCAATAGCCCCACAGTTCCTAATAGCCCGTTCCGGTTGGACACAAGTCTTTTTGCATTGGCTGCGGCGTCCCCTTGCGTACGGCATGCAGGGGGATGTGTATCCCGCCTAAGACCACACGCTCTTGAGGCCCCACATGCTGTTGAATAAGCTGCACAACTTTTGGCTGGTTCGCCTGATCTCGGGCAAACCACCTTCCCCCCGCTAGATCAAAGTTACCGTCCCTAGTGGGCCGCGGTGCGTCCCTGATTTCGGACGGGATGTGGGCGGCTACGTGCATCACGGATTGCACTACATTCCGCAGCAAAGGGCCGAGGGCACGGGCTTGTGAAATCCGGCCATTCGAGCATAACCTTTTGAAAATTGCATTTACTATTGTACAACAGCAATGTACCATGTCTCCAACACGACGTTTTGGGGGTATGGAACGGAGGAAAGCCCCCCATCGGATGGAAATTACAAAATAACTAGGGCGGAGGTTGTCACCTCCAAAGTCCTCAAATGCGAGGTAACAATGCCAACAACGGCTTTTTAATTTCTGTGTGCCCAGCGCACATCCCTTTCCCATCCACCTCAACAATCACGGTGGGGGTGGCAATCCCACCTGTTGTAGCTCACCCACCTGGGCATCTAGTTGCCCCAATTGGTCGGCTAGACGCAAGGGGTGGGCATCATCAGATCCATTAAACGCAAACCACGTGGTACACAAACTAGGCCTCCCCGCGCTGTGCGTACTATCTGCTAAGTCGATGTACACGTCCCCACGCAAGGCACTTGCCGTCCTAAAAGGGGTGGCTTCCACACAAATGACAATACGAAACTTCGGTGGTACGCGGCCTTGGGGTTGTTGCATGTAGTGCAACTTCACCCGCTGCTCCACCACGTCCCGGAGGTTGAAGAGTGCCCCGCAATGAGCCCGTCCCACACCGGGCTTGAACACCACCGGCTTCGCCCCGTATGGGATGAGGGCTTGGTGCACCCGTTGTAGGGTGCTCCTCCTACATGTCCTTGGGAGTTTGTCCAAATTGCGGACAGAAATTTTGATCCTTCGGAACTAGCCCACCCACAAAACTGCCTCCTCCTCACTCTTGTTGCAGTCCTCAAGCTGCCCCTCTAGTCGTAGGGCGTGATGCCCTTTTGTGTCCGTGACGATCCTGGTGGGTTCCCGCGGAATTGCCGTGGCGGCTTTCTCCGCCATGCGCAAGCGCTCATGGCGCCATCGTTTGGACAAAGTCCGACTAGGTGCCAAGAGAAGCTTGGCCACACTAGAGCACGGGCTGTCAAGAATGTCGGACAGGCGGCTAGAGGCGATTTTTCTGTCAACAAACAATGCAACACCATGCATCAAGCAACGAAACCCATATCTGTCTCACACACTGTGTTCGGGACAGGTTAATAAGACAGGGGTCATGACAGGGGTCGGTCGGAAGACACATTACCAATACAAGTCCTAAGACAGGGGGGCCGTCGCCGGACAGACCCCTATCTTAGTACTTGTCTTGCTGACCTGTCGCCGGACAGCCCCCCTGTCTCAGTTACTGTCTTGGTAACCTGTCCTGCGACATACCCCTGTCCTAACCCCTGTCTCGGTATGCTGTCGTGCTATCCCATTACCTTCATTCTCGGTACATGTAGCGGAACCAAACTTCCACCCCCCCCGTACATTACGGTGGCATACACCCTTCTTGCATTGTGATCACGGCAAGCATCAGTGCTGCGGACATTCCATTTCATGGCGTACCGATTGCCATCCTGTGCTTCACTACCACATTGCAACTGGGGTTCGGTTCATATTGCTTCTATGGTCTTGAAAAGAAATTGAGCACCGTGGCACAATGAATTTTGCTGTCGGCTGACCGTCAGGCCACCTCTGCAACAAAAGGAAGAAAAGATATATCAAGCTCAAAAAGGGGAGCCACGTGATGACCACATGATACAATTTAAAATGAAAATCAGGCGCACACATTAAAAAATCTTGCACACTCTGTGCGACTCATGTAAACTGTGACCGATGATTTGACACCCCCCACCAAGGGTAGGGAGAGGGTAGGTCAACTCCCTATATCATAAAGAGCTTGCCAGGACCCCTAGACAAGGGGTGACGGCAAAGTGTTCCCCGGAGGAAGGGGACAATGCCAATGCTGAAAAAACCCAAAAGGGACAACCTTGCATCGGAGTGGATCGGCCTTATTGGGACTGCGAATGGGACAGGGTCGAACTGCCCTTCGGTGCCATGAACTGATACGGTCTCGCCACTGTGCTGTCATCTCCTTCTGTGCATCGAATTGCGTTTTCAGGGTCTACGCCAGGCTCTGTCCTTGGGCCAGCCAGCCTTCGAGCTCCACCCGGAGAGCCTTTTCGTGGTTGACTTGCACCGTGAGGTCCGAGACCTCCACCTGGGCCTCTGCGGGGTTCTTCTTTGCCTTCTCGAGCGCTTCCTTCAAAGGGCCTACGAGCTCCTGCTGCTTGTCCTGATGCTTCCGGCGCTCCTCAAAAAGTGCCTCCTTCAGGGCAATCAGGTGCTCCTTCTTGAGTGCACGGACCTCCCTGGCGTGTGCCTCCTTGAGAAGCCTTGATCTCCGCGGACGCAACCGCCTGTGTGGGGTGTGGTGATTGCTCCGCCCTTGCGTCGCTCTTTGTCGACAACACCAACTCCTCCAAGAGGCCCCTGGTGGTTTTCCGCTGTTTGTGGGGTGTACGTCCCAGTCCGAATCCCCTGTGTCTTGGGCCTCGGACTTTTTTGACTTGACTTTCACTGCCTCTCGTTCCCGTGACTGGAACTCATTCTCCAACGACGTGCGCACGTGGTCCGCAACTGGCTCCCGCCCAATGGTGATGAACTTCGACAGGCTGGCCCAACGGCTGTGGTTCCATGTGTAGTTCAAAGGGGCTTGCACGAGGAATCGCTCCTTGATGTGCCTCTTACCCCCTCCGCGAAGCTGAGTTGTGCACCGCACCACTGCTGTGAGCGTACCAGTTCCGTCCCAGGCAATGTTGTTGACCGCCATGAGCATCTTCACGTCGCGCGGCTTGAGATCCCCCTCGCTGTCGCCAGAAGTTTATGACGGTTATCCTGTAGTACACGGTCGCCCCCTTCGAGTCCCACGCGGCATCCGACGGTGTCCGGACCAACTGCACTGCCACACGGTTACGGGTCCGTGGTCTCCTCGCCTGACATGAGCGGGAATTCCCGCGATGGGGCGGCCTGCGGCGCCCATTCTTCTACCCTACATCCTTCTGCCTCGCGTCCGTATCCCCCTCATCCTTGTAGCTGACAAACGGAACGAAACAGCGAACTCTAGGTGCGACAAGGGTTGTCACGCCCATGGCCTGACGAACATCCACCAAGGCCTAAAGTGAAAGAGCACGTAAGGACAGGGGGGCGTGACAGGGACTGCGACAGGCAACTGTCGTACGACAGGGAATGGCAACGTGTCCCATGGCTGCGACAAACCCCTGAACTGAACGGGACGAGATAACCCTTCGTTGTACTATCCGCCGCATGTGACCCAACAACCAGAGTGTAGGACGTGAGGAAGATCCCGTCGTCATGAACAAGGCGTCTTTGAACTGCACGATGAACCGGCCCCGGTCATACACTGGTAAGGCGCACCAACTTGACGAACAAAAGGTGGAGCTACTTTTGGGCACCCGCAAACGACGTTCGCACCCTATCAAGTTCCTTCATGGCAACCCCGCGAACTTGTGATAAAGGAGCCGTGTAACCATGGGAAAGAGTTGTCACTTCCTCTGCCGAAAGACCAAGCACGTCCTCAAGGTACATATCCTAATGAGGGGGCTTCGCTCCGACAGTCTCCCAGTGAAACTTGTTGTGGGATGCCCCGACCTCTTGTCGTAGCTCGTCAATGATGTCGATCGACTCTTGCGCGAGAACGTATGACTAGCATCTATCGGAGTCCTCCCCATGTACCTCCAGCGGTGTGGTACAGTGTACCCCCTACACACGGTCGTCGGACACGCCAATCATGAGTGGTGGTGGTAGGAAGGAGATGGTGTCACCCATAGCCCAGCGGACGTTGCTCCTGGCCCATGTTCACTCCATTGGTGAGGGGAGTCGCTTCGGAGGGAGTACACGAGGCTTGACAAACTTGGATCCTTCTCCATGGACAGGTAGAGGCGGTGCTGCAAAGGTCCTTGCCATGATGTGTTTTTCCGAGAGGCCCCTTGGGGGGCATCTGCTCGGACATTCAGGCATCCGTCATCATCCACGTTCTCAAGGTACACCGTCTCCTGGCGGCCGTCCGCATCCACGGTACCTTGGGCATAGTCAAATAGGCGCTCCAAGTCTTCGCCACTGGGCCGTACCACCACAAGCTGCAGATCTGGGTTGCCTTCGAGAATGTGGTGGAGGACGTCGCTGAAGCACCCGGGGGATCGCTCAGCGGTGAACGCGGGCAGCATCTTGACATCCGCCATTGCACCATCGCATTGCACTTGCATACTCTCCCTTGCGAAGATGTACTGCGTGGGCATTTTGGTGGCATGAACCACTGCTACCCCCTTCTTGGCCCCGAAACTGCCAATCCACCCCTTGGCAAGGTTGTCCACTTTCGGCATTGGCAAGAGGACATAGGTGCTAATACAAGACAGGTGCCGCGGACAGGTTTCGAGACAGGGGGCTGTCCGTAGACAGGGGGTGCAGACAGGCTTCAAGACAGGCGGCTGTTGTAAGACACGTGACACAAGACAGGGAGGCTGTCCTCCGACAGACCCCCTGTCTTGTGCAAAAACAGGGGCGGTCGTGAAAAAAAAATTGTCTAAAACGCAAGCGCACAACACACTTGTATATTCCGGCTAATTTCACCTGCCTGACCGCACAGAAACCCCAAGAACATGCACAAGTGCGGGGTGTGGGGTGCCAAAAATGTGCTACGATAGGGGGGGGGGGGGGGCGGTCGGCCTCATCCTGTCTGGCCGCACTTCATGAGGGCATTATGTGTACACAAGGGAACGCCGCAACCAATGCAAAAGGACTTGGGTCCTATGGATACGTGCAATCGAAGAACCGCGAGGCACAAGTTGGACCCTTTACGGGGGCATTCGCCTGTTTTACCCATACTGTGAGGGGCTGGTGGGCTATTCTAGCCTCCGCATCCCTCCTTATGTGTAGACACATGTACGGCTGACAAGCAAGGCCTTGAAGGGGAGCCCACGCAGGCCCCCAAGCTACCACCAAAGCAAGGAGCGAAGGCAGCACTGAAGGAGGCACCAAAGCAACCAGCAGAGCAAGCACAAATGGATGTAGCAAAGCAGCCAGCAAAGGCAGCAAGAAAGAAGGCACCAAAGAAGCTAGGAGAGGCAGCAGCGAAGGAGGCACCAAAACAGCGAGCATACTTAGCACAATTGGAGGTAACAAAGCCGCATGCGCCAAAGAAGGCCCCAAAGCAGCCAGCAAACGTAGCAGCAACGGAGGTACCAAATCCGTAAGCGCCAAAAGGGCACCAAAGCAGCCAGCACAGGCAGCACCCACGGAGGTACGAGGGCCGCAAGCGCCAAAAGAGGCACCAAGCATGGAGCAGAGGCAGCACCGAAGAAGACACGACAGCGCAAGTGGCCAGCACCAAAGTCAGCCAAACCAGGAGAGGAGGCAGAGGATTGGTTCAAACCCTGGGTCTTCATACGCAGTTGGGGTCCAAACTCTAGTGACTCCAATTTTGGCCGGACACAACGGCGAGTTCTCATCATATGAACTGGCCTCCGAATGTCGAAAGGGAGGCATACAAAAAAACCCGGTCCACGACTAGAAGGCCCGGCCGAAGGGAATGTTCACAAGACACGTGGAGTTGCCCCAATCGGCCGCTCGTGGCGAAACAGGCGGTGGAGAGCCCAGTAAAGGTAGGAGTATTGTCATGCCGCAGAGGCCGTAGCAAGCATGGCTACGGAAGATGGTCGGCCGGTCAACTTCCATGTCACAACAACGAGGGATACAAGGATGTTGGAGGTCTCGCCGATGGCATATTTTTTTCACTCCTCGCCGCATGGAGGTGAGGTGGGATCTTAGTGGTTCTATACCAGCAAGTCAATGGTTGGAGCAGTAGGGGCTTGAGGCAGAGGCTCAGGCAGAGGCGAAGCGACCACAGAAGGGACATGGCGCGGACCGGTCACAAGCACAGGCAGAACCACCAGAGAATGGTCATGCCACTGATCAATAGCAGAGAGGGCATCCCCTTGTGTGTACATCATGCCCTCGCTTGTCCATGGGTTCCCCGTTGGTAGGGCACGGCACGTTAAATGCCATCAGGCAGCACTGCCGTGGTTTTCATTCTAGCCATCAGGCGTAGTATGGGCAAAAAAGGCCAAAACCCCGGAGGGGTCCGACTTGTGCCTCCCTGTTCTCCGGAACCCTGTCCCTGATGAACCCAAGTCCTTTTGCATTGGCTGTGGCGTCCCCTCATGTACACACAAGGCCCTCCCCTATGCATGCTTTCCCCGTTGGCAGGGCATGGCACGTCAAATGCCATCACACAGCAGTGCAAGGGTTTTCATTCTAGCCAACTAGGTGTAATATAGGCAAAAATGGCCAATAACCCCCCAAATGGTCCAACTTGTGCCTTCCGGTTCTCCGAGTGCCCGCCCCCGATGGACCCAACTCCTTTTGCATTGGTGGCCGTGTCCCCAAACTTCCCCTTCATGGCCAGGGTTCAGCCATTCACAAGCACCATATTCCACCTGCACTAGGTTTCCCACTGCTCCTTCCCATACCAACTTCCCATCCCCATCCCTGCATGAAAACCTATGCCGCATCCCTATTACAAACACCGTGCCCGTTGAAAAGTCCTGATGGGAAGGGTCGGTGACACTCCTCCCCCCAATGAGTGCGGATGAACAAGTCAACAAGAAGGGCGCAGCTTGTGATGGTTGCCCTCGCAGGTTTAAAAACGCCACAAAGGGGTAGCCCTTCTACATCAGAGACCGGCCCATAGTGGGCTCCGGGCCCCCCTAACAACCGGGATGCTACAGGTCGTGGCAAGGCGGTCGGTTGACCGCCAACCATGCTTCCCATTGACGCGCAAGTTCACCGCACTCAGTATATGCATGTTGCGCCCCTAATACACAATATGCTTTGAGCTTCCCAAAATAGCTCAGCGCTTTTATCCCAATCGC
Organism: Eutreptiella sp. 'Long Island Sound 2002'; assembly: GCA_964036045.1. Lineage (NCBI taxonomy): Eukaryota > Euglenozoa > Euglenophyceae > Eutreptiales > Eutreptiaceae > Eutreptiella > Eutreptiella sp. 'Long Island Sound 2002'. The sequence continues at coordinate 108,006,158 of OZ038380.1, forward strand.
ACCCCGTCTCCGCACCTCGCGTATCCCCTAGGGTGATAGACACATGATCGGGCTTCACATACAAAAGGCCCTCCCAAAATGGTTCCAAAAAATTGCACTCCTTGGGCTCCGTGTACATTGTACTGGGCTACCACTGAGGAACGACGGCCAAAAGGGGTGGGCGAGGGTTGGCTCTTCCTGTTTGCTCTCACGCACTAGACACCTTTTCCTCGACCCACCACCCATCCCGAGTCTCGGGATGGGTGGTGATGTATGGATGCATCAATTTGGCCCAAACAAACCCGCTGCTGCGGATTGAATGCATTTCGAGCCATGGGCGAATGAGCCGCCACACCTGGTTGAACTTGTGTGGCTTCGCCCCAAGGTGAGCCAAAGATGCAGGCTCCCTCTCAGTGCGGGACGGGGGGGGGGGGAATCCAACAATCCGGTGGGGTCAGTGGTGATGGTGCTGTGGGTGCGGCTGCAGAGGGCTTCTCTTGCGTGAACACCCATCCGTCCCGTGTGGCGTTAGACTTGGCTGCTCGCAATTTGGGTGTGCTTGAGGTTGTCAAAGATCCACCCTCGGGTGGATGCAGTTGACGCGACGCAGAGCAGCGGCAACACTAGGGAAATGCATTCAATCCGCACCACCGGGTGCGTTTGGGCCCAATTGACTCATCCATGCATCACCACCCATCCCGAGACTCGGGATGGGTGGTGAGTCGAGAAAAAGGTGTCTAGTACATGAGAGCAAACAGGAAGAGCCAACCCTCGCCCACCCCTCAGCACACCACCACACCCTCACCCAACCGTCACCCGACTGTCAACCAACCCTTACCAACTGTCACCACACCCAACCCTCCCCAAGAAGCACAAAACCACGGCCACAAACCCACAACCACAAAACAACACGGTCAACCTCAACGCCAACGTAAACTACAACCACCAGCCGAAACCACAACCCAGGGAAATCTTGTCAACAAAACCAATAAATGCCAATAAACATCCATAAACGTCGGCGGTTGCCCAAAAACGGGCGTTTTCGAAAAATAAACGCATAAATGTGTTTATGTTCAATTCGGCCAGCGGCATGGCCAGCAAACAATTCAAGGCTGCGTGTAGTGTGGCAGGTGGGTTGTGTGCCAAGAGGTGTGCACTGTATTGGCCCATATTGGCACAACCATCTGTGCAGCGCCTTATTGACATCATCCTGGAATGGCGGCAGAGCACACAAAATATGTTGACAAAGGAGCACGGCGTGGCTCTCCCATACGCACCGATGCCCCCTTGAGAGCAATCGTTCAGTGTAGATACAAGCGAGCGAAGTGTTTGGGGTGGAATCGTGGACTGCTTGACTGGTTGTTCAGGGATTTTGGGGTCATGATTCCGTTTCTGCTGGCTGTGCTCATGCCTAACTTACCTGTGTCAGCACAGCCGATTGGAGCCAGCCCAGTTCCCACACTGGCATGCACAGATATCCTTGCTCCCTCAGCACAATCCACACCTTCTGCCCCAAGATCTTGTGGCTTGAGAACGTTGCAGCGGTTGCACAACTCACGCTGCGGGAAGTTGACGTTGTTGCACCGGCTGTTGGGGCACTGCCAGGAACCTGGCTTCAGCTTGCCACCTGGGGGTGGGGCCACACTACCAGTGTTCGGCTGCGGCAACTGGCAACGGTTGCAATTGGTTCGGTTGGGGAAATTTACATTGCTACATTTTCCCTGGAAGAAAGGTGACAAGGGGTGGGTTGCCGAAAAAACCGAAGGCACTGAACCAGCACTTTTGCAATGGAAGCACACGAATAATATCCCACTCCTTTGAAAAAAAAATTGGATGGGTTCAAAATTGCCCCAACAGTTGCCCCACTCAGCAAATCTCGCAACACGCCATGTGTCCACTTTGGGTGAAATCTCCAACAGAATCATGTTCCTGATTGCCCATCCAGAAATTCCTTGGGAATGATATTTTACTTCTACAGGACAGAGAAGGGGGGGGGTGGACTGAAATCAACTGCTGGAAGTTTGCAACCACGCCACGTGCAGAATGATGTTGTTTACGCTGTGACAACGAACACCAGCGCATATGCGTACTTAAAAGTCCTGATAAGTCCCAATCAGACTTCGTTTATAAGAGGGGGGGGTCAGAGGGGTTTTGAGACACCCACCCACCCAAGATGATCACACCCACCCAGACCCCCCCCCCTCTCATAAACATTTCAGGGAGTCTCCCAGGGTGGGCATTTGTCTTTTTGTTTGAGCATGCAAAAACCATTTTTAAATGACCTTGACCACTCCAAGGCCAGTGTTAAATCACCTTGACCATTCCAAGGCTAGCAATACAGATGTTGCCAGTAGGAATTGTACCACCATCCTTCATCTACAAGCCCACTGCTGTAACCATTGGACCACTAGCTGTAACTGATACCACAGTGCTCAAGGACCATCTATGGACTGAACTGTGAACCTCCTTTTTTTCAAAAATTGCTCTGTGACCACCCACGCAAGCCATAATTCTAAAATAAAGGGGGGGTCCTAGACTGCAGACCCAACCACTCAAGCCATAATTATAAGAGGGGGGGGTACCGAACTTTTGACCCATTCACCCAGGCTGGGGCACCCACCCAGACCCCCCCCCTTTGGCATTACTTCCTGATAAACGATGTCTGGTCCCAATACAGCCAACGGAAAACTTCCCAAAAAACGTCCTCTACCTGGATACCAGGAAGGATGCACTCCCTTTTACGAGCACACATGACGTGGAAATGGGTTCGCACAAAGCAAATTTTCAAGTTTTGTTTCCCCCAGCTTTTGTCGTAGTTGATCAGAGTCCACTCTTGCTGGTGGTGCACTGGCAATCTTGCCACTTGATCATGTGGTTGCACACCTGAACCATGACGTCATTTGCACAGGATCAGCCGCAGACCTGCTATCACACACTTTGTATGGTGCACAAATACAGCTGAACAATCAACGAAGATTGCACAAAAGACTCCTGCGTACCACGTACGATACACCGCATACATCGTACAGCATACATACGTCAGAACACTGCCACGACCCAAGAGGATAGTTGAAACTTCCCCTGCCTGGGCCTGTCTTGCTCACGGCAGGTTGGTGATATTCCGTGGGTTGCAACGAGGGAAGGGACTGGAGTAGCATGGCTCTTGTATCAAGGGACCGTTGCAACCCACATCGATTGCACGAGACCCTACAACGAGAAGTGACATCGGACGCTACAAAAGGCTACGATGACACAAGGCACTGGGCTGGACGTACACTGCATGATTACCACTTGTTGCCGCGTTGAGCGTGAGAAATTGTATCTGAAGAGGCAGGCAGTTTCTGTGCAAGACCACGTACAAAATACAGGACAGCCGAACGGCTGCGTGTGGCGTGCAACAATTTATCGCAAAGTACTTTTCGCTTCAGGACATTTGGCACATATTCTTGTGCATACCGCTTTGGAAAGTTAATATTTTTACAGCTTGTGCAAGTCCACGAGCCCTCTGGTGGAACCCATTTCTCCCCAGTTGCAGTACCAGGGGCCGCAGCTGCGCACTCAACGGGTGCTGGGGCGCTGTAAATGATTGGCTGCGTTGTAGCACTACCGCCTGGGAGGCCGCAACGGTTGCATATTGCCCTGAAAAGCAGAAGCGCAGAAGGAAAACACCCCCCCCTCTCCTCAGGACTTGATGTCTCCCACCATGACAGCGACCAACAGGTGGTTGCGGCGTGGGGATTTGCCGCGAGTACAGCCAAACCATAGTGGTACAAACAGCACCCTTACATACCCTCGTGGCAACGTCGCAATTTGCGAAACGGTCAACAGACCTTTTTGGAAAGTTAACGTTTCCGCAGCTCTCACACTTCCACGATCCTTCAGGCGGCGTCCACTTCAGAGCTTCAGCCATGACAACACCTGAATGCAGCCCCTGTTTTTTTCGGAAAGAGCACCCAAATTCCCAAATCACAAACGGTTCCATGGGTTCAAACTGTCATGGTTCTGGTTCCCTTGGACATATGAGTGGAGGACCAACAATATGGGCTGCCATTTGGCCTGTAGAGGGTGTGGTCACCCCATCACGACTCCAAAGGGCAAAATATCAAGGTAGCCCGGTCAACAACCGACCCTTTGTTATAGGTTTTGTCTCTCTGCCTTAGTTAACATATGAGCTGTGGGCTCTGGAACTCACGTGTTTCAGATTTTGGCCCCTTGGCTGCCAAGTGCAAGCTATTGATTGGGAACAGTGAGTTGATGACCTTGTTTCATTTCCTTCAAGAGATGAGCGTTCTGGAAAGAACAACACCAGTCATGAACATGGAAGATTGCTGCGTCACTGCCCCACCACTTCTACAAAAGTGGAAACAAATAAAAGTGCGTCGAGTTGTTGCAGGTTTGCCTTTTGGATACTAGGGTCAAAAATACCAACTCACGCAAATTCCAACCTCTTTTGACCTCAAGAATTCCGGTTTGGGGTTTTTTTGCAACAATTCCACCTTGCTACCAGCACGAAGCTACACAACTCTGCTTGTTACAAGTGATACAGAGACTTTTCCCTTCTTACACTGTGGCATGTTTGTCAAGAAAAACATTTCAAGTGAAAGGGGAGGCAACATCTGAACGCCAAGCTAGTGCCGGGGGGAAATTGAGATTTGCCCCTCCCTAAGGGGCCCAAAACCTCCCATTGGGTGTACATATGTCATACCAACTCCCCCTTTTGTTCGCGCCACCTTGTTTCAGGCTCAGGACCCCCCCCCCCCTTGTTGCTCCCCAGGCTGCACAGTCCTCTGGTGGGGTAGGGTTCTCGAACCATGTTTTGGCCATATCTTGGGATTACCCGCTCATGAAAAGGTCATCCAACCAGCAATGGCTGCGAGAGCACCACAACAACATTTGCGCCACCATTTTGAGACATGTGTTCAATAACAGAGTCTAAGGGAAGACCCCGCGTGTTAGACTACCCCCGATGATGGTATGCAGACTGCGCCTTTAGCAGACTGGGTATGGTTGCCACTCACATGGAAAATTGAGGCTCCAAAAAGGGCTCACTCGACAGGCCTTGGGAAACCCCTCACTTGAAAGGATGCCACATATAAGGCTAAGAAAGGATACGGATGTTATTAAGCAGTTAAGAATGAAGGGCGACAAGTCAAACTCTCCAAATCTTGAACCAAATGGGGATAAGGGAAATTAGCTTGTGCAGGATGGCCGTGGGCAAGTTCGAAACACCGCTTTTCATCTACCCATCTGTTGCCCCTAGGGTGACGACTTGAAGACTTCGGTGTAGGGGGGGGGGGGTGGTCGGAGAATGCGACTCTGCGGTTCCGAATACAAGCCCCCCCCGGAAGTTTTTTTTGGTCTGGGAATCCTACAGCCCAGCTGCAAATTTGGCAAAAAAAAAAGTGAGCAAACTCATGAAACTTACTGCTCATTATGGCACGTCTGGCTTCAAATTAGCCAAATCTCTCTCCGCTCTCTCTCTCTCTCTCTCTCTCTCTCTCTCTCTCTCTCTCTCTCTCTCTCTCTCTCTCTCTCTCTCTCTCTCTCTCTCTCTCTCTCTCTCTTTCTTCTCTCTCTCTCTCTCTCTCTCTCTCTCTCTCTCTCTCTCTCTCTCTCTCTCTCTCTCTCTCTCTCTCTCTCTCTCTCTCTCTCTCTCTCTCTCTCTACCTCCCTCTCTCCCCCTCCCTCCCTCTACCATACTGAATTGTGTATTGTATTCATGTTCGTCGTCGTACCAAACGTGGTCGCCTCTGCGGCGCTGTGGGCGGGCTGCCGGCTTGCAACTGGCCCAGCCAAGCAGTCGCCAACCGCCGTCAGTAAATCAAGAAAAACTAAACGTGAAAAGAGTCCGACACCACAGTGCTTGTGACAATGCACGTAGAATTCAAATCTATAGTCAACGATTTTCAATCTTTGCAAAACTTTCACCTCAAAAACTCAACCTGAGCACAACGAAAGTAGCAACACCAATGGGCAATAGACCTTGCAAGTTCCTTAGTCATGTCCTACAATCCCTTTTCCTTGCACTTCCTTTCTCCTTCTTGCAAGCTAAAGCAACAAGATGTGTATACCTCAAGCTAAAGGCTCCTCCCTCTCCTCAGATGAGGCCATTACGGCCGCCACTGCGGGGTTGCGAGCAAGCATTGACGCTGGCTCAACGGACATATGTTAGTGTCGGCTATAGCAAACAAGCTCAACTTTGCAAGCTTGGAAAAACCCATCCGTGTGCTCGGTGCGTTCCGCGCTATTCTGTGAACTGTAACATATGAAGTTTGGCATTGTGCATACTATCTGTAAGTGCCACGTCGTTTTACAAAAAACAGTTTTGCAGGTATGGTTGCCACTCAAGTGAAGGATTGGAGCTCGAAAAAACACTAGAAGAAGAAGAAGATCTATGGAGAAGACATTCAAGTGAAAGGGCGGCACATGTATGACTAAGAAAGGAGAGCGATTGGATTAGGAATGAAGGGAGGCATGTCAAAAATCTTAAATTTTTTCTTCAGGCGCCTTTGGCGCCCAAAATGTAATCTTACCATTATTGCAATTCCGATGTTTTCACATTTCTCTAATTGTGGATGTCACCATGGGATTTAGAAATCCGATTTTTCAAATTGCTTGAATTGGGGATCTCAACATAGGATTTCATGATGTCTCTTCTTCTTCAATGGCAACCATAGAATAAATGGCTTGGTTGCCACTGGAGTGAAACCTCCAGATCCCTAAGTATGTGCAATGAGCAATTTCATTATCCGATGCGACATAGTACACCATGCAACAAAGTACTCAACATGCAAACATGTAGTCATTTACTTAGGTAAATCTCCTTTGGTTTACTAGGGCCAACATTCATTTTCGGGAGGTCCCAACATGAATTGGAAAGTGGGTCCGGGGTCAAGTGGCAGTGGCTTTTGGTCAAACGGTTGGAATGGCAAGGGGTCAACATTCATGGGAGGTAAAACGGCAGGGTACCATGGTAGATTCATCCGAGGCTGGTAAACCGGCTTATTGTTGTAGAGGTTAGGGTCCTTTGGATTAGGCTCAAAGGTGAGAGGGGCTTCTACTTGGTTAGGTAGGTCAGCTGCCGACGATGGAGGTGCCTCACGAGAAGTGAGATTTTCTGTGGTTGTTGCAGGGCCTAGATCGGTGTACTATGACTCTCCTTGGAACATGTTGGTCTTTCTCCAGCTTGTCCAAGTGTTCTGCTTGGGATTTGATGTGGGCATACCCTCTCGGTTGAATGCCTACACAATCCTCACCATTGTATTTCCCCGTGGCCACAACCTCAATCCACCTCTTTTGTATCTTCGCAAACTTGTTACAACCTACATGTTTGCGAATGCTCTCAAGCAGGTTACTTTCTGCAGCAGTCCATAGTCCATCCTTGTGACCGGAAAACCATGCCTACCAAGCTTTTCAACAACGGTTAATCGTGAAGACGGTTTCAACACCACTGCAGCTGCAAGTTGCACCCTTTTCAATTCATTATGTGCCAACAAGGCATCATACCGATCGTTCACTAGAAGAAGGGTGAGAGGGTCCAACTTCACCGTGCTTTCCGATGAATGGGAAGGCGCAACAAATTGACTTCCTACGTGGGCTGTCAATAGTTACATTGGCTGCAAGGCTACATTGACAATTACCAAGTCTGCAACATCCACATTCCAGGCCCCATCCACCTCCACGTTTGAGACAAGGGGTGCCATGTGGCACCTCGGAGTGTCGAACAAATTCAAAGTACTCGCCAAAATTTTATCGTAGCTCATTGACAACCACTTGCCTCAACTCCTCACTTAGGTCCGTTTTTTCTGCAACTGCTCCGAAGAAACAATTTCCATCCCCCTCAACGGCTTGAGCCCAAACACAGGGCAGACACAAGTAGCAAAATCAGGAGGTAAAAATTCATTCCCAGCTGTAAGAACATAAGTATTTTGAAATCCAATTCCGCATTGGAGTTGGACACGCAAACAACGACGGTGCATGTTGTGCCTCCCAATGACCTTGTTCTCAGCCACCGGACGCAGCAATGGACGAGCAAGTCTCAGAATAAAGCCAAGTCACATCATCTCCGACCACAGGTCTGCAGAGTGTGCATTGCAAAATGTAATCTGCCTAAAACCTCCCTCTTCCTAAAAGAAAGCTTTCGAGGCAAGTTGTCAGCCTGCTTTTGTTCTCCTGTGTAACTCCTCTCGCACTGTCACTGCTCGTCTGTCCTTGCCTGCACTCCCCCGGCCGCCCCCGCCTCGTAAATTACGTTGGTGGTTGCCCGCTGCAAGACCGCGGGGGGGGGGGGGGGGTATGTGTCCTATGCGTGACCGTGTGTGCCCTCGTGATGCACTCCTACGACCCCGGCTTTTGAAGCTCCATGTGCACGTGTCCATCAACCGCAGCCCAACAAAAGCGGCGTGCTGGTAGCATACTGCCACTGTGGTGCCACTGAGAGTGGGTGGATAGTGGACGGGTCACTTGCTGTACGACATGTCTAGCGTGACTGGTAGCCACAACTAATAAAAGGGCCGGGCAACCGGCAGCACAGCGCGTACCATACACTCCATGCGATCGGGCCAAATTCGCAAGACGAGGCGATAGAGGGAGGACCTAACGCGGCGCGCACGCGTCACGGAGATTTAGCGGTCTGGTCTAACCAAGCAGTTGCAGCTAGTGCCCCGGGGGCCCATTGTGTAGGGTTTTTGAGCCTAGTCCGTGATAGTTCGTTGAAGCATTGTGTGTCAGTGTTGTAGTCATTCGTGTTGCCGCAGTTGAATTTGCAATACGACTCGCGTGACACCAATCTTGCCCATTTGTTGTATGTGCAAGGTGGTTGGCCCCTCCTATATGCATTCAACTATGCAACACTGTTACCGCATTCCCCGTTCTTGAAACCACAAGACCGCCACCCATGCCATACAGCTTACAGGGAATGGTGCATACTTTTGTCCCAGCACCGTACCCTGCACAAACGTCCCCGTGAAGTGCTGTGTTGTAACACGATGTACGTGGATGTGTACTTGCATGATTGAAAGTCACATGCGGGCGCAACCCCCCAAGAGTGAGGAGGGGGTGTTTGTATTGACGGTTGCCGAACGTACCGCAGTGCTCGCAACTGGCGAACCGAAGATGAAGATGGTGCATGCTTTGAACCAGGAGTTGAAGGCGCCAAAACTAGTTGCCTTTGCAGTGGCTCCTAGAAGTGCAGCCCGTATTGGGAGCAATATCAGCAGCAACAACAGCATTAGCAGCAGCAACAACAACTACATCTCCGGCCTATGTGGCGGAACGTATTGCCCTTCAGATATTGCATCGGATGCGGGACCACGAGAGGTCATCCTTCGCAGCAAACAATCCTTCCCAAGGGCAATGTTGAGGGACACCCCGGCAGCAAAGTGGCGGAACGTTGTCCAACGGGGTGATCGGACGCTAACAAACCGCTACTCCTCCGATTCAAAGTGAGATGTTTGGATGCATAATACTTGAATGTTGTATGTATTTGTTCCAACCCTCTAGTGGCACGCGCGGTCGGACTAGTTGGCCGCACACAATGGCGCGGGGAGGGGTCCGGGCTCGCCATAGCCATAAGAGAGTCCCGAGTTGCCTTGGCCCACTAGTAGAGGCTCGAAAGGCCGCCACACGCAGCAGCGTGCAAAACGTGAAACGGTACGAAATGACTGCGTCATGAGACTAGTCACCCCATGAGACGGTGATACGAAACGCAAAACGGTCGAAAAGGCCTCACAGGCTTGGGCACCCTGTGGTGCATGTTTTTTGGTGTTGTGCCGTGCCAAACAGGTCAATGCCCCTCCCCCCCCCCCTCGACCCCTCCCAGGAGGGAATGTGGGCCGCTACAACCACCGTGACATTGGTAAGGAGGCAGAATGGAGACCCCTAGTTGTATGCTAACCCCTTAGGCCACCGCGTTTGCCGGCTCGAAGAGGGGAGCTCTTTTTTGCCCCAACCCCCCCTGCCCACCCCTCATGGGGCCGAAATATTCAGAAGGTGTGGTGGTCAAGAACTGCACCTAGGCGTCCCCAATGACCGACATGGGGATGTGCGCGCAAGCGACGAGTCGTCATCATCAAGTGAGGCTCCGTCATCCCCACCGGCGCCGGCCCCACCGGCGCCGGCCTGTGACCCCGCACTACATGCACCAAGAGGTACCGGTTTGCAGCTGCAGACGGGGTCACGTCCTCTAGAGCCCCATGTAGGATCGCATCCACTGAAGCCCCATGCAGCCGTCCAAGATGCGGTAGTCCCAGACCCAGCGATGAACACATGAGGACCTACCAATGCAGACCCACACCTGCAACCACATGCAGGCACGCAATTAACGACGCCCAACCCCCGCGAGTTAGGAGGCGGCGCATCTATGTGGCCGCCGGTTACCCTAGTGTGAGTAGCCGCATATGGGCGAGGGTTCATCAGCCTTAACGGACGATTCAACGATTTTGCATTTGTGCCAGGTTTTCCTCGATTCTTTTTATGTGATGGTTTCATGTAAGGGAAGCAAAGAGGAACCCCTACCGCCGCTAGTACCAACATCAACCCTTCTTGAGCATCACCACAAGGAGTAAACTATGAAACATGTTTCTTCAACAGACGGCATTTGTCCTTATCTGTCCCCACCTGAGAAAGATCAATGTGGCTAGAGAATGAGCACTGGGTGCAGAACTCGTGCCTTCTTGGGGGTCCGGGGAAAACGCCAAGAGAAAACTGAGCATTTTGCGTATCAACATATGGGGTGACGTGTTTTACCAACCCCTTTAGATGGGGCACCACAACTTTCTAGCGCGTACAGTACCCACCAAGTTGTCCATATTGGCCTGTACTATGGTTGAGACAATTTAAACATTTTGGCCCCTAGGACGGGTTGGGGGTTGGGGGTCGGGGGCACCCTTGGTCTAGTCGACCAAGCGAGCCCACAAAGGCATGTGGGGTGAAATGCAAAGGAACAACGCTGAATAAAAGGTGCTGGAACCCCTTGCTGGAACCCCTTTGTGCGCTGGAACCCTCTGCTAGAACCTTGCTAGAACCCCCTTTCTGCGCTGGAACCCCTGCTAGAACCCCCGTTGGAACCCCCTTTCTGCGCCGGAAACCCTGCCGGAACCCACCTTTGTGCGGTTTTGGTCATTTTTGGGAATCCAACATAGCGTGTGGCCCTTCACAACCTAGGCTTGCTTTGAACTTAGGACACTTATAGAAACTCGTAGAGTGACTCTTAGGCATCGTAAACGCGTGCACATCGTGGTTCTAGTGGTACCCAAAAGGGGGGGGGCGTCTGCGGAGACCTTGTTGCGGCACACCCCATTGTGGGGTGTGGTCATAGCACAAAATTTCCGCCATGTCGAGAAGGGTGCAGCTCCCGCCAACCCCCCCTACCACACCCTTCTTCGCAGTCTCAAGCACACGATCTGTGATCGTTTTGAAGACTGGCAGATCGTGGAGCTTGTGGGGGTTGTGCTTGTGGTGGTTGTGGCCCCTGGGACCCATAGGTGCCGTACACTGTGCGGCGGGTCCCTGAATCTTGGGGCCTGCCCACAATGGGGGGGTTTTCATTGAAAATGGGTGCCTTGGCTCATAGAGGCGCCCGCCCAAGGTCTTCCAAAAGACTCTCGAGCTGCAGATGACTCAAAAAATTGTGCCCGAGCAAGTGGTTCACCACGAACCTATCCCTAGTGGTGACCAGAAGATCCATTGCATCCCTATTAAATGCCCCCATGGGCTCTGCCGAAGCCACTTCCTCCGCCTCCCCAATAAGGGGAGGTGTTGCCCCAAAAGGAAAAAGAATCACCCCCTGCCCCGAAACAATGTTGGGAGTGGTGACCCCATACCACTCACGCCCCCACTCCCTTGTGGGGCAAAAGGAGTGCATGGGGAGCTTGGTTTTGGGGTCCTGATTGAAGACTCGGCGGGTGTTGTGGGTAAGGGGTTGGGGAAGCCAACCATCCGTCTTCCCCGCCCCTCTCGAGGTCTAATCCTTACCTTCTGGACCCTAATCATGAGGGGGTGGTGGGGCTTGTCCTTCCCCCTCCCCACCGCCACTTACCTCCTCCCATTCCTCCTCCATGCACGTCCTCCTCTTCGTGCGGCCCCACATAGAGGGTCGTCTTTGTCCTTGCACCCTTCTCGGCATGGGCCGTGACAGAGTCCACCACCGCCTCCACATCCTCCAAATGAAATTGGATCAAAAATCCAGCAACCCCTAGATTTACCTCTAGCAACTCAAAGATGTAGTCGTTGAGAACCAGGGGGTCCTTGTCCTCCACCATGAAGGGGGAATGATGGATGATGAGTCCAAAGTCCACAGCCTTCTCAAAAGAACTTGCCGGACTCATCCGACGTGCGCGCGTGTGACTGTGACTGGTGCTTCTTAGCCTGAGGCTTCAGCGCAGATCGAACTCGTTTAAAAACGCCTGTTGACTTCCGTTTTCACGCAATTTTGCCTTTTTCCACAAATTCTGTGTATTTTGCGGTATAACATGGTGAATGGTTGAAAAAATGTGTCGTCCTCTTCAGCCATGCCACCGCCTCCGGCTCCCGTGGCTAGAGCGCATTCCATGGTCGCTGAAAAAAAGAGCTCACGCTCCATCTCACCCAAAGCTCTCTCCAGCGGAGCACGGCCGCTAAAAAAATCTCAAGCCGCATCTATTGTATCAAACAAGTCTTCCATCATTGCACGCCTCCAAGGTGACCCGGCCTTGCCTCCATCCTTGCACTCACCTCTCCCAACAACTACCATGCCTACCGTGCAACCGGATGAGGAGAGCACTGCATCTCACTCTGCCGTGCCAAGCGCTTCTTGTGTACCAAAAAAAAAGGATGATGAAAAAAATACCTCTCCAAATCCTCGTAACAATGGTCCACCGGATGACATTGCGCCGAAGAGAAAAAAAGGTAGTGAATCCTTGGAGCCTCCATGCAACACGCCCACACTTGTGGAGCAAGATCCCTTCAATGCACACGAGCAAAGCCGCGATCCTATGGATACGGGCTCACTTGGTGCTTCCGGCGAGGATGCCATTGATGTTGATAAGGAGAAAAAAGACTCTCCCGCCATACCAATCACAACTAACCCGGTTCAAGTTTCCTCATCAAAGAACCCATTCAATCGCGGCGACCACTTAGGTTCGTCTCTTGCAATGCACAGAATTTTTAGACCAATGCCACCGCCAAGCGCCCCACGTTCGCTTGACGGCCATCTTGCTTCTTTAGAGCGTCATGACACCGCTTCGGTTGAGTCCAAAGACTCCACGGCAAGCAAGGCCAAAACCGATAACATGACACCGCATAAGGTTTTGCGAAGTGCCTTTGCCCCGCCCGCCCCTTTGAGCGTTGCCCCTTCCGCGTCTTCCCAGTGCGGCGAAGGCAGGATATCTCCGGTTGCAAGCATGAGTTTTACCCCGTTGCCTTCCAGCCCTATAAAACAGGCAAAGTCGTTCTTGCCGCACGGAGCGTTCCCCAATGGGTTTCCGGAAGCAAGAGACCTAACGGCACAAGTTAACGCCAACAAATTGGCCGTGCGTGGACAATCTAGGTTCTCAAGGATTGACTTGGTGTCAAGCGACCCCCCGTTGTACCTAGATAGCACACCGCTACCACCCGCCGACTTGTTAAGGTCCTTGACTCCCCCACCCCAAATATTGCTAAGTGGTGACGGGTTGCCATACCCCGGTTTTCTGCGCACACTATCGGTTGCCGACATCCATGGCCTTGATTGGTCCAAATTAAACGGGTTAGTATCCTTTTTGCTACTACCTGCCTTTTCACCGTATCAAGATGAAGGGCCGTTCTTGGCCCACAAAACATATATGAAAAATGTCGTCAACATGCTTCGCGGCGCCAAGAAGCAGAACAAGGCCACTACAGTTTGGTTGGCCTATACGTCAAGGTCGAATGTGGCCGATGCCGAACTCGCCACCCTCTTAGATAGACGCATCGATCTCATTCCATCACTGCCTTTCCTATTTCTGTCCGTCGTGTGCCCAGTGATACACCTAGCTTACCGTCACACCGAATCGCGCGACATCATGGATTCCCCTTCGCCGCATGATATGCCCCTCATCATTTTCGAGCTCACCTCATCCCAAATCCCCAAGGGCCATGTACCAAACGTCGTGGAATTTTACCCGCGCACTCATAGCGACGACACCCACCCTGAAACACCTCTTTTCACACCTACGCAGTCCCTTTTTCAAATTCGCCTCGATGTCCCAACCGAAATCATCCGCACAATAGATGGGCAAGCAACCAATCGGAACATTAGTGGATCACTCCCACTGATGTTACTCATCAACGGACTGTCCCCGGACGACTTGTCCACCAGACTCCACAACCTCTCCGCCCCCCGCGTCACCAAAGCCCATTGGCCGGTAGCTGTTTCACCCCCCCCCCCCCTCCCGAGGGCTATAAAGTATATGATTTCCATGTGCCGATGGATGACCTCGCTAAATTTTATGAGGAGCAGTCGGCACAGGCCGACATGGACATCCGGTTTGGCCTCCTACACTCGTCCATCAAAGAGGCTTCGGTGATAGTCACTCACCAGCCCCCATACAGAAAGGGTGCGCCGCGGCGTAGCAAGATGCCTGCAAACGAGATCCGCACAGCGATAGAAATGAACCCCGAACTCTCTAAAAAACTGGAGTTTGCCATATTCCTCAACAAGTATGACCTGCTGGTCATGGTGAAAGAAGAAATCCTCCCGCATCCTACCATACAGGAAATCGAGGAGTTAGGTGACATGCTGGTCATATCTGCAGTCACCCAACAGCTGATCCACGCTAGAGACGTTGTGCGCTCGGTTGAGCTACCTCACGCCCTTGTGCGGTTCTCCCCGGCTTACTCCCTGTCGGACGTCCTGAAATCTGTCGCGACCTTTGGCCCAGTGCACTCACATCAACTCTTCCAACAAGCCGGCCTTTTACTCGTCAGATACCAATCAAACGAGTCGGCGTACTTGGCATACGGGGCTACTCTACCCGGGCCCATCTTCGTGACATTAGGGACCTATGGCCTTGACTTCACTGATAGCATTTCACGGCGTCCTGAAAAGCTAAGTCTCTCATCCCTTCCCCCACCGGCGCTCAATGAATCCAATTTAGCAGTGCTTGCCCCTATGGCCCCACTCAACGTACCCGAGTTTGTAGGACCTTCGCGCACTGATGATGCACCGAAGTCGCCAGTCCCATCTATGTCTGGGGTCGACCAGGATGATGAGCGCATGACCTCACAAGTCAAGCGTGGTCGACATGAGGCCGGCTCTCCGCCAGACGACGGTTCTTTTCTCCCCTCCCACCCCTAGTTCTCGACCTCCCTCCAATGCCCTATTGCGGCCCCGCCTTCTTACAGCTTTACGTCGATGCCCCGTACCGTATGAGACCCTCCTACGTCACCCGCGCAGAGTGGTGAGCAGCTATGATGGACTGAGAATGGCCATCCACGGTCTATCCTCTCCCTCCCCCCCCTGCGCGCGCATGCCATGGAGCCTGGTTGTTGCGGTCCACTTATCCACGTTCTGCAGCAACCGTTATTACCGCACTGTCATCACTGGCATTACCTGTTTGTACGCAACACTGATACACTTGGCTGGAGCTCTGCTCCCTAAACATCCAAAGCCCGCCGGCAGCAATGCACACAAGACCCCATCACCTGACGTACCCTGCCCCTCCTCGCTCCCCTACCCCTCATCCGATCGCGGTGCAGACACGTCCTTGCGAGCTGACCCCCCCGACACCACCCCACTCACACCCGCACAGACAGCCACCCCCCCACAGCCACCTGACACTGGCCACGTGGTCTCCCAGACTGGCTCAGCCCTCATGCACGCCTCCCTGAATGTTGGTGGACCAGACATCACCCCGAATCGCTTCTGCCACCTACTCTCTGGTTTCCAGCCACTCCCCCACACCATATGCCTCCAGGAGTTCAAACCCTCGCCCACTGCACACATCCGAGACTTCGAGCGCGTTGCCCTCGACTGGGGCTTCCACCTGCTCCATAGCTCCCCCTCCTCCAAGAACGGAGTAGCCATACTCGTACACACATCTATCTCCACCAAACCCCCCCCCCTCCACGCCCACGTCCCAGGGATACTCGTCTCTGTCCAACTCCATCTGCACCCTAATCCACTGGTGCCGCCAATGCACCTCGCCTCATTTTATGGCCCCCACACCCTAAAAGAGAAACGTGCGTGCGAGCCATGGCTTGATACCATGACCCGTGACTCCTACATCATCATGGGTGACTATAATGGCACCACACATGCGTCCCACACAACAACCCTGCGCGCAAATGTCTGGCCCTGGCTGGCTGCTAAGGAGAAAGCGGGTTTCCTGGTCGACCTACTAACACCTCACACCAACAGCATCCCATATACCAGAGTGCGACGCTTCACCGGCACGAAAAGTCACATTGACCCTGCATACGGCACACGACTGTATCATAATTCATTCGATGTGTCGTCGGCACGGGTAATTGACTTCTCCTCCGTTCATGGTGCCTCTGACCACGATCCTGTAGCTGTCTCCACTATCCCGTGGACTGCACCACACCTCCCTAAGACACACTGTGCACAATGGAACAGACGAGATATTCAGCTCTACCGGGCGCTCGTCGCCCGTGCATTGCAGGACGCCGAGACCCCTGAATCGTCACAGGATGTCGAAGGCTGCTGCAGCAAGATCACCGGGTGTATGCTGGCTGCAATGCGCCAGGTCAATGCCTCCCGCCCCCCGGCCACACACACCACACCAGACGTCTCTGGCTGGTACCAGTTGGTCAAACAGCTAGCGCGCCGGGCGAAGCGACACTCGAAAACTTTTTTTCGACATGTCAAACACACACTCCTCACACCCCCGTCCCCATCCACCCTCCCCGTACCCACACGAAAAATACAGAGGATCCTCCAGAGAAACTCTCCCTGGTGCAGGTCGGCTGCTGGATACATCCCATTATAACCCACACTCCCAGATGTGCCCCCCCCGACCGTCTTTGAACTGCGTTCCCTTGCACGGTCTGCGCGCAAAAAATCCCGGGATCCAGACGTGGTACCACAATACCTCCTGTCCATTCTCCCGGACCCCTGCTTTTCCGTCGTGCACCGATGCCTCTCTCTCTGCTATGAAACGGGTGACATTCCCCATGCCTGGCTAACCTCCGAGACGCTATGCATCTACAAAGGAAAGGGCCCCTGGCGCGATCCCGACAGGTGGCGCCCCATTGCCATGAGCAATAGTATCTACCGCCTGCTCATGCGCTGGACGCGCATGCGCCTGTACCCCCTCCTCTCCCCCCATATAAATACACGTCAGTACGGAGGTCGGCGTGGTGGGTCAACGGCACACACTACCCAAGCCTTCCTTAACGACCTTGACACGGGCACCACGTGTAAGGCCCTATACGCCTTCGACATGGACCACGCCTTTGACAGTCCGCCAAAAATCTTAATTAGGGAGGTTTTGGAACGCATGGGGACACCATTCGAGCTACTGCGACTAATCCAAAGGGTGCTAGAGCATGGGTCCACATACATCCGAGGCAGCCCAGATGAAGTTTTTCGGACCACACACGGCGTGAAGCAGGGGTGCCCCCTCTCCTGCTTCCTTTTTGTCCTGGTTTTTGAAATCCCCCTCAGGTACCTTCAGTCCCAGGGACTCACCCTCTCTGCCTATGTCGACGATGTGTCCACACCCATTACGCATGGCAACGGGAATCTTACCGCGTCTCAAGTACAGCGGGGACTAAACCTGATTGGCTGCCAACTCAACGTATTCAAGAGTGAATGTCTACCCCTCCTGCGCCCCCCTCCAATGCCTCCCTCGCTACCCAAGTACGCTCACCCCCTGATCTTGTGCAGGCCGGCGGCATCTACTGGTCCGTCAAGCCCAGTGTCCCCCTGCCCGAGTGGGCGGACACTACTGAGAACCCCATGCTACAGGTATCCCACCTTATGCACCTCCGCCACCCACTGCCGGCCTACATGGCCCAGAAAGCGGGTTATAAGATAATTGTTGACGAGCTCCTCAATCAGTTGGCTGACCTCAATGCACACCCCATACAAACGCTTGATAGGGTGCTCCTTGTCAACACAGTAGTCCTGCCCCGCCTCCTGTACCGAAGCAAATGCTACCCTCTCACAAATACGCAGCTACAGGAACTCTCCTCAGCCCTCGAACGTTTCGTTTTTGCGGTCTCGGGGTTGCCCTCACTCGTGGCCAAGAAAACTCTGTACACCCACCGCTCTAGGGGCCTTGGCCTTGGATGCTTGCTGATCCTGTACCCCACCCGTGTCCTCGACCCCGTGCACAGGAACCCCCTTCTTGATAAGTTACGAGTGTCCTCCCCCTCAGGCATCTCTCCGCGTGTTCTTTTCATCCGCGTCCTCTCCTTGTTGGGACCCCCTCCCTCATCGAGCATGCTCCCCCTCACCATCTCCTGGAGGTCCAAACAGGCCCTACGTGGAGCCACTCAGATCACCTCAGTGGCAGGTCTAGCAGCATATGTGGTGCCCAACTCTGGCCCCTCACCTGACTATACCTATACCGACGGCAGCCGTATCGGGTCCCCCCCAGCGTCTGGCACATCTGCCGTCCTTCGAGACGGGCGTATCGTCCTCTGCCGCGTGCCAGGCAACCCTAATTCGTACAAAGCTGAAGTCGTCGGTATATTGCTGGGTTCCCCCTTCTCTCCCCCTCACACAACACTACGCGTTGACTGCAAGGGTGCCATTGCCTCCACCACGGGTACCAAGCGACCCGTCTGCCAGTCGAGGTGGGTCCTTTAGGCCAGGCAATCCATCCTGTCAAAAAACCAGTCTCTAGAGTGGATTGAAGGGCATACAGGCCACATGCATCAGGAAAAATCGGACGAGTTCGCCAAGTATGGCTCCATACTGCCTCCCCCCCCCCCCCGACACGGCACAGACACCGTGGGATGTCATCTACCGAGGCGAGCTCATGCTGCCCCCCCACAAAGTCTGGACTCACGACTTGATTGCACAGCACTCCCACGAACACTTTCACCCCTCCACTTGGGATCCCCTAAAGTTCCGTCGACTCGCATGGCACAAGTGGCTCTTCGCTCTTCAATCACGGAAAAAATATTCCCACTACGCGAGTTTCTGGAAGGATGAGTGCCCCCTACGCCCATGCTCCCACTGTCGCCTGCGACACAACCTCGGCGTACACGGTGTCCTTGCCCACTGCTCCCCCTCCCACCCCCTCGTCCACGCCTGGCTGTCCTCCTGGCCACAGCCTGCTTTGGTTGCCAGATGGCGCAGGACTGCGCTCCACCGCGACGTGCGCATCGCTGGGCGACTCGCTGTACCTTGTTCCCCATATCAGCACCTACTGCAGTCCTTGGGTGGGTCGCGAGCTGCGAAGAGGTTCATTAGTCACTACCAAAAACACGCAGTGGACGCCGTCACGCTTGCCCTAGCTGATGACGTCCCCACCACCTCTTGTAAGCCCAATCCGTTTCACTCGCGCGACTGGCTCCACTCGTCCCGCCCAGTATAAAGGTGTTGCCCTGCCCTGCTCTTGCCGGCCATGCCACGCCCACCCTTTTCAGGTCTGAAGTAAACGCTGCGTCAACTCTCTGCCCTAAAGTAAGTGGGACATCGCCATGAGGGCCCTCTACATACCTTAGGCACCAGCACAGCCCTCACTGCAGCCCACATTTGTTCCAGCTTGTTCTCCCCTGGCCTGTGTGTGCATCCGCCATCTGTTTTGCTTTTGCCTTTTACTATTTTTGAACCGAATAGCGCCGAGTCGGCCCGTCCCTGGCACACGAACACCTACATTAACGCCCTGGATGTGGACAACCCTGCTTCTGTATGCATGACTGGAGCCTGGCAATGGTAGCTGCCATCCCCTTGGACACCCCCACGGTTGCCCATCACCCCCGGGGATGGCATCGGGGCGGCTGCACACGAGGATACCACCTCTGTTTTTATCATTGCACCTTGCACTGCCCTTCACTCTTCAGCGGAACGCCGGTTTGCCTACCCTCCCACTGACTTGTTGACCCATGACTTGGGATGTGGGTCACAAATTTGTATGATGGGCTGGCCTTCCTATTCAGCGGACCGTTGCACTGTGAACTGTGTATTTCCAAAAAAAAAAAAAGGACTAGCCACAGGGCTCCTCACTTGGGTGCAACCAATCGTAAACCCCTCAGGTCCGCCAAGGTGACGAATCCCAAGGAGCTTTTGATGGTGCTCGCACCAAGCGTGGGCAGCAGCAAGGGCCATAGTAAATAGTTTGTGAGGAAAGGCGAAGAGGGAAAACATTGAACAAGAGCGAACGAAGCGCGATAACCTCCGCGATAACTAGTTTTCGCGCAATGAGTAGCGCGATAACTCGCGCAATAAGGACCAATCTTTTTTTCAAATCCTGAAGCTGTAAGTTCGTAGGTGGGGGGGGGGGGGGTTAGGGCCGACTTCACGGCTGCTGAATTTGTTGCAACCCTGATTTGGGGCCTGTGCTGGGCTGCCGGCGGCTGGATTCTGTCGGCGCGCTAACAGCAGGCCGGCCCATCGACGGCCTTAACATTGATGCTAATACTGTTAGATCTATCCTGTTGCCAGTTAGGACACGATTTGGAAACGAGGGTTATGCCCGGAATTGTGATCTCGCTAAACCCTGCGGTGGTGCCTCCGCCCACACCGGCAGGCCCCCTTAGCTGGGGGATCGGCACACGTTAATGGGCGCCTTTGCCTCGGCATCCGCCACGCCTAATACGTGTATGGGGGATCACGAGTCCCTTGAAGGCGGAGGAGAGCAAAACCGTCGAACCGGAGGGTAACGTGCCGCCGTGGCTTCTTGAGCACTTCAAGTGTGATTCAAGTTTTGTTATTTAGATAATTCCATTTGATGTCTAATGTCGTTTGCAGTCGTTGAGGTGACTCCGACGCAAATAATCAGTGAGGTCACACTTTGGTGTAAATTAATGCTTCAATTGCTTGTGTTTTCTTTGTGGGTTCCAAGAGGGAGGGCGGTCTATGTGCAACACTAGTTATTGAAGGAATATGCAAATCTGGCAAGCAACCACTTGCACATTTGGTCGGGCGGCTTCGGCCAGAAGGGGGGGGGTCTTGGAGTTATGAAGCTACAACTTTAGGATTTGAAAAAAAGACGGGTCCTAACTAGGTTGTCACGCGATAACCCGTGTGATAACTAGTGCTCTAACCCCGTTGTAACTAGTTAGAGCAGCAAAGACCAAATCGCAAAAATTGCAAAACGGGCAATACCGAGCAAACGAGACATGCGAGGCACATTGTTGCACATAGTACAGCCATGTAACACGTGAAAGTCCGGGTTCCAGCCATATTGACAACCCGCAAAATCGGGGGGGTTCCGCACCACGCCCTAGGGCACCCCATCCCACGAGACGAGGGCAAAGACAGAGGAGAGCGAGAAAGTCTGGGGGTAGGCAGGCGAAGGGAGAGAGAGGAAGGCGAAGGGGAGGAAGAGGGGGGGGGGGGCAAGGACGGAAACGGAGCAACCCGGACAGACTAGGGGTGGGAGAGGAGGAAAGGGAAGAGGGAGAGATAGCAGAAAGGGGATTCGGTATACAGGCCTTTCCTGAAGGGAGGTAAATGGTGGTATTGCGAGGGAGTGGTGGAGGACATCGGGTGGCAGCCGGAAGGCACAGAGTGGGCGTGGGTGCACTGAGATGATGACAATCAAAGAGCAGTGTCATGAATGATGCGCAAGGAAAGGCTTAAGCTCCGCCCGGCGGGACGCAGGGGGGAATACAAGATGTAAAGAGAAACGGTACAGAGTGGTAAACCAGGATGGGGAAAGAGGCGACAACAAAAGCGGGGGCAGGGGCCCCATGAGACACCAGTGGGATGGATGGCAGCACATGCGGCTGTACACCAATAACCAGCCAGCGTGCCTCTACTGGGCTGAAAAAAGGTGTGGCTGCAGTAGAAGGTAGAGTTGGGGGAACCGGACGTGGCGCGTTTCAGGAGAATATACTGAGCGGAGGACATAGTATGAAACGCCCTCTACGACGGACGGGGGAGGAAGTACACAAAGGCGTGGACGCCGGGGGTGGCGTTGTTGGTGCGACGGGGCATGAGTGTGGCGTGGGCCAAGCATGCGGGCAGGCGGAGACGTAGGGAGGTGTACGATGTGGCCACGGAAAAGCGTAGTGTGGTCATCATAAACTGCCATGTACCGCATGGGAAAGGGGTGAAGGAGTTCATGGAGCTCACAGTGAAGTACCGGAGGGCAGTACAACATGGACCGGTGATACACACTGATCGGCGATTTCAATGTCGACGCAACGAGGAGGTAGGGCACCACGGAAGTGGACAAGGAAGTCGATGAATCGGTTCGGGAGATGGGGCTACATGATATGGGGTACCAGGGGAACCCTCACACTGGCTGGCGGTGCACAGACGAGAGGTGTCAAAGCGGGACACAGTGTATGCACACCCAAGGTGGGTGCGGCAGGTGACGGCGGGATAAATGGCAACGGAAGAGGAGATGGCAAAGAGGAGGGGGCATCGGCCGCTCATGGTCACACTGGATGTGTGGGTGCCCAGAGACGAGGGGAGGTGGGCGGCATAGAGGAGGAAGGGCTGGTACTGTTGCCGCGCATCCGGTGGCCGGGGGCTGCGGACACCGCAGAGTGGAACAGGTGGAGGGTAATGATGCAAATATGCCTTCAGAGAGGCATGCAGGTGACGCAAGCAATACGTAAAGCAGCGTAGGTGTGTGGGTATCAGGAGGAGAGTACGGGAGAAAAGGAAACTATGATGCTAAGACTAGTTGAAAGGGGGCGTAATGTGCAACAGTAGGAGACGCACGTGGTACAAGAAGGGGGGGGGTGGGCACGAAGAGGTGGCGAAGGCACGCAAGGTGGTGCAAGGGATACAAAAGGAGTTGGAGGAAGAACAAACCCGCAGGTTCGGGCTACTGATACAAGAAGATGAAGGGCACATGGGGGACGATATGGCGTACAAGGCGTTACGGCACATACGGCAGCTGGCTGAGGCTGAGGCGACGCGAGAGATCCAAGCGGTGCGGGGGCAGGGGGGAGAAATGCGCAACGACCAGGCGACCGTACTGCGAGTGGTAGAAGAGAGTTTCCACCGGCAGCATGCGGGACAAGGAACGACACTCGGTGCAGACAAACCAAGGATGATACGGGAGTTGCCAAAGGTGTTCACTCGCACGCAGGCCAGGGAGATTATGGGACGGGAGGTCACTATGCAGGAAATGAGGGGCATCGTCGGGAGGTGGAAGAAGGGCAAGCAGCCGTGGATCGACCAGCTTGCGGCGGACGCTTATGCAGCGTTGCCGGCGGGGACGCTGGGGGCGTTGGCCGAGAGAGTGACGCGGGTGCTCAGCACGGGCAAGGCCATGGAGGAATGGGGCGGCAAGGTGCGCCCCCTATACGAGAAAGTGGACCCCCTATGTCCGGGGAACTTGCGGCCCATATAATGTGCCGTGACAGAGGCCAAGATAGTATTGATGGTGACAGTTGGGAGAGTGCTGCAATGGTTGTGGGGTCGGGGGGGTTCCGGACAGTGTGTGGGGATCCATACCAGGAAGGTCGGCACAGGACGCCAGCTTCCAGTATGATATGATGCTGGACAACGAAACACGGGAAGAGTTCATGGCAACGGTGGACATGCAGGGAGCGTTCCCACGCCCCACATGTGCCAATGAAAGGGGTATGGAAGCAGCTTGGGCTGCCGTATGAGAACTTCGTGGACCACTACCGAGGGAGCAGGAGGTACACGGTGACGACAGCGGTGGGGTGCCTGAACTGGGTGACCCTGTCACGACGAACTAAAGGCTCAAAGTGTTTCTGAGGAAAAAATCAAGTAAAACCCAGGTAAATTGGGTAAAAATTCAACAATTTGCTTTGTGCGTGTTTGCTCGCCTTGCCCTTTCTTAGAATGTGTAACAGACACATTTGCATGCAGATAGGCTGAAATATGGATGAAAACAGAAGTGTTGTGCCACTTTTACGTGTCCCGCACCACACCACTCGGATTTACATGCATGTATTGTCTTTTGCTGGCTTTTTGCGCGTGTAAAAGGGTTTATTTGCGTGGTTACTATAAGTTTAGCTTGGACTCAAAGAGGGTCTTTTACGCACGTAAAATGGGTGTATTTACTTGTCAAGTGAATTTCGTTGCGGACGCAAATTAGGCCTTTTGCGCACGCAAAATCCATGTAATTGCCTCTTCGGTCTTTGGGGCTTCTCGCTCAAGAGCTCTTTCTTGCAACATGCCTGGCAAGAAGTCCAAGGCCAAGGCCGCTGTCCGAGCCCCCGGGGACCTGCATCCGCCTAAGCCCGCCCCTCCTGCCCGCACTACCCACGTGCCCACGAAGGACGCTGTTGATGAGTATGTGAAACAGGTGGGTGTGGAAAATGTGGCGGGAACTGGTATTGTGGTGTTGGAGTGTGCGCTCTCGGTGAACGAGATTAAGGGGTTGCCGGGTATCCCCAAGGATGTTTGCTGGGTGAGAGAGCGGCTGCAAAAATTGTAGCATGACAACGGTGAAGCCTTGATATATTTGTTGAGGGTCAACCTGCAGGCCGGTCAAGTTGCTTTGACCAAGGGAGTTTTGAGCGATTTTGCCCTAGGCTTGTACCACTGGTTGAGCCCCGCCCCAATGGGGATAGTCCGGCAACTTCGTGTAGAGACGTCAATGGCATTGTCTGCCATGATGCAAAGTGCCCCAGGCCCCAAAAAGCAATATGTGCCGGTGTACCATGTGCCGGATAAGGATCGGGAAAAGGAGGCCGGTCACGGCCGGATGTGGTCACACCCCGTCAAGGTCAAACTTTGGGAAGAGCACCTCCATACGGACGCGCACATTTTTTTTCGGCAGTGCAAAGTTTTGGATTGGTCGGCCTACGGACCGATTCAGTCCGTGGGTCGGCGCGAGGCCTTGAAACGACCCGCCATCCCTGATGTGACACAGTCCACAGTTTTTGTAACACAGGAGACATTTTTCGCGCTTGGCATGGGTTGTACGTCGCACCCCACCCTGCCCCGTTATGACATACAGCTCAGAAAACCGTAAAATGTCTGACATTTGCACGGAGGCATTTTCCGACGTTATCAAGTGGTGCAGATCATCTTAGCTGACAGCGATGCCCAAAACGAAGGTCCCCATGTGGAGCAGAGGGACCTATGCAGAGAAGTAATCGCAGAGGATCGCAAGTACTTTCTGAATACTGTAAAGTAGGGTACTCAGCCACCTTGGCCAGAGCCCATGTGCAAAATTTCATCTGCTCATAGATTAGGGGTCTTCCTTCGCCGGGGGACCTATGTGCCCGTGGGCTCTGGCCAAGGTGACTAAGTACCCTATTTCACAAAATTCACGCATTCTGTATGATCCGTTCAAATGACCTCTGTGCATAGGTCCCCCAGCGAAGGAAGAACTTTGTTCTCTCATCAGATGAATCTGTGCACATGGGCTGTGGCCAAAGTGGCCGGCAGGGGGAAAGGGGTCCCTACCCCTGTGTACCTCTGCACAGGGCAGGGGGAAGGGGTCCCTACCCCTGCGTACCTTTGCACAGGGTAGGGGGGGGCGGTCCCTACCCCTGTGTACCTCGTAGGTGTGTGGGTATCAGGAGGAGAGTACGGGAGAAAAGGAAACTATGATGCTAAGACTAGTTGAAAGGGGGCGTAATGTGCAACAGCAGGAGACACACGTGGTACAAGAAGGGGGCGGGGGCACGAAGAGGTGGCGAAGGCACGCAAGGTGGTGCAAGGGATACAAAAGGAGTTGGAGGAAGAACAAACCCGCAGGTTCGGGCTACTGATACAAGAATGTGAAGGGCACATGGGGGACGACATGGCGTACAAGGCGTTACGGCACATACGGCAGCTGGCTGAGGCTGAGGCGACGCGAGAGATCCAAGCGGTGCGGGGGCAGGGGGGAGAAATGCGCAACGACCAGGCGACCGTACTGCGAGTGGTAGAAGAGAGCTTCCACCGGCAGCATGCGGGACAAGGAACGACACTCGGTGCAGACAAACCAAGGATGATACGGGAGTTGCCAAAGGTGTTCACTCGCACGCAGGCCAGGGAGATTATGGGACGGGAGGTCACTATGCAGGAAATGAGGGGCATCGTCGGGAGGTGGAAGAAGGGCAAGCAGCCGTGGATCGACCAGCTTGCGGCGGACGCTTATGCAGCGTTGCCGGCGGGGACGCTGGGGGCGTTGGCCGAGAGAGTGACGCGGGTGCTCAGCACGGGCAAGGCCATGGAGGAATGGGGCGGCAAGGTGCGCCCCCTATACGAGAAAGTGGACCCCCTATGTCCGGGGAACTTGCGGCCCATATAATGTGCCGTGACAGAGGCCAAGATAGTATGGATGGTGATAGTTGGGAGAGTGCTGCAATGGTTGTGGGGTCGGGGGGGTTCCGGACAGTGTGTGGGGATCCATACCAGAAAGGTCGGCACAGGACGCCAGCTTCCAGTATGATATGATGCTGGACAACGAAACACGGGAAGAGTTCATGGCAACGGTGGACATGCAGGGAGCGTTCCCACGCCCCACATGTGCCAATGAAAGGGGTATGGAAGCAGCTTGGGCTGCCGTATGAGAACTTCGTGGACCACTACCGAGGGAGCAGGAGGTACACGGTGACGACAGCGGTGGGGTGCCTGAACTGGGTGACCCTGTCACGACGAACTAAAGGCTCAAAGTGTTTCTGAGGAAAAAATCAAGTAAAAACCAGGTAAATTGGGTAAAAATTCAACAATTTGCTTTGTGCGTGTTTGCTCGCCTTGCCCTTTCTTAGAATGTGTAACAGACACATTTGCATGCAGATAGGCTGAAATATGGATGAAAACAGAAGTGTTGTGCCACTTTTACGTGTCCCGCACCACACCACTCGGATTTACATGCATGTATTGTCTTTTGCTGGCTTTTTGCGCGTGTAAAAGGGTTTATTTGCGTGGTTACTATAAGTTTAGCTTGGACTCAAAGAGGGTCTTTTACGCACGTAAAAGGGTGTATTTACTTGTCAAGTGAATTTCGTTGCGGACGCAAATTAGGCCTTTTGCGCACGCAAAATCCATGTAATTGCCTCTTCGTTCTTTGGGGCTTCTCGCTCAAGAGCTCTTTCTTGCAACATGCCTGGCAAGAAGTCCAAGGCCAAGGCCGCTGTCCGAGCCCCCGGGGACCTGCATCCGCCTAAGCCCGCCCCTCCTGCCCGCACTACCCACGTGCCCACGAAGGACGCTGTTGATGAGTATGTGAAACTGGTGGGTGTGGAAAATGTGGCGGGAACTGGTATTGTGGTGTTGGAGTGTGCGCTCTCGGTGAACGAGATTAAGGGGTTGCCGGGTATCCCCAAGGATGTTTGCTGGGTGAGAGAGCGGCTGCAAAAATTGTAGCAGGACAACGGTGAAGCCTTGAGATATTTGTTGAGGGTCAACCTGCAGGCCGGTCAAGTTGCTTTGACCAAGGGAGTTTTGAGCGATTTTGCTCTAGGCTTGTACCACTGGTTGAGCCCCGCCCCAATGGGGATAGTCCGGCAACTTCGTGTAGAGACGTCAATGGCATTGTCTGCCATGATGCAAAGTGCCCCAGGCCCCAAAAAGCAATATGTGCCGGTGTACCATGTGCCGGATAAGGATCGGGAAAAGGAGGCTGGTCACGGCCGGATGTGGTCACACCCCGTCAAGGTCAAACTTTGGGAAGAGCACCTCCATACGGACGCGCACATTTTTTTTCGGCAGTGCAAAGTTTTGGATTGGTCGGCCTACGGACCGATTCAGTCCGTGGGTCGGCGCGAGGCCTTGAAACGACCCGCCATCCCTGATGTGACACAGTCCACAGATTTTGTAACACAGGAGACATTTTTCGCGCTTGGCATGGGTTGTACGTCGCACCCCACCCTGCCCCGTTATGACATACAGCTCATAAAACCGTAAAATGTCTGACATTTGCACGGAGGCATTTTCCGACGTTATCAAGTGGTGCAGATCATCTTAGCTGACAGCGATGCCCAAAACGAAGGTCCCCATGTGGAGCAGAGGGACCTATGCAGAGAAGTAATCGCAGAGGATCGCAAGTACTTTCTGAATGCTGTAAAGTAGGGTACTCAGCCACCTTGGCCAGAGCCCATGTGCAAAATTTCATCTGCTCATAGATTAGGGGTCTTCCTTCGCCGGGGGACCTATGTGCCCGTGGGCTCTGGCCAAGGTGACTAAGTACCCTATTTCACAAAATTCACGCATTCTGTATGATCCGTTCAAATGACCTCTGTGCATAGGTCCCCCGGCGAAGGAAGAACTTTGTTCTCTCAGCAGATGAATCTGTGCACATGGGCTGTGGCCAAAGTGGCTGGCAGGGGGAAAGGGGTCCCTACCCCTGTGTACCTCTGCACAGGGCAGGGGGAAGGGGTCCCTACCCCTGCGTACCTTTGCACAGGGTAGGGGGGGGCGGTCCCTACCCCTGTGTACCTCTGCACAGGGCAGTGGGAAGGGGTCCCTACCCCTGTGTATCTCTGCACAGGGCAGGGGGAAGGGGTCCCTACCCCTCTGTACCTTTGCACAGGGCAGGGGGGAGCGGTCCCTACCCCTGTGTACCTCTGCACAGGGCAGTGGGAAGGGGTCCCTACCCCTGTGTACCTCTGCATAGGCCAGGGGGAAGGGGTCCCTACCCCTGTGTCCCTTTGCACAGGGCAGGGGGGAGCGGTCCCTACCCCTGTGTACCTCTGCACAAGGCAGGGGGAAGGGGTCCCTACCCCTGTGTACCTCTGCACGGGGCAGGGGGAAGGGGTCCCTACCCCTGTGTACCTTTGCACGGGGCAGGGGGGAGCGGTCCCTACCCCTGTGTACCTCTGCACAGGGCAGTGGGAAGGGGTCCCTACCCCTGTGTACCTCTGCACAGGGCAGGGGGAAGGGGTTCCTACCCCTGTGTGCCTTTGCACAGGGCAGGGGGGAGCGGTCCCTACCCCTGTGTACCTCTGCACAGGGCAGGGGGAAAGGGTCCCTACCCCTGTGTACCTCTGCACAAGGCAGGGGGAAGGGGTCCCTACCCCTGTGTACCTTTGCACAGGGCAGGGGGGAGCAGTCCCTACCCCTGTGTACCTCTGCACAGGGCAGTGGGAAGGGGTCCCTACCCCTTTGTACCTCTGCACAGGGCAGGGGGAAGGGGTCCCTACCCCTGTGTACCTCTGCACAGGGCAGGGGGAAGGAGTCCCTACCCCTTTGTACCTCTGCACAGGGCAGTGGGAAGGGGTCCCTACCCCTGTGTACCTCTGCACTGGGCAGGGGGAAGGGGTCCCTACCCCTGTGTACCTCTGCACAGGGCAGTGGGAAGGGGTCCCTACCCCTGTGTACCTTTGCACAGGGCATGGGGAAGGGGTCCCTACCCCTGTGTACCTCTGCACAGGGGAGTGGGAAGGGGTCCCTACCCCTGTGTACCTCTGCACAGGGCAGGGGGAAGGGGGTCCCTACCCCTGTGTACCTCTGCACAGGGCAGGGGGAAGGGGTCCCTACCCCTGTGTACCTCTGCATAGGGCAGGGGGAAGGGGCCCCTACCCCTGTGTACCTCTGCACAGGGCAGGGGGAAGGGGTCCCTACCCCTGTGTACCTCTGCACAGGGCAGTGGGAAGGCGTCCCCACCCCTGTGTACCACTGCACAGGGCAGTGGGAAGGGGTCCCTACCCCTGTGTACCTCTACACAGGGCAGGGGGAAGGGGTCCCTACCCCTGTGTACCTTTGCACAGGGCAGGGGGAAGGGGTCCCTACCCCTGTGTACCTCTGCACAGGGCAGGGGGAAGGGGTCCCTACCCCTGTGTACCTCTGCACAGCGCGGGGGAAGGGGTCCCTACCCCTGTGTACCTTTGCATAGGGCAGGGGGAAGGGGTCCCTACCCCTGTGTACCTCTGCACAGGGCAGTGGGAAGGGGTCCCTACCCCTGTGTACCTCTGCACAGGGCAGGGGGAAGGGGTCCCTACCCCTGTGTACCTCTGCATAGGGCAGGGGGAAGGGGTCCCTACCCCTGTGTACCTCTGCACAGGACGGGGGGAAGGGGTCCCTACCCCTGTGTACCTCTGCACAGGGTAGGGGGAAGGGGTCCCTACCCCTGTGTACCTCTGCACAGGGCAGTGGGAAGGGGTCCCCACCCCTGTGTACCTCTACACAGGGCATGGGGAAGGGGTCCCTACCCTTGTGTACCTTTGCACAGGGCAGTGGGAAGGGGTCCCTACCCCTGTGTACCTCTGCACATGGGAGTGGGAAGGGGTCCCTACCCCTGTGTACCTCTGCACAGGGCGGGGGGAAGGGGTCCCTACCCCTATGTACCTCTGCACAGGGCAGGGTGAAGGGGTCCCTACCCCTGTGTACCTCTGCACAGGGCAGGAGGAAGAGGTCCCTACCCCTATGTACCTCTGCATAGGGCAGGGGGAAGGGGTCCCTACCCCTGTGTACCTCTGCACACGGCAGGGGGAAGGGGTCCCTAACCCTGTGTACCTCTGCACAGGGCAGTGGGAAGGGGTCCCTACCCCTGTGTACCTCTACACAGGGCAGGGGGAAGGGGTCCCTACCCCTGTGTACCTCTGCACAGGGCAGTGGGAAGGGGTCCCTACCCCTGTGTACCTTTGCACAGGGCATGGGGAAGGGGTCCCTACCCCTGTGTACCTCTGCACAGGGGAGTGGGAAGGGGTCCCTACCCCTGTGTACCTCTGCACAGGGCAGGGGGAAGGGGGTCCCTACCCCTGTGTACCTCTGCACAGGGCAGGGGGAAGGGGTCCCTACCCCTGTGTACCTCTGCATAGGGCAGGGGGAAGGGGCCCCTACCCCTGTGTACCTCTGCACAGGGCAGGGGGAAGGGGTCCCTACCCCTGTGTACCTCTGCACAGGGCAGTGGGAAGGCGTCCCCACCCCTGTGTACCACTGCACAGGGCAGTGGGAAGGGGTCCCTACCCCTGTGTACCTCTACACAGGGCAGGGGGAAGGGGTCCCTACCCCTGTGTACCTTTGCACAGGGCAGGGGGAAGGGGTCCCTACCCCTGTGTACCTCTGCACAGGGCAGGGGGAAGGGGTCCCTACCCCTGTGTACCTCTGCACAGGGCGGGGGAAGGGGTCCCTACCCCTGTGTACCTTTGCATAGGGCAGGGGGAAGGGGTCCCTACCCCTGTGTACCTCTGCACAGGGCAGTGGGAAGGGGTCCCTACCCCTGTGTACCTCTGCACAGGGCAGGGGGAAGGGGTCCCTACCCCTGTGTACCTCTGCATAGGGCAGGGGGAAGGGGTCCCTACCCCTGTGTACCTCTGCACAGGACGGGGGGAAGGGGTCCCTACCCCTGTGTACCTCTGCACAGGTTAGGGGGAAGGGGTCCCTACCCCTGTGTACCTCTGCACAGGGCAGTGGGAAGGGGTCCCCACCCCTGTGTACCTCTACACAGGGCAGGGGGAAGGGGT
The DNA here is from genome assembly GCA_964036045.1 of Eutreptiella sp. 'Long Island Sound 2002'. Classification (NCBI taxonomy): domain Eukaryota; phylum Euglenozoa; class Euglenophyceae; order Eutreptiales; family Eutreptiaceae; genus Eutreptiella; species Eutreptiella sp. 'Long Island Sound 2002'. Next base: position 108,037,544 of record OZ038380.1, read on the forward strand.
CCCTACCCTTGTGTACCTTTGCACAGGGCAGGGGGAAGGGGTCCCTACCCCTGTGTACCTCTGCACATGGGAGTGGGAAGGGGTCCCTACCCCTGTGTACCTCTGCACAGGGCGGGGGGAAGAGGTCCCTACCCCTATGTACCTCTGCACAGGGCAGGGTGAAGGGGTCCCTACCCCTGTGTACCTCTGCACAGGGCAGGAGGAAGAGGTCCCTACCCCTATGTACCTCTGCATAGGGCAGGGGGAAGGGGTCCCTACCCCTGTGTACCTCTGCACACGGCAGGGGGAAGGGGTCCCTACCCCTGTGTACCTCTGCACAGGGCAGTGGGAAGGGGTCCCTACCCCTGTGTACCTCTACACAGGGCAGGGGGAAGGGGTCCCCACCCCTGTGTACCACTGCACAGGGCAGTGGGAAGGGGTCCCTACCCCTGTGTACCTCTGCACAGGGCAGTGGGAAGGGGTCCCTACCCCTGTGTACCTCTGCACAGGGCGGGGGAAGGGGTCCCTACCCCTGTGTACCTTTGCACGGGGCGAGGGGAAGTGGTCCCTACCCCTGTGTACCTCTGCACAGGGCAGTGGGAAGGGGTCCCTACCCCTGTGTACCTCTGCGCAGGGCAGGGGGAACGGGTCCCTACCCCTGTGTACCTCTGCACAGGGCAGGGGGAAGGGGTCCCTACCCCTGTGTACCTCTGCACAGGGCAGGGGGAAGGAGTCCCTACCCCTGTGTACCTCTGCACAGGGCAGTGGGAACGGGTCCCTACCCCTGTGTACCTCTTGCACAGGTCAACGGGAAGGGGTCCCTACCCCTGTGTACCTCTGCACAGGGCAGTGGGCAGGGGTCCCTACCCCTGTGTACCTCTGCACAGGGCAGGGGGAAGGGGTCCCTACCCCTGTGTACCTCTGCATAGGGCAGGGGGAAGGGGTCCCTACCCCTGTGTACCTCTGCACAGGGCAGGGGGAAGGGGTCCCTACCCCTGTGTACCTCTGCACAGGGCAGTGGGAAAGGGTCCCTACCCCTGTGTACCTTTGGTCAGGGCACTGGGAAGGGGTCCCTACCCCTGTGTACCTCTGCACAGGGCAGTGGGAAGGGGTCCCTACCCCTGTGTACCTCTGCACAGGGCAGTGGGAAGGGGTCCCTACCCCTGTGTACCTCTGCACAGGGCAGTGTGAAGGGGTCCCTACCCCTGTGTACCTCTGCACAGGGCGGGGGAAGGGGTCCCTACCCCTGTGTACCTTTGCACAGGGCGAGGGGAAGGGGTCCCTACCCCTGTGTACCTCTGCACAGGGCAGTGTGAAGGGGTCCCTACCCCTGTGTACCTCTGCACAGGGCAGTGGGAAGGGGTCCCTACCCCTGTGTACCTCTGCATAGGGCAGGGGGAAGGGGTCCCTACCCCTGTGTACCTCTGCACAGGGCAGAGGGAACGGGTCACTACCCCTGTGTACCTCTTGCACAGGTCAACGGGAAGGGGTCCCTACCCCTGTGTACCTCTGCACAGGGCAGTGGGCAGGGGTCCCTACCCCTGTGTACCTCTGCACAGGGCAGGGGGAAGGGGTCCCTACCCCTGTGTACCCCTGCATAGGGCAGGGGGAAGGGGTCCCTACCCCTGTGTACCTCTGCACAGGGCAGGGGGAAGGGGTCCCTACCACTGTGTACCTCTGCACAGGGCAGTGGGAAAGGGTCCCTACCCCTGTGTACCTCTGCACGGGGCACTAGGAAGGGGTCCCTACCCCTGTGTACCTCTGCACAGGGCAGTGGGAAGGGGTCCCTACCCCTGTGTACCTCTGCACAGGGCAGTGGGAAGGGGTCCCTACCCCTGTGGACCTCTGCACAGGGCAGTGGGAAGGGGTCCCTACCCCTCCGTACCTCTGCACAGGGCAGTGGGAAGGGGTCCCTACCCCTGTGCACCTCTGCACAGGGCAGTGTGAAGGGGTCCCTACCCCTGTGTACCTCTGCACAGGGCAGGGGGAAGGGGTCCCTACCCCTGTGTACCTCTGCATAGGGCAGGGGGAAGGGGTCCCTACCCCTGTGTACCTCTGCACAGGGCAGGGGGAAGGGGTCCCTACCCCTGTGTACCTCTGCACAGGGCAGTGGGAAAGGGTCCCTACCCCTGTGTACCTTTGGTCAGGGCACTGGGAAGGGGTCCCTACCCCTGTGTACCTCTGCACAGGGCAGTGGGAAGGGGTCCCTACCCCTGTGTACCTCTGCACAGGGCAGTGGGAAGGGGTCCCTACCCCTGTGTACCTCTGCACAGGGCAGTGTGAAGGGGTCCCTACCCCTGTGTACCTCTGCACAGGGCGGGGGAAGGGGTCCCTACCCCTGTGTACCTTTGCACAGGGCGAGGGGAAGGGGTCCCTACCCCTGTGTACCTCTGCACAGGGCAGTGTGAAGGGGTCCCTACCCCTGTGTACCTCTGCACAGGGCAGTGGGAAGGGGTCCCTACCCCTGTGTACCTCTGCATAGGGCAGGGGGAAGGGGTCCCTACCCCTGTGTACCTCTGCACAGGGCAGAGGGAACGGGTCACTACCCCTGTGTACCTCTTGCACAGGTCAACGGGAAGGGGTCCCTACCCCTGTGTACCTCTGCACAGGGCAGTGGGCAGGGGTCCCTACCCCTGTGTACCTCTGCACAGGGCAGGGGGAAGGGGTCCCTACCCCTGTGTACCCCTGCATAGGGCAGGGGGAAGGGGTCCCTACCCCTGTGTACCTCTGCACAGGGCAGGGGGAAGGGGTCCCTACCACTGTGTACCTCTGCACAGGGCAGTGGGAAAGGGTCCCTACCCCTGTGTACCTCTGCACGGGGCACTAGGAAGGGGTCCCTACCCCTGTGTACCTCTGCACAGGGCAGTGGGAAGGGGTCCCTACCCCTGTGTACCTCTGCACAGGGCAGTGGGAAGGGGTCCCTACCCCTGTGGACCTCTGCACAGGGCAGTGGGAAGGGGTCCCTACCCCTCCGTACCTCTGCACAGGGCAGTGGGAAGGGGTCCCTACCCCTGTGCACCTCTGCACAGGGCAGTGTGAAGGGGTCCCTACCCCTGTGTACCTTTGCACAGGGCAGGGGGAAGGGGTCCCTACCCCTGTGTACCTCTGCACAGGGCAGGGGGAAGGGGTCCCTACCCCTGTGTACCTCTGCACAGGGCAGGGGGAAGGGGACCCTACCCCTGTGTACCTTTGCACAGGGCAGGGGGAAGGGGTCCCTACCCCTGTGTACCTCTGCACAGGGCAGTGGGAAGGGGTCCCTACCCCTGTGTACCTCTGCACAGGGCAGGGGGAAGGGGTCCCTACCCGTGTGTACCTTTGCACAGGGCAGGGGGGAGCGGGCCCTACCCCTGTGTACCTCTGCACAGGGCAGTGGGAAGGGGTCCCTACCCCTGTGTCCCTTTGCACAGGGCAGGGGGGAGCGGTCCCTACCCCTGTGTACCTCTGCACAGGGCAGTGGGAAGGGTTCCCTACCCCTGTGTACCTCTGCACGGGGCAGGGGGAAGGGGTCCCTACCCCCGTGTACCTTTGCACAGGGCGAGGGGGAGCGGTCCCTACCCCTGTGTACCTCTGCACAGGGCAGTGGGAAGGGGTCCCTACCCCTGTGTACCTCTGCACGGGACAGGGGGAAGGGGTTCCTACCCCTGTGTACCTCTGCACAGGGTAGTGGGAAGGGGTCCCTACCCCTTTGTACCTCTGCACAGGGCAGGGGGAAGGGGTCCCTACCCCTGTGTACCTCTGCACAGGGCAGGGGGAAGGAGTCCCTACCCCTGTGTACCTCTGCACAGGGCAGTGGGAAGGGGGCCCTACCCCTGTGTACCTCTGCACAGGGCAGGAGGAAGGGGTCCCTACCCCTTTGTACCTTTGCACGGGGCAGTGGTAAGGGGTCCCTACCCCTGTGTACCTCTGCACTTGGCAGGGGGAAGGGGTCCCTACCCCTGTGTACCTCTGCACATGGCAGTGGGAAGGGGTCCCCACCCCTGTGTACCACTGCACAGGGCAGTGGGAAGGGGTCCCTACCCCTGTGTACCTCTACACAGGGCAGGGGGAAGGGGTCCCTACCCCTGTGTACCTTTGCACAGGGCATGGGGAAGGGGTCCCTACCCCTGTGTACCTCTGCATAGGGCAGTGGGAAGGGGTCCCTACCCCTGCGTACCTCTGCACAGGGCAGGGGGAAGGGGTCCCTACCCCTGTGTACCTCTGCACAAAGCAGGGGAAAGGGGTCCCTGCCCCTGTGTACCTCTGCACAGGGCAGGGGGAAGGGGTCCCTACCCCTGTGCACCTCTGCATAGGGCAGGGGGAAGGGGTCCCTACCCCTGTGTACCTCTGCACAGGGCAGGGGGAAGGGGTCCCTACCCCTGTGTACCACTGCACAGGGCAGTGGGAAGGGGTCCCTACCCCTGTGTACCTCTACACAGGGCAGTGGGAAGGGGGCCCTACCCCTGTGTACCTCTGCACAGGGCAGGAGGAAGGGGTCCCTACCCCTTTGTACCTTTGCACGGCGCAGTGGTAAGGGGTCCCTACCCCTGTGTACCTCTGCACTTGGCAGGGGGAAGGGGTCCCTACCCCTGTGTACCTCTGCACATGGCAGTGGGAAGGGGTCCCCACCCCTGTGTACCACTGCAGAGGGCAGTGGGAAGGGGTCCCTACCCCTGTGTACCTCTACACAGGGCAGGGGGAAGGGGTCCCTACCCCTGTGTACCTTTGCACAGGGCATGGGGAAGGGGTCCCTACCCCTGTGTACCTCTGCACAGGGCAGGGGGAAGGGGTCCCTACCCCTGTGTACCTCTGCACAAGGCAGAGGAAAGGGGTCCCTACCCCTGTGTACCTCTGCACAGGGCAGGGGGAAGGGGTCCCTACCCCTGTGTACCTCTGCATAGGGCAGGGGGAAGGGGTCCCTACCCCTGTGTACCTCTGCACAGGGCAGGGGGAAGGGGTCCCTACCCCTGTGTACCACTGCACAGGGCAGTGGGAAGGGGTCCCTACCCCTGTGTACCTCTACACAGGGCAGGGGGAAGGGGTCCCTACCCCTGTGTACCTTTGCACAGGGCAGTGGGAAGGGGTCCCTACCCTTGTGTACCTCTGCACAGGGCAGTGTGAAGGGGTCCCTACCCCTGTGTACCTCTGCACAGGGCGGGGGAAGGGGTCCCTACCCCTGTGTACCTTCGCACAGGGCAGGGGGAAGGGGTCCCTACCCCTGTGTACCTCTGCACAGGGCAGTGGGAAGGGGTCCCTACCCCTGTGTACCTCTGCACAGGGCAGGGGGAAGGGGTCCCTACCCCTGTGTACCTCTGCATAGGGCAAGGGGAAGGGGTCCCTACCCCTGTGTACCTCTGCACAGGGCAGGGGGAAGGGGTCCCTACTCCTGTGTACCTCTGCACAAGGCAGGGGGAAGGGGTCCCTACCCCTGTATACATCTGCACAGGGCAGGGGGAGGGGGTCCCTACCCCTGTGTACCTCTGCACACGGCAGTGGGAACGGGTCCCTACCCCTGTGTACCTCTTGCACAGGTCAAGGGGAAGGGGTCCCTAACCCTGTGTACCTCTGCACAGGGCAGTGGGCAGGGGTCCCTACCCCTGTGTACCTCTGCACAGGGCAGGGGGAAGGGGTCCCTACCCCTGTGTACCTCTGCATAGGGCAGGGGGAAGGGGTCCCTACCCCTGTGTACCTCTGCACAGGGCAGGGGGAAGGGCTCCCTACCCCTGTGTACCTCTGCACAGGGCAGTGGGAAAGGGTACCTACCCCTGTGTACCTCTGCACAGGGCAGGGGGAAGGGGTCCCTACCCCTGTGTACCTCTGCACAGGGCAGTGGGAAGGGGTCCCTACCCCTGTGTACCTCTACACAGGGCAGTGGGAAGGGGTCCCTAGCCCTGTGGACCTCTGCACAGGGCAGTGGGAAGGGGTCCCTACCCCTGTGTACCTCTGCACAGGGCAGTGGGAAGGGGTCCCTACCCCTGTGTACCTCTGCACAGGGCAGGGGGAAGGGGTCCCTACCCCTGTGTACCTTTGCACAGGGCAGGGGGAAGGGGTCCCTACCCCTGTGTACCTCTGCACAGGGCAGTGGGAAGGGGTCCCTACCCCTGTGTACCTCTGCACAGGGCCGGGGGAAGGGGACCCTACCCCTGTGTACCTTTGCACAGGGCAGGGGGAAGAGGTCCCTACCCCTGTGTACCTCTGCACAGGGCAGTGGGAAGGGGTCCCTACCCCTGTGTACCTCTGCACAGGGCAGGGGGAAGGGGTCCCTAACCCTGTGTACCTTTGCATAGGGCAGGGGGAAGGGGTCCCTAGCCCTGTGTACCTCTGCACAGGGCAGGGGGAAGGGGTCCCTACCCCTGTGTACCTCTGCACAAGGCAGGCAGAAGGGGTCCCTACCTTTGTGTACCTCTGCACAGGGCAGGGGGAGGGGGTCCCTACCCCTGTGTACCTCTGCACAGGGCAGGGGGAACGGGTCCCTACCCTTGTGTACCTCTTGCACAGGTCAAGGGGAAGGGGTCCCTACCCCTGTGTACCTCTGCACAGGGCAGGGGGAAGGGGTCCCTACCCCTGTGTACCTCTGCATAGGGCAGGGGGAAGGGGTCCCTACCCCTCTGTACCTTTGCACAGGGCAGGGGGAAGGGCTCCCTACCCCTGTGTACCTCTGCACAGGGCAGTGGGAAGGGCTCCCTACCCCTGTGTACCTCTGCACAGGGCAGGGGGAAGGGGTCCCTACCCCTGTGTACCTCTGCATAGGGCAGGGGGAAGGGGTCCCTACCCCTGTGTACCTCTGCATAGGGCAGGGGGAAGGGGTCCCTACCCCTGTGTACCTCTGCACAGGGCAGGGGGAAGGGCTCCCTACCCCTGTGTACCTCTGCACCGGGCACTGGGAAGGGGTCCCTAGCCCTGTGTACCTCTGCACACGGCAGTGGGAAGGGGTCCCTACCCCTGTGTACCTCTGCACAGGGCAGTGTGAAGGGGTCCCTACCCCTGTGTACCTTTGCACAGGGCAGGGGGAAGGGGTCCCTACCCCTGTGTACCTCTGCACAGGGCAGTGGGAAGGAATCCCTACCCCTGTGTACCTCTGCACAGGGCCGGGGGAAGGGGACCCTACCCCTGTGTACCTTTGCACAGGGCAGGGGGAAGGGGTCCCTACCCCTGTGTACCTCTGCACAGGGCAGTGGGAAGGGGTCCCTACCCCTGTGTACCTCTGCACAGGGCAGGAAGAAGGGGTCCCTACCCCTGTGTACCTCTGCACAGGGCAGGGGGAAGGGGTCCCTACCCCTGTGTACCTCTGCACAGGGCAGGGGGAAGGGGTCCCTACCCCTATGTACCTCTGCACAGGGCAGGGGGAAGGGGTCCCTACCCCTGTGTACCTCTTGCACAGGGCAGGGGGAAAGGGGTCCCTACCCCTGTGTACCTCTGCACAGGGCAGCGGGAAGGGGTCCCTACCCCTGTGTACTTCTGCATAGGGCAGGGGGAAGGGGTCCCCTACCCTGTGTACGTCTGCACAGGGCAGGGGGAAGGGGTCCCTACCCCTGTGTACCTCTGCACAGGGTAGTGTGAAGGGGTCCCTACCCCTGTGTACCTCTGCACAGGGCATTGGGAAGGGGTCCCTACCCCTGTGTACCCCTGCACAGGGCAGGGGGAAGGGGTCCCCACCCCTGTGTACCTCTGCACAGGGCAGGGGGAAGGGGTCCCTACCCCTGTGTACCTTTGCACTGGGCAGGGGGAAGGAATCCCTACCCCTGTGTACCTCTGCACAGGGCAGGGGGAAGGGGACCCTACGCCTTTGTACCTCTGCACAGGGTAGTGTGAAGGGGTCCCTACCCCGTGTACCTCTGCACAGGGCAGAGGGAAAGGGTCCCTGCCCCTGTGTACCTCTGCAAAGGGCAGTGAGAAGGGGTCCCTACCCCCGTGTACCTCTGCACAGGGCAGTGGAAAGGGGTCCCTACCTCTGTGTACCTCTGCACAGGGAAGTGTGAAGGGGTCCCTACGCCTGTGTACCTCTGCACAGGGCAGGGGGATGGGGTCCCTACCCCTGTGTACCTCTGCACAGGGCAGAGGGAAGGGGTCCCTACCCCTATGTACCTCTGCATAGGGCAGGGGGAAGGGGTCCCTACCCCTGTGTACCTCTGCACAGGGCAGGAGGAAGGGGTCCCTACCTCTGTGTACCTCTGCAAAGGGCAGTGGGAAGGGGTCCCTACCCCTGTGTACCTCTGCACAGGGCAGTGGGAAGGGGTCCCTACCCCTGTGTACCTCTGCATAGGGCAGGGGGAAGGGGTCCCTACCCCTGAGTACCTCTGCACAGGGCAGGGGGAAGGGGTCCCTACCTCTGTGTACCTCTGCACAGGGCAGTGGGAAGGGGTCCCTACCCCTGTGTACCTCTGCACAGGGCAGTGTGAAGGGGTCCCTACCCTTGCGTACCTTTGCACGGGGCAGGGAGAAGGGGTCCCTACCCCTGTGTACCTCTGCATAGGGCAGTGAAAAGGGGTCCCTACCCCTGTGTACCTCTGCACAGGGCAGGGGGAAGGGGTCCCTACCTCTGTGTACCTCTGCACAGGGCAGGGGGAAGGGGTCCCTACCCCCGTGTACCTCTGCACAGGGCAGTGGGAAGGGGTCCCTACCCCTATGTACCTCTGCATAGGGCAGGGGGAAGAGGTCCCTACCCCTGTGTAGCTCTGCACAGGACAGGGTGAAGGGGTCCCTACCTCTGCGTACCTCTGCACATGGCAGTGGGAAGGGGTCCCTACCCCTGTGTACCTCTGCACAGGGCAGGGGAAAGGGGTCCCTACCCTTGTGTACCTTTGCACGGGGCAGGGAGAAGGGGTCCCTACCCCTGTGTACCTTTGCACAGGGCAATGGGAAGGGGTCCCTACCCCTGTGTACCTCTGCACAGGGCAGTGGGAAGGGGTCCCTACCCCTGTGTACCTCTGCACAGGGCAGGGGGAAGGGGTCCCTACCCCTGTGTACCTTTGCACAGGGCAGGGGGAAGGGGTCCCTACCCCTGTGTACCTCTGCACAGGGCAGTGGGAAGGGGTCCCTACCCCCGTGTACCTCTGCACAGGGCAGGGGGAAGGGGTCCCTACCCCTGTATACCTCTGCACAAGGCAGGGGGAAGGGGTCCCTACCCCTGTGTACTTCTGCACAGGGCAGGGGGAAGGGGTCCCTACCCCTGTGTACCTCTTGCACAGGTCAGGGGGAAGGGGTCCCTACCCCTGTGTACCTCTGCACGGGGCAGTGGGCAGGGGTCCCTACCCCTGTGTACCTCTGCACAAGGCAGTGGGAAAGGGTCCCTACCCCTGTGTAGCTCTGCACAGGGCAAGGGGAAGGGGTCCCTACCCCTTTGTACCTCTGCACAGGGCAGGGGGAACGGGTCCCTACCCCTGTGTACCTCTTGCACAGGTCAGGGGGAAGGGGTCCCTACCCCTCTGTACCTCTGCACGGGGCAGTGGGAAGGGGTCCCTACCCCTGTGTACCTCTGCACAGGGCAGTGGGAAGGGGTCCCTACCCCCGTGTACCTCTGCACAGGGCAGGGGGAAGGGGTCCCTACGCCTGTGTACCTCTGCACAGGGTAGTGTGAAGGGGTCCCTACCCCTGTGTACCTCTGCACAGGGCAATGGGAAGGGGTCCCTACCCCTGTGTACCTCTGCACAGGGCAGTGGGAAAGGGTCCCTACCCATGTGTAGCTCTGCACAGGGCAATGGGAAGGGGTCCCTGCCCCCGTGTACCTCTGAACAGGGCAGTGGGAAGGGGTCCCTACCCCTGTGTACCTCTGCACAGGGCAGTGGGAAGGGGTCCCTACCCCTGTGCACCTCTGCAGAGGGCAGTGGAAAGGGGTCCCTACCCCTGTGGACCTCTGCACAGGGCAGTGGGAAGGGGTCCCCACCCCTGTGTACCTCTGCACGGGGCAGTGGGAAGGGGTCCCTACCCCTGTGTACCTCTGCAGAGGGCAGTGGGAAGGGGTCCCTACCCCTGTGTACCTCTGCACAGGGCAGAGGGAAGGGGTCCCTACCCCTGTGTACCTCTGCACAGGGTAGTGTGAAGAGGTCCCTACCCCTGTGTACCTTTGCACAGGGCAGAGGGAAGGGGTCCCTACCCCTGTGTACCTTTGCACAGGGCAATGGGAAGGGGTCCCTACCCCTGTGTACCTCAGCAGAGGGCAGTGGGAAGGGGTCCCTACCCCTGTGTATCTCTGCACAGGGCAGGGGGTAGGGGTCCCTACCCCTGTGTACCTTTGCACAGGGCAGTGTAAAGGGGTCCCTACCCCTGCGTACCTCTGCACTAGGCAGGGGAAAGGGGTCCCTACGCCTGTGTACCTTTGCACGGGGCAGTGGGAAGGGGTCCCTACCCCTGTGGACCTCTGCACAGGGTAGTGGGAAGGGGTCCCTACCCCTGTGTACCTCTGCACAGGGCAGGGGGAACGGGTCCCTACCCCTGTGTACCTCTTGCACAGGGCAGTGCAAAGGGGTCCCTACCCCTGTGTACCTCTGCACAGGGCAGTGGGAAGGGGTCCGTACCCCTGTGGACCTCTGCACAGGGCAGGGGGAAGGGGTCCCTACCCCTGTGTACCTCTGCACAGGGCAGTGGTAAGGGGTCCCTACCCCTGTGTACCTCTGCACAGGGCAGTGAAAAGGGATCCCTACCCCTGTGTACCTCTGCACAGGGCAGTGGGAAGGGGTGCCTACCCCTTTGGACCTCTGCACAGGGCAGTGGGAAGGGGTCCCTACCCCTGTGTACCTCTGCACAGGGCAGTGGGAAGGGGTCCCTACCCCTGTGTACCTCTGCACGGGGCAGTGGGAAAGGGTCCCTACGCCTCTGTACCTCTGCACGGGGCAGTGGGAAGGGGTCCGTACCCCTGTGGACCTCTGCACAGGGCAGTGGTAAGGGGTCTCTACCCCTGTGTACCTCTGCACAGGGCAGTGAAAAGGGGTCCCTACCCCTGTGTACCTGTGCACAGGGCAGTGGGAAGGGGTCCCTACCCCTGTGTACCTCTGCACGGGGCAGTGGGAAAGGGTCACTACCCCTTTGTACCTCTGCACAGGGCAGTGGGAAGGGGTCCGTACCCCTGTGGACCTCTGCACAGGGCAGGGGGAAGGGGTCCCTACCCCTGTGTACCTCTGCACAGGGCAGTGGTAAGGGGTCCCTACCCCTGTGTACCTCTGCACAGGGCAGTGAAAAGGGGTCCCTACCCCTGTGTACCTGTGCACAGGGCAGTGGGAAGGGGTCCCTACCCCTGTGTACGTCTGCACAGGGCAGTGGGAAGGGGTGCCTACCCCTTTGGACCTCTGCACAGGGCAGTGGGAAGGGGTCCCTACCCCTGTGTACCTCTGCACAGGGCAGTGGGAAGGGGTCCCTACCCCTGTGTACCTCTGCACAGGGCAGTGGGAATGGGTCCCTACCCCTGTGTACCTCTGCACAAGGCAGTGGGAAGGGGTCCCTACCCCTGTGTACCTCTGCACAGGGCAGTGGGAAGGGGTCCCTACCCCTGTGTACCTCTGCACAGGGCAATGGGAAGGGGTCCCTACCCCTGTGTACCTCTGCACAGGGCAGGGGGAAGGGGCCCCTACCCCTGTGTACCTCTGCACGGAGCAGAGGGAAGGGGTCCCTACCTCTGTGTACCTCTGCACAAGGCAGTGGGAAGGGGTCCCTATCCCTGTGTACCTCTGCACAGGGCAGTGGGAAGGGGTCCCTACCCCTGTGTACCTCTGCACAGGGCAGTGGGAAGGGGTCCCTACCCCTGTGTACCTCTGCACAGGGCAGGGGGAAGGGGTCCCTACCCCTGTGTTCCTCTGCACAGGGCAGTGGGAAGGGGTCCCTACCCCTGTGGACCTCTGCACAGGGCAGAGGGAAGGGGTCCCTACCTCTGTGTACCTCTGCACAAGGCACTGGGAAGGGGTCCCTATCCCTGTGTACCTCTGCACAGGGCAGTGGGAAGGGGTCCCTACCCCTGTGTACCTCTGCACAGGGCAGTGGGAAGGGGTCCCTACCCCTGTGTACCTCTGCACGGGGCAGGGGGAAGGGGCCCCTACCTCTGTGTACCTCTGCACGGGGCAGTGGGAAGGGGTCCCTACCCCTGTGTACCTCTGCATAGGGCAGTGGGAAGGGGTCCCTACCCCTATGGACCTCTGCACAGGGCAGAGGGAAGGGGTCCCTATCCCTGTGTACCTCTGCACAGGGCAGGGGGAAGGGGTCCCCACCCCTGTATACCTCTGCACAAGGCAGGGGGAAGGGGTCCCTACCCTTGTGTACTTCTGCACAGGGCAGGGGGAAGGGGTCCCTACCCCTGTGTACCTCTTGCACAGGTGAGGGGGAAGGGGTCCCTACCCCTGTGTACCTCTGCACGGGGCAGTGGGCAGGGGTCCCTACCCCTGTGTACCTCTGCACAAGGCAGTGGGAAAGGGTCCCTACCCTTGTGTAGCTCTGCACAGGGCAAGGGGAAGGGGTCCCTACCCCTGTGCAGTGGGAAGGGGTCCCTACCCCTGTGCACCTCTGCAGAGGGCAGTGGAAAGGGGTCCCTACCCCTGTGTACCTCTGCACAGGGCAGTGGGAAGGGGTCCCTACCCCTGTGTACCTCTGCAAAGGGCAGTGGGAAGGGGTCCCTACCCCTTTGTACCTCTGCACGGGGCAGTGGGAAGGGGTCCCTACCCCTGTGTACCTCTGCAGAGGGCAGTGGGAAGGGGTCCCTACCCCTCTGTACCTCTGCACAGGGTAGTGTGAAGAGGTCCCTACCCCTGTGTACCTTTGCACAGGGCAGAGGGAAGGGGTCCCTACCCCTGTGTACCTTTGCACAGGGCAATGGGAAGGGGTCCCTACCCCTGTGTACCTGTGCACAGGGCAGTGGGAAGGGGTCCCTACCCCTGTGTACGTCTGCACAGGGCAGTGGGAAGGCGTGCCTACCCCTGTGGACCTCTGCACAGGGCAGTGGGAAGGGGTCCCTACCCCTGTGTACCTCAGCACAGGGCAGTGGGAAGGGGTCCCTACCCCTGTGTACCTCTGCACAGGGCAGTGGGAAGGGGTCCCTACCCCTGTGTACCTCTGCACAGGGGAGTGGGAAGGGGTCCCTACCCCTGTGTACCTCTGCACAGGGCAGTGGGAAGGGGTCCCTACCCCTGTGTACCTCTGCACAGGGCAGGGGGAAGGGGCCCCTACCCCTGTGTACCTCTGCACAGGGCAGTGGGAAGGGGTCCCTACCTATGTGTACCTCTGCACAAGGCAGTGGGAAGGGGTCCCTATCCCTGTGTACCTCTGCACAGGGCAGTGGGAAGGGGTCCCTACCCCTGTGTACCTCTGCACAGGGCAGTGGGAAGGGGTCCCTACCCCTGTGTACCTCTGCACAGGGCAGGGGGAAGGGGTCCCTACCCCTGTGTTCCTCCGCACAGGGCAGTGGGAAGGGGTCCCTACCCCTGTGGACCTCTGCACAGGGCAGAGGGAAGGGGTCCCTACCTCTGTGTACCTCTGCACAAGGCAGTGGGAAGGGGTCCCTATCCCTGTGTACCTCTGCACAGGGCAGTGGGAAGGGGTCCCTACCCCTGTGTACCTCTGCACAGGGCAGTGGGAAGGGGTCCCTACCCCTGTGTACCTCTGCACGGGGCAGGGGGAAGGGGCCCCTACCTCTGTGTACCTCTGCACGGGGCAGAGGGAAGGGGTCCCTATCCCTGTGTACCTCTGCACAGGGCAGGGGGAAGGGCTCCCTACCCCTGTATACCTCTGCACAAGGCAGGGGGAAGGGGTCCCTACCCTTGTGTACTTCTGCACAGGGCAGGGGGAAGGGGTCCCTACCCCTGTGTACCTCTTGCACAGGTCAGGGGGAAGGGGTCCCTACCCCTGTGTACCTCTGCACGGGGCAGTGGGCAGGGGTCCCTACCCCTGTGTACCTCTGCACAAGGCAGTGGGAAAGGGTCCCTACCCTTGTGTAGCTCTGCACAGGGCAAGGGGAAGGGGTCCCTACCCCTGTGCAGTGGGAAGGGGTCCCTACCCCTGTGCACCTTTGCAGAGGGCAGTGGAAAGGGGTCCCTACCCCTGTGTACCTCTGCACAGGGCGGTGGGAAGGGGTCCCTACCCCTGTGTACCTCTGCAAAGGGCAGTGGGAAGGGGTCCCTACCCCTGTGTACCTCTGCACGGGGCAGTGGGAAGGGGTCCCTACCCCTGTGTACCTCTGCAGAGGGCAGTGGGAAGGGGTCCCTACCCCTGTGTACCTCTGCACAGGGCAGGGGGAAGGGGTCCCTACCCCTCTGTACCTCTGCACAGGGTAGTGTGAAGAGGTCCCTACCCCTGTGTACCTTTGCACAGGGCAGAGGGAAGGGGTCCCTACCCCTGTGTACCTTTGCACAGGGCAATGGGAAGGGGTCCCTACCCCTGTGTACCTCAGCAGAGGGCAGTGGGAAGGGGTCCCTACCCCTGTGTATCTCTGCACAGGGCAGGGGGAAGGCATCCCTACCCCTGTGTACCTTTGCACAGGGCAGGGGGGAGCGGTCCCTACCCCTGTGTACCTCTGCACAGGGCAGTGTAACGGGGTCCCTACCCCTGTGTACCTCTGCACTAGGCAGGGGGAAGGGGTCCCTACCCCTGTGTACCTTTGCACGGGGCAGTGGGAAGGGGTCCCTACCCCTGTGGACCTCTGCACAGGGTAGTGGGAAGGGGTCCCTACCCCTGTGTACCTCTGCACAGGGCAGGGGGAACGGGTCCCTACCCCTGTGTACCTCTGCACAGGGCAGTGGGAAGGGGTCCGTACCCCTGTGGACCTCTGCACAGGGCAGGGGGAAGGGGTCCCTACCCCTGTGTACCTCTGCACAGGGCAGTGGTAAGGGGTCCCTACCCCTGTGTACCTCTGCACAGGGCAGTGAAAAGGGGTCCCTACCCCTGTGTACCTCTGCACAGGGCAGTGGGAAGGGGTGCCTACCCCTTTGAACCTCTGCACAGGGCAGTGGGAAGGGGTCCCTACCCCTGTGTACCTCTGCACAGGGCAGGGGGAAGGGGTCCCTACCCCTGTGTACCTCTGCACAGGGCAGTGAGAAGGGGTCCCTACCCCTGTGTACCTCTGCACAGGGCAGGGGGAAGGGGTCCCTACCCCTGTGTACCTCTGCACAGGGCAGTGGGAAGGGGTCCCTACCCCTGTGTACCTCTGCACGGGGCAGTGGGAAAGGGTCCCTACGCCTCTGTACCTCTGCACGGGGCAGTGGGAAGGGGTCCCTACCCCTGTGTACCTGTGCACAGGGCAAGGGGAAGGGGTCCCTACCCCTGTGTACCTCTGCACAGGGCAGTGGGAAGGCGTGCCTACCCCTGTGGACCTCTGCACAGGGCAGTGGGAAGGGGTCCCTACCCCTGTGTACCTCTGCACAGGGCAGTGGGAAGGGGTCCCTACCCCTGTGTACCTCTGCACAGGGCAGTGGGAAGAGGTCCCTACCCCTGTGTACCTCTGCACAGGGCAGTGGGAAGGGGTCCCTACCCCTGTGTACCTCTGCACAGGGCAGGGGGAAGGGGTCCCTACCCTTGTGTACCTCTGCACAGGGCAGGGGGAAGGGGTCCCTACCTCTGTGTACCTCTGGCCAGGGCAGTGGGAAGGGGTCCCTACCCCTGTGGACCTCTGCATAGGGCGGTGGGAAGGGGTCCCTACGCCTGTGTACCTATGCACGGGGCAGTGGGAAGGGGTCCCTACCCCTGTGTACCTGTGCACAGGGCAGGGGGAAGGGGTCCCTACCCCTGTGTACCTCTGCACAGGGCACTGGCAAGGGGTCTGTACCCCTGTGGACCTCTGCACAGGGCAGTGGGAAGGGGTCCCTACCCCTTTGTACCTCTACACAGGGCAGTGGGAAGGGGTCCGTACCCCTGTGGACCTCTGCACAGGGCAGTGGGAAGGGGTCCCTACCCCTGTGTACCTGTGCACAGGGCAGGGGGGAGGGGTCCGTACCCCTGTGTACCTCTGCACAGGGCAGTGGGAAGGGGTCCCTACCCCTGTGTACCTCTGCACAAGGCAGGCGGAAGGGGTCCCTACCCCTGTGTACCTCTGCACAGGGCAGTGGGAAGGGGTCCCTACACTGTGTACCTCTGCACAGGGTAGGGGGAAGGGGTCCCTACCCTTGTGTACCTCTGCACAAGGCAGTGGGAAGGGGTCCCTACCCCTGTGTACCTCTGCACAGGGCAGTGGGAACGGGTGCCTACACTTGTGTACCTCTGCACAGGGCAGTGGGAAGGGGTCCCTACCTTTGTGTACGTCTGCACAGGGCAGGGGGAAGGGGTCCCTACCCCTGTGTACCTTTGCACGGGGCAGGGGGAAGGGGTCCTTACCCCTGTGTACCTCTACATAGGGTAGTGGGAAGGGGTCCCTACCCCTGTGGACCTCTGCACAGGGTAGTGGGAAGGGGTCCCTACCCCTGTGTACCTCTGCACAGGGCAGGGGGAACGGGTCCCTACCCCTGTGTACCTCTGCACAGGGCAGTGGGAAGGGGTCCGTACCCCTGTGGACCTCTGCACAGGGCAGGGGGAAGGGGTCCCTACCCCTGTGTACCTCTGCACAGGGCAGTGGTAAGGGGTCCCTACCCCTGTGTACCTCTGCACAGGGCAGTGAAAAGGGGTCCCTACCCCTGTGTACCTCTGCATAGGGCAGTGGGAAGGGGTGCCTACCCCTTTGAACCTCTGCACAGGGCAGTGGGAAGGGGTCCCTACCCCTGTGTACCTCTGCACAGGGCAGGGGGAAGGGGTCCCTACCCCTGTGTACCTCTGCACAGGGCAGTGGGAAGGGGTCCCTACCCCTGTGTACCTCTGCACAGGGCAGGGGGAAGGGGTCCCTACCCCTGTGTACCTCTGCACAGGGCAGTGGGAAGGGGTCCCTACCCCTGTGTACCTCTGCACGGGGCAGTGGGAAAGGGTCCCTACGCCTCTGTACCTCTGCACGGGGCAGTGGGAAGGGGTCCCTACCCCTGTGTACCTGTGCACAGGGCAAGGGGAAGGGGTCCCTACCCCTGTGTACCTCTGCACAGGGCAGTGGGAAGGCGTGCCTACCCCTGTGGACCTCTGCACAGGGCAGTGGGAAGGGGTCCCTACCCCTGTGTACCTCTGCACAGGGCAGTGGGAAGGGGTCCCTACCCCTGTGTACCTCTGCACAGGGCAGTGGGAAGAGGTCCCTACCCCTGTGTACCTCTGCACAGGGCAGTGGGAAGGGGTCCCTACCCCTGTGTACCTCTGCACAGGGCAGGGGGAAGGGGTCCCTACCCTTGTGTACCTCTGCACAGGGCAGGGGGAAGGGGTCCCTACCTCTGTGTACCTCTGGCCAGGGCAGTGGGAAGGGGTCCCTACCCCTGTGGACCTCTGCATAGGGCAGTGGGAAGGGGTCCCTACGCCTGTGTACCTATGCACGGGGCAGTGGGAAGGGGTCCCTACCCCTGTGTACCTGTGCACAGGGCAGGGGGAAGGGGTCCCTACCCCTGTGTACCTCTGCACAGGGCACTGGCAAGGGGTCTGTACCCCTGTGGACCTCTGCACAGGGCAGTGGGAAGGGGTCCCTACCCCTTTGTACCTCTACACAGGGCAGTGGGAAGGGGTCAGTACCCCTGTGGACCTCTGCACAGGGCAGTGGGAAGGGGTCCCTACCCCTGTGTACCTGTGCACAGGGCAGGGGGGAGGGGTCCGTACCCCTGTGTACCTCTGCACAGGGCAGTGGGAAGGGGTCCCTACCCCTGTGTACCTCTGCACAAGGCAGGCGGAAGGGGTCCCTACCCCTGTGTACCTCTGCACAGGGCAGTGGGAAGGGGTCCCTACACTGTGTACCTCTGCACAGGGTAGGGGGAAGGGGTCCCTACCCTTGTGTACCTCTGCACAAGGCAGTGGGAAGGGGTCCCTACCCCTGTGTACCTCTGCACAGGGCAGTGGGAACGGGTGCCTACACTTGTGTACCTCTGCACAGGGCAGTGGGAAGGGGTCCCTACCTTTGTGTACGTCTGCACAGGGCAGGGGGAAGGGGTCCCTACCCCTGTGTACCTTTGCACGGGGCAGGGGGAAGGGGTCCTTACCCCTGTGTACCTCTACATAGGGTAGTGGGAAGGGGTCCCTACCCCTGTGTACCTCTGGACGGGGCAGTGGGAAGGGGTCCCTACCCCTGTGTACCTCTGCACAGGGCAGGGGGATGGGGTCCCTACCCCTGTGTACCTCTGCACGGGGCAGGGGGAAGGGGTCCCTACCCCTGTGTACCTTTGCACGGGGCAGGGGGAAGGGGTCCCTACCCCTGTGTACCTCAGCACGGGGCAGTGGGAACGGGTCCCTACCCCTGTGTACCTCTGCACAGGGCAGGGGGAAGGGGTCCCTACCCCTATGTACCTTTGCACAGGGCAGTGGGAAAGGGTCCCTACCCCTTTGTACCTCTGCATAGGGCAGTGGGAAGGGGTCCCTACACCTGTGTACCTCTGCACAGGGCAGGGGGAAGGGGTCCCTACCCCTGTGTACCTCTGCACAGGGCAGGGGGAAGGGGTCCCTACCCCTGTGTACCTGAGCACGGGGTAGTGGGAAGGGGTCCCTACCCCTGTGTACCTCTGCACAGGGCAGGGGGAAGGGGTCCCTACCCCTGTGTACCTCTGCACAGGGCAGTGGGAAGGGGTCCCTACCCCTGTGTACCTCTGCACAGGGCAGTGGAAAGGGGTCCCTACCCCTGTGTACCTCTGCACAAGGCAGGGGGAAGGGGTCCCTACCCCTGTGTACCTCTGCACAGGGCAGGGGGAAGGGGTCCCTACCCCTGTGTACCTCTGCACAGGTCAGGGGGAAGGGGTCCCTACCCCTGTTTACCTTTGCACGGGGCAGTGGGAAGGGGTCCCTACCCCTGTGTACCTCTGCACACGGCTATGGAAAGGGGTCCCTGCCCCTGTGTACCTCTGCACAGGGCAGTGGGAAGGGGTCCCAACCCCTGTGTACCTCTGCACAGGGCAGTGGGAAGGGGTCCCTACCCCTGTGTACCTTTGCACGGGGCAGGTGGAAGGGGTCCCTACCCCTGTGTACCTCTGCATAGGGTAGGGGGAAGGGGTCCGTACCCCTATGTACCTCTGCACAGGGCAGTGGGAAGGGGTCCCTACCCCTGTGTACCTCTGCACAGGGCAGTGGGAAGGGGTCTCTACCCCTGTGTACCTCTGCACAGGTCAGGGGGAAGGGGTCCCTACCCCTGTGTACCTTTGCACGGGGCAGGGGGAAGGGGTCCCTACCCCTGTGTACCTCTGCACAGGGCAGTGGGAAGGGGTCCCTACCCCTGTGTACCTCTGCACAGGGCAGGGGGAAGGGGTCCCTACCCCTGTGTACCTCTGCACAGGTCAGGGGGAAGGGGTCCCTACCCCTGTGTATCTTTGCACGGGGCAGGGGGAAGGGGTCCCTGCCCCTGTGTACCTCAGCACAGGTCAGGGGGAAGGGGTCCCTACCCCTGTGTACCTCAGCACAGGGCAGGGGGGAGGGGTCCCTACCCCTGTGTACCTCTGCACAGGGCAATGGGAAGGGGTCCCTACCCCTGTGTACCTTTGCACGGGGCAGGTGGAAGGGGTCCCTACCCCTGTGTACCTCTGCATAGGGTAGGGGGAAAGGGTCCCTACCCCTATGTACCTCTGCACAGGGCAGTGGGAAGGGGTCCCTACGCCTGTGTACCTCTGCACAGGGCAGTGGGAAGGGGTCCCTACCCCTGTGTACCTCTGCACAGGGCAGTGGGAAGGGGTCCCTATCCCTGTGTACCTCTGCCCAGGGCAGTGGGAAGAAGTCCCTACCATTGTGTACCTCTGCACAGGGCAGGGGGAAGGGGTCCCTACCCCTGTATACCTCTGCACAGGGCAGTGGGAAGGGGTCCCTGCCCCTGTGTACCTCTGCACAGGGCAGGGGGAAGGGATCCCCACCCCTATATACCTCTTCACAGGGCAGTGGGAAGGGGTCCCTACCCCTGTGTACCTCTGCATAGGGCAGTGGGAAGAGGTCCCTACCCCTGTGTACCTCTGCACAGGGCACCGGGAAGGGGTCCCTACCCCTGCATACCTCTGCACAGGGCACT